>JAPXFQ010000014.1:0-1368464 GCA_028564705.1 Apricaphanius iberus | reverse complement strand
GACGTCACTTCATCCAGGTGCAGGTGGGAGAGGTGATGCCGTTTATCGACGAGATCCTGAACAACATCAACACCATCATCTGTGACCTCCAGCCTCAGCAGGTTAGCGGGCAGCGGCTTAAACCCGACGCTGGCCGACCCTAGAGCTCTTTTTAAAACGGCGCGGTTTCCCGTTTTTGTGCAGGTTCACACGTTTTACGAGGCGGTCGGTTACATGATTGGAGCCCAGACAGACCAGGCTGTTCAGGAGCATTTGATAGAGAAATACATGCTGCTACCCAATCAGGTGTGGGACAGCATCATCCAGCAGGCGACGAAGGTTAGACATCAGTATTATCGGTCTTGGATATTCCAGGAAAAAAAAAGATCTACAGAGTGGTCACCGCCATGCTCTGCCTCTCTCCTCAGAACGTGGACATCCTGAAGGACCCAGAGACGGTCAAACAGCTGGGCAGCATCCTGAAGACCAACGTTCGAGCCTGCAAGGCCGTGGGACACCCCTTTGTGATCCAGCTGGGTCGGATCTATCTGGACATGCTCAACGTCTACAAGTGCCTCAGCGAGAACATCTCTGCTGCCATCCAGACCAACGGTAAGGCTTCTCACATGCTGGAGCGTGTTAGCAGCATCCCGAACGCATCGATTCAGTTTATTTATAAGGCACCGGCTTTAAAACACAATCCTAGTTAGAAAACAGCATTAAGAAATGTGTTCCATTTATGGAAATTCGGCAGATTGCATCAGCCTTCGCTGCTCCTGGACCAACAAAAAAACTCAGCTTTAACAGGGAGAAACCTCCGACAGAACCAGAACCCAGCTCAGTACGAGCGCCATCTGCCTTGAATGACTGGAGGTTTGAGTAGACAGAGCAGAGGCTCAAAATAACAGAAGAGTGGACCTAGGAGTTCTTTCTATGGGGGATAATATGAATGACAGGAGAGGGAAAACGTGAAGTTGTTGAGCTGCATAACTATATGCATGAGTCACGGAGAACCGACTATCTGAACTGCACCGTTCCTCCCTCCTCCTGTCATACAACTTGCACAGCTAACATCAATCTGTTTTTAACTGTAAGCTTTATCAGAAAGGAAGGTTTTAAGCCTGGTGTTAAACGTAGTCTGGGTGTCTGCCTCACGGACTAAAACTGGAAGCTGGTTAAAAGATCTGCCTCTGATTCTACTTTTAGAAATCCTAAGAACCACCAGTGAACCTGCATTCTGAGAATGAAGAGCTCTGTTAGGAACATATGGAACAATCCAACTTCTGATGGAGCTTGATTATTAAGGGCTTTATACGCAAGAATGATCTAAAAGAGCAGAGAACAAAAACAGGAGGAGTCTAAACACTTGCATTCATGCCCATCCTGACCACTTGACTGATAGGTGATGGTTTGTGTCTCCATGTTTGAGCCTCTCCACTGTGCTGCAGGTGAGATGGTGACGAAGCAGCCACTGATCCGGAGCATGAGGACGGTGAAACGAGAGACACTGAAACTGATCTCAGGCTGGGTCAGCCGATCTAACGACCCACAGATGGTGAGTTCTGACGTTTGATGCGCCGCCTTTTAAAACTATTCCAAACCCCTCACACTTTTCTCAGTGTTGTTTCAAGTATTTAAGTGGGATTTTATGTATTTACCAGTACAAAGATACAAAGCAGGGCGTAGCTGTGAAGTTAGATGTGAGGAAGATGAATAATTGAATCTGTTAAAACCTCAGAGATTTGTTAGAAAATTAAGACAAAGCAATGCGTCAGATAGCCTATGGGAATAAAAATTTTTTTATAGCAACTGATGTGGTCCAAGATTGAGACGAGGTCTAACATTCACATTCCAGAGAGACACCAACATTGCCACAGCGATACAATCAATGCATATTGATGTTAGGATGGCTCAGCTCTTTTTGTCTTCCACTTCAGATTATGTGCTGTGCGACAGTCTGTCACACAAAATTTAGTCCAATACAGTTTAGTTTGTGGCTCTGATCTGATAAAACGCAGATAAGTTAAAGGGGGGAGGGTTTTTTGGGTTGTTTTTTTTCAACCTTGATCTTATTTATAGCATGCATTGCGCTCGTTTACTCACCCAGACAAGTTTGGAGCCACTTGGAGTCCTTTGGAAGAACTTTCCATCCAGTTGCGATCAGCGTACCTCCATAAAATGGGAGTTGATGGGGGCAGGTAAAGTGCCACCTCCAAATAGGGCATTATCTGCCACAAAACCAGTTAATTTAACCAAGGTTTTATTCTTCATCGCTAGAGTTAATCCCCTCGTAGTTTAGGCGTCTCAGAAGTGCTTCCCTGTAGCCTGCACGGGTATTTCGCAGGCTTTGAATTAAACTAAACTTACAGACGATCTTGATTACGTCGCTGCCGTCCGCCATGACAGTTGTAGTCTGAGACGGACTTTCAGTCTGTGCTCTAGGAGCCCCCACCACTCCCATTATATGGCTCTACGCTGATCAAGACTGGGATAAACTTCTTCTGAAGGACTCCCAAATAAATCCAACTTTGCCTGGATGATGAAATAAACGTAATAAATGCTGAAAAATAAGATCCAGGTTGAGGGAGTGACCTTCCCCTCTAAAGGCACACGTTGAAGCATTAAATCTAGGGTTGTCCAAATACAAAAATCTGACTTTTTTATGATTATAATTCATATTTTAATTAAACTTATGCATATACAGGACAGAATCTGTCTGTTCTCCGCCACAGGAACAGGGTTTGGATCGCTCTGTCTTTGAAAATAGAGTCAAATTCAATAAAATTTAGTTTGGTAGCCTCCAATTCTGCTTTTGGAAGAAAAAAAAGTTTTTAATATTTGTGGTTCCATTTGCTAGAAATCAAAACAGAAAGCAACATTTAGGATTATCAAAAGATAAATACTTTGTTATGGGCCATTTTTCTGTTATTAAAGGATTTTAATTTGTAGTAAAAAGTCTCTTTGTACGGTTTTATACTTGTGTCTGTTGGCGAAGCAGCAGATTTTCTGGACCAGACGTGTTTCTTTTCTGAGCTGACTGTCCCCTCTGTCCTCCCAGGTCGGCGAGAACTTTGTCCCTCCGCTCCTCGACGCCGTCCTCATAGACTATCAGCGCAACGTTCCCGCCGCCCGAGAGCCCGAGGTGCTCAGCACCATGGCGACCATTGTCAACAAGCTGGGAGGCCACATCACCAGTGAGATCCCCCAGATCTTCGACGCCGTCTTCGAGTGCACGCTGAACATGATTAACAAGGTGAGAGGGCGGTCGCCGTTGGCTACAGTCCCAAAAGAAACGCAGCTGCATCTGTTAGTAACTACAGTAACCGTTTGGTTTTGTTGCGGAGCAGAACTTTGAGGAGTACCCAGAACACAGGACCCACTTCTTCTACTTGCTGCAAGCTGTCAACTCCCACTGCTTCCCAGCATTCCTTGCCATCCCACCCGCCCAGTTTAAACTGGTCCTGGACTCCATCATCTGGGCCTTCAAACACACCATGAGGAACGTGGCCGACACCGGTAGGCGAGCCTCAGACTCTCTGCGGTCGTTAACCTACTTCCTGACTTCACCTCGGGCCATTTTGCTTGATTGACGGCCTGAACAGTTGCTCTGCAGCGTCTCGAGTTCGTCACAAATGTGACAGCGCTGCATGATCAAACATGAAGTAATGCGCAGCTGGAGCTTTTATTACAGTGAGAACCCAACGAGTGTGTGTGTGTTCCTTCAGGTCTGCAGATTCTCTACACGTTGCTGCAGAACGTGGCCCAGGAGGAAGCGGCGGCTCAGAGCTTCTACCAGACGTATTTCTGCGATATCCTGCAGCACATCTTCTCCGTGGTCACTGACACGTCGCACACCGCCGGTGAGATCACGCGAAATCACCGTCCATCCCCAAAAATAAGATGGAAAAATAGTTTGAAATGACCCATCGTGTGTCTGCGTGTGCATGCAGGTCTGACGATGCACGCTTCCATCCTGGCCTACATGTTCAACCTGGTAGAGGAAGGGAAGATCACTACAACGCTGAACCCTGGGAATCCCACCAACAACCAGGTGTTCATCCAGGAGTATGTGGCCAACCTGCTGAAGACTGCTTTCCCCCACCTACAGGAGTGAGTTCAAGCACCACACACTTTCCGATTCGGAGCGACCGGACGACTTACGGACGTTTTGTGTCTCTGTCCGTCTCAGTGCCCAGGTGAAGGTGTTTGTGACGGGGCTGTTCAGTTTAAACCAGGACATTCCTGCCTTCAAGGAGCACCTGAGGGACTTCCTAGTGCAGATTAAGGTGAGGTTTGGTCCGTTTTTCTTATGGAAGCAACTTAAATCTGTAGTTCCTGACGCATGTGTGTGTGAGCTAAACCCAGGCCCGCCTCGCTCCGCTGCAGATATCCGCTGCTGTAGCCTCGTCCCTTCTCCCAGAGGTTATCAGAGACAACATAGCTTCCTCCTTAGCCGCTGTTTCCACAAATAACTCACTCCCACACACCCAGGTTTCTCTTTGAAGTTTATAGAAGGCTGTCTCTTTTACCTCTGCTAGTTAAGTGTCGGAATAAATCCCTCAGATTCGGTTTAAAACTGTCCTTTCTGATAGTATCGACCTAGAGTTTCTAATTTAGTTAAACTCAGTTTGGGCACAGATGCTAAGTGGTTGAATTTTACTGCTCAGTATTTCATTATATGCACAACTATTAGGTAATTCTTACAGGGTTTCCTCAGGACATTACAAAGCTTTAAGTCATTAAATTGATTTAGTAAAATGAAGTCCTTAAATGATGTTAAAAATCTGATCTGATTTTCTGCAAGCATAAAATTCCTTTGGTAGTTTTAGAGAAATACTTCAACTTAACTCTTGTTATGTTCTAAACTTAATTACTTTTCCAATTAAAAGTGTGCTTTTTAATGCCCCACGTTATGTGATTTTCCCCTTTTGTGTGACGCCAGGAAGAGATGAGCTCACTCACACGGCCCCGCCTCTCTCCTCCCAACACTTCTCCTACTAAGTGTAACTAGTTTGAAGTTTTGTAAAAATTAACGCCAACGGAGCTAAATCCAACATCCTACAGAAAAACTATTAACGGCAGCAATTTAACTGCACTTTGTCGTACATGGCATCATCTTGGAGCTGAAGTTTGTAACGTGTTTGACTGCAAAGAAAATAAAATAAAAGCAAACACGACAGCCTTCGTCCTCCGCTGCAGCGGCAAAAAAAGTGACTGGATAAAAGACCTGTAAAAGCACAAATATTCGATTAAATGAGCTTCTCTGCTAAATGCTGTTTATTTACAGGATTTTTTATACAAATATTTAAAATAATTTGCCTTTCCTTTTCACACTGAAAGTTGCTGTGTTGCTTAGAAAAAAAATAAGTATAAATATAGAAAAATGTTAAGACTTTAAGTATAAAGTTAACTGTATCGAAAACCAGGTATCATTAAAATACAAGTTATAACAGTAACCAACCCTGGACAGCAGTTATCTATGGTTAGTTACTTCTCTGTAACAAACAGCGGACCATATGTAAAGAAAAAGTTCGTTTTTTTTCAACCTGGACCTTATTTTTAGCAACATTATTGCATATTTTTAACAATAAAACATTTAATAAAACGGGGACGAATGTGGCGTACACCACCATAGGAATGCCAGTCGATGTTCTACCGGGGCAGATTTGTCCCCGTTTTATTGTTAAGCCCCCAAATCGGCCCGGAAGACAATCAAGAACTATGGATACAGCAAGACTGGATGTATAAATACTGCTGAACGGCTAAAAATGTTCAGGGTGAGTGACACAAAACATAAAAAGTGGTAAAAAATAGCGTCCAGGTTGGAAAACCCAAACTTTTTCTTTAACTATGACATCTGCAGGTGTAGTGAACACTACCTAGAGTCATTTAGATTGGGTTTGACGCTTGTGCTGTTGGAACGCTGCCGTGCAGCATCACTCATTCTCGTCCAATGACGTTGATTCCAACCCAAAATGATTCACGTGGAAAGGACAAAACTAGCTCATTGATTATAAAATTGTAGGTACTTTAAAATACAAACTTTTTCTTTAGTGTACAGATATACTCATGAGTTGTCATGGGTGCTTGTGACACCATTAAACGTTTTTTTTTAATGCCATTAAAAAGCATTAGGCCAGATGAGCGGAGTTCTGCAGAAACCCTATCTTATTATTGATGGTTTTCATTAATCACCAACGGTACCGCTCCCAGATGACTCTTAGTCGGAGTCTAAAGAATTTTGACAACGTAACCAGAGAAAGGAGGACACTGAGAGAAAAGGGAGCCCACGTTTAATGATAGAGCTGTGGTTGTGAACTCCGTACCGAGGGAACCGCCCTACAAGATGGATAACTGGACCGTTCAGACTGAAGTCTCTTTAAAGAAAAACCCATCAGATATGCATCGGAAAAATGGGATTTGTCCTGTTCAGTCATAAAAAAAAAAAGTATATATCTGCTGTGTGAATCCAGCCTTATCTTCCAGAGAATTGAAACCGGGATTGTTTTTCACTTGCCTCTATGTTTCCTCGTTGTGCGCTGCAGGAGTTTGCCGGCGAGGACACCTCAGACCTGTTCCTGGAGGAGAGGGAAGCGTCGCTCCGTCAGGCCCAGGAGGAGAAACACAAGATCCAGATGTCGGTGCCGGGCATCCTGAACCCTCATGAAATCCCGGAGGAGATGTGTGACTGAACTTCAGCTCCGCCAGTCGTTGTACAGTATCCAAACGACAAACGAACCCTAGTCGCAACAAAACCTAAGAGAGGCACTTGGTGGAGTATGGTGGGAGGTAACCCCGCCCACCCTCTGCAGAGCGGGCTGTCCCTTCGGATGTTTGTTGACCAAAATAATATGCCAATACCGTGTAAATAATCAGCGTCGTCACTCTGTGGCCCTTTTTTCATACTGTGCGCTTTTTCTTTTCTTTTTGTATGGAGCCAGTTTTTTTTTTTTGGGTGCATTAACTTTCAGGCGGTAATGTTTCGGTGGTCTCTGGTCCATCCCAGAACCTGCATGATAAACTCGTAACAATTCGGACGGGGGGCGGGGGGAGTTGAACCACCTTGATTCTGTTCGCCCTCATTATTACGTTTCCCGGTTCTTCCCTTTCTGCAACTCGTGTTTATATGTAAATATGTTCTGCGAGCAGCCCGAGCGCGGGACGATCAGAGGAGGGTGGCAATGGCTTCTCTTCGCTCTGCGGCCCCCAACTCTGTGGGCAGAATGTGAATCTAATGGGGGGGGGACAAGCTAGTGAAGGCTGAGAGATGCTGCTTCATGGTTCAAGTTCACATGGAAACCAGCCTGCTGTCGGCAGGGTTTTTTGTGTGTTTTTTTTTTTTTGGTAGGGAAAACAAACCCAGATATGTGCATATCATCCCAATTGTATAGCATCTTGAATACCATGGGAACACTTTTCTTTTATTCTGTTAGGTTTTTTTGTTGTGCGTGTGTGTGTGCTGTCGCTCAGTCGACATCGGCGTTTTGTTTTCCTCTAAGAGGATTGTTGCTCATGTGCGAGCCTTCATCGTGGGGATGTTTTCCGGACGAGGCTGGGCGTATTTATGGGTTCTTGGATGGTCACATCTTTATAACAACTCCTGTTTTAACTCAGATGGCTTTCACCGTTTTGAACTGTACTAATTTAGACTGTTTACCGTGCAGTAGTGCGCCAGGACACTGACCCGATAGAGCAAATTAAAAAATAAATATGGGTTTACATTTAATTTTGTAAAAAAAACAATAAAAAAAAAACCTTTAATAATTTGTTTGTAGCTGTTGAAGTTCTGTCCAAATAAACCTGGTAGAAAATGAATTGCCAACGAGTTTAATTAAAAAAGAATGTATAAATCCAAATAAGCACCCAATGGCTAATTTCCCTTCTCGAGGTGTTACTTTGTTGTGAACTTTTTGAATCAATTAAAGTTGATAATTTTATAACCGTGCCTTGGGACAGGTGTCTTTATTCTTACTGCGGTCCGATCTGCAGGGGGTTCTGATCAGTTCGGTGGTACCACCCGACGTATGGACATCCTGCAGTCTGAGAAAGATGCAAATGAGGAGACGTTAGGGAAAATCACTCTGATTCATTGGCTCCAGTTCTTCCTAATGTCTCCATCTGTCTGTGCATGGATCCCATTTATCAATCTTTTTGTCCATCCATAAATCCACGGGTCCGACTGCTCGTGTACTGGTCCATATTGGTGACCTGTACTCATAATTCCACAAGTGATGGTTGAAAAATGCAATCAGCACCTTTAAATGTTGTAAATTACGTTTTAATCAAAGAAGAAACATACAGAACAGTAATGTATTTTTAATCTGCCTGCCCACCAGATATTACGCTTATTTCCTTATTTACAGGGAGAAATTCTGGTGACCTTAAACATAACAAGAAGGTATGATGCATTTGCTGTAAGCTACAATAGGGGTCGCTTGGGAATTTTATTCAAACCCTAACCTGGTTTTAAACACCTCCATACCGATGAGCACCTTGTGTGTTTGACCAGTGAGGCTTACACTGAATAAATAAGTCATTTTATTGAACTCATGAAGTTAAATAGTTTCACAAATGTATTTTGTAGCATCAGAGAGAAATGATTACAAATAGTCACCAAATTTTTCACTAGCTGTGTTGAACATCATATTTTGGTTTATTGCACTAGACGCATCCAGGCCTAATTATTGGTTGACCCGTAAAACCCAGAAATCCCCTCTTGACGAAACGAAATCTTTATTAACAGTGATGCCGGTAACGCGTCACTCTAAATGTGATCACTTTTTCCCTAAGGACTAACTTCTTACTATTTCCATACCAGTAATCAAATTAAAGTTTAGGTTGTCCAAGCTAATGTGTGTTACTATTTATATAATTTT
Source organism: Apricaphanius iberus (assembly GCA_028564705.1). Classification (NCBI taxonomy): domain Eukaryota; kingdom Metazoa; phylum Chordata; class Actinopteri; order Cyprinodontiformes; family Aphaniidae; genus Apricaphanius; species Apricaphanius iberus. The sequence continues at coordinate 1,359,609 of JAPXFQ010000014.1, read as the reverse complement.
CATAAGAAAAATTCTATATTTGGTACAGGGGGCCAACAACAGCAGCAGTAGGAAAACCAGTAACAATGGCAGTAAATATATTCTTCTACGACACTGTTGTCTTTTTCTGTCATAATCTGAAAATTAAACCGCTGATTATCTCCTCTATGGTTGCCACGCTTGTTTTGTTTCTACCCTACAAATCCGGCACTCTATTCAATCTGACCTCTGTTTTCTGCTCCGTGGTGGAAGCAGTAGTATGTGCAGTGCGCAAGCAAGTACGTGGCCAAGGTAGAACCTGGTGCTGGTTCTGAACGTGACATTAAAAAGCAAGTATATTTCGGTTATTGTTTTTCTGTTTAGGCAGTGGGGAGTGTCATTGGCACCTGTTGAAAGTAACATGTAATCTAAGTTACTTTTAAAATCTGTAAAGTAACTAAATTACATTTGGAAGGAGTAATCTGATTATTTCAAATTAACTGTGGCAACGCTGGTCAGTAAGCCGCTTATGCTCTGATATAAAGAAATCTATTCAATATATGGATAAGCATATACAAGAAAACCCACCCACAAGGTTTAAAAAGGATGAAACTGTGAAGTTCCTACCCCGATTTTATCTTTTCCACAGTTGTGTCATTGTGAAACAAAAAGCTACCTATACTACTTCATGAGGAAATGAAATAACTTATGTCATAATGCAAATTTGTTTGACCAAAATAAAACAGCCGTCATAATAGTAAGTTACTTGGCCATAAGAATACTTTACAAAAGTGATCCGACAATTATGAATAAATGGGATAGTTGATAGATACTCGCATTTAGTGCTGTGCTAAAGAAAAGAAAGAAAAATCGGAAAATTGATTCTTATACACATCGAACTGATTCGCAATTTCAAAAACCTATTTTATTTTTAAGTATACTTTGCCCTTTTTACAGCTAAAACTGAAAGGAAAAGTCCAGACAGCCATTTTAAGTGTTGTATCTGAAAGGGTTAATACAGTTTCTCCCAGTGAACCGTTACTCACCCGGTGTTAAATCATTTCATTAAATGCATATAATTAAAATATCAGCTCCAAAAAACAAATTAAATTGCACAGACCCATATCAATATGGAATTGGATCAGATTGTGATAATCGACTCATGAGAATCTGAATCGATTCTTGAAATTTGAATCCATACCCGGCTCTACTCTCATGCATACATGAACACAAATACACATAGATGCGCTAATAAAAACATATATACATACATACTCATAAACCTACCAACCCCTCAAGATTTGTAACTTTTTAAAAAATAAATTCTTAAACAGTTCAATCAGGGCTATTGATGCACATTTTCCTCAACTAAAAAACTTTGCAATATACTAGTCTTATTTTTTATTTATTTAAACCCATCCATACTGCATCCATCCAATAGTTTCATCCAACGGTTTTACCATCATCTATCTGTCCAAGCATCTCCAGCAGCCCATTTTGTGTTTTTTGTAGGTGTCTCTGCAAATCTCTGCAGTAAATTCAACCTGGACCAAAACCAGAACTCTGGAGTTTGGGCATGAACCATGTGTAGGAACGGCGTTTTTGAAAACCTTACTAAAGCCTCCTGACTGTTGAGTGAAAGTGAGCTGAAGAAAGACCTCGTCTGCCTCCCCCCACACAGAGTGGAGTAAAAATAAGGACAAGATGACAGATGACCCCCCCCTCTAGTACGCACAACAGGACATCCGACCGCTTCCGCTCATTCACATTTGGCCGAGGCTGCTGGTGTGTAAACTAATCCTGCCACTAATCCTTGTTAACATACTGGTATTACATCAAAGCTTACGGTGACACTCCGACGCAGAAAGCCGAAACGTTTGACACTGACCCCTCCCACCTCCTCTCCTCTGATGCAACCTGCTGGAGAAAAAAACGTTTTCTCGCAAACAAATGATCTTTCTCTTTATTGCTACGGTGGTGAGAAGGCAACACAAAGACGAGGGATCCACCGGTTTGTAACAGACTACGCTGTTATCTACTGCAAAGCTCTGCTGTAGGAGACACGGTGAACGTTTAATCGAAGGTTTCGGAGACTAAATTCCAGCTCCTTGACATCATCTTGACCCGCCGTGGACCACAGAGGAGACCTGTTGAGCATCAACCGTCAAAAAGCACGGTGGTGGGTGCATTATGCCCAGGGATCCTATTTCTGCTAAGGGTACAGGACCTTTACGGTGCCAACAACCGAGTGTTGACTGCCGCCTCCATTCAGCCACATTTTCTCTGGCGTCTTATTAAAAGGACATGAGAAACGTTCTGAAACTTTGGCGTACTTTGATATGAATATTTTCTGGGCCTGCTCAAGGTGGCAGGAGTAGCTCTGTTACTTTTGTTCTGATTTTTTTATGAATCCATGGGTTTATATGTAGTCTGCTTGATTACTGCAACAGCGTCCTTACAGGTCTGCCTAAAAGGTCAAGACAGTTGCAGCTGATCCAGAACGCTGCTGTTGGAGTCCTCACTAGAACCAGGAAAGTAGAACATGTCACCCCAGTTCTAAAGTCCTCCCTGAAGCTCAGAGAATAGACTTTTAAATACTCCCACTGGTTGATAAATAACTGAATAGCGCCAAAATGTTAAATACCTGCCGTCTTTATACCGACCCCCCCAGACCACTCAGGTCCTACAACTCTAATTTATTAATAACCCCTAGAATGAGAACCAAACATGGAAAGGCAGCTTTAAGTTTCTATGTTCCCCTTATCTGGAACAAACTTCCTGATGACTGCAAAGCTGCTGAAACACTGAACTGCTCTAAAACAAAACTTAAAACTAAGTGTGTAAAGCTGCCTTTGAGTAAACGATTATAATTGCACCGTTTATCTTTTAATGTTTTTTTCTTAATCGCTGTTTTTACTTTTAGTGCCTTTACGTTGCTTCTTTAGATTTCTCTAATTGGTTTCCTCTTTGCGTTTTATTCCTAATTGCTGTTTTTATTTTCCATGCTTGTATCATAAGTTTGGTTTCTTTTACCAACAAATCACATAAAGCACCTTAAATTACCTTGTTGAAAGTTTGCCATACAAATAAAATCACTTTGCCTTAATTTCTCACATTCTGGCAGCAACGCAGTGACCAACAACAAACCATCTCTCCCAGCGATTATGGAGAATGTGAGATTGTTGGCAAACGGGTTGGACACTGTGCATCCTCTGGAGATTAAGAGTGCAGATGAGGATTCTCCTTGAAATTATGAATATTATAGATTCCTCTTTGTGAAACAGTCGTACAAAAGCGATGCAGGAGATCATCCGTCCCCACAGACATCAGCACCCAAAACAAATCTTTAAAGAAACTTGGACGATATGAATTATGACATGTGGGATTAATGTAGTATTTATGACTTAAATATCCTGACTCAGAAAGGGGAGTGGATACGGTTGCCGTTTGTGGGAGGAAGTTGAAACCTGCTGGTTTGGAGACTTCTAGGGGTTTGAGGCCACAGTAGAGCACAGAGGTGAAAGCATTATGATCTGTAATCTGCTTCGGCCAGGACTCCGAGGATGGGTTATGGGTATTTCTTTCACCATAAAACAATATCCAAAACATTCAGAAAACACAATAAAGGGGTGGCCAAAGGGAAAATTAAATATGGGTCAAGCAGTCAGCTGAAGCTTTGGGTTTCTGTAAAGAGGAGTGGTCTAGAATGTGTCTCAACTAGTCATACGCCTCTCTGTGGGAGCATAATTCAGTCCTGCTGTAACCGGATCGACCCACATCCGCGGATCCTCAGCCATTCTCGGCATTCGCTGTGGAAGAGAAGAAGGGACAGCTGGGATAGCCCCCGCCGACCTACCGCTGCCTCCTCATGTCCCCTTATGCCCCTTATGTAGCGGGGTTATTTATACCCCTGTGTGCAATCCCAACAGGAAGAGCTGGGTATGCGCGCCCACGGACCAGAACCTCTCCGGCCCAACCCACTCTTCCCGCTGTGGACTGGCTCTTTGACCTAAACAAGAAGGTGCTGATTGGACGCTTCATCCACACTGGGGAGTAAAACCTTTGGTTGTCACCTGGCGCTAGGACTGAGGTTCTGGGTAAAACTGGGCCAAAGTTGATCCCTTAGAACCCAATCACCTCTGCCAAGGTTATGTGCTGCCACCTAAAGGACAAAAAGAGTCAAGTTGTGTAAATGAGGCTCACCTTTTAGTGTTTATACATGTTATGAGTCCAGAACAGTTACACATATAAAGCATCTAATCAGAAGCAGGAGAAATTACAAATAAAGCAACGGATCAGATGTCCGTTTAGAGTTTCCGACGGTCAGAGAAACCCCCAATCGAGGTCCGGTGACCGTTTCTGATGTTTGCGAGCACGAAGAAGCAGTGGGTGTTCTTGTTTATTGAGGAACGGCCACAGCTGCACAAACACGCAGCGAGACGAGAGCGCGGCTGATGGAGGTCCAGACATACAGAGACGGCAAAGAGGAGGGGAAGGCAGTCCACATCTGGCTTGGAAGCTACTGCCGGGAAAAGTATCCCCTCTCCAAAGACGGTTGCTAATCTGCTTCAGGTTTCATGTCGAGCAGCGGGGTGCGTCTTTGTCCCTTCAGGACCCTTAGGTAGCTTTGATATGGGCAAAACGCATCTTAGATCTGTGGAACCGAGCAGAGAGAGAGATGTTAACGCTAACATTCACTTTGTGAGGCTTTCCACCGATTGGTTCCTTTTACAGTATTTAATGACTATAAAGATTCATTCGACAGACAACTCTTGGGGGGAAAAAAGGAACAAGAATTCGGTGCACGACTTTCAATTTACTTGGGTCCTCGATGGCAACAATGGCCCTGGCCGCCAGCACCGGCTTCTCCCACAAACTTCCAGATGACTGCAAAGCTGCTGAATCGTTAGGCTCTTTTAAATCAAACATGAACTCTATTTAGCGCTGCGTTTGTATCCTAAATTGCTGTTTCTATTCAAATGCTAAATGTTTTCTTTTATTGATTCTCATGTTTTCTCGTGTTTCATCTGTTTTCAATTCAAGTTATATTTTGACCGGAATCATTGGTTAAAGGTTGAATATGGAACGTTTTCATAAAAAGCTACATTTAAAATGTAATAATACATCCACTGGGCTTTTAGAGGTGTGCAGAATGAACGGGTGGGTGCAAACTGGTAAAACGGTTTCTTTGTCAAAACTCGATCCAAGAGGGAGAATTTACTTAAGTTAGGAAGAGTCTCCTGAGGTCACCATCGTTCATCTTCACCGATTTATCCATGCAGGGCACGCAACCTCTCTTCAGTGGTCACTGGGTAATTCAGAGACCATCCAACCAAACTCTCATGTTTCTGAACTCTGGCAGGAGGCCAGAGTACATGGAGAGAACGTCAGCACGTACGTAGAACATGCATTAAAGGGATTTGAACCCAGGACGTTCCTGCTGCAAGGCAACGCAGCGAGCAACAGTTATATATAAATGGAACGTTTGGGGGATTTGGAGTGAGGCTGTCGAACTTCACAGCTTCACTGGATCAACTATTGAACACAGCAGTAGAAGCATCATGCTCAGGGTATCCACGAGGTCTTGAAAAGTAATTAAGACCCTCAAAAAAGTCTTAATTCTATTTTGTAAAGTCGATATGTTTTAAAACTAAGTTTATTAAAAATTGAAACCTGTAATCTGATCATATAAAATTGTTTTCATTTGCTTTGGTTTTGGCACCACATGACTTTATCGCCACAGACGTTCCGTCAACAAAGTGAGGTATCGCGCTAACGAAGTGAAGCAGTGCCACGGGAATTATGGGAACATTTTATGCAAATCAGAATGGTTTAATGCCAAATGTGTGAGAAGATTCAAAATATCAGGAAATTGCTGCGGTACTTTGTGAAAAAATACTAAAGAGGAAACACTTTCTAGCTTACAATAAATTAAGTTAATAAGTTCATTTTGAGGTTTACATTGGCACCATCTGCAGCAGCTGGACGTCTTTCAATTTGAATCACAAAATAGGACTGATTGTTTATCATTTCCCTTCGGTAACGTCTCAATTATATTTAAAAGTCTTGAAAAGGTATTATTTCGTTATAGATCCCTGCATGTACCCTGATGCTTGGAGATTGTTTTATTCAAAGTGGAGAGGATTTCCTCCAGATTCTTCAATTCCACCTCAGTTAAACCACTGGATGGTTTGAACATGGACATAACTTCCGGTCCATTGGTCCACGAATGTTTAAAAAAATGAATGAGAGTCAATGGAGCGATAAAAGTTTTTTTCTGATCCAGTTTAAAATGCGCCGTGGATCGAAGACGAATTTTTAAAACTAATTTTGATACAGAGATAACACTGATTTTCAACCGGCGGCAAAATTTACTTTAGGTTTTGTGTAAAAACGTTTAGCGGACTACAACTGCAGAAGAAGGAGAGTGATGGCCGTAGCCTCCAGGACGAAGAAAGGAGCATTAAACACGCAGAAAACCTCTATAAATCTGACCATGTGGAAAGTAGCAGCTATGCTGGGGGTAAAGCAGTCGGAGTGAGAGCCAGCATGGAGGAGAAGCTCTACAAGCTCTAGGTGAGGGTTTTATGTGCTATAGCTAGTGCTAAAACCCGTTAGCAAAATGGCGTCATATATGCGACTTCTGATTTGTAGGCATTTTAAATGCGAATCTTTACAATCAAATAAATCCCAAATCACTGGACAAACACATTCGAAATGTACATCATTAGTTATCATTTAGATCGAACAATAACATATGTGTGATTGAGGACGTAAGACAAAGCGGACCAGAAAATAACTTTTATCGCCCCAGTGACTTCCATTCATTATTTTTTCGGCCAGGGGACCCTCGGGCCGACCGGAAGGGGAGGAGACTTAGGCTCCCCATGAGGACAAAGCCACCAAAGACACGTAAAAATGACCTTCAGAAAAATAAATGAATCGAAGACGATAAATAAAAATCCAGAAGCCTGATGATTACCAGATGAAGTGTCCAACCTGCTGGATCAAACCCAGTAGTAGTGGAATGTGCAGGTAGCCCCAAAGCATGACGCATCCACCACCGCGTTACACTGCTGGTACCAGGGTTGTTAGGGTTTTTAAGACCGCATATAAATGGAGTAAATCAATAATGAATTCATACTGGTGCACCAAACTCTGTGTTCATCCTTGTGGTTGTTGTGAGGCTAAAAGAAAGGTTAAAATGAATAAAGTCATGAGCAGAAACTGTAAAACACACCTGGGCACTTTCTCTGCCGCCGTCTGTCTAGTCTGAGCGCCGCCTTTGAACTGTGCCTCCATCTTGGCGTAGATCCCTCCTGCAGGCTGTGAACCAGCAGAACCAGGCAAGTTTAGAAACCAGCAGCTAGAGCAACCAGAGTGGGTTTCTTTTAGTTCTCAGTAGGACCCACCTCTTTGGTGTCCTTGGATTTACTCGGCTCCTGGTCCCCGAACCTGACCCTGGTCAGGTGGCTGATGATCTCCGCCATGCGCCGCTGGTCTGCTCACACGGACAAAAAACACCCAAACGGAACAGAAAGACTGTTTTTAGCTTACCGGGTCGGCAGGTACCGACGCGTAGCAATGCGTGAAAAAAAAAACGATGAGTCCTCCTTACCTTCTTCTCTCTGAGCGTCCTGGTTGTAGCGCAGGGAGCGAGAGCTGTCCCACTTATTCTTCTGGAGGCTCACTCTACAACACACACACACACACACGTGAGTCGGCTTAGCTTTTGTTCAGAAAGGTGTGCAGCAGGGTTAATTGTGTCCAGGTGAGCTTACGTGAAAGGTGTGCTGTCTCTGGTCTGCGACTGAGGAAAAGTAGAAATAATAGTTTGGTAAAATCTGTGCGACGGCAGATGAGAGCAGCGATAAATCTGCGACTTACCTTCTCAGATTTGTCCTTGCGCTGGAAGTTGGGAGAGGAAAGCTGCTTCTTCAAAGGTCTCTGGGCCTTCTTGGCCTTTTTAGCAGCTGCAAGCAAAGAAAGGAAACATCAGGCGTATAAGAGAGGTCAGGCGCCACCTGCAGGCTGAGAAGAGGAACTGAGCGTGAACAAAATTGAGGAGGGTCAAAGGAAGAAAAAAAAACCAGCAAAATTTTATGCAAAAAAGTGTTAGAACGTGATTTTGCATAATAAAAAGTTCCCCTTGATTAAAACGTGATCAAACAGTAGTGATATGTCGACCAAAAACCCCAGGTAGCCTTGCTTCTGCCAAGCTCTCTAAGCTTTCCAACCTGGCTAGGGTCTGAACTTTGACTGGACCACTGCAACACCTTGCTTTGATTCTCTTTCAGATGTTTCCTTTTTTTGTAGTTCTCTCCTGCTGTGTTTCGGATCATTATCCGTCAGATGACAGAGTCCGAACGGTCATTAAAACCAGCTTCTGAAAACTACGTAAGCAACTTTATACGCCGAGTTTGGGATTTTATAGAAAAAATGTGGCAGACAAATGTGTGTAACTTTAAGCACACTAATCTTGCTTACACACTTTTTGGACACGGAGGACCGCAGCAGGAGAGATAACAAAATTGTAATTATAAGCCACATTTTTTTAGACAGACGAACACAGAACCAACAGTCGCCAGCCTTTCCATCTATAAATTGAGAATAAAAATAAGAATCTGAATAAAAATATGCTGCATTAAAGAACTATGTTCAGATGTATGTCTTCAAATTATTTAGCAATTGCATGTTTTTGGTGCATGTGTGAAGTATGAATATGCTGCAGCATCCCTCCTGCATCATGCCTCCTGTTCAAATCGCCACTAACCGAATGAGCTTCTCTTCATCCATGTTGTCATCCTAGCTCAATAAACAAAAGAACAATTTCCAAACTTTGCACAAGTCCGAGTTTTATTGAACGCTTATTTAACCCCATAACATGAAATTAAGGTTAATAATCTAATTTAGATCACAAAATCTTCAGTTTTACTCAAATTGGTTGAAGCAAAAATGAGTACACCCTGCAACAGAAACTACTACATCTAGTATTTTGTATGAACACCATGATTTTTAAGGACAGCACAAAGTCTTCTAGGCAATAGCTATCTTTTCCCATTCTTCAGGAATAACCTATTTTAGAGCCTGGATGGTGGATGGAGAGGGATTCTCAACTTGTCACTTCAGAATTCTCCACAGGTGTTCAATTGAGTTCAGATTAAGAGACAAACTTGGCCATTCAGTCACCTTCACCCTGTTCTGCTTCAGAAATGCGACAGTAGCTGCAGATGTGTGTTTTGGATCATTGTCGTGTTGGAAAAGTGCACGACGACAAGTGCATGGAGTGATGGCAGCATCTTCTCCTTCGGTATAGAGCAGTACATTGTTGAGTTCAAGATACCATCAATGAAATGCAGCTCCCCAACACCAGCAGCACTCATGCAGCCCCACATAATGACACTGCCACCACCATGTTTCACTGTAGGCGCCATGCGTTTTTCTTTGAAATCTTCACCTTTACGACACCATACAGTTTTTAAACCATTACTTCCAAAAACAGTGATCTTGGTCTCATCACTCCAGAGTATAGAGTCCCAGTAGTCTTCATTTTTTTCAGCATGGGCCCTAGCAAATTCTAGGCGTGCTTTTTTGTGCATGGGCTTTAGGAGAGGCTTCCTTCGTGGACGATACCCATGCATGCCGTTCCTCTGCAGTGTGCAACGTATGGTGTCCTGGAAAACGGTCACTCCAGTTTGGCTTTCTACTGCTTTAGCTAACTGCAACAAACTTGCATGGCGATTTTCTTCAACCCTTCTCATCAGAAGACGCTCCTGTCGAGATGTTAACTTCGGTGGAGAGCCTGGACGGCCTTGTAAGATGGTTGCACTTCCATCTTTCTCAAATTTTTTGTAGTATTTTGACTGATATGTAAAGCTTTGTTGATCATCTTGTAGCCCTCACCTTATTTGTGTAAAGAAATTATTTCCTTTCTCAGATTTCTCTTCCATGGGGAGCCATTACTGACAGCATGAAATGGGAAGGGCTTTTCTTTGTAAAGTAATGCCCTTTTATGGTCACCTGTCTGCTGGACACCTCTTAAATGAATCATTAGACTCACCTGTGGTTGAATGCCTGGTAATTAGAAGTTTGTAGTCTTAAGTGTGGCTTTTCTCCTCGGACTATAATTGGGCTGTACTCATTTTTGCAACATGGGCTTAAATTAATTTGTTAGGCAAATCGCGTGCAAATGAACAAATCTTGTTTGTAATCAATGACCCACATTTGTGGGAGTATTTTGTAGTATAATATATCATACAAAATGTTGATTCTGAAAGGAAGCTAAAGGTTTTCTGACAAACGTAGTGGGGTGTTCTCATTTATGCAGTGCACTGTATGTATAAATCTAAATGAGATTATATTAATATAACTTTTCATACAACGAAAAATCTAGCCTGTCTTTACTGATTTATTTTGAAAAACCGGATGTTCTGCATGTTCTGTATCATGTGGTGCTGTGTTGATTATGTAGATTGACTCTGGCGTCTGACAAAAATTCAATTCTATCCTATTTTTGCTGGAGGGCGAAATGGCGGACGGCGCCCTGAGTCTATAAGCGGCAGTAGTGGAAATGCTCTTTTTGACTACAATGGGATCGTTTTTGCTGCAGAGGGCATGGCGGAGTGGACATCCATTTATGTTTTTACCCGAAATCAATATTTGGCATGGATGATACTTTTTTTAAAGTAGTTTTGAAGTGCACCTTTCCGTCAGACATTAAATATCAAGGAGCACTTCAACTTATTATGTTTGGGTGCAATTTATTCTAGTCTTATTGTTGCTACAAGAATTAATCATATAAGTGTATGTTTATATTTAACATTCTTATTTGTTTCATCTCTTGTGCTGCTGCTTTTATTTATCATTTCTTAATTTTATACTCTTCTCAAACATTTTCTTTTTGTAAGTATATTTTTGACTTGACGTGAAGCACTTTGGTTGCCTTTGGCTGAGTGAAGCTCAGTATAGATCAACATTGATTGATTGATATAAAACGGCCTACTACACCGTCTCCTCCACCCCCATTGCTGCCTCAACCTCTCAGTTGCCATGGTTACGCGTGAAACGCCCATGGGGCAAACTCCGCTTGCAAAAAGTAAAGCCAACCAGGAATTGGCAAAAATTGCAGTTCCTCCTTCATCCGCTGGGGGCTGGCTCCAAAAAGAAGCAAATTCCCATTGACTCCCATGTTAAAAAGGATAACTTTACAGCAAAAATAAACATGTTTACAGCCAAGATAGTTCAGGTTTACCATCATGACAAACCTGAGGGCGGTGAATTTTTTTCTAACCTCTCTGTTTTATTTGTATTTTAATCTTGAAACTATGAATAATTAGGGGTGTGTCCTTTTGTTTGAAAGGTCCGTCTAGGCTAACGCTGGTGGCTAATGGTGGCTAACTGTAGCTAATAGCTTGCTCCGTAGTCTGCTGCCCCCCTCTGCTTGCGGGGAAGCTCTTCACAGCCAGGGACTAACGTAAAGACTTCAGTCATTTGGTGTTTCTGAACTCCACTATCAGTTGCCTCTGCAGTTTATTGGACAAAGACGGCTTGCTGTGGTGTTGATTACAGTAACAGACAGTCCAAGAAGTTTCTGCTTTGGGGGGAGGCTTTATACTGGCTGATACTTCACCAGCTGTGGGGGGGTTCTCTGTCAGGTGGCCGAGAGGAATGCTGTTCTGGTTGAAGCTTTTATCTCTTTCTACACGCGAGTTGGAGCTGCCGATCGGTCGGTTAACAGCAGAGCATCAAAGTCGGCAGGACCAATAAACCGCAGCATCCAGAGCGGGAGACGGCTAGATCAGGCTGGAAGACTACAGAGTCGGACTCTAGACAGACAATCGCTGGTTAGATCAGTACTGGTGGGAGGAACACAGCTGGAGGCATGAATTAATGGATGAGATGTGAGGTGAGTCAAAAGTCTTTTATTTTTTGAGAGGATCTGAGTTTTCATGATGACTTTGTGACTGCTTTTTGCTGGATGTGTTGTTAAGACAAGCCGTCTATGTCCTCACCCTCCACCGATGGAAATGGAAATAACACCATATTAGGCCGTATTGACCCGACCCCGCTCGAGATGTTTCTGGGTCTAACGTGATCGTTGTTGAAAAATGGGGTAAAAGTCTCTTAACCGCGGTCTTCTGGCTGAAACCAACTGCATCCTACGTTAGCTCCAGTTAGCTCCCAACTAGCTTCTGACTAGCTTGTAGCTACGTCAGCTCGGAGTTAACCCTCCTCTCCCTGCCTCACAGCGCCACTCTCAGCCTCACCTCTTTGCCCATTTTTGGAGTTTCTGAGAGCGACGAGACGAGTGACGCGGACAAGATGGCGGCGTTGGGAACCGCCCAGTTGGCTTCATTTATGCTCTCCAGAAACCTATGGGTGACGTCAACGAGTGTTTGTCCATTTATATATACAGTCTATGGAAATGCCCCAAATTAGCCGTCTTAAGTTTATGCAGAATATACACTACACTTAATACACTTTGCATTGACAGTTTATGGCAGAAAGTGGGTGCGCAGGAAGAGGGATATGATCCAAAAAACAGCTGAGCACATTTCTACAGAGTGTGATTTATAAAGCGATTGCGTCCAGCTGTGCGTACTCCAAGTTTGATAGATTACAAAATTACTAGGCACAAGTAAAGAAAAAAGTTGTTGAGCTTTAGTACGGTTTTAGTGAGGATTCTACGCAAAGTTTTATAAATGAGACTCCAGTTAATTAAGGCAGGTAATTAGCAACCTGTGCATGCGTAAAAAACTTAAACATTTAGACCACCTTACTTTGACTTTTTTTAGCTTACTTACAGCAATAGTTTAACTTCGTCTGACATTTTTTTACTTAGTTTTTATGCTTTTATGTCCTTGTCATGTGCTGCTCACTTGAATGCCTTAAATTGCCCCTCAGGGACAGATAGTTATTCTGATCCTGATTCTTGTTTTCTGTATCTATAACATAACCAGAATCCTGATTCTGAGCAGAGAAGAACTGAGCTCAAAGACTAACAATATTTACCTCTGATCATTTTACTGAACGAGCCTGGCTTATCCGCAAGACTCTCACCTTGTTTCTTTGACAGCTCCTCTTCGTCCCCGACCTCGTCCTCGGTGACCTCCGACCCCGTGGTGTACTCCTCATCCTCCGACAGGTGAGACTGCTGCCTCTGGAAGAGCAGAGGTTTAGTTTTCTGACATGTTCGGCAATCTGAGCAGATTCGCTGCAGAAGGAGGAGAGCTCCTACCAGCTGAAGAGTCCACTTCTTGAAAAGGGAAAACTGAGAGGAAAAAAAAAACAGAAGAGATGAAGGAAATTAACCTAGAAAGCACCTTAACGAGGACTATAGGAGACTTACGGAGCCGCCGTCTCCTCTCAGAGATCCAACGAGTGTTGGTTCCAGGAGAACGTTGCAGTCCTGGACTTTCTCTGCACCCGTTGGACTCTCCTCAGAGCTGAGAAACACATTCATGATATCTCTGTTATCTTAATTAGATGAACCGAAAAAAAAAGAAAAGTGTGTGGCCCGTACTGACCCGTCTCTTTCGGGTGACACGTTGGACACACACACAGCGTCTCTGTGCAGCAGCAGGTCGTTGAGGACTCTCGTCTGGGCTGCGGTCGCCTCGTCACACTTCTCCTCATCCGGTACGTTCACTATGTGATCCCGCATCTTACAACCCTTAATACACACACACACACATACACACACACACACACACATGAAACAATACAAGGAAGCAGATTTGCTTCAGATGTCTCTCCCTTCAACTGGCAGTCCTGTTGAAGACGTGTTAAAAAAGTCCTTCTTTGGCACTGCTTTGATTTTTTTAAATTAATTGGAGACCTTCAGAATAATCGATGTCTTGTTGGTGACACAGAAGCACGTTTCTCTTTGCATTTTTCAAATGGGAAAGATGATAAAACGTGCCATTCATCTAAAACAGATTGTGTAGATAATAAGTCAGACGATGCCTGCAAGAAAATAGCTTCCCTCATTAAACTTAGCAATAAAGAAAAGTTCAAAATAGGCAAAGCTGTGCCAAATGTAGCCAGATGGACAGTAGGAACTGCTTCTCACGTCCTTCCATCACAGAAAATGTTTGGAGCTTCTACCCAGAGCTGGTGAGTCTGACAAAAAAGAATAAAACAAAGGGTGAATGTGTGGAAAAGCCAAATCATCTCCAATGCTAGATACGGTGGAGGAGCTGTTATGCTGTGGGCCTGTTTCTCTGGCACAGTCAGTGAAATACCAGGACATATGGGGGCAAAACACGGCTGGATTTTGCTAGAAAAATGTGAATGGGTCATTATTCACTCAGCAGGATAACGACGATGGGAAACATTTGACAAAATAAAGAAAGTTTTAATTAGACACAAAAATCAATGTTTGTGTGTCCTCAGACCTTACTACTGTAGAAGCTTGTGGTGTGAGCTAAACAGATCAAATGGGAGAGGGGGATAATCAAAAATGTCCCTTCTATGTTTGCTCCAACAAGGTGAAACGTTGCAAAGAACCAAATCCTGTGGATGTTCAAACCATGAACAAGAGGAAAAGAACAATGATTGGGCTCATTATTACATGTAATTCGGAGTTTTCTTATGTTACCTTGATGAAACTTGCTCAGTGTTATGAACTCCTTATCACTCACATTACCTGACAATCACTGGGATGCACAGAACTTTACTGCAAATAAACCATCTAAAAGGGGGATTGGGTTACAGCGCTCATTCATCAGCTGCAGAGTCCCTTCCAAGCTACGTTCTACTCTGAACTTAAACTTTGCGTCATTCGGGATCTGTGGATCTGATGTTCTGGTTCCCAGAGCTGCTGGGGGGCAGAACCAGTGAGGTTTGAAGACGGCCTGGAAGCGCATCTTTTCTGGGACTGTCAAAATTCTGGATGTGTATAAATAAAGAGGTGAATTCAAAATTGAAATCTAAGATTTCTAAGGATCCAGGTCAGTTTCTGCTAAGGTTGCTGCCTTGGAACAAAATATTTCACAAAAGAGATCTACATTATCAAATAATATTTTATTTATTGCCAGGATATGTGTACTATTAACTGGTATAAAGACATCAAAACATGCAAAACTAAGAGGCAATGATGGTTTTCTGGAAATATGGCGCCCTCCTGTGGAATACTTGTCTGGTGGTGATCTGAATGAAATTATCGTGAGGGGTAAAAGTCAATCAAGCTCAAACCACTGTATGTTCTACTTTACTTTTTTTTGTAACATTGTTACGAACTAGATAAAAAGTGATATTATATATCTATATATAGATATATTGATATGGATTGATCAAGCATTTGCTTCCTTTTGTGGAGATTAATGATGCCATAGAGTAGTCGTGGGCAATATTAAAGGTAAAGGTAGAAACGATATGGACAATACCGCCATACCGTTCTTCTGCATTTTGATGATGTCATCAAGCTGTGCCCACATACTTTGTACCTGGTACAAAGATACCGATGTTCAGTGTTTGTCTTCACACTAGATGTTGAAAGTTGAAAGTTTGTTGTTTTGCATTTAACGGCAAAGAAACCTGTTGAACTTGAAGATTTTTTATTTCAAATATCTGCAGGTTTCTTTTTGTGCAATATTAAATGTGTAAATAAGTAACCAGGATTTTTTTTCATAATATTTAGCTTTTATTTAATTGAAAATATCTATATTTTTTATTTATGTAATGAGGATTTTTGTGTTGCATATTTTTGAAGAATAATTTGATATTTATTAAATGCATTTTGTACAATAAATGTTCTTAAATTAGATTCTAAACCTTTTTGAAGTTGTTCTTCTGCTGCAATATATATCTGGAAAGTGAGAATGTTCATAATAATAATAATAATAACAATATATATCGTTACTCCACATGCTTTAGATCATATCGCAATATAGATTTGAGGCCATATCGCCCAGACCCTACCTGAAAGTGACCTGGGTCGATTTGATACGCCTTCGCCTGCAGTTTGAATGCAACTTTTAGAAACTGTAGACAGTGGCTCTGTCTAACAGGCTTCATCTTTAGAGCATCAATATGTCTAAACCTAGCAGAGAGGTTGCAGGACAGAAACCTTTTCTTCGAACAAAAATTAAAAACCAGCAAAACCTCAAATATCTCCAGAAGATGTGTTTGGAACAAAAAAAGCATACCCAGAGTGAAACATGGTGGTGGCAGTATCATCCTGTGGGGTTACTTTTCATTGATGGATGAAGCCTTTTTGGCACTTTAGATGAAATTATTAACCGACCGTCTGCTAGAAGCATCCAAATCCACAAAAGAAGGACTTTAAGATGCAGATACTGTCCTTATGTACAGTATTGGTTGAAGTTAATCGAATTTGGAAACTGCAATAATTTCACAGAAAATGTTTCTTTTTCACTTGAAATTTTACTTTCGCTGTCATTTTTATTTCTTTTTCTAATTCGCCATCATTTGTTGTAACAAGCAGAGAAGAAAATAAAACCTGTCTTCCAATTTATTAGTAGTATTATATAAGTATTGGTACTCCGTATCGGTAAGTATTCAGATCCAAGTATTGGTATCTTATCAGTTTTTTAAAAAGTGGTGCCGTTGCGTCCCTGGAGCCGTTTCCCCACTGCACACAGTTTATGTAATTCAGTACTGTTTGGATCGCTATCGGATCTGTATCGACAGACTATGAACCTCGGCTATCTGTATCGGTATCGGAAACGATAGAAGTAGATTGGTGCATCCCTAGTTTATGAGAAAGAAAAGAAACTTTTGTAAAAGGCCACGAACAGATTGTGGTGGAGAGAGGGGAAATACTGCCGAGGCAAGGTGTGGTTTCAGTTTAAGGTTTCAACACACTTCTCCACTCAGCAGCTAAACAGTTTATTTTTCAGTTTATTCACACCGGACACATGTCACACTGGGACACTGTAGCAGTTAGTGGATAATTTTGAAGCTTTCAGAGCCCAAAACTAAACTTAGAGAAGGATGAATTATTCAGTTTTGAAACTACTTAGAAAATGATAACATTAAAAGTTTAAGCTAAGAAATGAAATATGAAATGTTTGCCCAGTGAGGGGGGGGGGGAATCTGATATAGCTCTATTCAGGATGTTCTGTAAGAAAACAGCTCTTTAGATCGGTGGTTGTCCGGTAACACGGTGAAAGACGGTGTTCACCTTTGGTATCCCGGTGGGGTCAAAGCGGAGAACCTTCTGGTTGCAGCAGGGATATATTCCTGCACCGTGCCAGCCTTTCTCCACGCCCATGCCAGGGTAGAGCACGCTCTCCGGGTGGTACTTGCATTGGGTCAGCTCCGCACAAACAAACACCTGGACAGACACGCAGCAACCGTTTCAGACAGCTTCTCGGCAAATTAATATCCCCGTCTTCTCTCCTTCTCCCCACCCCCGACTCTCACATGCTGACATCGCGAGCAGGCAAGGCAGTTGATGGTACCCCAGATCCTCCAGTAAACGAGGACCCAGGACTTGAGCTCCTCGTATAAAGCTGTGAAGTATTCATGCACGTCCCAGCTCTTCTGCCTGTAAACGCGAACCACAAAGAAACCTATCACACACTGAAACTAAGTACACTTTTACTGCTTCCCTAGGATTGGAGAGGAGACAGTAGCAGAGTGATGTCTGCAGTTAAAGCCACACAAACTTGGTAGTATCTACCACACATCACAGTCTGACAATAGAAAATTATTCATAACACTACACATATGTTTTCTGCTTTAAATATACCAATAGACTGCTGCATTTCTGAACATTTCTGCACAGAGTGGTCAGAGATATATAACATTAAAACTCTGTGTTAAGTACTACTTCCACTAGTTTTGTGCAGAAAAGAAAACCTACTACGTTAGCGCCAACCGGCAACGGCATGAATGTTCGTCAAACTGCTGCGGTACCTTGTGTGCGTATAGACGATCTGTCCTCGAACGTCCACGTTGATTTTCCCCGGAACGCAGGAAATCCTCCTCTCCGTGTCTTTGGTCAGCAGCTTGAGGCACAGACCGCACCTGGGTGAGGGAAAAAAGCCGAAACGTGCAGCTCTTTTTCAGTAACTGAAGCGAAGAAGCAGAGCAGCAAATGGGAAAAGCAGAGAGTTTGCACTGACCTGTAGAGAGTCGAGGCGTTTCCTGGTGAATCTTTGTTCTGGTGGTTCGGATCGAACAGCTGCTCAATTTTCTTCTGAAACAGTTTGCTTTTGAGGTAGAAAAGAAGGGAGGAAGATGAGAACACAGAGCAGAGTATGGATCTCTAGACTGCAACCTCAGCTGCTGCTTTAAGCTTTCTTCACCTCTTAAATTTATCTTTTTTGTCTCGGATGTCATCTGCCTCGTTGTGGGTGAAGAGCTCGGCGATCCGTGTGGCCAGGTTGCTGTTGATGCAGTTCATGTTGCAGGGAGTGGCCACGATGGCGCTCATGTGTTTGTGGCAGTACTGGACGCACTCCTCCACCTGAACGAGGACAAAGATATTCACGCTCCCGCGAAGACTTTCAGCTGGATGATTAACATCAATAAATCTACTAAATGCATATTGAGTTTCCTCACAGCAACTTTTACAGACCTTATGACTCCCCCCACACTTACCAGCACCTTTGGTAAAGACGTGTAAAAAGCATTAAAATAACAGTTATTTACCAGTAGCGTAATCTTCCACTAAAATACCTAAAAATCTAATTTGAGCACCGGTTTTAATTCTTTTTAAAAACCAGGAGTTTAGCTGATATTCCTGAACTAGGCTCAGCCCACAACTGTAAGATTTCAGAAGGTTTAGATTCTAAACAACGATGGTAATTTTTTAATTTTACAACAAGTTTTAGTAAATAAAACTACAGGTTCATGTAGAATCAATTTTGCTCTTATTTTAGAGACTGTTTTTCATATTTTTTCTTTTCTAAACAAATGTGGTCACATCTTTAAGCATCTATCCAGATGTCGTGGTTTAATAGAAAACTGGGCTGAAACATGAGGCTCTTGATTTACAGATTGGTCTACGTTCTTATCCTCATCTTAGGTCTTAAGCTCTAGCTAGGGACTGAAAGAGCAAGGTTGTTGATACAAGCGGCCGAAATGAGTTTATTCTGCAGGGAGTCTGGACTCTCCTATAGAGATAAGGGGAGAAACTATCATTTGGAAGGGGCCCAGAGTAGAGCAGCTGCTCATCTACACTAAGAGGAGTCAGTAGGATGGATTGCCGGACGGACAGATAATTAATGCTTCCAGGAATTTGCGATGTTGCGATCGCCACTATTAATGCAAATTCAGCAAATCCCCGGGAATGCTGAACGTCTCGCAATTTTATCCAATTATCTCAACATTAAAGCACCTTTTACCAATTATCTCTCTCCCTTTCATTATCTCATATCTGACAGTGTCGCATATCATGCACTTCCTGTTTCTTATGTGAGAGGGATCAAGAATAAAACATTTTACATTCTCATTTTGCCAAGAAAGGTCCTATGGGGTAAAGCGTCCTCATTCAAGGTATGAAAATTCACTAGATTTTTGGTGAAATTCACAGTTTTGAATTCAAGTTAGATCACCTACGTGATTCGTGTATATTTCGATGAGAAAACAATCGGCTGTAAACGGTGACACACAAACACAGCAGGAGCGTGCGGCAAGTTTTCAGAACAGGCATCTTTATGTGACTGACAGAATCTGTAGTTTCAATTACTTTTTACAGCCGCCGAGTTATTTAGGATTTAAATAGTTTCAACTGACTTCAAGTCTAGTTTCCTTTCATTTCGGCTGCGCAATGGTAACTTCGGCAGCGGATCGATGCTTTTTTTCTAGCTCTTTGTGTCCGAGAGCGCAGCTGGTCGGGCTTTTGGTCCGGTGGAAACCAAAGTTATAAAAAGCATCAAAATTAAGAATGCTTTCTCACTTTTTCCTGACACAGAGACTCCTGTAGGATGTATTTGTAGAATGATTAATAAGCGACTTTTCCTAAATATTCAGTACTGCTGAGCAGAGGCGTGTCCAGGTTAATAAAGAGGGGCTAAAAGGGGCCAGGGTGGGTCTTCGACTGTAGCAACAAAATAAAAACCAGAGATGTTCTTCTAGTTGGCACCCTATCTGCGATGGTCAGATTTTAGAGTTTGCATCTGTTAAAATTGCATTAAGATGTATTTTATTTTTCTACTCTGCAACTAATGTTACAAATTTATATATATATATATATATACGGACGGGACGGATGTATGCTGCAAAGACTTATGGGTAATGTGTGCGTGTTAATTGTAGAAGTTCTCCGTTTTACATCGTAATTAATGTTCCAAATCTAGTTGTGTTCTTAAGTTATACTTTGAGTTATGTTGTGTTTGATGGTACTTGTTCGTGCACCATCCAACATGACAGGAGGTATATTTCTGCAATCCATCATGTTTTGTTACCTGCATTCTGTGAGTAATTAGATATTAAGCAGGGGTGTCACAATTCTCCAAATCCTTGATTCGATTTTTATTTCTTTTACAGTACAGAGCCCTATGTCATTTTTTGAGTAGTCTACAATTATTGGTTTTATTCATTAAATTTTGTACCGTAAATCTTATTTTAAAGGACAAAAGTAATGCATGTTTTATTCTTGTGTAATGTATCACATTAGGCATTAATGGTCAAATTGAAATAATTTATTTTTCAATAAAGTGTAACAGTATTATTTAAATAAATGTTTTAGTAACAGAGAGTGGCTGCCATCCAGTGACTATTTATAGTTACTGCAGAACGACTAAATACGCAGTGCTCCAGATAGCTCATAGGGCCAAGCAAGATGCAGCTAACAGTGGTCCTGTTGTTTACAATGCAAATGTGGACTTAACTAGCTGGGAACTCAAAATGTCCTCACTGTGGATTTGAGAGTAGAAGGAGCGGCTTTAGCGCTGGTCCCGCTGCTTCATCTATCCTAGTCTAGCCGTGGTGGAGCTGTAGCTTAGGTAATAGCTACTTGCTGGCGTAGACTAATGTGCTCTGTAGACGTGTGGGGGATGTGATACAGGGAGATAAAATACCAGGTGTGCTTGTGAATTGTATAGAACTGGTGATGAGAGTTAGTTCTAAAGGAAAATGCAATGTGTGGTTCCTTAGAATGAGACGGTTCTCTGCTAACTGTTGCAAAGGATTCCCAAGTGGGACACACAAGAGTAAACATGGCAGGAGGTGATCGCCTATCCAATTTTGGATTTCGATGTGCAAGTTCGTAACATAATCTAATTTCGATTCCGTGTATCGATTGATACAAAATCGAGATCGTGACACCCCTAATATTAGGCATCCTTACAATGCCAAAATAGGATGATGCTCGTTTCACCTGCGAAGGTTCAACAACAATAAAGCCTTGAATCTTTGACTATTGGGAGCCTAAGTCTCCTCTCCTTCCGGTCGCCCCGTGGGTCCCCTGGCTGAAAAAATAATGAATGGAAGTCAATGGATCGATAAAAGTTATTTTCTGGTCCGCTTTGTCTTACATCCTGGATCACACTTGTTGTACTTCGATTTAAATCATAACCAATGAGGTGCATTTCAACTGTATTTGTCAAGTAATTTGGGATTTATTTGATTGTAAACATTGCCAATTAAAATGCCAACAAATCAGAAGTCAGAAGTCGCATATATGACATCACGCAGCTAATGTGAGCTAGCACTAGCTAAAGCATGTAAAACATTCACCTAGAGCTTGTAGAGCTTCTCCTACATGCTGGCTCTCACTCCACCTGCTTTATCCCCAACATAGCTGCTACTTTCCACATGGTCAAATTAATAGAGGTTTTCTCCGTGTTTAATGCTCATTCCTTCGTCCTAGAGGCTACAGCCCAATATCTTTCATCTTCTGCAGTTGTAGTCTGCTAAGTGTTTTTACACAAAACCTAAAGTAACTTTGGCCACCGTTCGAAAATCAGCGTTTTCATGTTCAATCTATGGTGCATTACAACTGGGATCAGAAAATACATTTCATCACTCCATTGATTCTCTTTTTTTTTTTTTGGCCAGTAGGGGACCTATGGACCAGAAGTAGAAGGGCGTGGCTTAGGCTCCCCTTTCAGGGTCACCCCCTGAAACTTTTCGCAAAATCCGCCGGAACATCAGGTCTTTTAGGCCGTAACAATCACAAAAAAGTGCTGCAAAATCCTGGAGGGGCTGAATGATGGCTGGATGGATGGATTAATAATTTATGGATTCCAAAGTATGTTTCCTTTTCCCTCCCATGAAGATGGTTGCTGTGGAGACTTGGTAACCTCAAAATGAAGCTATATGCTAGAGAACGTAAGGCGCTCATTCACTCTGCTGACTTCCAGTAATTTTAAAGAGTTTAGCTCTCTGACTGCAGACACCTAAAGGTTAAAGCATGTATTTATCTCTTAGCCTTTTCCTGAATCACCTTACTTTGTTCTATGTTCTACTGTCTTTCTCGTTTTAAAGAATTGCTGAGTAATCCTGACTTCTGTTGCATAATATTCGCACGCTTCGCAACTTGCCACTGCAGGACATTTACACACGAATAATTATTTAGTCTACACCCCCCAATCGTCCACACTAACCCGGCGTTGTTTAAGGTCTGTGGCCGGATAAGTATTAGCCGGGTAAGAGAGCCGTGTAAATCTTAATTCAACGGCTAAACGAGCTAGTGTGGACAGCTTCCCCGGATAATGAAAGGAAGTGGCGTCAATGAATGCTACGTCAATAACAATACGACACTACAGACAAAGACAACAGCGAAGAGTAATAAATCGATCACGTCGTCTGTCCACACCAAAAACTCTCTCTTCTTCTGAGCAGCTATTGTTCTCTTCGGTTAACGGGACAAGCAGATATGTATTGTGCTGTAGA
Source organism: Apricaphanius iberus (assembly GCA_028564705.1). NCBI lineage: Eukaryota > Metazoa > Chordata > Actinopteri > Cyprinodontiformes > Aphaniidae > Apricaphanius > Apricaphanius iberus. Next base: position 1,336,842 of record JAPXFQ010000014.1, on the reverse strand, counting down.
GCTTCTTGTATATATTATGTAGGCGCTGGCGTCACATAGATTATACGCATGTTCCGTGCGTCTTTTCGTGCATGCCCAGTATTTGCACAGGTCTGTATGGGATTGCGCAATCATGGGAACTTAAACGGACCTTAAACGGGGCGTAAATGCTCGTGTTGAGTGGATAACATTAGGCGTCTAACTCCCCGTATAACCTTATCGGCTTAGTGTGGACGTAGCCTATGTTACTGTGCTAAAAGCCTTTTATCACATCATTACTGGGGTACAAGTCAGTATGGAGGGGACAGAAAGAATAATGAACTTCAACTAAAAATATCTCAGACAAACAGTCCAAGAACATCCATGCAGCAATAAGCACACTTCTGCGTACATGCCTTGTTTTTTTTTATCCAGGAAATAACCAAAAATCTGGTAAAATGTGTTAAAAATAAATATTATAATGAATGTTTAAACACTTCTCTTCACACAGCACAGCACTTACTAACGTATCCATCTTCAAGAACTCGGAGGAGATCAGGATTGAGATCACATTGCTGGGCTCTGTAACCGATAGACAACAAATGTCCAACCAACCAAGCAAACGACACAGAACAGGCAGCCAGGGACAGACATCACATTCAGAGAGCCGTAAACCCAGCACCACCCACGGCTCACATGGGCAGGTGGAGAAGGTGAACGGCTCAGGCATTACCAGGTGTTAGAAATAAGAGATCTTGAATTCAGGTTTTTTTGTGCCGTGGATTTACCCAGCCGGGGTTTGTCCTTGTTCCCCTCCCCCGCCGAGTTCCTCCTGACGTAGTTCATGAGCCAGTCGAAGATTTGAACGTCGCAGTGAACCGAGATGTCCACCTCCTCCCACCTCTGCTGTTCCACGGACAAATACTCGGCGAAGTAGCGCATCTCTTTGACCAGGAGATCTCTGGGGCAGGTGAAATCCTGCTTCAGGTTCTTGGTCTCGTCGCACACATGGATCACCATGTTAAAACTGGAGAACAAGCGCCTCAGTTATTATTCTGGACAGGGCAGCATGTTTTACACTGAATGCTACTTACTCTCGTGGCTTTTGAGGTTTGTTTTCCTCCTCCACTGAGACTCGCTTCTCCTTCTTTTCCACGCTGCCTCCTCTTCCAGACGGGAGGGACTTGGAGCCTGCAGGCATCGGGGGAGAAAAAATTACAACTGAAAACATTGATCTATTAATGTTAATTTACCTTACATTCAACAGAGAGAATTAATGATTCATAGTTTTCAAAATATCTAGCCAAGATAATCATATAAAACAAGGTTAGTTGCCACTTTTTGTTGGTTTTTACCCCCTTCACACCCAGTATAGGTTTCTGCATCTCAACAGTTAGTTTCAGCCGAGCTCTGAAGTAGGAAACGCCTTTTAAATTTTCCTCACTTTATCAGCTCTATCAGATAATTTATATTATTACTATGCTGGGGTCTGACAGGTATGTTTTGTATTTAAAGCTATTCCCTGACAACAACAAAAAACATCTTCTGTTCTCCCAGCAACTACGATTTTGGTGCAATTTGGAGGTGTGTGCACTTCTCCTCAGCTAGGAATGCCACTCCAGCATCGAGCAAACTGATCTCTATATGCAACTTGCTCGAAAATGGTGGCGTATTTATCGGCAGGGAAACCATTGTTTAGGGTGATATAAGGTCAATTGTGCTATCGGATAAGATGAGCCACTTATGGTTTGTCCGCAAAAGATTTCCAGTGGTTGGCATGAGTGTTCTAGATTTATTTATTTTATTTGCTTGGTGTAAAGTTGCCAAAGGGTGGCCCAATTTACGGGATGTCACCCTATTCTTGCCAGGTGATCGGTGAGATGCTCCCGGATGAAGCCAGTGCAGAGTTGGGTCGCAATGTTCAGAGTAAGTCCAGGAGCGGTTTGTCCAACATTAGGTTGGAGTCCCTCTTAAAAGTTCAGAGATGACTAATGGATGCAAGTGACCATCAGAAGGGAATTACTTCTGCTGCGACTGTTAACACAATAATCAACCCCCATCACCTGGCTGCTGACGTGCAAGTTCAAAACAGTCTCTGTATGACGGAAAGCCCGCTGCACTCTTAATATTCACCAGAAAACATCTTGAAGACACTGCGCTGACCTGTGACTTTGCTGCAGCTCTGGCTGCTTCCATCCCTCTCCACCAGATCTCCAGCCTCCAGCAGGGCGGAGAGGCTGTCAGACGGTGAGCCGCTTCCTCCTGTAAGGTCGTTGCACTGATAATCCACTAGGGGGAACCCCGCCGCGACTTTCAGCTCCTCAAATCGGCGGGCGCACTGTGAAACCACATGAAAGCTGCTGATTTGTTCTCATTCACCTCTATAACATCCAGAGCTGCTGAAACCATGCAGCAGAAGATGGAAGCAATGGATTAACAGATGAGGAGATGGCTGATGGAGGTGTTCATAGTTACCCAGCGCTGCAGTTACCTCCTTAGGAGTGAAGCCTGGCACCAGTTTGGCCACATTGTCCCAGTTTATGGGCTGAGGCACTCCCCACAGAGACCCCAACACCATGTCCAAAACCAGAACATTGTTGTCATACGGGAAATTATTGTTGTCCGAACAGAAGCGACTCATCTCTAAACAGTCAACAAAGGACAAAATTAATCCTTCAATCCAGTTTTCTGAAGAAAAAGAAAAAAATAACTAGCATTTTAAGAATCGGATTCTCTGAAGTTATATATTAAGCTAGCAGCGGTGCGCCCAGCACAGGTCATGTTTTTATTTGAAAGTCAGTAGCTTCGGATGTAAGAAAATACCAATTCACAGATATATTGTGATATTTTGTCACAACATTGTTATTGATATTCAAAAGCAATGTATAGATCTATACTTTTTTTTTCTAGAATTTGAAGGAAACCTGTAATGATGAGAGTAATTTTTGTAGTAAAATTAAAAGTATGACAGGTATTTGGCAGCTGTTTTCACCTTCTTCATTCCAGTGGATCAACAAAATCTAGTAATAAAACTGTGTTAAATTTTGTTTTAACAATCACACTCATATTAGTCTCATAGTCTCACTCATAGTATCACATTATATCGTGTCGTCCCCCCTTGTACTATGACACATATTGTACCCAGATTCTTCCCAAAACACATCCTGTTTGAAGCTAAAAAAAAATGTGCTCAAAATGGAATGGCACTCTATGCATTTTTGCATGCAGGGATCATTTAAAAAAAAATCATAATTTTGTATTTTGTATTACACGGTGGTCCTCCAAAGTGTCATCAATCATGTCAAAGCAAATTGGGTTTTTTTGTGACGTTAAATAAATGTCAGAGATACAATCTCTGATTCCTTTGTTAACCAAAAATACCTTATCACAAGGAGAACCAGGAACCAGCAGTGTATTAAATGAGTTTTACTTGCAGCAAGGAGTGGACAGTAGAGCGTACAAAATGCCCTAAAGGGCAAGAATCCTTACAATACAGATTTATACGTCATGAATGGTAGTTTTCTGCTCCTGTGTTTTTCCACCTGCCGTGAGGTTTTCAAGACCCTTCCTGTTCAATTTTCACAGCTCAATATCATTCGGCAAATGATATTCAATTTACAAAAACAATAAATGCATTTACAGTTTCTGTTCTTACAGAAAGCTAACAAAAAGCTTAAATTTGTACATTTTTGAAGTAGTTTGAAGTCTTTCTGAGTTGCAGAATAATGCTTTGGAATCTGTTTTAAGACCAAACTTACAGAATTAGGAAGATGGGAGAGTAATTTATTTTTATTTTTCTTGGCAACTTTTCTGTTGACCATCATCTTATGTTATTTTTGCTTCCTAATCACAAGTGGTGCAAACATCAACGAGCACACTATTGGTTTTGATGGAAAGTTGCTACACCTATTAAAGACTAAATGATTAATCTGAATCAAAGATAGTTGTTTAAGATGCAGATCTATACATGTATATGGGTTCTAACTTCGGTGGTTTATTCATTTATAATTCATTTACTACGTCTTTACCTCTTAGATACACATATGGTTTGTTTGTTTTTTTACAGTTGAACTCTACAGAATAAATCGCTACTTGATGGTAGAAAACGTCTTTAAAATGAGTTATCATGGTCCCAATTTGTTTTTATATCACAAACACCTTACAAATATGCCCATCGGTTTCCTATCAAGCAACGAAAGCACGTCAGGAAAATGCACATTATGATGAATGGTGCGGTGCAGATGAAGGTTACAAACTGGGACGTCGCAGTGGGAAGTGATGCTCTCACAGGCCGAGCCTCCCACCAACTCCTCCTGACATACCAGCCGCTTTCAGGTCACATGAAATCCATCCAATTTCTGCGACTAAGACATTAAAGAACGACAAGACCGATGCAAAAACGACACGGCGGGTTTTCCTCACCGTCATCCAGCAGAGTCAACGCAGCAGGTGAATCCTTCCTGCCATAATGGTGATGATAGTGGTGCTGATGCTGCGCTCCGACGGCTAACTACCAGACTAGCTAACTTTGCGGGACGGTTCCACTTGCTCCCTTCAGGTAACCACCGAAAATTTAACTTCAGAATCTCACTCACACGAAACCCAACTATTTTAGTTGTATTTGAATTATTAGCATAAGTTGTTTGTAATTCTACCATTGTTTAATTTATATCCGGTCTTTGAGGAATAGTTTTATTTTTTGTCAGTAAAAGTTACTACAGAAATAAAATATAGGCTACTTACTTAATATAGAGGTAACTTGCCTTTTTGATGACCACTTTTTCAGTATGAAAATGAGCTCAAGTATGACTTCCTCCTAAATCTCACGATTTCCCTTGTCCTTTAAGGCATCACAAGTCTGGGTTAGTTAGCACGAATGCTAAGCGTGAAAGAATGCGTGCGTTGACTTCATTGCCTCGTTAAAAAACGTAAAATAGTTTTCACGAACCATTTCTCTTTATACGCTTGACTAAACAAAACACGCCAAAAGCTCGTTAGTTTGTAAAGCCGTCCCAGTTGTCGCACTGCAGCAACAGCAGCGTCCTGTTGCCATGATACGACAGTCGTAAATACAGTATTTATGCCGTAAATTGCTTTTTAAACATTTTGAACTAAATCATAATAAAAAAACGAACAAACAGAAAGACAGACACACAGTTTAATGCTAAATAAGATTAAACTTAGATGTCAAACCCCTGATATATCAAATGACTCATATGAAACATTTAACTTCCCTTTGTGTTTAGTAAAGTTTTATAAATAAATGAATGACACTTTGTTGAGGGTCCTCAGACAGGGGACACTAATATAATTGGGGTGGCATTCCTAAACCAAAAGCCACAACAGAATGTCATGAGTTGTTTTCTCATAGAACCATGGCAGAGGCGTTTTTTGTCTTATTGGGGCCTCGGGCAAGAATGGGGCCTTCCCTCTGCTCCTAAATTTATGGTGCATTTCATTTACCTCAGAAGTTGGTAGGTTTGAAATCACACCCATGTAAACAGCCTTCCAATTAAAGTAGATCGAGTAGATTCCAATATGGTGACTCCAAGTTAGACGTTGTTGATAGAAAAGGGGAGCTTAAGTATCCTTCCCTTCCGGTCGGCCCATGGGTCCCCAAACCGAAAAAATAATGAATGGAAGTCAATGTAGCGATAAAAGTTATTTTCTGGTCCGCTTTGTCATACGTCCTGAATCACACATATTTTGTACTTCGATCTAAATGATAACTAATGATGTACATTTCGAATGTGTTTGTCCAGTGATTTGCGATTTATTTGATTGTAAAAAAAAAAAAGCATTTAAAATGCCTACAAATCAGAAGTCAGAAGTCGCATATATGACGTCACGCAGGTAATGTGAGCTAGCACTAGCTATAGCATGTAAAACACTCACCTAGAGCTTGTAGTGCTTCTCTTTCATTATTATTATTCATTTATTTGATAGGGACAGAACAAGAAGCATTGCTACACAGAATAACCGATGCCATGTTCATAGGCCTTATAGCTAACAGCTAATTCGCAGACCTGGTCCCTAAAACACAAAACACCTACACAAATCATTACAATCAATAAAAAAATAAAATTAAAAATAAAAAAAAAAACATAAAAGACAATACAATATTATACACTTCTGTTGTGTCCACAAGTTTGAGTCAGTTTGAGCCATTGTTTAACTTTACTTTTAAACTCGTTCAGATCTGTTAAGGTTTTCAGAGCAGCAGGTAAAGTATTCCAGATCTGTGGCCCTTGTACTGTGAACGCTGTCTGTCCAAAAGCAGTTTTGCATCTGGCTGGTCTGCAGTCTCCACTAACAGCGCCCCTAGTGATGATCCCGTAAGCTGCACATTTTTCAATCATCCCTGCATCATGCTGGCTCTCACTCCGACTGCTTTACCCCCGGCATAGCTGGCACTTTCGACATGGTCAGATTTATACAGGTTTTCTCCATGTTTAATGCTCCTTTCTCCGTCCTGGAGGCTACGGCCATCACTCTCCTTCTTCTGCAGTTGTAGTCCGCTAAACGTTTTCACACAGAACCTAAAGTAACTTTTGCCTCCGGTCGAAAATCGGCGTTTTCTCAGCATCAAAATTCGTTTTTAAAATTCACGGACATCACATTTGATCCAAGGGGCATTTCAAACTGGATCAGAAAATAACTTTTATCGCTCCATTGACTCATTTTTTTTGGCAGTCGGGGACCCATGGACCAGAAGTAGAGGGCTCCCCATGCTAACACACATTTAAGTTATACACTACCATTCAAAAGTTTGGGGTCACCCAAACAATTTTGTGTTTTCCATGAAAAGTCACACTTATTCACCACCATACGTTGTAAAATGAATAAAAAATAGAGTCAAGACATTGACAAGGTTAGAAATAATGATTTTTATTTGAAATAAGATTGTTTTTACATCAAACTTTGCGTTCATCAAAGAATCCTCCATTTGCAGCAATTACAGCATTGCAGACCTTTGGCATTCTAGCTGTTAATTTGTTGAGGTAATCTGGAGAAATTGCACCCCACGCTTCTAGAAGCAGCTCCCACAATTTGGATTGGTTGGATGGGCACTTCTTGCGTACCATACGGTCAACTGCTCCCACAACAGCTCAACGGGGTTCAAATCTGGTGACTGCGCTGGCCACTCCATTACCGATAGAATACCAGCTGCCTGCTTCTTCTCTAAATAGTTCTTGCACAATTTCGAGGTGTGTTTTGGGTCATTGTCCTGTTGTAGGATGAAATTGGCTCCAATCAAGCGCTGTCCACTGGGTATGGCATGGCGTTGCAAAATGGAGTGATAGCCTTCCTTATTCAGAATCCCTTTTACCCTGTACAAATCTCCCACCTTACCAGCACCAAAGCAACCCCAGACCATCACATTACCTCCACCATGCTTAACAGATGGCGTCAGGCATTCTTCCAGCATCTTTTCAGTTGTTCTGCGTCTCACAAACGTTCTTCTTTGTGATCCAAACACCTCAAACTTGGATTCATCCGTCCACAGCACTTTTTTCCAGTCTTCCTCTGTCCAATGTCTGTGTTCTTTTGCCCATCTTAATCTTTTTCTTTTATTGGCCAGTCTCAGATATGGCTTTTTCTTTGCCACTCTGCCCTGAAGCCCAGAATCCCGCAGCCGCCTCTTCACTGTAGATGTTGACACTGGTGTTTTGCGGGTACTATTTAATGAAGATGCCAGTTGGGGACCTGTGAGGCGTCTGTTTCTCAAACTAGAGACTCTAATGTACTTATCTTCTTGCTCAGTTGTGCAACGCGGCCTCCCACTTCTTTTTCTACTCTGGTTAAAGCCTGTTTGTGCTGTCCTCTGAAGGGAGTAGTACACACCGTTGTAGGAAATCTTCAATTTCTTAGCAATTTCTCGCATGGAATAGCCTTCATTTCTAAGAACAAGAATAGACTGTCGAGTTTCAGATGAAAGTTCTCTTTTTCTGGCCATTTTGAGCGTTTAATTGACCCCACAAATGTGATGCTCCAGAACTCAATCTGCTCAAAGGAAGGTCAGTTTTGTAGCTTCTGTACCGAGCTAAACTGTTTTCAGATGTGTGAACATGATTGCACAAGGGTTTTCTAATCATCAATTAGCCTTCTGAGCCAATGAGCAAACACATTGTACCATTAGAACACTGGAGTGATAGTTGCTGGAAATGGGCCTCTATACACCTATGTAGATATTGCACCAAAAACCAGACATTTGCAGCTAGAATAGTCATTTACCACATTAGCAATGTATAGCGTGTGTTTCTTTAAAGTTAAGACTAGTTTAAAGTTATCTTCATTGAAAAGTACAGTGCTTTTCCTTCAAAAATAAGGACATTTCAATGTGACCCCAAACTTTTGAACGGTAGTGTACCTCTAGCTGCAGAATTTTTTTTTTAAGTCTAGAGTTGCAGGCTCCATATGTAAAAAATATTTTAGACACTTACTAGTCTGTCTTGTAAGATAAACATGTTTTTACCACACTTGCACTGTTGATGCAAGAAGCGGCCATATTGACACAGGAAGTCAGTGCAGGAAAAAAATCTCTGACTTTTCTAGTGCCAAGACTGACATTTAGTTCAGTTTTGTTTAATCTACTCAGAAATCAGAATTTGAGAGTTCAGACAAAACATGCCATTAATCTTTGATAACTGTGGATGCTTGTGGTTTGGGTGTACCGTGGAATCTGATCGTAACCCTCATGGAATAGCTGAGGGGATCATGGGAATTTGACTGTCCTGTCCGTTGTTTTTTTTACCTATAACAGTATTCTTTCCTGGAAAAAGATGGATTGCCTAGACAACCTTAAAGATTTGGAGGCAGCCCCTGGTAAAGCCACCTCTGCTGCATCCTGGGAGACATCGGGGCACGGTGTAGGGACAAATGAATTGAGATCCTGCAAGAAACCTTGATGCTTGGTTTCCCTGCAGAACCCAATCTCTGGCTGTAACCATCGATCCTTTCTACTCTACCACAAAGGCACCGTGTGCATTTAGATGTACTTAGAAAACACTGTGTGGATTAGAGAAATCTACGATAAATACAGCTGATTTCTGTTTTCAAAGGTCATTGCTGTATATTGTGAAAATAAACAATTCTTAAACATTTTAAACAATGAAATTCAGATGACTGGATGTAAACTTCTGACTGAACCTTTATTTTGTGTCTCAAAACCAAAGGTAGTTTCCTACCTTTCCCTACATACAAGTGAAACTTGCAGCCAAACAAGAAAAGAGATCTGAAAATATTTATTTTCAAAATATTTATATTAGATATTTACAAGCATTACTTTATAGGACTATTACAGTGATGAAAACTTGCAGATTCCTTCTCTCCAGCACTGAAAGACAATTAGAACACAGAAAACCAGGCAGCCATCAACAGGGAGGGCCCAAACTTCCTGGGATTAACACAATCACTTTCATCATTTGAAATGACAATATACCAGCCTACCTCAATACCTTACAAAGCAACCATGATTCTTATGAGGAAATTTAAAAGTAACCTCAAGCATCTGTTTAAAAAACCTTTTCCATTAGTAAACTTGAATTTCGATTTGACTGATAATTTGAATCAAGAACTACTGTAGGCATTTCTTATGAGGTCCACTGTGACACTGCTGCCATCAGGTAAATATTAGGCAATGTCCAGAGACAGAGCTAAACCTTAATTATAAATCCCTACACATGAAGACGCGATCATCAGAGGTCAGTTTTCTCGGGGACGTTCAGCACAGTGCTGGAGCTTGGCGTGGTCAGGCTAACGGAGGCAGGTGTTTCTCTGTATGCAGACTCCAGCAGCTGCTCTGCAGAGGCAGTGTTGCTGAGTTCCGGGTTGAAACCTCGGGCCGGAAAAGGCTGTGGCTGCGCGGGTGGGGCCGACTGCGTGCCGCTTTGATTAACCTGAGCAAGCCGTTCTGTCTCGGCATGCTTACGGCCTCTCCTTTTCCCCAGGATCTTGACATAGTTGGCGGGGACGAGTCCTGTGGTCTGACCGTCCACGCTGGCCATCAGCCATCCACGCACCCGGGGCTGTTGCTCTAAACGTAAAGGGGCGAAACGAAAAAAAAAAGAAAAACGACATTATATCACAGTAAGAGTGTTAAAACCCAATTAATATTGGAAAATGAGCAAGTTCTCACCTTTCGGGGCCATGTTTAGCAAGTCTCCAGCCCGCAGAGAAATTTCCTCCTCTGAGGAAGCTGAGAAATCGTATTCCGCTCTGGCCACAACATGGTCATCCTCCCCGCTGGCCCAGTTGGTGGCTAAACACAGAATGTAAGAACGATATGCTGGCTTTTAAAGTCTTCATCCCAATTTACAACCATAAACTACTCATATTCTGACTTTTGTGATGAACCAAATACAAAGCAGTACGTAATGATGAAGAGGGCGAAATATAATACATGGTTTTCAAGTTGTTTGTTCACCAGAACTAATGTGAAAAGTGGGGCATGCATTTGCATTCAAATTCCTTTACTCCCTGAATACATTCAGTTGAAAACTAGTTTATTTATTCCAAAGGGAAATTAAATGTAATCAAATGAATATCTTCAATGAGTCAGTGTGGGTGGCATTTTGATGATGTCATCAGGCTGTGCCTTCAAACTTTTTAGCAGGTACGTGAGGATACTGATGTTCAGTGTTCGTCTTCAGAGTAGAAAGTTTAAAGTTTTTTATTTTTCATTTAACGAAATAGAAAGCTGTTGAACCTGACGCATTTTTTTATTTAAATACATGCAGGTTTCTTTTTGAATGATATTAAATGTATAAATAAGTAATCAGGATAGCAGATAATTTCAAACATTATTTTTTATAATATTTAGCTTTTATTTAACATATATTCATCTTTATCATGTAAAAAATGTTTGAGTTACATTATTTGGAAAAAGAACTGAATTTGTTTTAATGCATTTGCACGATTTAATGTTCTTAAAATGGCATTTCAAACCTTTTTGTATGGTGAGAATGTTCATAAGCAGTTGTTTTGACATAAGGAAAAAAAAAAGAATATACCGCAATACATATCGTTACCGCACATGCTTTAGATCATATCGCAACATAGATTTGGGGGCATATCGCCCAGCCCTAATAATCCATCTCATTTGCTTTTGCCACTCCTATTTAAACCTTCATCACATATTGGACTAAGTCCAAGCAAAAACTCTTGAGTTTTAGCTATACCGCAAAGAAAAACGAGCAACGTTTTAGTCTTATTTGCAAAACTAAGAGTTAAATCTCTGAAGACGTCAACCTGCAATTAAAGACGTTTCCACAAAGTACTGACTCAGACAAGCTTATACTGTGAAATCTCCATCTTCTTGCTGATTTTTATGCAGATTTTTCGCCAGTCTATTGCAGGGCAACACAGAGAGTTGGTTTCTCACTCAAATCCAACAAAATAGTCACTCAATATGTTTACAAGCACATCTAAATCAAGATTCTGGCAGTAACTGGACTAATGGCTTAGCAAAGTTGAGTCCCAGTTTACATGTCATTTAGAAAATCTAATTACTGAAATAGTTGCGTTCAACTCCGTGAAGCTAGGTGGGGACGTGCGCCCTTTTGTGCTGAGACTCTTCCATTGGACACGAATCACAAAGACAGTAAACAAATACTAAAGTCAGTGAGTCAGACGGAGTAAAAGCGGGATACGCACAACGGTCGAAGAAATGGACAACAGCGCAGAACATGTCTGATTGTGTTACACTCGTTCTGCTGTAGTTGCTCCCAATTCTGTGGTCTCATCACTTCATGGGAGTGCCAAGGTGTCAGCTACTGGTGACAGACGTTTACATGGAGAGTGATTCGATTCTCAAATTCTCATTATTTGGGTAGCTTAATCTGATTTCTCAAACTGCAGTTCAGTTAGACGCAAGTGGGACTAATGGTGCTTTGTGAGCGTCGGCAACGTCAAGATTACATGTTAAGTCTATGGTGGAGGCCGTTGGAGGAGCGTCGCGGTCTCTGCTGCGCTTCGTGAGCTTTGGCTCGGTCACCTTTTCAAGCTTCAAGGCTCATAACGCTAGCAACGCAGAAGTTCAGCTAGTTGAACTTTTCGCGGTCCTAACGCTCTTGACGCAACACAGCAACCAATCAGAGCGTCTCACTGTAGTGACGTTTCCCGACCTCGACGCCGCCTAGCCAACCATGGTCCAAGAGTGTTTTAAACATCCAGCAGAGAAAGGCCCGCCTAAAAGCTTTGCAAGCTTCAGGTTAAAGATGTATCTTCGGTGTATATGCATTGAAATAGTCGCTTTGTGAGCGCTGCTTGACGCCAACAAAGCTTGCGATCTGAACGCACGTTCTCTCTCTAAACGCACTTAGACAACGTCAAATTATTGCCTTAGTGCGGCTAACATTGAACTATATACCTACCTAAATAATGCATCCGCCTTAGCTGAGCCTTTGCTAGGAAGTTAGGAGAGCGCTAAAATAACTGTACAATGACAGCACAGCGACGAGCTTAACATCAAACACAAAATGTCCTCTACTGCAGCGTTGTTGTCCATTTCCTCACTCAATGTTCATATCCTGCTTTTGCTCCGTCTGCTTGACTGCTGCCAGCGTTTGCTTCCTGTCTGTGAGGTTCCAGTCACACACGAGGGCGCATTTCGCAACCTAGCGTCACAGATTTCAGCACACTTCATTTCTGAGTGACATATAAACTGGGATTAAGGCTGCCTCCCTGGTTGAGCTTTTAGTTTTTTTCCCCCAAACACTGGATTTAAATGTGCATGTAAACATTCTTACTGATGTTTGTAGGAAAAGTACAAGATACTGTAGAACCCTGTTGTGTTGGTATCTTAATTTGGTTTACAAAATATATAGAAGTGGCTCCAAACTTTCTTTCTTGAACCTAAAAGAACACATCCGCACTGGGGGTTGTGATTATTGGAGGGTTTAGAGATGCAACGAAGCGTACCGCTTTCTTCAGAACCTGCAGCGGAGCTCAGGAGTTTCCAGATGAGGTACGGTCCACCAAGAACCACAGCAAAGAAAAGTAAGATGGGCCAGGACTTCACGCTCTGATCCTCCGCCGCTGCTCCACACCCCCTGGATGAAGCCGTCGCCAAGGCGTCGCTCGCACTGTCGGCCCACAAGTCTTCGACGTCGCCATCCGTCCCTCTGCCAAGCAGTCGCTTCAAACGCCGGTAGAGGTAGCGCAGCGTTCGCACCAAGGCGAACGCCGACAGGACCCTCGTGAGATGGGCACGCAGCCTCGTCAGGTGGTTGGCGACGTCCAGCACGGCGCGAAAGCTGTTGTACATGGCTGAAAAGGTGGCATCCAGCATCATGCTCACCGAAGCGAACGCCTGGACGATGCTTTCAATTGACTGGAAGGCGCCGCGGCTGCTTTCCTCGGCCTGCTGCACAAAACGGCTTGGGGGGACGTCTTCCGTGTGCGGGAAGCGACTGTAACCTCCGAGGCCGTAGCCTCCGCCGCCACCGCCATAGCTGTAGGGGCTGTAGCCTCCATAGAGGGAGCTCCCGTAGGGACTGTAGGAGGAGGTAAAAGAGCTATAGGAAGGACGGTAGGACTGCTGCATGGGGCGGGGAGGCACAGGAGGAGCCATTCTGGTCAGAACAGGTGGGCCTACTGGTGTGGAGGGGCCGCCAGCAGCCGGTCCGAATTCTGCAGATCTGTTCGGTGAAGAGAGAAACAGCAGACATGGGCAGACTAGAACAGAAACACCCTTTATTGTCCCTTAGAGGGGAAATACAGGTATAACAACAGCAAAACCGATTCACACAAGAAGAATAAGAGGTTGAGCATTAAATAAAAAATATACAAATCAGATTTACGGCAGAAAAATAATAAACACAAGACTGTATAGTAAATATCTATAGCAGCATACTCAGATTAGGAACTGTGCAACTAAGCAAGGGATTTTTAAAGGTGTAAAGTTTAGGGCTGCAGCTATCGATTCCTTTTGTAATTGATTAATCTATCACTTTATCGATCGATTAATCAATTAATCTGATTTTTTTTTTAGGTTTTTAAACAACCAAAACAAATATTGCATAACGAAAATGTTCTGGCTGTAAAATGATCAAGCATTTGCCGTTTATCTCTAAAAAGAAACCCCAGAGAACTCCAACTCCAATTCTTGGCTCCATCACTGAGCCCATTCACAGTATTTATTTACTTATTTGACAAAATAACAGTCAACGGCAATAATGTACAATCCACCCACTTTTTTTGTGAAAAGTTGCAACTGTTCTGTGATTTAATTAAAGGCACAGTGTGTAATTTTTGACCAGTAGGGGGCAGTGCATACCTAAATTATCACAAGCATGCGGTATCTGTGTCTTCGAGTAAGAAACTTAACCACGGAGGTCCTACTAGTGCCGTTTTCAAACACTCAATTCCCTGAGAATTATCTATTTGCAGCAACATGAGGAGCACATCAGTCTCTCTTTCATCGCTTGGAACTAACCAAGAGGTAAAAATGTATTTATGGCGAAACGTTTTTGCATTTCGAGGGGAAATCAATGTTTGTGTTCCGTGCGATTTGACGTCATCTAATATGGCTTTCCCCTGAAAAGAGGACTATGTATTTTAGTAGTAAGTCATATTTTAAAATATATTTTACAATTAATGTGCTTTACGTAATCATTATCACATAATATTTTAATGGCTATTTTAGAAGATGTAGCCAATTGCAAAAACTACACACTGTCACTTTAAAGCAACACAAAGGATGAATGCATCCAGCACAGAGCCAACATATCCCAACTCCGGTCCAAGGTCAAGAACTGTTTCTAGGGGTTGGAGAAGATTTAAGACAGAGTGTCTTGGATCAGAGGCTTCTAAAAACACGCTGTAATACGGACAACTACAGGAGATCCTCCCTGTCCACAGCCATAAGCATCTACAACACCATCTTTAAAGAAAACTGTCTAACATGAGTTACAACATTAAATTTCGCTTTCAGATTAATGAGCATCTTGGAATTAAATCGGTGCCGCCAAAAGGTGGTTCAACTAGCTGTTGGATAAAGGGGTGTAGTTCTTTTTTTAATTTAAACACTGCTTTCCTATTTTGGCTTTATCTATATGCAGTAAATAATGAAACTGTGGCTTCTGCTGTGTTTTTTTTTTTTTTTTTTCACGAATCACCTTGAGTTGAGGTGGGAAAAAGATAGCATAATTCAAGGCCAAGTTCTTTTACATAGCTGAATATTGTTCGAAAGAGGAGTGTGAGATATGGTGTGAAAATGTACATTTACTGGTCAAAGCAACAAAGTAAAATTGTGAAATTCGGACAGGAGTCCAACGCTTAGAAGGTAAATAACAGGCCACAGGCAGCAGAGAGCTGCTAATTTCAATTGGTTACATTCTGCTTATAAATAAATCTAAGATTCTAACATGCTAATGATGAATTATGCTCGGCTAAAAACTGTCAAGACAAACTATTCTGCAAAACACACTGCTAATGTTTGCATAGAAGCCTTACCAACGTTAGCATCGATCAGCTCACAACACTCGTAAATGCAACTTTTAGCTAGCAACAAATGCCCACATAATAAATCAAATGAACGTAAATTTACCTGTAATTTAGAGGTGCCCCCGGAATCCGCCTTTCCCATGGCTTTGGGGGAGGCTGTGAATCCATTATAACACATAAAACTAACAACAAAATGTAAAAAAACACAGCAGAGTGCGCCTTCTTCTTTTCTTATTTTTTTTTAATGGCGTATGGCATCTGACTTCTAGGTGCATTTCCGCCACCTACTGTACTGGAGTGTGGGTCAGTAGTAGCGGAGAAAAACATAACTACATCACCGGTTCTATTTCCTTTATTCTCCACTTAATAAACTCTTTACATTTAGCTATCCATTTCCTTTAAGTTTCTCTCTGAGTATTTTCTAAATACTTTGAACAATAAAGTACATGCTCCACTGTTTCTTTACTTACTCCACAACTACACATACCTGATGGATGCTTTCCCATTAAATACAAAGTGCTATTCTGTCTTGTATGACCAATTCTATGGTCTCAGCTATTCATTCATATGCCCTTCTATTTCCCTGAATCAGAAACAAATGCCTTCCTTTCTTGCCTTTCTCCCACCTATTCTGCCTCCGTTTCATAATCTGTGCTTTAATGATAGTTTTGGTTTCAGATACACTACAGGGTATATTCATACTCAAACTCCTATTGATTTCTTTGCATAATAATCAGCAATCTTATTTCCCTCCACTCCTCTATGTGCTTGTTCCAAAAGAAATCTAACCTCTGCTTTTAGGGATGCAACAATACCACTAAAACCGATACAATACCGATACTTGGATTTACTTTACCACACAAAAATAATTAAATGAATTGGAATAAAAGTTTTTTTTTTCTTCTTCTTGTTACAACAAATGATGGTGAATTAGATACAGTAAAATATAAATAAAAAATCACCACAAAACTAACATTTCAAGTGAAAAATGAACATTTTCTGTGAAATTATTGCAGAGTGTACACATCATAAGAATTGGTTCATCGTATTGGTTAACTTTAATTTATAAGATCTATTGGCATTTCTCCCATTTCTACCTTCACTGCTGCCATTAGTGTATATCTAATTGCACAACTAAGTGCCCCTGTCCTCTGACCTGTTTTTAAATGCTGCCTCCAAGTACTTCTCGTAAATTCGGTGATTCCATATAAACCTTATATTTCCACGGTTTGGGTCCATGAAATAGCATAACAATCCTCTAAAGGACTTTGAATGTATTTATCATGACAAAACAATTTTTAATCTCTGTACTTTTCCTTTGAAAGCTACTCTGGAATATTTGTAATACCTAAATATTCCTAACTATCAGCAAACATACCTGTTATTGTGTTTGGTTTTTAAAAATTATTAATATTATTTAACCCAGAAAAAACAACATGTGTTTATTAAAGTTTTGTGAAGATTACTACTTTCAATCACATGGTCCCTGGAAAGGTAGGAAGACCAAATTCATTCATTCAATTCCCAAAACCAAGCAAAATATATTACCCAACACATTTTTGGTTATTCTCATCAAAGCCTATTCCTCCACATGAATTCTTTGTCCCCTTATTGGTTTTTGGCAAACTGCAAGCAGGACTTCTTTTTAGCAATGGCTTTCTTTTGTCATTCCATCAGTCTGCATATGGGATAATTTCAAAAATAAGTTTTTACATTTCTCCATATTAAAAGAAAGGCAACAGGCCTAAAATCAACCCTTGTGGATCTCCCTTTGTGGGTCATTTAAATGAAAAAAACCCCATAATGAAGTCACTCAATACCTAACTTAACTTTTCTCTTTTTTACTTCAAAATCAACAATTCCAATCCTGACATAAACATAACGCAAATGTTATTAGTACAGCCTGCTCTCATGTAACAAGCAGTTTTACTTACTGCCTACCAGATGGTGCTGTAGCTCATAGAAAAAACAAGTCATCAAGCACATAGAAAACTCAACAGCCACAACTTCGTAGCTATATTGAATCAACAAAATAGGGAAATAGTTGGTCCATTCATTTTTACTGATAATACATTAATCATAAAGTGGTAAATACAATCAGTCTGCTGAGTTATTTGCATGTCATGACATGTTTGTCAAATTAGAAAGTTTTACAATCCAAAGGTCTGACTGAACAAAATCTCTCTGGAGATCGCAAAAAGGTTCAAGTTTTTAAAAATACTAGTTCTACTGTATAAAATGTGTTTCTTTTTAATTCAATCTGGAAAACCTGGACTCTGTTTCTTCTTTTATGCTTCAGGACAAAAACAAAATAATATTTTCATAAAAGAGTGTTATTATTATTTTTTTTTAATTGGAAGATTCTATATTTGTAGAAAATAAAGGAGGGATAATATGCAGTTCACTATACACAAAAAAAATGCTAAAAACAACTTGTAATGTCATTTTTTTTGGAAATTCAATAGAGATATTGCATTAAAACATTTTGGAAACTGCAAAAACTAGCACTTGTTTTAATTCAACATGTGAAAGTACTGTACAGTTGTTTGATTTTAGTTATTAAGAACCCCTTCTCAGGTCCTAAAGAGCCACGACTTGCAGACCCCTGCGACAGGCGTTAGTTATCAGAACATCTGTTCTAATCTCTATACCTTCTTTCCGAAAGAGTAGATACTAGATCAGATGTGTAATTACAATCCCTTCTGCTCTCACAAACGTTAGCAAACCCTGCTGGGGGCTGGAGGGAGGCTGTTCTTCAGCGCGTGAAAGTTAGAGCGGGGGTGTTCGCTGTGGTTTCAGGAGGGAGTCCTGTGATGTCAAGTGTTGTCGTGGGGCGTGGGATGGTGTGTGTGCAGAGCTGTTGCATTAGAGTCTCCAGAGTTAGCATGACAGAGTTTGCCTGTGTCATCCCCTGGTGTAGGTGCACCAAGCTGAGACTGTTGCTAGTTTGTGGCCTGAGAGTGTCAGGGATCCCGAGCCACAGGTGGGAATCCTAAGTGTCACCCACCAGTTGACGTTGAGTGTGGGTAGATGCTCGAGTTGATGTTGGTCCTCCTGATATTTGGGGGTTTGTGCTTTGCGATTCTAACCTTTCGCACTTTGATAAGATCACGGGTCAGAAAATGGTGAATGCTCAGCACCTTGGCAGAGGAGAGCTATATATCTAAAAGGATACAAAAAAGAACAACACAACAATTTAGCAAATTTAGCAGGAATTAAAGTCTAAATTATCAAGTAAATCCTGAACTCCATTAACAAGTTTCTTATTTGTTGGTTTTCTGGTACAGGAATAGTTTCTAAGCAATGTCCCCAAGTTTATGTAACTTTCCTAAAGCTTAACATATAGGTCCTCTTTTTCAGCAAGTTCAAATGCATGTTTTAGATCATTTTTTTTCTGTGGAAACATCCAACTGTGTACAATCTTCAACCATTGCTTTTGATTTGAAATAAAGGATTTGATTTGGTTCTTCTCAGCCCATCTTGAAATTACACTAATTAAACTAGCTCAATTGTGGGCAATGACTCAGGTGTTTGTTTCCAACTCATGTCAGGTTTGTGCTTGGTCGTTCGTTGATTGCCCATGAGCCTACAAACCAATTTTCTTTAATCAGAGAGGTCTTTTTGGTTTTTCATCCTGGCCTTTGTAAGGTGCCTCTGAGTTGCCTTAATCGACAGTCAATACTTTTTTCGAGTTTTTGACGGTCCAATAATTACGGTAAAGCAAGTCTTTTTCATGCTGGCAAAGATTAGGTATCACCTAGAGTCCATCTTGATTATTTATTAGACATTAAAATGTCCACTTATTGAACAATTTAGGTAAATATATACTATGTTATTATTAGTATAATAATATAAAATAGTATAGGCTAGTATCCATATACTGTACACTTGTGCCATCCTGCTGCTGCAAGAAGCAAACCACCAAGTTGAATTAAACTTAAATCAATCCATTTGTGCTTTTAAAGGTCTATGAGATATTTTTATTTATACTTTAAGAAAGAAAGAGTGTTCTGGGGAAGCCACATGCACACAGTGTATATTCCTCTGTTTGCACAGCCAGGATTAATTATATATCAGAAAAGGTTGTGAAACTACTATCAGGCTTTTACTTAAATAATCCCAAAGTTTTTTCCCCCAAGGTCCGCTCTCTGGCACATATCTTTGTATTTTTTGATGTCAGATCATGATCGTTGGTTTGCCAAGGCGGGCGATTTTACCCTAACTTGACAAACCTTTTGCTAGGCTGAGGTTCCAGTGTTCCTGCTGTGCTTTTGCCGGGCAGTACACAGGACTGGTCTGAGAGTGATACGGGTGCTTTTTCATTCTCTAGTTCCCCCTTCCTCTTTGCGTGTGTTTGTGCTTGCGAGTACTATGCACAGCCCAGACAGTTAGATGGAAGCATTTATAAAAGTGGAAGTGTCAAGAGAAAAATATTGCTGGAAGGTACAGCCACATAGCCATAACTGACCAAATTTCACAAATACAGTTGCACCCATTTAGCAAAGTAACGTATTTTCCTTGGAACTGAACATAATTCACCCGGAAGATTATTTTCATGTATTTTTTATTAAACATTTATTAAATCAAATCACAGTGAAATATTGTTTAGAATACTATGTTATTTCAATATGTCAGATATGTTAGCATAAACATCTTTTTTAGAGCAGAACCGTCAGTTGTTTAGCCTTGAAAATCTAAAAATAAACTACATTTGGATGAAGTAGTGTGCCACCTCCGCTGTTTATTAAATGGAGAAACTTTAAGAGAAATAAGATTTATTCTTACTTAAGTGAGAAAGTATAAATACCTTACCAAATACCAGATATACACTGTCTTTCACAGTGTGAGCTTTGTGGGATTTTCCCTGCACTCGAATATGAGTTAGGTCTTGCATGAGGAGCCGTTTTAGCCATGCATAAGGAAGGATACCTATAATTAAAATGTGCTGCAGGAAGTTTGCAAAATTGGAGGAACGGGGTGTACGGGCAATAACCATTTTCATATTTCACAAGGAAGTCCTGGTTTGGTGGAAAAGTGAACAAAGCTGTGTCAGGTTGAGTATTATTTGAACATCTTTCAGGTTGGAATTGAAATTGTTTAATAATTTGATCAAGTTATTTCAGATAAATATACAAAACAGGAAACACTAAAGAGGCAGATATCTTTTTAAATACTACGTCACTACTGCATTACTATGTCATGCAAATGACGGTGACAAGGTTTACAGTCATCTAGTCGCTCCTTTCTAAATTGTTCAGATAACAGCATGTTCATTCAGGTGAAGAAAGCTTGTGTTGTCACCAAGTGGTTGCAGTTTGCAAAAGGAAGGGGGGGGGGTAGTAAAGGAGTGTAACTGAGTGAAGAGGGAGGAGACAGAGCAGCAGAGGAGGGGCTTTACTGGCAGTAAGTGGCTAAACTGGTTTAGTTTGCGTTTTCCAGGATATGGGTAGGAAATATTCAGTGATATGTGTTGCAAAGAGCCTCTGTAGCTAACCGTTGCTGTGAAAGCAGAGCAAATCTGCACACACAGACACAGTGAAACGTTGCATTAGGACAACTAACTGCACTGAACTAAAATAAATGCAGCTTGCTGAAAAAGTGAAATGTCATGATGAAATAGATCACTGCATGACCTGAGGACTTTCCGTCCTCTTCCTATTAACAAATGATTTAGGTAGTACATGATTTCATTCCTGTTTATGTTTGAGGCTAATTTGTAATTGCTAAACATATATTTTTAAACTCAGCGAAACACAGTTAGCTACTGTTACCCATCTTACCAAAGAAACTAAAAGTTAACACATTCATAAGAGGGAGAGTGCTTTACTGCACCTTGGTATGATAAGTTTAGAGTATATGTATACACAAAGCAATTAGCTGGGTTTCCCAGGTAAGTAAAGGAAGAGAGGTGCAAAAAATGGCATAAAAAGGTTATTATGTTTAAAAATGTGTTTTTCTGAGCATCTGAGGTTGTCAGGATTTAAAAAAAGATTTATATTCTTATTCTTTATTATAATTATTAAATTATGTCCTAATGAAATATTGAATAATGTAATATACAAACATTTTGGTGCAAAAATGTCTATTTTCAAAAGCCTAAAATTTAACTTCATTTTGATTGAAGAAAGGACAACTGCCAATATTTCTTTTATACAGATGGAAGATTTAAAGAGACATAACATTAATTCACCTTAAGGCAGTAAACGTGTTTTATTAATGCTTAGTGAACAGGTTTCTGGCAACTTCAGGGATTTAGATAGATCATAGCTAACAAGCAACTCTGAAATGTAGTTATGTGTAAGACCAATCAGTGCCTTATAGATCAATTACAGGATGTTAGAATATATATATTTCAACTAAGAGAGCCAGGGGAATTATTTAAGGATTTGTAGGATATGTTCAGTTTCCATTGTTTTGATCAGGACTTTTTTGTATGTTTATTTTGTTTTACAGAATCCAGTAAAAAACACAATTCTACTGAGGGCTCTGTAAAATTACGCAAGGCGATTAAAGAAAAGATGACAATGTTCTCACCTACCTGGAAGAAAATAATCCACTTTTTTGCTCCTGTTTTCAAAACCTTATTTTTGGCAACCTATCACAACTCTTTTTGTAACATTAGTCCATAACTCTGTGACTTTACCTTCGTTGTGTCTGGTTATGTTAAATTGCTTGCGATCAAAAGCCTGATACTGGTTGGTGTTAGGATACATGGTAGAAGCCTAATATAAGAGGCCCTCGAGGAGCCCCACGTGTGGTTTTTGTTTGCATACAGTAGATTTATAATTATTGAAGGACAAAAAAAGCCTTATTGGTCTGCCAAGTATGAACGGATCCCACTCACTATTCATTCCTTTGATCGGTATGTGATGTCAGAGGTGACAAACGCTGCATTGACATCAAGTAATATCAACAAGAGGTTGGTAAATGGTAAAACTTATTTGGGTTTTGGCAGAGTGACACAATAGAGGAAGACAGACAAAAACATGAATGTTCAATTTAGCCAAATAAAAAACCCCACTGGTACTTCTGAACCAAAATAACTGATAATGTTGATGATGATGATAACTGAAAAGCCGATTGCTGCCAGTACCTTATGCAGTGAGGTTAAATCAGGGTTCATTGTGGTTCTACAAAACAAGACAGGAAGGAAGCTACAAGCAGCATTTCTTTTCATTCTCCCAATTAAAGAGAAACAAACATCTCCAGTGTAGCACATCCTGGGTTCCTTGGTAGTGACGTTTTATCTTTCATGTTGGTGGTAACTGGCAGGACGTTTAACGAAACGAGATTGGAATCAGACTGTTGATTTATTCCCTATCAATGTTCATTACGTAGGTGATCTTAAAAAATGAAACACATCAAGTTTGTTTACGTGTGCAAGGAAAAATAAGTCTCAGGTTTCTAAAATCCTATACATTACAAACAAATGAGTCAATGGTCTCACCATCGCATCACAGCGATGTAGAATCCTCTCATTTTTGTGTGACAGCAGATGACAAGAAGCTCCTGGACAAACCTGGTGGACTACATTATGATGAGGTGTAGGGTAACTTCATGTTTGATGGGAACATTTTTTAAAGATTCTTCAAGAGGAGTAAAAACAACCTCAACAGGCATTACTATTTTGGCCGGTGTTCTAATCTTTCAATGCAAACTCTCCACCACCTTTCACTCTTTGTTGAAACCCTCAGCTGTTAACCATTTCATATCACTTTACAAATGATGTGTGGTGGGAGCCTTAAACCTCATACTGAGAAATTTGAGACAAAAAAAAACTTTAGGTTGAGAAATAATTGTTTTAATTAAAACTCTTAGTTTACACCATCAATGGTGCTAATTATTTCCATAATTAAACATTTATCTGCTTTACTTTTAACATCTAATGCAATTTAGGGTTAGCATGTTGGAAAACCTCTGTTAGGTGAGTTCTGATTTGTTCCTTTTGTATACGTATTTCGTTGTTTTTTTTGGTGGAGGCGTCGCAGCTTTGGCCAATTTTTCCCTCTGGTGCTGGATGCTGTGCAGCTAGAAGGATTTTTGCTCTTACTTTTTACCCTTGGACAGTTGCCGTGATGTGCAACAAGCAGAGGTGGGACCAAGTCATTGCTTTGCATGTCACAAGAAAGTCTCAAGACAAGTCTCAAGTCTTAAACGTTAAATTTCAAATTTTGTTTCAATTTTGAGTCATTTTTAAAAACGATGTTAGAATTCAATTTTCAGTGTAAGTGAACCATGGGTTCTTTTTTAAATCTTTATTTATTTTAATACCCAATGTTGTACAGTTTAATCTAACTTAGCTAATAAGAATGGCCTTCTTTTGAACTACTGTTTCAAATATTCACTGCTAAGGATTAAAGAGAATTTAGAAAAGAGTATGGGTGATATAAGTTTCAAGATGTATTTTAGATTTTCAAGAGTCACAGGTGTTTACTTAAAGAGCAACTCACCCCCTTCCAGAGTCTTACTCGACCTACATTTCCTGTGTGAAAAATGTGGCAAAAGGAGGTGTTGCCGACTGTATAGGTCAGACAATGAGTCAGGATGGCTTTGTTTTTTAAATCTAGCAATCTGATTGGCTGTTCTGCAGCTCACACACACGTGTCCACAAAGACAGTCTCCGCTTTTTAAGACAGGATCAATGCCACGGCATGAGCGAAATGACATAAAAGTGCAGAATTTTGAAATAATAGATTTCTTAAGCTAATCATTGGGTGAAATATCAAGTATTTTTCAAGTAAATAGGTTCAAGTCTAAGTCAAGTCAAAGTCTTTTAACATTTTGTTCAAGTCAAGTCTCAAGTCAAAAAAATCAATGACTCGAGTCTGACTCAAATCCACACTTCTGGCAACAAGGTTGTCTTTACAGCTGGGAGCAGCTGATCAGCATTTCAAAAAATCAGTGGCTTTCTAACCATCCAAGCAGACAGATATTTAAAGATGAGCGGTAAAAAGCAAATGAGATGGACTAGCAGTGCTTGCCAATGATTGATGGCGTCACCCGGGACATGTTACTGACTATTTAGTTGCATGCATATCATGACAGGAGACTGTCACACAGCAACGTGTCTTAGTAACATGTTGAAAAACATGAATAAGAACAAGAACAACACTTTGTAGATACTTGGATGATTTGAATTTTAAGAAAAACATAACATTTCCCCTCATAATGTTGTACTTTTTAATTGAACTGAACTTAAACCTATTAAAAGCAGTTTGGAGGAGAAGCTACACACACTGAGTAGGATAGTAAGGGAGGTAAAACATCTCCAAAGCTCAATGTTAAATAACCACATCAAAAAGTTGATGCATGAGATTACTGGCTCTCCACAACAACCAGTAGACTCTATCTACATGCAGGGAAACATATTTTTCAGTCCTACCATCACATACATCGTCATGTCAAGTTTATCAGACTTCATCTGAACCTTAGATGAAACTGGGACTGACACACACTAAAAGGGGATCTGGCATGAACCAAAGGATGACTATCTGGGAAAAGACCTTCTGTTTTCTGTTTGGTATTGTGTAGGATCTGTGATGGGGTGTGCCTGTTTCTCTTCCGAATGCCTCAGAAACATTGGTGACAAGACATTTTCTTAAAACAAAAATCTAGTGGACTCTTTCTGATAATAAACATTGTTTGTTGTTGAGTGTTTCCACAGCATGACGATCTAAGCGGCCAAATACACGCAAAGAAATCTCATAAAAATCACCCTCGCCAGAGAAAACCCCCAAATATTCTCTAACCATGTCCTGATAAGTCAGAGCTGTTTGACCAGCTTCTAAAAGTTCAATAGTTGCAGTGCGGTCATCTAATTATCAACATCCTGAACACCTCTCAGTCTGGGACGCTGATTCTCAGCCACCAAGTCAATATACATTTAAAATATGGAGGTACTTATGCTTTTAAATCTGATCATTGAGGTAATATGCAGACAGCATGTCAAATGACTCATTACCATTAGCTGTTTTACCTCAGTCGATGACGGCTTCATTGTCAATAATCCGATCTGTTTTTCATGTAAATCAAAAATGAAACAAACAGGAATATGTGGTTTGTATGCTTTGTAGCGTCTAGAAATCATGACGAGGTGAATTAATAGAATATGTGTACAATGTATTAGACATTAAATCGATCAAAGTTACAGCTATTCTTAACGCAGAGGAGTAAAACATCAAAATCCAGATGTTTCTGTTTCTTCTAAGCTTGCTATTCATTTAACTCTTACTGAATTGGATCAATTCTTCAGTAAGGGCTGAAACTAAAACTTGACATTGCTCAGCAGTTGCAACTGAAGTCACAACATTTCCTTTATTATGCAATGGGTGGCTTTTCAATCGCATAAAATCACATGCAAAAAAATGACATTTGGGAGGCGCTGTGTGTTCCTCAAACTGTTTTCCCTTGGCAACATTATTTCGTATAAAATCATTGTGTTTCCTTATTTGCTGCTTTGACTTGATCATAACAGTGATTCTGCGAAATTAAATGGATATATCTGAACCAAAGGCGGTTTAACAGCATTTCTGTACTTATTTTGATGTCCAATGTGTGTTAAAAAAAGGTCTAAATAAGTTTAGCGATCTTCGTCCTTTTTAAAAAAATTGTCTATGAAAAAAACAACTATGACACATATATGACACACTATGACATCTACATTTATGTAAAGGGTTCCATTTGTATCTTATATTTTTCTTTTTGACTTCCATGTCTGAAAAATAATCTTAAATTCCCTCTTGAAAAGGTGGAAGTTCCTCACCAACCTAGCAGCAAAATCCAAAATGTCTGCCACCACTATAAAAGGAAGTGGTAATTGCATTATCAATTTCGATACTTGCAGATCTAATGTTTTTTGTCATTAAATCACTGCCATCTTGCTACAGTGTTTGATT
This sequence comes from Apricaphanius iberus, assembly GCA_028564705.1. Classification (NCBI taxonomy): domain Eukaryota; kingdom Metazoa; phylum Chordata; class Actinopteri; order Cyprinodontiformes; family Aphaniidae; genus Apricaphanius; species Apricaphanius iberus. Next base: position 1,310,542 of record JAPXFQ010000014.1, on the reverse strand, counting down.
AGCAAACTCCACTCTTTATAAAATGAAGAACTTATTGAAAACAGCAGAGTTTCTTCAGTCAGAGGCTTCTTCAGATTCACTGTTATACTGACTGCTACAGGAGATCCTTCCTCCACACAACTACCAGCATATAAGGCAATTATTTGAAGAACTTTGGATGATATGAGTTACATTTAATTTCTCCTTAGATATAATTCAGTAGCCTATTTCTGACTTTAACTGAATTTTTTTAAAACATCAACTGGTTTTTGGTTTGCTGTGATACTCAATACAGACAAGATCATACATTTTCAAGTAACAACAAAAATGTCAGCAAAAAAGTGCACAGTTACATAAAAATAGTAAAGTGCATTACGAAAGACCCTTAACAGGCTACCACATAGCCTATTAGCAATGTCAGGTAACCTGGTCACAGAGGGCAACAACAAGCTAATCTCTCTGATTCTTTCTTACACGTTTCTATCATGTTCTGTGACAAACCTTGGAACATCACCACATGTGAGACAAATTTTTGGGAAACAACTAGCCTACTGCTAATATACAGTTTAATTTACCAGCTAAAGGCTAAGCTCTTTGTTCACTGGGCAGCCATGTTTGCTTTAAAGCTTGGAGCTTGTAAAGGGCAAGAATCGGAATTACAGCTAAACTCCAAAATGAATAGTGACAGACAAGAGACTGCCATTTCCCTAAACAGTGCCATAACCTGCTACTTTAGTGTGTAAATGTTTTATGAGAGAAAATTGTTAAATTATCCGGCCTCTGAGCTTTTTTTTATAGCTTCTGAGTTATTCTAGCTATAGCCTTACATTACACTACTTTAAAGATGAAAATCTAAAATTATGCTTTCATTATGTTTTTGTTGTTGTTGTCTTTTTGCTTGGTGATTATTAAACTGGGTGAAAAACTGAACATCATCACAATAATTGTGTCCTTAGTTTCAGTCGAGCCTCATGTCTGGTTTCACTTTTTGAGCTAACAGTCTTATAATGCTCTGTTGTGCTAAAAAGAGAGAAGTGAATGCAAAAGTTATGATTGGGGTTGAATGTAACTTAAACTGAAAGTATTTAGTCACGGAGGGGAAGGAATCAATACTAACGCTAAAAAATGTCAAGTTTTCCACGTATCTTTTATAAATGAGTTATTAATGAGATCATCAAAATAAAATATAAACTATATAAAATAGGGGTGGCATCAGAAGCCAATGTTGAATTTTTTTAAGATAAAAAAAAATCCCAAAATGTCCTGTGTCTAGTGTTTGGCAACTTCTGCTAATATTTATCTTCAGAATCACTCAGGCGTTTCTCGTAGACTACTCATCTAGAATCTTCTTGCACATGATTACTGGTGGTTCTACTGCTACATTCAAACTGTATCCTATTTAACATAATATTATGCATCAGAAGATTTCCACTGTTTCCAGTTTCAGTATAATCTGTAAAAATGAGGGATAAGGGACCACAACTGACACCAGATAGCTGAAACCCTCAAATACTTGAAATCCCCTCTAAAAAAATAAGTCCAAAGTAAAACGAATGCTGCTTTCTGAATTTGCTGCTTCGCAAATAATAGCCAGTAAGCGTGAAGTAGCATTATAGATAGCTATTTCACCCTCCTAAACTAAAGTTTCTCTTGAATATTTTAGATATGCTCTTTGGAAAAAACAAACAAAACATGCATCAGAGAATGTTACCCAAATTGAATGTTCACCACACAAAAACCTCCAAATGGCTGAAATATGAACAGGCAAGGGTCTATTGTAGGTAAAAAATTATGTTAGAACATTTAAGTAAAAAAAATGGTCTTTTTTTCAACTGTTTACTGACATTTCTAAGACCTTCATGTGAAATCTAGTTTTCAAACACAGAAATGTCTTTCTATAGTAAGCTACTAATCTTATGGTTTTATCAGCCCTTTGACAGAGCTTGTGTCCCAACTTCAAGAGACGGATTTAATTTTTTTATGTAAATAAAAGTATAAAACAGAGTATAAAACAATATAACCACTTGAAAACAGTGTTGATCTTTATAAAGGTTTAATCATACTTTGTGAATAAAACATGCTTAAGTAATTTTGGAGTTGTTTTGATATTGCAACAGCCTAGTTTTCCAGCTTTCCATGAATGCAGCATGGACAGCTTTTGGGAATAATCGCTGTGCATCAATTGGGATTCTGCCAACTTGCGTTTTGTACAAACTAAGGAGTTTGGTCTGATCTGATGCTACTGGTAGCCATGTAGACGTCAGCTGGCTTTCCTCTAGCATAGCTGATGTTTCCATTCAGCTTGACGTTGTTTCAGGTGAGTCATTCAGTGCAGAGCAGAGCGTGTTATGGATTGTATTGCTGTTGAAAGATGCCTTCACTAACAAAGCTCTGGTTCACTCCATCTTTCTTTTTATGCAGACACTTTTTGAGAAACCATTGTTCCCAAAAATAGTTTAGTGATAGCTGGGAGTCCTTTCTGCTTTGTTTTGGTGGCACTTTCTAAAGCTGTGCAGCAGAACGTTGCAGTGCGCTCTGAGTTCTGCACAAAACACCGGCACAACACATCCAAATATGAATAAATGTACCATTACACACCTAATTATAACTGTAATAGTGTAAAACTGACAAAAGTAGAAAGAAAATTGTTATTTATTAGGAAATAAAATTTCACAAAACACAAACCAGTTAATTATCAAACCTTGTACAATGTTAATCAAAATAGATACTTCTGTTAAACCCCAAAACCCTGTAAGGCACCAAGTAAGAAAGAAGGCTGACCAATGCCAGTGCTGGTCCATCATCAGTCACATCCTATTAATCAGCATTATTATAAACAAAATGCTTTCAGGAAAAATCGTAAAAAACATTCAACTGAACAAACAAAACCATACATCAATCAGGTGGCATTTGAAAGTATAAAAACATATGTTAGAAATGCTCTGAGAACTCTGGATAATACATGCACTGATATGACATAGTCATTACAAAGGAGAGACACCACTGAATGTGCCTCTCTCCACTTCCTCAATGGAAATTTCAGTACCTTGCCAGTTCTTGAGTGTTTCAGCACAATTACTGATTTAATTCTCAACTTTGGCTAACACGAGTGCACCTAACAGCAATGCTCTGCAACAAAAAGTATGAACAAAAAACAGCAAAGTACTCTCAGCAACATCCAAAGAAATGAAAAGTGAAATTATGCCACATTATTTATATCTATATCTTATTTTAACAGATGAAATGACATAACATTCAGAACTTGATATGCTGACAGTGATTTTAACTTTGACTAGTAAGAAAAAAATAAAAATACATTCACTTCTTGAAAATTGTAACTTTGTCTTGGAAGACATTATCGAGCCGTTTGATCGGCTCAAACAAACCAGGTTTAAAGAATGGTTTGTCATATTCTCACAGAAACCAGCTAAATCCGTGTTAGCTCACTCACACTGACCAGTTTCCAAAATACCAGAAAATCCCTACGGCAAGCTGTGGGGGCGCTGTTCTATTACTCCTCCAGGGTTTCAAATGGTCAAATGTTAAAGGCCTGCTTGCCTAAACTTGCTAAGTTATGTTTGAGAAAATAAAGTCTACCATAGTTCACAAACATTTTTTTTTGGTAAAGTTCTACCAAAATGATGAACCGTGTCACTTTGCAACAATATCTGGTTCTGGATCCTAAAGCTGGTCGTGTGCACCAAACCCAAGCTGATGCCAGACGAGCGCGTCGTTGGGGCCAGCGCAAACACGCAAAAGATTCTGGCTTTGCGAAGCTAAACAATCTCCTAACACAAAACTGGTTCAATTTTATTTACTTTGCGGAGAGGATTTGACCCAGTCGGACAAGTTTGCATAGCGGACCTCCGGAGCCCCGCCGCTGCTCCCAAAAGGAATCTGAAGATTGGCGAGAGGCTGCGTGCCGCCGCTGACATCTTGCCGCCTCAGATCCATGTTGGCGCCGTTGCTCATGGGGCGAGGCACTAGGTTGGTGTAGGTATTGCCTTGGCTCTCTCTTTGGGACTGCATTAGAGGGCTGCCGCCGTCTTGTCCAGCGGAGACCTGCGGCTCCTGCTTGCACTGGAAGCTAGCCCCTCCAACGAGGCCCTTCAGGAAATCCTCCCCCGCCATTCCCTCCAGGAAGGGGAATGAGCCAAGGCCCTGGGACGCATCTGCATTTACCGATCCGTTATAGTTGCTGCTGTTGTTATGGACTGTATGGACGGCACCAAAGCCTTGCCACATATTCTGGAGACCTTGACTCTGGCTGGGCATTTGGTTCTGGTTGTCAGGGTTAAGGTCCGCTCTTTGATGCTGTTGCTGGAATAGGAGCTGAGACTCTGACGGGTTCATCATGTTGCCCTGAGAACCTGTGTCCAAGCATTGCAAATCCCGCATGGAGAGCTGGGGGAGGGCGTTGTTCTCGCAGCTGCTGTGATCCAGTTTGTGGTGGTATCCCGACGCACGATTGGGCTGGTGCTGCCTGCTGCTGTTGGGGTGGCTGCTCATGGATCCTGAAGGGTTTATGGTGACCGTGTCCACGGAGATGCCAGGGTTGGCACTGGCCCATGAGTTACCGAGCTGCACGCTGTGAGCCTGCGACGTCATCATCGCACCGGTTCCATGAGGTGCTGGTTGGTAGGACTGGTTAAAGACTGGGGTCTGGTGCTGCATCGTAGGCGGGGTCTGCCTCAGGTACATGCCAGCATGGTCTAGTTGAAGGAAAAAATAGATTTTAGTTAGCTGGAGCTGGATGTTGATCTTATTTTTGCCACAGTAAAATGTGGTGTTAAAGATAAACTTAATCACCTTTCCTCATGTGAGCCATTGTGCTATGAGGCACAGCTTTTGGCCTGCTCATTGCAAGGCTGGCTAAAGAGCCACCTAAAGATGGCAGAGAAAACATGCAGAACATGATTACAAATGCAAACAGCTGGGTAGTGAAATCATCGCTGATGCGCTGTACTAAACACACAGAATCGCATGTTATACCTGTAAATCCCGATCTCCTAAACAAGTCCTCGATTTTGCGTTTTTTCTCGTTGTAGCCGTAAGGGTCTAGAGAGGAGACAGAGTGATTTCATTAATAAAAGGAGCCTTGTTGAGGATATACAACCGTCAGATGCAGCAAAAAACAAATGAGAGACTCTTGTCAGAGATCGGTGCTTACCTTTGTTTTCAGGCAGATATCTGAAGTCCATCGGTTCGCTGACTTCCTGGTCGGAGGGTCGGCGCAGCTGCATGTGAACGGTGACCGACTCGGTTATGTTGGTGTTGTAGTACTGTGGAGTCTTGAACACAATAGCCACCTGACGATGAACGTCGGCCTGGGAAAAAGAACCTCTGGCCTCCCATCCGTTGGTGGAGAAGAATCTCACCTCAATGTCATCTAACGGGAAGAGACGTGATGGGACGATGGGATGATCGTAGCAATACATAATACACTCAGTTTCTTTCACAAAACATCAAGGCTACTTTCTGGAACTTTCCCAAAAGCAATGTTAAAGATCTGCGAAAGTAACCTGTAATTTCTAGGTAAGTCCCAGTAACCAATGTGCTTCCTGAAACTAATCTGTAGGCTCTGCATAAGGTCCAGAAAAAAGTAACCAGCAAACTCATGAAAGGTAATTAGCAAATAGAGAGTAAACTTAAATTGTCCAAAAAAAAAAATACCTGCAAGTTCTGAACAGTATAAACGTGTTCTGTGAAAGTAATGATCGATTATATAGCTTCTGGGTATGCTCAGGAAACTAACCGTTAAGTTTCTGGAACGTAATAGTTTAATGTAACGTCTAATTTTGGGGTGTTTTTTTAACTTGAAAGTTCCCAGAAAAGTAATCTGTGTGTTCTGGGAGAATAATGTGTGTGCCTCCGGTAGGTTTTGGGGAAGCAAAATATGAGTTCTGTAACAGTAACCTTTACATTCATGGTGTATTCTAGATAGAAGCCTCAGAAAGTAACTCATATATTTAGAAAATATAAGAAACCACAGAGGTTCTGGAAAGAAGAATGTGTAAGCTTCGAGTAAGTTCTAGAAAGTAACTTGTAAATTAAGAGAAAGAGACCCCTGAAAAATGTTTTCCATTATGGTAACCATCAAGTTCAGAGTAAGTTCCAGAAACCAACTAGTAAGTTACCAGAAAGTAACCAGTAAATTATTGAAAACAGCAGATAGGTTCCTAGAAAGTAATCTGTAACTTTAAAGAGTATAATCCGAGAGTCCCAGGAAGATTTGTGAAAGTAACCGGTAAATTCTAGAAAAGTTCAGGCTGGTATGTATTGCTACTCAAAACTAGATTCAGATGCAGAAGGATGGGCAGAAATGGCAATGAAGAAGAGATTTGATAGATGCGTGTCGAGAAAAAGATGCAAATTTGAGCAGAAACATTAAAAATACAACACGATGGGTTAAATAAATAAAGGGTGGATGTTTAAAACAGTGTTAGTTTTTACCTTTTTGTACTTTGTCACACAGCAGGAAGATCTCATCACCTCCTTTAACACTTCCACTGTTCTTGTTGACCCGACAGATCCTCAGCTCAGCTGTGTTTGGGGCTCCTAATTACATAGAATCACATATTAATATGCAAGAAAATATTTGACAGAAAAGTGGAGTTGCATGAGCAACTACTTATTGGTTGACATTTCTTATTGATGCAGTTCCAGCTGCCTCAGCATCTGCCTTTGATTTGAGGTAAAAGCACGGAGCGTTTACAGCTGAGATCTAAGCAAGTCAAGTCACATGGTAGAGGTCTGCTTTCAGAAGAGGAAGTGCTCCATGGTAACAGTGTTGTTTCAAGGTTGGTGTGTACCAAGAACTTCCTCTTTTTGTATGTGAAACCATGTTGAGAGAAAAATAGACTGGACACATGCACACAGGTTTTGATACAAACACTTTAGGTGCAGCTTATTGCAAGTGTCAGAGTTTGCACAACACCGATACTGTATTGCACATTTCGATAAGTGCATGAAAGCAAGTGAACAACAGTGTTAAAATCGAATATTTTGCCTTAATGCTACATCAGTTTGACTATTCGGTTCAAACCTGCAACATGCAATATTTAGCATTTCCCTAAAACCCACTGCATGGTTATTTAGACCTGTTTATCTTAGCTTCCAACCACCTAGCATGAGTTGATTTTGGTGTGTTTGACGCATATTGAGCTCGGCCCACTCACTGTTGTCGTAGATGGGGTTCGTGACGATGGGGTTGAGTCTTCGGGTGTAATGGCCGTTCTCGTCCTGCAGGAAAACCTGGATGCACAGGCGGACCACGTTCAAGTCGTACTCCTCCGTCTGCATCAGCTGCTCCTTGGGCACTGAATCCACATAGACAGGCAAACGCGGCAATTAGCCAGAGGTACAACTGTACTACGGTAGTATTTAACAATCTGCAACAAGAACAAGGAATCAAACAGTTGGTAATTCTTTAAAAGCAAGGGAAGTTCCTTGAAAGTAGCTTTTAAGTCATGGGATAGGTCATGAAATATCTGAACTATCTGTAAGTTTTTTGAAAAGTTTCCTTGAATCTCCACGAAAGTAACCTGTTTTGTGAAAGTTATCAGTAAATTTTGACTGAGATACAATAAAATAACATCCATTTTAGGTCAATAAAAAAAAAAAAGTTATGTGAAAATAACCATCAGGTTCAGGCAAAGTAACCTGAAAGTTCTGGACAATCTCAAGGAAGGGAAAAGTTAGTTTCCAGAAACAAAACAAAAATAGCAAAGGAACCTGCAAGTTCTTGCTTGAACTCTGTGAAAGTACTCTGTTCTTAGTAACTCAAGGAAGGAACTAGTATAATTCAAAAGAGTAAAATATAGGTTTTGGGAAAGTAACCTTTAAGTTTTTGAAGGTAATTTTTAAGTTATGTAAACCTAAACTGTGAGCTCTGGCTACTTAAGGGAAAGTACCTGCTAAGTTACTAGTAAGGTTCTGTGAAAGTGTTCGATGAGTTATCGCAAAGTTAAAAAGTAACCTATAACTTCTAAGGTTGTAAAGTGTGTTTTGAGAAAGAAATCAGACATTTTTGATAAAAATAATGGAAAAAAAATAACTTTTTATTAAATAAGGCAACAAATAAGTTCTTGGAAAGTAACCTGTAGGCTTTATTAAAGCAATTTGTAGTTCGAGTAAGTTCAAGGAAGCAACTACCAACTTCCTGCTAGGAGGTTAACCTGTGGGTTTAGATACGTTTCAGTTTGCTCAGGAGCAAAATGTTTGTCTTCGCGCCATGAAAATAATGCTGAAGTATTCAGCTTAGAATCCTATCCTTTAACTTCCCGGGAAGTAAAGTGTTTTCTTGTGTGGAAAAAAAAATGCATGTCTCGAATAAAATACTTCAAATAACAACCTTGATATTCAAGGAAGGTTTATGTAGGCAAAAAGCAAATAACATGCTAGATCTGTGAAAGTAGTTTGCATGTTTTGAGTAAATTCCTGCTAGTTCCTGGGCTAGTTCAGAAAAAAAAAAAACTCCCAGAAAGCAGGCTGTAAACCGTCCTGTTTACCTTTCATCTAAAATTGTTTAATAGCCTGTATTTCTGCAGGTTGTAATTAATTAATGAAGGTTAACAGTTTTGTTGTTGTTGCTTGTTGTGCTTCAATATAACTGACTTGAAAAGTGGTTGTTTTTTCACCAAAGTGTCCATGTAGTTATTAGCTTGATAGTCCTTAAGATGACTGCATGAAATGTATAAAATGTGGTCGTTTCAAGCTGTAAGCACATATCTAACCGTCACATGTGTCCTAGGACAGCAACAGCATGAGCGTGATGTTAGAGCATGGCTGTAAAGACATAACAGACCAAATTTACCTCAGGTTTTAGTTGTACACATCTCCCATGCGCCCCCCCAACCTGTTCGGCCTACATTGTCTGCTGCAAACACGCACTCAGACACATATCTACATGCTAGCGTCACACATCCCGCCTTCACAATCAGCACACACACACACCTTGAAGGGAGAGCTCTCACTGAGAGACGCCTACACGCCGGCACCGGCATCAGGCTTTCACATCTGCCTACTTTCTCTTCCTCCACCTCTCAATTTCTATCTCCAGCGCTCACGACGAGGCCATCCCCGCCCACAACCTGTCACCACGGTGACGCCGTGCGACGTCACCTCAGAGTGGAAAAGAAGCGTCTGCGTGACACAGAGAGCAAAAGATGAGGCTCCCTGCACGAGTGACCACGGTGGCTGTTGACGTGTGTGAAAGTGGTGGGACACGTTTTCTTCTAAAGCTTTCAAAGCGCCTTTTCTTTTTCTTTTTTTTTTTTTTGGCTGCAGGCTTGAAAGGTTTTGAAGATTCCTGAGGCTGTCCAACAGCGAAAGACAAACCAGTGAACGCTGCGCATACTGCGGACGTTTGTCGAGCTCCATCTTTCCCAGCCCTGTTGTGTTTTGTTAATTTCAATGTTGATCTTATTGCAGTAAAAAAAAAGAAGAACTGATTAAATGCCTCCCTTTGCATTCAAAATCGCACATAAATGCTTTGAGGTCATCGTGAAGATTATTTTAACCTTTAACTTTAACATTAGGGATGTTTATTGGCAATAGCGATACGATATGTTTCATAATGCAAGGGGTACGATACAATATATTGCCATACTGTGAGTAAGGCTCTTGTGTTTTTTCTAAGCACTCCAAAAACATCCAGTTTTATGACTAACTCTAGTTTATCCTCCGAGACGAAGAAGGAGAAAACAGCCACCAACTACCGGTCATACTTTTAATTTTACAACCGAAATTACTGTCATCATAATAAGGGTTCAACCCAAATAATAAAAAAAGAAAACTAAAAATCGATACGTTCCATTTGAATATTGTGAAATAAAATATATCAGTGTATACCTAACCGTCAGTGCACGCCACGAACCAGCAGCGTCTTAAAACAGCTGGAAGACATCAGCATCATCAATCTATCACTTAGCTTCAGTTCATTAGGGTTTGCAGATGTTTGTTTCTGGATGCTGACTAGACATTATCAGATAACAGAGGACTTAGTATGAGTGTGAGGTGGTCAAATCTTGTGGCCCGAATCATTAAACGTCGTCCATCGTGCTTTAGAGTTGATATGAGGCAACATGGCAGTGATGGGCCTTATGGCCGAACATCTCTGCTTTGCTCTCCTCCATCTTATGGTTCATTTGTACTCGTTGGTTTAGTTGTACTGGCAGGGTTTCAGCGCACTGGCAAGACTGGCAGCCTCAGAAATATATTTTTGATTTGGGAATATTGACCGAATAATGACCAAATGACCTGTCCCAGATCGATCCGCATTGCTTCACTAAAGAGGCACTTCTGATGTTTTTCCTTTCACAATTTGTTGACACACCGTGGTACGCTCTGGATCAGGAAAATAACCCCCAAAGAATACCACTTTTAAAGAGGTGATTGACCGTTTATCGAGCACATTTGATTAGAGTCGCTCTGATGAAAGTTTTTCAAAACCCCCAAGCAGCAAGGGTGTACCTTCTACTAAGGCGGTATGCTACAAAAAACAGGGAAATCTTGGAAGATGTTACAGGTTTTTTACTCTGTTTTAGTTTAATGAAAATGCGAGTACAAGTGAGCTGTGTCCTCCTGCTTCAGATCATTATGCAGAAACTTAAAACCTCCTACTGAAGCTCCTCAAAATCACCAGTTTTGTCCTCAAACTTCCAGCAGTGAAAGAAAATGGGATTTATCTCCTGGAATCATGAAAGAACTGGTGATCAGTTGTGTTTAAAAAAGGCCGGTTTTCTAAATGCAAATCTGCACCTGTGCACGTTTATTTGCACACTTTATTTCCTGGATACTTTTACCGCAGCAACTGAGACATAAAAAGGTGTAGAGCAGCCTGAGAGAAGACCTTGCAGCAGCTCTCGGCTGTCATTCAGATTTGTGTCGGGTCATCAGGTTTGTGTGCATGTAGGTGGCAGAAACACACAAACACACAGTGGAGAAACTGAAGGAGGGAGAAATTAGACGAAGATGGAACTACAGACGGAACATGCTTGTGAACGCTTGCACGAGTGTTGGTGGAGCGCGCCGCTGATTGAGGCAGCCGCTGGACGGACAGGTGCATGAAAGTGGGTCGTAGGTGGCTACAGTGGGGAGTGTTGGTGTGTGTGTGTGGTGGAAAAGGAAGCGGGGCCACAATTCGCGAGCGTCCTGGGTTTGCATGAATTTTGCAGCTAAGCTGTACGGAGATGATGTCGAGGGGGGAGAGCGACAGGGGGCAACGTGGATTTTGGGCGGGGGGGGTTGTTAGTTTGCTGTGGGGCACAAGTGGTTAGCGTGACTGTGGGAGCCGAGTGTGAGAGCGAAAAAGAAGAGTAGGTAGGTGCCAAGTCTCACCACAAAAAATGTCTCCACTGCATGACTCACAATTTCTCCACCTTTTAGGATATGCAACATTGTGTTTCTGTGTCTCTGAGGCTGAGGCAACCATTACACAGATGTATGCAATATCTGCATCCCCTATAGCGGCGTACACAATAGAGAGGAGCACTTTTCTATTTGTATGACGGTATAGAAACATTTTCAGGCGGCATCCATTGTCTTTTAGTTTAAAATGCCAACCCAAATCGGTGTTGCGTCCGTCTAGCTTTCACGACCACTAAATACACACCTGCATGACTTGACATATTCCGTCCAGATGAACTCAAAAACGTGTAAGTCTCAGAAATATAAAGCAGATGTCATTAAAAGTAAAAGTAGGGTAGCATCGTCTACCATTCTGACAGCAAAACACAAGAGATTTCCCTCGGTGCGGTTTCTGTATCGGGTCAAGCCTCCTCTGCGTTACCCGAATGCCAACCTGGAACATTTTTTCAGCAGCGGTAACGCACTTCGTACACAGAGCTGCAGAGCTGACCCCGTGTACGTCTCGAATGGTTTTACAAGAGTTGGGCAAGAAGTGGCTGATCAAATGTCCATACGCTTAAAAATACAATTCATTTAGTGCTGAAAAAACAACAACAACAACATAGAGCCTTTATTTATTTGAGCTGAAATTCATATGAGCTGTTCTTTTATGACAACCACACAGGGTCAATCATACCCTATGGACATGGTGGCAGGATCAGTTACATAAAAAGCCAGAAAAAAACTCAAAGACATCTGCTTAAGCAGCTCACTACCTAATCCCTGATTCTAATCATTTGTTCCTCGTCCCACTGCAGACATTTCCTGAAAATTAAATCAAAGTCCATCTTTAACCTTTTGGTTAATTTTGCTAACAAACAGACAAACCCTGGCAAAAAATAACCTCCTGGGCAGATATAATAAAATAACTTTTTACCTTGGAGGCTAAAATGAAATAAATCCCCTCTATTTTTTTCTGTTTACAGGATGCACCCAACCCAGACGCTTTTTGGAGCCACCAGCCACCATCTGGTCCAGTTCTGGTTTGATATTTAATCACTTTTAATATCAGAATTGGTAGATTCATTTCGTCTGTAAAGTTTCCTGGTGTGGACATGGACTTTAAATATATTTTCTACCAGGGGGTTAAAAAGTGTAAAGGAAGCTCCTCATAGCATGGCCACTCCCCCTTTGGGAAGTGTTGAGACAGTGGAAGCAGGAATAACAACACCGGAACGGGCAGCATGGAGTGTAACAAAATCAAACAGTACGGCACTTGTGCTGGAGCGTTGTTGTCGCCCGTTTCTTCCCTCATTGTGCGTATCCTGCTTTTACTGCTGCCATTTTTACGCCCAAACGGAAGAACGGCAATGTGAAAGGATGCCTGTCGCCACCTAACATCACGGAGTCCAACACGCTTCATTCAATCATTCGATTTTCAGAGTGACACTGGTATAAAGGCTCCGATTCTGGATAAGAAATTAGGTATGTAGATGTGCGTGTAGATGCAATATGTAATCCTGATGGGAATTGCACGAATTTCAGAAAATGAACACTAACTTGTGCACTCAAACCAACTGTAATGTTTTATTATTATCCCACCATAAAAAATAAATCAAAGATAATTACAAAAAAAATCAAATTAATATGAAAGAATGCCTGTTATAAGTGTAAGTAAAGCCCTAACCCTCTATGGTAAAACATCTGTCTATCACCCACCTTCCATCAACCCCAGTTAATGCTGTTCTTCTTGAAAAAAGTACAACATTTAGTGGTTAAAACCGCATTCATCAGATTCAATAACATGGAGCTTCTCTTTGGGGCTAATACCTGACTTGTGTCACAGTTGTGAAGATTGGCAGGTGTTGCCACCATACAAGCGTGATGAACTGACACTGGGTTTTAAAAACAGTGGAAAAACAACAAATTACTCCGTCACACGAGCACTGTGGGTCATCGTTGGTGTCGTACGTCTCATCCAGTAAACAGGTGAGATACGATGTAAGTTCCTTGGTGAAGGGGTGGTATGAAAGATGGGCGCCTCATGTCACACAGCGGACTAATCCAGCCAACAGAGATGAGGCAAAACAGGAGCTCAGATGGAGTTACATTTTCCAATGTGAGACCAATGGAGGTTTAGATTTCACAGACTGTCTCTGCATTCAGCACTGGTCTAAACTGTGTCTCATGAGGGAGGGGGACCGTCATATCGCCCCTCGACACAGGAAGCAGCTGGGTTTCAAAGCAGAAGTGAACTGCTTCTGACAGTAGGTTTTGACTTCCAGGTGCCCGTTACACTCTGTTGCAGCGACGCATGTGTTGCATACTGAGCGTCGAGGTTTGCAAGCTGAACTCAAGATACACTCAAAAAAAAGAGTTTAATATTTGTTGGACTTTTATCTAACATACGCAGGTTCAAAATTATGCCTGTAACACAGTAATTCGGGTGGGTTACACCAGTCTCATGCTCAAATGTATACACGTCGGCTAGAACATTTACATAAATATGTCTAAATAATTTAAAAAGCAGTGCTTAAAGATGTTAAAAGAGAAACTGTCTGCAGAAGTTCAGAAATTGTCCGTTACTGCTGTGTTGTATGAAAAAGGAAGACTACAGCAGTTTCAAATCAAACCAATAGCTGATTGTCGGAGACAATAACCTGGGGGTCTATGTATAAAGTTGAGGCTGTACTTACTATTGTCTTTCACAATAAATTCAATATAGTACACCCTGTTCCTGTTTTAAAAGATCCACAGGGTTGTGTATTGTGTAATTTCTCCACTATGGAAGAAATGATAGTTAAGAATTAATCATAGCAGACCAAAAGTAACAATATTTACAACTATGATGAGTGGATAACATCTACCAATCTGAACTGCAGCTACGACTGCATTTTAATCATTTCCCTGCTCCTCTACCTGCAGGAGGTGACTCAGTGTTTATGTTTACATGGTTGGATTGATAGTCTCGCACATCACTGCCAAAAAGAGAGATGTCTAATATCTTAACTGTTAATATTAGTCAAGGGGGAAAAAAAGCTAAAGATGTGATCAAATTCGGTGTCAGTAGGCTAGAGGCTAGTAGGTTAGTAGGAGTAAGGGTTTCATTTATATTACAGGAGCGACATGTGTCACGGTTTCATATGTTTTAGGAGCTGTGATCATGAGCCATTATGTATGAGGATTATCACTGTCACTAATGCAATGAATCCACACCAGAGAGAAAACCAAAGGCACATATTAAAAGTGCATTTCAGTTGTTTCGAAACTAGATCTAGAATCCTGAGTATTACACATTTCTCAAATCTGTGACCAAAGACACTAAGTTTTATAGCAGAATTGTCTAAATTAAACCTAAACACAAACCTCATGTTTACCCGTCCTGTTTTACAGACCTGTAAAGCTCCCTACCCGACGCTTAACATCATTTCAGAGCTGGGGAAGCCCCTTGGTTTAACCCTCCCTCTTTTAATGAATCCTGCATTCCCAGCTCTCACGTGGCCTCCTGCACAGATCTGAATTGAGCAACTGTGACCAAGAATGGGGAAGTAGCTCAGCGCCTGTTTGTACACGAGAACTGCTGCGCGTCTGCATGGGAGGACCGCAGAATGAAAACACATAAAGGAAATGGCTACAGTGTAGATAGCGCGCCGGCAAGGCAGCGGATTTTTGACTTGATGGCAGGAAAATGTACTCAGTTGCCTGAGAAGTGGGTCAACCAACATCTGAGAACGTTTCTTGTGAAGTGCTTTGAACCCGTTACTCAGTAGCAAAAGCAGGAAAACCAAAGGCAGTGACCAGAAGAGCTCACAGATTCGCTTTTCATTTTTCAGATAAAAGGTTTTAAATTATAAACGGGGAGGAAAACATTACTTCGAACTAGCGTAGGAAAATTTTGTTTTAGAAAGAGATTTTGCAACTGCAGTTAGACTAACATTAGCATTTCTAACAGCTTTGTAGCAGTGATATAAGCACATTTTCGGGAACAAGTAATCAAAAGATTAAATAAGTTAAACAAAGCTTAATGAGGTAATTAGAGGTAGCCAACAAGGCCAAATCCAGATTATGTATGAAGAAAAGATCAAGCAAAAATGGAAAGGTGTGGTATGATCCAAACGCTCGTTGAACCCGCTTTAGCAACAATAAATCTTAGTAGTTGTTTTCTTTCTGACTTCATTAGTCCCACACATTTGCAGGGGCATTTTGACCCACTCTTCTTTTTAACACTGCTTCAGCGGATTATGATTTGCAGACATTCATTTCTACTAAACTCCCTCACTAAAAGCCATTGCAACACCTTGATTCTTAATTATTTCAGGTTGTAGATTTCTTGCTGCTTGAAATCCCTTCCCAGATTTATAGGCAACAACAGCTGCTCCTCAAAGGTTGTTGCTGATATCGTTGAACCATAACTATGTTGTACAACTGTCTTTGTACTGTGCAGTTGTTTTTTATGTGCTTTATGTATGTATCTTACTGCTATTTATTTAGATTTCTCTTTTTGAACTTGCTTTTATGGTTGTGTCTGAATTTTTGTTGTGTCTTACAATGACAATGTAAAATCTGAAATCTGTTTAAAAGCCTGACTGCTCATTACTCTCGTACATAGAAGTGGTGAAAGTTTAGTAGATTTCCAAATAAAGGTTTTCCATAATGGTTGTTTTTTTATATAAATAATCTAAATTTACTTGTTACTGTACAGTTTTGGTGAAATTAGACGAATCTATGAATATGATAAATGCCAGATCTGTTTAATTGTGTCTTAACATGTAAAACATTCTAAAAAACGTTCATCCATGGCTACATCTATAGGCTAACATCTATAGGCTAACATTAGCCACCGGTAAAACAACGGAAAAAACACAAATAATTTGGGTGAAAGTTATTTTTGAATGCTTACAGATAAGGCTTTGATATCAGAATCAATCATATTTCTTTTCTTTCTAAAGTTAGAAAGAAGAAGAAAATGACTTTGTTTCGAAAAGTTCAGCTATGAGCAGCTAGCATTAGTATGAGACCATGAACTAGTACTAGACTTTAATGCACCGTTGTTGCAAAGTGAATTTTGTGATCAAACAACTATAGTTAAGATAAGTTAACCCTTTGTTGAACAGTTTATTTATCTTCTCTTTTTTTCAAAAATAATTTTTTTGATTTAATGTTAGATTTTTTGCTAAAGGCTAAATAGTTCATGTATTTCTGATCCATGAAAGACTTTGGTTTCCACCATATGGTTAACACAAGGTGCCAAAAACAAAAATTAAAAGTCACCCTTGCAACACTACAACATAATATTTGTAAAAATCTGAATGTATTATGTCACAAATGTCATATAGAGAACAATAAATAGAAAGCTAGGTCTGTCGTTAAAGCTTTCGTAATTAAATTGGAGTCTAAGAGCATAGAGGGAGCTCTGAACTCGGAACAGAATCTGGGAGTGATTATGATTGCAACTATTCATCTGACGGTCAGAAAACCAGATTTTTATGCCAAATGACCATGCTACCTACTGTTAGCAACACCAGCAATATCAGTACCTTTGCTTTTATGTTTTCAAACATTGTCTCAACACATTAATTAGCAGAGGTTACACAGTACTGCAATAGTGGCTAATAAAATCAGATGAAAATCATCAGAAAGAAACTATTGTTCCAGCAGCGACTGTTTTGGAATTTGAAATCAGAGTTGGTGAGAAAAAAACTCAACATGGAAATGTTTATTACCACGTTCAAATGGATTACGCAGTTTCACAATTCCTGTAATTATACCAGAAAAATTGCTTAGTATTCATCTAAGGTTGTCTTTGGCTGTGAGAGAGACGGTTACACTGACTGTCCACAAGCTAATAACCAAAGATTCTTTCGTGACAAAAGTTTTTTGCTAAAAAAAATTTGTCGGTGAACATTAAAGGGGAGGTGTAACAGCTCGGTCGAACTGGGCCAAAAAAAGTCTAGATCTTGACTCAGAGGTAGGCTTTTCTTTCAGAGTGAAACCTTTGTTTATGTTGGCATCTTTCAGCACAAAAACAAGCTTCATCAGAAGCTTTAGCTCTTTATTGCCTTGGACAAACTGGTTACTATAGTGAAGTAGCACAGGATTTTTGTTGAGCTATTTTAAGGAGATGATTAGGATGTGTTTGGTTCTTATAAGTGAGTTTTGACTACACCAGGGGGATTTTTAAAATACTTTTTGGACAGTAGTAGATTTCTATGCACAGCGTAACAAGCTCTATTATGTTTTGAATCAACAGTAAACACCTCAGATTTGACCTTTGACACATTTATTTACTTCCATACAGGGTTTAGTAACCAAATCTTGAATGGAAAAGCGCAGAAAGACGACTCACCATTGAATGCGTTGATCCCTCTTGTGATCCTCTGAAGGATGGCATCTTTCACTTCCCTTCTCCTCACGCACTGGATCCCCAGATTCTGGAAACTGCCAAAAAAATAACAATTAGGAGACAATTGCTGCAACATCTTGACTAATAATAAGCAAAGCTGATTGGACCACACCTGAGTGATGCATGATCTTAAAAAAAAACCCCAAAACAATACTGTCGTGTTTAAAAGTCAAAGCAATGACGCAAATCTTCTCATCGGTCCGGTTGGTTCTGTGTGTCATGTTCCAACAAATATTCCAAACATATTCAAATGCAATTGCAACATGACAACTAGAAGCTGTAAATTGTTTTGAACATGATCTCTGAGAGGGAAATACAAATTTCAAGCGCTAAAAGATCCTGACTCATTCACGCACTCACAAACACGCTCCAGTACTCACACACAAACTTTGTTTTCTCTCTCTGAACCGCAGCAAACAAGGGTGATGTCACTCGGGGAATTCCCATATTGCCATCTTCATCACAGACATGGGTTTGATAGATACGCTTTATGTGTGTGTTTGGTGTGTAATCTGCTGTACAGGGTTTGTTTTGATGCAGTCAAGAGGTCCTCGGTTTACACACAGAGCCCTTTGAAACTGATTAACAAACAAAATGCCGCTGAACGAGAGAAAAAAAATCTGATGTGTGGCGATCTGTTTACATGACGGCAAAGAGAAAGTGACTGTTTCTGTGACCGTGTGCTGATGAAGACCGAGACGGAAGTGTTATGTGTTCTGGAGTCTGGATGTGAACTCACGCTATCACTCTGCGGTCGGGGCCGAACTCGGCCTCGTAGAATCCGTCTTTGCAGTCCTTCCCCACGAGGTCGTGCGGATGTGGCCGGTAGGGCTCGTTCTTTGTCACCAGGGAAACACGGACCTTCCCCTTACCGCCATAGTTCAGGATCTGTGAGGAGACATGTAAAGTTTAACTCCTTCGTGTGAACTAATCGTAAAATTAACGCAACTCTTTGCAGAACGTTGGTTCCTCCACCCCACCTCACTGACCTGCAGACTGGGGTACGTCCTGTTATTGTCGGAGCTCTTCTCGCCGGGGATGCTCCCGGCGGAGCGGCCCTCACACTTGTACCTGAAGCGCATCCCCCTCTGTTTGGGCTGCTCAAAGATCTGGACGGCTGGCTCAGGCACTGAAATGAGAAAAGAGTAAAAAAATCGGAGTGTTTTTTTTTCTGTGAGTCGCGCTGTTAAGAAGATTGACTTTACAAGACGGGTGCAGGACATTAGGAAAAAAAACAACATTAAACACCGTTATCGTTTTGGAATATTGTATTGAAGATACCAGCTGCAATTGACTACATTTCTACAAATGTTCAAAAGTTGTCATACATTCTGTGGCTAATTATTGGATGCATAGACAGTTACATTGATTTGGATTAAACTTTGAGACTGTGGTACAGGACATTTATCACTAAGAGATGACCTTTTTCCATAAAAATCAATGGTTTAAAATACTTCAATCAAATTCAACATTGTTCAGGAACCCTGGTTCTTAAACCACCTTGTCATCTCTCTTCCATGGTCATGATTTCCACCCCACCCACAGTGAGCTTAAAAGTGGGCATTGAGGGAGGTGAAAAACCAACCAACTGGCCAAATGTGTTATTTGAATGCAAAGGCTGAATGTATGGCACCTATAATAGCTACCAAACAAAGCACCTAAGCAGTTCATATTGATTAAAATGTTTCACACACTGATATTGTGATGAAAACTCTTCTCAAAAGCTCAAATAAATACAATTCTAAATCCCAGAGGAGTTGAGAAGGAGGCTCCCAGGATGCAAAGCAGGACCAAAGAGCAGAGAGAGAGGGGGAGGAATTTCAAACCATCCCCGAATCCGACGTCGCTCTGCCCGGCTTTCTAACCATACGGCCAGACGGAGATTTAAATGAGGTGGCTTAGCAGTGCTTGTCCACAGCTGATAGTATCAAGGACATGTTACTGTGGAATATTACTGTTTATGATGTGTTTAGCATATCATAACAGTCATGAGACACTCATACATCAACAATCTTCAGTCAGAGGCCTCCTTAGATTCGTTGCGAGACTGACTGCTACCCGAGATGCTTCCTGCCCACAGGGTCACCGTCAACTCTTTGAAGATACTTGCATGGTTATGAGTTATGACATGTCATTTTCCTTTAGGATAAATAAAGTGATGTATTTGCGCATCCACAGTTGAAAGTTTAAATTCAGAGGTCTTATTTTACATATGAGAATTATTGCCATGGCACGTCACAACAGGAAAACCACGGCTGCACACACCATAGATTCCTTCAAGCTGCTTCAGTTTCAGAGTTCGAATCACCGCTTGCAGGGATTGACAGATGCTTTGTTGTGAACATGACAAGCCTGATTAAAGATATGAAAAATATTGCTAAAACTCCCAAGTTTTGCAATTCTTAAACTACAGGTTTAGACATTTTTAACATCTAAATTAAGCCACTTGGCTTCTTTGCAGCTGCAAATCAAGAAACCAGAGCGCTATAACGAGTCAAACCTCATCCGTGTTGAAATGAAAAGGCATTTCTGACTCTTCTGCTTGAAACAAAACTGGCTGCACATGACACCCGTGTGAGAGAGGAACCAAAACTGATCAGGGAAGCATTTTCTGCTCTTCGCATATTACAGTGTCCAGGACATCGTACTAGGAAACAAAAAAATGCGGTTTGAGATGATGGCAGAGTGACTTTTTCCACCAGGTGAAACTGATCCTTTTCAAACTAGCACGTCAACAAGTAAACAATGTGACATTTCTGGTGTATGAAACAAAACTACTGCATGAGAAGAGCAGCTTGGCCTTGCTCTGCAGGTACACAGCTGATCCTGCATCTTAAACCCGTTCAACCAAGCATATCTGCCCTGACTGCAAAGAAAAGCAGTGAAAGTACCACTGGCTATCACAGCTTCAAGCAGAGTGTCTGGAAAAAAAAGTAATCCCCACCAGTAAAACAAAAGGGGAAGTGAAAAGACACAGAATATAATTCTTCTTTTTTTTTACTTGTTGAGGGAGCAGCAGCTTTTAGTGATGAAGCATAAAAGCAGCAATTGTGAATTTATCTGAAATTGACTTACTTAGGTGTGGATCATCCTCTAGCATGGATGGCATTAGAACTGAGGAGGGAAATGGGAGATTTATAAGCGCATCATACATTTAAGAAGTAGTAATAACAGTTTCTATCCGATCAGTCAGAATGCAGCAAACTAACTGAAATACTGTAGACAAATAGTTATTTCTGTTCATTACTTAACTTATGACAGAGTTGCGCTTTAGCTTTGACATATATTTTTTTCCTGTTAGTCTGTGTGTGTTTGTTTTTCGCTAAATATCAGTGGTACTTCGCCGTGTATCTACACCCCAAAACCGCCCGTTTTTCCAGCTTCCTGTGTGAGTGAATGAACACTGGCGCTACTCACCGTCCATCGTGCGCACAGTTTTCCCCACTTTGCGTCTTGTGTCCCGTGTCTAGTTCAGTCGGAGCGCTGCGGACTGAATGAGAGAGAATGTGAGCTCTACCAGGTTTATGATCGTCACAAGGAGGCGGGGAGTGACTGTGGGAATTACCCGTCCGTCATCGTCTGCTTTTCCGAACGGGCCAATCACAGGTCCGGAGAGGAAAGCCAACTAGCCAATCAGGAGCCTTCTTTGTTCCAATGGCGTGCGTGGTGCCGTACGGACTTCCGTGTTGGGTAGCAGGTAGTTTATTCAGGACTACCAATCTAAATTGCAGGTTCAATACTTGTCTAATACACATTTAAAATGTACGAAAATTACTATTTGAAAATTTTATTTAGGTTAGGTTTAAATTTTTTCTGCATAACTGCAAATATTTAGATTTAAAAGTTTCAAAATTTTGAGGTAAAGGGAAGGGAGTTATATTGCTGCACGCTGCCTTTTTCTAGTTATCTAGTTATAAATTGTGTTCATTAGTTTTGGATTGTGATCGTTTTTATTTAAAATGGTAAATTACTGTGTTTGCTGCACAAACACCAGCCTTTCAGGACGAGGAGCCTACAGGTTTCCCAAAGAACCCCCGTTTAATAAATTAATATGCAGTAAAGTATTTTTCCGAGGTGTCTTTAAGAGCACCACAAGTGTATGTGTGCACAGTTATTATGGAACGGAGTATTTTGACCATATCATAAATTTTAGGCATATTTTCTAACTCCCAGCTGATAGATTTAATCATAGCAGGTGGTGAGTATCTGTGTAAAAAGAGAGGGTGTGGCTTAACGGGGTCAACCTCCTATATTAAGGTGTGTATAATTATTAGACAGCTTCTTTTCTCTACTCAAAATGGCCACACAAAAAAAGAAGGAAAAAAAAGAAATCAACTCTAAGAATTCAGAAAATACCAATAATCTCTCAAGGGGATGCAGTATTCTTGAAATAGTTACGAGAACAGAAAGGCATCAAATGTTTTGTTGGAAGCATTCAACAGGGTCGCAAGAAACTTTTGTTGAAAAACAGATGCAAATTCTGCCAAGGATTTGAGAAAAATCAAGCGTGAAGCTACCCTATACTTTCCTGTTCTGTAATATTCCATATCTGCAAACATACCGGAAGTGCCTAGACACAAAGATATTCAGAGCTCAGCGACATCGCCAAGGTGAGGTAGGCCGAAATCAGACCACCACCGAATACAACACGAGCTGCACCGTCTAGACTTGGCCACGAAACACCTGAAGAGACTTTTCAACGATTTTATGGACTGATGGATGGTCCTGCGGGTGGATCAGTAACGGGCAAAGAGCTCTATTTCAAAGTAGAAAAGCAAACATTGGTATGCAGGACAATGCTCCATCACACGGATTCAAGTATTTCGTGTGGCTAGTCAATCAAGACATTGAAGATGAAAAACTTAGGACAATGACCCTCTTCCCACCTGATCTGAACTCCATTAAGCACGTGTGCACAGTTCTTAAACAGATTTATAGGGAGGAAGAAAAACACTATTTTGATTTTTAACAGATTAAGAAACTGAAGGACCCCAAGAATGCAAGGTTAATCAGAGATCATGTTTATTGGGAAGTTATGAGTTTTTTTAAAATGATTGTTTACATTAAATAAACAACTGAGATGAGAAAATGCTTTTTTCCCCCCCATTTAGCTGCCGAATAATTATCCTCATATATTCTAAGACGGCCACAACATTTTGAATTGACAGAGCGCTGCAGTTGCTGATTAGATTATATATATGGGAACAGATTTCACACATTCAAACTAGCCAATATGTACAGTGATATCTTAAAACTCAACCAAGTACAGTAAATTAGCACACGCTTAAAAAAGATTAACAGGTCCTGGAATGAATACCTCAAAGCATTTAAGGCAGTTTTGTAAGTTTGAATCAACAATTCTCTGACCTTTTTATTTTCTAATGATTTGAAACACAATATAATACAGCCATCTCATATTTGGTTTCCATCTTAATACAGTAAAATAAAATTATTTTTAAAAGCACAGATGCTGCACTCTGTAGTATTCCCTGTATCTTTCTGCAAATTATTTAAAAATGAAGAAATATGCGAAGAAATAAAAATGTGGAAAAGAACCCATACATATTTGTATTCGATCCCCGTTATGTTCATACGCAAAATTAAAACCCAGATCAACCTGTTAGCTTCACAGTCCACCTGCGTCTGTTCTGTGATGGCCTCAGAGGTTTATTACAGCAAAACATTTGACCATGGTTTCAATAATTCAGAACATGTTTCCCAACTTGGGTTTTGGAGATCTCAAATGTTTTTATTTTGCTGCACCTGGGTGTTTATGTATGCAAGAAACCTTTAACCACAGCGCACACAAAATAATTTCAGATCTCTTTGTGCAATGAATTAGTTTCATTTGTAGAAAGATGGCCACTAAAAACATGAATCCACCACAACTGTACTTAACATTTTGTACAGTGTTATTGGGATAATCTCAAAACACTTGAGAGAAAATCCAGATTAAATTCCAGAGGAAATGTTTTATTTGTTTTGGGAATACAAAGATGTTGATTTGAGGAAAAGCTGAAGAATATGGAGGCACCATTTCATTGTTTGATTTACCAGCAGCAATTACAGTCCCATCACCCTCCTCGGTAGTTGAAATACCATGAGAATAGTTTATAGGGCTGCTTGAATGTGCATTTTCTCCAATCAGTGAATGCAACAGTGTTTACAGGTGGTAAACTATTGTAAGGCTAACACTGATGAAGACCAGAGAAATTCCACAATAAACTCAAAACTCTGTAAAGGTAAATAACATACTTTAGGGCTGTTTCATAGCCAAAAAGCCACATTTGCAGCTTCCTCACTCAAAAAAAAAAAAAAAAGGCTCACATAAAACAAAAATGACATTCTTGGATTCTAGAGCTGCACGACTGATTTTAGCAACATGTTTGAGTAGCACTGTTACCTTAGTTCTAATTTCTTGTTTTTTATTGAAATATTCTCATTTCCAACATCTCTTCCTTGATTTCTTTTTTTTTTACAGTGTCATATGTTTGAGCAGCAGTTTTATCTGTTCTAGGAGGCGCCCTGGATCCTGTAAAGGTGGTGGGAGGCAGAACTACTCTGGTGATAAATTCTCTGATGGACAGTCTCCCACCGAATGCATGGAAATGTTGCTGAACTGCAGAGCTCCTTCAGTGACAGACTGCTGTCTGCGTTTCCGCAGGTCCTTCCTCCCTGCGGCTGTCAGACTGTACAATCAAAACTGCGTCCAACAAACAAATGTTTATATCGGCGCTGTAAATTTGCACTAATCAACCAAACACCACCACTATGGTTATAACTTTCATGTTATATATTTTCAGACTA
This sequence comes from Apricaphanius iberus, assembly GCA_028564705.1. Classification (NCBI taxonomy): domain Eukaryota; kingdom Metazoa; phylum Chordata; class Actinopteri; order Cyprinodontiformes; family Aphaniidae; genus Apricaphanius; species Apricaphanius iberus. Next base: position 1,286,004 of record JAPXFQ010000014.1, on the reverse strand, counting down.
TATAAACTAATTTACAGGAAGTTATACAATTACTTTTTAATGCACAGTTCAATGCAGAATCTGTACTTTTTCAAACTTCCTAAATATTTGAATTACCTCAATAACTGTACAGTACTGTTTTTTTTTAACTATTGTACATAATGTAAATATTTTTTCTTTTTTTTGTTGTAAAAACTTGTTTCTGTTCTGTGTACTGTTCTGGTTGTACATCCATTGTTTGCTGCTGTTACGACCAAATTTCCCCTTTACGGACAATTAAAGGATTATTCTATCCTATTCTTTACATACAGTTTGAAAGAAGCTGTATAAGCAAAGGAGATGGATTAGCAGTGTTTGCCAATTGATGATGTATCCAGGACATTAGTGGAATATCTACCTTGCTGCCTGGAAATTGAGCTGTTGCCATGAGGTGACAGCTTTCAGTGAAAAGCAACCCTATCAACAACATTTAATTTCCCTTTAAGATTTTGATATTAAACATTTTGCAGCAGTAATAAACACAAAAAATAAAATAAAGAGACACGGTTCAGTTTTTTTAAGGGGTTTAATGGATGTATGATTCATTTAAAGGAAGTGGTAAACACATACAAAAATACCCTTTCAATACATTTTAGAAACGAACATCTAAATGACTTGTGTTAAATGTTTCTGAACAGCAGAAATGAGTCGCCTGAAAGAGTGGTGCAGATATTCAAAAAAAAAGGATCTAGCTGCTATGAATGCGATTAAAACAAAATATCACATGGTACAAATATGCAAATATAAATAATGTGATAAGAAAACCCCCAGTAATGATGAAGATGCCTTTTCAAAAAAGAAAAAAAAAAGGCTTTCTGTACATTTTAGTTTGGGAAACTGATTCTGGGAAGAAAAAAAAAAAGAATAAATGGATAAAGAATGCCTCAGTAGTAGCATCACTCTACACATACAAACACAAAGCCACTCAGCTTCTAGCGTGGGGGGGGGGGGTTGGGGTGAATGCATCTCCTGACACCCCACAGGAACCTCCTGTCAACACCCCACACAACCTGTGGACCCAGGAGAGGTCTTCTAAGAACCTCCACAGGAGGCGCAGAGGGTTAGCACCCGAAACAAAGGGAATATTCTCTCTCTTACAAATCAACACAGCCATCTTTAAATGCTTGCACACAGCCAGCCGTACATGCCTGCATACACACAAACGAAACTCATCAAAAAAAAAAATAAAAAAAGCTTCATACCATTTGTTTTTTTTCCTTCTTTTCTGTTTTTCCTTAAACCACGAAACACTAACGACTTGCAAACAAGGCTCGGTTTGATCCGACAGAACCTTTACATTGAGAGTTGGTTGAACGTTGTGATGGGGAAAGAGTATGGACGCAGCGGAAGGAATTGGGGGGGGGGGGGGGGGGGTACTGATCCTGCAGGTGCTCCTGGTTATTAGGCATCAATCACAGAGAGAAATGCCGATCTGGTAAGTAACCACATTCTCGCTGAGCTTACCTGCGCAGAAGCGCGCCGAACAGCGAGCAGAACGCCGGGGACAGAGAGACGGTACACGGCGGGCATCAGTCTTCTGTGATGTGACAAAGAAGATTAAAAAACACAAAATAAACAAGAAAGCAACAAAACATTCCCATTCCTGTGAAAAAAGGTTGGTTCTCTTTGCTCTTACCCAACCACAAACCCAACATTAATCTAGCAGAGTCCAGGTTAGCCGGTCCATAAGAGCTGGGGATGAGATTTTAGTCGAAACTAAGCAAACCTTCCACCTACTGTAACCAAACTCGTACAGTGACGACAAAAAGATCCGGGGATGGAGACGATTTGTTGGTACAAGCAGTCAAAAAAAACAAAAAATAAATTTTTTAAACTTTTTTTTTTCTTTTTTTAGATAAAACTACAATAGAATAATCAAAAGACTTAATGATCTTTTGTATGTTTTTTTTTTTTTTTTTTTTAAAGACAAAAAGTTATGTACATCAACATTTACAGTACAGGTATCTGTGTGGAGGAAATGAGGGAGAAAGAACAGACAGCTCTCTCTCCAACAGAGTGAATAAGAGCCTATTTCTTTAAAACGTCTGAAAAAAAAAGAAAAAGGAATATGACATAAGGAACAGCTCATCTCCCATAATGATGTTACTTAAACACAGATGGAAGAGGAGTAAAAAAAACTGCTGCTGTAGTTCTTGTGTCATGTCTCTGTGACTCTGAGTGGGACAGCGCTGACCACGGGAAGAAAATCTGTAATCTCTGAAAGGTCTGAGCTGAGGTTTCTGTCCTGCTGCGTCGCGGCTCACACAGACCGACCTGAAAACGCTCCCTCCCTGTCCCACCCGTGTGGAGTCGTTGCTCTCTGCGTTTTGGCCTCGCAGTCGAGGCCCGCTGCTGCGCGGGTACCAAAGCCGTCCCTTCAGGCTATGTGAATCCGGGCCTTCTCCGTTTCTTTCAGCCTCTTGGCCTGCTCCTCCACAGACGGAGAGTGGGCTCTTTTCGAGGCCGCTCCGTTCAGGGGGTCAACGACCCGGCTGACTAGGGTGGGGATGGAGCTGCCGACAGGGGGCACTGTGTGCTTGGGTGCCGCATGTTCTACAAAAACGTTAAAAAAACAAATTTCAGTTTTGAAATACAGAACGTATTCACCTTAAACCTCTTACGGATTCTGGGTAATAAACAGGTGCAACAGGTTCTCTGGAAAATATAGTAGAGTCAAAAACAGAAGTAAAATCACAGCAAACTTTGTAACAAAGTTGAACTGTGACAGACTTTAAATAAATAACCTCGAGCCACATAAGTGTAGCTTTTAAAGGTTACAACAGAACTAGTTCCAGGGAGAATATTTAACGTCTAAAAATCACTCCCCATCCTGTTAAGGTGGCAATATTATGGAAGAAATACATATCTATTGTATTTACTGGCAAATAATAGAGGAATCTGTTGTAGTTATATTTAGGTGTTTTACTGCCTTAATATGTAATTTTTCTAGCGGTTACTGGGGGTGTAACAGGGATGTGTTGAACCGTTCGGTTCACTTTCGTACCGTTTTGGTGTATTTTTTCCCATTAAATAATGTAAATATATTATTATCGTGATATTAAGCGCAACGAAAACAAAAGTTACTAGGCGAGTTTCTGCACGGACGCTGTATTGAGTGACGCACAGTGGAGCTGCACGAGCACATTGAAGTAAATACACGAGCAGCATCATGGAAACAGCGAAAGAGAAGCCAGAGCTTGAAGACGTTCCCACCTCACTACGGTATAATGTGTAGGAAAACTTTGGTTTCCCTGTTAGAACTCATAACTAGGATAGACAACCTGATAAATCCAAAGCTGTATGCCGACATTGTTCCACAGAGATCAGGTATGCAGCAGGCAACACATCCAACATGTTAACACACTTCAAACGGCACCATGCGAATGTTAATATCACTTCTAAGAAGAAAAGCATCCTTGTGCAACTACCGCTAACATCAGCGCTTAAACAACTCCTGTCAAGTAGTTCGAATCGGCCGAAAGGTTCATCTTTTTAGTCTAAAACTTTCAACTTGAATAGTTAGCTTGTTGATATTCAAGCTGTTGCTGCAGTGTTAAAAGTTTTCAGGTGGTTAACTAGTAGTTACTGCATTTTATTATTATTTTAAAATGTTACAAAATGTGTATTTCATTGTAAAAAGTGCATTTTTATTTATGATATAACCCAAAATGGATTGCTTTTATTTAATTTATGCAAGAATTCTATTTTGTATTGGCGGCTTTTCAAAATAAAAGATTATTTAAGTATTTATTTATTTGTACCGAAAATTAACCAAACCGAGTACTTCATGACAATGAACCAAACACGATTTTAGCGAATGGTTACACCCCTGGCGGTTACACTTAAAAACAAAGGTAAAATTAATTGACATAAAAAAATAAAGTATTAAAGTAGACGTGATGAGCACCAAACACAGTACTAAAAATATTTTATATGTCAAATATAATGACGACATGTTGGGTGTTGGAGAGAATTTGCTAACTGTATCAAGACAATCAGGGAAGTTCTGAATGTTACTAAATGCGGGGTTGTAAAATGTTAAATTAATTATTTGCGGCGGAACTAAAAAGTTGAGTCACAGAATGAGAATAAATCCAAAAAAATCTTTAGCCTTCATCAGCCCGAGGGTTCAGGGTAATATCAGCCACCCTGCCACGCATGTTTTCTTGGGTAAATTTCTAACCTGTAAATTTGATGTGGAGAACTACTGCTGCTGCTTAAAAAGGCTTCTAAAGTGTAATAGATTTAACGACACAAAATTATTGTGAACCTTGGTATAATTTTCTCAAACCTGCCTCCTCGCCCAGCCTTGCATAAAGATGAAAGCCACCGCTGTAGCGATACTAATTTCTTCCTAATCACTCTGAAGAGTACAAACACACGTTTCTTTCTGCTTAAGCTTCTTTTTTCCCCTTTCGTTTCCTTCCAAAATTCACCTAACGGGGGCTGGATGGTTAAGAAGTGTGGACTCACTTGAGCCGATGACAGGAATGGACATGCCCTTCTCTTCGCTGGCAGTAGGAGCATCAGAGGTGAGGGTGGCCTCGAACACCGGGGCCTTGGGAGGTGTGATGCTGCTCAGACAATTAAAGACAACAGGATCTCAATAATATTCCAGCATTTTATCCATCTGAGCAGCAAAAGAAGAAAAATTGCTCAACGGGTTAAATGTAGAACGTACTTGTGACGGTTCAGGGCCAGTTTAATGGAATTTTTCACGACGCGACAGCTGTTGCTGGCTGGGAGAGGCGATGAGGCGTCAGGCAGCTCCATGCTGGGAAGTCTCTGAGGTGGAAAATGGCAACATAAGAGTATTACAGTAAAAACCGAAACGTTAAACACGGAGAAATAACTTAAACTTAACTACCTGTGTTCTTGAGCTTTCGATTGTTGGAATGGGTTTTGCCTTTGATCCAGACTGGGGGGGCTAGAGGAGAGAAGAAATCAACAGGTTAGGAAAGAAAGAAAGGATAAAAAGAAAGAAAGACTGAAACGAACGCTAAAAAGAAAGGAAGAAAGAAAGGAAGGATAAAAAGAAAGATAAAAAGAAAGAAAGACAAAGAAAGAAAAGGATAGAAAGACTGTAAAAAAAAGAAAAAAAGCATTTTAGGAAGGAAGGAAGCTGGCATACACAGATGGACAGAGACAGACGGACGGACGGAGCTTATTGGACAGATGGATATTTTAGTGTTGGAGCTGGGTAAAGCTGGAGGAGCACTCACCGTACTCGGGGCTTCTCCGTGTGGACTGCAGTCGGAGGATGGAGGGTACGGCTCTTTGAAAGTCGAGTCATCACTGGAAACGGCCTGCAGAGGGACAAATAGAGCCAGTTGGGTTTTGTTTCTACTGCACTAACGGACTGAAATGGCTCAGAGCTACTTCCTTACGTCTGCGTCTTTGTGCCTCTTGGCCAGGTCCTCCTGCGTGGGGGAGTGCGGTCTCTTGGCAGGAGCAGCTTGGGGCTCCTCGAGGCCGTTTGGCTCCTCTTTAGGGCTGCTGGCGGCTGTGGGCTGCTCGCTCCCACTCAAGACTGTGCTGATGGAGGCGCTGGCTGGTGGAGAAGGCGGCTTTGCTTTACCTGAAGCCTCTGTGGAATCCAAGAAGGCCCCATGATGAATTTAGACTCTGACATGAGTCTATGTACTGATGTAGACGCCAATCTGTGGCAACAACTCACCTGAGACGACAAGAGGGATGCACATGCCCTGTTCCGTTACAGCAGTCGTTGCACCCGGCTGCACAGTTGCTGCTGCGCTCGTCGGCGGCACGGGAGCCGCAGCTGCTGCACTTGGTGCTGGAGAGGTCTCCACGAAAAGCTGCTTTGGGGGACTCGCACTGCAACACAGGGAGGGAGAGGCACTCAGCACCACAGTATGAGGTGGAGTCAAGGACCAAGAAAGGCTCTAGATGTAAACCCTCACCCTTCCTCTGTGTCCGATACTGGTTTAGAAGGTTTGTTGGTCGGGGAGCTGAAGGGAGTCCCTGAGTCGGTGTCTCTGGAGCTGTCTAGGTGGCTGCTGTCCAGAGAAATCCGCTTTGAACTCCCCCCGTTTGAGCTTCGGTTCAACTCCGCTATGCTCTGTGGAGAAGGATTAAGTGAGCATTAAAACCAAAAAACTAACTAGAAGCAGACACTTCAAATGGCGCAATAAACTAATGAAAGACGGCCGACCCTTTTCTTCTTCTGGACCAGTTCAGGCGGCAGATACTGATGGAGTTGCTTCTTCTTCACGTGGGTCGCCTCTATTTTCATCCCGTCTTTCAGCATGTTGATATTATTGGCTTGTCTGTATACTGCAGGGAAAGGATGCATAATTAGCACTAAAAAACGTAAATCACTGAAGACCTGCATTTAAGATGTTTGCATCTACTCATGAACAGGAATTTAAATGATGTGCTGCTTTTATTTACTTTCTCCAGCGACAAATTATTTTACAATAACATGCGTCCACATACAGACTAAAGTCGCTTTCCGACTGTAGAAACCTTTTGTAGTTCCCAGAACCTTTTCCAGGCCGTTTTTTTCTCTCTCGGACAGACATAAGAACTAGGAACCACAGCCATCAGTTCTTAGAACCAATTTTAGCTCCTAATCTTACGCTGTGTCCACACTGAACGCGATAGGAGCGACTAAAAAGCGCAACACACGCCTAGCTGTTCGCGTGCACATTCGCACCTTGAAGCGTGTACAAAGCGAACTGGACGCGCTTAAAATATGGTATTTTCACGCGCAAACTAGCCTTTAGCAGAGCTGACCAGAGTGCAGCTGCCGGTTGATTATGGATTATAGTCTCCGATCTAACGGAGGACAGAGTGGATTACGTGTTGGGCCTGGCCTCCGGTAGACGGGGGACCGTTGCACTGGGGGTTTGGTGAGCTAAAGATACAGTGTAACTACGGCGCAGGGATCCATAAACAGCAGCGAGCCTCTCAAACACCGGCTCTTTGCCGCCTGGGGAACGTGACCTGCTCGCCCAGTTTGTGCCGTGAAGGTCCAAGCTTCGCCTTCCGAAACACCAACTACATTTCCGAGCAGCTGTCCATCTGTCTGCGGTGCGTAAAAGTTTATAATATTTGAGCAGCGTGGGACGTAGTGCGGGAGCTGCTACCAGGAAACCAGGTGAGGAGGCCGTTTCATGGCTCACTTCTTTGCCGAGAGGTGCTTTTACAGCAACAACGGTCTTTTTAGAGGCACCCACAAACCTCTTAAGAACATACCTGTCTAAATAGTTTATTTTTTTATTTCTGTCTCTGTATAGCAAACTGCTTGTATCATGTAGCTGATGATTAGCCACGATGTTTATCAGTATTTCCTCCATGTCCTGCTGAGGCTGTGACTCCATGACAGTCACAGAATCACTGAAACTCTGTCCACTGATTGGTTGTCGCGGCGCGATTTGACCCTGGAGTTCAGATTTTTCCAACTCGAGCGATAGACGGCATGAGCGCGAATGCACAAAATGCACAGCATAAAATGCAGCGCGAATTTTCCATCTCATCTGTAGCGCGAATTCTTCACGCAAATCAGACAGAAAAGCTTTTTTATTAAAATAGGCAGTTTTGTCACATCATGATCCACAACTCCTGTGTGAATGGAATCTGAAAAGGTTTCCCTGGAGAAGATACAACTAAATTCTTAGAGTTATCTGGGTAGAATTATCAGAAACTGCAATTTGGTTCGATTCAAGTCGGACAGGTAATAAATTTAATTTCTCTTGCTGTATGTAAAGACACCGACTGATCCAGGCATTTGTTGGGGAAACTGTTGATCTATGAAACAGAAAAACACCCATTTTATTTTTAATCACTGTAGTTGTCTGATGTATAAAAAAAACTTTTCAAATAAAGCAACAATCAACCCGATATTAATAATCATGACTAGTGGACGTAAAGCACAGTTATAGATGAATGCAGTTTGGACCAGTTTGCATACATCTGATTAAAAGCCTCTTTACTCTGTGTTAGCAGCTGGAGGACAAGGTGTGGTGATTTGGGAGGACCTACCGGTGTCTGTGAAGGACTGGATGTCAAACGTGAGGTCAATGTTCACGCTCTCGGCATTCTCCACCTTCTTGAAGATGATCCCAATAAACCACATTGAAAGAAAGTCGTTTCTGTCGCAGAAAAATAAAACCCAACTTAGCTGTTTGAAGGACATAGAGCTGTACTCTCAAAGCCTTTCTGTTGTCGCAGGGGAAGCTGGGACTCACTCGTTACGGTTTTCTTTGGATCCGGGGAACGACTGAGGATTGACGTGAGCCAGGGTGATGTACTCGTTCCTCTCCAGGTTTCCCACGAGAACGCGAATCTTCGACTCTACCAGGCCGATCCTGGGGGGAGGCGTTGATGCAAAGTTATTATATATCCACCCCACCCTTTTACTGGTTCGTATTTTAGTCTGATCTATAGAATGACTGCTACTACTGTATTATTAAATTTTAATGGACAGTTCAATGCACGATCTGTACTTTTCAAACTTTCTAAATACTTTAATTATCTCAATAACTGTACAGTAGTGTTTTTAACCATTTTACACTATATAAATATTTTTTCTATTTTTCTTCTGTAAAACTGCATGTTTCTGTTCTGTTTTTACATCTGTTTTTTGCTGCAGTTACGACACAAATTTCCCCTTGCGGGACAATTAATGGTTTATTCATTCTATAAACTAAGTTCCTTCACATCTGTAGTTCTACAAAAGATCTCCTAAAGATATTTATACACACACACACAACCGAGGTGTTTCAATGGCCTAGTCAAAGACCAGATGGATGCATATCAGCTGGACCAAGTCTTTAAACAAACATCTTCCAATTTTTATTTAGCTTTTTACATTTCTGAGTTCATATGGACCAACGAATGCTTCATTTTTGACTTTTCTTGTCAGTCTGAGATGAAGTTTCGTCACAACTTGATTTTCCAGCAAGGCATGATTTAATTATCGTTTCTTAAATCCTTGACACCACTGAACTCTGATACCTTGATTAAAGAGTTGTGGGTGGAGCATGATTTAGCTAAACTAATTCGTCAAACAGAAATAGCGTCTTAGAAAAACATAAATTTGGTTTTGCTTTTCAGCACGTTTAACAGTTAATACAATTATATCTGTCTCTCTCCTCATTATGCTTGTGGAGTTTTCTTATTTTTTTCTTTAGCAAAAGTATGTTTGAAAACATGAATTCTTATAAGTCAGAAAATAATTTTGCTTTGGTTTATTTATTGGAAACTTTTAGAATTATATTTTTGTATGAATTCTGAAACATTTTAAGTAAAATCTAGTGTATGTTTAAAGATTTTAAAGCCTTAAAAACAATCATATACAGTAAAAGACAACATTGCAGCGTTGACATCATCATCTTAGATTTAAGAAATATTTAAAAACAGATTTTGTTTTTTAATCAACTTGTGAAATGAGTAGGTGCAACATATTTTTAAAATCTCTCTTTTGTCATTTCAGCCTCATAAATTCAGCTGTAGAGTATTATTTTCTATTGGAAGATTTGTAAAGTATCTGGATAGCCTGCTGGGGGTGGGAGCTCAGCAGAGAGCCAACTTACCATTCTAAGTGGTTTTCCTCTGTGGATGCACTGGCAGTAAGAACGATGTAATGCCTGTAGGGACAGAACACGTTTAAACATCAACCTTATTGAAGCCTTCCAATATTTTACCCATTCAGTGATTTGAGGAAATTTCCAGAAATATTTTAAGCTGGTTCCTCTATAAGAGATCTCTAATAAAGGCCGCCTTTATTTAATTCTCAGGTTATCCTGTGTGTGGATGTAATGCGACAACTTTTTTTTTTTTTAAAGAAGCATTTTTCGTACACCACACTCAAGCGTTGAGGGGGGGCAGTTATGGGTGCGTTACATTTGAACAAGGAAAAAACAAAAATAAGGAAGACATACTTGTACTTTTGGAAAAAGTTGGGTGGTTCGAAGAGCTTCGGCCATTCTGCCTTGCCCTGCAGAATCTCGTCTGTGACGCTGAGACCTGTTCATGACGAGCCACAAAGAGACGAGTAATTAAGCGTTGTATTGAAGCCTGGGTCTCCAAGTTCAGTCCTCGAGAGCCGCTTTTAGCTGCGTCGGAATACCGCTTTCAGGAAGAAATCGATTCTGGCAGAGACTTAGAAACGAGCCGTTCCACTGGATTCAGCTGGGTTAGAGCAGGGGGTCTTTCTAAAAGCTACAGGACGGCGGCTCTCGAGGACTGGAGCTGTGTAACACTGAATACGCTGCCCGCTGAGCGAATCACTGTTACCGTGTTTGAACTCCTCCGTCATGATGCTGCGCGTCGACGTGGAGACGTTGTAAGTGGAGTTCTGCTGGGGGTAGGCAGGTGTGATGATGGGCATCAGGTGGTATCTGTCAGAAGGGTTCACCTAAAACAAAGCGGAACAAGAAGTTAGTTTCTCTTTACATACGAGAACTTATGCAAACACTAACGGCCACACTCGAGCACTACAAAAGTCACTTCATTGTTTGTTTTTTGTGCGTCTTTGATGCGAGGTTGCAGAAGTTAAGAAAAAAACTTTATAAAACCGACTGTAAAGCCTCAAAAATGTGAAAGGTTTCTATGAAATGGTGCCAGGTATACTCCAATGAACAATGTCTTTTTAGTTTAACCGCGTTTATAAGTAAATGTAATATATCTTAAAATATATTTTAATATATAACTGAATATACATTTTATGTTTCTAAAAGAAGAGAATACAAAAAAACATAAATAAACCACCCAAAAACTAATAGCTGCCACTTGGATGAGACCAATAAGCATCAAAAAGTTAATCTTAATTGCAGTCTTATGATTTAAAGATCAAGGCAGAACTACGTTTGGATGTATATTGTTTATTTTAAACGGTACAAGTATTACAGAATTTTAAAAAAGGAACAACAGAGCATCACAAGTTTGTTGCTTCCAATTATTGTCAAGGAAGCTTCATTAGTTTCTTTAACACTTCATATCCCAAAGAAGGTCTGGCACATTTTGGAAATATAAGCTTGACTTTTTTCTCGACTTCAACTCAATTTTAATTCGACTAAAATGAAAAAAAGGACAAACGCAGGAAATGTGTTTATTGCTAAAGGGAGACAAAACATTACACAACAGATCCAATTGTTTGAAAATTGCATTTATTTAATCTCAAACATTTATTGTACAGAATACGCAACAGCTTGTATCCTGGCTGTGGGATAAAATATACTGCAGCGCCCCCTGGTGTGGAAATGCAACAATTAACTACAAGCAAAGCTAAAAAATTTCAGGGCACAATTTGTTTTATTAAAGGTTATTTATAAAAGTCTCGGCAGGTTGCAGCTTAGAAAATTTGAATAATACAGTTATTTGCTCAAATTATTCAGTAAAAGGGTTAGTAAAACTTTAATAATTAATTACACAGAGTGATATATTTCAAGCAGTTGATTCTGTTGGATAAGAGCTGATTAACACTTAAAACCCAGTTTCTCAAAAAATATAATAAACCTGAACTGTAGAGTGAACTAAGTAAATTGCTGGATTAAGATCCTTTTGCATGAATTACTGCATCAGTGCAGAAAGCCATGGAGGAAAGCAGCTCAGGTTGCTATAACAGCAGTCTTCGGTTCTACAGATTCTCTACGGGGTTCTGGTGAGACCAGTCTGCTGGCCGATCGCCCCAACACCATGTTCTGTAAAGCAGGTTCTGGTACTTCTAGTAGCCTGGCTATGCACCAAGTCCTGCTGGAAAACAAAACCAGCGCCTCCGTACAGCTTAGAAGGACGCATTAAGTGCTATAAATTAGTGCTGTCATGAGATTAAAAAAACTATTAGATGAATTATGATCTGTAATTAATTAATTTCTTACTTGACTCTCGCCTAATAATTGCTTATAAAAGCAACTGAGATTCTTGAGGTATTTTCATTCAAATTCATTACATTAATGTGGTCAAACAAAGGTTTGATATATATAATAAAAAAAGTCGTTCTACGAAGTAATTTATTATACCTAAATGACTTGAAGAGATGCAGTCACAGCATTTACATTCTTTTGTTTTTGTGACTAATCCCAAATGTCGACTGCAACCTTCTGCTTCGAGCGTGCCCACTTCATCAGCATTCTGGACTCAGTGGGGTAAATTCTGGCTGTATTAAGGGTTAAAAACAAAATGTGATATGCGCCTTATTTTTTATACCAATGGATTGCCATACAGCTGGACCTGGGTTGTCCGTGTGGAGCTGCAGCTTGTGGTTCAGACTGGCTGCTTTCTGTGTCTGTGAACGGTCCGAGACCGTAGAGCGCCCCGCTGCTCGGTGAGAAGAGTAAAAATTGGTACATTCTTCACCCAAAAGTCTCCAATAACCCTATAACTAGTTGCTAGATTTGTCGCTATTTGCTTTTATTTTTGAAAGAGAATTGCTAGAGGGTTTAAAAACTCACTTAATACAGCAACACTTTCTGAAACTTCCAGCTCCTCCTCACGTTTTTCCTCACTACAATAGAAAGCTGTCAGTTTACGATAAGTTTACATTCTTCGATCTCCACTTCAGGGTGTATTTAACCCCTAACAACTCACGCGCAAGAAGCTCCAAGCAGAAAAACGGATTTCATTTAAAGGCAACCAGCATGTAGAAACATTAAAAATAAATGTTTAAAAAAAAATAGATTAATGCAATTAAAAAGGAAAGCTAAAATTGGTTGTAATTAATCGCTATTAACGCGATAATTTGAAACTCCTTTCTAAAATGTGGATGGTTGCATTGACTGTGGACATCAGAACACACAGTGGACCGGAACCAGCAGAGGGTATGGCACCAAAAATCACCACAGACTGTGGGAGAGTCGCATTGGAGGCCAATCAAAGTGGAATCTGTGACTCTGGGACCTTCATTTCCAAATAAAAAGCCAACCTAACTTGCATCTGAACAGAAAAGAGGATTTTGGACCACTGAGTAAAGAGTCCAGTCCTTCCTCGACTTAGCCCAGGTGAGATGCTTTTGATATTATATTTGCTTTAGGACAGGCTAAACACAAGGAACAGTTCTGGAAAAGCATCCTGTGTTTCGTGGTTCTGCGAGTCTTTAGAGTTGCTAAACTTTTTTTTCTTCCACTCAACGTCCTACTGGTTTGGCTGCAGCGACAACCTTTCAAGGTTTACCTCCCTCATGGGCATCGTCAATGACTTTCCACTGTACCTCTGTCTCATGAACACGCTTCCCACTGACTTTTTGGGCCCCATTATATTTCTGTATTATTCTTTGATGAATGTGAAGGTTTTCTTTGGCTGTAAGGCTTGAAATATATCACTCCGCATGTAGTGAAACTTCATAGTGACTTTCACAATCATAACTGAAATAAAACATCTTTTTGGTGACTTTTTTTTGTAAAGCAGATCAGCTATAATCCTGACGTCCTCAAGCAAGAGGGGGCAACCACATGTGTTAAATCAGAAACTGTTTTATAAAGTGGTTTTGGAGTCTTTCTGTAGTCTCTGTACGACTGAAGGGCTAAAGTTGCCAAGCAGATTAAGACTCTTAAACCACTGATCGTACTCACTCTAGGATCCCAAACAGGTAAATTGAGATTACTGTCCTCGGGTTGTTTCAGTAGCACAGGGTTCGGCCACTCCCTGCAGGGGAGAATAAAGAATATCACAAACAGCTCAAATAAATGCTGGCATCCCTAACTTAACATGAGCTACTCGGGGGAGCTTTTAAACCTACCATTTGGAGAAAACCAAAAAGAACTTATGGACGAGCGTTGCAGCTACAGCGTTGGGGTAGAGCTGGCAGGTCCTGGCCACCAACATGGCCCACGAGACTCCACCCAGAAAGCCCAGAATGTTGGAGTAGATTCCTCGACCTGCAGGTGCAAAACCAGACACGGCAAATTGGGTAAAATCTGCTTTATTCGCACAGCTTTGGAAGGTAAATATGCCTCGCATTGAAGTAGCACTTACGTTTCGCCCACAGTTTGATGGCTCTCAACGTCAACCTGAAGTTCTCCGTGTTTGGCACCAAGTATAAAATTTCATCCGTTACTCTACAACCTTCAACAGGAAAGTCTTATTAGCTTTAGCCTCAGAGCACCAGGTTAAAGTGGGTTAGAAGCTGCGCCGCGTACCGTTTAGGCTTCGGATGCACCGAATGTCCAAGTTTCTCAGGATGGAGTCCCCCCTCAGGTCCAGGTTGTCTGGAATGGACTGTAAGGCCAATCTGGCAAAAAGCAGGTCGATCTGCCCACAAGGAGACAAGGAGGAAGACACGAGGGTTAAACATCCCCATCAACTTGTTATATTTACTAGAAACACTAACTCAATAAAGTGACACTTAAAGCTGCAGTTCGGAGAATTTATTTAAGTATCCAGGTTTTCTAAACCTCTCAAATGATAGTGTGGTTCTATACTTAACTTCTATACATTTGTCATTCTTCCTATGCGATTCATCCTGACCGGCAATAATTTTTAACCAATAAAATGTGAGTTTCCGCATTGTTGGCTGCCAATCAACGTGCATGAGCCCCGCGCACACATGCCGCTCCGTGTCGTCCTGTTTACACTTACCATAATGCCATAAAGAAGTCAGAGCAAACTTCTGCTAAAAGGTTAGCCATTCCCCGGCTACTAAGGGCTACATCCAACTCAGAAAGAAAAAAAGTCGCTTAAACGGCTTATAGACCACAGTAGAATTTATATCAGAGATGCGTTTCAATAATTGCTTTAAAACCGACACAGCTTTGGTAATATTTCTGTTGAACAGGTAAGACAGGCATATATTAATACAATGTTTTATTAAACATTGTCGGCTGCCCAGTGAGGGTCCGACTGGTGGTGGAAACCTCCTCCTGAATAAAATAGTGAGCCGGACCGTTCAGTGAGAACAAGGCGCATGTTTCCTCTGGTTCCTTCAACCAAAAATACCACACAGAGTCAAAAGCGCACAAACTCAGGATTAAAACGACACTTTTCCAGTCCGAAACTCCAAGATTACCACCGATTTCTAAATAAAAAAGTTCAATATGAATCCATTTCTATTACAGGCAAACTTTAAATATGAAGCCTGAAACAACAAAAAAAACAGACTGATGGAGGGGGACACAAATGGAAGAATGGATGAATAGAACGATGCACAGAGATGGATGGATGAAGAAACGTTAAGGACCGACTGATGGATGGAGGGGTGGTTTGATGCAAAAATAGAGAAATGGATGGAGGTGATAAAAAAAACTGAGCAGACCTTTGAAGGAACAGCCAGAAAAATGATTAGTTGGACAAACTGACACCTAATAGTTGCTGGGTGGATATATGAACAGTTGAAAAGGAATAATAATAATAAAAAAGACATGAATGGGTCCAACATGTCAACTGAATAAGGAGATAAAGATTGAGAGTAGCAACAATTTTCTAGACGCCTTACTGAACCTGAAAAAAAAAAAACTTGATTCAAATGCCATCCTTTTCCCGCTTTAAGTATGCAGAAAGTCAGCAGCTTCTGCAGAAATCTGAATTTGCTGGCTTTTTAAACTGTGTGACCGTCATGCTGCAGGCTGTTTGAGATCCTCCTTTAGACAACCAGGAAACACTAGAAACTAGAAAATGTTCTGAGGATCTTTCCTTCAAAAACAGCCAAAATCATAAAACGGAATAAGTGGAAGTGCATGAAAGGTTTTTTTAATAAGATTTAATACGATTAACTCTACAATGATTAGTTGTGTCAACTGCATTATCTGCTACTGTTCCAGACCGTCTATAAATATACAACTCATCGTTCCGCTCGGTCTACAAACATGTCTCTGAATGTGGATAAACAGGTTAGTTGCAGACATTTATTCGCTTATTCAGCCATCTGGACACGCCCTCCCCACGTGCAGCTTTGTTATCGTTTATGCTGGGATAAACATATTTGTGGCTCACCTCGATCCCATCAAATTTGAACTTTATCACTGGTACAAAAGCGTCCTCTACAGCCTTGAAGAGAAGAGTGAGAAAGATAAAAAAAATAATAATAATCACCATATGCAACACAATAAAGGATTTGGTTCTCGGTTAAAAGGATGAAGCTTCTTACCCTGAGGTCTTTGATTTCTTCGTGCTGTTTTAATTTCTCAAAGAAAGAAAGGAAAAAGTCGGTTCTCTCTACATGCCGCGGAGCCACACACAAGGCATCAATATCAGCTCCTAAAACAAGTGCAGATTACAATCAGTGTAGTCTATATAGGTTACTAAGTTAAACAGGAAACGGGTTAAAATGTCTTCAATGTTTATGCCTTCAGGGGCGTCAAACTCATTTCCATTTTGGGCCAAATCAGCATCATGAATGTCCTTTGAGGACCAGTTTTGGAAGAAAGTAGTGATAAAATTGTCTTTTACAAACTGTTAAAATATTTATTAATATACTTCCTCATAAACTTAGATACTTGTACATTTTCACAATTTCGTGAATAAGGACTACCACAAACACTGAGCTGCTTTAAATAAAAAACTAAAAACTCCTGATTGAAGCTGCCTTTGTGCATTATATATGTGTTATATATGTATCATATGTTGTGTGTTTCATATTTAATTAATTCACTTTCTCCAATGTATTCTATGCTTTTTGCAGGTTTTTTTTTTCTTTCAATCACATAATCAAGTAAAACACCTCAAATTACCCTGCTGTTGAAAGTGTCCTATATAAATAAAATTGCTTTGCCTATTCAAGTAAACACTCATTTGACTGATAAATTGGTATTCAGATGCAGATCAATAAAACCTCAAGGTCGGATTTGGCCCCACAGTCTAACGTGTGCTGTACATGAAGGAATGGCGCTGATATTTAGCTCCTACAGGTGAAAACCGGAACTGTTATCAGAGGACACATCCTGGCCAACACTCTGCCACAACGTTGAGTGTAAACCAGATGAATTTTACAAAAAGGAACAGGAAAGTGATTTAGCCACAGGTTTGAAATGGAAAAACTCACGCTTAGATAAAAATGCTGGCACAAAAATGAAAAACATCAGCTGTAAGGATGGATGTAGTAGTAGCGTTGTGCGGATTCGTTCTTTATTTGATTAATTGCGTTGTGTAACGGTCAAAACGAACAGCACTTCCGTGTTCAAAACAGGTTATGTTTCATAATAATTAGGGAACATAAAACGTCTAGTCATATTAGGGGAAACGCGATAGCAGCACCAAGTGTTTCAGCCATGCAGCGATACACTTATTTAGCAGGTTTGAAGGCAACATTTTGAAAAGCTTGCCTCCAAACCCACTGAGTGCCCTTCACCATATCCAATTGGTTCAGAGCAGTGCTGTGCTGCAAATAAATAAAATAAAATCAATTCACAAATCCAAAAACTGCTTGAATTGTTTAACATAGTTTGCAGCTTTTTTTACAGCTAAAATAGGAAGGAAAAGTCCAGACAGCCATATTAGGTCTGAAGGGTTTCCCCGTGTAAACGTTTACTCACCTAGTGTTACGACATTGTTTTAGAGGCATATCATTTAATGTAGCCGCCAACGTTTTTATTAGCACTGACCAATATTAATATTTAACTGGGACAGACTGGATCGGATTGTGATAATTTATTCTAATTATTAAGAATCGGAATTAGAATCCAAGCGCAGCTCTAGTTTAGATCTCAATATGGGACTTTTGTGCGTCTGTCTTCAAATCACAGACACTTTCTTTCCCTCCTGACTGAATGGTTACACCAAGGCAACCTCAGATATTGTTTGTGCAACTATAG
Source organism: Apricaphanius iberus (assembly GCA_028564705.1). Lineage (NCBI taxonomy): Eukaryota > Metazoa > Chordata > Actinopteri > Cyprinodontiformes > Aphaniidae > Apricaphanius > Apricaphanius iberus. Next base: position 1,268,281 of record JAPXFQ010000014.1, on the reverse strand, counting down.
AGAAAGCTTTAGAGTGTGACGAATCGCGAATACAACCAGAGTGCTGCTTTATTCATGTTTTGTGAATCTGCAATCATTTCCAGCTTCCTCCTTTTTACAAAAAAATTTAGTTTTCTGTTCTCTTCAATAACATCTTGCACGTTTACTTTATTATTGAGCAGATAAAACACAAAACGATACGAGAAACTTAATTTGAAATCTGAAAAGTGGCGGAAAGTTTGGACACCTTTGCTATAGATATCTTGCAGTAGTCTGTAAAAACCTCCCAAAGTACTATTAATATTGTATATTTCTACAAATAATATAAAGTAAAAAGGTTTCATCCATATTGTTGTTTTGTGGGAGTATATTTGACCTTCTTTTGCCTTTGCTCGTGTTGTTTTCTGAGCAGAGAACACTAAACCCACGGTCAACTATAGGCCGACCCATATATATAAAAAAAGTTACTGCATCGGCCGCAAAGAAAATAAAAAATTATATATATATTTATTTATTAGCGTCGGGACTTTAACGCGTTAATTAAGATTAATTAATTACACAAAAATGCTTTAAATTTTTTTTACCGCATTTTAATCGCACCTATTTATTCGCTGCAGCCTTCCAGTGCTGATGCGCAGAGAAAGGCGCAGATCCTGTTTCATGTCTGCTAAGCCCTTTTCAGGTTTTGGTGATTGGACGTTCTCACCTACTCTGTCCCGTGCGTGCGCGCTCGTGCTACGTGGCGCACACAGCTGCACTGCGCTGCTTCCAGCGTCTGTTTGTGCATTACAGAGGAAACTGCAGGACATTCTCTCTCCGTTCAGTGCCTCTCAGTGGTTATGTGAGGCAATTTCACAGGCTTATATTTCCTCTGGGTTCGATCCTCCAGATAATCTCAGAACTCATCCCGCGAGAGGGATTTCATCCTCCACAGCTCTGCATGAAGGGATGACGGTGTATGACAGTTGCGCCGCAGCCTCCTGGTCATCCCCAGGTTAATTTATCTATTTCTATCTGAGAGATATTTCTGCATTCTCCATGACTCATTCTCTTATCGGTGTTCAGACAGAATGATGGTTTTTATTTTTTTCTGATAACTCAAACTTATGTATTCAGTCAATATTCATACTAAAAGTTCATCTGAAGAAAATTCTCACTATTCTCAGGTCAAATATTTATGTGCGATTAAAATGCAAATAATTGATTTCAAAGCCTCTAAATAATTAGATAAAAAATTTTAATCGGGTCCTGGCCCTAATATATATATATATATATATATATATATGTGTGTGTATGGTTAGGTACCCGTGTGGCCAGCTACAGCTACATTATTGACTTTTTCATTTATATTGCAAACAATAAATGTTTAACTGCCTTTCATGATTCAATGTGCTGCTAAAAAGTATATATATCTGCCTTGGATATTGGCCTTAATAATCGGTTTTAGATACCGACCATCGGCGACCAAATATAAAAAAATAGCTTGAACTCTACAGTCAACGTGGTTTAGTCCTCGCTCTAACCACAAAAATACACAAGGACAAAAGAGGATAACAACACAAACCAGAGTCTCTAATGAGCCGACAAGCTGAGCTTTTTTTGTTTTTATTTAATGCTGCCAGACACCTGCTTAGGACCGTCGCTGAATGCTCAGTACAGAAAACAGACTAGGACGTTTAACCCATATAAGTCAATCCTGCTTTAGGACAGACTGGATGGCATTAAAACATTACAGCAAGGCAAACTCCAGTCCAAAAGTTTCAGATGCTTTCTGCTCCAACAGAGCTGATGTTAAAGGCTTAACTACTTCCACAGGTTCTGCAGGAACTAAGGTGATCTGAATAGGAGAAGCATCTCAACCATGAACAACAACACGAGGCGTTGAAGTTTAACCGTTTCACAGAATAAATACGTACCTTTCGTGTGCACTCCAAGTCTGTATGAACCAAATGTAAATATCTTGCCTCCGACGCAACTAATAGCCGAGGGGGGAAGGTTCTGTTGGACAGAAACACTCATTAATGACAAAATGATGGCAGAGCAAATGTTTGACTTGCAGGAAAGGAAAAAAAAAAAACACTCATACCTTTAATTCACTGATCTCTGCAATCCATTCTTTAACCAAGTTATTCAGCTTTCCAAGAACAGCAAGTCTGAAAGGAGACAACAGTTTAGCTTACAAAACCAGCTCTTTCAGCAAACATGCAATGGGAATAAACAAGCTTTTTTTTAAGTGAGTTAATCAGGGTTTTCAGGTTGAGAATTTTTACATCTCTGAGCAGCAGAAAAGACTATAAAGCAACAAAATTAAAAAAAGAAAGCAGTTGTATATTTAATGTTTTTTTAAAGACGTCACAAATTAAAACTTCAGGATGGGGAGAACATTTTAAGTCTTAATCTGTAACCCTGACAGAGAAACATTCCCGTCTCAGAACAGCTGTTTCACCCTCATCTCTCAGCCTAATGTTGTTCAGAACGGAAACGTTACTCAGGAATAAATCTGATTTAGCCACATGTGATGAAGTGAGAGGGAACACCTTCAGAAACATAATTATAAAGTACGCATTTTGAAAAATTTAACCTGAGGAACATTACATACACCTTTTTTTTTCTGCAAACGTCATGAGAGGATAGAAACACCCTCTACTGCCCCACAGTGGAGAAATTCAGGGGTCACAGCAAGAGGGTAAAGTTAAGCGGGAGCGGGCATATTCCCACAAAAATATAAAAATAAAAGTACATTTTACAGTATGGAGCTGACCAGGGATGAAAAACAGACGCACCAAAACGTAATTAACATAATGTTTGGACAAAAAGTCGCTACTTTTTTCAAACGCTTCGATCCCTGCGTCACAGGATAATGTGGCTAAACGGCCTCTGGGGGGCACTATAGCAGGAAGAGCAAAAGTAAGACAGACATGTGGGGAAAGATTATGTATCAAGGAAGACACTAGTTTTGATTACGAACATTTTTCTTTTGCACCTCATGCACACAACCTCTTGAAAAACAGGAAAAAACGAAAATAACATAATTTTGCAAATGTCGTTTCAGTTTGTATTTCCAACACTCGGCGAGCAGAAAGACTTCTCTCTCTTCCTAAAGTATTAACAGAGAAAAACGCTGCAATCTCAATATCAAATTAGACAAAGCAAACCTAAAACAAATTAATAATAGGAGATAAAAATACTGATTCATTATGTATGTCCCCCAAATCCTCTAAGTCTGAATTCTCCACCCACAAAAAAACAACAACAAAAAGAGGTGGAGGGCTCTCTTCAAGTCAGGGGTCAAATATAGCTAAAGTGTCTAAAGCTTGGTTTATGCTTGATGCATCCGTGTGGTCCACACAGCTCCACGCGGCCAGATTACGTCATTTCTGCAACCACGCCTCTCCGCACGGCCACCGCGGAGTCCCAAATTTCCGCTTCCCGCACCTAGGAAATTTTGTAACAACGCGGTCCCGCGCCGAAAAACATGGCGGACTGGCAAGAGCTCCTAATCCCGGAGGTTCGTAAATCCAGACATCTTTAATATTCGGCCGATAGAGATCACTGTGATCAACTGTTTTAATGGACGAGTGGACAGTCTCCTTTTTCGTCTTTTTTCCTACGTAAACAGCATTAAAGTTCTGCTTCTTTAAGCTCACGGGTGTCACCATCTTGTAAAAAAACAGTGATTACTACTTCTACTATGGTGTAGTGTTGTATGCATGCTGTAGACCCCTACGCCGCCCCCTGCAGTCTTCAAGAATATTGGTTCTCAGCAGGGACAAGCCGCAAAAAAATAGAAGCGCTACTAGAAGGCTCCTCGGCCGGTTGCTCTGGTCTCATTTGTGCAGAATGTACATGCGTCACACTTAAACCAAGCTTTAGGGTTTATTCAGACCACAAAAGTCCTTTAGTCCGGTTGTTTGGTCCGGACCATAGGCAAACTATTTTTTTTTTACTTTGGTGCGGTTTGCATTCAGACTGTTCATTTTTGCAAGTCGACCATAATCTTGTAAACACATCCACGTGTGTGACAATCGGTGCTGCTATTCAACAGCGATGACGTGGGCGGAAGTTGTCCGGAAAAGGAGGTTGACAGCTGTGAAATCATATGTTTATCAGAGCTGCAGGAATGGATGCGAGGGCGAAGAGATGTTTCGGGGTTCCAGGCACACAGAGGAGAGCCGGACCAAGACGACAAGGCGTTGTCAAGGTCGGGAGGTGAACGAGCACCGTACCGAGCTATGGAGCTGAGCCGCGGATGAGATCCAAGAAGAACTGTAGCAGAGCTGCTGGAGGAGTTAGCCCCGGGGGCTAATAGCCGGCAGCGAGAGCTGCAGCAGAACGAAGTCGGACAGTGTTCAAGATGTGTGGTGACGCGTTTTGTTATACTAATGTGTGGTTACGATCAGAGGCAAGGTTGGGACAATGACTGAGCGATGAGTGGTAAGTGCAGGAGTCTTCAGACCGAAGCTAATGTCCTGTCCTGTTTATCTACTGCTCAGCTCTTTATTCTGACAAAACTGTCCAGTCGGTGTCATGGTCTCCCCTCAGTTGCGTGTCAGAGCAGCTCATTTAATGCAAGTTTCGCGACGCTCTGTTTGAAAATTTAGAACAGCGAATGCGTGCAAGTAAGAAGAAAGATGCGTTCTGCGCGCTCTGACCCCCGATATGTTGGCAGCAGCATGATTAAACAGAAGATCAGGAATTAATAACATTCACTACAGCATACAGCAATACAGGATATTGATTTGTGCCACTGTGAGTCAAGCGCGTGGGTTTAAGAATATAAATAATTTGACATGTATTGTGGAGTTGGTTCAGATTGAGACCGTTTGTATTCAGACCTGAAGCGAAGCGAACCTCTGTCCGTTTGGAACCGAGACCACCTAAAAAAAATTGGCCTCGGTCTGTTATTCTGATCCGCAGCAGGATTTGTTTGTGTGTATTCATACCTGCATAAAAGGTCCAGACCAGCGTTCCAAACAAACTCTGGTCCGTTTAAAGTGGACCAAACAGTGCAGGTCTGAATACACCCTTAGTGTTAATAGGTGATGGTAGGATGGAGCCTGAGATGGACAGACTGGGGCGTCTTCTGCAGCGACACCAGTCTAACATGGTGAAGAAAACTCCTGACTCAAAAAGTGGAGCTCTCACTATTCTGACTCTCACAAAGTCTTGAGATACAAATCAGGACCTAAAGACTCAAATATTGGACATCGGCAGCAGAAATACTTTTGCATTGTGGAGGCGCCTAACGTAGCCTTAAAGTTGGAATAAGCACATCATTAGGAAAGAAATCAGAGTAAAGAACAAAAGCACTCCTAGGAAGCTTCCTTTGGAGGTTTTCCAAGCAGGTCACAAAGTGAAGAAACGGGGCAGATCCACAACTCACTGGAGGGTGTTTATATTTCTGATGGCCTAAAATCACCATTTAATCCCTTCAGTATGAGCAGCAGTGTTGCTAGACATAGATCTGTCTGGGTTCCCCTGATGGACATGTTGCCCCCTACAACTTAACCTTGCCTAAGTGAAACCCAAAGGGTGCACTGACTTGATCCTCGCAGCTTCTCCGCTTCATTGGGGTCCTGGAGGCTTCCCCAGCATGATCACGGGACCAACACGCAGAAATACAGTTTTTACACCGCACACATTCTCACCTGTGGTTCAGCTCCTCTTCGTCCTCGAAGACACCAAAAGGTTTCATAGCGTCACAGAGCTTCTGGGTGTACATGTGGTCTAGCTCTCGTGCGGGGGCCAGGCTGATGGCAGAGGTGATGCCGTAATGTCTCTGAGGCTGCTGCCCACCCGCCATGTTGCTGCATGGGAAACGACACATTAAATAACGGTCACTACAACACTGCTTCGCTATTTTCCTTAATTAGGTTTACACAGCAATAGCAAAGTAAGGCGTTGCTTATTTCCGACATGCTTGACTTGACTTAGCGCATCACAGCTGACCAAATTTCATCTATTAGAAGTCTGAAAGAAATGTGGTTAGATTTGATTGCTAGTTTGATACGTCAAGTTGTCTTTGGCCTTTGGTATGTTAACGTCAGAGAACCTGCAGCTGAAGTTCAGTAGAATATAATCCTGTATGTACCTGAATAATCTGTTAATGAACAAGGGTCATAACTTTCTTCAGATGAATAGAAACAAAACCAACTAGGGGTATAACAGTTCACGGGAATGTGTAGAACCGCTCGGTTCGGTCCACTTTCATACCGTTTCTGTTTATTTTTCCCGCATTAAATAATGTAAATGTTTTACTATCGTGATTTAAGCGCAGCGGACACAAAAGTTCCTAGACAAGTTTCCGCATGGCGCAGTATTGAGTGACGCACAGCAGAGCTGCACGAGCACATTGAAGTAAATAGACGATCAGCATCATGGCAAGCCAGAGCTTGAAGACCTTCCCACCTCACGAAGGTCTCGTGTTTGGGAAAACTTTGGCTTCCCTGTTAAAATTCATAACGTGGATAGACAAGCTGATATATCCAAAGCTGTATGCCAACATCGTTCCACGGAGATCAGGTATGCGAGAGGCAATATATGCAACATGTTAACACACGTCAAACGGCACCATGCAAATGTTAATATCACTTCTAAGAAGAAAAGCAGCCTTGTGCAGCGACCTCTAAATTCAGCCTTTAAACAACTCCTGTCAAGTAATTCGGATCGGGCGAAATGTTCATCTTTTTAGCCAAAAACTTTCAACTTGAATAATTAGCTTGTTGATATTCAAGCTGCTGCTGCAGTGTTAAACGTTTTCAGGTGGCAACTAGTAATTACTGTATTTTATTATTATTTTAAAATGTTACAAAATGTGTATTTCATTGTAAAGAGTGTGATTTATTTACGATAACACCCAAAATGGATCGCTTTTATTTATTTTAAGCAAGAATTATATTGTGTATTGGAAAAATAAAATAAAGATTTGTAATTATTTTTCTGTACTGAAAATTAACCGAACCCTTAAAGACAGTGAAGCGAACACGATTTTTCTGTACCGTCACATCCCTAAAACTGAGGTAACTACTTTTCGATCAAGAGAGAAGCTTTCAAGCGTCAGCACAAAGGTTCAGTTAATACAACTAGAAACTACTGATCAGACCTAAAATCTAGTTGTAGTGATGGAGTCAGACCTAAACTTCCAGGGTCACATAAAGACGATTAACACTTGAGAATTTTTTTTAGGTTGGAAGGATGAATGCTCCAACAAATCCTGAGAAACTAAATGTGTTTCTCTTAAGTCGGACTGATTACTGCAACAGTATCTTCACACGTCTGCCTAAAAAGTCAATCAGATGGCTGCAGCAGATCCAGAATGCTGCTGCTCGCTTCCTTGCTAAAACCAGGAGAGTAGAGCACATCAACCCAGTTCTAAAGTCCTTACACTGGCTTCCTGTACCTCAGAGAATAAACTTCAAAATACGTTTACTTGTTTGTAAATCACTGAATAGCTTCACTCCAAAATATGTTAATCAGTTGTCTAAGATCGCTTGTTTTCATATCACGTCACAAACCGCAATCTGGTTTTTAACTTACCTTCATTTTCCTTTGTTTTGACACTTTGGTGTAACATTTCTTGCTAGTTGTTTTATTTTCTTGTAATCATGTAAACCACTCTTAACTGTGCTGATGCTGAACTCTGCTATACAAATATAATAGCCTTGCCTTAATGTCTTTGGCTGTGCTCTACCTTTCTTTCTGCAGATGAGCAGAAAAACAATGGAATTGGTAGGTTTCCTGTTTACACATTAATGTGAGTTACAGTAAATAGAACTGCACACTATTGCTGGAAAAAAATAAAAACTATAACGTGTATTGCTTAAATCGCCTGTACAGCGTGCAAATGGAGGTGAAAACCCCATTTCTGTAGAGTTGTGTTGGTAAATAAATGGAACAACATGAATTTTGGACTGTAGTCCAACTTTTCATTACTGTCCCTTTAATTATGATGCTGCAATCTAATAACCCCACTGTGTTTTCATCATGTGACGCACTCTGAAATGTGTCGGTACTTAAATGTGCTATACAAACACTTTCAGAGCAACAATGCAATTCAAGGTACTTTACATCATTAGGGGATAAAATAAAATCAGCAATAAAAGAATAACACAAAATATAATGGATGCGTTTTATCATTTACTCAAAGACAGCTCTAAACCCATTTTTAGCTTGATTTAAAGGAACTCAAAACCTCAACAACGAAGAGAAAAAAAAGCTGTTAACTGGTCTAACCTGACCAACATGAAAACAGGACCACGACAGTAAAATTACCTGATTAATTCCAACAATCTCAAGAAATATAGAACATTAAAAAGCACTTTCTAAAAAGATTCATGGCATTATCTGAGAACATTTCTATTTTTTTCTATATTTGATTTGAATACTTTTTTAGGGTAATAACTCATACAGATGTTTTAAACTGAGCGACTATTATCCCAGAAGCTGAAATTGCTTAAAATGCACCAACTATCTTTATCCAAAGTAGATCATTCTGGTAACAAATAAGAAGCATTTTAATGCTTAAAATAATTTGTTTGACATACAAAATTTGAAATATCCTTGTTTCCATACTTCCTTTTTAATTTGTGCTTTCAGTGAACCTTTAGCTTTTTAGATATATAAGTGTCCTCTGTGATCTGCAGTTGTGAGAATCTTTTCAATTGGCTAAAAATGTCAATGTACTTCAATATTAGTGTTTTAACTACATTAACCAACAATTCCTACAGTCCAAGCAGCCCATTGCAAAATGAATATAGCACACAATGACTTTATTATACATTTTAGATGTATTCTGCAGCCCTACATGTCACAGTGAGTGAGTAGGTCTGTGGCTAAAGATGAACTACTTCTTGTTAAACAGCAGAATGAACAAGCTGCTGTTTTAAATGTGAAATCATCATATTTCGAATAGCCTTTCACCTACTTCAATCCGTTACAAGTTATAACAGTTAAAAGTAATCTATAAGAAACTCAAATATATACACATAATGTAATTTCAAAAGCTCGAAGCCACAATACTCTGGCAGCTGTTTTAATTTGTAAGCTGCATTTATGATCTCATCGTTTAACAAGGAATTTTAAGGCCCTTTGTAACGAGGTAACTTATCTTGATAGAAAACTCAACTAGTAAACGTAGCCACAGATTAAAATAAATAAAAATCTAAATTAATCGCACGACTTGTTTTGGCATATTATTTCAATTCTGAAGTTGCTGAAAGTCTGGTGTTTTAAAGCGGTTTGCCTTCTGCATTGAACAGTTACAGATTTAATGCAGGGAAAACTCTTGTCAACTTGCCACTGACAGCAATGAGCGTAACTAGCTTTACTTTACCGGCAATCTTAAACTATTATATGTTTTTGTAGAATTAAAATGTTTGAAAGTTGCTTTAAGAAAAAAACTATAGGTTAAATAAAAGTTTAAAGCTGAGCCTCAGCCATGCTGCTAGCAGACAGCCTACAAACAGGTTAGAAGAGCTAACAGCTAATTTAGCAAGTAGCCAAGTTTTTGGTGGCCGATACGGAAACGATGGTTTAACTAATTACTCTCTTTCCGGTTAAAGCAATTTACATTTAGCTAAACAGAAACTAATAACATGTATCTGTTCAAATTTTGCAAAAGTTTAGAAACAACAAAGAAGCTAACCAGTAAACCGCGGCTGTAGGCCTTGTTGTGACAGCTGGCTAACATTAGCTTTTAGCCTATTCTTCATGAACGCGAGAAGAAAACCCGCTCTGAAAGTACAAGAAGACTTACCTTGACATTTCTCTCATGACACTCTAAAAAGCTTGCACTATTTTTTGTTTTAAATCAGTAAAAAAAAAAAAGAAATCTAAGAAAGTCAGCAAGTGGGGGTGGGTGACAACAGCCTCGACCTGATTTCAACAATGGTCACTTTCCAGAGAACAGTTCAAACATCCCCACTGAACCGGAATCACTACTTGGGAGCTAACGAATCCGCTCGTAATCCCGCAGGAACATTCATATCTAATTCATCCTCCAAATCCAAACCGGACTCTTTTTTTGGGGGGGGGAGAAGGTAGTGAGCCACGCACACGTTTAAGTGCTGTTGTTGGTTGATTTTAGATCCCAAACTACAAATGTAACGGTGTTTGTTGCTCGACGTCTGCGTGCACCACGCTGAACAACCACCGTCAAGAGGCACCGCCCCGCTGAGGGGCACAGATCACGTGATTACGGCAGGTCGACGCTGTTATGCAACGAGCAGCGTCATATATTTTCTGGAAAAAACCTCGAATTGGACCTGTTATAACCTTCATTTTCGGATTAATAGTGTTATGTTAGGAAAAAAAACAACAACCCTGCGTTAATATGTAATTTACATAGATAGGTGTTTGTTTAATTGTTTTTAGTGCAATAAAATGTTCAGCTACTAATTTCACAGAATGCAGAGGTCTGAGTACCTAATTAGTAGAGGTGGGTAGTAACTACATTTAATCAGTTACATTTGCTTGAGTAACTTTTTGGGAAAAAATACGTCTAAGAGTAGTTTTGCTATGCTGTAATTTATACTTATACTTGAGTAAGATTATTATGAAGTCTCCCTACTCTTACTTTACTACAATTTCTGGAGTAAATTCGGTGCATGAAGAGAATTCTCTAACAAAAATACACCAGACCCAGACAGACAGTTTATTAAAGGAAGCCTCTTGTTTCTATGGTTTTGTAATGCCATCTTCTGACTGTTGAGCTTGTTATATATGTTGAGGTCAAGTTAATATTTAGTAAAAACACAAATTGCCACGGGAAGTAGTTTAAACTACTTTAAAATTTTACCTTGGTCTAAGATAGATGTATACATCTCCTACTGTGAGTATTTGCATTATATTGAAAATATTGACTTAGAAAAATCGTCTGCTTATAATGTTTAAGTATGTAATAATTGTATTTATTTATCCTTTTAAAATTAATTTTAGTCTTTAAAATTGCTAATTTTTTCCATGATTTTATATATTTTTTTGTATAAAAACATAATTTTAAAAGTATTAGATCAGTTGTTATTCAGTACTCAAGTAGCCTTTTTACCAAATGCCTTTTCACTCTTACTCAAGTAATTTTTTTGGTGGTTACTTTATACCTTTATCTGATTAAAAATATGTTGAAGTAGATCTACTTTTACATGATTGCTACAATTTTTGAATATGCTACCCACTTCTGCTAATGAGCTACATTTACTCAGTTAAATTTACTTCAGTAATAATTCTTGGGTGGGGGGTTACTTGAATAATATTGAATAATATAGTTTTTATTCTTGAGTAAAATTCTGGATACTCTATCTACTATGAATAAATTCACTGAATGAAGAACAAAGATACACCAAAGACACAAATAGAGTTTATTAAAGGAAACCTGTTTTTACACAAACATTGTTTTTCTAAAGTAATTTTCCATCTGTTGTGCTTGTTATTGCTTTTAGACCAAGTGAATATACAGCAAACATCATAAATTGACAGTAGAAATACTTTTTACCTTGTCCAAATATGTATCTACATTACTAACTGTAAGTATTGGTATTGTACTGGTATTGGAATTTTTTGCCTCCAAAATTAATGACCCCCCCCCAAAAAAAATGTATTAATTTATTATTAATATGGATTATCAGTATTATTAATTATTTATTGATTTATTGATTCATTAAAACTTATAGATTTTTTGGACAGGATGAAAATTTAATGTAATAAATTGAGTGTCTAAAAGAGTCTTATTCTAATGAAACTATATCTCTTTCATGGATTCAATCAGAGCCCCAACAGTTAATTCAAACAAATAAACAGTAATAAATAGATTATTGATCACAAAACACTTTTTATGATGAAATTACTACCTCTAGGGCACATTAAATCAACATTTTAAACTTTAGAGGAGGAATTTAGTTTAATTGACAGAAATTAAGTTAAAATTGGTTCATAGGTTTTATTTCTTTTGTGGATATTAGCAGATGCTTTAAGGAAAAAATAAAATAAAATATTGTCTGCAGCATCCATCCATCCATCCATCCAGTTATTCACAAAAGCCTCTGATGTCACAAACACTATGTAAAAGAGCTCCCTCTAGTGGAGACAGTGAATAAATTGGTTTCAAAGCCAACCCTTTCACTACTTTTGAACCACCCTGTTACGATGTGCAACATTTTGTGAAACGCTCTCACATATTACCCAAAGACACTTTTTAAATAGATCTACACATACAAATATATACATATTAATCTAGACCTCTAACTGTCTGAGCTCAACATTTTTCATCATGACAGAAAAGTTTTGTTTTAACCTAAATTTGAGGTCTGAGAGACAATTAAGACATTCCTAAATATGCCGTCAAATCTCTTCACATAATGCAATATAGGAAATGATGCTCACAAGAGGTTTCGATATTTTGAGGAAGGGAACAATTGTACTTGCATATATTCTCAAAGCAGATCTCCTCCTGTTGATTCTCATAGTTTAAATCAACATGTCATGGAAAAAAGCATACATTTAATGCCTAAATATAAGGAAAAAAGTTATATTTGATTAAAAATAAATGTATGTTTTTGTTGCATTGTTTTTTAGAAAGTATTCCTGTACAGCTCCTAAATCACTGCAGGACAGAGCCCTGTGACTTATTGTGAAAGTGCAAGTGAACTTTCACCTATGTACAGAAAAAAATCTACAGCTCCTCCCTCACTGACTAACCCACTTGTCCCACTTCTGCATTTTGTACTGTCCATGTTGCCACATTGAAACGTCTGAAAGAAAAGGCTGTCAAACAGTTTTGTGCTGCAAATCCAAGGCCTGTCATTTAGCAGAAATGAGCAGCCAATCTCCTCTGGTCAATGTGGAAAAATGGATTGCTGAAAACCAAAATGCATTTCTGCCACCAGTGTGCAACAAGCTCATGTGAGTACCATGCTTTGGGGTTGTTTTTTTAATATGAAAAATCTGTCACACTGAGAGTGATTTCATGTGGAAGTTAACACAAGATTTGTTAGATAATGTGTTTGGAGATGCAGTAATGACAAGACTGCCTTTAATTCCTGTTTTTTTCTCAGGCACTTTTCCCAGTTGCTTATCATGTTTGTTGGAGGTCCTAACACCAGGAAGGATTATCACATAGAGGAAGGGGAGGAGGTAAGAAACAAAAAGTAAATGAATATTAAAAACTATCTTCACACAGACTGATTTATCTTCTCCTTCCCCCTTACTCCCTTTATCATTAGCTTATCTTCCATTAACCTGAGCAAATTCCACCTTCCAGCTGTAATGCTGAGAGAGCGTATTTGTTTTGGTCTGGTGCCCTAAATAATTCAAACTGGGTTCTACTTGTTGGTGGTATCCTCTGCTGTCTAGACTTGAAAAGTTAAGAGTAGCAAAGGACAAACTCTGGCATCTGATCACGGCGTGGAAGAACCTCAGTGATCCTTGTCACTTTCCAAAAACAAAACAGAGCACGCCCTGGAAAAATGCCACAATCCTGAATTTTTTAGTTGTATTCACTAAATGTACGATTTTATAACATAAAAGTGTTATTTTTAACTGTATTAATGTTCACAATGTATTAGGGATCAGAACTGAGCCCACAACTATAAAATTATTACCAAAAATATAAAAAAATAGAACCGTCTGTTAAGGAAAATATAGTCTTGATTTTGAAGTTGCACAACAACGTGTTTGTTCTGTTTGCTTACAGTGATGGTTTCAGATGTACTGAAAACTGAAATATATAAAATTCTTAGCTTATTAGTAGAAAATAATTTTCATTTGCGACAATTCAGCTGTACATTTTTTCCAAATAGCTATTATTTTCATCCATTGTAATTTATTTTTACTAGTTTCAAATAATCTTTTTCGCAAAGTTATCTTTTATTTCTTGATGTTTTCCCGATGACATTTATTTCACAATTTCACTGTCGTATTATATGTTTATTGTCTCTTAATGTAGACACATTTCACAAGGTTTTATGAATTTAGTTTATGTTCAGCACTTTGGTGTTCCATAATGGAGAGCAAGACGCGACGCAATTCAATAAATCAAAAAGTCCATAAATTTATGTTTATACATGTAAAAAAAGTTAATAAAATGTATCCAAATAAATCTGCATCATTTTTATATATAATTTTTTGTAGTTTTATTAATATTTTACCCCAATGCTATGTGCTGAAGATATCACATTTATTTTATTTGTTGACTTCTTAATTTGTTGATATTCCACCCCTAAGTAAAAATTTGCATGCCAATAGTTCCCATTCATTTAAATTGGTTTATGCTAAGCTAAAGCAAACAGAATTCTCTTAGATCAGGGTAATTACTGGGCTGGTTACAAAATGCTTTTTATCACTCATCTAACTGAGGAATATGGCAACAGACTGATTTTAACCTAGTTGTGGAAGTTAACCAGTCAGATATGAGCGTTTATTTACTGAGACACAGCTTCAAGATTAATTATTCATTAATGTACTTTTTAAAACTTGTATAATTAGCTACCAGCTATCCTATGGTCTTTTTTAATGTTTGATCAACACATCCCAGCAGCAACATAACACTGCAAAAACAGATGTGTTAAAAATGACACATGTCCTGAGTGTGATCAAGGTTTACACACGTTGAGTAAATTTTAACACATTGTATGTGTGAGACAAGTTAAATAATTAAACTGTTCATTTATTTGAATGCTCATATTGATATGCATTGTTTTTGTTCCTTAATGTATATTTGGTTTTTTTGTTTATTTTATTTTAAAAATCTTAACATTTCCTTTGCCAGATCTCCAGGCACAGAAGATACCACTTTCACTCTGTCAATCATTTGATTGGAGGATTACACACTATGTGCTAAAACCTACACGTGTAGTTCCTGATCACACTCGGGACACATGTCATTTTTGACATTGTATGCCCCTTTAGATAAAAAAAAACAGGCTGCTTTGGCTTTGCATGGTCACCTACTAATGACATTGATATATTATGTTGTGATACTCTGTTATTCTATTGATGGATACTGGTTAGTGCCATTCAGGATGATACACTAAGTTATGTTGCTGTAAGCCATTTGAAAATCTGGCTTTACGTGGCCCTTTTTTAACTCTTAGCACCTGCCCCTCTCAAGTTCTCTGCATGGCCCTGGTTCCAGGCATTCCCAGGCTGGCTGAGAAACATAGTCCCTCCAACGTGACCTGTATCTTCCTCTGGGTCTCCTCCTGCAGGGACATGCATGGAGAATCTCACAAAGATGTAGGAGGCATCCTCAATGGATGCTTGAGCCACCTCAACTGTCGTCCCTTGAGATGGAGGAGCAGTGGCTCTACTCTGATCTTTCCAAGATGACCGAGGTTCTCCCCATATCTCTAAGGGAGAGCCCAGAAACCATGCAGAGGAACCTTATTTGAGCCGCTTGTATCTATGATGTTGTTTAAAAAAAAAAGGTTTTGTGGTCATTGTGGGAGAAGACCAATTCAACAAAAGTCCAAGAATACAGTACTTAAACGTAGGACAACTGGGCCAATGACTGAGGCCTCTGTACATGTGGCAGCCGCACTAATTACCACGCATCACACCAAGTTCTAAATCCTCAAATTTTCCCTCATTCATGAGCAAAACCCCAAGATACTTAAACTCCTCCACTTAGAGCAGAACGTATTCCCCAACCGGGAGAGTTCTTAAGCCTCCGATTTGGAAGTGCATATACCCATTCATCGCGCCGGTGTAAGATCAACATCTGATGGATTTGCAGAATTTAAAAAATTGAATTTAAACCAGCGTTTTTTTTTTTCTTTTCTTGTTTGAAACAGTTGTTCTTCCAGCTGAAGGGAGACATGTGTCTTAAAGTGATTGAAAATGGCAAACACAAGGACGTACACATCAAGGAAGGAGAGGTAAGCTCTGATGCATCTCAAGCTTTTGGAATAGGAATTGGTCTTTGACAGTTTTGTTTAGCCTTTAACTCTTTACAGAACATTGAAACAAAGCTGAATGCGGATATTTGCCTCTTCAGGGAATTTTTCTGGTATTGATTGGTTCCTCTCTTGTAGATGTTTCTGCTCCCAGCTCGAATCCCCCACTCCCCCCAGAGACAGGCAGACACCATTGGACTGGTGGTGGAGAGAAGGCGACTGCTGACCGAAACTGACTGCCTGAGGTTCACTTCTCTTCCTTAACTCAACCCTTCCCACATTTCAAATCCTACTTTTCCGGCTGATTATCTATAAAATACAGGGGTGTAAAATTACACCTACTCAAATATATTCCTCTACATATGGAGTGCTTAATGTTAATGCAGAGTTGTCCAAACTTTTTGCAACATCATCAAGCTGAAGTAGCCATGGTCCACAAAAAGATTTATTTTCTGTAGAAATGAATGTTTTTTTACTTGCTTAACAATAAACGAAACATTTAATATTTTAACAAACAAATAAAGAAGGAATTCCTGTAGAAAATGGATTTTTAAGGACTTTAGATTCAAAATACAAGGCTTTTAAGCATTGCCTTTTAAAAACAAGTTATTCTTTTGTTAAATAATTCGGGGGGACTAATTTTAAAGCAAAAATTCATTTTTTTCCTCGGAAGACAGAATAGGGTTTGGGCCACCCTTTCTTTTTAAAAAAAGTGTTATTTTTAGTTATGCTTGGTTGTATCTAGGTCTGCTTTTGCGTCAGCTGTTTACAGAATGAAATTAAAAAGAAAGCAAAAAAAAAACCCAAAAACGAATTCTTAAAAGATGACTAATTTGTTTGGTACAGTGGAACATTTTCTAATAATTTAAATTTGTCAACAAAAACAATGTCTTTATAAAATAAATCGCCATCTGCATCAATTATTTCTGTTGTGGTGCAAATTACAGAATGTACAAAGCTTAACCAATGGTCAAGGGGCGTAAATGGCCCTGGGGCCGCACTTTGGACTCTCCTAATGTAAAGTTTTTTCTTGACTGGATTGACTGATACTTGAAACAATAACAGGATCTAGTAAACACAGTGAAACTAGGAGACGGAAAAGTGGAGATTTAAACAAAACAATTTCCAAAGAACTGCAGTTTTCAGGATCAGTTGCAACAAAGATACACAAGTAGAAAATATTTAGAGGTGTCGCTATATTTTAAAAATCCAAAGATACAAACTTACCCTCTCAGAAAAAATAAAGGATTTCTGAGACAAACATACAGTTCAATGCCTGCCATGAGCTCATTAGGATTTAGAACAAAAACAAAGAAGCCAAAGTGACACCTTCAAGCTTGAGTGAAATGTGCTGCAGCCTTTATATACACGCTAAATACCTTCTTAAGACAAGAATAAGCTCTTTGTTCACAATTACAAGTTGAATGTTTATAGGATGACCCATGAGCAAGCGTTCAAGCCAAAGAACACCGTACCAAACATCATGCAGAGTGGTGACTGCATCATTCTGTGGGCCTGTTTTGCTGCTGGTGGATGGAATAGTGAATTAGGAGTACCTCCAACATCTTCAGGTTGATCCAAAATTAAGTTAGATGAGCGGTTTAAATAAATCTTTTAATTTCCAAATAATGATGAAAAAGAGAGGCTTTTTCAGTGGTACGTTATTTGACTTGAGTGATGTTAGTTTTTCACACACTGCTGGAGGTCTTCAGAGGGCTCAGTAGTAATATTACCATCAGTCTCTTTTGCTTCTTCCAGGTACTACGTGGACAACACCACAGACATCCTGTTCGAGAGATGGTTCTACTGCGAAGATCTTGGAACGCAACTGGTTCCAGTAATCAAAGAGTGAGACTTTTATACTTTTGTTTTCAATTGCACAAAGCTTTTGGGATTTGTTAAGGGTTATTGTGTTGGTTGACGTTTTACATACAGATTCATGGGATCAAAGCAGGCCAAGACGGGAAAACCTGATCCAAGTGAGCTTTCTGCTTTCACAAAATGTGAACACATTTCCCTTTAAAAAATGTTTTAACTGCTGCCATATTTGTTTTTTCGGTTGTACAGACGAAGTCTTCAGAGAGCCTCCATTCCAGCTGAACACCTTGAATGTGATGAAGCCATTTTCCTTCAAGGACTGGCTGGACAAACAGAGGCCAGCCCTGGCTAACGGCCGGCCTATCAACATCTTCGGAGCTCAATTTGAGACAGAGGTAGGAGGTGTCACGCTATCTAATAAACATTTTAGTTTCTATTTGGATTTCTTACTATTAAAGTGCAAATGAAGTGTATTGACGGTGTTATTGGTTTTCTAAAATGTGCTTTCGTGACATATAGCAGTGAAGACTATTACACAGACTTGGATCAAAAAAAGAGTATTTTATTACAAACAAGCAATGTTACAGACCTGTGCACACTATCTTGATGAATCAAAGCCAACAGAGAGTTTCCTAAAAAGCTTTAGTTGCTGTATCTCTTTATAGGTTACAGACAACACAAGAACAGCGTCCGATATTTGGCATCGGTATGTTGAGGTCGCACTAGACGTGTTTTTTTGCCCATCATCTTGACCAACAGGGTTAAAATCATTTGTATTTTAATACATATTCCATAGTATAAAAAAAAAAAATAAAATCGAAATAATATTCAATACAAACAAGCCAAACAAAAACTACAGATATAAAAAATGAAATTAAACAATTGCACTTGCTATTGCATATGAATGCCTGCTGTGGCCTGAACTCACAAGTTTCTCCTGGTCCGCATAGAACTGAAATGTGCACCGATTTGTGCGTAATAAAAAAATGTTGGATTGCTGCAGAGATTCTTGTCATGAGGTTCTGGATTTGCCTTGGACAGATGACTCCGTATGCAGGTTTAGATGCTGTTCTCAAGGCTGAATCTGCGCTCCGCTACTGCACTGTAGACTGGAATTAAGCTCCACTTCAACCAAAGTTTTGAAATCAGGCAACATTTCTGCAATTGAAATGATCAGAAGTCAAAAAAGAGTCTCAGAACGAACTGTTTCCTGACTCATAAATTACTCGAGCAGCATCCGACGGTGTTTGGTGCACAACAGACTCTTTGGAGTGAGTCTAACCAGCTGCAACGGCCACAGTAATTTTTCAAGCTGCAGTCAACTCCGGTTAACATGATGAATTGAATATGGTTTTTGGGTCTGAGTTTATAATCTCATGGGAATCTTTTCTTTAATTGATTCCGTTACCTCTACCTCATGCGTAAAAAAGAAAATATCTGTGGATTTGCACCAAGCGGTCAGAGGTGTAATTACTGATTGGACAACCTTCAGATTTTTCCATCAACATTCTACAAAAACAGTCAAATACAGAAAGTAATCAGGTTAACTTGACCCCTGAGTTTAACCATAACTTATGTATGTTGAATCTTCAACCACTGGTCTTTGCCAGCACCCACCTCCTTGTATGGTGGCAGGGAGCTCTCACTTTCTGTGATCAGATTTAGCATTCATAACTCTCATTCTCTCAGCTTATGTATTACTGAGACACTAAACAATCAACACAAAACAAGAAGAGAGTGAGAATTATACATTCAAACCCAAATAGTTCAATTTAACCTCCCTAGTATTTAGGTAAATGTCTCTCTGTAACCTGTACTAATTGCTTATCATAGCCATCAACAAGCTCCTCGCATGATTTTGACATAAAAAAAAGATAACTCTTCTTTGGAGAATTAATAGATTTCATTAAAATTGGTTGAGTTCTTGGCATAAACCTGGCATTCTTAGATAGTTCTCCTTCATTATGAGTCTACTCCTATTCGGCAATGCACCAGCACCACTTCTTGTTACAGTACATCGACTAAATAACTCAAAGAATTTTTCCCATGACTGACCATGAAACTTTGGTCTAAAGGGTGTTTTCTCCGCTTAAAGGTGCTGATTTTAGAGCAGGGGATTGTTTCTAGGTCAAAAACCTTTGATATCACGTTTAATGTTTGACTGGCTTCACTGTGGATGGTTGTATTAAAGTGCGCCTGATTGTCTCAGACCCTTTTGTGTGAGGGTTGGGTCTTCTTCTAGAACTTAATAAAGTGGTGACACATTTCAATATTTTGTACGTCTGTACATATAAAGTTGTGTAGAAATGGATATTAAAATCTCTTCCAACATATGGAAATCTTTCTAACTTCTGTGGACTTATTGGGATCACTGTTCAGTGTTAGTCAATTCAATGTGTGCTCTGAAACAATCCATTTTATGGTGGCAAAGAGAAAGTAGTTGTAATCAATCAAAACCACGAATTAAGACTTACAAAAATATGTTAGAACCTTCCTATCGTCAGTTGTATCTTCAATTCTGTGCTATTAATGTTCCAACAAATCGGTAGAGACCGCAAGCTCTATTATCTTAAGGCAAGTTTCCAGAAATTGAAAACTCAAATAGTCTAATTACAGACAATTTGTAGGATTAGTGGCTTCTCTGAGATGTTTTAGGAAGTGCTGGAAAATGCATGTCTCTGCAGACTGGAACATTGGGTTCATCAAAACCAGGCAGCAGAAAATGTATTTGATGAAGCTCAATGTCTAATTTTTTTGTTGTTTTATGACTTGTTTAATGACTTGTTTTATGAATTGTTGAAAGCGCTTTGGTTGGTTGTATTTGCAAAAATCTAAATTGACCGGAAAAGGAGCCTATGTCAGCTAATGTGGGTAAGAAGTGAAGGACTCTGAACCACAGACAGAGGACAGTCAACCACAGACAGAGGACAGTAATATATTTTCTAGTAGTTAAGATGATTGGACTCCTAAACCCAGTGTTTTCTAACCCTGTAGAAAGTTGGAAACCTTTCCCTTTAATGCTGCTTCCAAATAACTTGCTTCTGAAATCTGTTGTTTGGATGTTATGTAATTATTATAAAGTGAAATTTATATAAAATTGACCATAGCTTTCATCATAGTTAACCTTTTAGAGATTTTCACACCTGTTCCTTAACATATAAATGAACGAAACATGATTCTCTCTTTTCTTTTTGGCTTTGACAGGCAATGGTGTTTGGACCTGGACTGACAGAGACCTCAAATCAGCAAACTGATGTGTGGATTTGGCAACTGGCATGTACCAATTTATGTCCCAACACCTCTAATAAAGCACGACAAGCTTCTAATAGCTAATCCTACCTCTAAACCTCTCTCTGTCTTTCCCAGGAGGGATCTTCAAGAGTATCCGTAGTGGAGCAGTCGTTTAATTTAACTTCTGGAGACAGTTTGCTCATCCCCGAACAGAGCCAGTGAGTCTTTTTTTAACAGTCTATGACAACACAGGATGTAATACCATTATTAACAAATATCATCTTGTCCTTTTCAGGTGATAAACTTAAATTGATACAAACTTAGATGGATTTTGACAATGATATTGACCCAATGTGTTTTAGCAAAGTAGGTCAATGTCAAAACAAAATCAGATTTTCAATTTAATTAATTTACATAAAAGTTATCTATCACTGACTATCCACCAATCCCATCAAGCATATGGCCACAGTTGACAGCTGATTTCAGGCCTGGTTTACACAAATCAGATAGATACCAGATGCCTGTTCTTCAGGGTCAGTCTGTTTCTTGTAGATAGACGATGTGCTGACATCCGTCATCTGCAATATGACATATATCTATATAGTGCAATAAAAGTCAAGTTTTGTTTTTTTGTTTGAATTTTACACTTAAGAGTGAAAAAAAGGTTCTCACTTCACTGAAAAAACTCAACTTTGTTGGGAATGACACTGATAAGTTGAAACAAGTTCTAATCTGAGTGCTTGTGGCATTTAAATATTTTCATGTTACTACACACCTGAATACTCCAGGCCAGCAAAGTGGATACACTTTCAGAAATGAGCCATTCATTGAATCATGCAGTGCATTAGTTACCAGCTCCGATAGCCTCTTGGGAAAGTTCTCAAACACAGATTTTTGTATTATAATTGTTTTTTTTTGTTTTTTAGAAAAGCTCTCAAAGAGGACAGATCTCAGGCAATGTTGTGATCTAATTCTAACTTTTTTTGATTCTTTGACCATGAAAATATACCTTTAGCTGCTGGATTCACACCAATATCATTATCAGTTCATTAGCTACTCACGGAAATACCGGAATAAATTTCCGGTAATAGCAAAAGTAATAGTAATTTTTCGCATAACCCCCAAATTCTAATCACTTGTTCCTGGTTCCATTACAGACATTTCCTGAAAATGTAATCAAAATAAACGCATCGCTAATAGAGTTATGTTGCTAATGAAGAAAGATGAACAAACAAACACACATCCTCCTTTGCTGGTTTAATTATAGCCTTAAAAAGCACCTGACTTTTTATTAAAAAAATAAAACTTTAACTTTTTTAAACAAAAATGATTCTGATAGAAAATATTAGCAATGCTGTGTTTAAGCCTTTCTTTATGTACCGTACTTTTTAAAGCACAAAACAAATAAGTCATTTTCTTAATCTTTTTAGATACCAGTGGCAAAGGAATGAGGGGACCGTTGCCTTGCTTGTCGTCCAAAATCCGGAGCGGAAGAGAACCTAATTGTCAACCGCACATCTGCAGAGTTGCAGTTAAATACAAAGGTCGGAGAGAATGAGTATCACATGTGTCAATTAAGCATGTAATTTTCATTATGCTTTTTAACATAAAATTCACATCAGAGGTTAGTAGCAAGCCAAGTAATCCACACGTAAAAATGACATCAAAATGAATGATTCCATACAATCCACTATGATGATACAGGGAATAGATAATAACAGACGTACTGAACTTAATTAACATTCATTATTTAGTAGATAGGACGAAGTCTGAGCTTTATTCTTTCCCTGATACCAAGTGAAATTTTTCTTGGCTATCTTGAATAAAAATACCTCCTTGATTCATCTCGAGCTTAATTATGAGCTCCTTCCATTAATTAGGTGTTGTTTCCTTTGCACTATATGCTCAAAAACACCCCACACCATTTTTTAGGGGTGATATGCAGTGTCATTCCTCCTACAAACACATGGTCTCCAATGACCAGACTATGTTTATTCTCAGTTTATAGCAAACTTTAAGCAGTCGTTAGCCTGCCTTTTCTTCAGAAGTGGAGTCTTGTGCACTGAGTGATACCATTGCGATTGAGTGTGTTGGATTTTTTTTATCAACTTTTTTGATCCTCTCTTCAATTGCTCTGTGGTTTCTTCCAATTATTTTTAGACTTCAAAATGATGTCAAAATAATGTATGGATGATAATATGTATAATGTATTTTACACTCAGTGATTGCTGGAAGATGAAAATGTTTAGAAGTACGTTGTAACCGGGCAAACAGTTTGTTTTGTAACAAAAAGGATGTGAAGTTTCTTCTCTGACATCTTGTTAATGAGAACCTTTATATCTTGACCATCTGTTTTGAATAAATTACGTGATCTTTATTTGTACTTATAAAATTACATATTCAGCTATTTTTTTGGCTTTCTGTGCCATTTCTGCAGTTCGACACATTTTCCTTGTGTTTTTTTCACTTTGTTACATTTAAATAATGTATGTAGTGGGGTGGATAATGAAATCTGGTGGTAAGTTCACGTCAACAGGCCCATTTGAAAAACATTTACTGATAAAAATGTCAACTTGTCCAATATGCTCTCTATAATGAAGGATCACATACAATGAATAAAGCAAATACATTTTTGTTTGTTTTTTGGTAAATTTCAACATTAAAAAAGAAGTACTTGATAGTGAAACTGTCATCAGTTTTTAAGCTGACAGAAATAAAAATGATGTTACATCATTTGTCTCGCCTGTTCTAGTTTTCTTGGTAGCTATTGGAAGTTTGTTGAAAGTTGTCTCCAAAATCAAACCTCAGACGGTCCTAGCAGAAAAAGTTCCGAAAACACGAGTTTTGACGTGCACCAGGAACAAATCCCCTGCTGTTAGATAACTTCAACGGGTGCCAGGTTTTTATTTCCACAACACCGTGCAAACCATCTTGCTTTTCTGTCTGATGAAATATCTCAGTTTACTAAGCGTGAAAAGGCAGTATTTTGGCCCAAGAGGCAAGTTGAGACCTATTCCAGCTCTGAACAAAATGATCCAGAGAGAAGGAAAATCTCCAAAATTTTAATTATGGAACTGTTATAAAGATACAGTAGCATTTTTTCGTTCCTGCAGAAAATGACAACAGATATCACGTGGGTAGTTTTGGAAGCCCAACGCTAAAGACAATCATGAAATCAGTCGTTTTTCAATCTTATCTTTAGCGTATTCTTGATTACATGCTGCTCTGCTATGAAAGCAGCAACAGCCCAGGGCAGTGCATATTCCAGAGTCACTAGTCCTCCCAGATTGTACCGATGGGCTGAGTAATCCCAAGGACAGGCCCCTAGCAGCGTCAGCCCCACCCCCCAGCTGAACTCCCACATGTAAATGAATAAAGTATAAACTGTCAGTCGCTTCGGGAGGGACCAGTTCTGGGCCAGCAGCCGGGCCCTCAGGGCCTCCATGAGGAAGATCGCTGTGCCGTACATGGGCAGCGCCCACAGGCTGCTGTGTCCAGTCAGTCTCTTGTCTTTGGTGCTGCAACAGTCATAGACAGAAGTGAAAGCCACCTCGCAGAGGCAGCCATGCAGAGCGTACACATAGAGACGAAGCAAAGCTGAGAGAGGGCGAAAGCAGCTTTTGTCTTCAGTCTCTGCCAGGGATTCATCTCCAACAACAGTCCCTGCAACACACACACAAAAATTAAAGTTAATATGTATTTAAGATCTACTTGGAAAGTTTTCATAAGCTTCTACTTCTAACTTGTAGTCTTAAACGGAGTTGTTAAGCATTTCTACCCCCAGGTTCTCTAAGCATTGCACAATCTAGTCCTGCAATATCCACTCATCTAAGGTTTGTCGCTCTCTTAAATTAAAACTTTTGTGTCTGTAGAGGTTATAAAACTGATAATAAGCTAATCAACTGTCTGATTAGAAACAACTGGCTACCCGTCTTCAAAACAAATCGGAACAGAATCCATTCCAATGTTGCTTCATCTGTGTTTAATAAATAATGACAGTGCCAAATCTGTTAAGCACTTTTGTACACTTTGAGGTTAAAGTTAAAGCATTTTAGAACATTTTACAACCAGATCATTGTGAAAATGTCCTGAGACATTATACCACCACTACTGTATTTACTCAATCTTAAAGCATATGAACCGTTTAACCAGATTTTGAAATTACACTAATTGTTGTGAAAAGAAAGTTCCAATTAGGGGTGTGCAAAGCAGCTGGTATGCTTGTATTTTTTTTTTTTTAGTTTTTTTGGGGTGGGGGATGTGGGTATTTGTATTTGTTTTTGAGTAAAATTAAAAATAAGCATAAATATGTATACTTTTTTTGCGTTGCGTTTGCGTTATCAATTTTAATAATTATGGACATGCAATTTTGGTTAATTTTTTTTCCATAAATCCAGCAATGAACATTTAACGGGAAGGTCATTGAAAGGAGACCAATATAAAGGCCACTGTGGCCAGAAAACATTTACAAGAACTTAAAGGTAATGTGTCCGTCTTAATTGTAGAAGTTCTCCATTGTACATTACAGTTTGTGTTCCAAATGTAGTCGGGCTCCTTTGTTATCCTTTGAGTTATGTTGTCCGCGCACCATCATAGAGACGCCGGCGCACCGGAGTTAAGTGTCTGCCTTGACCTTTGTGATTGTGCGGCATGAGAATGTGAAAAGAACAGGTGAACTTGTCACTGCCGTCACTTTTCCTGGGTGGTGTCAAGCTAGAAGTCTGTCTTGCTCCTGAGTACAAATATTTCATAAAGTATTTGTTAGAAATAAATATTCATAAAAAAACACATTATTTGTACCTTTCCGAATACCGTATTCCGGTTCGGCTCCACCACTAGTTCTAATCCAGCAAATTGTATGAAGGGTGTATCTGCTACAAGCTGAATTTTTGGAGCCAATCCTCAATAAAAAAATAATCCCTCAGAAGTGTTCAAAGGAAGCATATAAAAGCCAGTTCTATAGGGTGATCAAGAAATCAAGAACACATAATTGTTTATTATTTAGTTGTAAATGCTATAAGCAACTAAATACTTAAAAAGGGCGTTCTTATTTTAAAAATTCACACAGCAAGAAGTAAAAATGTTCACTTAGCAATAAGTAAAAGTCTAACAAAAGAAGAAAGTTGCACCTAGGCTGGATTGATACATTTTGAGATAGTCAGTTTCACTTGTTTTTTCTGCTAAGGGAAATGTTTATGAATTACATATCTGGTCTGGGTGTGTATGATTGTGTATGATTGCGTGACTTTCATAATGGCAAAGTTACACAATATTAAAGTTAGCAGCGTATTAGCATGAAGAGTGGTTGAACACCAGAATGTCATCAGCATACAAATTCAACCGAATTTCTCTCTTCTTTAATTGCAAATAAAAGACTGATTTAAAGCACATTATTTCATCCATGCTTCTTAAAACATCTTCAGATTTGTCATTTTAAATTCACATAACTTGAATGTATTTTATCAGGGCTGACCCAAGGTCGTATATACCCTCTTTCCGTTCAGAACATCACCGCCACTAACAGCATTTCCATGGAGATTTGGTAGAATCTAGGAGAGGGGGCCAAGTTTAATTGGCAGAGCGTTAACACGGTGTCTGCTAATTGGTTATTAATTGCTGAAATGTATTTGTAAACAAATTGAGCGCAAACACAAAGTTTAAACTCATAGCAACACATTGTAGCTATGATAACTCAACAATAAAACTTTAAAGATAATTATTTTGACTTTTACAAAGTAAACTTGCAAAATTCTTTCAATTTAAATAAAAAAAATTTATATTTTAATTTATCTATGCTGAAATTGTTAAATGAAAACAGCATTCTCATTCACACATGTTAATGCTAAACAAATGTTCATATTCTAGATCTATGGTCTGTGCTACAGTTCAACCATTTATGGGAGGCCCCTTATAGTCAGGGGGCCCTAAGCAGCTCCTTAGTTCGAGTATGCCTTGGGGCAGCTCTGGTTTGGATTTTAAAATACACTAGCCCATACTAATACATTTGGTATCATAAATTCCTAAAGACCAAAGTGTCCTCTCAGATTACTCCTCACTTGTGACGTGAAAGACCAGTAAATTAATGCATGCATGTTTTGTCGGCTGGCTGTATCTGTGTGACTCTGTTAATAACTACGAGCTTAATTTATGAACCAGGAAGCGTTTCTGGCGAGTTTTGTTGACATAAAATTAAGCGAGCTGCGAGCAAACTCCAACCTCAGCAGAGCGAAATGCACGTTGCACATGACATTTCTCTGTACCTGGATAAGCCAAGTCAGCTTGTTATTTAGAACCAGTGGCGACTCATTATGGAGGCCTGATGCTGCCAAAATTGGGAATAAATATTTAAATAAATTAAGTAATAATGTGACAAATATTGCATCCAAAAAAAACAGAGCACTTTCCGGACTTATTTGATTATACGGTGTGATATACTTACATATTTATAATTTACAATAGTATTAATTTAGAATTGTTGGTATTATTTGATTCACGATTTTATTTCCAGTCCTGTGTATATATTGATTAATTATTTTTTTTAATTTACTGCTAAATGTAATTAATTTTTCCCTTACTTTTTTCTTATTCAGTATTTATATATGTATTTATTTTTTTACTCTGTTTTTCCTCATCCTACACTGATTTATTTTCTCCAATTGTGTTTTCCTCTTTCTTTTTTTCTTTTTGTCAAAGTTTTTTGTTTTTTTCCTTTTGACTCGTTGTCAGAGGTAAAGTGAGACGGGAGGGTGAAGACCTATTTCTTTCTATATTTCATCCTCAGTTTAGTAGGTTCTGACCGCGATAGATCTCAGAAAGTCACAACACAACAAAATCTATAGTTGTGGATAAGTAGTTGTTTGAACATCAAGAACGCACACTTACAAAATTAGTATAGGTCATGTTACACTGAAAGTGTAAAATCTTGGTTAATTGGTGAAGAGCTTTTATTAAAAAAACTAAAGAAAAAAATTTAAGGTGGACTCAAGACACTAATAGGTGACTTCTGAATGCAGTTGGTTTCACTCAGTTTTTCTACAGGGTATCAGAGTAAACAGAGCTGAATACACGCAAAGTATGCAAATATTTTCAGATTTGTATCTGTTAAAAGTTTTTGAAAGTCATCCACCACATTCCTCTCACATCACAATTATGCATTACTTCAAATCCCAGTGAAACAAAGCAAAATTCACTTCCAGGGTTTCCATTGGAACAAACTATAATGGTTTTTCTCTCAATTTCAGATAATCCATTTTTACTACAAATGCCTAAAAAACTTAGCCCTTTTAAATATATCCCTATTAGTATCACTCTGACAGCCTGGTGGAAAATCAATAAAATCAATCCACATTGTGATCTTGTAAGCTGCCCATATGTCACAAGCTTGACTTATTATTGTATAAGTGTGGGTTTGTGTTGGAAGTCATTTTTACAGATATTTGTCCAGAAATCTGTAATTCAAATGAACACCAGGTCATTTTCCCACTTTGCTTTTGGGAGTGTTATGGACGAAACTGAGGTGGTAATCAGGTTGTAGAGTTAGAGATAATATTTTTATTCCGATGGTCTGCAGTTCTTAATAGTTGTTGAGTGATATTTGTAGGTTGGAGTGTGTTATTATTAATTTTACTTTTAATTATGGTTTTCAGTTGTAGGTCATAGAGAGACTGATCTTTTCCAACCTCGTATTTCTAGGCAAGTGAATGAGAAGACAGGATTTGGTTATTTTCAATTAAACAGTGAAGATGGGTGATATCTTTTAGCTTCCCATTTGAGAAAGTAGATTGGGGTCTTAAGTAATATAAAACTATTCATAGGATTTGCATTACTCAAAGTAAATTATTCAGAATTGGAATGACAAATACAGACATTTGCCCACATTGTATCTTAGGGAGTGTTGATGAATGATTTTCATAGATGTACAGTGAAAATATTTAGAAAAAAAAATATAACAGCTCAAGGACTAAGTTGTAAAAGACAACATCAGTCTTGTTGAAAGACGGTCTGCTAAGCACTGATGTTTGTTTTATTAAGCCACTGAAGCGTACAGAGGATTTTATCATGAAGACTTTTATTTTAACCTAAAGCAGTGACTTCCTCCAGTTTCCACTAACTGAACGCATGTGAATAGATAAAGCCTTAAAGACTTAATCTGAATATTTTTAGATGAATTGAGACAAATACAAATACAGCAGCATGTATTGCGAATGAGCGCGTTGCCCGAAACAGACAGACTGTAGCTTTTCAGTTTCATCCATACAGGCTTGACTGATGAATGCCGGTAAGAGTTGCAGTGTCACACATCACCCTGGTCTGCTGAATCATATATTTTGAAGAAAGCACCACTTGTTCAGTTCTTTGGAGTTTTTTCATCTCATGAAGTATTGCCAACGCTGTATAATCACTCCATTCTGAAAAAACAATGACTCAACAACCTTCACACCTATGATGAGGCTGTTCTGTAGTAATAAATATAACACTCCTCTTGATGCAGCAAATCACCTAGTGCCTTTGCTGTTATGAGGAAAATTAGGGTGTGTAACAAATAGCAGGCCGAAACATGATAAGATTTTGTTAATATCGTTTTTGTTGCACTTTGCTCTGTGCATAATGCTCCTCCTTCGTCCTCCACTTACAGGACGCACACCTCTAATGCGGATTAACAAGCTAATAGTCCTACTTAACAAATTAAAGACACAGCTAATCTACAACAAGCTTTCACTATGTGGAAACAAACTGTTTAAATTTTTAGCACACTGACTGACACTGTGTAATATTTTTCGGATAAATTTAAACATTAGTAAGAAACTCGTCCCTTTTGTACATTATTGAGCTCAATGCAAGTAAAGATGAAATTAGAAATTTAGTCTGATCCTTAATTTTTCAGCCTTCAAAAGAAAGTTTAGGTTATTAATAAAAGTACAAATTCTCACCTCGATCACTTCTCCCTCCCACTGCTACTTTTCTGCCCTTCATCCCTGGCCGGTGTATAGATCTCTGAACCTTTATAATCTCTCCGCTTCCCTTTTGTGTGTGCATGTGCGTGTGAGTGTGCATTCTCAGCTAAACATTAAGCCACTCCATGTTATCAGACACTGATGTCTCTGTCAACGGAAACCTGGGAGGCAAAACTGGACCAGCTTCAGGAAAAAGTGTGCATGGAGACCACATAGACGTCAGTATTGATCCCTTCACGGCTGCATGAATGATCGCTTTTAACCACACAGCAAACACGTTTATTGATGTGTTTTCGAAGACAAACTTAGCGGAGGTAGTATCACGAAAAAGTTCTGTTTAACACAGCATCACTCTCGTATTAAGGGGGTTATCAGCGAGCTGCAGCACAAGGGAGTGTCAGAGAAGCTGGTGTAATAATTAGATCAGTTTGACATCAAGTTATAACAGTAGATGTTGATTAGTAGATGTTTAATAAAGTGTAACTGCTTTTCTACCACATCTTCAGTGTGTTTGGTCATCTTGACATTACATGCACTTATCTGAAGCAATTAAAAGAAACTTATCTTAATCACAGGACATGCAGTTAAAAATCAAGGTTGTTTTTTGTAAATATGGTCCATAATGTTTCTTGTTTTCCTAAATGTATTTATATTAAACTTGTTAAAGTCTGATATTTTGTCTTGATATATTGCATAGTTTAATACAATGGCAAAGGCTGAGAAGGAGTTTTATTGACAGATTTATACAAAATAACATCTCATTCCAGTCATGGTTCTTTAAGCTTTATAAAACACATTTATACTTTTTGAAAATAAAGTATACAAAAGCACACAAAAGATTCCACTCTTTAAGTTTTTATTATACAAAAATTAAGCTTTAATGTTGAAGCAGTGTGTAAAAATTAAATACACCTCACCATCCATATATTTTCCACTAAGATAGTTCCACTGCTAGTTTGGTGCCAAAGTCTGACTTGAAACTGGTTCTTTGGCAAGGCAACGTGGCTTTATTTGTATAGCACAGTTTCACCAATGAAGCTATTCGAGGTGTTTTACATAATTAGAGGATACAATGAAAGAAAAGCAACAATAAAAGCATAAAACACCACATTAAAGATACATTACACATAAAACATAACACATTCCACCTTATATTAATCAGTAATTCAAAGGCAGCTCTAAACTGATGGATATTTTGCCTTGACTTAAAGGAACTCAGCATTTCAGAAGCTTTGCAGTGATTCGGAAATTTGTTCCAGACAAAGGGAGCATAGAATCTGAAAGCTGCTTTGTTTGGTTCTGATTCTAGGGATGATTAGTAGACTAGAGTTGGAAGACCTTAGTTGTCTGAGAGGGGTTGGTATAGTGACAAAATATCTTAAACATATTTTGGAGCCAAACCACTTAGTGATTTATAAACTAGTAGGAGCTTTTTGAAGGACTTTAGAACTTGGGGAATGTGTTCTACTTTGCTGTTTCTTGTGCGGATGCGAGCAACAGAGCTGTGGATCAGTTCCAGCTGATTTAGGCAGACCTGTGATGATGCTACTGCAGGAATCAAGCTGACTAATTACAATTACTCCTTTATTCCCAAAAATATTCTTCAGGTGATCGAAGGCTGACCTTGTTATTGCTTTTATGTGACCCTGAAAGTTCAGGACGTCCTGGTTCTGGAGGTCCACTACTGGCGCCGCAATATTTTAGATGAATCAGCCACAACTAGGCCCTGCGTCAATAGAAATGCAACCGGTTCTTTGAAAGAACCAGCAAAGAACTGACTAAATGGTCTGTATTTGTATAGCGCTTTACACATTCATTGAGTCATTTACCCAGTCACCCAAACACTCACACACTGGTGGTGGCAAGCTACATTGTTGCCACAGATGTCCTGTGGCGCACTGACAGAGGCAAGGCTGCTGGACACAAGGACCGAGACAGTTGGAGCTGGGGCTCAAACAGGCAATCTTCCGATTAGAAGACAAAGTTCCAACTCCTGAGCTGCGATCGCCCCACGACTAAACATTGCCTCTGGTACCAACCTCAAAGTAGCAGTTTCTATTTTAAGGAAAAGCCCTGAGAGAGATGGGAAAGCTCCAATTTTAGCTGCGAAATGTAACAATGGTTTTTCTGAGGAACAATTTTGGGTAACTCTAATATTTTACCAATTTAAACCATGCTTCAGACCTTTCTTTGGTTTAGTAGAGAGTTCATGCTTGACTGAATGACAACAAGGGGGCCTGGGTCCAGTGGCTTCAAAACCAGCCCAATCATCACTCCTCTACCCCTGTACAAGGCAGTTGGCCGGAGATCTCTACTTTAGTCCCTTTCCAGGGACGGTAGGTCAAATGAATCATCCAGTGGTGGTAAGATATTAAAACTCATTAGCTCTTCGTAGAACTCTAACCAGTTAAAGGGGAGACTATGACTCAGGGGTTAGGAGTTCTTCTGGTAATCAGAGGCTTGATAATTTGATCCCAAGCTCTGGCTGTCTCAGTTGCTGTTTCCTTAGTCAAGACACTTCACCCGTTTGCATGTTCTCCCTGTGCATTTGTTGGTTCTCTTCAGGTACTCAAGCTTTCTCCCACAGTCCAAAGACATCAATGATAAGTTAATCTGAATTGCCCTTCTGTGTCTGTTTGTGCATACATGTTTTTCCTGTGATGGACTGGAGACCCGGACAGCCCCAGTGGCTCTCTCCTCACCAGAGATGGGACCCTAAAAAGAAAAGTGAATATAGACAATGAATGGATGCTTCTAAAACAACAGACATAAACTTTGTTCTTTCGCTCTATAATTATAGCCTTCATTTCCATGTCTAAATATTGCATTAGGGAAGTTGATCTGTACGAAAGCAGCCAATAGACAAACAAACCCACCATAAAAGTGGCTGTATGGCTTCACTAGCACAGTTAAGCTCTTATACTTCACAGAAAGCGACCATAAATTCCCTGAGAGCAGATGTTACCATCGGTGGTGGCTGTGTCGGGTCTCATGTGTTTATTTTGCGGGTACAGTCATAACACAGGCAGTCGAGTTGCAGACCTGTGGATCAGAGTCCATTGATTATGGCAAACACACCTCTAGGGCCAAGGGCGGGGTCTGAACCATTGTCAGGAAGTCATTGACCATAAAGTTATTGAGCCGACAGCAGAGGTTCTGTGCGAGATGCTCTGCTGTGCACTGATAGTTAGAGAAATTCAAGAATTATTGCTACTATGTGTCAAAGAGGCCTTAAAATAGTTCTTTGGCTCTGCTACAACAAATGCATGCAATAGTTTGTGATAAATATTGGTCAGATAAGAGTTATAGTGCAGACGTTTCATGTAACTTAAACTCATGATTAATGCCAGATGTTGTTTTTCAGCACCACTATTTGGCTTCATTTTCTCAGTGCCATAAAAGGTAAAAAAAAAAGGTTATTAGATAAAATAATACAGAGGGGAACTGGTTCAGTCATGTGAAAAAAAGAGGAATCCGCATTTGCCTTGAATTATCGTAGCATGGGCGGAGAATGTCATCTTTGTTGAAAAAAAGTGTCTGGTTCTTACCGGGCAGTAGAAATGTTAAAATCTAACCTAAAATGCACAGAAACACAAAAAGGATTCTACATTATTTTCAGAGATGAAATCAAAATAAGAAAGCTGTAAACCAATGGTCTTTAACTCCGGTCTTAATGTGTCACCGTCCTGGAGCTTTTGCTTGGATCCCCGCTTCAACACAGCGAAATCAAAACATCCTGACATTCCAAGGAGTTAATTTTGCCCTTTCGTTCAGATGTGTTAGAGCAAGGATGCATCCAGAGATTGCAGGATTGTAGCTCTTGTGGACAGGTGTTGCAGATGCTTTCTGTAACTAAAGGAAACATCGCTTCTATACGATTTAGGAGGAAAAAGATTATTTCATCATTATCGGCTTGACCTCCTCTATTAAGAAAAGGAGCTTTGGCAGCTTGCTGCTCTAGAGCATTCAGGTTTGTGTCAACACAAAGCCATGATGGAAAGATAAAAATATGCACCTTAGAGAAGCAGTTGCTGCTGCCATTAATCTAGGAACTTTTTTTTAAAGATTATCAATCTACAGTATTAGTTTATCTTTCTCCGTATGTGATTGGGCAGCCCAACATCAGTTCAGGATCATTTCACCAGGACAGTGTTCTGTAATCGATGTAATTGGTAGTCAATGCAGCTTTTGGGCACAAGATAGTTGTATTGTAAGGCCAGTTTATGTCACTGCAATGGGAGGCAGACCTGTCAGAAAAGGTCTGCACCCTCTGCTGACCTGGTGAGGAATTGCTTTAGAACTCTGACACAGCAATGGAGAAGTATGAAAGCAAAACCTCTCCAACAACTCTTCAACATGTATGCGTGTGCTTGCAAAATTGATGACGGAGAAGTTTAAACTGGGCTTAAGAAAGATTTTTCCCACGTGGAAAACATTTAGGACTCCTGCCATTCGTCCCAGGAGTGGACGTCCCGCCAAATCAATGCCAAGGTCAGACACCAAAGTTCAGAGAAATTACGAAAAAACACTGTAGTGCTCCATCTCTGATTCTACAAGCCTGTTAGCTTCGTAAGGGTAAACATTTATCACAGGACACTTAGAAAATAACTAAATAATTTCGAAAAGGTTGAATTCATGACTAGGATATTGGGTGGTGTCAGATGCATGACAAAAATACACCTCCATATTTTTATACTTTAAAACATTTTAAAAAACAGACACCGGCAGCTTCTGGTTTCAGACCAGTGCTTCAAAAAGGGGTGCCTCTCGATCCTCTCTGTGGACCTCAGCAGGATGTGTCCAGTGTCCATTAGGTTTTGTGAAACTGAATCTGAGTGAACCACAACACTGCTTAAATACAGTTCAGACATTCAGAACTGCAAAGCGATGGGAATATAGAAGCATTAGAGGAACTGGCAGCAACAGGGGAAGAGAAAAACCACAAATAAACAAAACTATACAGAAACTAAACAAACAAAGAGACAGTCAAACATAACACGTCGGCCTAAACATCTCATACAAGCTGTCAAGCACAGTGGTGGAAAGGTTATAGTCTGAACTTGTGTCAACATCACTAGAAGTGGATTCCTTCCAGTCACCGAGTCA
Organism: Apricaphanius iberus; assembly: GCA_028564705.1. Taxonomy (NCBI): domain Eukaryota; kingdom Metazoa; phylum Chordata; class Actinopteri; order Cyprinodontiformes; family Aphaniidae; genus Apricaphanius; species Apricaphanius iberus. The sequence continues at coordinate 1,233,309 of JAPXFQ010000014.1, read as the reverse complement.
ACCGTTAGTATAGGAAACTACTCTAGAGTCAAACATGAGACCATCTTTCTGTCTGATGAAGTTTGGCAGATGTCAGGTCATCAATAGGATAATTATTCCAAACAGGCAGCAAATCTACAAAAAAATGGCTAAAAAATAAGCGAGTCAAGTTACTGCAGTGGATTAGTCAAAGTGTAGTCCTCTGCTTGACTAAGAAGCTGTCGTAGGACATCCAGAGATGTCTGCAGAGATAAATGTATGCTACAATTAATGAAGTAAAATAATGTTGTGAAGTGAAATTAGCCAAAACTCCTTCTCAATGTTGTGAGAGACTGATAAGGTCAGAAAATTCCAACTGGAAGCAACTACCGCTTACAACGGTCCTAAAAACAGCCATGGGGTGTACAGCATGTCCATTTTAGGTCATCCCTATACTGAACCTCTTTTGTGTTTTTGTATTTTTGAACATAGATACAAATTATTTTAAAATCAGGTGGAGAACCAAAGATTAAAATAGAGTACACTTTTATTTTTTCTTCTTGTTTTTCTTCTTTTTTTTAAAAGATTTTGTCAGCGGTAGTGGTCTTTATGTGAAAGTTACGGGGACACATGCGTCGCAGATTCCAAGGTTGGCACTCAAAGACGTTCCTGTCCTGTTTTTCTTATTAAAAACAATTACATACCAGAAAGTCTGTGTCATAAGTTTTTCTGAAACTAAAAAGTAAGTGTGTTTGACTCTATATTCTCTGGAACCGTCTTTGCCAACATCATGTCACGACAAGCCCTCACTCAACCAGCTTTTTTTTGTGTGTGAAGGAAATCTCACACCTTTTCACACCATGTCACTTTCACCCTCAGCATGAGATCTACGCACATCATTGTCTACACACCAACTGAACACATTACTTCCTTGTAACTGCTGGTGAGTACTAAAACCTTAATTTTTTATGCACGTTCTATGGATACATGTGTTGTTTTACTTTGAGTTGCATGGGTTACATTAATTTTAAAAATAAATTAATGAAGGGATGCTGAATTATGGAGGACTCTAAGGGATAGGGGCAGATGATGGATGCAGGCGGTGTAATGTGCAGAATATTTTACCTGCATACTTGTTTTACAATCTGTTTATATGCAGCTTTCAAAAGAACAATCCTCACTAAACAGGAATTATAATTTACAATATTCACATGAAAACTTATTTTGATTTTTACCTCCATTGTTGTGCGTGGAAACAGTTTTACCTGTAAATTTAACGCAACGGTGCGCTTAAAACCTTAAAACCTGTCTTCACAACTCACTGGAATTCCTCTTACAAGCACTGTAATCATCTTCCACTGGCAACCCCATAACTTTTTACTTTTAAAAGAGTTTCATTGCAAAACAAAATTGCAGAGCTAGATTTGGTTTATTTGGGGGTTTCAAAGAAAAATCAGATTTGAGTTTTATGTAAACAAAGGCTGCAGCTCTAGACATGTCGCTGTGGTTGAGGGTTTTCCCTTTTTTAATCGGTACAAATGTTTCCTCATATTTCTCATTGTCTCTTAATAAGCCCGATCCCTAACGCTCATATGGACATACTTTGATGCAAACACATGTAGACGTGATTTACATGCATACCTAAATGAATTTATTTGAGCCTTTAGATGCTCTTCTTCTTGCATTACATTTCTCCAAACTTATGTGTATCATCTGTGCTCTGCTATACTCACAAACGGATTAAAGCTTCACATTTCTGTGATTCTTATTTTGTTTTGTTTTCACATTTAAATTTGAAGATCATCAAACAACTATTGAAGGATAACCTGAGTAGACTATGAAGCCATTTTTCAAATGATGGGGTTATTTACCGAGGGAAGAAAGCTGTCTAACCCTACCTGGTGACAACAACACAGTTGTTAAAATATGTGTGATTAAATTTGATTTACCACATTCTTTTTTTATTCAGTATCAACAGCTACACCCAAAGCCTGATTCCTGGTTGATCTGTAGAACTTACTTAAACAGAACTTGTTTGCCAAGATGAAGTAGGTTTATAGTTATAAGAAAACAGAAATTCATGCTGTGATCTAATGAAATCCAGGAACAGATGAGAAACAAAGTCACTGCCATCTATTGGTCTATTTAACGGTTAGAAGCCAATTTCTAAGGCTGTAGGACTCCAGTGAACCACAGTAAGACACAATATCCACAAGAAGAGAAAGCAAAAATCGGTGGTGACCCTTTCAAGAGTGTATCCAAAATTCATCCAGGAAGTTAAAGAAGAGCCTAAAGCAGGGCTCTCTAACCTGCGGCTCCAGAGCTGCAAGTAACTTTTGGACGTTCTACAATGGCTCTAAATAACTTGGGCTAAAAATGCTAAAGAACTAAATAATGTTTTTTAAATCATGACACATTGAAGTTTTAGCTGTTTGTTTTGTCAGGAAATTATCGCAATACAAATGTAAGATACTAAACGTACCAGTAATACATTTTTAGATACATATTTCTTGTCATTTTACATAATGTTGCTCAGATATCAACCTGCAAATTGCAATAAGACGGATGTCTTTAAAAACAAAACTTTTCCTATAGTAGACATTTATCAAAAAGTATAGTTTTTATTTAGTTAGCTTTTATATATTCATGTAGTTTTCTTAAAGTCATGTAACATTTTAGGCTTTAAATTAGATTTATTTAGTTGGACTTTGCCCAAAAATGACTGGATTTTAAAAGGTTGCAGACCCTGGACTGAGTTCAACATCTAAAGCTCTGCAGCTATCCCTTGCCTCATTTAAATTCAGTGTTCATGATTTAGCAAAAGAGAAATAGAGACTGGTGAAAAATGCTCAATGGGGGCATCCTAAGATGGAAAACATTAATAACCATGCAAGAGAACATGAAGACCAACTTGTGGACTAATGAGACAAAAGTGGAAGACTTTCCAAAAACAAAAATGCACTATTATAGAAAAACAAGCCGTGTCATAAAGTCTGGACTTTATGACAAGGCTGTCGATGCATGTTGTTCATGCTGAAAAAGACTCATTAAAAGTTGTAAAAACAGAGGGAATCCGCAAGGAGGCAAATAGTTGTTCACACCACTGGATATCAGGATTTCATATTGTCTTGGAGATAGTTATGAATCAAGATGAGATTACATCAGTCATCCTACTGCATCGATTTCTTTCTCTAAAAACTGCTCATATGTTGTAGGATTAATTTTAATCTGCCATAGATCTATTTAATTAACTTTATTGCCTTTTGTTTTGTTTTCTTGATTTCATAAACGGTTCATCTGGCTTGGGTTTTAGTTTTTTCTGTTATTTGTGTGGATGCCTAACTCCTGCCTCTACATGAATCATCATCTTCCTCCCTGTCTGTGTTAATAGGTATTATTTTGTTCCTTGTTAGATTATCTTCCCCCTTTTCTGTGTGAGTGTTTAAGGTCACGTCTGCTTTTTGGAAGACTTTTTTTTAAAATGGATTTTCAGCATCTGCAGCCCTTTGTTTTGCAATAACAAACATTTATCTAATTTATTAATTTTATCTCCACTGTAGGGGAAACAATAAATATATAAATATCATTGCAACCACCAGGCTGTCAGTTTATACTGTTGTGTAAATAATTACACACTGGCTGAAGCTGCTGTTACAACTAATATCACAATCATATTTGTCTCAAGAACACAGTGACTGTAAAACAGGCCCCAATCATTACCCCACCACCACTGTGCTTGAGCATGTATGGGGTGTTGATATACTGTGTTTGCTTTTCTCCAAATACATTTCTCTGCTTTATGGCTTTGGTGTCATATATCCCAGAAGCACAGCAACCCAGAAGTCTTGTGGTGTATTCAGAGCCTGCCAGGTTGTTCTCTGGTAAAAATCCTCAAACAATATGTGCTTTCTTTTTCTAATTATCCTGTCATGAACTCCAATTTTTTTTTTTTTCTTTTTTTTGCATTGGACAGTTTGACCTTAGAATGAATTTTCTTGGATTTCCTTGTAATACTTATTAAATTGATGTCACCATCAGGGGCTTTTCTCAGTTCATTGTGTAAACATACACCTCTATAGTCCAGGACTCAAAACTGACAAATCTCCTGCTCTTAAAGCTGCAGTCATGGTGTTGATGATTAATTAATTCAAATTCAGATCAAAAATCTTTATCAATCCCAAAAGAAAATGTAATGTTATTGAAACTCATTGCTGTCCTTGCTGATGGCTGGGCAGAATGGATCTGCAGCGGTCAGTATTGAAGTGAATCCACGGAAGCCTCTGACTGAAGACACTGTTGTTGTATTACAGTCTCATGAAGAGGAAGCTCACGGTTGTCTATAATGTTCTTTGTTTTATGATGAATCCTTCTTTGCATCATCATCTCCAGAGGTTCCACAGTCGTCCCCGGATCAAAAGCAACCAGCTGGTTGAGCCTTTTCGGTCCCTGGATGTGAAGCTGCTATATGAAGCATCTTTCTGCAAACACTGAAGGAACTAGGCTTCCTCAAGAAGTAAAGTCTGTTACGTCTTCTTGTTGTCTCCAGTTTAGTCTGTTTTTCAGGTTAAAACCAAAGTATTGATACTTCTCCACAATCTCCACTTCTTCCTCCATGATGTAGTTGTGTTCATCCAAACCCTGTTTCTCTTGGATTCTCCAATCATATCTTGTTCTGTTAACATTTAAGACAAGACAATTGTTCCCGCGCCATGGCACAAACTGATTGCTAACGAACCAGAAAGGGTGTACTTACTTTGTCAGACGTATTTTTTTCCCTTTTAGCTTTTTTATTTATTTTCTTAAGATTATTTTGTGATGATAGAAAGAAAATAACCCAAGCACAAATCTTTGAATATCGTTTTAATTAACCTAAAATCCACATAAAGGACAAAATCACCAATAACATGACTTTACTTGGTGAGAAACTTGCCAAGCATTAGGCTACTCATGAACATAGGCTTAGCGCGCATTTTATAAACAAGCCACAAACAGTGCAACCACAAGTGTCTGACTTAAGACTTTCCTGAATGAAGGTTATGTTTTGCATGCCTCAGGTATTTCTTTTGTAGGAATGAGGAACTGAAGTCAAACAGCATCTTGTAAAGCCACTAGGTTTAACTGGAGGAGCTACACATGCAGACGTTTATGATCATCAGTGGTGCTTGTGTCATGCTGCTGCTGTTATGATGCCGAACTCACTTTTTCCCATCAATTTATCTCTACAAAAAGAACAGTATTTGCATACAAGTATCTAAGAAGCCTAATGTAAATTCAGCTAAGTCAGGCTTTACTGTACGGTGGAGCATTTGGTAGCATTGTTGCCTTGCACCAAGAAGGTCCTGGATTTGATTCCTGCCCTGAGTTCTACCTATGCATTTATAGGTTATGTCTAGGTACTCTGGTTTCTTCCCACAGTCCAAAAACATGACTGTTTGGTTCATTGGATTCTCTATGTTGTCCTTAAGTTTGTTTGTCTGCATGATTGCTTTTCCTGTATGTCTCATGCATCTGAAAGCAGAAAGCATTGAATACAACAGCAAACTTACCAAAAAATGGGTACCCATCTATGCTGACAGGCCAAGCTAGGAGGGCATTAATCTGAGAAGCAGCCAAGAAGCCCCTGGCAACTCTAAAGGCTTGAAGTTGATTTAGAAATATCTCTAAGAACTTGGCATATATTGAATGGCTGAAAAACTAATTGGCTTATGAATTCAGTTTGTATTTTTACCTTTATTCTTACCTGTGTTGTCTCAGACAGACAGATGCTGGTTAGTTTCCCAATTTCTCTCTAACAGACGTGATGCCCAGTTTGTTCTTCTGCTGCCGTACAGATCTGCTTCAAAGTTCATTGTGTTGTACATTCAGAGATGGTGTTTTACATAAATTTCCTGTAGCAAGGTTATTAGAGCTGCTGTTCCCTTTCTTTCTTCTTAAACCTTTTTCAAACAATGCTCTGTAGAACCAAGATAGGACTAAATGGAAATAATGTATCCAAAGAACGATACAACTGTACTTGATATCCAAAAAATCAAACCAGATGGAGAAAATAATAAAGCTTACATGACAATTTAATATTTTGGTTAGTTTAATAAATCAGCATACATCTTTAGATAAAAAAAAGCTGGATATACAGACGTGGACAAAATTGTTGGTACCCTTCATTAAATAAAAGAAAAACTCATAATGGTCACAGAAATAACTTTAATCTGACAAAAGTAATAATAAATAAAAAGTATATAAATGTTGACCAATGAAAGTCAGACATTGCTTTTCATCCATGCTTCAACAGAATTATTTAAAAAATAAATGCATGAAACAGGCCTGGACAAAAATGATGGTACCCCTAGAAAAGAATGAAAATAATGTGACCAAAGGGACATGTTAATCCAAGGTATGTCCACTAATCAGCATCCTAGGTGTCTACAATCCTGTAATCACTCAGTGGGCCTATATATAGGACTCCAGGTAGTCACTGTGTTGTTTGGTGACGTGGTGTGTACCACACTCAATATAAACCAGAGGAAGCAAAGGAAAGAGTTGTCTCAGGAGATGAGAAAGAAAATCATAGACAAGCATGTTAACTGTAAAGGCTATAAGACCATCTCCAAGCAGCTAGATGTTTCTGTGACTACAGCTGCACATGTCATTCAGTAATGTACGATCCATGGGACTGTAGCCAACCTCCCTGGACGTGGCTGCAGGAGGAAAATTGATGACAGATCAAAGAGACGGATAATCCAAATGGTAACAAAAGAGCCTAGAAAGACTTCAAAATAGATCCAAGCTGAACTTTATACTCAAGGAACATTAGTGTCAGATCGGAACATCCTTCGCTGTTTGAGCCAGAGGACAAATCATTAAAAAAAACAGACTGGAGTATGCCAAACTACATGCTGACGAGCCACAAAGCTTCTGGGAGAATGTCCTGTGGACAGATGAGACAAAAAATTAACTTTTTGCCAAGGCACATCAGCTCTATGTTCACAGACGGAAAAATTAAGCATATCTAGAAAAGAACACGGTCCCTACTGTGAAACATGGGGGAGGCTCGGTTATGTTCTGGGGCTGATTTGCTGCATCTGACACAGGGTGTCTTGAATCTGTGCAGGGTACAATGAAATCTCAAGACTATCAGGGGATTCTAGAGAGAAATGTGCTGGCCAGTGTCAGAAAGCATGGTCTCAGTCGCAGGTCACGGGTCTTACAACAGGAAAATGACCCAAAACACACAGCTAAAAACACCCAAGAAGGGCTAAGAGGAAAACACTGGCCTTCTATGAGCCCTGATCTCAATCCTATTGAGCATCTTTGGAAGGAGCTGAAACGTGCTGTCTGGAAAAGGCGCCCTTCAAACCGGAAACAACTACAACAGTTTGCTCATGAGGAGTGGGCCAAAATACCTGTTGAGAGGTGCAGAAGTCTCATTGACAGTAAGAGGAATCATTTGATTGCAGTGATTGCCTCAAAAGGTTGTGCAACCAAATATTAAGTTGTGGGTACCATCATTTTTGTCCAGGCCTGTTACATGCATTTATTTTTAAAATAATTCCGTTGAAGCATGGATGAAAAGCAATGTGTGACTTTCATTGGTCAACATTTATATAAATTTTATTTATTATTACTTTTGTCAGATTAAAGTTATTTCTGTGACCATTATGAGTTTTTCTTTGATTTAATGAAGGGTACCAACAATTTTGTCCACGTCTGTATATGGATTTACAAGAAATAAACACACGAGAATGAACAAAGACAAAAGTGAATGAACAACAAGGAAATTATCAAAATGGAAACTTAAAAAAAATCAAAGTTGTAAGACGGTAACAAAAAGGTGCAGAAATTAATTTAAACCTTTACAAGGTGTCAAATAAGATAAAACCAGAAAATTACCCCGATACCACAGACGTCTGCACAATCGTTGTCTCATTTAATCAGAACAGTTTTCAATAGGATTTTTGCTTTATTACCTCTTTGCTCTCATAATTTATTTTCACATTGTTTCCTTTTATTTAAATTATTTGAATAAAACATTCTATCTATTCCCATGCAAAAAAAGTCAAATAATTTTAATAAAAAAATAAACAAACTACATTGGTTTTTGCATTCACTTTGACAGGCCTTTCTATATAGTTTGAGTACCGGAACAAATCCAATAAAGTCTATGTGTCACGTTGTTCATTTGCCCCACTACTTACTGCTTGTGTATGTCCAGAGGATGATGCAAATAACGTTGAGACTCCGTTGCCATTTGAGCCAGCGCAATAATTTAGAACTGTCATCAGGCAATTTGACGGGACGCCTTTCCTAGTAGTACATGATCACTTTTTAATGTACACCCTCCAGCCAATCAGAACCAAGTATTCACCCCAACCACGGTATAAAAAGAGTTACCTCCTGCTAGTAAAATGAATCACAGTAACTTAATCCTGTAATGTGTGTCATGGCATGCCTGAAAAATCCAGGCAAAACAGTAATCAATTCCCAGAAAACATTTGCTTTTAACTTGTATCCAATATGATAAAAGTCTAATCAGTTTTTTTATTTTTCTTTCCTTGTCCTTGACAGTTACAAGAATACCCCCACCCAAACGCACCCAGGTGTTGACATACTTGTAAAACAAGTGGAAAGATCCAACTTTACTTTCCCAGGATGAGTTCAGAGGGAAATGGGACCTGTCTGCCAAAGGAAAGTGACGTTGGAAATGTGTTCCTGATGATTTTCCTGATTGTTGAGACAGTTGTTGGCCTGCCAGGAAGCATCCTTGCACTGTGGATTTTCTGTTGCCGTGTGAAGTTCTGGAAATCCCACATCACCTTCCTCTTTAATCTGTGTCTGGCTGACTTCCTGCTCTTTGTCAGTGTGCCTTTCCGCATTGACACCCACTTGCAAGGGGACAACTGGAGGTTTGGACAAGTTTGGTGCCGCATTAACCTTTACATGCTGTCCGTCAACCGATCTGCCAGTATTGCTTTCATGACAGTCGTGGCACTGGACCGTTACTTAAAGGTGGTTCATCCGCATCGCGCAATTAGTCGACTTAGTTCAACTCAGGCTCACAAGCTGTCAGCTCTGATATGGCTAATAGTGATTTTATATCGCCTCCCGTTGTTGACCACCAACCTCCTCCATAAGAAAGACAAGTCCAGCAGACAACTGTGTCGCAGCTTCCACTACTACAAAGTAATCCCTCTGCCTTTAAAGGTGCACTATGTTGCTTACATTTTAGAGTTCTTCCTGCCATTTATTTTGATGCTCTTCTGCTCAGTCATGATCGCCTGCCAAGTACGAAGGGTGCAAATGGACAGACAGAGAGTACGACGCGCCATTCGGGCTGTAATGGTCATCTTTATGGTGTTCACCTTCTGCTTCATGCCGGGTGTCTTCACAGGCCTGGTGGGGCTGTACATAAAGACGTACCACCCAGAAAAATGTCAATCCTACATGTTATGGATTAATCTCTTCATGGTGTCCATTGGCTTCACCTACCTGAACAGTGCGTTGGACCCTGTCATCTATTTCTTCTCAAGCTCTGTGTTTCACGACACTCTGAAGAACTCCCTCAAATGCAGGAGGGAAATCAGAGCAGACAGTAGCTTATAACTGCTATCAGGTAAATAGTATTGAACATTCAAGATTGAATTGGATTAAAAAATAAATTAAACAGATGTTTACACACGATGGATAAAAAAGGCATCCAGGTAAACTTTTTTCTCACAATAGATCACACGGTTAACTTTCCTATTTGGGATTTTCCACCCTTTAGCAACATCATCCCTTCAAATGTAATTTTCAGAATTTCTGCTGGTAACATTGAGGAAAATATACCCAGAAAACCATTTTCTATCAATTTTTTACTTTATATTTGGAAGATACTTGCACCACAGTTCCAAACTGTTTAAAAAGTTTGCTTGATAGTTGAATGACAAAAAAGTTTATTCGTTCATGATTCAGAGTACCTATTTTCAAAAAATGTAAAACAAACCAAACAGATTTATTTGATTTTCTGTCAATGTGTCTCAATTTTAATATTCACTAACATTTTATTTGAAAAACAAAAATGAGCAAAGGGTGGAACATCCACAAAAGAACACTTGCTAAAAGCAATATCTTAAAAAACCCTGCAGAAACTGCGATAGTTTGTTTTACCTTGTCTTCGTGTATTAATGTTTTAAAAGATATCAATCTCCATATTAAAATACTTTTAAAACATGTTACATAGAAACTTGATTTTGATATTATTTGAAAGTTATTTAAGAAATTTATTGTGACATACAACACAAGAAAATGCTTTCTGCTAATCAAAGTCGGGTTTGAACTTTTTATAACCACTCTATTTTACCAGTTTCAAGCAGCAGTTTTTATGACCTTTAAGTTATTTCATAGATGTTTATACTTTTTTACAGGAAGAAAATAAAATGTTTGCTAACTGGGTTTATTTGTAATTTTGAAATGACTGAATTTTTAGAAAGATTTCAGGGAAAGGTTTAGATTGAAAGTTGAAAACGGTGTACAGTGTCAAATATAGTAAATATACATTCTGAGAATCTTGCATTATAGAAAAGCTATCACAAACCAATTAGCTAAACATATCAGGTGAAGACAATCATTCCCAACAGCAAGTGATGCATGTTTTATTTTCTTTACTTGAAAAATAATTCTGTCCAGTAAACAATAGAGCTGTTAAAATTGGTTAGATAACTCAACGTACGGTATGTTATTCTGCCAGATCGAACGGCTCTGAAACAAAATAAACTTCAGATGTTTACTATAAAGGACAACAACCATACAACCTGTTCTGAGCGCGTCAAAACATATGGTCAGGAGTCTGATCTTGTGTCCATATGTGACGAGTTGGAAGTGAGTATGCCTTGATGATTCCGGATCTGGATCTCGATAACCAACCCTGATTGTGTCCATTTATATCCCTCCGGTATTTTATCTGGTTTAATGCTTTGGAGTAGGATGAGGGAAAATTGATCAGGAAATAGTAGGCTATGTCCGGGGATCTCAACTTCAGTAAAAGGTCCGCTCCGACAGATTCTAAAGTGTTTAAAAGTATCCCATGGGGCATGATAAGTGTTGGGGATGTTTAATCTTTTAAATTTCCTTGTATATACAATAATATCTTCTGTTTTAAAATGGAAGGTCAACTCTGATGGATTAAAATCCCAGCTGCCGACGATCATTTTGATTAAGTTAATGCCTCCCAGCATTCCGCGAAGCTCTGAGAGTCACATGACATCCGGAGCTCTATAGTTCCAATTCATTTTAAAATGACCATACTAGGCCAGTAGGTAGCCTTACTATAGGCTGATGACAATATTCTCTGAAAAATAGGTAATTAACTAGGACTAAGACCAAAATACCTTTCCATTAAAGACAAGAGCAATCAAACCTTTATTCTGATCTTGACACCGTTGGTGGAGATAGACTCAATACCCCTGTGACCCAGGAGGTATAGGTGGATGTGGGCAATTTATGGATGGAACTTGACATTTTATCTATTTGTTGGTGCTTTCTTGTACTTGTACATGTTTATCTGCCTTGCCAATGCCACTTGGGATAACCTTCTAATAAGAAAATATGATAATCATAGCTTCGACTCATCCTTATAGACATAAATATACCACCCTATCTCTCTTGCAGAAAAAAAAATAGCCTTCATTTGTGCTTGCTTGGTTTATATTTACTTTAAACTGATTATTATTTGTTTACAGCTGTTTATGAATCTATTGTAAATGATACTGATTAAAGCTTAAAAACCATATATGAAAGACAATGGCATTGATTCATTCATTTTAAATGACTAAATACTTAAATTAAATAAGAAATATACCTCTGAATTTACTGCTTAGATGTTGTCTCTCCTACACAAGGTCAGCCTTCTATTACCTTAACAATCTTTTTATAAAGGATATGTTTAGGCTTACATGGTCATACAGTATGTACTAACCTAATCATATTCAAGGCAATCAGATCCAAATTTATTTCATTGAATGGCATACAGCAAAAATGTCTCTGTAAATCTTAATATTATTGCTTGCATGTAGAACTCACAGTATCCTTGTCAGATTGGGAGCTGTTTCACAGGTACATGGTGATACCAACTTTGGAGAACACAGACCTCTAGTGGTCAACTATATATATATATATATATATATATATATATATATATATATATATATATATATATATATATATATATAGGACTGATGTTACAACAGGACCTCAAAAAACTCATCCATGTATTGATATTTTGTCAGATTGATTACTGCAACAGCGACCTCACAGGTCTTCCTAAAAAGTCAATAAGACATTTCTACGCTCCTCTAATCTCCAACAAACTTCCAGATGACTGCAAAGCTGCTAAAACACTGAGATCTTTCACATCAAGGCTAAAAACCCATCCGTTTAGGGACATAATAATAATAATTATATTTTATATTGTAGTAATGTTTTCATGTATCATATCTTTTGTGTTATTTTCATGTTTAATTGCTGATTTTATTAACAGTTCCTATGTTCTGTGTATACTTTATTACTGTTTACTTCATCACCAATCATGTAAAGCACTGAGTTACCTTGTTGTTGAAATTGTGCTATACAAATAAAATTGCCTTGCCTTGCCTACCCTTGTGTGCCATAACAAATTCCAGTGAACAATGTTGTTTCTGTATTTATCCGTAAATGTAAATATTTTGAGATTACTGCATATAAAGAAGGTTAAGAAGTATTTAAATTTCTATTTGCCAATAAACGGTGCCTGAGCATTTATGTTCTTATTTAACTATTTTCTATTGATGTTTCTTAAACTAAATGTCTTGCTGTGCATTATTATCTTTTTTTTTATGAAGGATATGTTTAGGCTTACATGGTCATAAGTTCTAATCTAAACACATTCAAGGCAATCAGATCCAAATTTATTTTATTGAATTACATACAGGCATACATACAAATTTCTTTGTAAATCTTAACACTATTGCTTGCATGTAGAACTCACAGTAACCATGTCAGATTGGGAGCTCCAACAAACTTTGGAGAACATGGACCTTTATATATATATATATATATATATATATATTTTCCACACATGTGAAAACGGCCTTAGTGTGGGTGCAAATGGCCCCCGGACACCACTTTGGAGACCCCTGATGTAGAAGATGTGCGACACCAGAACGAACAATGAATCTCAGCTAAAGGCTGCTACTAAGCAACTTGGACTTCCTCAATACCTCAGCAGATCTCCTCCATGCCACAATGCATCAAATAAAAATATAAAAAAATATGTATATCAAATATAACTTCCGCTCATTTTATTACCAAAGACCAGCGCCATCTAATGAAAGCTTAGTGCGGTAACCGTACGTCTTATTGTAGGAGGTATACGTGCGCGCTCCCGCGCCGAATTCTTTTCATACTCTTGTCGTGTCTTTTTACACAACACACCACTGGTGACCGCTCAGATTACTTCCGCGTCGTTACAAAAGACATTTACGGAGGTTACTGAATAGCCACTTTATTTGTTTTACATTAAGCTATAGCAGGGCTCTGCTGGCATTAAAAGCCGCTTTTTAAGATTTCGTCTCGCGAACAGATCATGTAGGGATAAAACAGAACGAATAAATCCTACGTGGAAGCTCGAAAGGTTTGTGTAGTGTAATATGTATATGTAATTGATAGAATAAAATATTTTCCAAAAACCTCGCAAACGTTTAAGAAAAAAAAATCGTCACAATTACGTCTCATCCGGGGTAGCCTGTTTAAATTCACAACTGCCCCTGCAGCAGAGTGGGCTCCAGTGGCGCAATCGGTTAGCGCGCGGTACTTATAAGTCAGTACACAGCAGAGCAATGCCGAGGTTGTGAGTTCGAGCCTCACCTGGAGCAGTCTTTTGGCACTTCTTTCTAAAATTTTGTGCAACTCTAACTTGCCGTCCTGTCAACTAATATATTGTTTTTAATTATATTCCGCCCATGTAAAGACACATTTTGTTTTAAAAAATTAGACTAAATTATTTGACTAAAAGGAAGTTGAATTTAGGTAATTTTTCTATGGTATGAAATACACTTTTGAACTTATGATTATTTTATATTCTTTATAAACTGGAAGGGAGACGTTGACGATGTAAACAAAACTGTTAGTGTTACTGGTATCCCTAAATTGTAGGAAGATGTGTGTAAACTCTTTATATGTGTATCTGTTTTGCCATAAACCGCCTCAGTTATTCTGATGTTTGAATATTTTAACTACATGCTGCTATTTGTATGCAATTAATATTCAGCTGGTCTTTATTTTTATATATTTGTTTATTTCTAGATGGATGAATGAATGGATTTTACCATGTCCTTATAAATATAATATTTTCGGGGAAGTCGTTATCCTGCAGTGTGGTTGTAGTTTCACCGACAGCAGGGGGCAGTAGCGCTCCATCTGTGCAGACTGAGTAGCAACTACCTTGTTAAATTTTTTTTGGGGTGTTTTGAAATGTTCCTTCAAAACTACAAAGCTGAGGTATTTAGCATAGAATAGAATAGAATTCAACATTATTGTAATTGCACATGCCACAAGTACAAGGCAACAAAATGCAGTTTGCATTCATCCAGAAGTTTGCTTTAGCAAGAATAAAGATATATTACAGAATATAGATCAATTATGGATATGTTACAAATGTACACAGTATGACTATACCTATAAGTATACACAGGCTATAACTAGTGAATGTACAGGCTATGAACCGGTTGGTTATAAATATTGGACTCTTTTTTTTTGGAACACTTTAAACTATAGAGCGGGTATTATTTTGATTTTACAGATAAAACTAAACTTTTAGCTAAACCTTTATTGTTTTAAAGATAACTGTAAAATATAACCAGTTTTATGAAAGTGATCAGAGTAAAGTGTAAGGGACGAAACAGATCAGATAAATATTGTCACAAACTCGCAGTTACATATTTCACCAACAGAGGCTGCTGTTGTCCACTATTTGGATAGGAATATTCTTCTACCTCCCTTCATATTTGAATCTAACTGGCTGGATGTCCTTTTTTGAATAAAAACAATCTTTTAATTTATTTAGCAACTTTCGCTTTCTGTCTCCTTTACATGAAAAGAGATGAAAAAAAGTTGGTAAAGTTTATTTTTTAAATAAAGGTAGATAAAATATCTTTTGTTCTCTGTATATTAAATGTTTCCCTTACTGAATATAAAAAAAGCCAGACATTTATTCTACATGTGTTCTCTATGTATTCTAGTGAACATTATATTATGAGGTAGTGGGTGTGATAAAGAGCCTATAACACAAAGCAGTAGCAAACATCAAAATATCTAAAAACAAAAGATCTTATTTTTTATTTGACTTTCAAGAAATCAAGATTAGTTCAGGTAAACAAAATAGTTTGATACTTAAAATAATCCAAAACGAACACACATTGCTATCTGTTTATGTTTTCATTGCCCTTTCTGATTGGTAATCTGTACCCATCTGTCTAAACATGGCCGTGTTGTCTTTTCCTCTCCATTCACCCGCTATAGATTTGTGTTCTTTCCCTTAAATGTAAAAAACTAGAGTTGTTCCAACTTGTGTTTATATCAAAGTACAAAACAAAAGAAACACACAGCCTGTTGGACAGCAATGCAGTACTAACCTTTAGAGCTGCAGAAAACATTCAACTACAATCATCATCTCGGCTTCAGTGTTTGAAATATCACATAAGTAAAACAGTGCTCGGATGCAATATCTAGCTATTATATTGCAGGTATAACACTCAGCGGCCACTTTATTAGGAGAATCTGTTTATGGTCACATATTAAAAAAAATAACTACTCAATACGGCAGCAACTTACTCCCTTTAGGCATTTAGAGGTTGAGAAGACGACTTACTGAATGTACAAACCAAACCTCAGAATGATGATTTCAGTGACTTTCAACAGATCATTGTTATTGCTATTTTTCAGATTTACAGAGAATGGTCCAGCCGACACTATATGGACCCACATAACACATTTCCATGACATCAAACACAGACAGAAACGACGACTTTCCTCCTGGATCGGTAAGCTATCTCACTAGCTAACTTTGCTGTCAGTTAAACAACATTCCTCACTGGACACAGTTCAGGTTGGTCACTAGGAGTATTGGCACCGAACCAGGCAACCCAAGAGCTGGAATGATGTTTTTGTTGTTGTAACTACAACCTAGATTAACTAGATGTGGCTATCATGCTCATGTTTCATATCCGGCCTTTAAAATTGTAAATGGTAAAAAAAGGTAAATTGATCAACCCTGCCTTGCATAACCAGTTCAGTCTGGTGGCCGTGGGTTTATAGTATAGGAGATCTTTTCTCAGCAGATTTTCAGTTTTAGAAAAGTTAACCTTCGGTAGTTGCAGGACTACAACCGTCCAAGAATAAATGAATTCCCAAAAATTCAAACCCTGTTTAAAAAGACTTAAAGCTGCCTATTATAAATAGTTTAAACTCCATTTACACATTAATATGTATGAATGTTGCTCCTGAATTGTCTAGCCAAAAGTTTGTGAAGCAGCAAGCACCAAGGTGTCAATGATACATACTGACAATGGATTATACACAGCAGGCTACATGAGTATTGTTGCTGGCCAGTGTACCCATTTTCTGATGGATATTCCCAAACTGCTTTTTTGTACATTACAATGAGTTTGCTGTTGTCCAATGGCTGCACAGTCACCAGTTCTCAATCCAATAGAAAATCTTTGTTCTTAGGGGGTTTACTCTAGGAGTATTTCATGTGTTACTCTAGGAGTATTTCATGTGTTACAAAAAGAGCTGCTACTTTCCTTAGAAAACGCTAGACTAGTCTGCTGTTATTTCATGATCTTCGTCTATTTCTCAGCTCTCACATGTACTGATACACATCATGATCACAGAAACAAAAGTAAGTTGCTAAAGGCCTGAACCTGCTTCGTCTGTTGCATGGCACGGCCTGTCCCTACGTAGGCAGAAGCTCTGGTCTGTCTAATCAACTCAAAGTTTGTTAATTTCTATGGTTGTCCATCAATGTCCTTGCTGAGCCAAATAAACAAAGTTCTAGTCCATAAGTTGAAGTCATGATATATTGTTTATGATTGAAAAATCAAGATTCTGGATGAAAATAACATAATAGCATCTGAATTAGATTATAGAGTTATGCTGGTTGAACTGTAGGTTCACATCAATGAACAAATTCAACCAAAGAAACAGTTTGTCTACTAGTACAAACTTCTTCATGTATTCGGGTTGTCGCTATAGCTTTTATCTCTTTTGGTTTCCACATGTAAATTCCTGATCTGATTTTATTTAAAAATCAGACAAAACATCAGACACCACAGGGAGAGATGATGAGAATGTGATAAAGGAAAGTAAACAAACTGAATGAACTTTATCTGGGAGTCTGTAGATGCTACGCTAAGACCTGTTCTCATACTTCTGCCCTGATCTAGCCTGCAGCAATAATTGTCTTTGAGAAACCGGCATGAAAAACTCAGATCTGTGTGGTCTTCACAGATTGAGCTATCATTTTTACCACCAAGTCTTTCATTTGACATTTAATTAAAATAAACTTGTTATGAGAGCAGTTTATTTACTTGTTCAAGCTGTCAGCGGTAGAGGGCTTGCTAACCACTGGATCTCTCCTGTGGAACGACATACAAGGATTGAGGTTTCACCTAAATGTGGAAGATTTTCAATATTTTAATGAATCCTGCAACAGTGAGCTTGGGATCTGTAGGCAACCCCAGGCTGCTGCTAACCATGTAGTTATGTGTCAGTAATTCCCATCTGTGTTTGGTTAGTGTTGAGTGTACATGAACCATCTAGCTGTCTGACAGCTCCCAGGCCCAGCTGTTATGTATTGCAGCCCGTAGGCTAGGCTGCTTATTACATGTGAGGCAATAATTATTATCATTAGTGCCGTTTTTTTTTTCTCTTTCTCTTTTGTGTTTTTCTTTTCTTTTAAGCCTGGAGCGACTTCTCTGATGAACTGTTGATCGAGTCGCTGCCAAAAGGAAGTGTTATCATTTTTCTTGACCACACACCACCAAAAACCTTAAGTTAAAATGCATTTTTTTTTCCATCTGCATTGGATGAAATCTCAGGAATTTGCAGAAAATTATTTTGTGGTGGATGTTGATAGCACCGTTGCCTCGCAGCATGAGGGTCTGCAGGTCGAATCCCAACCTAGGGTTCTTCTGCACTGCAGAGTTTGCAGGTTCTCTCCAAGTACTCCAGGTTTATCCCACAGTACGAAAACATTGTTTAAAATTGTTAGGTTACATAAAAGGTGTATATGCGCATGGCTGTTTGTCCTGTTTGCCCTGTGTGTCTCTGTGTTGCTTTAATGGACTGACAACCTGCCTCTTGCCAAATGACTGCTGAAGATAAGCGAACCCCCTCTAGAATATATATACATATATCAAGGGATTTCCTCGCATAATATAAGTAAAAAAAAGAAAAAGGTTTTAGGTACCATGGTAGTTTTCATGGTTAGTTTTTTTCCCCACCTTATGTTTACACTGCTGGAACCAGATCCAAATCAGACATAAAATGATCAAACTGTAGTGGAAATATTTAGTTAAATGAAAACCTACTTGGCATATTCAACACAGACTCATTGAATCCAGAACAAACCCCCTCAATGTAATTTCCTCTGACCCTATTACATCACTCATTGTTTTGCCAAAGCGTTGTTGAATAAAGCATTAAAAGCAGGGATGCCAACCAGTGTAGCACTGCTAATTAACTACATAATTAAATATTCTGAAACAAAACTCAGATTAAAAGGGCGGAGTTTTTCAAATGTTCCATTGAGCAAAAGGGGACTAACATTTTTAGACATCTTTACCAGGAATATTAGCAAATGTTAGGGTTCTTTATTATAAAACTGCAAAGTGTTAGACTGATTTCCCTGTCCCCCTGATATTTACTTACGGATGAGTAAAAGTTATTCAACTCATGATGGAAACTTGGAGGAAGAACCCTTGTGGAGAAGTCCAAGTTTTCCATAGATTCCATTAGACTTAATCTAAGGGAAAGCTAGATGCGTTTTCAAAGAGTGGCGTGTGAGGATAAAGATATTCAATATAAGGAAAGCCCCTTCTCTGCCTTATTGTGCCTTCTTAATCTTATTAAAGGCTTCTCCAACAGCCTGACTATTTCGCTAACTCCAGGCACACAAATACACAGCTGCACTGGAAATTAGAGAAGAATCAGAGGATTTGTAGTCATTCGGTTTTCATTTATGACTCCTCAGTCAGATGGGTAACATATTCTTATGAATCAGTGCTTTAACTTGCACATGGATGCACTCACTTCCAGGAAAGTGATTACGTGTCCCATAACTTTGAGGAAACATGAAACTCCTTAATTTCTGCAGCTTCCTCTGTCTTCCCACTGAGACCTTAGGCTGTCATTTGTCAAACAGGAAAACTAATGAAAATATCCATGAGGAGGATAATCATCCTGGTTTTGTGAGCTTGTTTGTATCACAACCTCCTCTTCTTTGGCCTTTAGGGACCCAGGGAAAAAAGTACATCATCCATGGTGTGTCTGCAACATCCAGATAAATGTCAGAAATAACAGAAAGCATGGGGAGCACTGGGAGTGGGATTTATGCTCTGGGAGAGATGACTATGACCAAGATCCATAAAAGTTTCTATCCAAGAGTATGAGCCAAGTAGTCAGATGGATCTGGCTGAACTTATTTATAAAAAGATATGTGTCTCCAGCTCTTCTTAAGTGTTCAATTTCCAAACAATCTGCATGAGCAAAAACCTTTTCTCTTTCATACATTATCATCTGGCTGTAGGGAATTGGTTAGTTTTTGGGAGACTGAAGGAAACTCTTTTTCAAGTTACAGTTTAAATGCAACAAAAAAAATCTCCCAGTCAATAGAGAAGAAATCTGAGCTTGGAGGTGCGCACACACCTCCAAACTAATCACAGATTTGGCTGTTCTTCTTGACAGAAAAACATATTCTGTATTTTGGCATGAGTCAAGTCTGTTTTATCAGGTCATATCAGGGTTTTATGTGTTTCAACTGGGTCTGCTTTTGCTGTGTCACTGTAGTATAGATTTGAATCGCAATAAATAGTAGCATGATGACCTTTGGCAGAGGAAGCAGGTTGTCTGATCCTGTGCCTGCGTTGTTGTGTGCTCTACCTTAGCGACATGAATCACGATACTCTGCAGGGAAAAAACTCACGAGTGTGTGTACTTTTCCAATGCGTGAAACGGCGTTACACTGGACATACAGTACCTTTTTTTACTTAATGTACTGTATGTCATTGAGACCTGTTTTTGCAATAGAAATAGTTCTATATTGTACTCCATAACTATGTCATGGAAAGAAAACTGAATTTTTTTGACTAAAAATATCTGGAAAAGTCTAATGTTTATTTATATACTGTCTCCTTGACTCTATTCCTATAATAAAAACTTGCACAAACAATAATGTGATCCAGACAACATGAAAAGCTAAAACTGTTCCATTAGGTTTGGTGATGAAGGTTGTACTTCCTCTAGACCCTTCATAACCATAGTAACATATACAGTTTAAAAGCAGAGCTTCGGCTAGTGTTGTGCATCTGATGCAATGATAAACATGGCACCAGTTTTCATGTTGTTGCCAGAACTCAAGAAAAAAATAATGCTGAAGCACTGAATGTGTGGAGAAAAGTCTTAGGATAATAGCCTGACTTGAAAAGAAATATAACTGTGATATAAATAGAAATGCAGAATTGATGTAAAGAAGTCCAAAAATCAATGTTTTTTGTTTTGTTTAGAAATGTGGACGCATCAAGAGAATTAGCATTTATCCCCCCCCCATCTATCTACTGAAAATAAAATTCCAGTAGAGAGCTGCATCGAGCATCAAGGGCAGGTCTGCTGGACACCTGATGAGCACCCACTGAGAGGTATCCAGCTAGTCCAGCTTCTTATGGTGCATTCATGCCGCCCCAAATGTCAGCGTCAAGTGGGGCAAGATTGCATGTAAAGTGTATGGTTGAGTCTGTCAGAGTCTCTGCGTGTGTGTTGGCTGCATCAATTTTTCAAGTGGCAAAGCAGCAAACGCAAGCAACACAGAAGTTCAGCAGAACTTTTGACGCTCTTAATGCTTTTGAGGCAGTCTGGTAACCAATCAGAGTGTCTCACTGTAGTGACGTGTCCCAACGTCAACGTTGTCTAGCCTACCACGATCCGCTAGTGTTTAAAACAGAAAAAGTCCCACCAACGTACTTTGCAAGTTTCAGCTTAAAAATGTATATACGTCAAACTATACATATATATATATATATATATATATACATCTATATACATCTTGCAAGATGGCGCCGCGTATGGACGCCTCGGCACTTCGCTCTCTGGTACTAGTTACTGTTTTACTCTTTTGCGTAGTTTTCTGCACTCCCTCTGCTATTAAAATTAGCAGAGAGGAACTTTTAAAAATTGGGCTATCCAGTGCCGGACTCTTTTCACCGGTCTTTACACAACCTGACTGCTTTATGGAGATTCTGATCGGAGGAGCAGCAGCGTTCTGTGGATTTAGACGGAGACGACGACGCGGGAAACGAGCTGGTGTGCTCGTCAAGCTGCGACAGCGGGGATTACGCACCGCTCTCCCATCCATACACCTGGGGAACGTCCGCTCTCTGCCTAACAAAATGGATGAATTGCTCCTTCTCCTATCCAAGAACTCAGACTTTAGTCGTTCTGCCGCCTTTTGCTTCACTGAAACCTGGTCCAGTGAACTCATCCCGGACAGCGCTCTAAAGCTGCCAGGCTTCCAGCTGTTCAGAGCGGACCGCTGCGCGGAGCTGACTGGGAAATCAAAGGGAGGTGGAACGTGCTTCTACATTAACGAAGGTTGGTGCACAGATGTCACAGTGTTAAAGAAGACATGCAGCCCTCACCTTGAGTCGTTCTTCATAAACTGTAGACCATTTTATTCACCGCGGGAGTTCGCCTCGTTTGTGCTGGTCGCTGTATACATTCCACCGCAGGCGTGTGTGACGGAGGCATTACATCACCTCGCCGATCAGATCACAGACGTGGAGAAAAATCACCCGGACTCTCTGCTAATCGTTCTCGGGGATTTTAACAGAGCTAATCTCAAACTTGAACTGCCTAAATATAAACAACATGTGACGTGTCCCACCAGGGACATGAACACTTTAGATCACTGCTACACCACAATAAAAAATGCATATCGCTCTGTCCCCCGTGCTGCTTTGGGACTTTCCGACCACTGCCTGGTCCACCTCATCCCATCTTACAGGCAGAAGCTGAAATCTGCTAAGCCTGTAGTAAGAACTGTGAGGAGATGGACTGATGAGTCAAAGATGCAGCTACAGGCCTGCTTTGACTGCACTGATTGGAGCGTCTTTGAAGCAGCGGCTTCATCCCTGGATGAACTGACCGACACTGTGACATCCTACATCAGCTTTTGTGAGGACATGTGTGTGCAGACCAAAACCTTCTGCTCATTCAAAAACAATAAACCGTGGTTCACTGCAGAACTGAGACGGCTACGCCAGGACAAGGAGGAGGCCTACAGGAGTGGGGATCGGGACCTGTACAAACAGGCCAGGAACCAGCTGACAAGAGGGATCAAAGCAGCAAAGAGGAACTACAGTGCTAAGCTTAAGGACCGTTTTTCTGCTAACGACCCCTCTGCAGTTTGGAGCTACCTGCAGACCATTACTAACTGTAGGAGACCATCCCCCCACCCTGTGGAGAGCCCCCGCCTGGCTGAGGACCTCAACGACTTCTTTTCCAGGTTTGAAAGGACTTTCACACCTCCCACCTCCCCCACCATCTCCATCACAAAAGACCCAGCTTCACCCCAAACCACCCACGTACCTGCCTTGACGATCTGCGAACAGGACGTGCGCCAGCTATTTCAGAGACAGAAAATTAAAAAGGCTCAGGGACCAGACGGAGTGTCCCCAGCCTCTCTGAAATTCTGTGCTGACCAGCTGGCTCCCATCTTCACCCAGATCTTCAATAACTCCCTGGAGCTGTGTGAGGTCCCCTCCTGCCTCAAACGCTCCACCATCATACCGGTTCCCAAGAAGTCCCCAGTCACTGGATTAAATGACTACAGACCAGTTGCCCTAACATCTGTGGTCATGAAATCCTTTGAGCGTCTGGTACTGACCCACCTGAAGGACATCACAGATCCCCTGCTAGACCCCCTGCAGTTCGCCTACAGATCAAACAGGTCAGTGGATGATGCCGTCAACATGGCTCTACACTACATCCTGCACCATTTAGACTCTGCAGGTACCTACGCTCGGGTCCTGTTTGTGGACTTCAGCTCTGCGTTTAACACCATTGTCCCAGAGCTCCTCCACCAAAAACTGTCCCAGCTCACCGTGCCTCCATCCACCTGTCAGTGGATTACCAGTTTCCTGACTGACAGGAGGCAGCAGGTGAAACTGGGTAAGTTCACATCCAGCTCCCGTTCCCTCAGCATCGGCGCCCCCCAGGGATGTGTTCTCTCCCCACTGCTCTTCTCCCTTTACACCACTGACTGCACGTCGAGGGACCCTTCTGTGAAACTCCTGAAGTTTGCAGATGACACCACCGTCATTGGACTCATCCGCGACGGCGACGAGTCTGTGTACAGAAAGGAAGTGGAACAGCTGGTTCTCTGGTGCAGTCAGAACCACCTGGAGCTAAACCCGCTCAAAACTGTGGAGATGACAGTGGACTTCAGGAAGAGACCACCATCAACATCTCCTCTCATGATCCTCAACAAGCCAGTCCCCACAGTGGAGTCTTTCAGGTTCCTAGGATCCACCATCACACGGGACCTGAAGTGGACCTCACACATCAACATAATAAGGAAAAAGGCCCAGCAAAGGCTGTACTTTCTGCGTCAGCTCAGGAATTTCAACCTGCCCCAGGAGCTGCTGATCATCTTCTACACAGCAATAGTCCAGTCTGTCCTGACCTCATCCATCTCTGTCTGGTTCGGATCCGTCACCAGGCAAGACAAGGACAGACTGCAGAGAACAGTCAGGACTGCAGAGAGGATCATAGGAACCGATCTTCCCTCCATTCAGGACCTATTCCGGGCCAGGGTCAGGAAGCGGGCCAGGAAAATCACCTCTGACCCCTCACACCCTGGCCACAATCTGTTTAGGCTCCTCCCCTCAGGTCGGCGTTACAGAGCGTTGTACGCCAAAACCACCCGACACAAAAACAGTTTTTTCCCCCAGGCTGTCGCTCTGACGAACTCTGTCTAGTCACAGTGTGTGAGTGCACTCACATAACAATAAACTATAACTCTGCACTTCTGTACATACTCACTGTAAAATAACCCCGGCTTGGTGTATATATTATCCTTTATTATTTACGATCTGATATTTATTTGTATTTTTACTTATTTTTGTTCTTATTTTTCTTTTTTTCTTTTTTTATTTCACTTATTCAAGTTCTGTACTGGAGAAAAAAGTTTGCCGGAGTCAAATTCCTTGTATGTGACATACTTGGCCAATAAACTGATTCTGATTCTGATTCTGACTACATGCGCTAGGAGCGTTGTTTGATGCTGACAAAGTGTGTATGCACCATAAGAATCCTCAGAGCTCTAGGAACAAGTTGTTAGTACAGATGTTCAATTGAAAACGTAATACACCCTGAAATGGTGAGCTACC
Organism: Apricaphanius iberus; assembly: GCA_028564705.1. Lineage (NCBI taxonomy): Eukaryota > Metazoa > Chordata > Actinopteri > Cyprinodontiformes > Aphaniidae > Apricaphanius > Apricaphanius iberus. The sequence continues at coordinate 1,208,680 of JAPXFQ010000014.1, read as the reverse complement.
TGCACTGCAGGACAGCTCACTGCGATACAGACAGTCTTCAGCTCCAAGAGAAAACTAGGAGCTCTGGTGTCCACAACCTGTTGAACTGCGTCTTTCCTCACCTAGAAAAGCCAGCCAGCTCTGTAAGCGTTGCGTTTTTTGACTTCTCCAGTGCAGTCAGGACCATTAGACTGGCTCAACTGGGTCATGCAGAGTGACATCCCCCCCTGGTGTCCTGGGTAACTGACAACCTGACTGACAGATCACAATATCTGTGTATGTAGAACAGTGCATCAGACAGAGTGGCCAGCCACACTGGAGCTTCATAGTGGTAAGTTCTCTCTCCCTTCCCCCTCACCCTCACCCTCAACACCACACAATTCAACTCCTGGTAAGATACCTGCCACCTTCAGAAGATTTCGGATGAATCTGCAGTGGTTGAATGTATGACAAAGAATGATGAGTGTGGTTTGCGATTTAGTCCCGTGGTGCAAGCAGCAGAACCATCTGCAGCTCAGTGTGGCAAAAACCAAGGAACTGCTTGTGGACATGCAAAGCTCAAAACCACTAATTAGCTGTTTGCATCGGTGGGATGAAGTGGACATAGTGGAAGATTGATAATACATTCGACTTCACCAAAAACACTGATGCCATCTACAGGAAGGGAAAAAGCTGTGTCTATCTTCCGAGGTGACTGAGGTCCTTCAACATCTGACAGACAATTTTTTATGAGTCTGTGGTGGGTGGTGCCTTTCTTTATGTTTTAGAGTGCTGGGGCAGCAGACTGAGGGTTCACACAAATATAAGCTACATTTTAGATTGTTACCATAAAAGTATAGAAATATGAAGCTATGTTTTGAAGTTGGAGTTAAAAATGCTAAGTCACGGTTGTTTCCCCGTGCAGGTTTCAATGGAGTAACCTTGCCTTTAGGGCCAATCTGCTTATTAACCCACTATCAAAAAGATTTTGTTGAGAAAGCAGTCATTTGTGGAATTATTTGCGCAAAGATAAGAGATCTTTTTTATCCTAGGATTGTTTCTAAAGAGTAGGCTGAGTAGGCTATATCGGGTAGGAGGAGGAGAAGATGGGTGGAAAAGAGGAGATAGGTGGGAGCAGGCGTTTCAGCACCTTCAATAACTACCAGCAGAGACTCAAAAATTATTCAAACATAAGTGGATGAGGCAAAGTAATACTTCAGGTATTTTTATAAATTAGGAAATAACATGTTATCAGGATGTCAAAAAGTCAACTCTGCATAATGCCCCCACCCCACATTGGATGGTTGTCGTGTAAACGAAAGGCAGGAGACTTTTGAAAACAATGACATCACTGCCTATTAGACTTGTACACTTGTCCATATTTCAAATCCTTTCCGGGTAATGAGGGGGAAACCTAGAACACTTCTTACACAGGGCACTGTGACGGAGACCTGGTGCTCCATCACTACTTATGGTGAATAAGTTCTTACATGAATATTGCATGATTGGCAGATGTTGAGGTAATAAACACACAGAGGAATTAATTGATCATTTTATTTAAGTAGAAAACAAGGTTAAATGTTTGTTGTTTGCAAAGGGGGACTGGCCATCCTGCCTGTGAAGTAAAACTTCAGTTAGTGTCCACATTGTGACAAACATTGATACTTATGTCTACTTATGCTGTGTTCTGAAATGGGTAAAATTGTATGTTTAGCAAGGTAATGGAATTACTCACCTTTGGTTGTCGTCTTGGCAGGAGAGGAATGGTAAAGGAGGGAAGTGGTCCAATTGCCTGCTTAAGAGCTCTTGGAGCAAACCAAATTAATAAGGAAGGGGGTGGTAGTTTTAATGTAATGAAATGTTTAAATGAATGATGCTGTATAGGCAGAGTTATTGACTTATTTATAGTTATGTATATACAGTGTGTAAATATTTATTCTTCATGTTTGTTGTAGGTTGTTGTTGTATATAGAGGTGATAGAGGTTTGGTATTTTTAGTCTCACCTGAATGGGATGTCCCAGCTAATTACCTGAAGCAGGAGGGTATAAAAGCCTCAAATGCACTTGGGAATGTGTTAATGGTCAATGTCAGATGTACTAATAAAGAAGCCAGTCTTGGTTGAAATGTATCCAAGCCTCACGTCTCTTCATCAAACTGGGATGTCATCAGCGGCCTAATTGACAGGCACAATGCCCTCAAAATGGCATATCTACTACATCGTTTTCAGTGTCGTTTTCACCTACAAATTTAAAACAAACTGTAAACTGCCCATGAATCTAAAATCTAGCTAACCATCAGCATTGGTCTTCTTCTGCAGACAGCATTAACCATTGGGACTCCTTCCTGACTTCATCTTTCAGTTCATCTATCACCACTATAAACATGTAGAAGAGACCAAAGATGAAAAGTCCTTTTGATTGTTTGCCGTCTCTGCTGTGGGTTACTGTATCAACACAGCAGTAAAAAAAATTGAATTTTAGAGGAGCAGACCTAAAATTCATGTAGAAATGGCAATGCAACAAAAGCAGAACTACCCATTAAACATTTTACCATATTGTACAATATTTATCGTAAAATCTGCAGCTCGTAAAACTTCATATTCCTGCAGTTCCTCTTTTTTTACAAGCTGCACACAGGCTTGCAAGGTTGCCATCTTTACACAAAAAGGCCCCAACCCACCATGAATTTTGTGTGTGTGCATGTGCGTATTGTGCTGAATGTTGTTTGGATCTGTCGGCACCCAGCCTATCACTCCCTGTGGGCACATGAAGGGCGGTATGGTGGCTGGGGGCTGGGAGCCGCTGACATGGCTGCCCAGTTCAAAGAGATCGAGCAGGAGATGCAGTGAGAGGGGGAACACAGCAGTCTTTATACTCACCTTGGCTGAGCCTGGGAAAACTCTACAGCCCTCTTACCGCCCAGTCCTTGCGTGTGGTTACAGGCAAGGAAGCAAGTGGACTTACAGGTGCTGTGTAGTGCTGCTCAGGGTTTGGATACGCCAAAATCAGTGACAAGTAGAGAAAAACACCCCCTACAATATTGAGTCTCTTTCATTGAGCGCTAAGAGGTGAAAGATGGCTAAGAGCGGTGTGTAGTGTGTGAAAATATCTCGAACTAACCACAAAAATGTTTTAAGAAGTGATCCTGATTTTCCCTTAGGTGCCCAAGCAGAAAAGGAAGAATGTGGACAAATAACCACTCGGCTATACCCTCGCAGTGTAAGTAAGTAAGTAAGTAATCTTGATTTGTATAGCACCTTTCACAGACAAAAGCCACAAAGTGCTTCACAACACAGTAATATATAAAAAATAAAAAACCCCAAGTATAAATCAGAAATAATACGCAGTAAAAAAGGCCAAGACAACATCAAATCATATAAGCCCCCCAAAAAAGCTAATTAAAAACCTGAACAAACAAGTGAGTCTTAAGTTTAGTCTTGGAAATGTCAACAGAATCGACTGAGTGCAAAGAGGAGGGAGGTCATTCCAAAGCCTAGGAGAAACGGCCTGGAAGGAACGGTCACTTCTACAGCGGAAATGAGAGCATGGAACTTTCAGCAGATTCTGATCCACAGAACTGAGATCCCTCGCAGGGGTGTAAGGGTGGATCAGATCACAGATGTGAGAAGGAGCCTGACCATGCAGGGCTCAGAAAACTAAAACCAGAATTTTAAACTAGTACCTATAGGACACGGCAGCAAATTAAGTTGTTTAAGAGTACGGGATATGTGAGTCCTCCTATTTGCACAAGTCAAATTGCAATCGAGAGAGCTCTGTCTTGCTCAAACAGGGAAAAAAACTGTTACAATAATCTGAACGTGAAGACACAGAGGCATGAATTATGAGCTCCAAATTATTTTTGTGAGAACATATTCCTATGTTTGGAAATGTTCCTCAGTTCAAAGAAGCAGTTTCTTACGGCTGCTTACAGTGCTGCGCTAATAACATGTCTCTATCATGACTTTCAAGTTTCTAAGACTTGGCTTCACAGACTGTCCTAAATCACCCAGCTAATTTTTAATCCCTGCTTAAAATACAAACTATTACTACACAAACAACAACACAGCTTTTATTCCAACTTAAAAATCCTTGAATGAGTGTTTCTGTCAAAAGATCCTGTACATTACAAGGTAATTCAGAGTGGCACTTTCATATACAATGCCTGAATTTTGACAGGGAGAGGAAACCAGCGTATCTGAAAAAAAACCCCTCAATGTATACTTCACAAAGAAATGCCCCAACAGAGATTCAAACTGGCAATCATCTTGCTGGGGTGTTGTGGTAGATGTTCAGAGTGCAAGGGGGCACCACATTCTATCTGGCTTAAGATGAGAGCTGCCAGGCTGATCTGAGCATGCAAAAAGTCTGTACTACGGGCATAGGTCAGTATGGTGGCATCAGAGGCAGCAACGTTTCTATTTTATTTGCGCTGGCAAAGACCTATGTGTCCGATTTACAGACCTATTAACAGACTGTTTACGCTAGCTCTCCTGCTACCTTACCGCCCCTTACATCACTGGTGCAATATCGGAGCTATCCAGCCAGATGCCAGCTAGGACGAGGATGACGAACATGAAGATGTTCATAGATCTAATCGTGTACTAGTGGATACATCAGAATGGTATTGCGACATCTTTGGAAACGTAGCCGAAGGATATGATGACGACCAACTTTCAGAGGCTTATTTTTGATGTTCATTGCCTTTTTTATGGGCTTTATTATTGTGTTGGACAAACCACTTTACTGGAGGACTTCAATCGGACCCTTAACGATGTAAAAAGACAGTTCGTATTTGAGATGGCTCGGTTTTGTCCTGTTTATTGGACTACGATGGGGTAAGTTGCACATTTTATCTCATGTGCATCGTGTGTAGGTGTGTGTTTGTCTTTGCTAGCAAAATTGCTCGCTATGTTTACAGTTATAATTGTATGCACGATTGATATATAAATTAGAATCACAAGATTCTTAGCTGCAACACATAGGAGTTGATTCACCATCCTATTCTCTACTCCTCAAAGCTTGAGCGGGAGGTTGGAGAGGAGCAGGAGCTTGTGGCCCTCCTAGTAGGGGAGCCATCTGCCTCGGGGGTGGTGTTCGGCTGCGGTGGCCTGCATGCTGTCCTGGTAGTGCTCATTTGGAGGTGGGGGTCTCCACCCTCCCTCCTCTGGGCGCCCTGTGTCGGTGCCCTGGCTGCTGCAGTGGATCTGCTGCTGTCGGGGCAGACGGCTCTCCTGATGGCGTTTTCCTTATGTACTTGACTCATCTGAGCTCAGCCCAGTGTCTATCTACGGTCTTACGCGTTTTGGGAAGGTGTCTAATGTGTGTTTGTGTGTGAATGTGTGCGAGTGTGTCGCTATGTGTATTTGGGAAAGGAGTTTGGGAAGGGGGGATAATTGTCATTTTGTTTTTACAATTGTGGGGAAGGGAAGGGAATGTGGGTCATGTAGGGTCATTTTAATCTGTAAAGCACTTTGAGCTGCATTTTTTTTGTATGAAAAGCGCTTTATAAATGAAGTTTGATTTGATTAGTAGCATTGCTACTTCACAAAAGCAGTCTGTTTTAAACACCTTTTTAGTGTCTGCTACAGATTTACAGAGATTTGAATGGAAAGATACTCAGAGATGCGATTTTTATCTTCATTTTCTTAAGATAATGTCCTCTAGCATCAGAAAAATGCTACAAAAACAAGTTAACAACACACAAAAAAAATGATTTTCATTGGAGTGGGTATTTAAGGCCACACCGTTAGCTGCAATATGCATCACATCCTGTTGTGAATCTGGCTTCAGCCAAGACAATCTTAATATACAGGTGTAACAGACCGTCTAGACCAATAAAAAACTACATCATACTCAGACCACTTACACATTCAGGAGGTAGTTGGTTCTTTACTCCCCAGAAGAGTAAGGTTTGCAGCTGAGAAGTGCACACACCTCCAAATTGTGTCTATAACAGGCTGTGCCTGTTGCTCGGAGACAACTGAAAGGTGTGTTTTCCAGACTGCAGTTCAAAAGTAGAAAAAGTCAAGCTTCTGCATTGTTAGAGGGATAGGAGAGGAGAAAAAGAAGGGAGAAACAATGATTGGAGCCATTTGTTTTCAGATTTGGACAGAATCTTTTTAACACACTTTCCTACATGCTAGAGTGTACTTTTTGTCATCATAACGACCCTATTTATGGACTTCTTCCTCCTCCTTCCCGAAACTCTGGCAGATCACTTAGCGTGGCACAACTTTATTTTCCATTGGCTTCCCAACAGGCTCCTGCTGATATTATTCCAAAGGCTCTTTATGTAGCACCACTTTTCTCTAGCTTATAAACAACCTGGCTATCACCTCCGATGCTTCATGCTGGGTGTTCAAAGAGCCTGGAGTTCCTGCACTCACACCTGGCTGTTAATAGTCTTTTAGTTGCTGCAGTATAGAGCCACCCGCCATCATTCACTCAGAAACTCACCAGGGTTTTTACTTTCCCCATATGCCTCTATCATATTTTTTATGACACCCTTCATAGGGCAGACTATGATAACACTTGTTGCTGGAGTGAGCTTAGGTGTACATTGGCAGGGCTAGGCAGGTGTCACTAAGCATACCCTTGCTGTTTTATTAATGGCAGTTTATGTTTCGATGCAGACGTCTATGAATGCGGCCATTCAGCATAGGAAGGGTAGCAGTGCACACCAAAGGTGGCTCTGTGTGCATGTGTTTCACAGGGGCGGGCCAGATTCGGCTGGTAATCCACGCCAGTGTCTGATGTTAGCGATCCAGGGGGTTTCGGTTATTTGTTTGTGCTGGTGTTGCAGTGAGAGGAGAGGCTGACATCACTTCTTCCAGTGCTGAGGGGGTTGTTAATGTTGCCATTCTCGGCTTGGAGGAGTGAGGGTTATGGCATTCAAGGGGCTTTGAATCACAGAGCCTCTTTTCCATCCTACTGTACAGACACACACTGAAGTATTATCACACATGCGTAATTATAAGAGAACATCAACACACTTCAAGCAGCGTCACACATCAGCCGATAATTCCCAGTTTAATTACAGAGCAGAGGGCTGATAGCGCAGTATTAACTCTCTCTGTGAAGCCGCCAATTACGGCCCCTACATCAGCTGTAAATATGCAGAGCTTAATAAAATAATGCTGTGGGTTTGAGGGGTTCGGTGTGTGTCAGGGTGTGTGCGTGCACCGCAACCAGGCACTTGCATGCCAGGCTAGGGGTTTAAACACATCAGGCTGCATGCTAAGAGAACATGCATTCAGGGGAAATTTATGGAGCCTGACAGCACCGTGCGAGTGAAGCCTTTTTTACCGAACCAACTTTGGAGGTGCAATCTGGTATTCATTTGAACAGCCGCACTCACATATGCGTTTAAGCGTTTGGTGCTCGGAAAATAGCCGATGGGAAATTTGTGTTCTTTAGGACTTTATCCAACGATTGAAACCAAAAATAAATGCTAAACAGGCAAAACCAAAAAGTATTACATGAACTTAATATAAATAGCCTACTCATCTTGCCTAAAATTACTGAAATTATCGCAGTATTCATTAATATTAACCAAAGGTCAGAGGAGCTACATTTATCCTAACATTTTAAAATAACGCTCCACTATGAGGAGAGAGAGAATTTGTAATTTTAAAACTGGGATTTTATTTACTTCAACTCATTTTTAATGGGTTTTTTTCTATAAGACAGAAAATCAAAACCTCTTTAAGTGGAATTGACAGTAGGTCAGCTGAACACTCAAAAGTAAGTCAGAGTTAATAATAATTCAGTTTGACATAGACTTGTTGGTTCATTTTGGGGACTTAGTTGTATTTTGAAGTCTCTTGCAACCCAATGCTTGTGGGAACTTGTACAGGGTACTTTCCTTAAAAGTATGGCATACTTTCTGGAACCTACAGGTGATTCTCCCTGAATTGACAGTGTAGTGGTTGGAATTTACAGGCTTCTTTCCCTGAACTAACCGGATTATGTGCATGGATTATTATGAGGCAAATTGTCACTGGCTCCTTTGCTGAACTTTCAGATTAATCTTGCTAAAAATACAAATTACTTTCCAGAACATGTAGGTTACTTTCCCATAATTTACAGATTACATTTCTAGCCTAATAATTTACTTTTCCAAAATCCTCAGTATTCCGCCTGGGACTCGACAACTTTAAAAGCCAAATCACCCTGGTTTTTGCTGAACCCTTTCATTTTATTGAATTATAGAATTAATCTGTAACCCTTTTAAAAGCCTCTGTAAATTGTAAATGGACTGAACTTATATAGCGCTTTTCTAGTCATATTGACCACTCAAAGCGCTTTACATGGAAGCCACATTCACGCATTCACACTCACAACCAGTAGGTAGGACTAGAGAAAGCTGGAATTGACCTACGACCCTCCGATTTCAAGCCAACTCTACTAACCCTAACCCTACCCCTGAGACACAGTCGCCTAAGAGTAGCAGGAAAGTTGTACAAAGAAACATTTAACCAAAGACAAAGTTCACAGTAGGTAAAGTCCAAAAACTACTAGGTTGAGAGTTACCTTATAAGTAATCCCTGTTCCTGAAATTACCTTGTAAAACAACCTGTCAGTTTTGGGAAAATCAACCTGCAAGTTTACTGAAAGTAAAATTCTATTTTAACTTACTTCCTAACACATAGTAGATAAACTAATAAACTGAATAATGAAAATACAAAACTTTGGTTTCATCATTTAAAGGAATAATCTGTCACTTTTCCTTCCTCCATATAGTATTTTGGACGCTGTTTTTTTCTCGACAACATCTTAATGTGGACCTCTGCAGAGTCGTCGTACTTTTCCACAAATGCAGGTGGCCCATTTTGCAACATTGTACACTGTGGGAATTGCACCATGTTCTGGAAGATAGCATGTTCTGCTGTATCAAGGACAAAAAAGTTCAGTCATTCTCTACTGTCAGGGGCAAACACTGGTGTAAGTAGGAATGTCTATACTAATCAGATTAGTGCTCCTTTCAGACCAAGACGCTCTTTTCAGAGCGTAACCCACTAAACCTAACTAAACCTGGAGATTCACGTTTACTCTCAAGTGTTTTTTATGCTTGGTTCCTGACACCTAAAAACAACCCCTAACCTTGTAAAAAAAAATAAAAATTCCCCCTTACATTTGGTAGTAAGTTATAACTGAAAGAAAGTTGCATGGCATTAAAGCAGCGGTACTGATGTTGTATTGCTTTTGCCAAACAGAAATAGCAGCATTTTCAGCTGCCGCCAGGTACGCTGATTGCTGTTTGAGCCATTTATATCTGTCAGTGTTGAGTCTAGCGTAGGTGTTGGTTGTTTCACATGGAATGAAAACATTTCCTCTTCCTTTCCATTTCACTCTGGAATGAAAACAGAGTTCACATCTCCCACCCTCCCCTCTGCCTTCTGTCTGTCTGGCCATCTCCCTGTATGTGTTTGTACATACTCAGTGCTTAGGGTGGAGATTAGGGCTGGTATTAATGGGATGTTACTTGCTGACTGTCCCACATTGTCCCCCCCCCCTCGCATTCCACTCTCCCAAACATACAAACTCACATACATAGCCTCGTGTGACCCCTGTCTTTTCTACCCAACTTGAACACACGAGAATATGCAATTGCGTACTCTCCGATTTGGCATTGCTTCATCCCTCCCTCTCTCCACAGAGCATTTGGACATCAGAGCAGACCTCCATAATCCCTGTTAGAAAGCATTCAGATACGCTAAACCAACAGACATCCAGTTCTATTGTCATGAAGCTTGAGCTGGAGTGTGCATGTTGGTTTGGCCTGGACGGTAGGTTGGAATAAGATTTTGGCACTGCTAAATCCCCTGTAATCCACGTAAAGCAGATGTCAAGCCGAGGCCAGGAGCACCTTCAGCGGTCCACCCTGTCTCACCTGCTTCTGTGCACACAGTGTTATGATTGCCAGGGTGGGCTCTGTGACATCGCTGGTTGTATCTTGTCCTAACAAAATGACCAACCCCTCCACATAAAACTGACAAGAAAGGCAATAACCATTTTTCTGAAAAGTGCTGACTTTGTCGACATTGAGTCTAACCCCAGAGTATCTCAAACTCTCTGAATACCACAAGATTTCATGTTTTTGTTCTGCTTTACTGTTTAAACTATCCAAGGGAAACCGGAGGGGCTGAAGATTATTCACCAAAGAAGCAACTTTAAGATTGCAAGAGACAATCATGAATATGAAGTGAGTATGTTTTAAGTAGGGCTGGACAAAATTCAGTAACAGTACACATCAATTGAGAGACTTGTGTTACTATAGAATAAAAAACGTTGATTTTCATTTTAGCCTATCAGGTAGGTTAATACTACAGTCATTGCTTACTCTAAACCAATCACAGATGCAGAGTAAAATAAATTCTATTAAAAATAAAATCATTGGCATCCAAACATGATTAACCTTCTTTCAGTAAATGAGGCAGTATCAGAGAGAACCGTAGAACCATGTTTAAGTCTGTACCCTTTTGATTCTGTTGAATTTTCAGATTTAAAAGTAAAGTAAAGTGCCTTGAGATTACATCAGTTTTGAATTTGTGTTATATAAATAAAAGTAAATTGAAATGAAGAAAAGTACAAAGTAGCCATCCAAAAAAGGTTACTCAAGTAAGATAAAAACATATTTTTTAAAAGGCTACTTAAATATTGAGTACTTGAGTAGTTGTTTGAGATTATACGATATAATTTGATATTAAAAAAACTATTTAATAGTTCAATAATATGTTATGTGCAAATTCTACATAACCAACTTTATTTATCACACTCCGAATAACAAGAGGACTAAAGTGATTTACACAGACCAAATAAAACAACAGAATGAACAATAAAATAAATAAAACCTAACATTGATCAAACAGCCCAAAATTACAATATTAGAACAAAACATACAATCAAATAGGAGGAAGACTTAATACATAACCAATAAACTAATACAACCTTTATTAAATTATAAAAATGATTAAAAACTTAATTAAAAGTCATCATCTTTTATAGTGTCAAAGGCCAGAGAGAAGAGGTGGGTTCTTAGAAGTGATTTTAAAACCAGACAGTAAAAAGGTATATCTAATGTCCAAAGGAAGCTCATTACACAATTTAGAAGCTGCTACAGCAAAAGCATGGTCTCCTCTAAGCCTAGTTTATACTTGTTGTCAGCAAGTTTGAACCCAGACACAGATGTATCGACGGAGATATAGTTCTCCCTTTGTGTTTCTTTGTTGCAAAGCAATTCACCACCAGGACAGCAGGGGGTGCTGACTTTTTATGGCAGGTCAGCCTGTTATTTCAGTTTATTCTCTAGTTAACTAGAGTTTATTTTGTTCAGGTTGGATCTCATTCCCCCTTTCAGGAGCAATGGACGACAGCAAGTTAGTTTTGATTGAGCTGTAAAGCTTTTTACAAGAAGTGCAGCTTATTGAATACTTTGAAAATGCATGTAAACAAACACAGTAGTCTGTTTTGTTTCTCTACACTTCCTTGTGTTCAAAATTGCCAAAATATCATATTAGATAGATTATCCTTTCAATATAAAGCATGTAGTGCCCCAAGGCTCCATTGACTACTGATTACAGTAACTATAGAGCCCTATTCTGTTGAATGATCTCTACCTGTTGCTGAACTGACCAGTCACAGGCTTACGCTCTCCATTGACAGAGACAGACAGTTTGAAAATTGGGCTCTACTCCATCCATTGTTGCCCTTGCGTCAAGATATGATGGTATTGTGTCCATCCGTTACAACGTACAATACACACCAAAAGTTTGGACACACCTTCTCATTCAATGAGTTTTCTTTATTTTCATGACTACATTGTAGATTCTCAATTAAGGCCATCAAAACTTTGAATGAACACATGATGTATGGAATTACTGTATGTACTTAAACAAAAAGGGTGAAATAACTGAGCTCCAAGTGTTAGTCACCCGAAATTGTTTTCCAACAGTCTTGAAGGAGTTCCCAGAGATGCTTGGTACTTGTTGGCCCTTTTGCCTTCACTCTGCAGTTCAGCTCACCCCAAATCATCTCAATTGGGTTCAGGTCCGGTGACTTTGGAGGCCAGGTTATTTCACACTTTTTTGTAAAAGTACTACATAATTCCATATGTGTTCATTCATAGTTTTGATGCCTTCAGTGATAATCTACAATGCAAATAGTCATGAGAAAGAAAGGAAACTTATTGGATGAGAAGTGTGTCCAAACTTTTGGTTTGTACTATACATGGAGAAGTAAAAACTCGGCTTTAAGCTTATGTTTCACCTTTGGGGCATTCAAGAGCAGCAAATAAACTAACTTGAAGTAAATAGTAGAGTCTAGTAAAACTACTTTCAAAATGTTCTAAAGGTTACTCAAGTAAATGTAACTGAGTAAATGTAAGGGGTGCAATGGGTGTATAAATGTAGCAGCTTGCACATGTAGGTTTAAAAGCATATAAAATAATTTAAAAATGAATCCTAAAATGTACAGGCCTAAACTGGAGAAAAGCATTTTTGACTCCGGAGCAGCCATCACTTATTCCTTTATGTATATATAATATACAGGTTTATATATGTTTATATATTATAAATATATAATATATTATCTTTGTATGTTACAGTAATCTAGCCGAGTTGTAACAAAGGAATGGATTACTGGAAAGAACTGGTTTTATTATAGCCAGCTGTCTAAAATAAAAAGCTAGACTTTACAATAAATAGTTTGTGAATTCTAACCTTAGTCCAGCATCTACTTTGATTCAGAGGTTAGCCTAATGTACAGGGACAAAGAACCAACTTCTATGTGGAGGGTCTAGGTGGAGCTTTCAAAACTTCACAATTTTTCTCATTAAATTAACAAAATTACTCGGCCAACAAGACTTTTATGTTGTACAGATATGAAAACAGGGTGATCAGAGAGCCCAAGTCTCTTTTTTAAGTGAGAAATATAGCCTACTTGTGTATCATTTGCATGACAGTGAAAGGATATTCCATACTTTCTAAAAATCGGACCAACAGGGAGCAGGTACCAAAAGCGAGTCATGTGGAACCCCACACTGGAGTGTGGTAGAGGAGGACACATGGTCACCAAGACAGATGCAGACACAAATTCTAAACATTTATATAAATAAATATATAACTCAAGTAAAACTAAATAGTAGAGTCTAGTAAAACTACTTCAAAATGTAACTGTTTTGAAAAAAATTAATCAAGTAAAAGTATCTGAGTAAATGTAACTACTTACTACCCACCTCTGAAGATGTCACAGCAAGGAATGTCGTAAGAAATTGTCCCGAAAAAATTGTTTCAGTAGTTCACCTGCAGGCGCATGTTGCATTGTAGCAATAATGAACAAAAGAAAACAGGAAATACTACCATCAGCAAAGTTGTCATGGCAGGGTAAAGAAGGACTCCCTCCCTGCCCATTGCTAACCGGTGCTGCTGTCACGGTTGCACAATACACCTGGGCTTTGCTGCTAACAACACTTTTAAAAGGCCAGCCTAGTACTCCACCACATCCTCAGTAACTATTTACAAATATACCAAATTCTCTTCTTATGTGCACAAAGCAAACCCGTCCACAGAATCAATTTCTTCCAATTCGACATCTCCACCACCTTGGGCAAGACCAAGAAGCTGTGAATGAACATCAATGATAGTAGACCTGCACAAAGTTTTAATGGTCAATGCAGAGATAACGCTAGACGTGATTTTTGTCTGTCATTTTGACCGACAAGGTCAACAACATCCGGTCATAATCTAATTTAGCCATCGGATTTTAAATCCTATGTTGGTTAAGTGGGTAGTCTGGTGAACATATCCAGCAGTTCATTCTAAATAATATTCAATCGAAACAAACAGAACTAAGGAAATACATATAAAAATGAAAAAAGATTACACTTAAAATATGAATATCTGCTGCGGTTCCTGTCTCACATAGAACTGAAATGCGCACCCATTTGTGTGTAGTTTGTAGAGTTGATTATCATGAGATTTTGAGTTTTTTTTTTGCCTCTGACAAATTACTTCTCATGAGGGGTTAGATGTTGTTCTACATGCTGAATCTGTGCTCCTCTGTTGCACTGGAGTCTGGAATTAAGCATCAGTTCAGAGAAAGTTTTAGAATGAGGAAGCATTTCTCCAACTGAATTGATCAGAAGTTGAAAAGACTCTCTGAACTAACCGTTTCTTCACCCACAAACTACGCTTCAGTGGGAAGAAAGCAGCAGCAGGTGCCGGTGGTTGGCACATACAGTATAGTGCAGTTTACCAGCCGCAGCAGCCCCAGTCACGCTCCAATGCCTCAGTAACTTTTCAACGCGCAGTCAACTCACTATCAGCGAGATGCATCGAGTAGAGTGTCTGGCAATCTTTTCTTTTATTGATTTATTTACCTGGACTCTATGGATAAAGTTAAAAATATGTGTATTGGCACATCTTTTTACATACTAATCTGTAATCATGGCAAATCTTCAGATTTATTTTGTCACTGCTCCAGAAAAACTGGTCAAATACAGAAAGTATTTGCTTGTCGGAACCCCTGGGTCAATAACACCTAAGGCAAGCTCTATCTAATAGCTTGCCCCATGGGAAAGATGAGAGATGATTAATCCACAGGAGAAGCTTGTCAGATGTTTGAAATCACTTGAGGACAGTATTTGAAACCACATGCATCATTTGGAACACCTCGTAATGGATAAATGGAAGTCAAAGGAGGCCAAGGTACAGGCCTGTCTTAAGTTTGCTTAGGAAAAACAAAACAATTCTAAGAAGGCAAACGAAATTGCTTTAGTATCAACCACACTTGCTGTGTTCGGAAGAAAAGAACTGCATCCACACAGTTAGCATAGAGGTGGAAGCATTATGCTTCTGATAACGGCACAAAATTACTACAATCACTGGCTAATGTTTAAGACCACATGGTCATCCCTTAATCGGAACACAGAGGATAGATCACAAAGTCATGGAGTCATAGCATTGACCAAAATAAATAAATAAATAAAACTCTAAAAGAATCTCAGAACAACTCTTATTCTGTCCACACAGTTGGTGACAAAAGATAAAAAGGGTTAATAATGTTTAGTGAGTCAGTCTGCTACAAGTTACCAAAGTCCCTCTGACCTAAAAATGTAACATGACTGCTTTGAATGTAAAACTTTTGTATTTGCACTTCTCATAACTTGTGTCCCATTAAATATTTTACATTTACGATACTACACTATTTTCCATAGTGAATATGTTGCAACTGATTTTGAAAGTAATCAAAATTCCATAAAATTTTAGAGACTAAATCTATGTGAATTTGGCTTTGATGCCGTTTTCAGGCGACATCAATGGTTCACACCATAAGAAGCCACCAGCACTTTTTCCTCGTTCATTGACATCTGCTTCACCCCTCTAAATTTGCTTGTATTTCCCTCGCAAAAGATTTACTACAAAACCTTCCCTAAATACAATAGTGGCAGCCTGAGTACCAACAGTAGTACTTCCACATCAGTTAAAAAAGTATGGATGTAGATTAAAGACTGCAGCTGCCCTTCCGAGAAGCAGCTATTAACAATAAGGTTTTTAATTCCCTAAGGGTCAGAAAATAGTCCCTTTGTACGTTGTATCCAAAAGCCCTCTCTGCCATCCGCTAATGTTGATTATTCTCTGTCTACAATGAACAAAAAACAATAGAATCTGTGATGTACATTAATAGCAACTACAGAGGGATGCAGAACCTTCCAGTAAACTTATAGTTTTGTAAAAGGTTTGCCTAAGTTTTCACAAGGTAATCACCTAGTTTCAAGGTAATCTTATCTGGTACTTATGGTTTTTGTGGTATTATTGCTTAGAAATGTCCACTTCTGAAAGCAAAAGTTTACAGATTTTTATTAATAAAATATCAAGTATCAGTGTTTGTAGCTACTTTTGTAGTCATTTTAGATCTTTCATGTCTCTGTTGTTTCTTTAAACACAGTTCCTGAGCCCTTTTCTGTGAATAGTTCAGAGGAAAGAGTTAAACCCTGGGGGTGTAAGTGTAACACATACTGCCCCTGCAAATCAGCTTTAAACGGGGGAAAGAAAGTCAGAACACGGCAAAAGGTTTTGATTTATGGGAGAAGAAACACATTTGATATTCATTTCCGCAGCTGTGGCCAGCTAAAAAAACAGCCCGCAAATAGACCCACACTGACAATGGTGCAGTGTAGCCGTCCAGTGTGTTTGTGTGTCTCTCAGAGCCTGCGTGCGTCACTCCTATTTTAGGAATGTTTTGGGGCTCTTTCAGTCGATTTCGCCGCAGATGTTTCTGATTCGCCAGACTCACATAATAAGTAATTATTGAAAACACCTTTCGGTTGCCCAGGGTTTGTCCGCTGCTTCATTTTGTGTAATCGAAGCTGTGGTTTCTCAGAGAGGCACAGGATCCAAGAGCTTATTGAAAGCCAACAAAACGGTCCGACAGTCAGTTTCCTAAAAGAAGAAGAGAGAAGAGGGAGCTTAAAGAAAATATTCCCCATCCGACATCAGTGAAAAGACACAAAGTGGGAAAAGAGGGAAGGAGAGAGATAAACAGGGAAGGATAAGCAGCCATTATAGCCAATCAGATATCGAATCTCTTCATATCTGATTGGCTAGAAAGGTTGCTTACGAGATTCGTTTGTCAAAGCAGTGAATTTTAGAGCAAATACTGAAGGGTATCTAAGTATCTACTGTACTTTCTAAATATCTATCATACAGAGCTTTGAAAAAGCATTCGCTCCCTCCTGTTTTTCTGTCTTTTTTGTTATGCTTAAGTAGTTCAGATATTTAAACAGAATTTAATATCAGAAAAAAATAACCTCAATACACAAAACAAAAAAATAATTTTAGTTTTGAGATAATTTTGTGTATTAGAAGAATCCAAACCAACCCAGCTCTACTTGATATACTTGAAAAGCTCTGTTCATTTTCATTTGACACAACCTACCAGACCTACAGAACCACATAACTTTGAATAGAAACTGCCCAACAACAGGTTCTCTTTGACAAAAGCATACACAACATGATCTAAGAAATTCAAGCCATATTTCAGTCTGGAAATCGTTGCAAAGCCTTTTGGAACGAGGCTCTGGGTCTCCAGTGAACTACGGTGAGCACCATTATCAAGAAAGTGAGAAAACTGGAAACAGTGGTGGGCTGTCCCTGAAATGGCTGATCTACCAAAATTACTGACTAAACATGTACATGTAAAGTACGGACTGAACATGTAGGGAAAGTGCATTTCTATGGCTTGCAGCGTTCTTTCCAGCAGCTTCCCGGTTATGTTCCTAATCTTACGAGATGCTTTCAATGAGGGCTACTTTTCTGCGATGTACACAGCAATTTTAACATTTAAAGAACTTTTTTTTATTCACACAGGAGCTTACTTGTTGTTTTGTGGAACTGACAAGGTACTTTCTTGGGAATTACATTATAATTTCTTTGAACCTTACAAGATACTTTCTGGAGCTTTAAAGGTAGAGCTTGCAAGCTATTAACTGAGATTAAAACAACGCTTTCCAAGAGCCTTTTGGATACTGCCCTGGAATTTAAAGCATACTTTACAGGAACTCATGCTTTACTTTCAGGGAACTTACAGGGCACTATCTGAAAACTTTCTTGTAACTCAAAAGGTTATTGACAGTACTTTCTACATAATAATAAACATGTTTCTGGATAGTAATCAGTATGTTTTCCAAAATTTACCTGAGAAACACACACACACACACACACACACGCACGCACACGGACACAAACACAAAATAGGTAAAGTATGGAAAAAATTATGAGTGTCTGGCCTTTATTTTGCCAACATAGCTTCATCTTCCAGTGTCTTAAGTGTTGTGTTTTCACAAGCTTACATGTCTACAAATTGGTGTCTGTGATTATGTGTGGGCGTCTGACGGCCTGTTGTCTATGTGGGTCTTTCTGTTCAGAAAGTGTGCATGTCGAAAGCGGGACTGATGAGAGAAAAGCGAGAGAGAAAGAGAAATAAAGAGAGAGAGAGAGAGAGAGAGAAAGAGAGATCGGAGACGGGATGGGGGATGACAGGCTGGATCTGATTACGGGTTGGAATGGCTGGGAGCGTTTGTGGTGCGCTGCTTTCTCAATAGTACATTCCTGTGTGCAAGCCGAGGCAGGATCTGCAACTACAGGCCAGCCTCTGCCAGAGGGGTTGAAGGGGGGGGGGGGAGAAAAACGCCTCGTCAGAACAAGCAGCTCAGATTTAGTGGGCCCTTGCTAGATAGCAGGATAGAAAATGAGTCACTCACACTTCCTGCCTTGGCCTCTCTGACACTGGATTTTAATGGGCCTTCTGTGTTATATATGAGCACGGCCGTTATTTTCTGCAGCTACGAGGTCTAAGGTTAGAACAACGGCATTATTGTTGTGTGTGTCAAATTTACATGTCCTCAGATGCTGCCGACACCAACAGGAGTGACCTTTGAAGAAGGAAACTGACTTTCTCAGAGTTGGTTCTTGTGTGTGTGTTTGTGTGGGTGGATGTGTGCCAGCAGGAAACGTCAGACAACTGCACAAATCAGCGCTTTCAAAAGTCAAACAGATGTATGCCAGCGTGACTCCTCAGCACTGGAAAATGCACGCACAGACTCACCTTCTCTTCTAGGGGAGTTGTTAAATGTCACTACCAGGTGCTTAGAGTCACACACAGATTGCTTTACAAATTAGACCTTTAGTCGTCTATCAGATGCATTGCAAAACATCAGTTTTTCCATTTAAGCCATCTGTTTCTTGAGTTAAAACTCTGACTGGTTGTTTGCACTTGTCATTTCACAGTAGATTGTTTCCTTTCTTTTCTCACCAGATTTGCGGCTTTCTTTTTCCTTCTTTTACATGCACAAAAGCACACACCCCTGCTTCAAGTTCAGGGTTTCAACATAAGTCGGTGCACAGCACAGAGGTTCCCATGCTGAAAGTTGATACACAGGCCCTCCTCCCCCATGCCAGCTCCTATCTCCTCCCTGTGTCGTGCCAGGCAGCATAAGATTGTGTCAGTATGTGTATCAGGCAGCTGGGAAAGGTAGTGGGAGGTTAAAGGGGCTCATTCAGGCCTTTGTTCCTTTATTTTACTCCTGCCACAGTCACTGCTGATGGTAAACAGCTCAAAAAGGCTTCTCCTCCTCCTTGACCTGGAGTTTGATTTACAATTCGAAGGAAACAACAGTAACTTGTTTGCACGCCCTACCCACCTCTCCCTCTTTGTTCGTAGTGTGTTTACTATTCTCTGTATGGAAAATCCTTCAGGAATGTTAAGGAAGTGGGTGTTTCCTGCTTTTTAATAAGGTTGGATGGAAGGGAAAAAGAGATGTTGAGAATGCTTCAGGTGGTCAGACTGGCGGCCTGGGTGTATGAGTAGAGTCAAGTTACCTGATCCACAGAGACCCTTTTTAATTATTTTCCACTAAGTATCAATTAAAGGGTTTCATGTAAAAAGTTAAGCTTCTAGCTGAAGAACTGATGCAAGATGAAACCTCCGATCCATTTCCATTGCTGGCTAAGAAAGAGTGACCATCCTTTAACTATTCATGCTACAAAACTGTGAAAATAAAAGGGAAACCTTTTTTTTAATGGACTGTGCTCAAAACAGCCTTCATAAATTGTATTATAACTTTTACAATATGCTATTTAGATCAGGAGACTATGAACAAAATAGTATTTTTTAAGCCCAAACGACCAGCAGTCTATTATGCTGTATTTTATGATCAAGAGAGCATTACCAACAGCAGTTGGAGGCAGGGTTAAACCAAAACACACAACCTAGCGATATACTTCTGCAACCATAAATGTGACACACTAGTATTTCTTGTGGGTGTCACAGGCTTTGACGCTTTCCTGTCCCCCAATTAATGGACTGTGTTGTTTGATGCCTTTAGCTCCACCCTAACATTACTGTTCCATTGTCCTATGGACAGACAACTGAAGGGAGCCCAGGAAAGATACACTACCGGCCAGTCATTTCTGCCACTTTTTATAATGAAAACAGATAAATTAGCTTACCGAACTGCTCAGACCCGTGCCGTACCATTCAGTGGAAATAAGGCATTAGCCTCACCTAAGATTTCAAGTTGCAATATGTATGAATTCATTGGGAATGAATAACACAACCACCTATAGTCTCAGCCATGTTGGAAGGACTTTGAAACAAATTTTGATCTCAGCCGACCGGGTAGTTGTAAGTTTTTGTTATTTTAAAAAGCGGTGCTATGGGACATGGTCATTGTTTACATCAGAAAAATGAAAGACATTGAGACAGAGATGGATATGGAAGAAATGCTGCTCCTTGTTTTGTTTTAAAGGGGGGTTCTGCCCATCTGGCACCAACAATCATACCACATTCAAAGTCCCTTAAATCACCTTACTTCCCCATTCGGATGCTCCGTTTGAACTGCAGCAGATCGTCCTGACCATGTCTTAATGCCTTAATGCATTGAGTTGCCGCCATGTGATTGGCTGATTAGAAATTTGTGTTGATGAGCAGTTGGAGAGATGTGCCTTATAAAGTGGCCAGTGAGTGTAGTTGTTTGTCTTACCTCCAAAATATCGTAAACTGATTAATATCTAATAGCAACACTACTAAAGATCATGTTAAAAAGAGAAACCCAAAACAATTATTTTTAAAATGAACTGTTTTTATTTGTTGTAGTAATAAAACTTCAGATAATGACTTTTACTGTTTGACAAACAAATCTTTTTGAATAAAAACTTAAAATCAAGCAGTTATTTGGTCACAGTTTTGGTCTAAGCACTAGCTCAGTATGGTAGTGCTAAAACCAACACTATTTGTAATGTTATCCACAATATTACAGTATGTGGAACCAAGAAATTAATTTTACGTTTTCACAAAATGAATGTTTTAGTGTAGAATAACTCCATTCATGTTCATTAATTTGTTCATTATTTTCATTTTCATTTGTCTAATTTTGATATTACTCCAATGCTAAAATAATATTCTAAATTGCCTGCTTTGTTTTAGTTTTCGACAAATAGAATAAACCTTTCTTAAATTTCATACAGGATCGTTTTTAGTTGAATAGTTCCATAAATCACAGATACAAATAGTAATCAAAAAGCTTACATCTCATTTCTAAGTTCCTTCAGTTATATTATTAAGGACATTATTATCTGAAAATGTTCTATTGCAAATTTTTGTGCCTAATTATTTTGGTTCTGACTCACATGTGACTGGTTATCACCTCAACTAAAATACCTAAACAACCCCCTGGAGACATTAATACTGTTCCTTTCAGCAGACCATATTCAGCTCTCACAGTCGGCACAATGCAATCCACCCTGAATGGTCAAAATGAAATAAATATGGTAAACAAGATTGTTTTGTTTCTGTCATTTTGACCAATAGTGAAAACATATGAACTGGCGATAGGGCAAATTGACCAGAAATCAGTAAAAACCCAACTCTGCTGTCTCAGATTCTCACCCATGTGGACTCCTTTATAAGCATATTACCTCTTCAGACACATACATTTTTTTTTACCAGTATTTATGGCTGTTTATGTCATAGGTTCTGTATCCATGAGCATCATAATATAACAAATTCTTGTTTTCTACACTATAAACCAATGAAAAATAAGGTGGTATTCAGAAATATAGAGTTCATAACTCGTGTGTTGATGGCGTTATTGTGTCTCTTCCCGTCCACCATCATTCCTCCACACTCAGCAATCCTCCTTGGAAAGGGTCTGAATCATTTGTGCTAATGAAGGCTTTAGATTTCCATCCAGCTTTCATTCTGACGGGCTGAGTCTGTTTTGACCACTTAAGAGCTCCAGCTGCCCACAGAAATGCCTACGAGGGGATGCCTGCTCCAGACTCCATGTGCTGATGTGTTTATGGGAGTTTTAGAGGCTTGAAAAGAAGTTTGTGGACCTCTACTTTAGCTAATGCAGAGGCATGCAGTATGTGACAGAACCTGGCCTAAAAATAGACTTGCTAACGAAAGATCACCAGGAAGATTCTGTTGTACAGCCAATTCAGAAAGACTGTTGTACGCGTCAGGACCCCATAAAGATACTGTAATTTTCAGACTATTGAGTGCACCTAAAAATAAGCCACACCAGTTAAATTGGAAAAAAAATTCTGCCTGAAAATCTGCAGCACGGTATCAACACAACACGACAGTAACATGCCTAATTAACTTACTTTAGCCTACCAGAAAAGTTGCCATCTTCATTTTCCTGTTGTGAACTAAAGCCACTGAAGTCATCTTCTACAGCTTCTTTATGTCCTCTGTAAGCTTTTGTTATCTTTTTATATTGACTGGTTCTTCTCGCTGCCTCCTCCAACGTCTCAGCATCGATTCATTGATGTCAAGCTTACCTATAGAAGCTCTGTTTCCTTCTTTGATAGTCAGCTCAATTGCTTTTAACTTAAAAGCTGTATTTTATGCATTTCTTCATAAGTTTTCCGTGATGAATGTGCATTAAAAGTATTGGTAGTTTCTTCTTTGGTGGATAATCTTTCCCCACTTGTCTGTCTCACTTGTATGCTTCTGGCTATAGTGCCCCCCAGAGCCTGTGAGCCAGTATAAAAATCTATAAATTAGCTTCATTGTTGTATAGGATGCAGGGTACAAAGCATGTTTAAAAAAGTAGCAGCTAATAGTCAGAAAATTACATTAATCAAATCTTAATCAGGTTAAAAAATAAACTGAATCTAACTGCACATTACAAAATCATACAACAGTATGTCATTATTTATTTACACAAAACATGAAAGAAAATAGAAAAGGCGTATGCAGAGAAAGCCAGTACACCCTCATCATTTAGCAGCTTGTTGAGCATCTTTTGCAGCATTGAGTCTATAGTCAGTTTACATTGTTGTGGACTTCTTCTTTTGAACATTCGTTGATGTTGGAAGCCATTCAGTGATCTACAGCTCTCTCTATTTTTTAGTCATTCTCTTGTATATTTGCTACTGTGTTTCAGTTAATTGCCCTGTGGATTATCCAGATTGGGCCAAGCTTCAGATGTTGGACTGATGGCTTCTCATTTGACTATAAAATACTTAAGTATTGGTTGGACTTCAATAAGCTCTAGGTGCACAAGTCTAATAGCATCAAAATACATCCTTTTTACAAACTCTCCCCCTCTGTTCTGATATGCTGGGTTTGACTTTCTCCAAAAGTGGTGCCGTGGATTGTGGTCAAACATTACTACTTGCTGAAACGACACCTGTACACAACCTACAGTGTAACAGTGACAGTTGTTTTAGTTGGATTGACAGACTTTAAACATGAACAGTAGTGACAGCAGTGTTTTGCTAAGGTTGTAGTGATGGCGCACGTGGAAAACGATGAGAGATGGGCTCTAATTTTTGTGGATCAGACGTGTGTGTCTGTGTGTGTATGCGCGTGTTTGCAGGTGATGATATAATCTCAGTTGCATGATTGTGTGTGACTGTGTCTGAGGAATCTGACCCCCCATCTTCCAATCTGTCCATCTCTCATCGCTCTCGCAGAAGAAGATGTTGAACAAGAATCCCACCCGTCTCCAGCAGGAGATCACAGCCCTGTCACAACGGTATGTGACTCATCTATTAGCACTGAGTCTAAGAGCACCCAGGTATGCATCTTGTGTGCAGTAGCAGTCACAGCTTTTGTTGGCTGTTCATTGATAGTCCTAAATAGAAAATATCATCACATTTAATATGCATTATGTATTGATATAGGGGGAAATCACATTGGGCTTCCCCAATGCTCCATCCTGGATATCTACATGCCCCAACTAGCCCAGATTTTAACAACCAATAAGATTAGTTACTATAAATATACAGATGATACACAGCAATATATTAAAACGTCATCAGGTGAATATATACTAATCCAAGGACTAAGTAAATGCATCGAGCAACTCAATAGCTGGATGTCCCATACCTTTCTCAAGCTGAACTGAAACAAAACTAAAGTAGTTACTTTTGGACCTACAGAGTAACGAGCAAGAGTTAGCACACAGCTTCAGATGATACAACTAGAAACTACTGATCAGGCGTGTAATCTAGGAGTAATAATGGACTCAGACCTGAACCTCTAAGGTCACATAAAGGCAATAAAAAGGTAAGCCTTCTATCACCTTAAGATGATTTCTAGGATTAAATGACTAATGTCACAAAAGGACCTTGAAAAACTCATGCATGCATTTATCTTTAGTAGATTGATTACTGCAACAGCGTCCTCACAGGTCTACCTAAAAAGTCACTCAGACAGCTGCAGCTGATCCAGAACGCTGCTGCTTGCGTCCTCACTAGAACCAGGAAAGTAGAACCATTTCAACCCAGTTCATAAGATCCCTGTAGCTCAGAGAATATGCTTTAAATACTCCTACTAATTTATAAATCAGTAAATGGTTTCGCACCAAATTATGTTGAAGACCTGTTGTCACTATACTAACTCAGATCCTCCAACTCTAGTTTACTAAAAATCCCTAGAATTAGAAACAAACACGGAGAAGCAAATTTCAGCTTCTATGCCCCACAAATGTGGAACAAACTTCGAGACGGCTGCAAAGCTGCTGAATTGTTAGGTTCATTTAAATCAAAGATTAAAATTCTACTTTTGGAGTTGCATTTGAGTAATGTTCTAATACAGATTTCTGACATTTTTGACATTTTTAATCCTCTTCCTAAATTCCTGTTTTTAATCAAATATCAAATGTTTTCTTTTATTGAGTCTCATGTTTAATACTTAATTTCTGTTTTGAATTTTCATACTTTTATGTTGTTTTTTGTCATACTACTCTTTCTATGATTTTATAAGTTTTGCTGTTTTTGCTTTCTATGCTTTCATCATATGTTCTCTCTCTGTGTACCACCGAATAATGTAAAGAACCTTGAATTGCCTTAAGTTGAAAGTATGCTATACAAATGAAATTGTCCCGCCTTACCATGCTCCTTTACATTTGTTTTTAAAGCACAGTGACTTCTTGAAAAATAAAGTTTTAATGTTTTATAATTAGAAGAGAATGGGATGGGTATTGGTGGTAGCACTGTTTCATTGCTACAGGAATGTCCTGGGTCTCAATCCAAACTTTTGGTCTTTCTGCACAGAGTTTGCATGTTCTCCCTGTGCATGCATGGGTTTTCTCCAGGAACACAGCCTTCCTCCTACAGTAAAAAAAACATGACTGTAATGCTACGTTCACACTGCACAGTTTGTCACCATCAAAAAACACTCAGGAAGTGACTAGTTTAAAGCCTATACATTTTTAAGACTAAAGCTTGCAAAGCCCCGCCGTTTGGTCAGGACTTCCTCTGTTGCCAGATGTTTTAAACAACGGCGAATTGAGGGAGTTATTCGCTAAAGCTAGGCAAAGTCCTGAGACAGCTCTGATTGGTTGACGCTCAGAGGACAGTGCTGAAAGTTCAGCTAGCTCAACTTCTGTGTTGGTGGCTTTTGCCGCTTTGAGGCTTGGTAAGCAGCAAAAGTTCATAAGTTGCCATGGCCAAAGCACCTAAAGCACAGCAGAGACTCTGACAGCCTCAACCATAGATTTAACATGAAATCTTGCTGTGAATGCAAAAAAATTGGTCTCTCTAACATTGCCTGTAATTGTGAGTGTGTGACGTGTGTCTGTGCATGGTCGTTTGTCCTTTGTGTCTCAATGTTGTCCTGTTCTGGAGTGGTGACCTGTCCAGGGTCTTACTAAATGACCCTTGTAATCATTCACAAAAGTCTGTAACAAAGTAATCTGACACATTTAGTAAATATTTATTAATTCAAATGTTTTTAAGTAACTGCAACAACAAGTTTAATCAAAGTCCCACCCTTTTTACTCCCCTCTAGTTGGTTCAGCCTGACTCCTGCCTTGTGCTGCAGTCAGTTTTAGAAATAGCTTCGACTGGAAAAGATCTAACATTACAATTTTTACTCAGTTGCTTTGGTGAATTTCTCACATGGCTATTAACATTTCCATAACAGCTAGTCTATTTTACAAAAAACAACTTTTGCAAACTGCAAATCCTAGTTGACAACCTGCAAAAGCATATCACTTGCTTATATCAATCAGTGAGTGTCATTGTCATCAAAATGAAAAGTCACCATGAATACCATCAACAAAATAGTCAAATGGCTTTTATAACTGTTCACTCTGGAAAAATTCTGATTTTGGTGACACTACCGGCAAATGCTCACGACAGAGCTGCACACTATTAGCACATTCATTTGAAATTCATTTGAAATCTACAGTTACAGTAAGTGAGGTAACTAAGAATCAGACACTGAGTACGATGCTTCACATTTTTACGGCACTGCTCTTTGCAATTACATTTTGTCACAGCATTGTGTAAAAGCCAAGTACAATCCTATTTAGAACATCTGGAAACAATGTCATCAGTGAAAACTGAGATAAATTGTTACATTTGTAATACCTTTTCTGGAAAGAATGAGAAAGAAATGCATAACATTGGCACATTTTCATAGCTAGTTTTTTTGTAATGACTCAAGCAATGAAATGAGTATTATTAATTAATCAGCGTTTATAAGTGCAAGTCATTTTGACTGACAATGACAAAAGCAAAGAATTATATGGAAGCATTTGCCATTTGTTGCAAGGAATGAATCTGCTACTATGATGTGGATAAATGTAGCCTAGGTTCAACTAACAGCAATGAGAGTTATACTTCTGATGAAAACAAAAAAGGAATCAGAGTAATTGAGAAAAACTGTAACCACAACTATTGTGTTGGATATGTTTTTATGAAGCCAAAAATTTCTAAAAATCTTTTAAAAAATGATTCCATTTTATATTTATTTTGTATAGATAATGTTAAAAAGATCTTTTAGGTGAGTAGAAATCCCTCCCTTTGACAGCTTGTGACACCGGAGCAATAATGGTTCTGGTTTAGAAAACACCAAGAAAAATCCAATTTACTTGTAAACCAGATAGCTGTACACAACCACAGCAACACTTGAAGGAGAAAAAAAATCTGAAGAGCTTCAAGGAAAAGACTGATATGGATGACATTGTTTTGAATAGAAAGGAATCCAGGAATCCATCTCCCATCGCTATTAAAGACTGATGCTGGAGAGAACATATAATTGTGAGTTTAAGTTTGTTTTGGAATAATAAAACTACCATAATTGGCCAGCCAAACTGCAGAGGCAGAATTGCCGGTATGTCACGGATGAACAGGCCGTGACCCAAAAAATACAGTGTTAAACACTCTGCTATAACCTCATACACAACTGCAAACTGATTTGTGTGTGTGCTAGTGTGTCTCGGGCAGTCAAACCGGAGTTAGAGGGTATGATGGGGTGGTGGACTTTCTAACCCACCACCAGGAGCACACATTAACACAAAAACCTTACAGGTCTGCTCCAGAAATTTTCCAAAGTGTTTAATGTTATCAACCAGGCCTTTAATCTTATCTCATGGATTCTCAAGGAGGAGTCTGAAGAGATACAATAGGTGGATAGTAGGGTCAGGGTCAGGATAAAGAAGCTTAGATGTTGATGTGTGGGTCATTTAAATGGGCGGTGGCTGTAATTGTTACCTTCAGGGCACCACAGGGTTAGCTCATAAATTGGGTGTCCCTGGACTTGAGGGCGTTTGGGGGAATGAATCAGAACAATGACCACTTAACCACTTGATTTCAAACTTCTGAGCAAATTAATGAGCCACTTTACGAACGTGGTCCACAGGATGTTGAAAAACGCCAAATCTGTCATAATAAAATAATTTGGTGTCCTGCAAAAACTTTCACACCCCCTGTACTTTTCACAGTTCATCCCATTCAAGCTAGAAACCTTTGTAGAGTTCATTTTTTATGGGACAAACCACAACACAAGAGTGCATCAAGGAATTGGAAGGATTTCTCTATTTTTAAAATAAAGACCTGAAATGTAAGGTGTTGATATGTAGTTAGCCTGCTTTACTCTGATACTCCTAAATAAAGTCCAGGGCAATTAAACTGCTGCAGAAGTCAGCTAATTAGTACAGCACTGTGATAAATACCCTCTGAATAGCTCTGTCCAATCCATCATCCTGCATGCAAAACGTTGTGGAGGAGCCCTAACACAGCACATCACCTTGAAAATGAAATTTCCATGTGGAAAAACAGTGTTAACAGTATCACAGAATATAAGAAAAGAATCTTTTATTGTCCCGCCAAGGGGAAATTGAGCTGTAATAGCAGCAAAGTGTGAGATAAACGAAGCATTTATATTCATACAAGAAAAGTATAAAAACAGAATTAGGAATTATATATGTACATTAAGGTCAAAATTACAAAACCAAGAAACTGTGCAGTTATCAAAAACAAAAATGACATGTGCAGTAGTATATTTAAAATACATATATGTTAACAAAATGATCATCTGTGGTTGTGCAATAAAAAGTAAACGTATTATTTACAAGAAGTAAACAGAATATAAACTGTGAAAAACAGATGTGCAAATAACAGCAGGAGAAATGTTAATTAAGTGAGTCAAACAGAATAAATTACAGCAGGGGTATAGAAATTATTGGGTTTGTTGGGAGCAGTTCTGGTTTTAAAGTCTAACAGCTGCAGGGTTGAAGGACCTGTGAAAATGCTGCAGGCATCTAGCATCCAGTCAGTCTGTCACTGGAGGAGCTCTGCAGCTCAGCAACATCGTCATGCTTGGAGTGGGAGACACTATTCATCAGTGATGTTATTTTGGCCACTATTCTGCGATTTTATTTTACTTCAGCAGGGACAATGAAGCTGTTCAGCTTTGAAGAGAAGATCAGTGAAGCTAAATACGGGGCAATCCTAAATAAAAAAACTCTCAGAGGCAACAGAAACTGAGGTGGAGGTTCACCTTCCAGCAGGATAACTACGCTAAACATACAAACAGAGCTACAATGGGCAGGCTTAGATCAAAGCATTTTAATGTGTTAGAATAGTCTAGTCATAATCCAGACCTAAATGTTTTGGTAATAGGAGGAAAAATTATTGTTCACAGATGCTCTCTATTCTGTCTGAACCTGAGACGTGCACAGCTAGTAAAATATCACCTAAAACACTTGAAGTTGTAACTAAAGCATCAAATGGTGGTGTTACAAAGTATTGATTCAGATGAGAGCTTTTTAGATTTTGACAATAGGAAATACGTGGCCTTTTTGACTCATTTAAAGTCAACCAAAAACATTGTATGAGTTTCAGTAATTTTTTATGGTGATTCATATGTTTACAATGTAAATCATACCCAGGAAACTTAGGACTGAAATCTCTTCTGGTACATATCAGGAACAAGTTACATTATTCATGACACCACATCACATTTTCCTGATTGTTTTAACATGTAGAAAATGTCGTCATGCAGGCTGTGATGTTTTGTTATCATGGTGGCTGCTCACTTCTATCATATATGTTTGTTTAAACATTTGTTTCCTGTGCAAGACCAGTTCTGAACCTTGCAAAGTAAAGATGTTGAAAGGAGTGAACGACTAGTGCATGAGTGAAGCAGCATAACTTCTTTGTTCAGTCAGTGACCCTGGAAATTCTTTGTTGGTTGAATAATTGTAGCACAGAGGAGGCACTAATCTGGGTCATGGTGGATTTACTGTTGAAGCCAGAAGTTTACATGCACTGAATAAAAAGACAGATGCCTTTTTTCTCTCACTATCTGAAGTTAAATCAAAATAAATTTAACTTGCTTTAGGTGAGAATTAGTCAAATTATCTCTGTTTGTTAAATTCCTCAATAATAGGACAAAGGTTATGTCGAGGATTTATTTATTAACGTGTTCAAAATCAGACGTTGTACATACAGAATTACTATTTCATTTAACAATGAGGAAAAGCTCAGATGATGATGTAATAGGTTTGGAAACTTTTATTAGGTTAACTGACACATTTGAGTTAATTGAAGGCACACCTTTGGATGTATTTTAAGGCCACACCTTGAACACACTGCTTTCTGTTTTGACAAAGATCAAACCAGTCAAAGTCAGTAATCTGTCAAGATATCAGGAAGCTAGAAGCTTGAAAGTGCTGTGCTCAGCTGTTCAAACAATTATAGGCAAGTATAGACATGATATACATGTCTAACCATCATTCTGCTAAGGAAGGAGATAGATTCTGAGTCCCAGATATCAATGTGTTTCCAAAATGGGCAAATCGACCCCAGAACCCAATGCCATAAGCCAAAGATACTGTAAAGATCCTGGCTGGAGAATGGACAAGTGTCATTATCCACAGGGAAAAATTTCTTTATTGATATGGGCTGAAAGGCCACTCAGTGATAAGGAAGCCATTACTACAAAAGAAACATCAAAACAGTTGGGAGTTTGCAAATTCCCAGAGGGACAAACACTTTTATTTTTTTGATACATGTCTTGTGGTCTGATGAAACTAAAGTAGAAATGTTTTGTCATTATGACCATAATTACATTTGGAGGATAAAGGAGGACAGTTAAGCCTGGAAGCACCATCCCAATTGTGAAGTATGGGGGTGGCAGCATCATGTTGTGAGAGTGTTTTGCTACAGGAGGAACTGGGGCACTTCATAAAATACATGGCGTCACAAGGAAAGAATATTATGTTGAACTACTGAGGCAACATCTAAAGATATCAGTCAAGAAGTCAAAACTCAGGTATTCCAAATGGATGATGACCCTCGACATCAAACCAGCTTTATCACAAAACGCCTTAAGGACAACAAAGTCCGTATTGTTGCAGCAGTCACAGAGCCGTGATCTAAATCCTATGGAGAGAATATGGGGCCAAGTCGGAAAAGGTGTATGGAAATGAGGCTGCCTACAAAGCTGACTTGGTTCCACCAGCTCTGTCAAGAGGAATGAGCCAGAATTCCAACAGAGAGAAGAACGTGGAAAAAAATCCAAAATGGATTGAACAAGTCATACAGTTCAAAGGTAAAGCTACCAAATACTGAGAAAATATATGAAACTTTCTGATTTTGAATAAAATAAATACAACTCTGACTAATTATTTTCTCAGTGTGGTATTTAGAAAATAGAAGCTATTTTGGTAATTCTAACTCTGAATTAACATTAGACTTTGAGAAAAATGATGCGTGTGTCTTTTTGTTTGGTACATTACTGTTAAAGCTGGGTTTACAGACCTCCAGGTAATCATGAGTAGGAAGCTAGTCAGGCAGGTGAATTTTGATTGGTGAGTTGTACCCAAAAGACCGGGGGAGAGCATCCGAGGAGGTTTGCATGTTTTCTAGGAAAGTACAAAACTAGAACCAGAAATTAAAGGATGCTCTGGTGGAAACACAAGACAAACTCTAAGGTAAGTAAATCATGGTGAACAAGCATGAGCAACAAGATAAGAACATTACTAAGAGGAGACTGGGGATGTCATAGCAAAAAACAGACAATCTGGAAATGGTTGGCATTTCCACTTGTCTTCCTAGGTTTTTGCTTGTTGGGCTAATAAATTACAGGTGGATGAAACAGACATGTAGAGAGCTCAACCATCACCCAGGATCATGACATTTGCCTACATTACTTACATTTTTCTCCAATAAAATGTAAAAATATGTTGAAATCTCATTGTTTCCATGCCTTCAATAGCTATGAATTGTATTGTTCAACAAAATGTTCAGCAAAAAAACACGTTGTTTGTGCCGTCTTAGGGCACAGTTAGTTTCTCTTTGACCTCTAATATTATAAAAAATGTCCCACGATACAGTAGAGGTTCCAGGGGAAGTGCAGTTTAGTTTCATTGTGTTTCCAGCACGTCACTTCTACAATGGCATGAAAGACGCCTTGCAGGGTGAAAAAGGACGAAGAAGGAAGCTGTAGCGGCTGGAGAACACTAAGCAATGCATATTTCTACTGCAAAGACAAAAAACATAGTTTACTTTTCTTTTGCTGCATTACAACAATAACAAAAAAGCGGTTACAATGGTTTTCCTCTTCTCCAGTTCTGTCATATTCACAGGGAGAGCTTGTTGGTACTGGGTTTCGACAGACAATTCACAGTGGGTTCTCGCTTTCTGTATACGTCAGAACGATTCAGGCTGTTCCTGCTATTTTTTGAAATACTGACATGATGCTATCAATGAGAGGCAACAAGAGGAAGCTGGAGAACAAGACTGAACGGATATTTTGTTATTCCACCGCTATGAATAAAAATTGTTGTCAATTAATTCATTATGCATTTATGGTTTTTTTGTTTTTGTTTTACAAACTTTTGCTTCTTCATTGGAAAATTATATCTCAATAGCAAAAAAGACAATTTAATTGAGATCAAAAATTTGTATTGTTGGCATTAATAAACAGTTATTTCCATTTTCAGCAATCGCCTTAAGGAAATTGCGGTCAATATGCCACATCCCTCTTTGATACGCTTTAGCCGTGCCCCTTTCTGCACATCTATTGCCCTCATATCTGATATTGAAGCGTACCGATTATTTTTAAGCTAACTTCTACACAATTCATTAAAATTATATCTAAGTCTTGCAGCAATGACAAAAGAATCATATTACCTAATGTTATGTATACTATGCAGACTTTCAGTCTGATTTGAGGCTCACTTACCTCAGCATGTTATATGCTTGAAGTTAATGCCTTACAATTAGATATTGACCCATTTTTCATTGATTTAATGTATTTTTTTGACTACTAAAGGGCACTCATAGACTGCATGGAGAGCATTGAACTGTCATCCCAAGATGATAAGAATATCATTAAGTATGGAAGCAAACCCAACAGTAAAGGTAACTTAGTCCTGACGCAGTACGTCACGGTCAGTGCTACACGATTCATCCCAATACACATTCACTATATGAAACAGAGGAGCCTCATAAATAGCATCCATACTTAAAACATGTTTAAAGACCCATTTATTCATGCTTAATGCCGCAAAAAGAAATTCTTTAGATGAGAAGAAACTGTGTTACAAGATGCAATCAGAGGTTCACCTAGAAGTCATCTATTTTGTTCTTTTTGTAAGCTGTGTAACTGATGTGCTTTTAGAACAAGGTATTATACTAATATCTTAGGATATTATCCTAAGATATTAGTACTATAGTGTGACTGACTTTAGGATACTCCTGGCGGCTTAGGTTTTCCGGATAATATGCAGAGAAAACGGCTAAAATGGTTGAGTGTCATAAATGAAGCCACTTTATTTTATAACCTGTGAAGTATTTCTTGTTTTACAAAAAAATAAATTAAATGTGACTTTAGATCTTAATTTTTTTTATTGAAAACAACAGGAAAATAAACACCATTCTGCTGAATGACAATATATAAAATTAAAAATATGGGAATTGTTTTTGCCAAAAAAAGGAGACATATTTCAGATCTTACCTTTAAAGGGTCGTAGAAAGCCGACTGCTGGTTTTGAGGTTTGATTGATTAGGGCAAATCAGAGCACAGGGTGTTATTATGGCTGAGTCATCCTCCATCCGCCAGCCGCAGGCGTGCTCATGTCTCACACCATAACCAGTAAAGTCAGTTTTACTCACATGATGTGATGGTTCTGAACACAATAAAAGTGTGGGTAAAACAGACCGTGGACGTTGAAGTCTTGAATGTGGTAAATTGGATGTTACAGAACAGCTTGTTTACATGTTTGCGGGCTCACTTACAGTGAGGCTTCGGAAACTGTCAAGCTAAGCGCAAGATTCAAGAAAGCACAACTACAGGGAAACATTTTGAGAAAAACAAAGCAAAAGAATGAATGTCATGCATAGTCATGGAATTTTCAATGGATGCAAAGATACCACTTTTTTTCAAACATAAACAATACAGATACAGTGGGGCAAAAAAGTATTTAGTCAGCGACCGATTGTGCAAGTTCTCCCACTTAAAATAATGATAGAGGTCAGTAATTTTCATCATAGGTACACTTCAACTGTGAGAGACAGAATTTGAAAAAAAAAATCCAGGAATTCACATTGTAGGATTTTTAAAGAATTTATTTGTAAATTATGATGGAAAATAAGTATTTGGTCACTTCAAACAACGAAGATCTCTGGCTCTCACAGACCTGTAACTTCTTCTTTAAGAAGCTCGTCTGTCCTCCACTCGTTACCTGTATTAATGGCACCTGTTTGAACTCGTTAGCTATATAAAAGACACCTGTCCACAGCCTCAAACAGTCAGACTCCAAACTCCACTATGGCCAAGACCAAAAAGCTTTCGAAGGACACTCCCTGGGACCAAAGTAACAAAGGTTACCATCAGTAACACACTATAACGACAGGGAATCAATTCCTGCAGTGCCAGACGTGTCCCCCTGCTTAAGCCAGTGCATGTCCAGGCCTGTCTTAGGTTTGCCAGAGAGCACATAGATGATACAGCAGAGGATTGGGAGAATGTAATGTGGTCAGATGAAACCAAAGTAGAACTTTTTGGTATAAACTCAACTCGTCGTGTTTGGAGGAAGAAGAATACTAAGTTGCATCCCAATAACACCATACCTACTGTGAAGCATGGGGGTTTATACATCATGCTTTGGGGCTGATTTTCTGCTAAGGGGACAGGACGACTGATCTGTGTTAAGGAAAGAATGAATGGGGCCATGTATCGTGAGATTTTGAGCCAAAACCTCCTTCCATCAGTGAGAGCTTTGAAGATGAAACGTGGCTGGGTCTTCCAACATGACAATGATCCCAAACACACCGCCCGGCAACGAAGGAGTGGCTCCGTAATCAGCATTTGAAAGTCCTGGAGTGGCCTAGCCAGTCTCCAGACCTCAACCCCATAGAAAATCTGTGGAGGGAGTTGAAAGTCTGTGTTGCTCGGCGACAGCCCAAAAACATCACTTCTCTTGAGAAGATCTGCATGGAGGAATGGGCCAAAATACCAGCTACTGTGTGTGCTAACCTGGTAAAGACCTATAGTAATCGTTTGACCTCTGTTATTGCCAACAAAGGTTATATTACAAAGTATTGAGTTGAATTTTTGTTATTGACCAAATACTTATTTTCCACCATGATTTACAAATAAATTCTAATCCTACAATGTGAATTCCTGGATTTTTTTCCCACATTCTGTCTCTCACAGTTGAAGTGTACCTATGATGAAAATGACTGACCTCTGTCATAATTTCAAGTGGGAGAACTTGCACAATCGGTGGCTGACTAAATACTTTTTTGCCCCACTGTACTTGGATCTGAGTAGAACCAGTGCTGATACTTCTGCCAGACAAAAACATGCAAGACAAAAACATGCAATAAATTGGAAGACAGTTTCTATTTTCTCTCATGCTTGTTAAGACAAATGATGGTGAATTAGATAAAAAATAAAATGACCATAAAATGACCATAAAAAACTAAAATGAAAATAAACCATTTCTGTTGCCTTATTGCAAAGTTTCCACATTTTAGGTATCGGTTCATTGTGTCGGTTAACTAATTGATACAGATTTGAGTACATTAGAATGGTATCGGCCCCGATAGCACATACTTGTGTCGGTATCGGTGCATCCCTAGACATTTCAGAGGTGTGTGACTTCTCCATGATTGATTCTCTTTTCCAATATGGTGACTGTAAACAGGTGCAGCCTTTGAGCGCAGCCCCAATCTCACAGGTTCACATCCAAGTTGATTGACATCCGACAAAGCAGAAATGAATTCTGTTGGCTAAAAAATCTGCTGGTCAGTGGGAAATGCTTAGGAGTCTACTGGAGGAAGAATAACAAATGTGGTGGAGCACTAGCCTGTTATCGTAGAACTGACCCACCCTTATTTTGAGGATATACAGTTTATAAAACTAGTACATAGATAAATTCTTCAGATTGCATCTTTAATGACATTTTGGTTTTTTGCTGGCACAGAAAGGACATTTAATTATAGTTCATGCATTTTTCTCAGGGCTGGAATCAAGTTTTTAAAAACCCATTCTAAAAGCTTAATGTTACCCCGCTGTATCGCATTTTGATGTGTCTTGTGAAACTATTCCTTCTACTGTTGCACCCAACTTTTTCCAAAAATAAAGCATCTAACTTGTAGGCATTCATCCTTTTTTATCATTCATGAACAGTCAAGTCACAACAGTCCGACAGCATGATAGTGCCACCACTGTACCTGACAGTTGTAACAGGGTTCTGAAGCTTGAAAGTCTCAACCTGACATATCCAAACACACTTTTTGCTGACCATAAAACATTGAAAATATTAGTCATGCTTTATAATATTGATTTAGGAGCAGATGCTTTAAATCCAGGGAGGAGTCCCCGGGAAGACCAAGAACTACTTGGAGGAACTTTTTATTCCGTCTGATCTAGGAACACCTCCCAGTTTTTGGGGTTCCCAAGTTTGCAATGTAAAACTCGCTTCTTTGTGGACAATGATGCTGGTTTTGCAGAAATTTCCAGGCTTGATTTTAGTGCTTCCTACACAATTCTTAAACAGCCTAACAAGTATCCTTTTCATCTGTGGTGAAAACTTTGATTCTTACTCTAGGTATTGAATAATTTGTGACATAGCTCAAAACACCTGTCCCTGCTTGCATAAATATACAATTTACCTATTAACTGATAGATCTTTGGTTAGTTTCTTGAGCTTTATCCATTGCTTTGAGAATTTGTCATTCCCATCTGAGCTATAAAAAAAAAAAAATCCTCCCGACATTGTTGAGAGACGTAACAGCTGCAGTCACATTTAGTGAACAGGCCTTAACCACTTCAAATTAAAATACCTTTTCAAACCTCCAGTGATAATTACTGACTCAGTTGAATGAATCCACATATTTGAACGTGTATGCAACATTTTGTCCATGGAGAGAAAATAAATTTTTAAAAGTGCCAAAGTTAAAATTTAAAGCAACGCAATGAGTGTATGCAAACGCTATTGTACACACAACTTCTTTTAGGCTGATATGTTTCTAGCATTATAGCATTGCAGAATGATTCACATGTTTAACTTCCGGCAGTAACCAATTGTTTAAGGTCTGAAGTAACTCAGTCGATCTACTGCTTCTCTCTGTGCGACAGTTCCCAGCGCTTGTAAAGTGAGAACTGATGATTGATGGGCAAGGGTAGTGAGCTTAGCATCAGCGTCAAGTGAACCCTGAGGCAAAATGCCGACTCAGAGACACACACATCCTGCTGGCACTCACAAATTTACAGCCCTGGTCCTGCAGGAATGACTTACTTGCTGTCTCCCCAAGACGTAGCCACTCACCCTGAAAATAATGAGTGTTGGAGAGGGAGTCAATCACAGACGCTCAGAAAAGTGCAGAAGGCTTCAAGTTTATGAGGGGACTCATATTGTCTGGGGTTTCCACAGAATGTAACCACTTAAGGGTCTAGAGAGGTTTTGGTTAAGGTTACTGAGATAAGCATATGAAATTTATACTGATTTACTCTGTTACTTAGCAGTCCCTCTCCACACCAAAAACAAACAAACAAAACCAAGTCAAATGATCTAAAATAAATGTGCTGAGATTGCTTGATTAAACAAGAGCAAATCCAGTCATGTATTGATTGTTCATGCCTGGAGCAGGCCAAGTCTTGTTTGGCCTCACTTATACCAGGATGGGATACTGTTTCTGGTCTTCCTCAGTAGCTCATATTTCCTGTAGTACAAACGGCTTTCGGAGAAAAAAAAATTGTGTTGAAAATTCTACGGATTTGTTGTGTGTATACATGTGGGAGTCGCTTTGCCAGTGGTGACAGAATCTGTCAGGGGTTTCCAAACCCAGCACCAGATACGATCAGTAAATGTTGGACTCAGTCTTGAATGGGAAAACCAGCTCAAAGTGCAAAAGTACCCCATGAACCTTTATTTTTTTTTTTACATCTTGTCATGTCACAACTGCATCTGCCAGTAAAGATCAACACAGCCTCAAGCAAAATTGTGTAGTAGAAGGAAAACGATCATTAGATTTTAAAATATTGCCGTAGAATCCATTTGCGTTCAGCACCACAGAGTCAGTAACTTGTAGAACAACGTGTGGCTACACTTCAGCTGCAAACGTTTTGCCTTTGTCTCAACCAGTTTGGCTCATTGATAAACAGATTTTTCTGGTCCTCCCTTTTTTTGATGGAGACAATCTGTGAACATCAATTTTCAACTCTTGCTGCAGATTCTCATTTGGACGTAGGTAAATCCTGTTTATGTACAGTACAAATTTGTTTATGGACCTTGACTCCAAATTATTTGTGTAGACCATATCTCAAATCTTTAGAAGCTGAAATAACTAGACACAATGCTACATGAAATCCTATTGGCTACAGGAGCTCCTTCTACTTTCCTTGGACCTGATTGGCGGAACCACAAAGATGGGAGATTAGGAAAACCGTAGATGTCAGCTTCTGTGGCAGTGCTGAAATGTGTGTATTAATACATGGTGTTTCAATGAACAGAATAGGCTTAAACAAGCGATACGCAGCATTTAGAGGGGGGTCTCAAGTATTTGCACATCTCAAGTATATTTTAGCATATTGCGGGTGGTTGTGGTCCTTCACACCCACAAATACATTCAATTGCACTTGGAGTTAGTCTGTCTCACAAAATCTGAATTAAATGTATTGCATTGTGTGGTTGAAAGGTAAAAAAATTCAGGAGCTGTTGTCGCTAACACCTATTGTTTTACTGTATATTCATCTGAACCATTTAACGGGGGGAGGTATTATGCTTCTTCCAGGCACACAGTACCATTCTATAGCACACTCAAATACATTTTTTACCCAAAACCATGCTTAAAATCCCGTATAGATAAAAATCCACCTTAAAGTAATTTGCCTTCTCATCACTTCCGTATTTGAAGCCTTGATATTCGGCCGTGCCTCTCTAAGCCCTCCTACCCTCTGTGAAACTCCCCCTGTAGATTATCATATACATTATCATATACATTATCACAGCATGCACATGGAGTCACACTCAGATAGTTTACAGAAGTTTTCAGGGTGTTGCATTTTAGTATTTAGGAAAATAATTACATTGGGAAACAATGGCAACACTGGAGATCATAAGATGGCACGCAAATGATCTGATATCTGACCCTGAAAGTGGGTTTCTTGAATAACCAGAGAGAATTCAGAGGCTTTTACAAGACGTGTCGGCTTTGTAATATTTAACCTCCTTAGCAGCCTTTTATAAATATTAATCAACATGAAGCCACGTCTCGCATTGGAATCATTAAAGCACAGAAATATGAAGCCACATTTTGCATTGAAATCATAAATTCAAACAAATATTAAGCTACTTTTTACATTGCAACCATAAAAGCACACAAATGACATATGAGATGAGGTCACCATGGTGCAGCTCAGCTGTTTTCAGTTAAGTTTACAAAGAATGGATAAACCTCCATGTTTATGCCGAATCATTTTTGCACTATTATTGATTCGTACAGCTCCTAAATGGTCCGTGGCACAGATTAATGTTGGCACTGCTAAAAGTATACTTTCTACCCATTGAAATCTCAAAAAAAATATTCATATCAAAAAATGTCAACAATCTGTATGTCATATTTTGTGATCCACTGCTTCTTCATAGTTATACTAGGTAAAATTATTAGATTTTTTGCACTGTGCTGCATCAACCTCAGAATTATGTGTTTGCATTTGTAGAGGGTTGAAACAATAGAAATAGATTAAAACAGACGGATGAAAAAAGTTAAACATAAAACTGAAATCGTCTTTTATAGTTTAGTTTAATTCAGCCTTGCTGGCTATTTAGTTAAGGAAGCAACACATTTGTAAGAAAATTATCAGTAAAAAATTCTTGGTTTCTGGCATCTGGGGAACATCATGAAGTAAAATATGCAACAACAGCCCTTTTATGTTCTCTGCTCATGCTGAGCCCATTACTGCAACATATTTGACTGGCACATCTAAAAAAGACAACAGAAGAACCCTAAAACTGATAAAATCAGATATAACTTCATGTTTGCTTACGTTTCACAGAACAGGAGGTGACCCTGTGTACAGGTGGTCCAGGGCCACCACAGGTGAGAGGGTAGATATATTGCTCAAAAAGTTTGGTTCATTTGACAAAGTGCAGTGTGAAAGTGAACCGCACAGCCTTAAAAAGCAGCAATGTTAGTCCCCAGGGGTGAAAACAACGTCTGATTAATACTCTCCTGGCCCGGATAGTGCTCCATGGGATATTGTTTTACAACCTATCTCTGATTATATTTTCTCAATAACTTTCTTCCTTTGGTTCTTGTTCTTCATGATGTTTTTTTGTTTTTTAATGTTGCCGTAAAAAACAGAATATTTGAATTTATATTTAGCATAAATTACACGCAGATGGACTTTATTTTCTCAGTAGGTAAAGTTTCATGGATGCCCTAGATTGCATCAGAGTAAATGCACATTCATACTCCAACTTTTACATATTTACTTGCAGCAACTTGGTTGCATGTGTCAAAATGTGAAAAAAATATTGCAAAGGGTGGAACATATCCCCTCCCCTCCAGTGGGTCTTGCTTTGAGGCCATGATCATTACCTCAGCGTTTAAGTAGCAACAAAAAGCAGGTTGTATTCATGAGGTTGATGTTTAATGCCTTTAGGTGTTGAAGCGTGTCCTCCGGAGTGAGTCCATGTCTGTTTCTGTTTTAATGTGTCACTCTGTGTGTCTTCCAAACAGAATGTCATTACAGCTAAAAAATATCTACAAGAGGCAAAAAACATGACATCAGAGGACAAGCTGTATTTGTTTGTGTCCACTTAAAATAAGAACCATTTTGTTCTCATTCTCCCAGCAAACTTCACCATCTATGAACATCATCATTTTTTTGGATGTTCGGTCATATTTTCCCATCAGCCTTGCAGTCTGAATGCAATCACTGCGTTTTACTCTGGCTTTTCATTAAAACTCTTATCCCCCTGCCCCATGTTTTTCTCCAGCTGTTTTTCTCCTTTTCATCACAAACCTGTCTGTTTCTCTCCTTCTCTTCCTCTTTTTCTGTCTGAGCTGGCTGTTTTTCTTAGTATGTGGAAGTGGAATGAGTTTGGTTTATTTCCCTGTGACACTGCAGATTTCCCCCCCATCTCCTCATCTGTTCGCAGGTCTATTCCTGGTCAGTGACTCTGTGTCCTCTGCAGGGCTTATTGTTCCATTTCCTCATTGCTGCACCTCAACATGTGTGGCTCCATGAGTTAGTGTGTGTGGATGTTTCTGATCTCATTTTTACAGTGACATGTATATTTGCACAAAAGTGTGCTTAAACACAACTTCAAAGTGGATATTTAGTGTATGTATTTGAGCGTGCACATGTCATTTATCCCTCATGGATGCTGCAAATATCTGTGTATGTTTCTGTGCATGCTTCTATGTGTGTGCGGGTGTGTGGAATCCATGTCCAGAACATCTGTTCCTCATTAAGGCTTTTATGGATGTGAGATAAGAACATGACAAACGGATGTAGAATACCGCGGAGATGCCTCAGTTGCCCCACTGAGGGAGCTAAAGACTTATGCAGGATTGGATAACTTTTCTGCTTTTCCATCTCCATCTTCCTTCTTTCTCTAGCAGAGCCAAGTTATTTTTTGACGATAATTTTTCTTGATTTGTGTTGGCTCGGCTGCGGTGCCAGATGGGTGGGATTTGCCACATATTATAATACAGACAGTGCCAGAACTATTAGACAATCACTAGAAGGTATTTAAAAATCAGTATGTTGAACTTTTCTGCAGCTGGCAACTTGACTTAGCTCTATTTGTCTTTTTTAAACTGTGTGAACCCCACCTAACCTGCTGCTAATGCAAGCGGAGTAAAGTAAATGTTCGAAAGTGACACGACCTCTGGGCTGTTAGTTTCTGTCTGTTCCCATTTACATCCTTACTCTTTTCCTGCTGTGGACAAGTACCTTTTCTGTTTCTGTGTTTTGTAGCCAGTTAATTACGTTATTCAGTCGAAAGCCAGGTTAAGTTTCATATGTCAGTGTCGAATCTATTCAAATACCACATTTACAAACAACAAAAGTTGACCATTGTTCTTCACAATTTCAACAACAGCCATACGATAGCATACTCAATACAACTATATCAAGGTATGGAAAAGGCTGAATAGATAACACTAGTTTTTATCATCTAATTGGTTTTATAGTGTGGACATGTACAGGTAAGGTAAAACATAGCCTTGAGGCATCTGGCTTCTTGATCACCTCTACATTGTAACTTTGATCTTGAAACATTGACAAGAAGCAGCCTGGTTGATGGCAGTACTCTCAAATAATGTAAATAGGATGGGGTAGGCAACTGAAAACTTTAAAAGTGAGAAAAATTGTAATCTAGTTTAGTATTTATGGTGGTCAAAATGATAAGCTATCCATTTCTTATTCCCCCTTTCAGAGCCGTATTGTGACTCATTTTCAGCCCTGGAGTTACATGCCTCCGACCGGCACACTTTAAATCACAGTCTATCATTATTAACGTTATATGTTAACGCTACAACAGCACAGTGTTCTGTAAAACCTTGTAATCGGATCATTTTTATAAAAATATTCCCATTTAGTGCAAATAGGTGTTAATTGCTTCACAAGGTAGATTTAGTTCAGCATGCATTGACATCTACACTATTCTTTACAACACATCCATTAACAATCTGAGAATCTACATTTTGAGCTGCTGTTTCTGTAATCAGTCCCTGGGTAGACTCTGCTCTTCCTTTCACACTTCCTCCAGTTTCCCTAAATGCACCTGCTGCACCTGTGTCATAACACAAATTTGACTTTGACTTAACCAATTATTCTATTTCAAATTTGCGCTTTGTGTACTTATTGTCTTACTTATAAAGATAGACCATAGGTTGCATGTAAACCTAGCGTGGGAGAGAGATACAGAAAGTCAGGCTTAGTTAGCTGATACGGTGCATCCCAACCACTTTTAAACCACATTTAGACATCAGTAGACGTTATGTGGGCTGTTGCTAATCAGATATTTAAGAAATATGCTAGTGCAGTTGATCTAGACAGTGTTTACACCTTCGTTGAATAGTTTTCCATGATGCACTCTTAAGCCCTGTTCACACTGCACATTAGATTTTCTGTCAATAAACAATGGTTTGAGTGCGATTTGCGGGTCTGTTGCTGTCTAACATCTTATTGAGCGCTCTCACAGCAAAATCCAGCCTCCGATACTCTTCAGTCAGAAAATCTTCAATTCCGTTCTGCAACGACGTATGAAAGTACATCCCGAGAATGACACCAAAAACTTGTGACGAGCGTTCTATGGGGCAATCGCAGTAGCAACATTAACAACAATAGAGTTTACATGGAAGAAAATGTGGAACAAGAAGCCAAACCTATTTAGCTTATGAGGCAAAGATGGCAATTATTAAATTTTATTGTTTCTATTTTGAAAGCAAGATGGAAACTTCTGGCACTTAGTGAGGAAAGACGCTTTTTTATCGCTCCCTCTCTACTGTGTGTCATCCCCACAGCTCCCTGTTTTTGTATTTTGTCTGCAGCGTTTCTCTGCATTTTTCTCTGAAGCCCAACCAAGTTTAACCATGGAAATTGTATGCTGGTCTTTGAGTGCAATCGATCAAATCTACTCAACTCTACGCTGCGAGAAGAAGGGATCTCGCTTGTCCGAAAGAGACTTACATGAGTGGCAACGTGCTCGATACTTGGAAACAGTGGTAGCCATTTTGTTTTCTCTGTACTCTCTTCGGAAGATTCAGAAGATATCTGGATATTTTAGATTTATGGTGATCGGCTTTTTGCTGATTGTAATTGGCGGCTACTTGCTCTACCGAAAAATGGAGGAGGTTCTAGAAGCCATTGGGAAGCCTAAGAAGCTGTCTGATGGGCTGGGTCGTACTATGGGGACTTCGCAGGCTAGAGGCTGGAAAAGGTGATCTGACTTAGACTTTTTGAATGTCCATAAAACTTACATAAAATGGAAAATTGTCTTTGACAGTAGCACAAAGACATACAAGCAACAGCAATATATCACAGACAGCTCTATGCACAATAAATAGATTATATATATATATATTTTAAAACTGTGTTTCAGAACTCATATGTGGAGTGTCATCTAACTTGGAGATACTGTCAGATTGGCTTGCTGGAAACGGAAATTCAATCAAACTGATAAATCTCAATTTGGTTGGATTGAAATCATCTGGAGTCCGCTGAGAGACTCAAGGGAGAGATAAATTGCTCTTCCTGCTACCCTTAACAATTACTATTTGGACTCTATGGTGACCTTCAACTGGTCCACAATCAGATCCCCGTGAGAAGAATGTAAACATATTCTCCTTCACCTCCTCCCTACCTCTGTGAATAACACTTAAACTGGAGCATACACACATGCTACAGATGAATAAGTAATTTGGTCAGCGCACCCCGTACAGCGCTCCGTTTGTTTAGCGTAGGATCTTTGCCCCCCTTGTCTTATTGTGAATGTCTAAGTATGTCACTTTGTGTGTTTTTTTTCTATTGTCTGGGTCTTATTT
This sequence comes from Apricaphanius iberus, assembly GCA_028564705.1. NCBI lineage: Eukaryota > Metazoa > Chordata > Actinopteri > Cyprinodontiformes > Aphaniidae > Apricaphanius > Apricaphanius iberus. The sequence goes on along the minus strand of JAPXFQ010000014.1, from coordinate 1,164,407 downwards.
CCCTTAGGAATCAAGACAAAGATGAAAGTTTTTTTTTCACCCTTGGTCCACCCCAACTCATGTAAATCCTTTCATCCTAGATGAGTATGCTGCTTGTAGCTGGCTTAAGTTTCACAGTTTCACAGTTGTGAAATGATATTGTCTGTCTGTCTACTCTTAATCAGGCTGTACTGAAATGATCTTCCCCTCGTGGGTGAATGAAGGACAGTTCAATTCAGTCTTGGGTATTTTTGAGCTTTTAGCAACGTATGCTCGCGATGTTGGCTTGATCTGCTAGAGCGACATGTCGTGCAGTTTGACTCACTGAAATCTTAGGAAGTAAAGTGTGCCACCTTTCTAGGGCTTGCATTGTGCAACATTAAACAGCCCTTTGGGATGTCTGAAAGGGTGTAACAGGCTTAGTGTTGTTCCCAGACCCTGATAAACGGCCAAAGTTGCCTGATAAAACCAACAGTTATTCTTTATTCAAACAAACTACATGATTATAAAAAATAAGACTGTTGCTGGGAAAGAGCCCAACAGACATAAGGTCCCATTACACTGTTACTGTAGTGATTAGGAATAATCCTAAAGGAAAGGCAGAACCCAAAACTCAGCTAAAACACCAGGTAAAGCTTTAATAGGTTTATTAAGTGGTGGTCAGGTAGACAAGGCTCCAAGGAGGACTGGATCAGTTGGTTCGTCTGGAAGACAGAGATAAGTAAGTAATATGATAAAAATAACAAGAAAATCAAACAGGAAATGCTTTGATTACCCTGAAGCAGGAAGTCACAATGTTCGGCTATGCAATGACAAATGGGGCAAGGACGTGGTTCTTTGACCTTTATGGTCTTGGGAGATGGGGGGAGGGGTTTGGGGGGGTTCTTGGACAGAGGGACACTAAAGGTAGCGATCAGGATCCAGCAAGGGTGTCAATTATCAGTCCAGGTCACAATGCGGTCCAAGTTTCTAGCTGGGCTGAAATCCAAGTCAGTTAAAGGCGTGGTTCATAACAAGAGAGGCAGTTACAGAAACAGAGGTCAAAAATCTGGCAATGTTCAGAGTCTTGGCTTAGCAGGCAAACAGGAATGAGGAGTGAAAGCTGTGACAGTAGCAACAGACAATCTCACACTGACCAGCAGGAGACAGGTGCTTAAGTAAGTAGGGAGCGGAGCAGGAATCAGCAATCAGCAATCAGCCACTGCAGCACGGAGGAGAGCAGGAAATGTGGTAAACAAAGCATAGAAAAAGAATCATGACAGTTACGTCATGGTTTCACCTTTCCCTCTCTACGGCTGGTCAGCTCAGTGAGATGTAGTCGATATTTTGGTTCTGTTTTGTCAGTCTGGTATTTGATTTTTATTTCATTTTGGTTTTCAATCTTATGTTATTCTCGTATCCGTGTTCTTTGCCTTCATTTTTACTTACCTGGGCTCCTTGCCACAAATCACATCCCCAGTATTTAAGCCCCCATTTTTCAGTCATCTTTGTCAGATTCTATGTCTTTCAGCCATGCCATTATAAAATATTTTCCTCCTTTGTTCCCTGCTGGCTTGATGAACAAATCATCATCTAAATCATGAGTCTAACTTCCTTTTGTCTGCTTGGTGGAAAATATGTGAACAAGCCAAATTTTAAAGCATTTAAACCTGGCAATTCTAAATGCTGCCTCTGGCTGTGGCTTTGAAAAAAAAATAATAATTAAAGATCCAATTTCTTCTTCTTACTCTACATCTTCCATGCTCCATCCTTTTTTTTCCCTCCTGGATCACCTTTTGTTTTTCCAGATGGCCCTTTTGAACTCCATTCCTTCCCACTGGACAGCAGGCTGGGATTTGGCTGGGACATCGAAGTGTCTCCCTTGGATTCAGATCCTTTTGGACGTGAGACGGAACACAAAGTTCTTCGGGATCTTCTGAAATAGCGCTGTCAAAGCCCACATGAGTTATGAATTCATAAATGTCTATTTAAAAGTGTTAGGCTCTGCTGCTATACTCACCTTTTATTCTCATGCCGTAACGTTAGTTAAATCTTTCAGGCTAAAATGCTTTTGGCTTTAGCGTTGGGAAATTTGTTATTGGCTGTTTCTTGTCTTACTGCAGCTGTGAAAAAAAATATTTCTGGGTACCCTTCTCTCCTTTTCTGGTTCTAGTTGGCCCTCTCTGTTGGAGTGCCAGCTTGTGTCAGCAGCTTACAGCAGCCTCTTTAGAAAGGAAAGTAATGGATATGATTTAAACCAAGTGTTGTCCTTCTAAGCTTCTTCCTCTGAAACAGATTAAGTGTAACCCGGGCTTTTCACCGGACGCATCAGCAGCATATTACAGGAGCAGTACGTTTCACTTGCATATTCTGCTGCTTGGCCCTTTCCACAGGGGGCGTATGAGGTACATAGCAGCAGGGAAGCAGCTGTCACTGAGAAAGCATGAAACAGTATTTATTTTGGTAAGTTCATTGTAGTTTAATTATTAAAACTTCAAGGCCCCTTTATTTTAGCTTGCATAATTGAAAAAGGGGCATATAGAATAGGGGGGATTCACATTCATAATTCATAAGTAGAATAAACTCACTGTCTTGCCGCATAACAGCAGATACGTCACTCCATGCGTTATCCGTCTTGACGTGGTCTTTATAAAAAGTGTGACTGGGGTCATATAGGATTTAGTGCTTCTCCACCTAAATGATCAACCAGTCGTTGTCATTGATGAAACAAAAAATGAGCGAGATACTGACTTCTCACCGGGCTGCACAGGTAGTGATCTTTTTTAAAGTAAAACCACCGGAAAGCAGCACGTTTCTTTTGTTTTGAACATTTCCAGATGCCGAGCCGTCTGATTTCCTGTCTTTCCCCATCCAAAATGTCGAAATGTACACGTGTCAGAGGCGTACCGTGTAGAAAATAGGACTGCCGCATATCTTTAGAAAAATGCTCCGACATGATGCTCCTGTGACGGGACAAACTCGTGCTGCTTTCGCCTCCGGTGGAAAGGATTTTATTGACTATGGCGGTTGCTAAAAGCTGCGTATGACATCCTGCTGCTGTAACGTGCTGCTGACGCGTCCGATGGAAAGGAGGAGTAATAGTGTGATGGAGAAATTTATTATTATGATTCATCTGTTAGTATTATTAACACTGAGAGCAGAGGGGCCAGAAAACAGGTGTTGAGTTCACATGGGAATCGAGGTTGAGAAAACCTCACTGCCTGAGAAAATTGATTCTTCTTATATACTTAGTTTTGAGAGTTTCTCTTAAGTGTGTTACGATTTAACCCAAGCTATTGCCATTGTTTTGTATCTGTCAAGATTCACTTATTCCCAGTTAAAGAGCCAGGTGCCTTCATCCTGAGAAATCCCCACCCTGAGAGAATAGTTTTGTCTTCAGAAGTTATAGAGGCAAGGTTGCTGAACTTTATAAATACTTATTTTCATTTGAACAGGGTAGGGGCAGCATTCAGCATTCACTGTGATCTGTACTGTTCTTCTGTATGATTGATTCAACTTTTATTAAAACCTCCAAACGCTTAAAGGAATCTTTCTCATTTTTATTAAGAGTCTTAAATCTGATTACAAATAGTTTTGCTTTTTTCTTGGATATGGATCTCAATTATCTTCAGTGAAGGTTTGTGTTTCCTATCTCGGGTGTTCGAGTGAGGACGGGGTTCACCCTAGACAGGTTCTTAGTCCACTGTTAAGGTAAGTTTAGAGTCTAAAAGCACTCTTCCGGATATTGTCCGGATAGCCTTTACTGGTATTTTTTGCGGCTGAAGACCTAGTAACAAAAGAAGACTTTTCGCTGTAGGGTGTTTGCTTTGTTATTATCAGGTGATGTTCCAGGAGCTGGAGGGGTGTGGGGCAGAAGGTGGGGGGGCAGGGAAAGCTGTGAGCGCATATCCCTCGTCCCTCGTTTATTGCGGGGTTATAAATAATCCTGAAGAAGATACTCATCATTCACAAAAAAAAAAAAAAATATTGCGGGCAGACAAAATTTGCAAAGTAGTCCTCTTTATTTTTAACAATTATATATGTTTTAGGGCTGTAAAACCCCTCACCACACTTTAAACACTTTTCTCAGACATACATTAACATTTACTCACATTTCTCATTAGTTTAAATACTCTCAAAGCTCAAACGTTCCTAGATTTTAAAACATTAAAGTATTAATATGATGTAGTTTCTTTGTCCTTGCGTGTCTCTGGTGTGCATTTTTCCAATGAAGGTCTCGGTGCAGGTCTCTTTTTCCGAGCCAGCAATAAAGAAATGGGTAGTTTGTGCGATGTTTTTCTTCTGGACAAGAATATTCTCATGACATGACATGATAAATTTGGCAAGTCCAGGAAACACGACACGGAGAAGATTGACAATTGCCTCCAATCAATCAACACACAGAATATAATGTGCGTTAGTAAGCTGTAAAGAAAGAATTTGAAATTTTATTTTTAAAATCTGCGAAACAGCGAAGCAGTGAAGGGTGAACAGCGTTATAGCGAGGGACAGCTGTACGTCAAAGGCGTTTTCGCACTCCTTTTTGTTTTGCTTCTATTTTCCATTCAGCTTCGTCTTTTAAGCTTATTTGAGCAGAATTGCACACAAAAGAGGAGCACTGTGAGTTCTGCTGTTTTGTTAGCCCTCTTGAAAAAATGACTTTGTAGGGTCTCCATGGGTACGCTCCTGGAGGTTGGCGTCCCCTTATGGGATGGGTATCGGGTAGACGGCCCGGGTGGAATCCTCTGGCTGGACGAAAGACTGCCGGACGTCCCCTTACGGGACGGAAGACAGTCGCCTTCCCATTATGGGTTCTTCTAATTCTAGAACTGGTGTTTTTTTCCACACAACTTTTAGTTGTACCTAAAATTATATATATTTTTTAAATTATTTGTATAAAATTATACTGCTGCAGAAGGAATTAAAGAAGGGTTTCTACATATATTATTGTAAAACAAACAATGCAGCTTTTGTTTCGCTTTGAAAACGAAACAAATATCTTCAACCATGAACAAAGTGAAAACCCACCTACAAATGTTAATCATGTTTTCTCAAAGCATTTTTTTTTGCAAGCAGAATATCACCATCTCAAACTAGGGTCATTACTGTGCCTTCCGAAAACCAATATTTATCCTAAACCAGACGTGGTTGTTGGTGAATATTAGACCTTCTGTTCTCTTCTTCCTTCTTCCTAAGACCCAGTATGTTAGCCATGTTTGCTACGCCCATGCAACAGGTTTAAACAGGTGCTGTCAGCGCAGATTTAGTGTTCAGGAGTTGGAGGTTGGGTGAAGGTGCTGAGAGATGTCAATCCTCAGGTAAATACCCAAAGCTGACTGAGTGGAGCACAAAGATAATACTGCTGGTTCTTCCTGTTTAAACATAGATGATGCAATTATAGTCTGGACTGCAAAATACATGCTGTATGCACAGAGAAACAATATGCATTACATTTTATGGATGTTTTGTTTATTAAAGGGGCTGATATATTATCTAAAATAATATACAGAGCAGAAGGCACAAAATGAATCAAAAATGCAAAAGGAAAATCCTACGGCTCATTACCATCCATCTATTCTTTTTTATTCACCTATCCAGGATTGGGTTGAGCCTCAAGAGGACCAAGAGGGAAATCCAGACATCCACCAACTCATTATAGGAAATCCAAAGGCATTCCCAGACCACAGATGATAAAATGTATAGTGCCTCCAGCATGTCTGGGTCGTCCTCTGGCTCTACTCCCGGTGGGATGTGCACTGAAAACCTCCAAAGGGAGGTGTCCAGCGACCATCCTGATCAGGCACACAGTGGGTTTACTTTATGGTCCTGCCTATGATCCTCATTTCAATCAAATAGGAAATGGTGGTGCAGTGGTTAATGTTGTTGCCTTCCCAGGTTTGAATCGTTCCAATCTCATTAGTGATTTCTTTTTTCTCCTGTTGAGTTTGATTGCGCTGTCCATTCATGGGCTTTCTCTGAGCATTCCAGATTTCCGGCGTTGGAGATTGACATCTCGAGGATCAGGATTTAATAGGTACAACTGTTGAATGGACAGAAAGGCCCTCTACTGTGGGGGATAAGTCTTACATTTTTTTGGATATTATTCCATCATGCTTCTTATGGTTGCACAATGCGTGTTACATTTACAAGCTCACATCTTCCTGGGACTTGACAGGTGATTTATGGATGACCAAAGGGAGCTCAGGCAACAGCTCGTCTTTGCAGCCACATCACAGAACTGTTCACTGACAGAGGCTTTAGTGTTTATCACTTTGAGAAGTCTCGGCTGTTCATCTTCAGGAGAAAATATGCCTGCTAAACAGAAACACCCCAATAACAATAGCTCTACCCTGGTCTTGTAACACAGTGACAAATGACAAGTGCTGGCCGCCTGCGAGTCTGCTCACCATTCAATCAGCCTGTCTTTGATTATTATGTGGTGGGAACTCTCCATCCTTTGTCTATGGTGGTTGGAAATGTAGAGCCCTGATGAGGCTGAAGCATGAGCTAAACCTTTTGGGGTGTTTATAAGGGAGTTATAGTCGACATTTGATGGATTATGCCGGATTTCAAAAAGTTGGGTTAATAAATGGAGGCTTGTTGGTTCCTGCTTTTTTAGATCTTAGAATGGGAATGCTGATTTGAAAGAATGACCTCCGTGCAGTCAAACAAATGTATGCACATAGCTTTTCCTCTGAGCCTCAACCTGCAGGGAGGTTTTAGAAATTCTCTCGTTCTTCCAGACCAGCTCCCAAATTCAATAACAGAGTCACAAGAAAATACTGAAAACACACATGCATACACATCTGTAAACTATCACGACCCCTCCCCATCAACAGGAGATCTATCACTGGGCAGGAAAGAAGAGAGCAGCAGAGCGAGTAACTAGAGAGCAACTATTAAAATATGAGCATTGCACATCCTGATTTTAAATGTCTGGTTGAAAGCTAAAATCAGTAAGGGGTTTGGTAGCATGTATCTGCAAAGAATGTGTGAGAAAGTGTGTTGTTATTTATTCATATGGAGGATTTTTTAGGTTGTCTTTTTCCTTTGACTCCCTTTGTGGAATTTTGTTTAGATCAATCCACAGGTTTTTCTGCAATTAAAGTTTTTTTTGTTTTTACACATTTAAAAATCGTGGTGGTTTTTGGGTTTCATTTGGACTCTAGATTAGGGATGCATCAATACTGATCTTCCCCTGCCAGCCCTCCCTCATCCACCTGCATCCGGTTGTCCTTAATTAACCCCCTGGTTTCTGTGTCATTCTCCACTCCCCCCCAGTATACTTAAGCTCTCTGATCTCTCCATTTCTCTGCTGGATTATCTGTCTTTTTGCCCTCCATATCTTTTTTTTGTGGGTTTTTTTTTCTTCGTGTCCGAACGTCAGTACTTAGTCATGCCATCTTTCCTTACCACATAACCTGGGTGTAACTGTTGAGTTTATTTTGTAAGTCTTTATTTCTTTCTTAATTCCAATCATACCATACCAGTTTGCGTTTAAGTCCTAATTTCTCTTAAACCATGATGAAACTAATGCGATGATTCTCTAGACAGGTAAATGTGCCTAAAAGTTTATAAGACTTAGAACTAAGTATCACGTATGTTTTGTAACGGTAGGCTATAGTCCTCAATGCATATGACCCAGGTTTGCTTCCAGACCCCAAAACTTGTACGCAAGTCTTCTTTTTACTTCCGTTTCCTGTCAACAACCTGTCAAATAAAGGACACCAGTGCCTAAAAATCCTTAAAAAATAACAACAAAAACATTCAATTATACCACAGTATCAGTCTGTAGAAGAGTATATAAAGCATTATAACATATTGATAGATTCAAAATGCTAAGGGAGGCAACTGAGAGGTTGACAGCAACACTGAAGGCGCTGCAGGATTTTTTTACAACTACTGGTTTTCTTTCCCTATATTCTCCATATGTCTTGACAATTGCATAGGGTTGAAAACAGAAGTCCTTTCTTCTAAGAAAACACCCGGTCCTGGATGAAATCTCAATAAACCTTGTGAAAAGCCCTCCAATTACCTTCAGAAGTCACCTAATTAGAGTCTATCTGTTTGTAATTTTATCTCTGTATGAATCCAGCTGCTCTGTTAAAGCTTCAGAGGTTTGTTGGAGAATATTAGAGAACAAACAGCCACATGGAGACAGTTGACCAGCTTAGAGCAAACTTGGTAAAACACCTATCTAAACTTAAAGGCCAAGCAAGGAGAGCATTAATCAGAGAGGCAGCCAAAAGCCTCCGTGCTGGTGACCTTGTCGCCTCTGGGGAAGAGCTTGAGGATGAAGCGGCTGGAGATCTGTGGGGCTCTTTGGTTGGAAAAACTTGTCTTTTGAGCCCATCTTAGTGATGTGGAAGCTGTTGATTGAATCAGCCTGTAAACCCTGTGATGATGCAGTGGACAGTGTGAAGAAGCTGCAGTCCCTGCTCTCCTCTCCTCAGTCTCCCTTTGCTGCTAAACCAAAAAATCAAACACAGTTTACAAAAAGAGCAATACCACAGCCTTTATGAATGAACACTTATTAAAGTGATCAGTCATGAATTATATGTTCTATGCAGTTGCAAATGTACATGCAATAGGTTTATGAGTTTACGGGATTAATTTCCCCTGCAGACACATCTTTTCCAGAATTTTCCTCATTAGATAGATAATAAATAGGAGGAATATGACAACTGTCTTGATTTAAGAATGCAGAACTGTAGTTTTCACAGCAGAACAACAGATCACAGGTTATGTGTTATTTGAGGCTTAATAATAATCCTCTAAGCATAAGGTGTGAAACTGGATTTTTTCTTTAACCTCCAAGTCACCATGCCTCGATTTTCTCCCGGTAAAGCGGTAATAATTTCTCCTAAGAGGAGTCGACTTTTTACTTTATTTGCCAAAGCCGAAATTGGCTATATATAAATGTGGCAGCCATTACACTATCAAACAAGCTCGTTTACGAATGCTGGTTTACAAAATAATATAAAAATACATCTCTAAACCAACAAAAAACGGCAAACAACACAACTGCTTTAAGTTTTTTATTTTTGAACCACGATATTTTAATATACTCACATCTAAAACTGTGCTTCTCTCCCAGTTCGCCTGCCGCTTCGTCCACCATGTTGCTGGAAGAAAATTCTCAGGTTCAGCTTGCAAATGGATTTTGGGATATGTAGACCTGCGAAGGATACACCGCACCCATCCTTCAAGTCGGGGAAAAGTCGTCTGGATTCGTCTGCCGCATTTGCAGCAGTCTTCGAGGCCTTCGAAGGATCCAGCTGATAGATTTGGACACAGCCATTGTCATCAATTGTGGAGTATATTAGGAACTGGCAGCCAGACCCTCGTCGGCTGAGTGTTAGAGCCGTGTGGTATAAACTGGAAAGAGTCCTCAAGTCCCTTGAGTTCTTTAAATGCTTTTGTTTATTCCTATGTGTGTTCTTAGCACTGTTGCCACAGTTACTTTGAAATAGTAACTTGACTACTGATTACTCTTTCCAAAAGTAACTTAAATACTTTACTGATTACTCTATTTTAAAAGTAACCATTTTAGATTACAAGTTACCATATCAGTTACTTTCAGTAGCTGCAATTAACACTTCCTACTGCCGCAACATGAAAACAATAACTAGCTTTTCCAATATTCACCTAATTGGAAGTGCATTTTAACTGTAAGACAGGAAATATACTTGCTTTTTAACCTCACATTGACACCAGTAACAGGCTGCGTCTTGGGCATGTACTTGATTGCGCACTACATGTACTAGTGGAGAGTTTCACTAGGGGGCAGGGTACAGAACTAAGACCAGATTGAGTGCCATAGGGTATAAACGGAACAAACATGCCGACTGTAGAGGAGATAATCTGCTGTTAAATTTTCAGTGTCATAGAAGGGTTTTGAGACTAGATTTATCACCATTGTTGCCTGTTTTCCTACTGCTTTTACTGCCGTTGACCCCATGTATCAAATATAATTTTGCTTAGGAAAATTACAAAAATAGTAACACACAGTGGCTTGACAAGTAAATTTAATCTGATTACTGGCATGGAAATAGTAATGCGCTAGATTCCAACTGTTAGAGAGGGTTTTATGTTTCTTTGCTTTAAGTAGCTCCATAAAAACAAACAAACAAATAAAACAAACAGGGCAGTGCAGCTGTACAGAGAGTGCAAGATTCAGGAAGATTACTGAGAAATGCATGAATTCAGCCAAAAACCACTCTTGCTTTTTTATGAGAGAATTGCACTCCAACATGGTTAAAAGCTCCAAAAAGTTGGTTTTGCATGATATAGGACCTTTAAAGTAGAGAATCACCAAGTTTATATGATGGCAGTGATTATTTTACTAAGAAAACATAAAAAACAGTGTACTCCGCTTATCTGGTATGAAGTGCTAAATAAAAAAAAACTGAATCAAAAGAGGACTTCAATCTGCAGAGATTAATCTTTATTGTTTAAGCTTTGATGATGGTTTAATAGCCTGCTCTTTGCATTGTATCATTATTTTTTTCTATTTATATGGTCCTTTCTATTTTCTTGCACATTATATGAGGAAAATGCATTTAAGAGCTTTTATGGTGAAGCATCTATTTGTGCATATTGACTCTTTCTACCATGATTCTCTACTGAGCTGCAACACACAGGTGTTTGACATTAAGCATGTACCATTTCTTTATAACCTAGCACTGTTTGTAGAACAGCATTATTACTAGTAAAACATGAAACTGGAGAAGACATGTGTGGTGAGTTTATGCTGCCTATGAACATAGAATTGATTTGATTCCAATCAATGGCCGTCTCTCTGTAACAAGTTTGTCCCGTCTGTTATAGCTTTAAAGACCTCAATGCCTCAATAGAATGCCCCAGTTGCCACATATTAAGCAGAAAGTCCTTGGAGTGTTGAAATTGCAAATCCTGATAAATCCATATAATAATTAGGACATCTGATAGAGAATTCTAAATAAAGCCTCCCCTTTTCTTGGAGGCTCTTCTGTCTCTTCACCGGACCTTTTCTTTTTCATAAAAGTACTTTTCACAGACCGCTGTTAATGTTAATCATTATACCAGATTATGGGTTTATTTTTACCCGTGACATATCACGTGACTCAGGCAAGCGTTTTGAGATGCGTCAAGAGTGAGCTATAGCCTGATGTAACGAAGTCAATCACGTCATTTTTCAAAACAGAACATAGTTTAGACTATTTCTGTGTGGCCCATGGCCCAGTACCAACTGGCCCGGTACTGGGTTGGAGACACGCTGGTCTACACCACTGTGGATTGCAGCTTTGTTTTTTTTAATAAAAAATAATACTCAAAATACTCAAATCAGTTGTCTTTACTTGTTTTTTATAACCTGATTGCAAGGAATAAAAAAAGAAAAATTATTCTGCTAACTTCCATTCGGTTATTTTGCATGTGCTTTCAGATCCAATATATTACCTCCCTAATACGAGGCCAGAAATATTACTATGTGATTCAAATCCCACACTGGCCAGCTGCCATTAGCTTTCTACTAAGATCCAAGGTAAACTAATCTATTAGCCAGACCTCACTCCCAGCCCTTTGCAGTGGATGGGAACACACATTTGTGGGGCTAAATTTGATATTCCCTGCCTGAGGCTGTTTAATTTGATTCATTTGTGTATGGGGCTGGAGGCTGTGAACATTAATTTTACCTAGAAAGCCCTGTCCACATCACAGCTGGGTGGCTCTGAATTAAGATATGTGTTTTCACACTCCATGAATCATCTTGTTAACTCCTTGGAGAATCGCGACTGTGAGATCTAAACACGTCAAAGGAGAAAGGAATGAAAAAAACAGAGAGCAGATGAGTGTGTTGCAAGGTTCTTGGATTCAGAGCAGGGATGGGATTGCAGAGTGACCCCCTCACCCCTTGCAAATCATAGAGGAGAACAAGTTTGGTCCATTAGTGGTCACTTTGTGGCTGCGTCTCAGGGTTCAGCCTGTGTAGGATACAAATCTCCAACTGCTTCTACCTCTTATTTTACTCATCAAGACCCCCTTCTACCCCCCCAGACCCCCACCACCGCTCTCCTAAATCCGTCCCACGCTCAACCCTGTAATTTGGGTGAAGAATTCAGCGGCTGTTATTTTTATTGAATTCCCAATAACTTTGCTGAGATTACAGTTAAGTGCAGGCGACTTGAACTTAAGGCACCGCTGCCAGAGCTGTTCTGGGGCCAGCAGGATGTGGACTCCAGTGCCAGGGTGGGAGGTAGGAGTTTTTTTTGTTTTTTTTTAACACAGTGCAGGGAAAAAAACACAGGGCAACAATCATCACATTTATGGGTGGCTCAGTTTTCGCTCTGAGGCCAGGGCAGACAGTGCCAGGTTTACAGGCAGACATGGGGCTACTGGCCACCACTAAACAGATCCCATCCCCAGGGAGTCTTAAAGAGACTCAGTAGTTCACAAAGATGCATCTACATGCCAGGTAGTGGTACATACAGCTCCTCTGTGCAGCTCCACAGCTCAGAACATTTTGCATCCTACTTCATGCTCTTTGACTGAATCATGTTGACTAATTTTTTCGAGAATATTTGTGTTTTTGTTGCTGTGCGATGAGGCTGTGATTCCCAGTGATGAATTGGAGCCCATTTGGCTCTCGTCCGCTTTTATCCGGTGACAAAGCTGGAAATAATCTTTCCATTCAGCCGCTAACACATCAGACTCCGTCATTGTTCAAACTCTATTCAAGGACTCGTATTTCATTTAAAAAAACAGCAGCATCACTTAAAATTTATGTTTTCCATCTTTATTAGTACATATACACAAATAAAGGAAATACGACCGTGGATTTTGTGTGTTTTTCCGCAGATCCCTGACTGAGGTCATAACGTGTTAATATTATGCTAATTTAATTTCTTCTGTCACCAAACAGGTTGCATTTAAGTGCATTTGAACTAACAATGAGCAAATCTACATATATAAAAAAGACAAGCCATAATACTCGAGTGTGCAGAATGAAAGCAAAAGCTAAAACAGGTTTTGATTTAGTTTCAGTGTTCAGTCTTATTGAGTTCATACCTGCTCATAATCACTATGAATCTGATCAAATTGAAGTAAGTCAAGGTTTCCAGTTAAGATTTTCTACATGATTGATATTTCCTCCTTCAGCTAAATATTAAGAAGGATCTCATCGTACTAATGTGTCAGTCAGGAGAAGCAAACAAATATCATGGCAGAGCTGACACTTGTCTACGTTTGGAGAATACATAACCTACACACTTATCCAGAACTGACGAAGATACGACCCTACATCTGGTAACTAGTCTATCGGAGCAGCTTTCAATTTAACGTCAGCATCCAGGCTTTATTAGTAGGACTCTATCAGCATCCCACATCTTGAATCAACAATATTTGCCTCGCAAAACCTCTCCAAAACTCTCACACCGTGAATACATCGCTTGTCCACAAAGCTCTTTAGGTAGCCTCCACAGAGTCCCTGATGAATTCTGGAAATGACATTACAAGCTGTTAATGTTCCTCTCATGAAGTAATTCTTTGGTTGATTTGGATGCAAGCTTTGGCTCTCTGTGATGCCTGAGTCTGATTTCAAGCAGACACCTGAAGGCTTCATTCGCTCATCCACCTCAGCGAAAAGCTTATAGTAGCTTGAAGCTGCTGTGCGACATCAACCAAAGACAAGATCACCATAAAATAAAATATTTTTTGAAGTTTTTTTCTGGTTTTTGTATTATTTTGGATGAATAGGTTCCATCCTTCAGCTTCTTCTGCTTTCTTCTTAGGCTCTCTGAAATGTTGCCATCCTTTTATTTTTTTTGGAGGAATTCTGGTTTTTGGATTGTCATGCACTATGATGGACTGGCGACCTGTCCAGGGTATACCCCGCCTCTCGCCCGTTGACAGCTGGAGATGGGCACCAGCCCCCCGCGACCCCTGGAGGACTAAGCAGTTCAGAAAATGGATGAATGGATGGATTTTCATGCAGTCTAATGCAGTTTATTAATTCAGAAGTTTGATGTTAGGGTCTACACAATCATGCTAAAGACAAGGAGGGAAGGAAATGGATGTTCAGAATGCTGTATGAAAGCTTATTATTGGAGGAACTAAGTTGAAGGAAAAAGTGTGGTAGAAAAAGCATCAGGACAAGCTGCAGCCTTGAAAGAATGGTGGAGCAAAAGCCATTAATTTCCAACCAAATAGTAAGTGTAGAATACACAAGACTACTCTAAAATAGTCCAAAATGTCTGTATCTGTATAATTGGTATGCATTATTTTAATCATCTTTGAAACAAAAGTTTAGGTTTTTTTATCATCCATAATCCGAAATCATCAAACTAATTAAGGTCTAACAACACAAGGATCTTCTCTCATTCATTTTTAATTGTGAAAACATGATCATAATGAATAAAACTGCAACATTATAATTTAAACTAATAAACCTACTGGGAATGTTTATGCTGATTTTTTAATAAACAAAACAGATTTCTTAAGTTTGGTTTGGCATTTCCAGCAAGAAACCAGACAGTACTGCAGGAATCACACCCTTCTGGTGATTTCATCTATTTTGTGTATCTCTGGGGTTTTTCTGTTGTTTTCTCACAGTTTTATTTGCAGAAAGCAGCACAAACCAAGACGGCTGTTGCCCAGTGTTCCCAGTAGAGTTGGGTTGGTTAAAGTTTTGCTTGAATCGTAGCGGTGACACCACTGACAGTTGATGCCACTGAGTCTAGCATTAATGGTCCCCTCTCCTTGCCTGATGCATGTCTTTTCCCCAGACAAAACACTGTCTGAGAGCTGGTGGCTGAATTTGACTTTTCTCACACTTTACATAATGTTGCTGTGTTCTGAGATCTGTCTCTGAGTGTTTGAGCCTCCAGACCACCTTGTAAAGCGCAGCTGTCATGAGAGTAAGCCTTCCTCCAACTAATCCACTTGTAATGATAGTGTAATCATTGGAAAGGCTACAGCTCTGGAGAAACGTTTCACAGGATGCCAGGATTCTGGACTATGAATACCACATTAAGAACTGAGCTTACATGTTATGTAACAATGATTTCTAGGGGCTGACTGGCACACAGTCCTTGCACTAGGAGTCAACGATGGCTCCCACTCCAACAATAAAATGATGGAAGGATGTAAGGAGAAAGTTAGAAGCAGTGCAACCTGTAGTGCAACCTCCAGCAGCAGCATTGATGTAGTTCTGGACCTTAAATCAAACAAAACACATCTGAGAAACAGGTGGAAGTTGAACCTGATATAAACGGTCCTAGAAACCAGTAGAACCCTTTAATTCCTGAGGTTATCTCCAAATAGGAGAGGAGGCATCCCAGAGGCGACTTTACCCTCAGACAACAGAGCTCGTCTTGTTGTCTTTACAGCTGAATACAACTAGTCTGCAAGATAGGGTTATCAAGACTAGATAATCGCAGCAAATCAGAAAAGTTGCTTTATTTCAATAATGAAACTCAAAAAGTTAAATTTACATATAATGTAGATTCACTATCCACAGACTGTTATATTTCATGTTTATTTCTGTACAGTCAACAATCAATACTTGGTTGGGGCTTGTTTTGTTTAAATTCCTGCAACAATGCAGTGTGGCATGGAGGA
This sequence comes from Apricaphanius iberus, assembly GCA_028564705.1. NCBI lineage: Eukaryota > Metazoa > Chordata > Actinopteri > Cyprinodontiformes > Aphaniidae > Apricaphanius > Apricaphanius iberus. The sequence goes on along the minus strand of JAPXFQ010000014.1, from coordinate 1,148,852 downwards.
CATCAGCCTGCGGTTCTGCCGATGTGTTAAGGGACCTCATGTTTCCTTATTAGTAGACTTTAATTTATCTTTATTACTGGGTTTGCTAAATCTCTTGAAAAAAATCCACGGTTTCTCTGTGGGGTTTATGCTAAGGGAAAGGAAGGGAATTTTATTTGAATAGCACACTTTCAATAAGATGCTTTGGGTGATTAGTAGAATGGAATTAGAGAGCCGAGCGGTATGGGGGGTTTGTATAGTGACAGTAGGTCTTCAACATACTTTGGTTTTAAGCCATTCAATGATCTATACAATAGTAGCTGTATTTTAAAGTCTATTCTCTGAGCTATAGAGAGCCAGTATAAGGATTTTAGAATTGGGGTGATATGTTCTACTTTCCTGTTTCTTGTGAGGACGCCAGCAGCAGCGTTCTGGATCAGCTACAGGTGTCAGATCGACTTTCTAGACAGACCTGTTATTGCTTTTGTGACCCTGAAGTCTCAAGTCTAAGTCCATTGCTACACTGCTACACTGCTACACCTAGATTTTGGGCCCGATCAATAGTTTCTAACTGCATTAACTGAAGCTGTGTGCTGATTCTTGATCATTCCTCTTTAACTACTTCAGTTTTGCTTTTGTTAAGTTGGAGAAAGTTATGGCACATCTAATTATTTTCTCCATGCATTTACATTGGGATTGGATGGTTTCAAAGTCATGTGGTGACGTTGAACGTAAAGCTGAGAATCGTCAGCATAGTTATGGTAACTAATTTTATTGGTTGTTATAATCTGAGCTAGCAGAAGCATGTAGATATTAAATAGGAAGGGCTGCAGGATGGAGCTCTGAGGAACCCCGCATGTGATTTCTGTTAGTTTTATTGAAGATTTCCTATTGAAACAAACAGGTCCTTGTTCTTTATGTAAAACTCATACCAGTACTGCACCAGAGAGTCTGACCCAGCTCTCCAGTTGTTTCAATAGTATATCATGGTCAACAGTGTCAAATGCTGCACTGAGGCCCAACAGAACAAGCACTGTGGTTTTACCAGAGTCGTGCCGTTTCTGTGCAGTGGTGAGCACAGAAACCTGACAGTTCAGGTCAGTTATCTCTGAATGTGGAAACTTCACAATGAACGTCAAGCAGATTGTATTATGTGTCTCTCAACTCTTTATCCAGACCTTCTATTCCAAATAAAAGATAAATCCTTCATCTGGAAAGTAAATAACTAAAAAAAAACATTTAAAATATGTCATCATATTATGTTGATGGACAATAAAATATAAAACACCTTGATCCCACTTGTTGCTGGCTGCTTTCCAACTGAAACCACACCAAGTATACTGGTGACTCACACCTGCTCTTCATCATACTCAGAGGGGCAGTTCCTACACTTTAATGGCTGACAAAATCATAGCCCAGGAAGAGGATGCTGAATGTCCATTATCTCCAGGTCATTTACACATGTTACTTGTTTACTTTTCCTTCCACTCAACTTTCCTTCTGATTGTCCACTGGAATGGTACACTGATGTCTACTGGATGCTGAATGTTGTAAGTATTTTGATTCATTTTTCTTATCTCTCTATGTCTTTCCCTCTCATATCGAAAATGGCATTGAAATGGATTATCTGGGTGAGGCCTGACAAGTGAGGGGCAGGGATATGCACACGATGCTTATTGTAACGTCACAATAAGGCACTTTTTCAAATGCCTGTAGAAGCACAAGATTTGACAGCAAAAACTAGAAAAAAAAACAGAATTCACATTCCTGTTAAGTTTGTCACTTAGAAACAAAGGAAGTAACCTATTTTTTTCAGTTTGAAGGAAGCTTGTCCTGTTTATAGGGTCCCAATGACCAGGAGCTGAAGAGCTTCTCAACCTCTGACCTGCAGACAGCATGAGGTCTTGTTGATGTAGTGAACAAATGGAGGCCAGGGCTGGACCCTGCAATAGCTTCTAGGCCTCTGCCATTAAAGCGGCACCGAGATTTACTCTGGTTCTGGCTGCCAAAAATAAGCAGGATGGAGTTAAACTTGTCCTTGGCAAAGAAAGTCGTCTGATTCCCGATTGTACTTTGGCCAAAAACATCTCTCCCTGCCTTTAATGTACATAAACACAGACTCACGCGCACACACAAGAGCACTGTCAGTGTGATTCACTGTGTTCGGGTGTGTTTGCATTGCTTAGACCCAACATATGTTGTGGCTCATCAGGCCAGAACATGGAAACTGTGAGTGGCTGCAGATGTTGAGAGGAGAAGGAGTTTCTTTTTTGGTGGTTAAAACATGGTTTCTTTTTCACACTCCACTAAGACTCCTCAGCAGGCCTTCAACTAATCCCAGAATCACTGGAGCTCCAAGGAGTATCTTAAATTCTGTATGGTGCTGACAGTTCATCGCTACCCATATGTGCATTATTATCCTCTCAGTGGGGAGAACAAATTTTTGAACTGGATTATTTGTAGTCCTATTTACTATGAAATAAGCATGATTATTAAAAGTTGAATGATTGGGCTTGTCCCAAACATTTACCATTTTAGGTAAGATTTCCATTTGTAAGTAAAACCTTTGGTGTCCAAGAAAATATGTGCCGCTCTTAAATCTTGATCAGGGGACACACAAAACCTGTCCAGGGGATAATTGGACACTCGAGCTTAAAGGATGTCCAAAAACTCCATCTCAGAGTTCACAGGCCTCAGTTAGCAGATGTTGAAATGTATGACAGAACAAATATGGCTTGTTTGGAAGGTTTAAAGGAGAAAGCATCTTCACTCTGAAAATAATAAAACAGCTGGAATTCAGCTTGTGCAAGGTGAATCTGAATGAACCACAAATCTGGAACAATATCTTCTGGAAAGATGAGATGAGCAGAGATGTTTGGCCATACTGCACAGCAGCACATTGGGAAAAAACCATGCACACCGTGTCAGCACAAAGACTTCATACCAAACTTGCTTTGGGCTTGTTTTGCAGCAACAAGACCTGGACACCTTCCAGCCATTGAGTCAACCATGAACTCCTCTGTGTAAAAACTCTTCTCGAGTCAAATGTGAGAACATCTGTTTGACAGCTGAAGCTCGGCCCTGACTGACTTATTCAAGCAATAGAGCAGCTCTGTAAAGAAAGAATGGACTAATATTCCTCCATAACTGAATACAGAGAGCTCTCACCACCAATGTGGTTCAAGAAGCTGCTCGATCACGATGAGATATTTCCTCAAATTTGAGCGTGCAAACAAAGCATGCTGTACTGCTCACTGAAAATGCAATCAACAGGCGCTCATGTCGTCAGCCATCATGACTAATTTTGAAATGCCACAGTGGGCACTCAAGAATCTGACCACAGGATCCCCGTGGTAATCGTCTCAACATCCGGATGTTCTGTTTGGTCGGATCGCTTTGTCACACAGATGAGAAGTGTGGGAGAATGGTTTTGACCTTGGGGACTATACATTAAGCCTCTGGTGTTGGTGATCTCTCACCATTGCTTTCCGTCTGGCAGTGATTCTCACACTGCCCCCACAAACACCTGTCTGTGCATGTTAACCGTACATTCAGGCCCGTCTGGGAATCGGCATGGCCGTAGTACTGAGGTCGAGAGGTTAGCACTTGTGGAAGTGTGTGTGCACCTTTTTTTATGAGCTGAACAGTTGTTGTGTCTGCTCTGCCTCAAGTCTCCATTCAAAAAACTCTTTCCAAACTAAACAAAAGACAAGTTCTCAGCTCCTTTTTTACTCAATCACTGCTATGTATTTGTTTTGGATGTCCCAGGTGAAAAACTTTAGGGGCCAAATATCTACAAAAAATCTTCTGGAGCACAAGCCGTCATGGGAAGGGCCTCATCGGTTTCTGCTTTCGTCTCATTTCCTGTCAGCGTCTGCCATGGGAAGCTTGTTTAACATATTGTATCTTATGTCCACTCGAAAAAGCCAGTAGAAATACAATGAGTCAGGGATTGCCAAAAATTCTTGGACCTGCTTTTCTACTATTAAAGAGTCCAATTCAAGTCTTACATTCTACGTTTTTTATTTATTTATATATATTCAAGTTCAGAGGAGTTAACCCCCCAGAGGTTTTTATTGAATCATGTAAAAAAATATGTAACCCCCTTAGAGGACACTTTTAGCTGGTAAAAATAAGGTATACTATATGCTGCAGATCAAATTTTGGTCCAAATTCTGACCAATTCTCACTCGTTAGCGTTTCGATTTGAACCCAGTCTATTTGCTTTTGTTTGAAAACTCTCTTTCCTGACCACCCATCTATGTTTTCAATGTTGTTGTTTTGTATTTACGCTATCACAGTCTCCCATTCTCCTCCACGCTGGAAAGTACCCCAGTTTGTTCCATGGATTGTTGAAAGAGGTTGGTCTTACACTTCGTTTCCAGTAGGCAGTTGAGTTCAGGTCAGTAGGTTGTTTCGTCCGTTTCCAATAGTGAAAGCAACACATAAAACTGACCCGTACCGCATTATTCCCGGGCTCCCTTCAGTTGTAAGTTCATAGGAATATGGTATGGGTAGGGCAGAGCTCCTGGCATCTTACAACAAAGTTAGGGGACAGAAAAGTGTCACTACTTGCGAACAGAATGATTCCTACTAGTGTGTTACATTTGTTGTCAAACCAGTCATATGTTAGGCATTTGGACTTAACACTGCCTGTCCAATGAGAGTCCAACTGTTAGTGGTAAAGTTATGCTGAATATGCCTGACCATGAAATGGCGTCCTGTACTGCACCGACCTACGTCGTACCGCTCAGGGGAATGGAGGTATTAGAAGATATTTTAATCATACTCTTCATTCATGGTTTAGTTCTTGGGTAGAGCAGTGAGCCCATCTCCTTGCAAGAAAAACAACTCAACACATGGATTATATAAGGATGTTTCATAGCTAGCTTTTGCCTTTTCTTCTCAAGACAAATAGTTTTCCAGATGTCTCAAACAATCAGGAGGGAGCTTCATCAGGGATCACCCCTTTGCACCAGTTCTCTGCTGACCATCCTTGTACTTCCTGGGCAATCTAAGTACAGGTGTTGATGATGAGAAAATCTGGAATTAAATCTTTAAGGCCTTTTTCAGAATAAATGGTTCTGAACATGTCTGACATCTGATCCAAGTGGAAATATTAATAACAATTTCTTAAACAATAAAAATGAAGAGTGGCTGCACTGTGGCACAGTAGGTAGTACTGTTGCATTGCAGCAAGAAGGTCCTGGGTTGGAATCGCAGCCAATGGTCTTTCTGCATGTGTGCACGAGTTTGCATGTTCTCCCTGTGCATGCATGGGTTCCTTCCTTCCCACAGTTCAAAAACATGACTGTCAGGTTAGTTGGTCTCTCTAAATTGTCCTTAGGAGTGAGTGTGCATGAATGGTTGTTTGTCCTGTCTGTGTATGTTGCTGTGTGATGGAGTGATGACTTATGCAGGATGTACCCCGCCTCTCCCCTGTTGACCCCTGGAGATAGACACTGACCTCTATGCGTCCCCTTGAGGATAAGCAGTACAGATGATGAATAGATGGATGGATGGATAAAAATGATGATGGTTGATTATTTCTCATAAGAATTTATCCACATTGCTTTTGTTGTAAAGAAATGTTTTAAGCTAATAAACGTCATTGCTATGAATTCATTTTTTTTCCTGCAGCACAAAAATCTAAAAACACTAAAGTTACAAAGCCAAATAAGTTTTACTTTTATGAGTTAAAAGTTGAAAATCTTGGCTCTGGTACAGTAATGTGGTCAGGACGAGGCAGAAGATGATCAAAAAGTTGGCAGTAGCTGATGGTAATGAGTGTTTGACTTTGGATAACTGGACAATGAATTCATGTAACTTCTTAACACCAAAGCAAAGATTTATTTCTTCGACAAATTAAGATACAATCTGAACTTGAACTAGCCTTTACTTTATTCTGTCTCTCCTGCCTCTTTGCCCTTTTGGCTTTATCCACCACCCCCTTTCCCCTCTTTGCTGAGGACCCACAGCCCTTATGCAACCAAATCAGAACACTATTTAGGGAGTGGAAGTTAAATAAACTGTGATGTGAGTTGAATCCAACTAGGGACTCTTATATAACAATGAGGTTGCTTCATAGATAAATACTGCTTGGAAGAGACATTGATTCTCATGGTCTGGGTTTTTATTTTAGCTACCAGTGGAGTAAGTTTTCCTGTGAAAAAAAAGTAAATCCAAATCAAGGCGACTCAGGGCTACCTTACTCTATGGTTAAAACTCACATGTTAAGCTTTACAGTCGTGTTTAAAAGAAAGTAAACTGTCTTTTACTTCTAGACCTTTCCTGTTGTGCATATGGGGTACTTTGATCGATTTTTACAGAAGGGTTGAAATACTGAAACATACTTACCTGCAATTTTATTTATAATATTCATGTATTTGTCATGTTTCAAATGTGCTATACATGGAAGGTAATTAGTGTCTAGTTTTGTGCCAAAAAACAATATTTTGCTTGTGTAATCTAGAAGGTTCAATTAATCGGATTTGGACTAGAAATGACCCCTTTCAAGTCCTGTTTTCATTGGGGACGTGAAAAGATCAAAGGGATGTACAATTTTGTGAAAGAAATCTCTTGTTTGCTCTACTTTAGCAGATAATAAAACTAGATGGTGTTGTCTACTCAACCCCGCCTCATTTCCTGAAGATCTGTGCAAAGAAATGAAAACTACTTAAAATGGAAGGTTTGCAAACTCTCCATCTCATGGGCATTCATATTGAACATATCTGGGAGGTTAAATATCTCAGCTTACTGGCCATGGAGAAAAAACACACTTCAACATATGAGACTGACTACTCAATCAGGTCCTTCATCATCTGTTCCCCTCGAGACAAGAACATGCTAACTCCATGAAGACCCCAGTCCACATGCAAACCCTCTTGTTGCAAGGCACCAGTGCCTCCAAAAGGGGTTTTCTACCTTAAAAGAACTGATGCCAGTAGTTGGTTCTTAGCCGGTTCTTTTAAAGAATCATTTGCTTTTCCACTGGTCTAGTTGATACTGTGTCATGACATAATCCAAAACTTTGTAACGCAACTGTATATGTTGACATACGGAGAAGAAAACAACACAGAGGGAGATATTTTAACAGTGGAGGCGTTCTACCTAGGACAAAGACAACAAAATCAGAAAAAGTTAGTTTTCTTGTTGCACCAACTTAGCTAATTTCTAGATTCCATTGTTATGAATGAAAGTGGTAATTGTGTAATTTGTGCGCTAAAGTTTTGTAATCCCATCCACACACCTCGGTCATGTCACCATGTGGGTAGCGGATAATGTTTTTTTAACAGCTCTGGCTCCTCAAGGAGTTTGTTTTGGGAAAAACAAAACAGGTGTGTTGGGGGTGGAAAACCAAAGAACCTGGGCCAAGTCAGGTTCTGGCACAAAAGTAGCACTGGAACCATCTTGGTGAGATAACGGCCCTGTGCTCCTGTGCAGCCGCAGAAGAAACTGTTGGCAAATGACTTTAAACTTTAATTCATTAGCATGGACCACGCTTACAGAGATTAGATTTGTTTTGATTAGTTCATTTATTGACAAAGGTTAGATAGATGGTGTGTCTGGAAGGATGCCCCGATGGAGGCTTGTTGACTCTTCGTGGGGGTGCAGTCTTCGGAAGTCAGTCTTCTATTCGAGCCTGCTCAGGACCCCCCACAGACGAAGAACCTGAAAGAAACGGATATTAGTGCTGGAACTTTGAAAAGCAGATAAGGGGATGAAGGGATGAGAGAGGGGATGAAGGGATGAGGGGATGAAGGGATGAGGGAGGGAATGATGGGATGAGGGAGGGGATGATGGGATGAGGGAGGGATGAAGGGATGAGGGAGGGGATGAAGGGATGAGGGATTAGGGAGGGGAGATGGGATGAGGGAGGGGATGAAGGGATGAAGGGAGGAGGGATGAAGGGATGAAGGGATAAGGGAGGGGATGAAGGGATGAAGGGATGAGGGAGGGGATGAAGGGGATGAAGGGATGAGGGGATGAGGGAGGAAACGAAGGGATGAGGGGATGAGGGAGGAAACGAAGGGATGAAAAAGGGGATGAGGGAGGAAATGAAGGGGATGAGGAAGGGGATGAGGGGATGTAAGGAATGAGGAAATGAAGGGATGAAAGAATTGGAAAATGGGGATGTAATACCGAGACAAAGTAAAGAATCAGGGGGAGGGAGGGTGGGGTTTACGAGATCAGAGTCTGAGCGACGCTGATGGCCAGGTGCTCAGGGTTTAAATAGATCATGGAGTAATTAGGGATGAAATTCAGGTGTGAGAAGCCAGGTGAGTCGAATCCGAGTTGATTACTGAGAGGATACTGAATATGGGGCGTGGTCCAGCTCACGAACCTAAGTTAACATATTAACTTACATATATGTAAGGGGTATAAATATTTCTCGTGGCACATATGAGTCTTAAACGAGCCAGCAACCCCAGTTTTTGTGAACCAGTCCTGGTGTTTTGGATTGATCCTGCTCAGACATGGATGACATTGCTGTAAAAGTTATATTCCTTTATATATTGTAAATGGACTGAACTTATTTAGAGCTTTTCTAGTCATACTAACTCAAAGCCACATTCACACAGTGGCACTCATAAACTTGCACGCATTCATAAGCCGTTGCAGAGCTTCGAAGGCAACCTGGGGTTAAGTGCCTTGCCCAGGGGCACATCAACATTTGACAGGTGGAAACTGGAATCGAAAATGCAACCCTCCAATTACAAACCAACTACTCTATCCATCAGTTCATTTAAAAAAACTGTAGAAAGCCCAAGCTGCAAGTAGGTTAAAAACATCCATCAGTTCTTCCATCCCTCAGCCTCGGCCCGGTTCCTGTAGCTGAGCTCAGCACTGGTGGTAGCCTGTCTCGTCCTGCTGCCTGACCTTTGTCCAAATTGAGCGGATGAGGAAGTGTCAGTGGGAACCAGCACGCTCTTGGTTTTGGGATCTCTGGCTCCCGGCTGCTCAGCCGTCCCCCCTCTACTGTATCGAACGCTCCACATGTGTTTCCTGTTGTTTTTCAGGCCGGGCCTCTGCACCAGAGCAGAGGCCTTTTCCTGAGGCTTTGTTTGGTGTGGCCCCTGGGAATGGCTTAAATTTAGGCGTGTTTGACATACGCCTCTGCCCCACTCACACACACACTCACATGTGTGCCACAGCTAATACTGTATTTTCTTTATTATTCTCCTCTGCTCATATTTTCAACTATTTTAAAGTCTCAGACACAAAGCTCAGCTCTCTTCCTTTACTTCACTTTTACTACCCTGGCTGTTTGTCTGCCCGTACAATCTGACATCCAAACAGGGCGCCAGGACAGTCCTGCAGCGTTGTCTCAGTCAAACACAAACAGTAAAGTGAGACATGACATGTTTATTTATATTTATCCAAGAACACAGTCTTTTCCAGAGAGTTGTTGTGTAAACCACAGCAGGGGATCAGTCCATATTTTCCTTTTTTTTTTCCTGTGCTTCATTTGTCTAAATTAAATCAGGAAAAACTTTATACTGTTTCAAAAACACCTCAGACTGGGTCCGGAAAGTGATGAACTGCTATAAGGGTAAAAAAAAAATACACCCACTTTTTATTCCCTCTGCTCATGGGATCTAACCTGTAGAAAGAAGAACACAAATTTGCATACTCGTTTTCTAAAGAAACGTTTGGCAAAAAAAAGAAAATATTGAGAAGTAGACTCATTCTGCTTCCATAAGAAGTAAGACAAGGTGTGGCTGAGGGCCATTTACGGCCCTTATTATCCTTCATATCAGGTTTTTGGTCCAGATGGGATCCAAGTACAGAGGTTTGTTCATTATACACACTAAACATCAGAACAAATCTCTCAGGTATCCCAGTGGAACAGTGATGATTTGGTGTTGTTTTGAAGCATGTGTGGGCGACTGTGGCTCAGTGGTAGAGTAGATGGCTTGTAATCGGAGGGTCGTAGGTTCGATTCCAGCTTCCTCCAGTCACATGTCAATGTGCAACTGGGCAAGGCACTTAACCCCCAAATTCTACATTGTCCTACCGAGCCATGTTGGGTGTCGGTGTATGAATGGGTGAATGTGGCTTCAATGTAAAGCACTTTGAGTGGTCAGTAAGACTAGAAAAGCGCTATATAAGTTCAGTCCATTTACCATTTGAAGCCACAAGAATTGTTTGCTTTGCAGATCCCAAACACAGCAGCAGATCTTGGTATTGCAATAGACCGATCAAAGTGCAATCCAAAACCAAATTGAAAGCTGTGATGGAAGTAAATCGTCAGACAACATCAGATATGGATGAGGTCTGCAACCACTCAACGTTAATTCCTGTCTAACTGCTGTACTTATTTTTGCCACACACAGCCTTTCCATTTTGGGATCATCTTTGTTAAACAACAGATATCGTTGAATCTGAGGCGTATTTTTGTACACTTGAGGTCATAAAAGCTGGAGAATGATAAACATTTTGTTTATCCTGAATGTATGTGCAGAACCTGAACTTCAGATGAAATAATAATAATAATAATAATATATACTTATTATATCAAAGAAGAAAATGGGCTTTGTACACATAAAACATATTTAAACAGGAAACAGCTTTTGTGGAAAAATATTTAGCTGAACTGTTTTCAGAAAAAAAGATGTTCTGATCCTTTTGATTCTGTAAGCAAATGTTGGAGAAAACCCAAAGCCACATGATAGATAGTTTTTGAGTTATTCTTTATAATAGAGCTAACATGTTTGTAATTTAATGTCCAAACTAATAAACAGCTGTTAAACAACTACAGTGACACCATTAAGTGAGAAAGACGAGCATAAAACTATATAAATCTTGGGAAATTAAACCTTCATTTTTACCAAATTACCTCCGCCTGGCTGTTTGGATCACCTCTAAATTATTTTTATCTACACTTTATTGAAAACAACAGCTTTCTTCTGCTTTGGGATGCTTTCTGCATGACCTTTCTCAGCTGAAAAGACACCAAAACCTGAGCCGCCGCCCCCGCTTGCTAAAGCAGAACACAGCTCTCTCGCATTTCCAGGCCTCTCTCCCGTTGGAACCCAACTGTTTTCCATTAAAGCAGAGGTGCACTAATTTACAGTGTGGTGAGAAAAAAAGAAAAAAACCTGGCAGCTCAGTCGTTCCCTCCTCTTCCCCTTGGTATCGTCCATCGCCACCTTTTCCTCACCCTGGCCTTGTCTTTCTCCTCCTTCTCCTCCTGACACAGCGCTCATCCGCCAGCATGTGACATCACAGCGCTCATCACCAAGCAAACGGCAAACTGTTCCCAGCAGTGAGTCAGGGTGGGATGGGGGAATGGCTTCCATATGGGGCAAACACATACACACATCTCTACACTGCTCCTTTAGCACTCCCTTATTTTCCACTGAAGTGGGGGGAGAAGAAACAAGAGAACTGGCACTTTATCTTTCTGATTCTATCTTTCATATGTAGCTGGGGGGCAGCGTTCACCCACAGCCGAGCCCACACTCACAAATCTATCATATTATCATCTCGGTGTAGACAGGAAAGACAGCTCGTCGGCTCTCTTTTGCTCTTGCCCAGTGATTGAGGAAATGGTAACTGGATCCTGGTGCTGGGCCACTCTCCTTCCAGCCGCCACAGGTTTGGCTTGGAGCCTGGCCAGCCGGTTGCCTGACACTCTGTAGCCTGGGAACATCCTGCCTCCTTGGCGTAACTCACTGGAGGGGCGCACACGCCAAGCAAGATGCTCAAAATTCAATCATTTACAGTGCTTTGCAAAAGAATGCAAACCCAACGAACTTTGGAGTCCAACTTGTTTGACTTAGTCTGATTAGAAATCATTAATGTCATGTGAAGGTCTCAGATGTTTGTTAGAGAACAAGCTGGTCAGAGAGAGAAATGTGGAGAAGTTAAAGCAGATTTAGCTTAAAAACAACATACAAACCTCAGCTCAATCCCCATGGAAATAATACAGAATAGTCATAAACCCGTATGCAAAAACAGTGAAACATGGTGGTGGCCAAGTCATCCTGGGGGGCTGCTTTTTCCTGTATGGATAAGGAGCAGCTCAGAATTGTTGAAAAGATGGATGGAGCTAACTACAGGAGAATCATGGAAGAAAACCTGTTTACAGCTGCAGACGATTAGAGACTGAGGCAGAGGTTTTCCTACCACCAGGACAATTTACAGCCAGAGCTAAGAATGGTGAGATTAACACTTTTTATTTTAACATTATTTTGTCAGAATGGTCTACTCAATGTCCAGGCCATAAATTCAACTGTGATTTGTGGCACACTTAATTATTAATTAACATTTTCAGTCACTGGAAATACAAAGCTGTAAATTGTATATTCCAAAAGATGTGGAGCTGTCATGGCATAAACAGGTACTCCTAGAAAGTACTGATTGAGATTACGGCTGAATGCAGATGGTGTGCCCAAAAAAGTGTTCTTACACATAAGAATTATTCATTATCCAGGACAGTAGTTTTGCTTTAAGTATGGCGCTGGAGAAGTACGTAGAAAGTCAGCAGGAGCTGCATTGTGTCTTTGTAGATTTAGAGAAAGCATATGACAGGGTGCCAAGAGAAGAGCCGTGGCATTTCATGAGGCATTGTGGTGTGGCAGAGGAGAATGTTAGAGTGGTGCAGAACATGTGACCTGTGAGACAGCAGTGAGGTGTGCTGTAAGAGTGACAGGGGATTTCAGTTGAAGGTGGGGCTCCATCTAGGATTGACTCTAAGCCCCTTGTTGTTTGAAGGAGTCTGCATGAAGTATGGTGTTTGCAGATGACATCATGGTCTGTGGTGAGAGCAGGGTTCAGGTAGAGGTAAAGCTACAGAGGTGCAGGTATGCACTGGGAAAAAGAGGAATAAGAATTAGTCACAGCAGGACAGAATACATGTGTGTTAATGAGAGAGACACTAGCGGAACGATAAAGTTACAGTAGAATAGAATAACCATTTATTGTCCCTCAAAGGCGAAATTCAGCTGTAACAGCTGCAACGTGTGTGGTAATAGAAGCATTGAGATTCACACAATAAAAGTACAAAAACAAAATTAAAAATAAAATTTGTAAATCAGGGAGAAAATAAGAAAATCAAAGTACTGTGCAGTTAATAAAAATAATGTGGGATTTAAATGTGCAGCTGAGTAGGATGACTATACTTACAGAATGTGCATGTGTAGTTGTGCATTAAAAAGTAAAGATATTATTTACAAGAAGTCAAAAGAATTGATAAACTATGAGATTAAAATGTGCAAATAACAGCAGCAAAAATGTTTCATGAAGTGAGATAAACAGTGCAAATTACACGGGTGTAAACATTATTGTTTTTTTTGGGAGCAGCAATAGTCATAGATTCCAACAGCTGCTGGAAAGAAGGATTTGCGATAACGCTCCTTCATGCACCTAAAGTCTGTCACTGACGGAGCTCTCCAGTTCAGCAACATCTTCATGCATAAGGTGGTAGACATTGTTAATCAGAAGTAGAAATAAAAAGGTACAGGACTTTAAAGGGCAGGTTGCAGGTTATATAAATATATCAGGAACTGCTTATAAAAAAAAAAGCTTTTGAAGTCACTTTTGTGAGAAAATATAATCTCTGGCAGACTTGAAGTGGCTTAGCAGAAGGTGGATCTGTCAGCTTGATCAAAAGAAAACTATGGATTTTTATGCCGACTCTGAGACAGAACAAACTAATAAAGTTTACCACCTCACGTATTAAGAGCAGAAAGAGACCAGGGGCAGAATTAATGGCCAAAACAAAACATTGCTAGGAGAAAATAATGTTATTAGTCTGGTGCTGCAAGCTACCATTACTGTTTCTTTGACAACCCACATATCACGCTGCTTCTAATCGTTAATATTCTTTCAAAAAAGTAGGTAATTAGCAGATGTTAGACAAGTCTTACAATGCACAGATGCCGTCTGCATAGAGCTGAGCCTCTGAATGATCCACAATTGTGTCTCTCGCCTGCTACAGGTCCTGAGGCAGCTGCTGACAGTAGCCCCGAAGAAGCTGTAAGCACCAAAGCACTCCGGCTGGTGTTAGTCGAACATGATCTTTGTTTCAGCATCTCATGTTAAACTCAATTCCAATGTTAACCCACCGGTCTAAGGTGAGACAAGAGAGCCACTTTACGAGGCCACTAAAGACTACATTTTTCTTAGCCAAAGCAGAAGTTAACTTTAGTCTTTTCAGCTGCCCAAACACACCCAGAGATGGAACATAGAGGCATTTTTTGTTGTGGTTTATCTTTTGGAAACCTGTGGATTCTACCTGACAGGCTTGTGTTTTTTCAGCCTCTACAAAGAATAATTTACACTCAAGACAAATGAACACAATGCAAAACTTGTGATAACACCGATTCTCAAAAAAACTGATTACTCGACCTGATAACTACCTACTGATCTGAGGTAGTACACAGCATATGAATCCTTTCTCTTACATCACAAGTCAATATTATGAAACTTTTTAATAAAAATTTGTGCCATTATCCATTGTGAAATTTGAAATAACTTTAGTAAATTTTTCAATGAGTAATTGTTTGACATTTTATATGCATTTTGGAAAATATTTAATCTGAAATATGCTCTTTACATGCTTAGTGTCAACAGTCCATGGGTCTCATTTATAAAACTTTGCTAAGAATTCTCACTAAAACCGTAATTAAGCTCAGCAACCTTTTTAAATGACGCCTAGTAAGCTTCTGATCTATCAAACTTGGAGTACGCACAGCTGCACGCAATCTCCGCTTATAAATCAGACTCTCCGTAGAAATGTGCTCAGCTGTTTATACATATCCCGCCTCCTACACACCCACTTTCTGCCATAAACAGTCAATGCAAAGTGTCTAGTGAATATTCTGCATTGACTTAAGATATATGGGGTGTTTTATGGGTAACCAGGGCAACTGAAAGGTGGAGAAAGCAATTCTACAGGAGGAAGAGAAAACTGTTTAATTTCAATCAAATAACAAATGTTTATCTACAGCAAAGGCAACCAAACTGCTTCACATCAAAAGGCAAAAATACAGTTGCTAAAAGAAAACGTGTAACAAGACAAGAATAAAGAACAAAAACTGAAACAGGTAAAAATAAAAGCAGCAGCACAAGAGATGAAAAAAATAAGAACATTAAATCTAAAGTTTCAGTTATATAATTACCTCTTTTAGCGACAATAAGACTTTAATGAAAGTAAATAAAAATAAATGACATCATATCATAGTAAGTTGAAGCATTTCTAGACATTGTAAAGGTACTTTTAAAAAGAGTCATCAATCCAAAATACTATATAAAATAAAAATAAACGGAAGATCTGCAAGTTAATATAGCAGCGTTCCTGACATAAAAAAGAGCGGGGGACGGGATGCATGATTCCAGCAGTTTGGGATGATCTGACACCATGTCAAGTTTAGCACATAGATATAATATGACTGCTATATTGGCTCCCCCAACAGTCGCCTGTTGGTTTTGTGTTCATCAGTCTGTGCAATGCTCTACAAGTTTAAAAATTTGGTTTAAATTAAAAATTTTGGTATCTTTCAAGCTGCACTGTCAGTGTCCTTCGTGTCCAAAAAGTGCTTAAGCAAGATCCTTAGTGTCCTTAAAGTTACACACATTTTTCTGCCACATTTTTTGTTCTATAAATCCCAAACCTACCGTTGAAAGTTGCTTACCTACTTTTCGGACCCTGTTTTGTATGTAAGCAAACCTTATAAATGAGACCCCAGGGCAACAGATTGTGGAAAAGAGGTGAAAAAGAATGAGTGAGCTGGCTGAAAGGGAGAAAAGTGCCAGGTGTGACGGATATTAAAAGGGTTTTAGCAAGAATGAAGGTAAAGGTGTAAAGGACAATAGTCAGACCAGCAATGTTGTACGGTTTCGAGACAGTACCAATGGGGAAAAAACAAGAAACAGAACGGGAGGTTGCAGGATACAAGATGTTGAGATTCCCTTTACTTTGGAAGTGACGAGGTTGGAAAGGATAAGGAATGAGTACATCAGAACGACAGCTCATGTTAGATGTTTTGGAGATAAAGTCAGAAAGGCCAGACTGAGATGGTTTAGATGTGTTCAGAGGAAAGACTGATTATGTTGGTAGAAAGATGCTGAGGTTGGACCTACCAGGCAGGAAGCAGAAAGGAAGACCAAAAAGAAGATTAATGGAGGTGGTGAAATATTAGTAGTTGGTGCATATTGAGAGATATATTTCATGTATGAACTGTTAAAATAAGCAGTTATGAGTAGTCTTATTCAGGGTCTCTCAAGTATTCATGGATTACAGTAATTCACTGGTGGCCGTCGTCCCTAACCCTCACAAACACCGGGGGTTTACTGCACTTTGTGTTGGTCTATCACATAAAATCCTAAAACGGAGTTTTGTGGATTGCAGTTTGTGGTTGAAATGTGAAAAATGTTCAATGTGTATGTAAGCTTCTGCAAAGAATTGAACTTGTGTCCTAAATATGCATTTTCCAGGCAGCAGTTTTTCCATATGGAGCCGATTTAAGATCACACACAGAACTGAGAAGGCAGGTTGTCACCGTAGGAAGAAGTTTGTGCATGTGGTTGACTGAAGGCTGCAAGGAGACGTTAATGAATGTCTGCCCTTCATTCTCGAGGCAGCACAGGGGGGTTTATGGCTCTACTGTAACCCTTAAATCTCTATTTTGCTTCACACAAACATATGCCGCCTCTTCAAATCTCAAACAAAAGCCTGGGGCTCCCTCGTTTTCTTTACACTTTGATTTATATGTCCTAGTCTGAGTGAAAGGCAGCCATCGCAGAAAGTTTGTGTTTTGTGCAAAGGAGTGTGCATCTGTGTGAATTTTCAGAGCGATTCAGAAGGGGAAATTCTTCTTCAAACCGAGCCCTGAGATGCTAGCGGAAATAGGGCTTTTGATTGGTTTCTTTTTTCTTTTCTTCCTCATTAATCATAGTTAATGTCTGTCTAATCCTTGCTGTGCTGGTCTGATTGCTGGCCAGGGGGTCATCATCAGCAGACAGAAAACATAACACAAAAAACGATGACGGAGGAAAGGGAGCAGAGAAAGAAGAAATGTATTAAGAAGACCTGCGGGCTGTTGAATCTGTTGCTCTGCTCTGATTAATATTTCCAGAGCAGAACACCTACATCATGATCAAAAGAAGATGGCTTCAATTAATCTGAAAAATTGTTAGCCTGTAATTAGAGAAAAATATAAAGAAATAAAGTGGAGTGGTGGTGTAGTGAGGAGAGGAAAGCAGTTAAGCAGAGGAAAAAAAGCCTCTTCCTGCAATCAAGAGGGCTTAGCTATATTTTCTTCCTTCAATGAACTCCTTGTCTCGCTACATGGGATGTTGAAATACAGCCTTTTTGACAACATCACCACCCGGCCAGTGGATTTCAGCTCTGCAAGCATAAGTCGCATGAGGATTTTTCCCAGGATGCATCAGAGCGCGAGGATATAGGTGCCAACACTGAGTCCCCGGCTGAGAACACGAGGGCATTTTATTTTAATGCCTAATTAATGGCTCTGTGTGCACCTGCTAGGCTTTAGTGTCGACTCATTTTTCTGTGTTTGCCCACATGATTGTTTTACCAAGATACAACTATTGCATTCAGACACACTAAACTGAATTCTGCATTGCATTGTGGGATACTTTTAACACCCAATATGTTACGTGAGGCTGGAGCAGTTAAGGTTTTTGTTTTTTCTCTTAGCAATGAAGATGCTGCAGTAAATTTTCCTGTTTCCCCCTCCCGGAAAGATGGGCAGTTGTCTCAAATTCTAGAATAAGATGACCTTTAAACTAGAGCTGTCAAATAATTACAAATTTTAATCTAATTAATCACAATATAGCTGTGAATTATTCACAATTAATCACAATTAAATAGTATACCTAAAGTTGACTAAAAGACAAAATTTTCGGTGTAAATAATGAACCAATCTGGATGTCGCTGCTCTTTTTTAAATGAAAAAACAGATGCAAATAACTTTTTGGTTTGAACTCCACAATCACGTTCACACATGGCCCTTTTAACCTGTTCATCTTTCAGCCAGTTGCAGACAACCTGCTTAATTTTTTTTTGTATATAAATCTGACCTCTTCTTATTAATATTGGAAAAAACTGATCATCCTCTTTATGGGACTATCCTGCAATGACAAAGCGTTTTCTGTCAGAGGCTTCCACAGTTTTGCTGCAACACAAGCTGCGTTTCCATTACAAATATGCGCGAAACTTTGTTGATATTGTCCAAGTGTCGTAAAAACACAATTTTGCAATTGCTGTGTTTCCATTCAAGAACAAACTCAGTTTAAATCACAACTTTTCACTTGAGTAAGAAAAGTGGTGACCATCATATAGAAAAGGTAAGACTGTGGCTCAAAAGCAAACTGAACAATGATCCTAACCATACAGCCATGATGGGATGTTCAAGATAAAAACATATTTATGTATTAGAATGGCCTAATCAAAGTTCTGGCCTTAATCATATTGGATTTCTGATGGCCGCTTTGCATCCTGATTTAACAAAAATGGGTTCATATTGAAGTTCTATCCCCAGAACCACAGTAAGAGGCTTTGAGAGGGACTGAATAAAGAACATCTTCGAAAGGCAGAGGAAGAATTTATGAATGAAGGAGGGACTAAAAGAAGCAGAGTTCAGACTCTGTTTACATTCCCACCCTCTTAATGGTGTGTTTAAACTTCGACAACTTCTGAGAAGAAAAAGAAAGGTCAATGCGTTTCATTTAATCAGAATGGCAGATTCACCTTGACATCTGCGTGTGGTTTGCTTTGGAACAGCTTCTCAAAACGGCAAGAGGAAGCTTTTGACAGAAGCTTCCTGCTGTTCCAAATCACTCAATCACCAACTCTTTTGGGACCATTTTACATCGTTAAGCACAATAAAAACTGATGAACTTTCTTTTTCTTCACTTATGATGACCAAATGTTCACCATTTGGTCATCATAAGTGCCTCTGCTGGTGCGTGAGAAACAGGATCTCGTATTCGGTCAATAATATGAGAAGACAATCATACAGTTTTCGTCCAACCATCAATATTTGCCAACAGTTCAATCCGGGTGAGGAGAAAGAGAGAGTTAAACCCAAATATTCCAGAAAAAAATCCTCCTATAATGCCAAAAACAAATATAGCTAATTTCTTGAATTGTCACGGGTGTTGATATATTGTCAAATACTGTCAAAGCTTGCTTAACCGGCATGACTTGTTCACCATTATGGTTAATTTCAAATTGTGTGGGTTAGGCTTCACCACGCAATGCTAAAATGACATAGACCGTAATGAGGTTAAGATACTTTATTACACTGCCATTAGTAGCATAGATTGTTTCTAACAGAAACAAGATATTAAGTCCCCATTACGCAACAAAAATGTTCAGTTACAACAACTTGATTTGATTGGTTAACTATAGATTTTGTGGTGAACCAGCTGAGAATAAAGGGGTGACAGGGAAAGTTCATGAAATTGCAACCATTATCTGAATTTCTTATCTGGAAGTAGTTATGATTTTAGAACGAGTATATGTCTCTTCTAATTTGGTGATTAATGAGCAGCAGGAAAATCCACCGAGAGGGAAAAAAGGTGTGTATTTGGGGAGAACTATCATGGTGAACAGGTAGGCCTGAGAAGACTGGATAGAAGAGCAAAGGGTCTTTGTGAAACATGGCACTGAGAATTTTGACCAAGCATCTCTACTTTGACCTCGTCTATTCTAAGGAAATCCTTCTAGAAGTCTTGTGGTTGATTCAGATGCAAGTTTGCAAACCTAAGTCATGCTGCCATATTGTTATGAGAGGAAATATACTATCTTCAATCGTTTTTTTTCTAAACAAGCCATGCTTGTTCAATGTTTTTTCCTATTTTCTTGTGATGAATGTAAACATTGTCTCGCTAATCCAGGCCTGTAGAGTCTGAGATTGAACTCTGGTGTTTTTTTGCAACTTCTGAGTTTTGCATAGTCTGGTTTTAGGGTCAATTTACTTGATTGGTGCAGATTGGTATGCTGTTGTATGGTCCCGCGTATTCAGGAGAGCATTTCCATTGCCAATTGAACTTTCAGTGGGCAGACAGAATCAAAACCAAATGCCTAAAGTAGCATCATACTAGTGCCACTACAAACATGACGCTCTAGTACTGTATATCTTTCTTGTTGCAAGCTCAAACGTTTTTCTGTCCTCTAATAAATTGACTATGTTTTGTGTAGCTCTACACTAACCAAACTGTATTGTTGTCCTATGAATCTACAACCAAAGACCCCCAGAAATGGTGCGATATGGGTCAGTTGTGTGAACTTCTTTGACAAATGAAACAGAAGAGAAAAATTTCCGCACAGATCCATTCCGTACCACTCAGCGGAAACAAGGGATCGGATGTACACTCTTGAGGAGACTTGACTTCATTTTGTTTAAAAATGATTATGCCCCTCCACTGATTGAAGGGCAGCCACAATTAATCCACAGCGGTCATTGTTTATGTCATAGGACCTTTGCATTGTGCTTACACATCGGTGGGCTCTAAGCAACTAACTTTGAGAGATGGAAAGTGTCTTGGCGTAATAAATGTAACTAACAGAGATAGGCCAAAAAGACACAGAGAGAGACAGACTTGTTAGCTGTAGCAACCTGCATGATGATTCATCCTAAACCACTGCTATCAACACATGGATATCTCTCTCCTCCATCTAAGTCAAAGATATACACTTAAATCAGCTTTAACACACAGACACACACACGCTCTCCTCTTGTGGAAATTCCCTCATCATGACTCCTGTTATGATAATAATTGTTATGTCCAACATTACCATAGCAATGTTGGAAACACAATCAGAACTGCCAAACTCCAGGAAAGATAAGAATGATGGCATTTCTTGGCAGTAAAGCTTCGCAGCAATGCCATCAGTTCGCCTCCATTGACCATAAAGAACCATCAGGGAAGTGAGTGTGGGCTTTAGTAGACTTTACGATGAAGTCCAGAAACAGGTTACTCCAATTACTACAGAAGGTAAAGATTAAAACAGCATTGCCGTCACATTTGGTGCTCCAGTTGCTCATATTAACAGGATCTTACTAAACTGAAACTGGAATGTGAGTTTGATGTTTGTTCTGGTAATTTCTTACATAGCAGCATTCTTACTGTCTGAAATGGTAAATCTATATCAGTGCAACATTTGTTTGATTGATATGGCAGCACTGTTGAATTGCAGCAGGAGTGTTCTGGGTTCAAATCCCAGTGTGGGGACTTTCTGCATAGAGTTTAAATGTTCTACCACTGGATTCATTCTTTTCTCCATGTGTAGTGGCTAACTGGCTTCCTTCAACACTTTAAAAACATGACCGCTAAGTTAACTGTTCTCTCTAAATTGCCCTTTGACATTAGTATATGCATGCTTTGGTGCTTTTCTGTTGTGTGTGTTATGATGGACTCACAACTTTTCCAGCCCCAATGACACCTGGAGATAGGCACCAGCACTTGTGGAAGGGGATGATTCTATGCAGGATTAACACCAAAAAAAAAAAAAGAAAGAAAGAAAAAGAAAGAAAAAAACAGGTTGCTAAATGATTCTTCTGATTATGTTCCAACACAGATTTTAAAATTTAGTCACACTTTGCCTGTGGTGGGCTGTACCTGCTTGTGTCTTCAGTCATAAGGTTGAACTCCTTGTAACTGGAACATTTTCTCTGTCTGATCCTTGCTGTACATTACCACTCAGTTCTCCATTAAATTTGTTACAAATACTTATTAGTATTCATCAAAAGTTACTCATCCATTCAAATAAATCACTGAGAAAAAAGATCACCTTGAAACCTGTTTATTACTATTCTATTACGTATCAGCCGTTAAAAAAAATCACTTTTGGCCATTACTACCTGCTTCTTTCAGGTCTATATGGTTCATCTTCCTTTACAAGGAAACCAGAAACCCAGATTTTCCCCATTCAGAATTGACAAGCCTCCTAAAATCAGACTTTTCTCAAATTCAGGGTGGAAAATTAAATTTCTGTTATCATCCTGCTGTTTTTAAATAACTAGACAGCTATTGAAATGAAAATGAACTTTTTGGCCTTCAGAAACTTTGACATAAGAGTAAATGTTTTCCAGTCTGTCCAGATACTCTCCACCAACTTCTTCCTAGCATTTAATTTTTACCAAATGTAATGTTTTTACCAACAGCTCAGATGTTTTGTTCTCACGCGGGTCCAAACCTGGCTATTAAATTGATCAGTGCTGTTAACATCCATTGCCTTGGCAATATAAAACCTCCACCCATGCTTTCTTTGTTCAGAATGATTCGAGAGATATGGTTCACCCAGGACAGGTTGAGGTTCTTTTTACCCTTAATAATGTCATTATCCAAAATATGCTCCCAATACCTCTGACAGGCATTTACAGCATAAGAAAACACTTTAACTACACTCCAAAACTTGCCAATTTGGATTTATGACCTTTGCTTCGAGCTGTAACCTTTGTACAACCACATGCCTTCAGTGTTAGAGATGTGGTCACCAGAATACACTGATGGAACCTCAAGAAATCCATGTATTTCTCATGAGAAGCCGAACCTTGGCTGGCTTATGCTAACCACAGTCACCTTATTTCTTCATTTGGTGGGTTTCCAGATCTTGGCTGCCTTTCAGCATTGGAGTGACTGTTCGCAACAGCAGTTACAGCGGCGTAGCGGCTAGATTTCCTGCCTGCAGCTCCAACATGTGTGCTACAAAAACGTAATACACTGATATTGTTGATACGTCAAGCTTGAGCAACAGCACCGCAACATTCGAGAGTGAAGATAAACAGACCTGAAGCTCTATACACATTCCTACATAAAAGCACACATATGCAGCGAGAAGCACACGGGCCGCCAGCATTCCTTCAGCATGAAAGTGCTTTCATGTTTACAGCAGAACAAACAGAGCAGGGCTTCACCTCCTGTGTTTATCTGCAAAAATGCTCGTTTCCATGACTGCCTCCCATCCCAGCAGTAAGAAACAAAACATTTGCTTGGAAGGATTAGAGTTTGACAAGCAAGAAGCATAAAAGAAACATAACGAGGCAAGGTTCTAATCATTTTCATATATCATTAACAGCAATAATCAAGATAGCTTCTTACAAGCTTTCTTTTGGGGAGTATGTTCCAAGTGGAATTGTCAAAAACTGGCAACTACAGCTAAAAAACAAAATGATCTCATCCTTCAGCTGTACAAAATCGTATAATTACATCTTAAACCTTACTATTATAGTCAATTTCCACCTTTTTCGCCTCTCGGTTTTCTTCCCTGAAGAGGGTTCAATCATAAGTGTTATAATTTTTAAACTTTGGCTTTAGAAAAAAATTGAAGTACGTTTTCTGGAGAACTTTCTTTTTCACACTTTAAACAGGTCACCAGTCCACAAAAAACAACTATGCAAACACAATCATATCTTAGGACAATTCAGAGAGACCAGTTAACCTAGCAGCCATGTTTATTGATTTTGGGAGAAAGCTGGAGCACATGAAAAGGACATATGCATGCACAAAGAGAATATGCAAACTCCATGCAGAAAGAAACCATGCCGGTATTATAATCCAAAACCTTCTAATAATATGTTGGATTTAACAGACCCAATTCTCAGAGAGGCACTATGATCCATGATGAGGAATTCAATTATAAAAAGCAAAATACTTACTGGACTTGAACTTTGGGCAAAAAAATAATAGAGGAAAAATTACAAATGATAGAATCTGGGGGTCGGGGGGGATCACTGAAAGGCTTAAGTAATGGAGACATCAGGTGAGAATAGACAAAGTAGAAACAGGTGATTGGAATAAATCTATAAACAGTCAGACTGGCGTGGGTGCAATATGACCATGGCACAGAAAAAGATGAAGTAAAATGAAAGAAACTAACAGAGAAAAGACCTGAAACAAATCTAAAAAATAAAGGTAACCAAGAGACATAATACAAAAAAAACCCCAATAACATTAGAAATTCACTAAATAATTTGACGGAGCCTGAGGAGGATATAAATAAAACAATAAACCAAGGAGCGAAGAAACCTGAAACATATCTAAGAACTACAAATACACTGGACCACCTGCCTATTCACGTTTCAATTTCAATAGGTTTTTTTCTGTGGAATGTATATCCCAGCTTTTCGCAGATTGTTTAGCAGAGCTTATCTTAAACATCTGAGAGAAAATAGGCTGTAGGCTTGTGTTTGCAACCCAGGAGTTGCATTTATTTTTCCTTCCGCAGATCATCTTGGTATCCCCAAGAGCGCAGATATGGTAACCTGTAGATATAAGCTTCTGTTGTAGTGTTAGGGCGGTTTCCCAAATGAGAACAAAAACACCAACAATAGAAGATTGCAACAGGAATAATGTAAAGGAAGCAGAAAGCAAGAGAAAAATAAAGAAGCTAAACCTGGTTAGGCCTAAGAAATACTAAAACAGATAATTTGTCCAAACTGCTTAAAATAAATAACCCTTAAGAAAAAGCCATGGAATGTGACATCAATTGTTAACTTTTGGTCTGGTTCCTATGAGTTTTCCTCAGGCACTCTAAGTTCTTTATTTTTTCCTCATTGAACCTCCACTCTGCCATTCACATGTTTCTATCCTGCTGTCATTTTAGTCTTCAACAAACCAAAATAAAATGACAGATTCAGCCCAGAGGAGCTGCCCTTGTGTATAGCATTCTCACACATTTGGTTCTTGCTTGACAAACACCGGTAGAACAAAATGGTAAGAGGTCATAATGTTGTGCCTGGTCGGGGTCCATTAATCAGATTATAAAAATTAAAAAATCTAATTGGACGTAAAACAATCTGACTCTGGGTATCTTCTAAAACAAACCAAAGACTCACTAGAACTAATTCAGGAAGGATGAAAAAGCTTATCTCAGTATATTTCTCCTCACTATCATGTTTGCTTACAAGCAAGTCATTGGGCAGTGCTCAGTAGTCAGATACAGGCCTGAAAATGACTGATTGTTGCTCTTTAAAATATAAAAGTGTTCTCAGTTCCCTTTCCTGATTTATCTAGACGCCCAACATAACCACATATTTGTGAAAATGTAGGTAATCTAATGAGTCCAGAATAGCAGCTGGGTACAGGAAAGTTGCCCTCTATCATTCGGGATGTGATTGGCAAATATAATAGTTGACATAGTAAGCACATCTTCAGGGTCTATATATATACATGTGTGCATACAGTACTTATTTGTTGGACAGACCGTCTAGCCAACTCTCGCCTTGCTCCATTTGCTATCAGCCCCCCAAGCGAAATAAAGAATACATTGAAGTTTTCCCCTTGTTTCTGGTTCAAAAACAAAGTTTCCCTGATGACATCTTTCACTGTCTTTCTTCTGAGCTGCTCCCATCTCTAATCGTACCCCTGGAACTGCTCGCCCAGAACAAGCAATGCCAATCGACCTCAAAATTTCCATTCGGAAAAGAAAAGAAAACCAAAATAAACAAACTAGATGAAAAAAGGGAAGAAAGTGGAGGGATAACATTTGCGTGTGCAGCAGTGATGGGAGGCAAACTCTGTGCCAACTGTGTTATGGTTGGCAAACCTTGAAGTGCCTGATCAGCATTAGAGAGGGAGGGAGAAAAAAGCAAAGCGACATATAGTGCGGTCACCATTCCCTGTGTGTTTGAACTGTGGGAGAATTTCATGTGGTTGCAATTTTCTTATTAAAGTAATGGGGGTCTATCAGTGTGTAGGATTTACAGATGGAGAGGTGAAGGGGGTCGGGAGGGAAAGCTGAACACCAGCTGCTGTTGTTAGTGTATGCGGGTTAGGGGACGTGTATATGTTCATTTACAGTATTAGTGGAGCTACTACGTGTTAGGAGATATTCAGTAACTCACCACATAATAACGTAATAATGGCACTTTGGACAAAGTGTGCAGTAATTTGGTCTGGGTGTGAAAAATTGAGTTCTTGAGTTCTCTGTTAGTGTAAAAGCAAGAGCAAAATATTTTTTAACATTTTACCTGATTTTTAGAAGTAAGAATCGATTTGTGTCAAAACCCAAATGTAGTAGGCCCTATTGGGTGCTGTTTGAGTAGCACAGTCAAAAGTAAACAACAATAATTTTGGTTCTTTAGCCTGTTATGAGAAAAAGTACATTTTAGTTAGCAAGCTAAACTGGCTAACTAAATATTTAGCTTTTAATTTAATATTTACCTTTCTAATTAAATACTTATGTTACTCCTAACCCAAATTACTGTTGTTACTTATGTTTAGCTTTGCAAACAGCACCATGTAATGTGGAGTCTGGTGAAACATGGTGACAAAATGTTTTAATAAATGATCATTCAAATCAATTTTAATAAAATGTACACACTGTACATGTAATCACACTTCCCATTCAGAGATTTCCTGTGTTGAATTTTTGTCACACTTCACAGTTTCAAATCCATCCATCTAATGTGTGCATTTGGAGGTTGCTAGTTAACATAGAGACACACAAGACAAGAGGCAAGACTGTTGAACAATGGCGCCACCAGGCCCTCTGACCACCACCAGTAGGCAAGTTACATGTTGACTAATTTTCCAACAAATACGGAATACTGTTAGTCTTTTAAATATGTCTGAATACAGTTTATGACAGCTCTGCATATCATTACTTTATCATGTTCTAAGGAAATATCAAATTCAACAAAAAGACATGCCAGCCACACATTCAAAGCTGGAATAGACTAGATGTTGATTGAACTGTTTTGGCATGAGAATCTTGCATGAAAGTCATGCGTACTTGGCCATGCGTCAGGAGTAAATTAACTTTTTGCACGACTCACTATTTATTCAAACACTGGATGAAGATCTCTGGGGAAATTATGCAGGGGTGGAAACAATAAAAAGGAAATACGTTGATTGATTTTTTACTTAAGGCATGTTTCTGTATTTTTAAACAAAGCAAAGTGTCTTTATGTTTCAGTTTTGGTATTTGCTTTCTACTTTTGCCAGTAAAAATGTGGCTTGATGCAATTATCAGGTTCATAAATATATTAGTAATGCAAGGAGAGATGAACCGATTTGGGATAGGAAAAAAATTGGTAGAGGGAGCGGGCAGGAGAAGAAAACAAAAGAGGAATGTTTATGTTTCCAGGCTATACATCAAATTCCCCTTTCATTACGGGAACCCAGATATTTGCAAAATTTTCACACATCCTTTGTAAAGCTGCATGGTTTTGGTAACTCTCACCAGGATGGGGTTTGTCCCTCCTGGCTGTGCGTGTGGATAGGGTCTCAGACCTCAGCAGGATTAGCGGTCACAGTGCTTTGCCAAAGAGGTGGATGGATGGGAGGGTGAGCGTTTAGCTTCCAAAGCCCTAAAACAAAATAACTTGAGGAAAAAAAAAAAAAAATGTCATTCCAAATGAATGAAGATGAGTTTTTAATTTGCTCCCGATGGGCCTGAAAGATTTTCCGGGGACACGGGGGTCATTCGGTTTACTGTACCTTACATGGCTATGTCAAACATCATTGATTTCACACACAGAAATAGCTGTGGACGTAATTACAAAGTTTACCCAACAGAGAGGGAAGGATTGAGAAGAATAATGTAAGACTGGAGAGTTGGTCAGATGAAGATAGAGGAGGGAAATGCCTCATTAATGGTGGAGCACTTTGGAGTAACTCTGTTATCTTAGTTCTGATTTGTTCCTTTTAAAAATTTTGTAAATATTTCTGAAGTGTAATTGTGGAAAAAGCTATGGTTTTTACAACCAAAAGCAGAGGATTATCATCTTAAAAGCTAAAATAATACCTGAACTACGACCCCAAATCTAAAAAATGAGGCTTAATGGATGCAGAGCATGAGTAAAAAGCAATCAATCAATCGTAAAAAACACGGATCATTTCCCTTACTCCAACATCTCTCTGCGTGACTTTCTAACTACAGTATACGGCCAGTAAGAGATTTAAAGGGTGGCAAAAGGAAATTAGGTGGATTAGCATTGCTTCCCGACAATTAATACCGTCATCCAGGACATGTTACTGTGAAATATTACCTCTAATGGGGTAAAGCATCATACCAGTCATGAGACATTTATACAGCAAGAGTCTTCAGTCAGAGGCCTCTTTAGATTTGATGAAAAAGTTGACTGCTATTGGAGATTTTTCCCTCCCATAGCATCACCATCCACAGCGACTTTGAAGATATTTTGATGATAATGACCAACATTTAATGTGGAAGAAGGTATTCTGAGATGAAAGTAGATTTTACTCTACATTCAAAACCAACACTTGAAATCGCAATGCATACATCATCCCCGAAGTGAAAAATGGAGGTGCCATCATGATACTGTGGGAATGCTTTTCTTCAGCAGGAATGACAAAGCTGGTCAGTCAGATCTGATGGCAGAATGGATGGAGCTAAATACTGGGAAACTGTGGAAAAAGGTCCAACATACTGAACTCAAATTAATGACTGTCAGGTCTTTTTAGAACTTGGTAACATGCCACGGAAGCAACTTACCATATTTGATTCAGGTATGTTGAATCAGGAATCACTGAAAAGTTGCAGGACAGTGGCTCTGAAGGAATGGGTTGAAGACAATCTTTAGAGGCTGTAAAACACTTTAAAATAGGGTAGAGTTTCATCCTACAGCACATTATGATTTATATAGAAACATATTCGTGTGCGAGAATAGTCCATTCAAAGATTAGACCTTAAGACAATGGTGGCAACCTCTTCAGGCTCTATATCTAATCTGACTGATCTACCGATGTTTAGATGAATCGGCAAACCAAGCTTCTTTAAATGTGCAAATCTGGTAGACATACCCCAAAACAGCCCCCAAATATTAAAAATAAAACGTATGAAGAAAGAAACAAAAATGTTATTTTATATTAATGACAATGAGTTTTTAATTTGCTCCAGTGAGGTTTGAACAGTTGACACCAGGTCAGTCAGCTCACTATAACTAAAGAGCCATGTCAAATATCATTGGTTATCAAAACATGAAATTCCCTGTGGTTGTAATTACAACGTTTACACAACAGAGGGAGAAGGGATGAGAAGAAAAGGGAGAAGAAGAAAGGCCCGTTGGATGGTGTGGTAGAGAAAAGGAGGGAGGGTTTCTGTTGGTTCTCTGGATGGAAGCCAAGGGAAGGCTTGGCAGAACAGGCAGGATTTCTGTGGGTAGATGTCTGAGGAGAGATCTGCAGTCTTTTCAAACAGACGCACTGAGAGATGAGATGAGCTGACCTAAATTCCCATCTTTACACTTCAAGCTGTGGTTGGAAACCTAAAGCGGAGTTTGGTTTGCTACATCCAACTTAGTCCTGCATGTCCGTGATGTTGGTGTTTTATCCAGCTGACAGTGATCCTTGTCTCGTCTTGCTTGCATTAAGCAAATCCTACCATCGCTTTGGTTCCCAGGCAGATTTTTACTGCAGGGAATATTTCTCTTTGAAAATGTTTGAAAAGAAAGACATGTTTTATTTGACCATTTTATTAACTGCAATCTTGAGCTGCTTGTAGTTGCTCTGAGAGCTCACTCAGACATTTGATTTTTGTTCTAAATTTGCAGTACAGCACACAAGATTTCTGTATTGACTAGAAAAGTGGACCACCTACAGCGGACACCTGGTATTTGCTGGGGTTGGGGAACAACTGTTCACCCACATTTAAAATCTGCAAATACCTGAGATCTCGTTCAAAAACACCTATAATGGCCCATCTGAGGAGTTTACACACCATATTTATCATAATATGCATTAATAGGCTAAAGCACTACCAAGGAAGCTAACGTTTACAGGATTTCTCATTTAAGTTCTTGGAGTTACAGCCAATCAAGCAGGTGAAAATATGGCACTCTTAGATTGGCTGCTTTGCAAACACCAGCAAATAGCAAGTGAAGTGGCATTCCAGCTAGATATTCCAGTTTACCAAAATCCATTTTATCTCAAATTTGGAAGATATGTGCTACGAAAAAAATCTGCAAATACACAGATGCACATTCCACAGAAAAATGTATGAATACTGAACCATGACTAGGCTGGGGTCAGCTATACTCAAAACGGCCGTCCTCATCCATCATTTTCTGCTGTCTGTATGATTCTACACTTTAAATAAAGTAGTTTATTTACAGAAATTATTTCATGTACAGTTCAAATTCTTACTGGGGAGATGGAGGTTGGACCTTCAGATAAGGGAACAGAAAATGCATTCTGAAAGTGGTTCCCTGTATGTGACACGAGGCAGCCAGACAGGTAACAATAATTACCAGTGATATTAAGTTTTATTCACTTTACAAGAAAAATACATTTCCTCAGTGTCTGAGGCGTATATGCACACAGAGAGTTTAATTCAAGCCCACCTCTTGTCCTTTTTCCGCAGACGTCTCCTCCATGAAACCTGACCGCGAGGACAATCATCATTCCTCAGCTATTAGCACCAAATCTTTGGCTGGCTTTGAATGTGAGGAGATGTGTTGTCAGCTGATTGGCTCTGGTTTCTGCACAGATGAGTGGAGAGAGGGGTCAGTGAGGCATGTCAGCGACCCCCAACAGCCTCTGGTTTCCTGTCCACGGACCACTCAATATCCCCTATTACGTGTCATTGAAGAAACCAAAAAGAGGTCTCAGCTCTCGGTATTCACCACAAGGATCTTTATCATTCTAGTTGCTCAGATGAAACTCAAGAGTTTCCATAATTAAAGCACTCTCATAAGCAAACCATAGGCAGCTGAAGATATAGCCAAGATATGAATGCACAGACATAGGTATATTACTCTGAAAGGAAACAAGGTATTTCCCTGTCCAATTTTAGAGATTGCTTATCTTTTCAAAAAGGTCTTTTTTTTTCTGAGTACATTGGATAGAGTGGTGCAACTAAAGGGAATATTTGAACGTTTCTGTAAAGAGGGTGGCTTAGACACTGTCACTCTAGAATTGAACAGAAGAAGAAATCCCATAAATGTGAAAACTGTACCCTGTGCTTTCTGGTGTTATCCTGCTCAGTGCTGTGAGTGTAAGAACTTTTATCTGAGGCAAAGAAAATTCATCCTATCTGAAAGTGGGAACCAAAAGTAAAATCCAGACAGTTAAAAGCCTAAAATGTTAAAGTGCACATAGTAGAAAAGAGACTTGAGAGAGATGATGATCAGGAATGAAGAGCTGTTCTATGAACAGCAGAAAAGCAGCCATCAAGAAGTCTCTCAGCCTTGGCACTCTGCTTGATCCTCTTCTGGAGGTCTGTTTTCAAGCCAGCTCATGTTGAGTCATTCGGTCACTAACTTTTGACCCATGCCTTTTGCCTCTTTCTTAGTAAATCACTGATATTAACCAGAGCTCAGAGAGAAAATAACAGCTCTGTACTTGGAAACAGAGTTGAGTTTTCTTCCTGCCTGAAGAATTTCATGTTTCCTCATCACAAGACTGGGTCTACAATCGTACATTTCTTGAACTGATTGATAACCAAAAACACAAAAGCCTTAATGTGCATCATAACTAAATAAAATCCTTATTGTCTTTGATCCAGCTTTACTATATTATGCAAAGGCAGTAACAAAGGCTTTAGTCTGGAAACCCTGAAGACTTTTTTTCCATTGCTTTTAACTAGTTCAAAGCGTCTCGTCTGCCAATTAGATCAATGCACAATGCTGAAGGCTACTGCAACTGGCTGACCTTACAAAGAAAGTTAGACTTGTCATCAGATAAAAACATTTTTTGTAGGGCTGGAAGTAAAACAAAAATCCATTTATGAGTTGTTTATTGGCAGTAAAACTGTCAACGTCATTATTACACAACCTGTATGTTTTTTCTTCTTTTACAGGGATAAGGCTGCATCCAGACGTTATAAGCTCCAGGTTGAAACAGTGTGCTTGCAAGGTGAATAAAGAAAATATGCATTGTAGATACGGGGCCTTTATGAGCAAATTAGAAAGCCACACCCTAAGGCTGGGAACATACTTGCTCTTTAACCCTGCTTAAAGTTGTGTTGAAACAAGCAGCAGGCTGCCTCTTCGAGATGTACTTGCTTGCGTACCATACTGCTACTGGAAAGTTCCACTAGGGAGCAGAGTACAGCGGTCAGACCAGATAAATTGGCAAATTTGTAATGTAGAGACAAAACCAACATGGGTACCACAGAGGAGATAATCAGATGGTTAATCATCAGATGGCAGCAATGTCGTAGAAGGTTGGTAAGACAAAATTGACAGCTATTCGTGCTCGTTTTACTACTGCTTTTGCAGCGATTGACTCCGTGTTGGTACAGCCGGTCTAATAGCGCTCTACAATCCCCCTAGTGGTAAAACTCATATTGCCGTGTGTGGATGCATTGCGTTAAATTCCGAAGACATGCACAAACAACGCTTGAAACAAACACAAGCTACGCTAGGCAGCCATGATAAACACATGTACGTGTAATTAAAAGCAAGTTTACATGTTTACCAACTCTTCCAAGTAGCTTCCAACTCTTCTGGGTGAGTAAATTAACATAATATTTGCAAAAAATAAGGTTCAGGTTGAAGAAAAATAACTTTTCATTTAAGCATGTGGTCATTCAGTTTAAGATTGTTCATTGTCTCCATTGGTCAAAGTTAGATTGAGTAAAATTAAACATAAGTTTGACACCACATGTGACCATTTTCACAAAAAAAACATCTGCCTCTTTGTTACATATGTTTTGGGCATGTCCAAGACTAGATGACTTTAGGAAGGTAATTTTTGACACTATGTCCAAGATATGTGGCATTTAAATTGCTCCATGTCCATTTATAGCTATTTTCGGTGTGGTTCCTCATAATGCAAGCCTGTCTAAAACACAAACTGATTTATTTGCTTTTTTTACTCTCCTGGCCCAAAGACTGATTCCGATGAGATGGAGGGAACCATTACCACACAACTTTGTGATGTGGGTTAAGCATGTCATGTATTATGCTCAATTGAAGAAAATCAGGTATACACTAAAAGGCTCAATTCAGAAGATATGGCACTCCTTTTTTTAAACCATTTTGAGAAATAAGACGCTAAAGATATTATACAATTTTTATTTATTTTTTTATTTAAAAGGAGGTACTATGCATATTTATGAACATTTTTACAAACGTAAATATGCCAGATTATATAGCCTTAGGATAATTTCCATATGTAGACCCCCTGGCAGGTTGGTGTTGCATATGTTGATAAAAATATACAAATACATTGTGTACAGACAGCATATTGAGGGGCAGAGATAAGAACAATGATCACATCATGTTACAAAAGACAATAGCAACAAACAACAAAGAACATTATGAAATTGGAAACATGACTGTATTGCACAAACATTATGATTGTTATTTAGTAAGACTGGCATTATTAGGAACCACACCAAAATGTTTATTTTGTTTATTTTTTATGTATTTTTTTCTACTCATTAATATTATTTATTTATTTTATTATCTTTCATTATTGTTATTTTTGTACGCTTTAACATTTAGGTAATGTGGTTGGCTGGATCACGGAGGTGTTTAAGTGGGTGTGGACAATGGATGGGGTGGATGAACCCAACTACAACTCAATACACTGCTCATGTCTAGGACCCCCTGTGAGATTTCATGCACTACTTTCCTGAAAACTGCATAACATCACATGTCGGAGTGCACACTGTCTGCCTCTAATAATCCAAGCTGCTGAGACTCACTTTTAAACACACCCAAGACTAAGAAGATTACTGCTCAGCTGTAAGATCAATAGGTTTGGACAAGAACAAAAGTGACCCAGTCACACCAAGCAGCATGTACATAACCAATGTCCCTTGATAATGCATCCTGTTTTTCACGTGTAGCCTTACATAGAGAATGGAGCTCAAGTGACTGCGGATAGGCAAACCTGGCCACACATTCGTATCTCCATCCACTCATCTGTCTGCACTCCCAGCCTTCTAGACCATAGTCCAAGCAGTTCTAGTGAAATTGGAAGTGAAACCACATCCTCTCTGATTGAATCTAAGGATCTGCTAAGGCGCTGGGTGGCTGTGTAAACAAACAGAGCTGAATCACGACAGACTGGCTTCTAAACACACCTACACACCTTAGGCTAAGGTTAAGGGGGGATGAAATGCAACGTCTTTATCACATCCCCTTATCTGTCTCTGGAGCCAATCAGCCACACTCAAACATGCACACACACACCTTTTACAGTTTGTTTTATTGTGCATATTTGCTCAAGGTAAAACAGAACAATAGGGTAATGTGTTTCTCGGCAAATGATCGACTGTGTCGCTGAGTGGAAATATTTGTTATCCCAATCATCTGTGTCAGAACCTGCATGGGCCATCAGAGGTTAGAAGGAAACTGAGAGATCATGGCTGCTGCTTTTTTGACCCAGATGAACAACCTTTGATCTTCATGTCTGTTAAGAAGCAACTTTTATCAACATCTAAGTAGTCATAAAACGCAGCTTTATCTTCTGCTCCTCCCCTTGTTGTTTCAGTAATAGCTCTGCTTTTTGCACAGACTACTTAAGATGGTTAATGTCATATGTTATTGAAATACCTTCTTATCTTGATCTTCCTCAAATTGGGTTGCCATAACAAAAATGTTTCCCCTTCAAAATTTATTTGGAACATTTATCCATGTCCAAGTCACATCTAGATGTTGATTTGAGATTTGAGGAAGTCCTCTTCCTTCACCATACCTGTACCTCTTGTAGTATAAGGTCAGGAATATGCTTGCTTTTACTTACGCATATGTTTATCATGGCTGCCTTACGTAGCTTGTGTTGTTTGTGTGCGTCCTCTGCAATTAACGTGACACATCCACATGTGAAAATATGCAAATAACCATTAAGGGGGACTGTAGGGCGCTATTTGACCGGCTGTAGGTACACAGAGTCAAAGGGAGTAGGAATACAAACAAGAATGGCAGTAAATATGGTCCTACATGCCATCTATGACACTGCTGCCATCTTTTTCTGTCATAACCTGAAACTGTTTATTTCCTCACAAATCCATCACCCTATCAGGTCTGAGTTCTGTACTCTGCCCCCTAGTTAAATACTCCTATCGTACGTGCAGTGCACAAGCAAGTACATGTCCAAAATGCAGCCTGATGTTTTTGTCAATGTGACGTTGTATTATATTGTAATTATTATTATTACTTTTATCATTATATTACGTGAGTTTAAAAAGCAAGTATATTTCTGGCCTACTAGCCCCAGAGCATTATCCTACCACCACCATGCTTGCCAGTCTGAGTGATGTTTTTGGGTCTGGGAGCTTTCCTCCTTTAAACATACTTTTGTCATTGTGGCTCAATAATTGACTCAGCTGAGCATAAAACTTTTCTCCAAAAGGTGTTTGTTCAGTCCAGGGGGAATGGTATAATTTTCAGGTGAGCTTAAAGGTGTACTTTTTGCAGCAGACACTTGAAGGAAGAGACGTTTTCCAATGTCAAACTAAGGCCACGTCATTCTAAACTTAAGACTTCAACAGAAAACTTGTGCCACACAAGCAGCATGATCAAATCCTGGAAAGAAAAAGTGTTTTTCTTCATTTTCTGATCTATTGCTGCCGCAAAACCGAACAATGCCTAAATTTGTAAGGCAATCTTCCAAGCAAACTCAAATGATTTTGTGCCAAGGTTCTACTTCTGTTAGCTAAGAAGTAGAGGGAAGGTATTAAACTCACATATGATCAGAGTAGAAGAGACTGACATAGCCTACTACCAGATTGGAGATTCCATGTTATTGGCTGGGAAAGCGAATGACGACAGGGGCAAGGCGAGATGCATCTATCAGCCTTCCATGGTAGTGGCCAAATGAAGCTTTCTGAAGCACATGAAGCTTGTATCAAAAAACAGATAATTACTCAAAGCTGTCTAAGATGATCTCTTGGAGAACATCTAGTGGCTTTTAGTATGAATCAACATGCTTGCCAATTGATGAATAAACTGCAAGGGTACCCAGACTGCGATGTACCAAGTACAACAAACATATGAAGCCAGACTAAACAGGGTTTGTTGCACCGACATTGCACTTCTGAAGAACTCCTTTGGGTTTTTCTTTGACACACTTCCTAAAGCATTAGCTTCAAATGTACCATTTTTACCCTTTCTTCTTTCTTCTCAACTCTGTTCCTGTTTACTTTTATTGTTAGTTTGTAATTAGAGAAATAAAACAACGCACTTTATTTCTACTGATCGAATATTTCAAAGTGGATTTCATCACCCTCTCTCCGAATTCAATCTTTTGCACTAGGCACGCAATACTTCCACTTTTTCAAACTGATATGATACTAATACTTGGATCTGAGTAATTGCCAATATGGAGTACCAATGCCGATACTTCTACCACACAAACACAGTTAATTGGAAGACAGGTTTTATATTCTCCTCTGTTTGTTACAAAAAATAAGACAAATTATATAAAAACATATATTAATAAAAATGAAAACAAACATTTAAAGTGAAAAATAAACATTTTCTGTGAAATTATTGCAAAGTTTCCACATTTTAAGTATCGTTTCATTGTATCTGATAACTTTAATCAATACCTATAACAGTACATTACAGTATTGGCCCCAATACCAGTATAGGTATCTGTGCATACCTATTTTATGACCAATTCTTGTTTTGTTAATATATATTATTGTAGTTGTATTCTGTATTCCTCCCCAAAAAGAGTTGCTCCAATAAACTATTAAAAACCCAAATGAGGAAGACATCAGTATAAGTATAATTAATGTATCTAAACTTATGACTGCAACTCCATCTCTGTTTTGGAAAGAACAGTTTTACCTCAGATACTCACCATAAAGTAAAAATAACTACGGTAGTACACAAATGCTCCTGTAGGTTAAATCTTTCCAGATGCTTGAAGCTCTGATACCCAAAATATTTGGGGGTGGATGAGGAGAAGTCCAAAATGCTGTCATTTACAAGGAAGAGATATAATTACAACTTTTTTTACGCTGCTTGATTCTGACAATCAACCACCAGTGGTTTTGTGCGGACAAGAGCTATTATTTAGAAAATGCTATTTTGATTCAAAAATTCATAACAACCATCAAGTGACATTGGCTTGGCCTTATAAGACGTGGAAAATTGATAGGAAGTGCGGTAAGCTTGGATAAGGCACCATTCAGAAAAATGTAGGTTACATTCATCTGTGCTGTCTTCAAGACTCATACACAGAGACACCATTATTACCATTTGTCCATAAAATTTGGTATGCAGTGTCTTGCTACTGGCCATTCATGCCAAAAGCATCATTCATTGAGTGTGTTTTGGCCTTCCCTGACATATGAAGCCAGACTAAACAGGGTTTGTTGCTTTTGATTCAGTTAGAAACCCGGACTTTCTTCCATCACAAACTCTCCTCAGCAAGACTGAAAAAAGTTTCCAAAATCTTGGTTCATTCACATTTTTACTCATGTGAAGGCATGTCAGAATAAAGCAAATCAAAAATACATTCCTATTATCATACAGTATCACTGTCGCACAGCGTCAGTGTGGTGCAGGCTTCTTTGCCACAATAAGATAAAGCTGCTACTAAACTTACAGGGCTTGCAGCATTCCGAGGGAATATAGCAACCGTTCAACAGCCATAATCGGATACCATGGCATTCATAAAACTAAAGACTTTCCTGAAAGTTCATGCTGAGACCTAGGTTTCCCCTATGACTGTTGACATGGAAGCTGCTCTGCTGCAAATGTGTATGAGTGTATGGGAAAGTTTAGCTGCTGATAAAAATCTGGGAAGATGAGTCAAATGAGTCAGAGCGCAGCGCCGGAGTGGCAGACAATCTTGTTTGGACAGCAGTTTCCTTAGTTGTAGAGCAAAAGTGTGGTAGGTTAACTGTTGCTGCCCTCATCAACAAATGAGAGGATGTTTGTCTCTTTCTCTTTAGTGTCTCTCGGTTGAACCTAACTGTTCTTAGGGAGTATTTTCAGTTCAGTGCAGCATGTTTCACATGAGGTTTCCTATGTGTAGACACCAAGAGTAGACAAAAGGAAAACAGATAAGCTTTCACGCATCATCTGATCCCAAAATATGCAAAGTCAGCCGAAAGCAGTGACTTACTGTCTTTTTGTAGGATTACATTTATTTTTCTTTGATGTGTTGACAGAGCAGATCCACCTTCAGCCTTGGACCTGACACAGATGTGATCACTGAACTTGATGTTGGAATGAGGCCACAAAACAAAGCAAAACTGTAGACGTTCAGTGTAGCTTCAGGTCAGATTTTAACCCATTCTCTCAGCCGTCTTATCTCCTTACAAAATTTTCTCTTTAATAACTTTGCTAAGTCTCCAGCATACAAACAATTTCAGCAGTGAGTGACATCCGTGATAAGCACCAAAAGGTCCGACAGCAGCAGAGAAAAGGCGTGTTTCCACTACCAAAGCTTCAGGGTAATTTAACCACATCTGTTTCTTGAAGAGTAATCTGTTGGCTCACTCCTTCTCAGTCGCTGCGTCTCGGCCCTGGGGTGTTTCAGCGGTATGTAGCGCCACTGATCAGCACAAAAAGGCAACCAAAGCAGCAGAAATAACAAGATATTGACTTAAGAAGGCAGGGCTTGTTGTTGCGTTTGTGTTTGCTGTAGTTAGTAACTTGCCTCGCCACTAACTCCGCTTATTTCCCTCTGGATTAAAACCAATCAGTGGCATTTAACCTCAGCTCCTGCTTTGATCAGGCCATTCCGAGTTCATACCCCCATACAGGAAATCCGTTGGTTCCTGAAATGGCCCCGAAAAATGTCCCATCAGCCTGATGAAGGAGACACACGCATATCGGTAAGGTCCGCTCAATTAACTTGAAGAATAAGAAATTGAATAAGAAATTGACATTGTAAGAAGCAGAAGCATTTAGAACGCACAGAATATTTACCTATTCAGTTTGATAAACTCTAACACGAAAGTACTGATATTTGTTTTTTTACATTGAGTACACAATTGAACAAAAACAATGTATTATAATAACCTTAAGATATCAAACCAAAGAAAAAAAACAACAAAAAGTATCTAACAGTAAAATAACAGGAAGTTAGATTTTGTTCCTGTCTGCTGCTTACTCTTTCCCTCTCTTTCTTTCCAACTTGCTTCAGCTTTGTTTTTGTCGTAAACAGAAGCCTGACGATGGCATTTCATCTGCTGTCTACATCATTCAACACTATACTGGAGTCATCCTAGCTGCTTTGGAGAAATAGTATAACACTCAGAATGTCTTTAGCTTGTGCGTGTTCGTGATTTAAAGGATGACTGTGTTCTTCAGTATTTGAGTTCGTGGGAATTCCTCCCACCAGGTTGGCCGAATTATGACTGTGTGTGTGTTGGGCTTAGTGTCATCCACAGCTCCCACTCTCATAGACACACCGGCAAAGGGACTTTGCAGGGACTGGGTAGCTCAACGATTCTTGTCTGCTCCCTTCACTTTTTTCACTTTTTTTCACAGGCAACTCTTTTCAGCTGCCTGCAAAACAGTGGAAAACACACACACACACACTCACGCACACACACACACACTCATGATCATATGCCTGGCCCACCCAAAGATAACTGCTGGCAGATTGATGAAATATGCAAATATACAGTGGCTTCATCCAGATCTGCCCTCCCTACTGTGTCTCATTCACACGAATAAGATCCATTAGGTTGAGCGTTAACAGGCCTGAACTGTATGCACCATTTAAATGGTAATGCTTCAGAAAAAGAAGTATTGTTCCTCTGTTGCAGGAGATGGGAGTTCCTGGGGGGGTTCTGTCAGTAAAGAAAGCCTGTAACAGTTAGAAAATGTTAATGAACTTTGGGCGCTTCGCACCAATCCTGGACAATAAAGTCCCCCTGACCATGAAATGGGTTGATGGGTTTCATGCTGGACTCCCTTTATACGCCTCATCCACCCTGGACCTCCGTCAGATGTCCTGACCCAGGGAGGGGTGGGTTTGCTGGACGCAGTTTTGTGTCCCGATCAGAAAACGACCGGCTGGACTCAAAGGCCAGACGCTGAGATGGCTTGCAGATGTGCAGCTGTTAGATTCTCCGTTAACGCTGCAAAGCGGGAAGTGTTGGGTATAACAGGGGGAGGTGGGGTGAACCAGCTAAACCTCAACGATGTGTTTCTTCACGCCAGGTCATTTTCTTACTGGAAGAGACCATTTTTAATGATGTAATGACGAGGCCTTAAGTTGGCTCTCTTTATAAAGAACCATCCCTAGAACAACATTTGATGGAAACACCCTACAGTTGGTCAGAGATAAAATCTGTTTGCAGGAAAAGAAAAATGTTCTGCTGTCATTTAAAAAATATGGCATTTTTTTTCTTAAAAAAAGGTTTATTATGGAGAATATTAGCATGATTTATCAATTTTCCACCGACTACTGAGGGAGAAACACATGATTAACATAGATTAATAGGGTTTTAAAGCTAAAACTCTCTTCTAAAGGTGCTTAGGTGTTTTATCTTCTTTGAAGCAGTTAGCGTTTCCATAAAATATGCCCCTTTACAGGATCCCCAACATTAGTTTTTCTATTTTGTTTCATCAAGGAATATTTATCAATGTGACTACAAACAAGCAGTAGTTTTGGCAGTCTGAAGAACTTGGAGCACACAGATGTTTGTTAAGGCAATTTTAAAGGCGAAAGACTTCATTGATCACCATAGAAGAAGAAGAGAAGCAATTATTGCTGCTCATCAGTCTTTGAAGAGTTGTAAAGTCAGTATTACGTTTGGGGTCTCTACAGGCCTCAGTTAGCATGTGAAATGTCAAAGTCAACATTTGGAAAAAGAAAAACATGTTTTGGAGGGAAGGATTGCCAAGCCATCATTTCTTTTTTAAAGAATACGAAAACCTAATTTAAGTCGGCAAAGTCATGTCTGAAAAAACAGAAGGACTTTTGGAACAATGTATTTCAGTCAGATGAGACCAGGGTACCAAGGTTTTCAAAATCATGTAAATTAAACAAGCAAATAAGCACAAACACCCAAAAGAAATGGTCAAGCACGGTGGTGGAGTGGTGATTATTGGTTTTGCAGCCACAGCACCTGGGGGACTTTTTTGTTTTTTCAATCCATCACGAACTCTGCGGTAAGCCAGTTGAAGCTTAGCCTAAACTGGGTAATCAACAGTGTTATAAAAAGAAATACCCTTCTGGGCCTTTCTCAAGCTTTTTTAAGCTCGAAACATTGCTATAAAATAAAGTATAGTCTTTTTTTTGTTAGCAGTGTGAAGGCCTCTTTCTTTTTTTCACCTGCAGATTTTTTTGGGGACCTGGCACCTGCCCCAAGTTCCCTTTTAGGCTGTGCGCACCCTCCAGTATCTGCATAATCAACAGGGTTAACCAAAAACTTCATCAGAATGACTACAAACTAAATAATCCATGTTACAACAGCAAAATAATAAATGTAATGCTGCTAAATGCAGATCTACAACCTATGAATCATGGAGTGTATCATTCTCGTGTCCTTTTTGAAATTTCGTCCAACTAAAGTTATAGTTTCTACACAAATTACGAAAAATGAGTAGATGAACTGAAAGATATATATAAAAAAATGTTGACTAGTCTTTGGAGGGGATAGTAATGGTAAATTTCTATTTTTTCAACGTACACATACTAGGGGTGTAATGTTACACAAAAGTTATGTAAGTATTTGGAGTTTTTTTGAAGTTACAGTTCAATATATATTATGT
Organism: Apricaphanius iberus; assembly: GCA_028564705.1. Lineage (NCBI taxonomy): Eukaryota > Metazoa > Chordata > Actinopteri > Cyprinodontiformes > Aphaniidae > Apricaphanius > Apricaphanius iberus. Next base: position 1,107,291 of record JAPXFQ010000014.1, on the reverse strand, counting down.
ACATTTTAAGAACGCTTTTAAGAACACTTTAAGGAAGAAAAAAAACTTTACTTTGAGTAGGATCAAACTAAGAACAAAACCAGGAGTTTGATTTGACTGAATGCTACTGCTTTTTCTATAGTATCAGTGATGTTTACATTCATCTTTATCATTGTTTAAGGAAAGTCATTCAGTTCATTGCAGGGCTTGTTATGGACCTTATTGCTGTTGAAAGATTTTTTTGCAGACAAAGTTTTGGTTTGGTCCATCTTTGTATCTCTGCTGTAGCGGCATTAGAAACCATTAATGTTGCGAAATAGAGTTTAGTTATAGCTGGGAGTCCTTTCTGTTTTGTTTTGGTGTCACTTTTTAAAGTTGCGCTGTGGAACGCTGCACTGACTGCCACACAAACATTTAGCATCTGTTTAGGTAGAAAACAGTGCTTCCATCAACCCTTGACAATGATAATACATTATAACTTTTGGAATATATTAGCCAAGAACTACTGTCCGCCAAATAGTCCTTTGCAAATAAATATCGGACACACAGATATTGCAATGACCATATATTTGCGATATATTGTGCAGCCTTGAAACACACACAAGTTAATTCAGTCCAAAGCAAACAAACCTGCACCAAACAACTGAAAGCCTCAACTCTGATTTTTAAAAGAACCTTTTGATCCTGTGGGACTGCTTTATTTTTTCCAAATCATGATCTCCCACTTCAGTATTAAAAAATATTCAATTATATGTTTTTCCAATCTAATGATGTGTTCACTGCTGCAAGCAGTCTAGCTCAGACGCTTTTCTTTTTAACTACACAAAAAGCTACTTTCCCACAGGGGATTTAGACTGTCAGCACTCAGATTACAGCGTTGGCTCACTTTTAACATTAACCACACTCACACAGCATACAAATCTTGCACCTTAATCGGTGTGTACCAGCGGCAACACACAAACCTCCACTGTTCCAACAGGCCTAATAATGCCCACATATACAGAATTTGGATTGAGGGAATGCTGGTTTTCTCTCAACACAATGCCAAACCTGTGTGCATGTGCCAAGACGCTGGTATGCCACATGCACGCACTTTTCAACACAGATCTAATCAGCAGCTCGGACTTTTATGCATCACCCCCACTCCTTCCCAGTGCAAAAACACATGGAGTTGCTTTTTCCTCCTCTCTGTTCACCAATCCCTGTCTTTCCCCCACAACGTATGCATAAAGAATGTGTGTGTTTTCAGGGGAGAGAAAGGCCTTGGTGACATTAAACACGGCTGACGGAAAGTGGGTAAAATAAACAAGGTCGTCAGTAGCAAGGCTGCCCTCCAAACACTCAGTGCTTTGAGCAAAGGCCAGGGATCAACTGTGTTTATCAAGTCCCAGGGCTACAGAGGAACTCAGACAAAGAGGAAGAGTAAGGGGGAGAGGAGGGAGAAAGGAGGACTAGAATAGAGGATGAAGAAGAGCATCCATGTATTCCTGTGATGGATGGCATTAAAAAAACAACAAGCAGCAGGCTGTTTTCAAAGAGACACCATTTGACCATGAAAAATCCATGAAAGTTTGTGGCTGAAATGTAGGAAAAGTTCAGAGGGAACCAGCCTACTGCAATTCACCCCTCCTGGTGGTCACACTCAGTGATTAAAGAGTTCTGATCCTGATGCACCCATTGAATAATCCAGCCAACTCTTCTTTGTTAGCAGCTCAGAAGCAAAACAATGAAGTGCTCACTTCAAACCCCCCGACCTCTCTCCATCATCACATGAGAAGACAACATGGCAGAGATGATGGACAAACCCAAAATTAGGCTATAATGAAAAGTAGAACCACCTTAAATTCAGTATTTTGGCAGTGACACTATAAAATGTTTTACAACCCCAAATCAGAAAAAAGTTTGGACAGTATGGGAATTGCAAATGAGGAAAGAAAGTAGTGATTTCAAAATGTACTTTGACTGTATTTCATTGCAGATAATATGAAAAATAGATTTGTAATGTTTGTTCTGGTCAACTTCCTTACATGTGTAAATATAAATAATGTTCTATCATTCAGACCTGCAACACATTCCAAAAAAAGGTAGGGACAGGAGCAATGTAGAGGTAGTAATCAGGTAACTTGGTTAAATAATGATGTGATTTGAAAATAGGGGGGTCAACAGCTGATGTTAATTATGATTTGGTACAAAGGCATCATCCAAGAAAAGTCTAGTCCTTTAGGAGCAAAGATAGGCTGAGGATTTTCATTTTGCCAACACTTGAGAAAGTTATTGAAGTGTTTAAAAACAATGTTCCTCAAATAAAGATAGGAAGATATTTGGATATCTCACCTTCAAAAGTGCACAACATGATTAAAATATTCTAGGAATATGGAGGAATTTCAGTGGGTAAACAAAAAGGGTGCAAGCCTAAATTGAACAACTGTGACCTCCAATCCCTCAGGAGAGATTGCATCAAGAATCGTCATTCATCTATAAGCGATGTCACCACATGGGTTCAGGACTGCTTAGGCATAGGATTGGGCACCGAGAACTGGTTCCATATAGGAACCGGTTCCTAACTTCCGGTTCCGGAACCGTTAAGAAGATGTTTGAAGTTTGAGGTCTTTTTTTCGGTTCCTAAATGCCTGCAGTGTGAGCAAACAAAATAGTACGGGCCACGCACTAGTTTGTTTCTGGGGTTTGTATTAGGTATTACTCCGCTCAGCGAGCCCCGCAAAATATCACTTCTCTGAACCATAGACTGTATAATACTCTAAACAACATGGAGCGTAGACGCCGCTCGAAAGTCTAGCTTCATTTTAATTTACAAAAGGATGGACTCGCAAAGTGCAACACCTTTGATAAACTTAGCACCAACGGAGGATGTGCAACAAACATGACAAAACACCTTTGGCAGCTGCGTGGTTTACAGTGTGGTAACGAGTGTACCGTGTTTGATTTGTTGCACCTCACTCTCCTGCTCCCATCGCTTTCTCCACTTCGGACCTTTAACCGTCAGCCAGCAACTCCTCGTTGGAAGCGGAATCAGGTACATTGAAATTTACAGACTAGCTTAAGTTTGAACATACTAGTGACACTAGCATAAGGCAGGCTGCAGCTGCTGCTGCTACGCTAACCGGCCAGAGACCCCGGCCAGCAAATAGACAAACCCCATTCACAATGGCAACAAGGGGAAAGCTGTCAGCGAACTAAATTTCCGCGTGCCGCAGAAAAGTAACGGCACATGTGGTAAAAAGACTGCAACCCCTTAGTGATGTAGAGTCGCCCACATTTAGGTAACGTTAAGTAAATAAGATCAAGATTAAACTAATAACTTAGCTGGTAGCTACTTTATCTACCCCTGACTTAAGTTACAGTAACAGTTCAGGTTTAATTTTATTGACAGATTGACAGAAAAAATAAAAATTGGCCTGTGTAAAGGCTTTTTCAAAGGAAATTTTTTTGTTTTTGTTTTTCCTCTTCTGCACGTCAAAGAATTGGAATTGAGAACCGTTTAGAACAGGAATTGATAGTGAGAATCGGAATCGTTAAAATGCAAACGATGCCCAACGCTACTTAGGCAAACCTTTGTCAAGTACTGAAATACACAGTTACATCCACAAATGTCAGTTAGAAGTGTAACAATGCGATATAATGCAAACAGTGTCCAGAAGCGCCGTCGACTTCTATGGGCTCGGAGGCATCTGGGATGGACCATCACACAGTTTAAACGTGTACAGTGGTCAGATGAATCAGTATTTCAGGTATTTTTGGGGAGAAATTGACGCCGTTCCCTAAAAGAAGAAAAGAATCAGCAACAAGTCCAAAAGCCAGCGTCTGTCATGGTATGGGGTTGTGTCAAAGTTAACTTGGACCTTTGTGATGGCACCATTAATGCTGAAAAGTACATAGAGATTTTTGGAGCACAATATGCTGCCTTTAGGAAGACATCTTTTCAAGGGATGCCGATGCATATTTCAACAAGACAACGCTAAACAGAATTTTGAACACATTACAAAGGCCTGGCAGCGGAGGAAGAGGGCACTGGTACTTTACTGGCCTGCCTGCAGTCCCGACCTGTCTCCAATGAAGAATATGTGGCGCATTTTGAAGCACAAAATGTGACAACGAAGAACCCGTACTGTTGCCCACTTTAGGACTTGTTTGCAGGATGAATGGGAGAAAATTACACATAAAATACTTCATTACTGGATGTCTTCAGTCTCTAAATATCTATAATAACGGTTGTTAAAAGGAATGGTAACATTACAAAGTGGTAAATGCTTTATTGTTCAAAGTTTTTTTGAATATGTTGTTAGAACCAAAATAGGAAAATAGGTTTATTAAAAAAAAAACACAACAACAATAAAATTCATGAGGAACACATTAAATAATGTGCTGTTATGGTTTCAGTGTAATACTAGTCAAAGATAATTTACAAATTACCGTTTTCCATTTGATTTTAATTTAACATACCATACCAACTTTTTCTGATTTGGTTTTATAATTCTGCTAAATTTAGGATAGTATATTTCAAAAAGTAGAGTTCTATGGTAAACTCCCAACAGCGGTTATGCAACCACAAGGAGTATTGTTAGTCTGAGTGCAAGGAGATGTTTACAGCCTGTATTTTATAACCCGTCCTGCCGCTTCTTTGTAAATTAGTGTGTCTGTTTGAATTTCATTCATCATTCAGGTCTCCACCCTCAGGCTGTGAAGTGCCTTGCTCCTGTGCAGAAAGTGTTACTGAGTAAGTGTGGATTTGTGTGCTTATGAACAGGATACACAGCATGTGGTATTGATTTGTATACGATTTTCTGTTCATCTTTGACTCTCATTTCACCTTCCAATCAGAGACAACCCTCCTCTGAACCAGGAAATTTGGAGTTTGCTGCATGAGCCACAGATCAAAGAGCAAGGCAGGCAAAAATTGGTTCGATCTGTACATTTATGGGAGTAGAATCCACCTCAGACCACATATCTCTACATCTCTCAGTTCTCTTAATAGTGCCAAGCTAAAACAGAAGCCTATGAATCTAAAACTGGCCTCAGGTGGAGGTGTGCTAGACATGCTGGTTAAAACCCTGAGAGGTTGGAAGAAACTTGTTTCGGTGCTTAGTGCCTTCAGGTCAGCTGTTCAGCAGCTAAATGGCATTATAGCAACAAGACAGAGACAAATAACGAAGTAGTACCATTTAAATGAAGTTCGGCTAAACCTGTTTTGACTGAAAGAAAATTAAAAGCCTTGTCTGGCTTATGGTGACCTTTGCAAACAAACTGCTGCCTTTTCACATTTCCAGCATAATTGTAGAGCAGCATTAGTCTGAACTGGGAGAGTTTGTATGATTACCTTTATTGTACACCACCCCCAGCAGGAAATGCTTGGGTATAAATGCTCCGCGGCTAGTTGCTAACTTTGGCTGATAAAGGCTATTGTTGGTACAGTTTGGGAGGTGTACAAAAACTTTTTAAAAATGAAAACAGCTGCCAGTGTTCTGCAGGAAAATGACCAAACAGCACCAAGGGACTCCCTGAGTCCATGCCTTGGAGAACCAACATAGCCAGAAGCAGCAGCTGCTAGATTGAGTTCCCTCCAGTGCTTTTGAGCTTCACTTTTAACGTCACTTATTGAAGGTGAAGCTGTTGTTAACATGGTCCAGATTATCCAGATTAAGGGCGTTTTCACATGGTACGGGAGTCCGTACTCAGATACCGTATTTGGTCAAAATCCACTTATTTCGTACCATGTGAACACAGACTGGACCATGCCAGGATACGGCCAGAGAGACCTGCCTTGGGGGTCGTATCCGAGTCCAGGTGCGAGGGGCCATGGATCATGTGAACACAAGCCGTACTCTGGCCGTACTCAAGACAATAGACGCGCTCCATGCGGAAATGACGACACCGCCGGCCGAAATGACAGAATTATTTCGCGACCATAAAAATACCAAAACAACGTGATTCAAGCATCCCACAGTAACGCAGCAGATTACAAAACGGTGGGTTTACTACAACACTCACCCTGTAGATGGCTTCAGGTAGCAGCTGACCAGTAGACCAGTTTGTTTACATTCTAGGCTGTCGCTCGTTTTATGACGTTGGTACTTCTCACTCTCTTGTTTGTTGAACAGCTACAGACTTATTTGTATACTGCCACCTGCTGTTTAGGTGTAGTAAAACATTGGATTGCAGTACGGATCAAATACGTGCCATCTGAACAGAAGAAATTTGCATTTTCTCTGGCCGTATTCTGGCCTAAATTATTCCCAACGCTACATTTGCATTCCAATCAAATCATTTACCTTTTATGACTGAGGTTTTTGATCGTATACAGTGGCAGCACTGTGTTGACTCCAAGTTTGAAAATGTTAGATTTTTGTAGAGGGTTATGTAAAAAATTGTTCATTAAATGGTAATTGGTCTGCATTTACATCACTTTATCAAGTCAGAGGACTCCAATGTTCTTTACAATACATTCAGTCACACCCTAGCCACATGCCTACAGCCGGGGCCAACTCTCAGATGCAAGGGTGACATACATCTGGGGACTTCAGCATGCCCAATGACAAACCAACTGAGAAGGACAGAGTGGTGGTTCGAAGTAACAGGTACAGGCTACCTAACAACCACAATTTTTCACCTGATGCATTTTCTCTCCTAATAATAGACCAATGGAGAAGACTTTTGGTTATATAGAAACAGAAGATGGTCATGCCCAGGGTTATTATCGTTAACGGAAACGAACGACATAACGAAAACTAGAAGTAACTGTTAACTGAAATAAAAATAAAAATGAGAACTTGAAACAAACAGATGCGATCATCTGTGTTGTGGCTTTTTAGTTGCACAAATTGCCTTGATTAAAAAACAGAACGGGAAAGCTGGATATAATCCCATCGACTCGCCCCCTTTCAAGGAAATAAAATCCTTTTTGGATTGCAAGCTGTCAGAAGAAGCGATTGAAATGATGATTAAAACAGTCTGCAGCAAAAACGTCATAATAGGTGAGCTACGGCAGCTAACAAACAAGCTAACACTGCGACTGCAATCAACAGCAATGTGGGCTGGTGTTACACCAGAAGTGGTGTTGCTAGTGTAGGTTGTGTGTGTATCCTTCTCTAGTTTCTGGTTGTTGGTAGTTTTTACAGGCTGTACTGCATTATCCCAACATGTCAGTCAAGTCTCCTGTGTTGCTGTGGTTCGCCTAGCATCATGTCAGCAAAGGTTTAGAGAAAGTGCCAATGTGCAAACTGATCAAAAGCATCATTGTACCCAAAATGGCTTGGCTTTTTTTTTCTGTCGCCACTCAGTGTTTTTATAGAACTGCAAAAAATGTGCTGTGTTTAAAGAACTTTGAACGTTACCCTACCATTTATCTTTTATACTTGTGTGATTTGTATGGTTGTTAATCTGGCCCATGTCAATACATTTAAAAAAAAGCATAATCATTTTCTGAGATTTTGTTATACATTTTTTCATTTTTTGTACACAACTTGTTAACGAAAAGACTAAAACTGAAGTAAATAAAAACTAAACTGAAACTAGACATTTTCAAAAAACTAAACCTAAACTAAACTAACTAACAAATGGTGAAAATTTACTAAAAATTAAATAGAATTTGAAATCTTAAGTCAAAAGTAAATAAAAACTAAAACTAATGAAAATTTTAAAACAATTATAACCCTGGTCATGACCGACTCTGTGCATTCACCTGCAAAAATCCTGTCAGTTTTCAGTAGAGGTTAGTTTTTCTGCTCAATATGCATAGGGTAAACTGCGCTGGTTGTTCAGAATGTGAAACAGTTTGCTCAGGCTGTTAAGAAATACCAAAACTCATGGATATATTGTAGGTGAGTCCTGTCCTGAAGGCTTGCATTAAAACCTATTTTAAGGGCCAACTGTACGGAGAGAAGCAATTTTCCCAGTCCCACTATTTTAGGAGAATATCTCAACAACCGTTCTGCACAAGTTTTAAAGGTACATTATATTTATTTTTCCAGAACCCAGTAAAGATTGATGAAAAGGTCCAAGACCTTTAAATTATGTACACAAATGAAGAACTGTTGAGACTTGTTTGCAGTTTCCATCTCTTCCTCTTTCACCTCCTTCCTTTATCTTTTCCCATATTTCTTTACTGCTTTCCTACCTCTCATCTCTCCACGGTCCCCGCTAATCTAATAGTTAATCATAATCCCCAGACACTACAAACATACTAGCTCTCTTTGTTCAACTAAAATGAAAAAGACTAGGTGGAAAAAAATGTAAAGTCACCTTTGAGGTCAATTAGACTTAAAAAATACTGAAAATGTTCTTTACTGAAACAAGACTTGAAATAATATTTTTAAAAAATCATCAGAAAGCTTACCACCAGACAAATCTGCAATGGTTTAAGTGTGTTGGTTGGGGGGAGGTCGCACATACTGTGTGCGTGTGTGTGCAGTCCTGCCAGAGCCTGAAGCTTAACCAGTTATGGAGAAAGTTGGTCAAAGATGCCGACTTTTTTTATTTCTGGCCAGGTTCAAAACTAAGCATTGGAACTGTTTTGTTGATTTGTGGCTGGTTAACGGCTGCCGAAGCAGTGCACAAAATTTAATCTCTGATCCGTACATGGAGAGAGTCGTTTAGGATGGAAGAATGACTTTTATTTGACATCTAGTCACATCATAGTGAGACGGATGAACAAGTGCCAACAGGTCTGGTCTGTAACTGTGGGACATGCTCACAAACAACAAACAGAAAAACTGCCCGCTATCATTAAGACAGCAGTAATGCATGTTTTAGCTTGAATCCACATTAAAAAAAATGCAGGGTTTGTTTTTGTTGAGGTGTTAACACAGAGTGACATCTGTGATTTTAACCTGAGGGCATCACTCTGAAGCAGGTTTGACATCTATGTGTTCATTTAGTGTCAAGTTTCTTGCCAGAAGCTTGGTTCCAAGTAGGACATAATGTCATTCATACTGTTGTTTATTATCTATATTTAATAAATGGGATATTCTTTACAAGATCTTTAAAAAAATGTTTGTTTTAGTGATATTTGATTGATCTTTATTAGATTAACTTGCCTTATAAAATATAAATTTCTTGTTTCATTTATCCACAAAAGATCAATACATAATAATAATAATAATAACAATAATAACAATAATAATAATAATAATAATAATAATAATAATAATAATAATGTGCTCTAACAGCAGTAACATGACAGATAATGGAAGCATTCACCATCACACAAGAAAGCTAGAAAAAGTGTAAAAAAACATTCGAATTCAAAGTTCACAGCTTTGAATATCCACAATATAATGACACTAAGAATAGCTTTATAAAGGACAATAAATTTTCTTAGATATTTATGTTTAATACAAAAGGCCATGTTACATTTGATTTTTAAACGAGTGTAATTGGCTGGACTGGGGTAAAAATGACTCCTTGGATTGTGAAAAGGTCCCCTGGACAAGCCTTGCCTCAAAAACAACAGCACCTAATTCTAAATAAGAAACCAAGTCTTAGATTTCTGTTTTTTGTGAATCACCTTCGAAAGATTAATCATTCTTAGAAAACAAGAATTCTCATTTTAAACATTTTAAATTTTATTTGGCATTTTACGATAGTTTAGTTTTGAAAGAAGGTTTTACTATAAAAATGTGGAAATCCAAAGTTCTGAATCCTTCCTAGATGCATTGTGAATGCCATACTTAAATGTCCTTTTATTGCCAACTAGTTAAGGAACGTCATTAGAGTGTGTCCCGTGCTGGGAGTTTACCACATAGGATCAAACTAGTGGTTAAAAACATTGCTTGGTAAACTGGCATACGTTTCTTTGGGTAAATTTAAAAAATGGCTGCCTTGGCTATGACCTCTTCGTTCCGTTATCTTTAACCAACAAAAGAATATAGATGACAACACTGTAGCTGAACTATATTAAAAAACACTGTTTATGTCCAAGAAATCTGTAACAGGTTGTTAAACTCCCAATTATTAGAGAGGTTATGGCAGATAGATTAAAATAACATAATTGTCGGACAGTGTCGTCCGTCCGATGCATGAAGCTGTTGCTTAAATTGAGATTTCCTCCAGTGACATGTCGCTGCACCCAAGGAGCATAAAGGTGCGTTATCACAAATTAGAAAGTCTTGTAAATAGTCTGTTGTCTGTGCACATTTTTTTTTTATTTTCTGCACCTATACAAATACATTCTTTAAAAATCATAATTTAATTTCCTGGATTTTTTTACGTTCTGTCTCTTACAGTTGAAGAGTACCTATGATGGAAATGACAGACCTCTCTCATTTGTTTCAGTGCGAAAACTTACACAATATGTGGCTGCCAAATACTTATTTTGCCCAACTGTATGTCCTGACTCACATAAAGCTTCTTAAGAAAATAAATGTATCCCTTGGGTATGTCTTCCATTGTTCTTTGTGCACTTAGGCTATGGGCTATGCAACTGGTTTCCTGTTTATACTCCTCTACACAATCACCAACCAGCTGACTCATTGTGTGTACATGCAGTACTCGTTTCGCTGTGTGTCTTGGCCTTTTTGTGGCCGTTATCTGGTCTATATTCCATCAGGCTAATTCAGAGAGAAAATATTGTTTTTCCCGTTAACAGGACAATGGTAGAGGTCTATGGAAGAGGTTTTGTTTTTGCTGGAACAAAGTTGGTTCATGTGGAAAGATAATGATTGCTGGTGAACTAATATATTTTTTTAGGGATCTGTAGAAAAATATACATAAGTGATATAAGAGTTAATGTCATGCTTGGCACTGTGTGTCTTGTTTTTCTCCTGCTCACCAGCCTGCTAATTGGCTGATTGGTCCCACCTGGGCTGCTCCCTATTTAAGCTCCTGCCCTGCAGCAACTCAGTGCGAGATTGTCTGTTGCCACTACCTGTCACAGCTCTCAAGCGTTCATGTCCGACTGCCTCATTGTGTACCTGACCCCCCTGTGAGTCATCTGACCTCTGCCTCTGCCCTATCCAAGGATATTACACTGCACTCACTGAGATTAGACCATGGACTGTCTTTGGTCTAACAGATTTTTGGATCACGGACCTTTGAACTCCTCCCCTGTGAAGTTAAGTTATTTTTCGATTCTGCATTGGACCATTCCTGGTCATTTTGAACATTCCTGCTCCCAAAGCTTTACTCAGCTGAAGACTCCTGAGCAGCTGCCCTTGGGTACATGACCTGGCCGTGCCCGCTCTGAAGCTTCCCGACTCCGGAGTTGCACATTTTCTAGACCTTGTAAATAAAACCCCCTTAACTGAACTTTCTGAATTGTGGTCTTGTTTTGGGTCCAAACTCTGTCAAGCTCTTTTCAGTACAATCTCGCCATCATGGACCCAAGACCTGACCAGAATTGGGTTAAAGCCGTTGAATCATCTATTACTCAGCTTCAGGATGACATGCACAAGGTTCTTAAAGGGTTATCAGATTTAACCGTCGTTACAGCAGCACGATTGTCAGATAGCACAGCTGCCCCTACTACTTCCCAAGCTCCTGTAACAGTTAATCCAGGATGTGAACCTAAAATACCGGCTCCTGAACGTTTTTCTGGCAACGCTGAGGAGTGCAGGCCCTTTATCACCCAGTGCTCCCTGCATTTTGAATTGCAACCATCCTCCTTCCCTTCAGAACGCTCCAAAGTGGCATATGTCATCTCTTTGCTGTCTGGCAGGGCAAAAGTGTGGGGGACAACTGAATGGGACAACGACTCCCCCATCTGTTATTCCTTCACAGCGTTCAATGAAGAGCTCAAAAGAGTGTTTGACCCTGTCCGCCCGGAAAGGGAGGCTGCTCGCAGACTGTTTACCCTCAGGCAGAGAACCAGACCAGTTACTGAGTACATCATTGATTTTCATTCTTTTATGTCTGATTGCAAGTGGAACTCAGAGGCCTTATATGATGCCTTCTATCAGGGTCTGTCAGAGGACATCAAGGATGAGATTGCAACAAGAGACCCCCCCAAAGACTCTTAAGGGGCTAGAACAGCTAGCCACAAGGATCGATCTGAGACTTAGAGAGAGAAGAAGGGAGAGGCTCAGAAGTAATCAGCCCAGACCCTTTTCGTCCTCTGTCTTTACCCCTCCGTCTGCCACAACTTCTCTTGATCCAGCTAGATCTCCAGAGGAACCAATGCAGATTGGGCGAACAAGGCTGTCCAAGGAGGAACGAGATAGAAGACTCCTCCAACGTCTTTGTTTTTATTGTGGAGGAAAGGATCATCAAGCTGCCAAATGCCCAGTAAAAGCCATGGCTCAGTAAAGGTAAGGGGAACTTTGCTGAGCCCTATTTCTAATTGTAAAGATTTTCCCCATCCTGTAATGCTTGCTGTTTTCCCCTCTTCCTCTAAGGAGGTCCCAGTATTTATTGACTCTGGGGCTGACTCAGAATTCATGGATCTGGAAATGGCTAAGACACTTAACCTCTCTGTTTTACCTTTAGACAATCCTAGAGAAGTCTTTGCTATTGATGGCCATAAGATTCATAGTGTCACTCACCAGAGCTCTCCTGTTTCCATGATTCTTGCAGGCAATCACCAAGAAGAGGTTTCATTTCTCCTTATCCATTCGCCTGACTTGCCCGTCATTTTGGGTAACTCATGGCTTAAACGACATAACCCAGTTATTGATTGGATCAAGGGAGAGATTCTCAGCTGGAGCCCATCATGTTCCTCCACGTGTCTGTTAGAAGCTTGGTCACGTACTAACACTCTAACTGAAGACCGCTCGATAAAGGCTGACTTATCCTTGGTTCCTGTTGTCTATCATGATTTGAAGGAGGTTTTTAATAAATCCAAGGCCACCTCACTACCTCCTCACAGGCCTTTTGACTGCCCCATTGAACTGACCCCAGGGTCTACACCTCCCCGGGGTAGGTTATTTTCTCTGTCAGGTCCTGAGAAGGAGGCCATGAATAGCTACATCTCAGAGGCTCTTAAGGCCGGACTCATTAGGAGATCCACTTCCCCTGCCGGAGCTGGATTTTTTTTTGTTGGGAAAAAGGATGGCTCCCTCCGGCCATGTATTGATTATAGAGGCCTTAATAACATCACGGTTAAGAACCGCTACCCACTTCCCCTAATGTCCTCTGCGTTCGAGCTTCTACAAGGGAGTACCATCTTCACTAAGCTCGATCTCAGGAACGCCTATCATTTAGTGCGTATCAGGGAAGGGGATGAGTGGAAGACTGCCTTTAACACACCCTCTGGTCACTATGAATATCTCGTCATGCCTTTTGGGTTAACCAATGCTCCAGCAGTGTTCCAGACTCTAGTCAATGATGTGCTAAGGGATATGATTAACAAGTTTGTGTTTATATACTTAGATGACATACTAATTTTTTCAAAGGATCTCCAAAGTCATATTTCTCATTTACGTCAGGTGCTACTCAGACTGCTCCAGAATCAACTCTTTGTTAAGGCGGAGAAGTGCGAGTTTCATAAAGAGTCAGTTTCATTTCTGGGTTTTGTTGTCTCACCAGGGGAGATAAAGATGGATCCGCAGAAAGTCTCTGCAGTCACCAATTGGCCTAGACCCACCAGCACCAAGGAACTACAACGGTTCCTTGGTTTTGCCAATTTCTACCGCCGATTTATCCATAACTTCAGCTCTGTCGCAGCCCCTTTACATCAGTTAACGTCATCCAAGGTTGGGTTCTTTTGGACCAAAGAGGCCCAAGGGGCGTTTGAGGCGCTCAAGTCATGTTTTACGTCTGCACCTGTTCTGCGCCTACCAGATCCATCAAGGCCCTTTGTTGTAGAGGTGGATGCCTCTAGTACAGGTATTGGCGCCATCCTTTCTCAACGCTCTGCAGTGGACGGAAGGCTTCACCCATGTGCCTTTCTGTCCCATAAGCTATCCCCCTCAGAGAGGAACTATGATGTAGGCGACAGAACTGTTGGCTATCAGATTAGCATTGGAGGAGTGGCGACATTGGCTTGAAGGGGCCAGCCATCAATTTGTGGTATGGACTGACCATAAGAATCTTGAGTACTTGAAGACTGCCAAGCGACTCAACCCCCGCCAGGCCAGGTGGGCTCTGTTTTTCAACCGTTTCAACTTTACTTTGTCTTTTCGTCCAGGTCACAAGAACATCAAACCGGACGCCCTGTCCAGGGTTTTCGAGGGTGAGACCGTTATCCAACCCACCGAGTCTACGGAGTATATCCTGCCTAAATCTGTTCGCCTTTCAGTCACTAGGACAGCCCTTGAAAGACTGGTCACTAGAAGTCATCGAGACTCTCCTCCACCGATTCTGTGTCCTAAGGATCGCCTCTTTGTTCCTGAATTCCTCATCTCCAAAGTGCTTAGTTTCTGCCACAACTCCAAACTATTTTGCCATCCAGGTATCACTAAGACCACTGCTGTTGTACAGTCCAGGTTCTGGTGGCCAACCCTCCGAAAGGACACCAGAGAATTTGTGTCAGCCTGCTCTCTGTGTGCCAGAACTAAGCCATCCCGACGACCCCCTGCTGGTCTTCTGCTTCCTCTGTCCATTCCGCATCGGCCATGGTCACACATATCCATGGATTTCGTTACAGGCCTTCCTCCCTCTGAGGGTAAGACTGTCCTATTGACAATCGTTGACCGTTTTTCAAAGATGGTGCATCTGGTTCCTTTGGTCAAGATGCCTACTGCAGCTAAGTTGGCTGACATCATGGCTCAAGAAGTCTTCCGGCTGCATGGTTTCCCTCGAGACATTGTCTCAGACCGTGGACCACAGTTCATTTCCAGATTCTGGAGAGAATTCTGCTCACAGCTGGGCATCAACATCAGCATCTCTTCTGGTTTTCACCCACAGTCAGATGGGCAGACGGAAAGGATGAACCAGGAGGTTGAATCAAAACTTCGTGCCTTATGTTGTGACAATCCTACCTCCTGGGCCAAGAACCTACCCTGGGTAGAATATGCCATGAACGGTTTGCCATCTTCTGCCACAGGTTTATCTCCATTCCATGTTGTCTATGGTTTTCACCCCCCTGTGTTTTCTAACCAAGAAAAGTCAGCCTCTGTCCCTGCAGCTCATGTTGCGGTCCGTCGATGCCTGAGAGTGTGGCGTAAGGCCAGAGCTGCGCTTTGTAAGACATCGGCCGTCTACTCACGCTGTGCCAACAGGCGCCGATCAATGGCCCCCAGATACGTCGTTGGACAGAGGGTGTGGCTTTCGACTAAGGACCTCCCCCTCAAGGTGGAGAACCGTAAGTTGGCACCCCGTTTCGTGGGGCCGTTTCCTGTTTCCAAGATTATAAATCCAGTGGCTGTTCGGTTAAAGCTTCCCCATTCCATGAGAGTTCATCCAACTTTCCATGTGTCCAAGGTTAAGCCAGCGGTCTCCTCTAGCTTAAACCCTCCTTCCAAACCCCCTCCGCCCGCCCGATTCCTTGCTGGTGGCCCGGTCTTCACGGTTCGGCGACTTCTGCGTTCCAGGCGTTGGGGACGTGGGGTACAGTACCTGGTGGACTGGATGGGCTATGGGCCAGAGGAGAGGTCTTGGGTTCCATCTCGCTTCATTGTGGACAAGTCCCTCATCCGGGATTTTCATAGTCAGCATCCTGATCAGCCCCGTGGGGCGTCAAGAGCCGCCCCTTGAGGAAGGGGTAATGTCATGCTTGGCACTGTGTGTCTTGTTTTTCTCCTGCTCACCAGCCTGCTAATTGGCTGATCGGTCCCACCTGGGCTGCTCCCTATTTAAGCTCCTGCCCTGCAGCAACTCAGTGCGAGATTGTCTGTTGCCACTACCTGTCACAGCTATCAAGCGTTCATGTCCGACTGCCTCATTGTGTACCTGACCCCCCTGTTGTCATCTGACCTCTGCCTCTGCCCTATCCCAGGATTTACACTGCCTCTCTGGAGATTAGACCTGGACTGTCTTGGACTACTGAATTTTGGATCACGGACCTTTGAACTCCTCCCCTGTGAAGTTAAGTTATTTTTCTATTCTGCATTGGACCATTCCTGGTCATTTTGAACATTCCTCCTCCCCTGCTCCCAAAGCTTTACTCAGCTGAAGACTCCTGAGCAGCTGCCCTTGGGTACATGACCTGGCCGTGCCCGCTCTGAAGCTTCCCGACTCCGGAGTGCACATTTTCTAGACCTTGTAAATAAAACCCCCTTAACTGAACTTTCTGAATTGTGGTCTTGTTTTGGGTCCAAACTCTGTCAAGCTCTTTTCAGTTAAAGCCGGTTAATCAGTCAAAGAAAATAACAGCTGCAAAGAAACAAAAACTAAAGAAAAAGAGCAGTTTGATGTCAAGGTTGTAAGAGGGTCAGTCGATCAGTCTCTGAATTTCCTAATCAATCAAGCAATAACCTGAGCACCAAACTGTTCCTGATGTATAGTGTTCGTCAATTGTTGTTCAATTGTGGGGAAAAATATCAAATCTGGCAACACCTGTCATAGAGTCGCAGTGCTCTGCTTCTGGTGTAAAACTGCAAAGTATGCAGGCAAATTCCAGTGATTGCAGTAGTAATTCGGCAGTAATGATTGGAGAGGCATCTTATACTGTATGACCACCTAAAATATTTTTTGAAAAGGTTAGTGATGATCCAGGAGGGAAAATTCTTAGATTTTTGGTCAACTTTGCTGGCTGGTCTTAAGAAGCTATGCCACACATCAGCAACATCAACGGCAAACTTGAAACATAAAGCATCTGGCTTGCTAGCCTTTCAAGGTATGCAGAAGTAACAAAAAAAATTAAGACACTGCAGCGATGTAACAAAACTTAACAGAATCCTTTACAACTCAAAACCAGATAACAGGTATGGTAGCAGAAATTCTGTTGTCTTGACATTACATAACATTTTACAGTATATTGTAGAAGACCAGTCAGAAAATAAATTTACAGAAATTGAAAACTGACTAAAGTTAACTAATGTTTAAATGTTTTGCACTTTTAATGTTGCAATATGAGGTGCAACCTTATATACATATCCTAGCATGGTTACTACCTCAGATTGTTTAATAATTCCTCAAAAAACAACAATACATTTTTTGAGAATATACTGTCTGGGGTCAAATCTGCAGCTGGGTAGAAGTGTGGATGGAAACCAGTGGAAAATACCAGTACTCTGAAGGGACTTGCCTGCCGCAACATAAATTTTTTTTACTATGAACTAGTTCATTTTACAGCCTGTGAACTTAGTTAATAAAATGTGGATTATGAACTATAAATTGAACTAGTTTATTTTAAAATGTGTGAACTGAACTTTTAACTAATTCATATAAACAGTGAACTTTCCCAACACTGGTGTTCGCTAAAAAACACACCTTATACTAAGAAAGTCAACACGTACACCTACCAGCAACTTTATTAGGTATCCCAGAATCAGCTAATCACATGGCAGCAACACAAAGCATTTACGTATCTAGACTTGGTGAAGGTGACATGCTGAAGTTCAAGACGAGCGTCAAATGTATGGTCTAAGAATGAGGCTACAATAGCACAGGTTCAGCAAAATTGGAAAGTAGTAGACTTTAAAAACAGGTCCAATGAGTCTCAATTTTACATGCAACGTTTAGATGCTAGAGTCAGATATTTGTGTAAACTGTATGAAAGCATGAATGTATCCCACTAAGGCTCCAGGTGGTGGTGTAATGATAGTGTCCACACTAAGCAATGCTTAAACACTACAGTGTGCCCATTTTGGGAGGGCTACTTTCAACAAGTTAAAGCATCAAGTTCCAAAACTCAAAATCATCCCAAACTGGTTTCTTGAACATAACATGGGGAGCCTAAAGCTGCATTCACACCGCACATTTGGTCTGCGTCAGGCAACGCATCCAACGGATGAAGTTTGACGTATGTACTTTTTGGCTTCCATAGCCTGCTTCTGAGGAAAAAACAACGCATTGGCGGGGCTTCCTCTGTTGTCGCACGTTCTGAACCATGGTGGATCGTAACGAGAGAGTGACTTGGCTTTGATAATAGCTAAATAACTTAGATAAAGCTTATCTAAGCTTAAATAACTTAGATAAAGCTAGACCACGTTGACATCGGGACATCAGCGCCCACTATTCAGATGCGTTCTGAGTTCGGGGAGTTTAACCATTTGCTCCAGGAGCTGCTTATGGATGAGGTTCGCTTTCAGCGCTACTTCCGTCTGTCCCGTGGCTAATTTTACGACCTCCTCGGCCGCATCGGAGCTTAAATCTCCCACCAGGGCACCAACTACAGGGTTTCTGTTCCTCCTTAGGAGCGCCTGTCCATCTGACTTCGGTAAGTATTATTTCTGATTTTTTAAATCTGGGTTTGTTGGAAATGTTTTCACTGGACCCGCACTTCATTCAAGATATGTATAGTGACATAACTACAGTGAGACGCTCTGATTGGTTGCCGCACTACGTTAACTCCGTTGGATCCGTCAAAAGTTCAGCTTGCTGAACGTTGGTACGTTCCCGTATGAAACGCAAGCGTCGTTTACGGAGCCAACGTACTCAACGCAACGTAGAGCCCTTGACGGACCTCTGACGTACTCTACCATGTAATCTTGCCGCAGTTGACGCTGCCGCATGGGCTTGGTCTGAATGCAGCATTAGTCATGCCCTTTTACTTCCAGTCCATGGCACTCCAACCGGCAGATAATGCCTAGATGGCGAACTCCTCCCCCTATTGACTCCCATTATATGGATATATACTATGATTGTGACCGGATAAACTCCTCCTGAAGGACTCCATGTAGCTTCAAAATTAATTTGGGTTGAGTAAATGAATGTAATATTTTCTAAAAATCAGATCCAGGTTGAAAAAGAGCAAACTTTTCCTTTAACTTTTCATTTCATTTTGGTGTGGGAGCCAGAACTCTGGTCTGGCTTTATAGGAACAACTCATTATTTCACTCAATGGAATGTAAATCCCCTGGTTTTACTTTTATTTAATGCATTTTTTCTTTATATCTGATTGAAAAGCCTGCAAAGATAGCGTCTGAGTGTAACTTCAATGAGTCAGTCCAGGAGGATCATATCTGACTCATCAGGCTGACACATAGGACATTTCTCAACACATTTTGCATTAGTAAACACCTTACTATGTCATGTTCTACCAGTTTGAGCAATGGGGCCACTGAGATGTTGTGTCAAAAGTAGAAATCTCTGCCAATTTTATATTTCTCTTCGACCTGTTTAAAAATCTGTCCCCATGTAAATCTCAAAATACATCTGCAGGATAAATCTTTTTGACGTCATGTCTTTTTGTTTACCTTTGTTAAAGAGGAGTCATTACTGGAAGAATTAATCAGATCAGTGTTTCCAGAAAATATGTTCTGCCTTGTTTCGTAAATTGCTATTTTCCCTTCTTTGTGCCTACCTTTTCCCGAACGTTCACGTTTCTCCCTCCTGAAATTAAACCAGACTTCCCTTTGAGTCCATAAAACAAGGACCTAATTTAAGGGGGCCCATCGAAAGTCTGTCTGGAAGAACTATATACCATGTTCCAACAATCTGTCAAAAATGTATTTTTAATGTCAAAGCAACAGGGGAGAAGGAAAAAAAAATGGAATGAAGAGCAGTTGATTTCATGCATCGTCTAATAGATGACACAGTTAAGCGATCCCTCAGTGGATAGAAACGGATGAATGATATATGGAGGAAACATTTAGACAACTATATAGGTAATACTGTAAAGTCTGGAAATACAAACATTTTTAAACAGTTTTTCCATACCTGAAAGTTTACCTAAATCAAATTTGAGACTTTTCTAAACAACATAGAACTCTCAAAAACAAACCCATAATTTTTTGGAGTGAAGAGTTTACGGCGGACAAAAGTTGACATTAAAGAGAGCTTAAAATGACAGTCATGATGATGGGAACAACTCACCTCTTCCTCTGTTTATTGTTTAAAATTGGCCAAATCATTGAAACACCCAACTGTACTTGCATTTAAAAATATAAATCGTCCCCTTTTGTAGTTGTGTGTAGTTTTTTGTGTTTTTTTCCTGGAGCATTAAAAATACATTTTAATTAGTTCTTTCATTTTCACAGACTAGTTTGAAAGATGATCTTCTAAAGCAACAGCACAACACATTTTTATAGGGAGGCATCAGGAGTTCAAGTGTTCAGTGTAGCTCAAGTGCACACTTACAAGGCGTGCTTGGTCCAAGCAAAACAGTTGTGCAAGGGTCCGTTCCAGAAAGCAGGTTATGTGACATAACCGGATACGTTTTGGGGTAAGTTTGTGGATAACCTTAACTTTTGGTTCCAAAAACGGGAGTATCTTTCAAGGTATGTTAGTAACCATAGCAACTTAATCTCTGAACATAAACTGCTCTGGACCAGGTAATGTTTCAGATAAAATTTTTTCAGAGGGTTCTGGGCATGGGGTGAACTTTTAAATGAGGATCCTTTGGACGTAGAAGCACAGATTATACTATATTTTGTCAAAATAACTTAGAAACTGTAGGACAAACCCCATTTTATATTACAATAAAAAAACTATTTCATAAACATATTAGTAACATGTAAGAGTATTTCAAATAAGATTCCAGAACACATTATATGCAGCTGAGTCAAATAATCCTGCAATGTGACACAATGACTACTGCTAAATGCTTTAAAAAGCCTTTAAGTGGCAGCAATGATAGTTGTTAAGTTGGCATATATTAGTAGATGTTGTAAACTTCCATTTAATGAAGTCACTGAAAGAAAGAAGATGTGGTGCCCCCAGGAAATTATCAACCACTTTTTGGCCTTTGTGACAGAGCCAACTCCTCAGCTGGGTGAGGGGAGATGCTGTTGGCAGCTCACTAGTTAGATGGGCCTCAGCCTTCTTTTGATTAGCTATATGACTGAAAGATTGCGAAAAAAAATAAATAATAGCCCTACATCTCGACAGGAAACATTTGATTTCAATCTTACATTTACATATATCTTATATGTTTTAAAAAAAATGTGGGTGTCATTTTGATTTGGGAAAGAGTTATTTTGGCTCATTAAGTTAGATGTCCATATATGTCTAAGTTAATGTACAATACTATTGGAATCTCAACAAATTGGTGGCAAAAGAAAGTATATTTTGAATAATGATCGAACATACTGAATTTTTTTTTACATTGTACATTATATCCTCCAGCACCACCTAACCCCACCTGGGGCTAAGGGGTAGGAAATGAGTAGAATAGAACAGAATAAAATAGAATAGATGAGCAAAGTTTACCACATAGTGAGTTAACCAAACTTTCTGGAACAACTGAAACTAATGCGAAGAGTGAAATCAGCTAAGAGTGCAATCACAGAACAGAGACAGAGGGATTCAAAGAGATTCAATGAGATAACATGAAGTAAAAACTGAAAATGGAACTAAATATAAAAAAAGGCTTTATATCCATCCATCTGGGAAACTACGAAACCGTAAGAAAACTGGAAAGTAAAGAGAAGACTGAACAGAAAGAGCCAGACAAATAAAAATAAAATGGGCAACCTTCGTGTCATACATTGATGAGTTTTTCATTAATGAAACATCTTCACTCTTATGCAACGTTCAGCTGAGTTCTCTACTGTATTCTATTTTTCTCATGCATTTATATGTTTTTCTCAAAGTGGAAAATAATAGAATCATTGTGAACTCAAAGCCAGAAACACAACAACAAAAAACAGGAAAGAATAACAATACATGTCCTTTAAGATATTCATTGCCATTAGTTTTTTAAGTTGCCCATTCATAAGGAAAACCTGTTTAGGCTCAATTGCTAATACTCTCAAGGTGCGAATGTTGCAAGTCAGAACTTGATTTCTTGGCAAGCAACTTTTCACCTGGAGGCTAAAGTCATGTTCCACCACTTGGCCTGATTCCCACCCTTGAAGCAGTCATGCATTTTAATTAAGGGTCTACCTGTAAACTGGTAGAGATCCCTGGGCTGTTGGAAGCAGGTTTGAAGAGGTGAAGTCTCTCCAGGAAGTGCATTTCAAACTGTTATGTCGTGCTTGCACACTTGGCTTTGCTGCCACTTGTCAATATTCCACAGAGAGTTTAAATCTTGAATGTTTCCACTATTTTAAAGTAATCCCACTTTTGTTTTGATTTAGCCTCCAGTAGACGCTGAAAGTAGTTTGCCAGGTTTTCTCTGCACCTAAAGCAACACGTTTTCCTACAGAACAGGACAGGGCCACTGAAAAAAAAAGAAAAAATATTTAGATTGTTAATCATCTTCAATAGGGGATGCCCTGTAAAAAAAAAAGAAAAAGATTAAAATCCAACATGTTCCTCCAGGACGTTAGCTCTGCGGTAGCACAACTCAAATCTCATTAAAGGTGATTGCCTCCCGCTGCCCTTCTGGATATAAGTCAGAATTCAATGAAACATTAAATGTGAGGAAATAAAGGAGATTTAAATAAATGTATTGCATTGGATGGATGGAGTGGAATCACATGTTGCACAAGTGATGTCGGAGCATTTTTTTTTGTGATGGACACTGGTTTTATCTGTGCACATGCAGACAGTGAAAAAGTAGAAACGCGGATCTTCACTTTGGCCAGGGCTTTTAGAAAGATTTTTTATTGTTGGTGTCAATAATCTGCGTTTACGTGTGGATGACAGGCCAAACCGTAGAAAAATATCTCAGTTTTGTGAGATACCCGGCTACGTGTGGACAAGGCATCAGTTTGGGTACAAACGTGCAAAGGGGGGTCTTTTGATCAAGTTTAAAGCAAGAGGAGTGGTAGATGTTATCCTGAAAAAGATGTGTGTGTGCAGCAACCTTAACTGTACACACACCCACGCACACAGCAGTCACCAGGAGCTTACCGTTCGGGGTGAACGTGATGACTTTTTCCTGCATAAAGAAGCTAAAATATGTGCTAAATGTTTCTAAGTTTGCATCACTTTTATGTTATTATTAATTTATTTGTTATGTATTTATTCTAAACAGTTTATGCATTACCTTTCCACCAGTGGTACTTTTACAATGGTTTGAGAACCATGGGGTTACATCACACTCATGCACTGACATATAGTGACTCTATTTAAAATTTATCACAAGTTTTTTTTTTTCTTTCCTGCCATGTACTACGTTGCCACAACCAGCGGAACTGGAGTTTTTCCTCAGACACTAATTCACCGTCATTCATCACTGACATTCTGCTGTTTACAGCAAACAAATTAACTCCACTTATTCATTAACTAATGGAGGCGTTGAAAGTTATGTTAATGCTGTTTGCTGTACATTTAACTCCTACTTTGTGCATAGCTCAGTGCTTTACAGCACATATTCCTCTGTCTTCATAGTCTTTGCTCTCACCCTTGCTAATGAAGTTGTTACAGATATTCACCAGCCAGACGCAGTGTTGAAAGAACATTTTTAACTGCCAGATTTGTGCCGCATAATGCCAATTTTGGCAGTTTAATGTGTGGTGTTTATGACACAGCAAGGGCCATGGAGAGGTCTACTGCTTATAATATGTTTCTAACAAAGAGGCTATTATTGATACTTGGACTGAATGATGTTTGTGCACCATGTACCTGCATAAAAAGGAGACACGGTCGTATAGAATTTGCACGCACACTCAAAACCTTGGCAAAAAAAAAAAACACTAAAAAAAACCAAGCAAGTAGAAGACTGAAAGGTGGAGGAATTAACTCTGGAAAGATTTTTCCAGTATAAAATATCAAACTATATTTCTGGACGTGGTTAGTTTTGCATGTCTGTTTGAAAAGCAGAGCTGCGTGATGGGGAAACGAGGCCACAGCTGGTTGTGTTTAGACTGTTTGTCAAGGGCGGCGATGTGGTCTGTGAAGGCCGAACGTCAGACAGGAGACGCACAGTGAGACAGGTAAATATACCTTCAGCATATTCATTAGCATGTCATACAATTTTTCAAACTCTATTTGCAGAAGTCTTAGAAAGGTGCCCCTTAATGGGAGCAAACGACACCACTGTAACCAAATAATGTTTCAACATGTTTGTTTGTGATCATATTTCACACCCCATGTTTCTTGCAGATGTTCTTTCCCCCAGTTAAGCCATTCTCAAATGATTTCGTCTAAATGTAGCATTCTAGTAATCCTGACAGCTGCGGAGGAAGAGACAGAGCCAGTTGTTCGTCTCTGCTCCATCTACACATAAGAGTGTCATGGGATTTAAATTTTAAGCCCGAAAATAATATCTGGCATTCTCTGTGACATTTGTCACCCACAACAAAGTTCAGTACAAAGCCTTCATAATAAATTCAGATTCTTTTGCAATATTTTTTTTGCCAGAAATAAAAAGATCAATAAAAACCCAACTTCCAAATTGCAAACAAAAAACTATCTGCATTTTAATCTTGAACAATTTTCAGTGAGACACTGCAATTCATTGGGCTTAGTTGTGAAGCTCATCATTAAAAAAACAATTTAAACAATGTTTAACTCAGTTCAACATCACCGCACAAGCGCTAATTATTTTAACTTGTAAAACGTTCACCGCAATAATACACATGAAAACTCTCAGCTGCTCTACAACCTGTTTTGGGTCAACTAGCGCTGCGTAAAAGTATAGAAATATATCTATCGAGTGAAATCATCTATAGCTGTTGTTGGAGTGACCAATCAGAGGCATAAACTCTCCGTTGAAGGAGATAGATGGTTAGAAAATTGGGCTCTACTCTGTCCGTCCTTGCATAGGTGATGGAGAGCCCTTGCGTCGACGGATAATGCCGATACATCTACCCGTTTTGTCGTAGACGGAGAAGTAAAAACTAGGCTTAAGACTGCAGCACCAAATGCTTCAGGTAGCTATAAAAGTAATGATGAAGTCTGTGGAAAAGCACCTCATGACCACTGTTAGGTGCATAAGGTGTAGGATGTCAGATATTTTGGGCCAGTTCCTTCAAATTTCCTATGTGTGTTACCTTTATCTTAGTGTTTTGCATACGAACTTCAGGAAACCCTTTTTAGGTTAGTATGCACTAGGCTAAACCTACCTTATTAGCCATTGCAAACATTGATTCTTTTTTTCTGTTCTATTTACAACACAACAAAAATCTGTGGCTGTATTCAGTAGTGTACTGACCATCTTCAGTACTCCTTTACTCTATTGGAAGAGGACAAACATATAAGTATTTGCTGTCTTCGGTAATTACTTCACCCCCCCCCCACCCCCTGGCAGTTTTGTACTTCACATGTGTTAGAGAGAAAGCCCTCAGATTGGGCAGCAACTGGCTAAAGAAGCAGACAGGAAGGTCAGATTCCTGGGGAAGGGAAATGTATTCTCTATTCCCCCACAAACAAACCAGTACAGAATGTCCCTGGCTGATAGCCAGTGGCTGTATGAAGAGACCATCTCCCTCTGTATCTCTCTGTGTCTGACTCTCTGTGTACATCTCTCACCATACTCCTTACTCCCTCGGATCCAAGAGATGAATGGCTGACAGAGAAATGGAGGAAATAAGCAGCAGCTAGAGATTTCTCAGCTCATGTAACGCCATTCAAGCCAGTCACTTTTTTTTCTTCTTTTCTCATGGCTGTAATGTTGATGTCCTGCAGGTCAACAGTATAGATCTTTATACTTCTGACAAGGTGTGTTTGCACACTGCACTTGACGAGTTTACGCACAGATGGATTCTTCCACTGGAGCCAAACCTGTGGTGTTCAGACATGCAGAGACGTACGTGACAAGCACACGCTCACTGATTGATGATCCAGTTAATGTGGCTGCGTGAAATAGAGGAGACCCAGGCAGGTCATTGCCTTCTGACATCCATCTATCAACCTCTCTCACTGGGGGACTGTTCTAGCCACTATGTTAAACATACACTCTCCTGATAATGTGTGTGTCTTCGAGGTAATCACTAAATACTATTGTAGTATGGGAAGAAAAAAAAATAAAAATAAAAGTGACACAGTCCTTTGAGGATGTGTTCCCGATGAGGTGATATAGATGACAAAATATTAAACAACGCAAAGCAGACAAACCTTCAACAATCTTTAATTCCAATCATATAAATCGTATTTTGAGTATTGAGGTCTACATCCATTTACCCATTTGTAACTATAGGTTATTCAGAAGAGCTTGATGATTTTTCCTGTGCAAAATATTAGCCAAACTAGAGACTATCAGTCAGTACATTTACATGGTCATCTAAATCGGTATAGCCAGAGTTGAGAGTCGTGTCTTGGTTTACCTGTCACTCAGAAAATCTTATTATTGAATGAAGTGCGTTCGACTCCACGACGCTAGGTGACGACATGCACCCTCTGAGCTGACATTCGCATGTTGGAATAAAGTCGGACAGGTAGTTAACAAATGCTAAAGTCAGCAAAGCAGACTAAGTAAAAGCACGATATGCACAATGAGCGAAGAAATCGACAACAAAGCGGCAGCACAGTACATTTTGCAAGTACTGCGCTGTTTGCTTGTGTTACAATCATATTGTTGCTGCACGTTCTGTTTCCGTTGTCTCTTCAATTCCTGAAGAAGTGCCAAGGCTGCTAAAAGCTCAGCTATTCCTGACTACTGTTTACAGGCAAAACATTTTCATTTTCAAAACATATTATCTTGGTCCCTTATTCCGATTTTTCCAACTCCAGTTCGATTCGACTTAACTCGAGCTAAGGTGTATACATCCATTTCAAAAGTCCGATTTCAGTTGGACTAAGGTAATAATTAGACTTTCTCTTACTGCATGTAAACACACTGACTGACATGATTAGTTATTGACTTAATCTAAACACAGTCAATGTTGGGCAAGATAAAACAAAATTGTAATATATTCCATATTACTAGTTACAGCCTCAGAAATGTAATATGTTTCCATACTTATTACTATCTCAAAATGTAACCAAGTTACAATACTTTAATTCACTTTTGTCAAAGTATCTTAAACATATAACATGTAGATATGTAGATTTTAAAATACTATAACTTATCAATGTACATTTTACACCAGTGTGACACCTGAAATACTGTATTACAGTATGTTCTCAAACTTGAACTCTCAAGTGCCTTCGCATGCCTTCTATCTCATGATGTCTGTTAATTCACATACAAAACGCACTGAAACTCATTACATAGATACTTGATAAAGATGAAACTCCTGACAGTGAAATTGAGCAAATAATGCTACCACATACATTTTCAAGCGATCTTTTCCTCAGGCATCTGGATTCTCCCATTTTTTTCTGTTTTTGAGCAACACGAAATGCACCTTGGATCTTCTTCTATGGGATCCAACTTGATTTGTCATGCTTCTTTAGTTGGCTGCTTGTAACTTGCAATACTGAAATTGTAACGAGCAATATATTACTGTACATTTTATAAGTAATGTGTTACATTAGTCATTTACTGAAAAAGTAATATATTCCTGTAACTCATAACTCTTGTAATGCATTACCCAACACTGAACACAGGAATGCGAAAGCAAACGAGCTACGAGTTAAGCAGGGTGCTACGAGGGCGTTTTGACTCATAAGTATCTTACCTGCTATTCTCTAATGATATCAACTCGGACAAACAGACAAAAATTGATATTATATGTCGAAGCAAACAGTCAGTCTAAGATGTCTATCAGCTCTGACCCCATCCAGAACAGAAATCTTTGCTTTTGTATTAGGTGGAATAATACTATGACTCCTGATGACAGGGACCACACACTATGAAAAGACACCCAACATGTTTGACCCAAGTCAGAGTTTAAACAATGAAGATGAAGATATTAATAAATTAATCTGACATATTCTCATTATTGTGAAAATAGAAATAGTTTAAGTCTTTCTAACTGACCTGAATCAAGAGAACTTTGGTCTGATTTCACTTCAGACAGTGAAAAAGAAAACTGTTTGTGTATTTCTATCCACTGAATTTGAACTTCTGGTTACAACTGTAAATATGTTTCCATTTTCAAATTGAATCACGAGAATGCATAAAGTGTTCTACAAATTCATGTTGTAATTTCTTGAGCCACACCTGCACACGATTTTCAGATTGCGACAGAAATTAATCTTGAGTGAAGAAAACAGAAAATGAAAGAATCTGTGGCTGAATCTCCTGCTTAGTTATGAGCAAAAAATCAGTCGGAGAATCTCTCTACTTGGAGGAATATTTGAGCATCGCTTCCACAGAAGACCAGGGGTTGTTCAGCTACCTCAGGCATGATCTTTCAATCTTTCACCATCCACACAATCACACGTATGCTCCTGCTCTCCAAGCACTTGTTGTTCTCTGAATTCAGCTGACTGGGCACATAAAGTGTGGGAAAACTCCCAGAGTCAAGGACAAGAGGACTTGGAGAGTCATTATCACCTCAGCATCTGCTCAGTTCACTCAAGGCAAAAAAAAAAAAGTCCCCCAGCATTAATACCTGTTGGAGAACTTAATTCTCAGATATGCATGGAAAGCAGAGGGGGTGAAAGGCGATGGATGAAGAACCACTAGGGGGCAGCCTAATACAAAGCAAGAGAGTGGCATGCAGTAGGAAGGATTCGAGGGAAATGAGTGAAAGGAGGAATTTTACCCACATGAAGAGAAGTTTCTGACTTTTTTTTTTTACAGTGTTGCTCATATTTTCTCTCCTTTGGTTCACAGATAACCATTTCTTTGTAACTGAGACATTCAAACTGCATTTAAAAATCAGAAACAGCAGTTTTTCTGTGTTTTCTTAAATTTCTTACAAACTGGCATTAATAGAGAAAGAAAAATAACAGAATCCTGATTCGGCCTCATCTATTCTCTGCTCAACATTCTCCATTCAGCATCTCTTCACCGTTACATAAACAGCATCTGAGCTTGCCAGCCACATCCTCCCCCTTGGATTCAATTAAATCTGCTCATAATGGTTATGGTGTGGCTGTTCTGCGTCGGGGTGGAGGTCCTGCTCTTTCTCTCTCTAACCTCCCCCCTTCTGTTTGTCTTCTCTGTGAGTTAGTGAGACTGCAAAGACTTGTCTGCTAAGCAGAGAAGCCGGCTTTCCTTCATGTGGCTGCAGAGGAATGACAGTCGCCACCACAGCAGAAGGACCTGCTTTGCCTAGCTGTAATACGAGTCACAAAACAACACCAGGCACCTCCAGCCATGCTAAGTCATTGTGTGTGTTCTCTGAGTTTGCACTCATGGTTTTTTGTATACCCTTTTCCCCTTGTGACAACTAGTCACAAGGGGAATTATAGAATATATAGTCATAATTATAGAATTATAGTCATGATAGAATTTTAGGTCTGGGTTTTGACTGAACATTGTAATAAATGGAAATGCTGGTGATCCAAAGCTCTTCCTATGTTTAGGATAATTGTCTGCTTGGAGGTGAACTTTCACCCCAATTCTCTCTCCTCTGCGGCCTTTACTTTCAGATTTTCAGTTTTTAGCTCTATCCATCTTTCCGGTCACTGCTGAGGAAAGGCATCCTCACAACACAATAACGCCACTACCGTGATTCCCCTTGGTGATGGTGTGTTCACTTTGGGGTTTAGATTTAGGGATATTGGAGGGAAAGATGTCAGTAGAGCTGCATACCAAACAAGCATGATTAAAATCAACAATCCTTTATTCCTTTATTACCCTTTATCTTTTATGTTTTTTATGCATTTTATTTGAGGATGTGAATGATAATTTTGTCAAAAAAACAAAGAACTGGTATAATCCTAACAAAATAGTGTCCATGTTAGAAATGTTGTGTATTTTAAAATTCTGAGGATTTCACTTGGGTTTTTCAGAACCAATCCTGTTCCTGTTTCCTACATTTCCTTCATGATAGTGTTTTGACAAAGATCTCATCCTATTCTATATTTAAAAATGGAGAGAAATGATTCACAGTTGTACTGTTAAGCTAAGGCTACATTATTTATTTTAGTTTTTTGTCAGAAAGCATAAAGTTCCTAAAGTGAATTCTGGGCCAGACTGTTTTTTTTTTTTTGCCAGTAATAACTGCTTATTTATTTAAGACAGGGACAATGCATATTGATGGACAAATACACCACAGTCTCTTTTGCACTGCTTTTGACTAAACTTTTTCCTTTCACTAAACCTTCCATTATTGTCCATGGATTTGGCCTCCTTCTTTAGGAAAGGCTTTT
Organism: Apricaphanius iberus; assembly: GCA_028564705.1. Lineage (NCBI taxonomy): Eukaryota > Metazoa > Chordata > Actinopteri > Cyprinodontiformes > Aphaniidae > Apricaphanius > Apricaphanius iberus. The sequence goes on along the minus strand of JAPXFQ010000014.1, from coordinate 1,077,345 downwards.
TGTACCTTACCTTCCTTGTTGTTACTGTCTGCTGGACAACTTTCAAGTCAGAGGTCCGGTCCATGATTGTATCAGGCACAGCAGATCAATTCAGTTAAGAGATACTTTATTTACAAAGGAGAATTAAATGTTGTTGTAACTCATTTCATCCAGGTATCTTCATCTAGTCATTATAGATGGTGATGCTAGAATGAAGGAAGGATTTGTTGTAGCAGTCAGCCTTCAACTAATCTGAAGAGGCCTCTGACTGTCTCTGTATTGCAGTATCATAACAGTCTGAAATGCTAACATCTGAATTTATTCACAGCAAAGATAATATTTCGGAGTTACATATCCTGGATGACGCATCTGTTGGCAAGGACTGCTAAACACCTCATTTGCTTTTGCCGCTTCTCTTTAAATATCGATCTATCTGTATAATTAAAAAACCAGCAGAGATATGCTGGAGTAGGGGATATGATCCTTGCCCATTGCTCCTGCTCTGTTCTAGAAAGCCTCTGTTTCAGGCCCCGTCCACACTACTGCGTTTTCGTTTAGAAACGGAGAGTTAAAACAAAACTATCTCCGTCCACACTAGTGTTTTCCCTGCGTATTAGAATTGATCTCCATCCACATTAAATTTGACTGAAAACGCGGATCACGTGACCATTCCTCAGATTTGATGAAAGTAGCCAAGCTAACGTACCTGCTAAACATGTCGAAGACCAGAGATGTAATTCGTTATCCATGTTGCACTTTCTAACATAATGTACTCCAGGCTGTTTTTCTATGTTATCTTCCGGTGACGGGTCATGTGACGGGTGGCTAAAGAATCAGGGAAGGATACGCCATGAACGATCATAGAGCCGAGTGTGATCTGCTGCGTCATCGTTTTCTTCTTCCGTTTTCAGACGTCCATACCAAAACGCCCTTCGGAGTTTCAAAACTAAAAACGCGGCAGCGTTTCTTAACATCTCCGTTTTGGGTCTCCGTTTTTGCCGTTTTACTGTGGATGGGAGGTGCAAACGTAGCAAAAGGTCTCCGTTCTTAAACGAAAACACAGTAGTGTGGACGGGGCATCAGCTCCTCTAGGATTTTGGGTCGTTAACATGGTTTGACCTTCTGAGTTGCTAATTAGCTGCTCCCCCCACTTGTAAAAACCCATATCTTGTTTTAATTTGTTACGCATTATAAGAACTATCTAAAAGTAAGAACATTAGAGCTGTACAGTATCCAAAACCAGAGGAAATAATTGTGCATACATGCAACGCTTCAGCCAAGAAAAGTACTAATATACAGTAACTGAGCTACTCTAATATGCTGCCACCATGAGCAAGGCTCTACTAAAACAATGTGCAATGGGTATGGACCAGCCTATTGTTCATGTTAAACATGATAAACTCATGTTCAAAAGATTATTTAGAATAAACATTTATCTAAAAACTATTTTCTGAACCTATGGCAAGTAAAGGTCTGAACAGGTTTGTTACCACTTTCAAAGTAAAAAGATGGTTGTGAAAACATATAACTGAAATAACTTGCTCTACTTTGATTTTCTCCGTTATTAAATTTAAGCAAATTGGAAATGTTTAAATGTTTGTAAGTGAATAAATTTATCTCATCAGGCTATCAAAGACTTTATTTGTGGATTATGGTTGCGTTTGAAGGGGAAGATGTTGATATTTAGGACTACAAAACTACAGAGGAATAATTTCACAGCGGAACCATGTATGCAAGAGGTAAGATGACAGTTAATGAGCAGTAGGCATCAGGTAAAGGTGTGCTCAGTGAGTGCTTTGAGTAATGCTAAGAACATTCCATTCTGTCAGTACACTGAGTACCATGACGATGAATCATATATTATATCTTGTAATATTTCATCCTGTCATAGTCAGGAAAGTATTACAACAACTCAGAGAAATGGTAGACGGAAACGAGAATTCATGACGTTTAAGGCATGCCTGTACATCTACTCTACCTTCCTGCAGGAGTAATTGTGGATGTTCTGATTATGATAGGAATGTTCACCGTCTGGAATGATTTGGTTGACACTCAGTAATCAGCCACTGTAGAGCTGCAAGTGAATCTCTATAGTATTAGGACAAACTAAATACGAAATTGCTTATTCCAGAGAATTTAAGTGGAAAAGTAGGAGCTATGTGTTGCAAATCAAACATTCTTGGTTCGGATCACCTCCTTGAAAGAGGGAGTTTAGCAACTTGCAGACCTGGACCATAAAGATTTCTGTTCAACACTATGCAATTGGGTGGAAGACACCAACAATGACCTTAGAAACTTAATTGTTTCTGCTCATTAATCTGGGAAAGGTTCCATCCATCCATCCATCCACCCATCCATCCATCCATCCATATATATCCAGATATATGCTGTAATATCAATTTGAGAGAGCTGTGCAGAAAGAAACGTCTGTAAAGTTCAATGAACTGAAGCAACGTTCTACAGAAAAGTGAACCATTGTTTCTCTACAAGAATGGGTAAGACTTGAAGTAAGCCTTTGTCAAAACATTAATAAAACAGAATAAGCAGATTATTAAAGCAAAATATTGCCATATGATGACTGGAATGTTTGCAGAAGGATACTGGAACCAGTAATTGCTAGCTGGGAACGTTGTTAAACATTTACTGCGCCTAGAGGTTACAGTCCTGTTGCTGCAAAAGGGATTCTGGTCTGATGGAGATTTCACTGTAGTCATGTTGATGTGAAAGGAGAACAAAAACATGTAGTTTAATGGCAATCAACACGGGCTCGAAGGGGAAATTAATGGGAAACGATTCTGCAGGTTCTCTCATTACTTGGAAGAAATTAATAAAACATTTTCTTCGACTTGGTTTATACAAATCTTTAACAAAATTCTTTATACATCCTTTCCAAAACAATAACATTAGTGCCTCTAATGAGTGAATGAAAACTTCCTCCAGTTTTGTGAATTTCACAATGAACACGATTTGACCATTGCTACCATATTAGAATATTTACAATTGATAAGATTCACATGCAGTACAAAGAACTTAGAAAAAAAAAGTTTTTATTATATATATGGTTGCATCCAACCAAATTCCCTTGTGCTTTAATCTTTTTTTTTTGGACAGTACACCAACAAGAAGTTTAAAAAAAGGCACAAAACTTAACGCCTTAAAGCTCGTGTCCAGAGAAGCGTATTCTCACTGCAGTGAATGTAACTGACTCCCTGTAACCTCTGTGTTCCCCACTCGCTGCATTGCTTTGTAACTGTAGCTTCAGTTCTGTAGTCGTAAAGTGAGCTTTTAAAAAGGCTCTGGTGATTATTAATTTACCAGGACATGCTGGAGGAGCTTAAACAAAAGAAAAACTGAGTATTTTTAACAATTTCCCCCTCATTCCCCCTCATTTCAGGGATATTACTGGAGGATTTCCTTGGTGTGGAAGCCCAATGCTCTCTAATTTTACACTGAATAATCCAATGCTTGTAGACAAGCAACTTGTAGACTACATCACTGACTAGCAGTCAGTTCTTTCGCAAAAAAGTAGCAGCCCGGAGGTGCTAATCAGATGCAGTCAATACTTTCAATGAACTGAAGAGCTTCTTCAGTGACATACTGCTGCATCGTGAAGGCACAAAGTATTGTTCCATCCTTCCAGCAGCTGTCATATATAAAACCACCACTGCTCCCAAAAAACACAATAAGTGTTTACATACATGGATTCCACCTTTTCTTTGGACATCCCAGCTGATATTTGGACAGACGTGTGCAGCATAAGGTTTAGAGAAGAGGCCGCTGCACCCTAACAGTCACAGAGTTGGTATAAGGGCATTTCTGTACAAGAGCTCCATCTTGGGTTCTACAAGTCTCAGTTATCACGATAAATGGACAATTTGAGAAAGAATGAACAACTAGCTTGTTTAGAAGGGATGTCAGGAAAAACCAACTCCTGCATGATTTGGACCACTGTGATCTTATAGATTTGCTACGTTGCATTTGAATAAATGCAACGTAGCAAATCTAACGTTGGGCCTTCTTATCTGTCAGAAATGCTTTTACCGTATGAACCCTTGCGGTCTCTGCGCTCCTCTGGCAGCTGTCTCCTTGTCATCCCCAAAGTCAGGACACGGACTCATGGAGAGGCGTCTTTCCATCGTTATGGCCCTCACCTCTGGAACAGGCTGCCAGAGGATCTCAGGGCCGCAGAGAACGTTCATGTTTTTAAGAGCAGGCTCAAGAGTTACCTTTTTAGCTTACCCTTTAACTAATTATTATTTATTAATACAATTTTAACCGCTCAGCATGTTTTAACTGATATAATTTTTAGTTTAGCTTTTAACTGTTATTTATTAATCTGCTTTGCATTTTTATCTTGATCTACCTTATCGTTGTTTTACACTTATTGTTTTATACTTTATACACTTTATATTTTATAAACTGTATATTTTAACATATTTTAATATTTCTTGCCAGTTTTCCCTCTCTGGGGGCCCCCTGCATCGGGGGCGGTGGTCGGCTGTGGCTGCTTGGGTGCCCCCCAGGTAGCATTTGGGTGGAGGTGGGTGTACCATCCCTCCCTCCTCTGGGAGCCCTCGGTCGGAGCCTTGGCTGCTGCTGTTGATCTGCTGCTGTCGATGCAGATGGCTCCCACGATGGCATTTCCTGGCTCATCTGTACTCAGCCCGCTTTTTGTAGCTTTTAAGTGTGTGTGTGTGTGTGTGTATGGCTGATGGGTTGGGTTGGGAGGGGGTTGTATTTGCGTTAATGATTTTATTTTTGAAAGGGGGGGTTGTGGGGTTATTTTAAATCTGTAAAGCACTTTGAGTAACTTTGTTTGAAAAGCGCTTTATAAATAAAGTTTGATTGATTGATTGAAATTGCCAAACTTCCGATACAACATCCTTTCAAATAGGTTGGATAAAGTAGACAAAGTAGAGACATTTGATCATGTTTAGAGAAAACATACACGCCGTGTCAACATACACAAAGAGCCTTGTAAGGAATCAGCTAAAGTCAGCCACAAACTCCAACTGTTTCAGCAGCAAGCAGCATCACTTATCAGCGCAACATAGATGCTCAGACCAATAGAAATAACAAGAGATAGACATGGAAGAAGCAGGGCTTGTTGTTGCATTTCTGTTTGATCTGACTCGATTGGGCCGTTCAAAGTACATACCCCTATTCAGGTACTCTGTTGGTTCCTGAATTCGCCTAGAAAACAGTCTCGTCCACCTGGCCCGATGAAATGGAGTTTCATGAGTATCAGATTATATTGAAGTTGCGACAATGGAAACGCGCCTATTGACCAGCCGCTTCAAGAAGTTCACTAGGAGCTCCTCTGTATACCAACGTAGTTCAGTAGACTCAAATGCAAGGTTGTGAGTCCATACTTAGGACAGGAAAACTGCTAAATAAATCTAAATATTGCACAGGTTCAGAGAAAGTTTTTTTTTTTTTTTTTTGCACCTGGAGGTCTACTTTTCATCCCTAAAAACTTTACTGACAGTCATTGAAACTTAACCTAATGAAAGAGTTATGTAATCCAAACACATATTAAAATCAGACGTTTCCAGACGTTTCTTTTAAGGAGCTATCTGAATAAGTAGTTTTCTTGGCCAAAATAGAAACTAGATAAAGCTTCTTGGCTGTCAGGGATGTAACTGGAGGACCTGAGTGTTGAAGACCAATACCATCTTTTCTACAGATGGACAATTAGTTTGGAAAGTCCCCTAAATCACCTGCTGTTGTATCCTTTCAACCCCGAGACATTCCTGCTGTCTGCTGCCTTTCTTTATCCCCATTATTAGGCCAGTGTGTTTTGGGCAGGCACGACAAGGTGTGGGTGATTCAACACACCTGGACAAGACTGGCTCCACCCTCTACCCCCAGCATACAGTCACTGCAATCAATACAGAGGTAATAGTAGCAGATGGGGCTTTTGTGCATCCACATATGTTCTCAGGGAGTAACTTTCAGCGAATGGTGTGAAGGAATCCAACTCCTGTGGCGGTTACCCCTCAGATTTTCTCCCCCCCTTGTTAGCTCTTCTCCCTCTCCCCTCTTCATCATATCAGCCACACACCTCCTACCCAGAGAGACAGCTGCAGAACACATCATGTGTGCCTATGTTTGACAGAGAGAATACAAGAGAAGGATGAAAAGCAAAAGGGGAAAAAAGTGACAAATGGAAAGAAGGAGGAATTGGACACAGTGTAAGCCAAGTGGACGACCTGAACATAGGAAGCGTTTGGATGTATTCTGAAAACAACCCGCATATAGCCTCCTTTAAGATGTGTCCTCCAGATTTACATCGCTTCAGTGAATCCAAGGAGTAAAGAACACAGACAGGGGGGCTTTCTTTGTGTTTGTTGGAGCCATTCTGAGTATTGGATTGGGATGGCGCTGTTTCTGCCACAAGTCTATTTAACACTTGGGTTAATTAGTGCAGGTGTGGCGCACAGCGAGGCATATGGTTTTTGACCGTGAAACCCATGCGTGAGTCGTGAGATACGGCGAATTGATGATTGAATATTGTTTATGTTTTTTTTTGTAATTTAAATAAATGGATTGATATATCCGACTTTAAGTTGAGAGTTTTTGAAAGTAGCCTATATTATTTTTATTTTAAGCCACAAGCAAACAGCACGCCGGTAAACACGCATGCAAAAACAACTTAAATGTGCGCCAACAATTAGTCAAAAACCCCCTCTGTATGAGAAAAAGACTGATCAAGTTTAAACGACACGATCCTTGTGCTGTTTGAGCACCTTGTCTTTGACGGCGATCGGCTGAATGGAAACGCTGACGCGTGCGTTGGAGACAGTAGGCCTATACTATGGGCACAGCGGGCCTCACACTGGACAGGGAGGCAGCCACACAGTGATGACGGGCGGAGGTCTGTAATGGATGAGCGGAGATCGGCGACGGAGGTCGTTAATGGAAAGCGGTGATCGGTAGCGGACTACGGATTAAAACGCTTTGAGCCTCACAGCCATAGTGTGGCGGTCCAGACTCGTACACGGCGGATGTTGGTGAGCGTTCTCACATTGGTCAGTGAGGATTGTACACTACGTCACCAAGTGAAGGAAAGTTCTGTTTGGACCTGCACGAGTAAATGAGGTATGAGCAGTTAACGCACACACGTAAGAAGACACATGAACCAGAACTGCCTGCAGTTATTAAAGTGTAAACGGCAAGAGTGACGAGAACACGAAGCATTGACATTTGATTCATTGAACTTGACATTTTCAAACGAGGACTTGAATTAAGAGACATTTGTGATTAAAAAAAAAAAAAAAGAAAACAACGTTTTTGCTTTAGTTTGGATTCTGATGCTCGTTTCCATGATATTTTGAAATACTGCTGTAATTCTGGGTTGTGGATTTAAAAACAAGGTAAAATGGATGAAAATAATCAAGATACTGAGCTAACAAATGTGGTGTCAACTGACTTACAAAAAGTTAATGAGGATGAAGCCTCTGTAAAAAAAAGATCTATAAAACTGACAACAAAAGCAATGCTTTCTAAACTAAGTGACTTAGAGACGCTAAGAAAATCTAAATTAAGTAAAGCTGCAAACATAAAACAAACTGTTTACGGTTTAATGAGTCAGTCTGGTTATGAAACTGAAATAAAAAGTAGCTTCAGCAAATATCAAACATTGATTGAAGACGCAAAGGTTGCACATAACAACTTGCTTGAGTTGCTACCCGCGGATGAAAAAGAAAAGCATGAAACCTGGCTCAAAGCAAAACTTTTAAGTGTGAGCGAATTTTGCCAGTGTGTAGAAAATCATTTTAAGAATATGAATAATGGTACTACTGAAACTGTTCCCCTTGAGGATGATATAAAGCCAACAGACAGTGTATCAAATGTTGGAACATCATCATGCACTAAAAGCCGCACCAGTGTAAGATCAAGTAGATCAAGCAAAGCTGCAGTGGAAGTTGCACATGCACAAGCAAAAGCCAAGAAAGCTGCACTCATAGCACGTGCAGCAGCGTTAAAAAAGAGGCATGAATTGGAAGAGGAGGCGGAGTCAATACGTAAAAAACTGGAGCAAGTGGAATTGGATGCTGAGATTGAAGCCTCAGATGCAGAGTTGGCAGTACTGCAAATATTTTCAGATCAGGATGGCATGGAATCTTACTTTGAGAAGCAAAAATCGAAAGAAAAATCTAACATTTCTGATGTGAATTTTGAAAAATCTGCAAGATTGTTGAGTAGTAAAAGCTTACCTGTTGCAGTTGCAAGATCCACTGCTAATGTTGCACATGCAGGTGATGACAATTCTACACGACAGATTCTGCAAAGGCAAAATGAAATATCCGAGCTGCTCTTACAACAACACAAAGCAAGCCAACTGCCGCCAAGACAAATACCTGTTTTTGAAGGTGATCCACTGAAGTTCAAAATGTTCATGCAAGCTTTTAAGCATTGTGTGGAGGATAAAGCTGCATCTATAGGAGATTGCATGTATTTTTTGGAAAGGTACACCAGGGGGCGCCCTCACAACCTTGTGCAAAGCTGTTTACATATGAGTGCGGAGAGAGGCTTTGAAACTGCTAAAGCTCTCCTACTGGAACACTTCGGTAATAAAACAAAGATTACAGCAGCATATATGGAAAAGGTTCTCAACTGGCCTGTGGTGAAGCATGAAAGTGTTTTGTTACTACAGGACTATGCATTATTTTTACGTGGATGCTATAATGCAATGTCAGATTTGGAGGACATGAAAGAGCTTGACTTGCCGGCTAACCTCAAAATTATTGTTTCAAAACTTCCTTTTAAATTGAGGGAAAAATTTAGAAGTTCTGCTTGTGATATTCGGGAGCGACATTACCGAAGACCTAACTTTAAAGACGTTGTACAATTTGTGGAATATCAAGTCAAAATCTTGTCTGATCCTATTTTTGGTGATATTCATACTATTGAAAGAGAAAGGCAGGTAAAAAAGGATGTGTATACAGCCAAATCTAAGTTGAAGCGAGATAACTTTGCTACAAACGTCTGTGCTATTAGCAAAGTGCAACACAAGGACACACAAGAAGGTAAACAGTGGGACAACAACATCAGCATCAATTGTTTATTCTGTTTACAAGACCACAGTCTGGATGAATGTCAACGATTTGCAAAAAACAAACATCGTGAAAAGATCAACTTCTTAAAGGAAAAAGGAGTATGTTTTGGGTGTCTTAACACTGGGCATTTGAGCAAAAATTGCGATAAGCGTAAAACCTGTAAAAAATGCAAACAGAGCCATCCAACAGCTTTACACTTTCACGTCAAACAAGTGGACAAATCGATGAACATCAGCGGCAACATCTATCCCATTGAACCTAAACCAGCTGTAAACCATACTCTTGTGTCAGCTCAGACGTTTGGAAGCCAGACCGGGGCCGGTAGTAGTGGAATGCTCTCCATCCTCCCAGTTCAGGTAAAAGCACAAAAAGGCACCAAGGTCATTCAGACTTATGCTTTTTTGGACAATGGCTCAACATCCACATTCTGCTCTGAAGCTCTTATGCGTAAACTTAATCTCACTGGAACAAAGTCGAAAATATGTTTGTTAACGATGAGCCCAAAAACATCAGTGTCAACCTACATTGTAAATGGACTTGAAGTAGCTAACCTTAATGGAACAAGGTACTACAGTCTTCCAAATGTTTACACACAGAAAAGGATGCCAGTTGACAAAGCAAACATCATAAAACAAGAGGACATTACACAGTGGCCTTACCTTGATCACATTGAATTCCCTGAAATTGATGCTAACGTGGAGTTATTAATAGGTACTAATGCTTCAAAGTTGCTGGAACCATGGGACATTGTGAATAGCCAAGGTGAGGGTCCTTTTGCTGTTAAAACCCTATTAGGATGGGTGATCAGTGGCTTAGGAAAGGATTCCAAAGACAACATGACTAATATTGACTATCCTACTGTTACTGTAAACAGATTATCTGTAGAATCACTTCAGCTGCTATTGGAGAAGCAGTACCAAAGTGACTTCAATGGAAAAATCGCAGACGACAAAGAAGAAATGTCAAGGCAAGAGGCAAGATTCATTGAAATAATGGATCAATCTGTAAAGTTAAAGAACGGACATTACAGTTTAAAGTTACCATTTAAAGCCCAAGAGGTAACTCTGCCAAACAATCGTTGTATTGCTCAACAGCGCCTCATTGGACTAAAAAGGAAAATGGAAAGAAATGAGAAGTTCCACCAAGAATACACAAGCTTTCTTGAAAATGTCATCAGCAGTGGCTATGCAGAAATGGTACCACAGGATGAATTGCGTTGTGGAGAAGATAACCTGTTCTATATTCCTCATCATGGAGTATATCATCCACGGAAGGGCAAGTTGCGAGTTGTCTTCGACTGTGGAGCAAAGTTTAAAGGAACTTCTTTGAACGAACAACTTCTGCAGGGTCCGAACCTTACAAGTTCCTTAATAGGAGTGTTTCTACGATTCAGACAAGAACCAGTTGCTTTTATGTCTGATGTTAAGTCTATGTTCTATCAAGTTAGAGTGGCTGAGGAAGACAAAGATTATCTACGGTTCCTGTGGTGGCCTAATGGAGATCTGTGCAAGCAAGTTGAAGAATACAGAATGACTGTACATCTCTTTGGAGCAGTGTCGTCACCTAGTTGTGCATGTTATGCTTTAAGGAAGACTGCGGAAGACAATCGGAAGAGTTTTTCAGATGAAGTAATTAACACGGTACATAGAAATTTCTATGTGGACGATTGTCTGAAAAGCTCACCGTCTGTGCAGAAAGCAGTACAGATCGTTCATGACCTGGCTGACCTTTGCCAGAATGGAGGGTTTCATCTTACACAGTGGATATGTAACAGTCGCAAAGTCCTTGAGACAATTCCTGAGAAAGAACATTCTAAAAGTGTGAGTGAACTCAATTTGGACATAGACCAACTTCCGGTCGAAAGAGCACTGGGGCTAAATTGGTGTCTGGAAAATGACAAGTTTAACTTCCATGTGAACTGCAAAGAACGAATGCAAACACGGCGAGGGATTCTATCAGTCACTAGTTCAGTGTATGATCCCTTAGGGTACGTTGCTCCAGTCCTTCTTCCAGCCAAGCACATATTACAAGAGTTGTGCAGAAGGAACTATGGCTGGGATGAAGAAGTTTCATAAACCTTAAAACAGTAATGGATAAAGTGGTTAACTGACCTGAAAGAGATCTCAGAGTTCAGAGTGAGTAGGTGTTTGAAACCACATGACTTCGGATCACCAGTCCATGCCCAGTTACATCACTTTGCTGATGCCAGTGAAAGGGGATATGGCACAGTAACTTACCTGAGGTTACAGAACAAAGCAGGTAATGTTCATGTTTCCTTTCTTCTTGGAAAGTCTAGAGTAGCACCTCTTAAACCCGTAACCATTCCTCGTTTGGAACTCACTGCTGCAGTTTTAGCTGTTCGGGTAGACAAGATGGTAAAATCAGAGTTACAACTTTCTTTGTCAGAGTCCGGTTTCTGGACTGATAGTAGTACAGTCTTGAAGTACATCAGCAATGAAAACAAAAGGTTTCGAACATTTGTGGCCAACAGAATAGCCATCATTAGGGAAGATTCAGACCCAGCACAGTGGCGGTATGTTCACACAAAACAAAATCCTGCAGATGACGCATCTAGAGGACTGACGGTCCATAAGCTTCTGAACAGCAAAACGTGGCTATCAGGTCCAGAATTCCTGTGGAGAGCAAGAGAAACATGGTTACAGTATGAAGTAGAGTCAACATTGGAGGAGAATGATCCAGAGGTCAAAATGGAAATCTCTACAAACACAATAACGATTCAAGAGGATAATGCAACCAGCCAACTCATCACCTATTTTTCTGACTGGAAAAGGTTGAAGGTAGCAGTTGCATGGTTACTCAAAGTCAAAAGGACTCTATTGGAGTTGAGTCAAAGAAGGAAGCAACTTGTAAAAGATGGAAACGTAAATCTTGATGTTAGCAAGAAAATACTGGAAGTCAGAAAGTCGTTGAAATGGGAACGTGTATCAACTGAGGATCTATTAGCAGCAGAAAACGCTATCCTTCAGTTCTGTCAGAGAGAAAGATTTGACACCGAGATTTGTGCACTAAAGACAGGAAAACCTGTAAAAGGGTGTAGCCCTATCTACAAGCTTAATCCTGTTCTAGAGGATGGACTGGTAAGAGTTGGTGGAAGATTGTCCAGGACTGCAATGCCTGAAGAGAGCAAACATCCAGTCATTCTGTGTAAAGATCAGCACATCTCCATGTTAATTCTTAAAAATATTCATGAACAGACAAGGCACGGTGGGAGAAATTACATCCTTTCCAAATTGAGAGAAAAGTTCTGGGTGACTCATGCCAATGCAGCAGCAAGGAAAATCTTGTCGAATTGTGCTTTTTGCAGACGTCACCAAGGAAAGTTGTGCGATCAAAAAATGTCTGATCTTCCCAAAGAAAGGATTACTCCAGACTTGCCTCCATTTACTAACGTGGGAGTGGACTATTTCGGGCCCATTGAGGTAAAACAAGGACGTTCTTATGTGAAACGTTATGGGGTTATCTTTACATGCATGGCCAGCAGGGCAATTCATTTAGAAGTTGCACACTCCTTAGACACAGACTCCTGCATCAGTGCTATTCGTCGATTCATATGCCGAAGAGGACCCGTAGCACACTTTCGCTCGGACAATGGCACAAATTTCACAGGGGTAGAAAAGGAACTAAAAAGAGCAATTGCAGAACTAAACCACAAATCAATTGAGAAAGCTTTAATTCATGACAACATCAAATGGACGTTCAACCCACCTGCAGCTTCCCATCATGGTGGTGCTTGGGAAAGCATGATCAGACTGGTTAGGAAGGTCTTGGTATCTGTTTTACTTCTACAAACTTTAACAGATGAAACCTTAGTCACAGTCTTATGCGAAGCCGAAGCAATCTTAAACGACCGACCGATTACTAGAGTTTCTGAGGATCCTAATGATTTAGAGCCACTGACACCTAATCATCTTCTTACTTTGAAAAGGAAACCAGTATTACCTCCAGGTCTGTTTGATCAAAAGGACCAGTACGTAAGACGAAGATGGAAACAGGCTCAGTATCTTTCAGATTTATTCTGGAAAAGGTGGACAAAAGAGTATCTTGTTACTCTACAGGAAAGGCAAAAGTGGAACAAAACAAAACGTAATCTTATGGCAGGAGATATTGTTTTGATTGCAGATGCTACAGCACCACGAAATTCTTGGATGATTGGAAGGATTATTAAGTCCTTTCCAGACAAATCAGGCATAGTCAGATCTGTGCAAATCAAAACCAAGACAAGTGTAATTGAAAGACCAGTAACAAAACTAGGTCTATTGGTAGAGCAGTCAATGTAAAAGTGAACAAGTACACCAAAAGAGGGGTTTATTTGTTTGTTTATTTTATTTTATTATTTTTATTGCAAAATGTTGTTTTTTTTTGTTGTATGAATGTCTCCATACATGAATATGTTCATAATTGTTATGTCCTGAAGTGCCATGAACAATTAGGGGCCGGTTGTGTTGGAGCCATTCTGAGTATTGGATTGGGATGGCGCTGTTTCTGCCACAAGTCTATTTAACACTTGGGTTAATTAGTGCAGGTGTGGCACAGCGAGGCATATGGTTTTTGACCGTGAAACCCATGCGTGAGTCGTGAGACACGGCGAATTGATGATTGAATATTGTTTATGTTTTTTTTGTCATTTAAATAAAATGGACTTGATACTATCCGACGTCTAAGTTGAGAGTTTTGAAAGTAGCTATATTATTATTATTTTAAAGCCACAAGAGAAACAGCAACGCCGGTAAAAACACGTGCAAAAAACAATTAAATGTGCGCCAACAGTGTTCATTCATAAAGAAGGTCCTTGATATGCATTTAACCATCTGACTGCTCGTTTACATCCTGGACATTGAGACCTGTGGGTGGGTTTAGCCCTGATGTTATCCTTTTTGGTTCCTTCACCACAATGTGAGGGGCCATTTCAACCACAGTTTCAAAATTGCCCATTCATCAAAGATGACATACTTAAAATGAAAAAAAAAAGTCTCAGTGTTTGAAGTATTCAGTATTCAGGTCAGAAAGAGTTGTCTTTCTGAGACATAAGTTTAAGCAGCTTTCCCTTGTCACATGTCATGGGCATACATGTCGACTGTAATGAAAGCCAGACTTGTTACATGCAATGTTTGAAGTGTGTAAAAATATTTACCACATCGCTTAAATCAAACCTGAGTACCGAAGAGCAGGCTGTGAATTAGCAACCGTAGCACTCTTCCTGTTCCATGGATTATCATGGATTTCAGCTAATTGTAATTTATTGTAGTCCCCAATCCCTGCATACAGTGTCCCTGTTTAACAATCCACCCCAGCGTTTCTATACTAGCTTAATCCATGCAGACTGGTCGGTGTCTATCAGTCAATGTTCGACATCCTGGACATTTTAGGCCCAATTTTTCCCATCCGACGCTTCCCATCCATGCCCTGATTATTGGGATAGCTCTTAAGATAATCCTTTCAGATATTCCTGACATGTGGTGTGTTTAGAGCACTTGGGTCTGCTATGGCTACAAATCGGGGATGTTCAATATGTTGAATTGTCAAGGCCTAATATCAAACTGTATGTGTTGTGTTGTGAGGAGAAACAAGCATGCAAACTGCTGAATGCAGTGTGTAGCCAATCAGAAACCGAGGTGACAGGCAGAGATGCATGGATGTGCCTGTGAAGCGTCTATTGTTCGATGTAAGCGTTGGTTCACTTGATCGTCATCCACAAATGAACAGATGAGAAAAAGATCAGTCATAGCAAAGTCTATAATGTCGTTTCCTGGTGGAAAAAAAAAGTAGAGGCCCTGCTCCGACAGCGTCTACTCCTTTATCCAACGCAGGCATTTTTTTCCTCTCTCTTAAAACTGGTGCACAAACTGCTGACAGGTGTGATCCTCTGCATCAATGTTTTTTTACTCCTTTGACTTTAGTCATGTTTTATATCATGAGCTTTTGTGAGATGTCCTGTCTGAGCTTAGAATGTTTGTGAATAAAATGGTGTACTGTCTTGTCAAAACCACACACTTTAGGACAATAGCAGGAACATCTCTGATTTTTTTTTATTGCTGTGTGTGTTGTCTGAAGCTCTTGCAACAATTAAAAAATCCTGCCTTGTAAACCAGACCCAATCACAATTTGGAGTTAGCATTAAGTTAATATGGCCTTGTGCATCTTAAGCCTAGTGTATACTTCTCCATCTACGTCGAAATGGATAGAAGCAACGCAATTATCCGTCGATGCAAGGGCTTTCCGTCACCTACGCAACGACGGACGGAGTAGAGCCCAAATTTCTATCTATATATTTCTAATAGTGTATGCCTGTGATTGGTCAAGAGAGCCAGAGATCATTTCACCAGAACTATAGTTGATGTAATCAGTAGTCAAAGCAGTATTTCAACATTTTTTGAATACAAGAAGCTGTAGAGAACAACAAAACCAAATGCTGTGTTTTTTTACATGCGTTTTGAGAGTATTCTATGTGCTGTTCTTCTTTCAGCTTAATCAAAACTTACTTTCTATCATCCATTGCTCTTTTAGGGGGAATGTGTTCACAAGCTAAAGAAAATAAACTCTAGTTAACCAAAACAACACTGGAATGGTAAGCAGAGCTGCTATAAATAGTACCTCCTGCTGTCCTGGTGGGGAATTGCTTTACTGAAAAACCAAAGGACAACGGAGTGACAGAAACAGAGGACTATAAACGAAAAACGTCTCTGTCAATACGTCTGCGTCTGGGTTACAACTTGCTGACAAAGTATAAACTAGACTTTAGACTGCAGAAAAAATCTCCACCAAACCAAGACTTTGAGTAAGGTAACAGCTAAAAACTATGCTAACCCAATCATAACTTTCCTTTGGTTTTTTTCACACAAATAGAAACCCAGTTTACTCATAATCACTTTGTTCAGTTGCAAGCTGCCTGCTTCTTACTTACTTGACTGCTTTCAGTTTGCCTGGTCAGCAATATTCTGTCATAATGGACTGAAAAAAAAGCTGAGATGATTGACATTTTCCACACACATGAACCCCTCTGTGAATGAATGTCCCCTCTGTCCCCTCCAGATCTCCATGTGTTCATGTCAATGAATTTCCAGTTAGCCGCAGTATTGTCCCAGAGTATTTGAGGAGCGTTAATCATTGTGTGAATCACTGTGCAGTGCGAGGCAGGACTCTGGACATGGTTCCTTAATTAAAATATTAACCAGGCCGAAGAGACAATGGATGCACTGTTTGTTCTGTCGTCCTCTTCATGCTGGACTGTTTCTCTTTCTGTTTCCTCTTCATCTCTCTGTCGGTTTCCCTTCTTGTACTCATGGCCCATTTTTCTCCCTATCATATGAAACATACATTGGCTTTGACTGTTGTTGAAACCACAAACCCACATATGCAGGCTCCTTTTTCTGAATCTAAGTTTCTACTTCCATCTCTTTTGCCCCTCAGTGTCTGTCTTTTTTTCTGCAACGTGGTTTCTTTGTCATACGTTTTTAGTTTCACCCTATATACATTGCAACTCTTTTTGAACCACACAAGTCATGAGTCGGATTAGGCTCAGGCACTCTAATGTTACTAAATTACCCTTACATGGCTGTTAATGTTAGCATCCAGAGGTGTGTACGCAAGTCTTTGTTTAGAAAATGGACCTTGATGTCAAGGATTATTGATACAGCAGCAACTACCATTAAGAGATAAGATTAGGTTTAATGGGGGTAACAGGGTTAACTGTGTTGTAGTGAATTTAACTTGAGCTCCAAATCTATTTTTAAGCTTATTTAATTATTTTATAATAATGTCACACAGACAGAAAGTTAAGCATTGTCTTTAAAGAAGCAATTGTTTCTGCATTTAAAGGAAAGGGTTACACAGCATTTTACAAATAGTAGATTGTTAAGCAGAACAGAAAAAAGTTTTGGGCAGCTACCAATCTTCCAATAAGCACATTTCCCAGGAAATTCAAGGGAAGGTCAATTCAGAACATTTACAAAACCCACAAGAACTCAATCTTATACTCTAAAAGTAATTCATTAGCATGTTAAATGTTATGATCCCTGACAAATAGAAAAATTAAGGAAAAACCTCAAAATAATAAAGTAATTCTTTGAAAAGCATTGTGTAATTTAAAAAAAATAAAATTCTGATTTAGTCTTTACTTTCACACTGCAATCGCACATCAGTGATTAGGTAAGCAGTTAATTGTTGAGATGCTTTAAATAAAAGCTGCAGTTAACTGTATTTTTCCATTATTAAATTATAAGAGCCAAAGGTTTTTGCACATTTCAAGTTTTCAAGGAATGTGTTCCAGAGCAGCAGAGAAACTACATGCTGCCTCACCTTGTTTAGTTCTAATCCTGGGAGATCGCTGATGATCGGAACAGTTTACATTTAATTAGCAACACAGAAAGTACGCATTTTGGCCCAAGACTACTTAAAGCTTCCTAGACCAAAAATTACAAAACTATATCCTTTAACAATCAGGGATTTTTTAAGTAAAAAAATGGCTTGTCTAGAGAAAGTCTGACTGTACACAATGTCTTTCAAGGCAAACAACACTAAAGCACAGATATGTTAGCCACATTGTACAAAACTATATCACTACAAACACCTTATTCCAGATACCCGGCACATTGATGGATGATTGATGATTTGGGCTTGTTTTGCAACCACACAGCCTGAGCTCCCTGTAGCTATTTATTGTACCAAGAAGTTAATTAAATATCAAAGTATTTTTGTGTTAAATGAGAGTCCAGTAGTAAGAGCACGGTAATAAACAACACAGTGGTCTTAAAATCTTCAACCGAGTGAATCAGGAGGTTGAAATGGCCCAGTCAATGTCACACCAGTATTCAGTTGTAAAATTACACGTTAGTCATTGAGAATATTCAGAGCTGAGTTGATTTGTCCCACTCTGATGGGCCTGGTGTCTGCTTCACCCACTGTATCACTGAAGATCAGTTCTTGTTCTGGGTTAGAGGAGAGGAGTGGGGGAGGCTAAAACTGTGTGAGGAGGCAGGGATTGGATACTCACTTTAGGGAATGGTTTTCCTCCTTGTATAGCCGTAACGAGGATCAAAGCACCATTGACACCCGTAGATCCCGTGGGCCATGTAAAGCCAGGACCCAAACGTTCCTGTTACACCATGATATCCTCCAGTCTCCCAAGCATCAAAGCTATTGAATACAACAGAAGAACAGGTGTGAGAATCTGTGCATGAGCATGTGTTTGTGTGGGTGAGTAGATCTGGATATCTGGATGGAAATGAGGAGACACTTCCTCTATTCTAAACATTGTTTCCTCTCAGAGAAAAGTCCATTTTCATCACCTCACTTATGCTACAACATTTAGGTTTAAACACAGATAACCACACTCTGTGTAAGTATCTGAATGACACTTGGAAATATAACTTTTCCTTGAAACCACTGCAGATCACTTGAGCAATAGAAACACAAGTATGGCTTGAGTCTCAGACCGTAAACATCTGTCTCAACACACTACCAGCTATAGGGTGGCGTTTTTTAAGATACACAGTCAAAAATTTACAGCAATTTAGGTCATTTTTTGAAGTTATGTTTGCAATCATGTTATTTATTAATTTATAAATGTCACTGTTTATACTTAAATATTTAATAGGCAATCTACATATTTAGCTCCAAACTAAAACCTTAGATAACAAGTTAAACATTTAGTTTACAAATTACTTATTTAGCATCAAATCAAATATTTAACTCCAAACAAAATCTTTAGTTGACATGCTAAATATTTTATTTGCTTACTAAATATTTAGCTAGCAAGTTAAACTTACTAGCTAGCTTCAAGTAAATATTTAAATCAGAGCAAAACATTTACCTAATATATTCATTTGTGAAAAGTTGAAGTGGACTATCAAAATAAAAGGTGGGCCTTTCAAACTTCTATAAATTTCTGCGGCTGGTGCAGTCACAGTTGCTCTAAATCCATCATTAAACATCTGAATTGCCATTAAAACAGCTCATACTACGTTTTAAGCTAAAATATTGGACATTTCGGGAAAAAATAAACAATAACGAAAAGTTGACATTCAGTCTCACCAGCAGTTTATATAGAGATAACTAAGACTTCGCCTTTATTTCAATAGTCCACTTCCACTCATCTGCAAGTATATTTATATATTAGCTATCATCATCCTTTTTATTATCAGACTCAAGGTCCATACAAATATAGCCAATATATTTAGCCCTGAGATAAATGTATAATTTGGAAGCAAAATATTCATCTACCAAGCTAAACTGGCTGGCTAAATAAGTCTATGTCCAAACTAAATGTTCAACTTGTAGACAAAATTTTGACTTTGTAGATTTTACTAAACCAAGACAGGACCCACACAAAGGGACCAGCCCCTCACTGCCAATATTATAATTAATACATCATTTATAGATCAACAGTAGTGAAAATGTGTACATAGATTATGATCCTTTAAGCATATATGTATAATTTTGGATAGTGCATATACATTTTTACATTTTATTTCTTTATTCAATTTGTATTTAAACACCAAAATGAAAAACAACTATAGCATAATTAAGATCTGTAAACATTAAATATCCTGTGAGGGACTGGCGGCCTATCAAGGGTGTACCTAACCCCCTCCTTGATGAGACATGCACGAGTCCACCCTCCATTGTCCATATAAGCAGATATAGACAATGGATGGATAGACAGAGTCTGACATTTATAAATCTACAAATGTACTAATAATAAGCTTTAAAAGATTAAAGAAAGAAGTATGGCAAATAATGTCACAGTTACTGAAAGATAGGAGCTGAAACAATGAAGACATAAAACTGTATTCAAGATCCAGATCCATGTGTATATTTAGCATGTCTACCCTGGCCTAACATAGCTCAGACAAACATATATTCCTCAGTCACCTACATTTCCACTTTGCAAATTACAGCCTGACTTACAGCCTGACTAACAGCCCTCACCAATCATCACACTTATCCGTCACCAGCCCGCCAATCACGGGTCTCCGGGGCGCTTGTCGCCATCCAGGGCGGTCGAGGCCGTCTCAAGGTGGTCATTTTCTGCCACAGCCTGTAGTTAAAGTCCATGGGAACAGAAGGTTGGCCATTTTGGTGCCCTGCAGACCCTTGCAGGGTGAGTGGGGATTGTGGGGTTTAAAAATGTGAATACTAAATCCTGTTTTCAGCATGAAACTGCACACTGCACTTTACCACCTAATTTTATTGCTTTTCAAGTCGAAATGTATCACTGTCAAGCTTTAGAGCAACATGTGGTCTAAAAAAATGGTAGTCTGATGTAACTTTAAAGGAAATCGCTCCAAACATAGTTATAAAAGCTGTGGAGAGTGCAGTGCTAAGGACAGTGAAATAAGAGCTGCCTTTCGCAACAGTAGAAAACCGCATCAATGGTATTTAGAATACAGGTATGGGTTGCTGACACCAGGTTTGACCGTGCTTTGCCTTCAGTACTGCATAAATGCCATGGGATGGATTTAACGAGGGGTCAGAAACATTTTAAACCATGCTGATAGAACAGCATTAAAAACAGCAGCACATTAATTGGCTGAACATCTCCAAAGCAAATCTCCCATTCCACCACATCCCAAAGATGCCCTCTTGGACCTAGAGTTGGAGGTCGGCATCAGAAGATGGGTACACTTGGGTCAATCAAGTAAGTTTCCAACCTCCAACATCATATCTCAATATCTTGTTCATCGCATTAATAACCATACTTGTTTCTCTTTCAGTCTGACCCTGTTCCCTGGTTTCCCATTACTTGGTTCCTCCCAAGAAGACCAACTATTCCTTGCAAAAATAAAACTTTTATTTGAGAATCATCTTCCGTCTACTGTTGTCTGCTGTTGTGCTGATTTAGTCCAGAAACCAATCATGTCATTAACAGCCATAATCAAAATCCCATATTACTGTAAATTGGAATCAGTTGCAGCCTGTAAAACCCTCAGAAGCACATTTGAGACACTCCAAACTCACAAGGTAATATCGCTAACTATTCATAACAAAACATGGTTAAATGAAGGAGTTTTGTGGCAGATAATGCCTTATTACAAATCTCCTGCCCTGATTGACCCCCATTATATGGATAGCTGATTGAGACCAGATATAGACGTCTCTTGACGGACACCAAGTAGCTCAAAACTTGTCTGGATGAGTAGCTGAATAGTATATTTCCTAAAAATAGGGTCCAGGTTGAAAAAGAAAACTAACTTTAACATCCTTTAACATCTGCTCTGACTGCAGCTCAGCCTGGGTGACAGGTCTGCAGCTGGATTAGCTGCCTGCTGTAAACTGTGTTTAGACGGGAGAGGAGCCAACTGCAGCACCTTTACTCAACGAGAAAAGTAACAAGGATATGTTCTTTACACCAAATTAGTTGCTATATTTGTCGCTTGTGTCTTCTTTAAAAAAAAGAATGGCTATAAGAGTCTAAAAACTTGCTTAATACAATAAAAAAGTCAGCAAGTTGGCTTAGAAGTTTCCTGCCCACACAATTACACATCCACCACTAGCTTTTACCGTTGATCCCTTGGCACAATGGAATCATGCTTTGTTTACGTCAAACTTTGACCCTACTAGCTGAAATCAAGGTCCAAACCACTATGCCCCCTGATATCCTGGCGCTGAACTGCTTTTTAAGAGTCTCCATTCAATGAAGAAGTCTGAAAGGAAAACATCTCCATCGATACGTGTGCTAACCGTCCAGACCTCCTGATTTAGAAGTAAAAAAAAGGCTTTTGTAGACAGGAGTGTCTTCAAGAGTGGCATCCTGCTGCTGTCGCCCTTGAAGGTCTAATGTGTTGTGCATTCAGAGATGATATTCTACAGTACATATCTTGGTAGTAATATGCGTTTCTTTTGGCAACATGACTGTCTTTCTCCAGCAGAGACAACTATAGACATGCAGCCATAGCTGCGGCATAATAGTTTAGATCAATGCATATTGACGTGTCAGAATGACCTAGTAAAAGTCCAGAGGTAAATCCAATTGGGAGTGTTTAGCTAGATTTGACAAGTGATGCACACTGATGCGCCTCATCCAAACCGGTCCAACTGAGCTATTTTGCAAAGATAATTAAACAAATGTTTCAGTCTCTAAAGCTGGTAGAACCACACCCGAAAACTGCCTCAAAAGGTTGAATACATATGCATGCCACTCATTTCAGATTCTCACGTGTAACAAAACATATTATAAACCATGCACAGTATCCTTGCAAACTATTTCACCTTTAATTTTGGCTTTGACAGGATATGAGATATGCCAGAGTAGTGACCTGATTGCCTCAGGAGTACAGGGATATTTTTCTGGCTGTCTCTTGATATCTTACTTGAACTTGAGATTGTAAAAGCGGCTGTATACTGATTGTGTAAACGAAGCCTGTAAACGATTTTGTGTCACAAACACATTCCAGTGTAAATTATAGCATGTTCTCGGAATGATACCAATTTTAGGTTCAACTCCGCTGACCTGGAGTTTGTGACGCAACCCATCAGGAATGAACTTGTTGGGATGAGGATCCCTGTGGCGGGATGATCCATCTTTCATCGAGACTTACCTCACAAGATCAGAAATTAGAGAGCAACCAGAAACGTGTCATTTAACAGTGCAAGTTTAAAAACAAGCATGTGTTTTCAGCATATGCTGTGCTTCATTTCTGTTTGTGCAAGCATGTGCGTGTAAGCACAGCAAATGGCTGGTTTAGTGATTCGTGCAGATCGGCGTGAGTGTTGGCCAGGGTTTGGTGTCTTCTGTGGTGCTGCATGTGATTCATTGTGTCTTTGTGCTTGGAGATTTCCTTCTAATCAAAGTCTTTAAGGCTGTATGATGATAGGTCTTCACAAGTAAACTTAACCAAACTACTGAGTGACAGAAACAGACAAACACCATAGTTCAGTCACAAACAACACTTACTGACACATGTTCTGACAGTCTGCTTATTGTTAGGTACATTTGACTTTTTCAGTTCTCCTTTATGACATTTTTTCTCACGTTGTTTTTGCACTACAGCAACAAGCAGATGCTCACATATGCAATCTGAATCAAACTTTCTCGTTTGATTCAGATTGGAGAGTTTTTATGTGATTTGAGAGCTATTGTTTGTGTGTCACTGAGACTCATCTTTACCAAGATTAGTAACCTTTAAGTAAGGCAAATTAGAGAGTGGTTCTGTAGCTGCTTCTGAAAAATGGTTTTATGTTAGATCCAATGACAGAGTAGGTTCGTCTTGGGTGTCTTGAGGACGATGAGCAACACAATTTCAGCTGCTGCTGCTTTTTAAGCTGAGCTAAAAAAAAAAAAAACCTTATCTGCTGTCACACTGTTTATCCCCAAATCTTTGTTGGCCAAGAAGATAACTATTTCATGCCCCAAGCATGCAGAAATTGCCACAAACAGTAATTATGACCTGAATTGTTCAGAACATGGGTCAGACTGCATTAGATGGAGCCCTCCCAACGTGAATGAATCTTCAGCCCTACAAAAGGAGCATATGCATAGTCAAGCCCTCACAAGATCAGAATTTATTTTCATTTATCGAAATGATAAATTGTGTTTTTATTTCAAGCAGATGTTAATTTAAGCAGAGATTGTTCATTTAATTATAGTAAGTAAAACAGATTCCGGCATGATCAAATTAGCAACAGTAGGTATAATAGTATAATAGCAATGTTATCTTTGTGTTTTTTTCCAAAGTGATTTACAAATGAGGATATACCAATACAGTTACTCAAGGCCAGGAAGGGAAAGTGCATTGGAGAGAGGCAGGTAAGTAAAGGTTCGGTGCCAGGACACTAGATACTCTTTAAAAAGCGAAGACTTTGCATTTACATGCAGCAAGAGAAAATGAAATTATTACCTTAGTCTGACTGAAATCAGACTTTTGAAATGCTTGTAAACATCTTAGTACAGCTTGAACCAAACCGTAGTTTCACAAATCGTACTAAGCTACCCAGATAATGTGTTTGGAAATCACATTTCTGTGCAACCAACTCCCTGCCCCAGTCCTTACTCGTGGAGCCCCTATGGACGTGACGAGATGCAGAAATGAAAATCAGCAACAACAAACTAGTAGTATCAAAAGAATATGGCATCTAAGACAAACGTAAGCAGCCGATCAGTGCAAGAGGCTATGCATTGTGATTGTGTATATCCTGCTTTTACTCCATCTGCTTCACTCCCGCCAGCCTCTGTTTACTGGCTGCTGGTAGAGGTGCTAACACAAAGGGGTGCATTATGCCACGTATAGTTGCGGAGTCGAACATACCTCATTCAATATTTCGATTTGCTGAGTGACATGTAAACTGGGACTTGAATCTCAACAGGGTTCAAGCCCTTAGTCCTATTACTCCAAAAAGTTTGATTTAGAAGTGCATGTAAATGTACTGAATTTTCAGGAGTTTCCTAGATAATCAGGGACACCCTCAGGAGATCATTCCAGCAATGTGGAACAACACATAAAAACTCTGGTTGGTGCTTAAAGACCGGGGAGCCATGACGTAAACCGTTGTAAGAGCATTCAAGTAGATGGGAGCTGTTCCATGAAGCAATTTGTAGGCCAACATTAGTGGCTTGAATTTGATGTGGGTGGTAAGGATAGCCACATGAGGTCAACAAACAGAGGGGTGCCGTGTGCTCTTGTAGGCTGTTTGATAAATAGCCTATCAGGTATATTTGCAGAGGTTCAACAGCACAGGCTGGGGCACCATTTAGGAGCCATTTGTTGTAGTCAAATTCAGAGATTACTATAGTCTCCACCAACATTTGTATGAGTGTAGCTCAGCGAATAGATTTCAAATTGCTTTATTTGTCTATAAAGCATTGAATGGGTTAGCACCAGAGTACATTAGAGATCTGTTGTCGGGGTACAAACCATCCAGACCACTTAGGTCCTCATGCGCTAGTCTACCGATCATCCCTATGACTAGAGCTAAACATGGGAAAGCAGGTTTCAGTGTCTATGCACCCCATCTGGAACAAACTGTCGGACGAACACACTGAACTCTTTTAAATCTAAAATAAAAACTAACGAACTTGCTTTTGAATAACTGGTATTATTATTGCTTTAAAAAAAATGAAATCCTAAATTATTGTTTTAATCAAATGCTAAATGTTTTCTTTTATTGTTCGTGTATGATCTCTTTTAGTGATTCTATGCTTTAATTCTCACATTTGTGTAATTATGTAAAGCACCTTTAATTCCCTTGTGTTGAAAGTGTGCTATATAAATGATGATTGTATGACAGAGGCTCCATAAAGTTCAGCTGGTCATTAATTATGGGCCATTTTACATGGGACTCAAACTCGGGTACCCGTTTTAGGTCAAAATTCACTTATTTTGTACCATGTGAACACAGCCTGGGCTGTGCCAGGATACGTCCCGAGAGACCTGCCTTGGAGGTCATATCGGAGTCCAGGTATGAGTGGATACGGATCATGTGAACACAAGCCGTACTCTGGCAGTGTCTTAGACAATAGATATGCTCCATACGAAAGTGATGACACCGCCGACCGAAGTTACCGAATTGCCACGTAACCATAAAGAGATCAAAACAACACTGTTCGAGCATCCCAGAGCAACACACCAGGTTACAAAACGATGGGTTTACTACAACACTCACCCTTTAGATGGCTTCAGGTAGCAGTTGATCAGTAGACCAATTTGTTTACATTCTAGGCTGTCGCTCGTTTTATGACATTGGTACTTCTCACTCCCTTGTTTGTTAAATAACTACATAATTATTTGTATACCGCCACCTGCTGTTTTGGTGTAGTCCATCATGTAAAACACTGGACTCCAGCACGGACTGATCCGTACCATGTGAACAGACAAAATTTGCATTTTTCTCTGGCCGTTTTCTGGCACGGCCACACATGTAAAAATATCATAAAACAAATAAATCTAAAGGTTCAATACAATTCAGTTTATTTACATAACGCCATTTCACAACAGGTGACATCTCAAGGCACTTTACAAGAAGAGTTATTACAATAGGAACCACAGAATATTGCGTTGTGAATTCTCAGCAATCCGTCACACTGAGCCAGCATGAAGCAACAGTGGAGAGGAAAAACTCCCTTTTAACAGGAAGAAACCTCCAGCAGAACCAGGCTCAGCATAAGCGGTCATCTGCCGAGACCGTCTGGGGTTTGGAGAAGGTTTCTGGCCTAACTTTACCTTCAGCTTTCACAACCCGCTTCAACTACGACTGCAATGATTGACGGTAGCGATGTGTTTGAAATTGGCATTTGTTTTAATTTGGAATTTGTTGCAATAAAAGCCTGTAAAACACCCCAGAAGACATCAAGAAAGCACCTCCGATGTGCTCTGAACTCACAAAACATAAAGTAGATTTGTGGCAGATATTGCCTTATTTAGAGGCTGCACTTTGGGTGCCACAACAACTCCCATTATATGGATGTACACTGATCACAACAACAATTCAATGGGCTTTAAGTGATTAAGAGACAAAATAAAAATAGTATTAATAGATCAGTAAAAAGGATAAAACACTTGAGAGACACAAAACATATGACACATTAAAACATATGAAATTCCAGCTATTATTAAACAGTCACTTAAAAAGCATTCTAAGCATTCTCTTTTCTGTTTCCTTTAAATCAAGGCGGCAGATTAATCACAACTTGATGTTTTGAATAATTGTAGCTATAGGCATTTGCAAATTTGCTAAATATTTGTTACAACAAATGATGGTGAATTAGATTCAATTCACTTTTATTTATATAGAGCCAGTTCACAACAAATTTCATCTCAAGGCACTTTACAACAAAAGTCATCTCAATACAAGTATACAAACATTCTAAACAGTTAAGTTTTCTATGTAAGGAATCCCAGTAGATTGCGTTGAGTCATCGGCGTGAGGTTGTGCCCGGATCATGCAGACTCCAACCACAGCAATTCCTCAGCAAACCCTCATACTGAGCAAGCATGTAGTGACAGTGGAGAGGAAAAACTCCCCTTTAACAGGAAGAAACCTCTGGAAGAATCTGGCTCAGTACAAGCGGTCATCTGCCATGACCGTCTGGGGGTCTGAGAAGACAGAGAAGAGACAGCATGGAGGATGCTTGGTGACTTTCGGCATCATCTGGACCGATGTTCCCCATCCAGCAGGGGGCATTATAGCTGAGCACAGTACCAGACCGGGTAGAGCTTCAATGGGGAGAAAAACACTGAGAGAAAACTGGGTTAACAATCGCATTAACATCAGAAAAAATGTATCTGGAGAGTAGTAGAAAGGAAAAGTAGAAGGTGTGTTAGGGTCAGTTGAGTCTGAAAAAGGATAACTTTTTTCTTCCCTAATTTTTAAGTCTATTAGCAATGTACTGTGTGAGGGAGATGGAGTGGAGGAGGGCTGCTGGACCGGGCTGCATCCTCCCCTCGCCGGATCGGGCTGAACACTCCATCTCCCTATACTCCCTGCCTGGAAATCCAGGAGGAAAGAAGGAGGTAAGTATTGTAATGCTTATGCATCTCTCTTTGCTCATAGGACTGTGCCCTCTCCAGAATCTATGTATTAGAGAGATAATGTTATTGGTAAGTGATATAACTGGAGTAGATAAAGGCCCGCTCTTCCGAAGACTGGCATTATTTACCTCGACGACCCCCCTTGGCCGGTCCGTTGACCGGGAAGTTTGGAATACGGAGATGAAGGCAGTGCACTGACCAACGCACGCTGTCAGTAGCCTCTTTGTCCATCACTTTCTATCCTTAAAACCTGGTGTAAATCTGTTACTGTCCTGATTCATGATTCAACCTTTGTTCAATTCTCTAATCATTTTATTCTGGTAAATTAATACATTACTGTTAGAAAGCGGAGAGGGATTATAAGGTCTAGTGTCTATATAAGTAACTATAAGCTTTATCAAAAAGGAAGGTTTTAAGCCTTGTCTTAAAAACAGAGTATCTGCCTCACGAACTAAAACTGGGAGCTGGTTCCACAGGAGAGGAGCCTGATAACTAAAAGATCTGCCTCCTATTCTACTTTTTGAAATCCTAGGAACTACCAGTACACCTGCATTCTGAGAACGAAGTGCTCTGTTAGGAACATATGGAACAATCAGATCTCTGATGTACAATGGAGCTGATTATTAAGAGCTTTATACGTAAGGAGGAGGATCTTAAATTCTATTCTGGATTTAACAGGGAGCCTATGGAGAGAAGCCAAAACAGGAGAAATGTTATCTCTCTTGTTAATATTCATCAGAATGCTTGCTGCAGCATTTTGGATCAACTGAAGGCTTTTGATTGCATTTTGTGGACTTCCTGATAATAAGGAATTACAGTAGTCCAGCCTCGAAGTCACAAATGCATGGACTAGTTTCTCTGCATCACTCATGGACAGGATGTTTCTAAGTTTAGCAATATTCCGAAGGTGAAAGAAAGAAATCCTAGAAACCTGTTTAGTATGAGATTTAAATGTCATGTCTTGTTCAAAATTACACTGAGGTTCTTTACATTATTACCAGAGGCCAAATTAATGCCATCCAGATGAAGTGATTGACCTAGCAGTTTCCTTTATGAATTTGTATGGTGAATTAAATAAAAAAAAAAATGACCACAGAACAAAAATTTTAAGTGAAAAATAAACATTTTCCGTAAAATTACTGCAGAGTTTACACATTTTAAGTATCAGTTCAAGGTACAGATAAGAGCATGTTAGAACAGTATCAACACCAAAACCAGTATCGGTATCTGTGCATCCCTAGCATACTACATTTAGCTTTACAGTGTTTTCTATTTGTTGCACAAGAACAAAAAAGAGTGTAGTTTCTTTTTATCCTTATTCTACATTACTTCCTTCGTATTACAAAATGGTTCAAGCCAAAAAAGCTACCACTTCATGCCCATACCCTTTTGTGACTTTGTTCATGATTTTCTGGGACACTGGTTTAGACGTTAAGGGATAATGCTGAAGAGAAGAATGTCAGAGGTGAACCGAGAGGAAAGGCCATGACATCTCACCACCTCCATTCACACATGGTTCTTATGATGCTTTGCATCTTGAAAAGACATCACCTCAAAACCTTTGTTTTTTAAAAGAGAGATGTATGGGATGTTAACATGTTAGATAGTGCTACTCTATAGAATTGTTTACTTAATTAGATGGATTTAATATTAAACAGATGTATAAATGTTTTTGTTAAATATTCCCTGCAAAACAATTGCTTCCAGCACTAATTCTGTAACGAAAGGAGGCAACATGTCTGTTATTTTCTTTTAATCTATTACCTTTAAAGGGTGAATATGTATATATTTGCATATAATAACTCACAAAGCACTTAATATCATTGAAAAAAATAGATAATTCAACAAATACATCTACTTGCCATGCAAAGTTTGGTTTAGATTAAGGAAGAATCAGAGGAGCCACAGAGAATGTGCCGGTGAGGTTCTGGGGTCAAGGGTGAGGCCTCGAAGTGTTTGCTATCGGGGAGGTTTGGAACGGGTCAAGGGGTGAAGCTCAGGGTAAAGGGAGTGAGTTTAGTCGATACAGGGTGTTGTTTGATGTTTGAAGATTTGTTTTAGGGGGGCTCGGTGGGCTGACTTAAGTTAGTGAGTTTGACTTTTGGCTTGCCAGTCTCTTCGAAGACAGATGTTTTGTAGTATGACATAAGCAGGAGCCAATTAAGGAAAGCACACACCTTTAAGGGATTACCTTACTTTACTAGAGGTTTTCCATCATTGCTGGTGCAAGAGCCAGTTGTTAAATTGGTTTTGTTTTGCACTTTGTCCCTGATTGTACTGATGTGACAAATAGCCGGCCTCCAGTTTTTTCCAAGTGTTTTACCACATTATCATTATCATCTACTTGCCTAAAAATAAAATTGCAGTTGTTGTTTTTTTTACTTTACTGTCTTTTTTTAAGAGAGAAGTATCTGATAACAAAATATCCAGACTGGTCACAACAGTTAAACTACTGAATCTTCACTACTGCAAATTCAAACCTACATTCACCAACTAAACTAAATGTAACCAAATGTGCAAAGGCAACTTGGTATAATCTATATGTTTTTTGAAGGTTTGGAAATCAGCTTCAGTTTCTGTCATTAAATATAATAAAAGAAGGTACCCATGATTGTTATCAGGTCTCCACATAGATGTGTTTGCATACCAGCCTCAAATGAGATATATTAGGACAGCAGTGCAGGGAGTCAGCTTAATTACACAAACAATAAGGTTTCTCTCGTCGTTTTAATAAAAGTAAATCTTTTTTTAACAAACTTCATAACGTCGACTAGAGTTTCTAAACTCTGTTACAAACATCGTTGCAGACGGAGCTACTCTGCCTGTTTCAGACAGAATGTATAAACACCGATGACCTTAAAACTAAAATACAAATGGTCATTCTTAATGTTAAAAACAGCCATGATGAAAGCAGATGTAGATCATGCATGATGGCCAAAAAAGCAAGAGATGAGAGAAAATTACCATGAGTTGTTTAAGTGCATGAAGATTCAAAGTAATGAAGGTAATTAAAATCATTCTTCCATCTTCAGCCCATTCAATTACATTTTTAAAGCCCTAACCACAAACAAAAACAGGTGAAACGTTTTGATGCCAAAAAACTGTGAGTTTTGAGAGATGTAAATTTTTTTTACAACAATGTTTTCTGAAGAACAGTCGGAAGAATGTTTGGACTCATCTATATGCAAATTCACAGTAATTTACCATCCGCACCCTAAAAAAATAATTATTGCCTTTATAATAGAATAGAATAATCCTTTAATTGTCCCACAAGGGGGAAATTTGGTTGTGACAGCAGCAAAAAAACAGATGTACAAACAGAACGGGACACAGAACAGAAACACTCACAATTTTTACAGAAGAAAAACACTTACATCACGTACTATATTTACAATACAGGGTACTGTATAGTTATTATATTAATTAAAAACATTTAGATATTTAGAATGGTACGGATTGTGTGTTAAGCTGTGCAATTAAAGAGTAAACGTGCAATTTGCAAAAAGTTAGTATATATAGTCTTTTAAAAAGTAAAATACGAGTTATTACAGTGTTATTGTTGATTAGTTTAACAGCACTGGTGTAAACATCTATGTCTGTTGGGAGCAGTTTAGATTTTAGAGTCTGATAGCTGAGGTTCATACACATTATCTTTTAACAAACTCAACCTAGAACATTTGAGTTATAAACTGATTCTGGTCTGGAAGACCTTAAGTCGACAATTCAACAGATACAAGACTAAAAATTTCTGTAAATTTGACATGTTTTGTACAGTCTGGAATAAATTTGCCAGAGATAATGTAATTTTAACTCTGATGTAGTTTCTATTCACACATGAAGGCATTGCTAAATGAATCAGAAGTGCCCGTTAGAAGATTTCAAGTAATCAACTTAATTAATGAAGATCAGAGATAAAATTTGTGAGTGTTTAAACTCTGAAAAAAGGTAATCCCAGAGTGCTCTACAGGTAGCCCCGACTAATTGTCCAACCTCAGATTGAGGAGGGGTTTTATTCTACTTCCCTTCATCTTCTATTTTTTCTCCTTTGTTTTCTGTCTCTCTGTCTATAATATCAGACACCCCCCCCCAAGCAATTTTTAATAAAAGAAAAGATTGATGTAATTTTAAAAACAGGATATTTGGGGACCAGTGCTGGTATTTTGTCCTCATGTTGCATGTACAGTCTAATGGATTGAATGAGGGAAACACATGAGCTGTTTTGAGTTTCTGGGATCAATCACCGAGATAACCACTGGCCTCCTGTCGGATCTCAAAAATGTGACTAATCTGTCAACCCAACCTACACGTCCCACCCTCTCCTATCAGGACCACAGATTGAGTGTTGAATAGTCAAGCATCTGGGTAAAATCATGTAATCTCGCACACTGCACAGGGGGGAATCTCCTGATTGGGTTCATATTGATTTACTGCATCAATATTTTTCCCTCAACCTGAGCCCAAATTTAGCTAGGAACCTTTTACCTGCTATTCCTGATATAACATCCGGATTTGGTTAAATGTCATCTCCTGTTCCAGGTCTTTATCCACTTCAGCTGACATTGATTAGATCCTCTCCCTGACGTCAGCGAGGGTTACATTCAAACACACAGTCACACTTTGGAGAAACCCTCAACTGATGGTTTCTAATCTAATCTACAGCACAGCAATCTTTGATCTTTTAACCTTGGGTTTCCGCTTATATAATCCCCTCTGTCCATCGTATTATTCCCTCCTCTCTGCAACAGTGTGTTTTTTATCAGATTTCGGTCTCTTCCTTGACGTCAGTGTAGCTGCTTCCCTGCTCGGTTGTTTATTTTCCTACAGATCCCAGCGTGATGGGAGTTTATATGCCTAGGACGTGGAACAAATGACAGCTGAGGAGTTAGACAGGCCTGTGGAAAGAAGCAGAGGTTAAGAGGCCTCCAGATACCTGCTGTTAAGTGTTTTCATGCCAAACTCCAACAAAACAGATGCACCAAAACACAGCCTGTTAGAGGTTTCAGTTTTGTTCTTCGTTTAGGTTTACATATATATAAAAAAAAAAAATTACACAATGCGAAGTCAGAAAGATATCAGCAGGGACTTTAAAAAAGTAAGTGTTGCTGCCCATTAATCTATCAATGGTTATAAGATAATTTCCATACAACATGAAAGCCATATAGTTCTACCATGCAAAATTATTCAAGATTCAAAGGAGGATAATATTTTAAAGCGCTGTTGTTCTTCTCATACATCTAAGAACCGGAAGATTCAGCCAATCAACGCTCAGGGAAATTAAAAAAACTGAGAGCTTCATCTCAGAATGTATACAGGTTTCAATTCACATCTTAAAACTTAAAACCCACAACATGACAAGAAGAAGGCTGAAGAAGTGCTTTTTTTATAAGGATTGAAAGAAAAAAGGCTTAATCTCAATAAAAAAATATGACTGCTTAAGTTTGGTTTGCAAAGTTTCCTCAGTAGAATCATATGATTGGTGCAACAATATCCTTTTGACAAAGGAGACAAAAGAATAAATGATCATGCCAACTCTCAAGCACAGTGGTGGTGTGGTCATGATTTAGGGTTGTTTTGAAGCCACAGGATTGGGTGCCTTGCAGTCACTGAGTCGATTATGTCCTCTGTTTTGAAAAAAAGTACTCTGCAGTAAAATGTCAGATAACTGTGGATAGGTTTAAACTGCTATCATCAGTGGGACAATGTTCAGAATAACCACAGCAGATCTGCAACAAAGTCAAGACCTTAGACTTAATAAAATCCTGTGGTAAGCAATGAAGAGGGGTGTTCAGAAACAAATATCTCCAAACCTCAATAA
Source organism: Apricaphanius iberus (assembly GCA_028564705.1). Lineage (NCBI taxonomy): Eukaryota > Metazoa > Chordata > Actinopteri > Cyprinodontiformes > Aphaniidae > Apricaphanius > Apricaphanius iberus. The sequence continues at coordinate 1,044,007 of JAPXFQ010000014.1, read as the reverse complement.
ATTGAAGCAACATCGTAAAATAGAATGGACCTAAATATGTCACAATGATGGGAGAGACTGATAAGGTTGGACAGAAAACACCTGCTAAGAGTTGCTTTTGCTAAATTTTGTTCTTGAATCATATGTTTCTAATTTAAAATATGTGATTATTTTTTTAAAGATGAAGTTATTTGATCATTTCCAATGGAGTTCCCAGAAGCAGGGTGTTGCTTTTCTATGTACTCTTTTGTGAATAGTTTTTTTTGTCATGTTCTGATGGATACATGCCTCAATATTTGCTTAAAATGTAAATGCCTAACTTGTAAGCTTTATTTTAAATAAATAAAGCATTTTCATGAAGGAAGAGTTGGAGTTTTTTTCATACCTGGATGAGCTGCTGTTTCCCAATAAAAACAAGTTCTGAGAAACAGTGAAATTGTCAATGAGTTTTTTCCAGCAGGATAAGTGAATAAAATGGCCTCCTACACAAATAATTATTAAATGAACAGGTCAGTCAGTTATTTATCAGGTACTATGATGACATTTAGAGAAATATTGTTTATGATATATCAACTTCATGGAAAGAGGGGAAGCTGTAGATGTGAAAAGTTTATGGAAAATGTCACCACAACAGCCGCTGGTGTATTTCAAGGCCTTTAGGTCTGTTTTGTTTATGTGCCACCTTGTGATCATGCTGCACAACATTGCTGTTGTCAGCTGTCATATGTATGCAAACTATAGTTTTTATGCTCACAGAGAGTTAGTTTATCCACAACTTTGACTAAACAAATGAGAGACTGCTTGCTGTAACCTCCATAACCAAGGTACAGAGAGACAGACATGTACAATAAAATAAAATAAATATGTTCATCTGAGCTTTCCTCTCTGAAGGTGTGGACCCTTACCCCTATAGGCCATGGTGAGTCAATCAGCCCTGGGATTGTGATGATTAATGACTCCGGCCAGAGCTGGGGTTCACCTCAGACACACACAAACACGCATAACTCACATCAAAGATAAGCAAATGGTCTGCAAGCTGCCAATGGCCCTAAGTGCTCTGCAAACACTAGTAACACTGCTCTCATTTCAGAAGTGTTATTGCCTAACCGCGACTGGCTACCTCAACGCCTCCCCCAAAAAAAGTGCTTAAAGAAAACCTCAAAGATAAAGAGAAAGGAGGTTGGTTTGCTTTTATCGGGGGCAGAAAGCCAGATTTCAACAGCGGCTTGAGTAAAGATGAAACATGGTTTGAAGAATCAGCATTTCAGCTCAAAACTGGATCAAATGTGGTTGGGATTTATGTTTTAAATTCTGTGTTGTCAGTTACAATAAGCAAAATATGATCCTATTTAACAGAAAAATAGGCTTGAAAAGAAACTGGAGTCTGTGTAACTATTCTATATATGTCTTTACTAGGTGAATTCAGTGACAGAAATAAACTTTTTAGAAATATATATATATATATACACACACAAATTTGTGGCAACTCTGATGAAGATATGAAGATGTGTAAAAATACTAAAATGATTTAACATTTTATTGCTTAAGCACAACGTAAAAACAAGCTAATTTTGTTTTCTGTCAATGCTGGCAATGCCTTGTATACATCAATTTTTTCCAGATAAGACAGAACTTAGCGTTCAGCTAGAAAAACTGCACAACATTGCCACATGTAAAGAGGGAGTTTCAACCATTTCTCTATGTACACCGTCTATCAAGATCAGAGGTGTCCAAACTTTTTTTTTCTGCAGCCCAGAATACAGTATGTGCACATTTCAAAGCCTCGGCACACATTGTAACATCAAACTTGCTCTAAATCATTTAGAGTCCTAGGTCCCATGTCCTTTTTCTCCCTTCAATTGACCCGACAGGTTTCCAACAGGTTTTATGTCTATGGACCAGGATGATTATTATCCAGCTGAAAGTTATTTTTTCTCTTTTTTAAGTTCTGGTATTTCAAAAACTGATGATTCAAAGAACCATTATATGGGTTCCAGGGCATTAGAAAGAAAAAGAAGCCTACAGTATCACATCTGTTCCACCATGCCCAGCAAGAGATTATTCCCCATAAAGCCACTCTTTGACAAAGTTCCTATTCAAATTTTAAAGTATTCCCACTAGAGTTTAGTGAACTTTATATGTTTATGTTTGTGATGGTAGAGAAGAAAATGCTTCCTTGGTGATATACATGGTGACAGACGGCGTCATAATGTGATTTTGGGAACTTGGTGACCTATCCAAGATACATTTTTTTGTAGTTGCCTAACTTTGCCATCCTCTTCAGTATTCCTGGGTGCAAAATGCATTTTTGCAAACATTTTAAGGATCAGCCGACATCTGACCTTCTTGAATAAAATGTTCACTGCTTCATTTGTGATAAGTGGCCAAGAGAACACAAAACTTAAGGTGAAGGTTGGATATGGAACATGAGCATGATAGCGACATCTAGTTTATGTTGTAGTTTCAACAATAAAAACATAATTCGAGCTGTTGGGTTGCCTGGCTCGCGGCAGATACGCCCAGTGACGAGCTTCAGTTGTGTCCAGTGAAGAATATATCCTAGAGGAGTTTAGCTGACAGCTAACATTAGCCAAGTAAGCTAGTGAGTTAGCTTACCGATCCAGGAGGAAACTCGCCGTTTCCATGTGTGTTTGGTGGTGTGGAAACGTTTTATGTGGGTCCATCTAGTGCAGGCTTCCCCTAAAACTACTCCAGTTTCTGTTTTTCTGCCGTCACTCCACTCCTGAGAAGGGTAACAATATCTGGGGCTCTGAAGCAGCTGGTTGACTCGCTGACTCCGCCATTTTTCCCAGTGTGAGCCAAGTTGTCCCGACCATATAGCTGGATCATAGACACTGTATCTGTCAACCGGCTGCTACTGGCTGGTAGATGTAAACATAACATTATTGTTGTGCACATTTTACATGTACATTATATTATATTTTAATTCAAATATAATTTTTTACTTTCATTCTGCACCCATCAAAAAGCCCCATGGATGTGTTGTTTTTTTAAATGTAGCTTTTTATGAAAATGTTCCATATTCAACATTTAATGGTAAATAACCATTAAATGTTACACTAATTGTGCTACAGAGAATTTTGCTGGCGAGAGAACATACAGTAAAATTATTTTTAGTTTTTTTTGCCAACTCTGCCATTAAAATGTATAATGAAAACTGTGTGTGTGCTTTAAAAGCAAAACAAAATTTGCCTCACCATGACTTCATAACCACATGCAAATCACTGTACTGACCAAAACATTAAACAAGACACAATGTTGCAACATGTTGCATCACACTGCACTGGGTTCCCTTAATATCTCCAATGAACTGAGTAAAAAGTAAGTGCAGGCACTCAGGCCTGCAGTGTGATGCTCAGCACCCACTGATAAGCACTACTTCATCTTCTTTATCCACCTCTTTTGCAAATGGCTGAAGCACGGAGATGAAAGGAGCATCCACAGCAGGCCCCAGGTCCAGCCTGAACTCCCCTAACCCCATCTCCACCACCCATCCATCACAATCAACGCCAGCAGCCAGCCCAATTAGGCCCCGGAACACTCAGGGCCACAGCTTGATTGTTAACACTGTGAAAACAATGAGAGAAGTGGGGTGATGATGGGATACTGGGGATACTAAGGGTTGAGGGGGGGGAGTTGGATAACTGCCGGCCACATTTCCTCCCTAATGGGCTCCAAACAAGGGAACATGAGGGAATGTGGCCCTGTAACACAGGTGACCCGGAGGAGAGGTGGGGGCAGCCACACCTACCAATATACCCTCAAACACACACACACACACACAGGCCATTAACAGAGAGAAATGATCAGTGATTCATGATCACAATTATGCCAGCAAGGTTTGCAGAAATGACATTTTATGGAAAACAATAAACTACTGGATTATGTTTGCTAAGAGAAGGTCAAGTTTGAACATGAACTTGTAGGATACACACAAAAACTTTTGGCGTCATTTTCAGGCATTCCTATTACAACCATTCACCCCTTCAGCCAACATTACGCAATGATTTGTTATATTCAACTTATTGAAAAGACAACAAAGGGGACACTACACTTAGCTCTTTAGCCTTCAGAAGGTATAACTATGGTTATGGAATCAATTACAATATTTGTAACAGAAGTTCGCTCTGAGTTAATTCCTAACATAACATACAAACACAAGTAAGGAAGTACTACACAATTGTTGGGGAGTCAATCTATGATAAAATTGGGGTAATAAAATGACTTCTTACTGTAATTTTCTTTGCAAATAGTAACTCACATTAATGTATCTAGATCAGGGATGTCCAAAGTGTGCCCAGGGGGACATTTACCACCCTTTAAGATTTGTACATTCTGCAATTGGCACCACAACACAAATGATTGATGCAGATGGAGACTTTATTTTATAAGGGCATATTTTTGTTGACAATTCCATTATCTTTTAACAATCATATTTTTTTGGTTTCTTTTTAATTTCATTGCGTAGACAACTAACTCAAAAGCAGACATAGAGACACCCAATCATAACTAAAAAGAGCACATATTCTTCAAAGAAAGAGTGCCCCAAACCCTGTTTTTTTTCTGCTAAAAAAAATGATTTTTGCTTTTAAATTAGCCCCTCAGAAATATTTGAAAACTTAATGATTCCTTTTAACTGCACGGTGGCGCAGTGGTTAGCACTGTTGCCTTGCAGCAAGAAGGTTGTGGGTTCGTATCCTGGCCCAGGGTCTTTCTGTATGGAGTTTGCATGTTCTCCCCGTGCATGGGTGGGTTCTCTCCGGGTACTCCGGCTTCCTCCCACATTCCAAAAACATGACTGTCAGGTTAATTGATCATTGTAAATTGTCCTTAGGTGTGAGTGTGTGCATGGTTGTTTGTCCTGTTTGTCCTACCCTGTGATGGACTGGCGACCTGTCCAGGGTGTACCCTGCCTCTCGCCCGTTGACAGCTGGAGATAGGCACCAGCACCCCCACGACCCATTAAGGATTAAGTGGTTAAGAAAATGGATGGATGATTCCTTTTAAAAAGACAACCCTTACAAGCCCTGTGTTTTGAATCTACAATCCTTTAAAAATCTCTTTTCTACAAGTATTCTTACTTTATTTGTTTCATTACAATATCACATGTTAATTTATTATAAGTAGGTAAGCAGCAAATCAAATTCTTTAAATTAAAAATAACAGTTTCTTGGACACTTTTGACTTAATGTTTTTGGCCCAAGTAGCAAAAAGTTTGGACATCTCTGATCTAGATAATACCAACCTCTACAAGAAATTGGCTACACGCCAATAGCTTGTTTAGCGCCAATAGCTTGTTTAGCAGATATTGGCTGGCATGGAAAAAGCCTGTGCTGTAACTCATCAACATCACCAACATAAAATGTATGGAGTCTCCCAATCTCTAGGACAACCATGCTGGTGCAAACAATATCGGTTTGACAGAGCAGACTAAAAAAAGACATGTCTGAGAGTCGAGTTTGAAACAAATTACAAAAACATGGAAAAGTGCATCAGTAGCTATGTTTAGGTGTGCAAAATGTGTTTAATCTGATCATAGTACGGATTAGAATTTGACTGCATACATGGGCCCTTTAAAAATATATATCAGATTATGACAAGCGTTTACAGCCGCTACACATTTGATTGAAACAAATATGACTCCGCACATTTAAAATGGAGCAGTACAATGTTCTTCAGAGTGTGCTTTTATTTTTTTTCTGGTCATGGTTTTATATGTACAAGCTTTTATTGTGATGTACACAATTAAATTATAAACCAAATCCCTTTATTTTATTTTTTAGGCTGACGTATTGTACATCTATGCATGACTTGCCGGAAAGGCAAAGTAATGACCCACTTTTGGAATAAGGGTTTACATGCCCAACGATCTGATTAACCATCAGTATAACCCACCTCAATCGGAATTAAATTTTAATCCAAATGAGTGTAATCAGGCCAGAGTAATCTGAATGGTGTGTTTACATTAAGCCTTTTTTATTCTACCTTGTCTTTTAATCCCATTACTTGTGTCCATGTAAACTTAGCTGTTGTGAAGTACAGCGTACGATCAGTGAGACTGTGGGCCTGTTTTGCTTCCAAAGACCTGTCCTATTGGTGATCTTGAAATACTGTGCAAAGATGAATGGTCAAAGATTTCTCTCCCTGTGAAGTGGGGGCAGTAAGGATTGTTAAGACAAATCCATGGTTTTCCAGCAGAACCACCGTTTATGTAAATGTGCAATATGTAAGAATGAGATATTATGGTTATTAACTGGAGTACTGTAGTCCATAAAGAAAAACAAGAGTCCAATCTCAGCCACTTAACTCCTTCCCTTCCTGAGTTTCATGCCGAGTCACTAGTAACGGATCAGCGCCGGAAAAACCTTGATGATGAGGGAAGACTAGTTATACACAGTGAGTTAGGTGGATAAAAACATTTCATTGCAATATCGAGTAGTTGCTAATTGAAAAAAAGTATCTTGAAATAGTTTCAGAACTACTTTTTCTAAGTCACTGACAGCATTGTTAGCTCATTGTTAGCCTCTAGCCCAGTCAGTGTGAAAAATAAATAAAGTGCTTGGCCACTGAACCAAGAAGTATGGAGGTGGGGCAGATATTGTAAACATGGCTTGGTCCCTCTGCTGCATTTTTATATAGAGAAAAACTTGCAACCACCCAGCCAGCTGAGAAGGAAATCTGTTTTACTGTAACCTTCTCTCCAACATGACTGAGATATTAGACTGTTGTATGATTATTTCACTGTAAAATTATTACATATTGCTCCTTTAATGCAGAAGAAGATGTGATCCATCAGACCCTGCCACTTACACCCTTTGCTCTGTGGTCTGGTTTCAATGTTAACATGCTCCCCATTGGTTCTGTCGTGTGTTGGACCTGTGTCAGTATGACTGGTCAGTTGTGATACACATTGTATTTTGAGACCATTTAATCAAAACCATCAGAAACTTTTTTTTTTCTTATCACCCATTTGATAGGATCATACATTCCGGCCTACACTCTCCACATGCATCAGTGAACTCGTCGCCGGTTCAGCACTGCTCCTTCCTTAGACCACCTCTGATAGATACTAGCGACTGGAGACCAGCGAGGGCCCGAGTTAAAGAGCCAACAATAAGCATCAGAAAGGAAGATGTTGACCCTGTAGGAACGTTTGGGACAGCACGGACGATTACCAAGTTTCCACATGGAAGCATAACTCCATTACACTCTAGCCAACAACACATGTAACACTGTAAAAAATTACTAACTTCCTGCTAGCAGAAGTTATGGGCAGTGACCAGAGGTGGGTAGAAAATAATTAAATTTATTCAGTTATAGTTACTTGAGTAACTTTTTGGAGTAACAGCTTAACCCCCGATTAACTTGTTACCACTGTTGACACAAACAATAAGACGGTCTAAAATATTTACAACCTTTCCCACATTGTCTATACTTTGGCAGAAAGCCAAATGAATATTTTAGACAATTATTTGGATTTTATTGTAAACATTTAATGTTATCTGAGAAAAATTTATTGGAAAATGTAGAGCTGGTACAGTTGGATAAAAGAGCAGGGGGCAGGATTTCTAAAATAAATAATATTCATGTTCAGTTTTATAATTGTATTGGGTAATGAAGCATTTTAAACTAAGTAAAGTGACCCCACCCATGTCTAATCCCATTATCTTGAACAGCCTGTGTGCTGAAAAATAGTCTGCGATTTGGTGGCCGAATTTCCCGCGCTTACACGTGGATGTTACGTCAATCTACAATTCTTGCACGTTCTCGATTTAACAGGAAAAAGGAAGAGAAAGTACCCAGACTTCAGATGCGGTCAATTAAACACTACTTACTACGTCGCTAGACATATTGCTTGTTGTATTAGCGCTGGCGATGTTGGCAATGTGCGATGGCCTGAAAGTACGCTATGTCACTGATTTATTTTGTTTTTGTGCTCGCTCCCATGGTGGCTGCAGTTACTCGCAGCGCCGGCCGCGGCAGTCGCGAGTTTAATTTCTTCAATCCACCCCCTGCTCCTGTAAGTGTTTTTTCACAAAAACGTTTTTTATTATCCACCTCGTTCTCTAAATATACCAAAAATGAGCCAAACCGCGAACTGAGATCAAGATACGTAGCATACAGTTACACCTTTAATATGGACGTAAGCATTGTTGCAGAACATATAAAAGGTATCCCGCTGTGGCTGTGGCTTCTTCCAGCAGGATAATATTCCCAGCCACAAAGCCAAAAGGTTCAGGTGTGGTTTTAGGGAGAGACACTTTGAGATTTCCAAATTATCCATGTGGTTGACAAGCAAGTCCAATCTGTAGAGATCGCACCTCACATCTTACAGGAATTAAAGGATCTGCTGCTAACACATTGATGCCAGATACCACGGCACCTCCAGGGGTCTCACGGAGTCCATGTCTTGATTGGATTAATGCTGTTTTAGGCAGGTGGTTATAATGCCATGCCTGACTGGTGTATATACTCTCATGTGTGCTTTAGGTTCACAATCTGTGCCTCCTAAACCCCAGATGCACTTTGTGTTCTGGTGGATTCTGATGAAACAGGATGTATGAGGGGTGAGACAGTGCCCTCTTCTTAGCTCATTGACTGAGTCAAGGTCTGTTTTGAATTGCATTTCTCTCACGTACCGGCTCAAAGTGCCAAGGCTCTGAGCAAAACCTTCTGTTCCTACCAGATCTGGTGTTATAACCACACTTCATCTGGATTAGTGAGAGAGACCAAATGAGGCCTGTCACTTTGTTCTAAACTTTTTTAGGTGTGGGTGAGTGGGTGCCGGCTTGGTCTACATGAATTTTATGCGGCTGTATCTGAAGAAAGACATCAGGTGGTCGGCAAATCTGAAGACGATCTGGATTTGTTTATTTAGATTTTTCTCCCAGAATGTGTGTGAGTCACATATAACGGCAAACAGGTGTCCTATTTTTAGCAGAGTTAGTAAAACGTATTCATCCCACCGCCATGAGAGGGTAATTATGTTCTGTACTAGTTTGTGTGAAACTTAAGTCATCCCACATCATGGTACACCCCCACCTCTTCCTCTGCAGCTCAGTTTTGTTTTTGTCTCCCGCCCGAAAGGAGGGAATCAGAGCTGACAGGGGGGAAGCCTGCTTGACTTGACGGATGAGAGAACCTGTTTGGTGGAACGGGGACTGGATGTGCGGGAGCAGCTTTTACCCCTATCTTCTTCACAATGCGGCGTAACCGTCCCCGGCTTGGCCCGCATCCGCAGACAGCCGTGTCTGACGTGCTTGACAACAACAGAAACGGTGTGGAATTGCAATTGTGAGGGGCAATTCTTCCACGGCTTCATGGTGTGTGTCTGTGCACAAGTCAGAGAGTGCAACGGGTGTGTGTGACTTCAGCAAGCGTGCAAGAAAGTTTGCACATTTCCACGCATGTGTTTCAGTGCAGAAGCTGCTCTCCCACTGAGCTCAAGCAAATACAAACGACGTAGTGGCCTATTTGGCAGATTTCCATGCTGTTATGGGGAAAGCCCCTTCACTTATAGTGCACACATACACACACACACACACACACACACACACACAGACCACAGGATGTGCAGCCTCCATGCAGAAGCACTGACATGTCATTCTGAGGCACTAAATGGGGAGATAGTGATTTGTGATCAGAGCAATAGAAGGGTTTTACAGACAGAATTTCCTGAGAGTCTCCAGGCTTTGCTCTGGTTTTTACATTTCTGTGTGTCCTTGAATTCCTTCGCATTCCAGAGGATCAGTGTTAGGAAGCTCTGTGTCCTGCCAGCTGTGGGTAGATTTAATGCATCTGCTACTGGCTTCTCCAATACCTTCACACTGACTGTAGCTGTAAACAAACAGACAGACAGACAGACAGACAGACAGACAGACAGACAGACAGACAGACAGACAGACAGATAGATAGATAGATAGATAGATAGATAGATAGATAGATAGATAGATAGATAGATAGATAGATTTATGCTCTTCTGTTATGTTACCAGCAGTGTTTTTCTTTGAGAAATCTACCTCTCCAACATGATTTGCCTGCCTCCTACCTGCGACTGGGTCCTGCATTGTCACTAAACATGACATTAATATGATTTTCACATCCTTTATGAGTGCAGCTGAATATGCTCTGATCTACTCCTATTTGGGCTCAATGTTTAGGGTAGTTTTTCTGCTGAACCGGGTCACAAATCTTTTGCAACCTCTCAAAAGTTGTCTTCCAGGACTGCTTTGTCTTTAGCTCTGTACATATTTTCATTCTTATTTTTTAATTTTGGTTTAATCTGACCAGAGCATCTCCTACCACATGTGTTCTGTGTCCCATCAGTGTTCCATATGGACCAGATCTGTGCAGTGGATGACTAATAGGTACATATTCTCCTCCAGAGTCAACATGCGCTCACTGGCTGATTCTCGGACCAATGCTCTCCTTGCCGAGGCACTAGTTTCTGTTGGTCTATCACAGTGTTTCCCAACCCTTTCTCAAGGCACACTGACCTGGATGTTTTAGACGTTTCTCTGCTTTAACATATCTGCTACAGATTATTGGAGTTAGTGATGATCAGCCATCAATTGAAATCAGGTGAGCTGAAGCAGGCAAACATCTAAAACTTGCAATGCAGTGGTCCTTAAGGAGCAGGATTGAAATACACTGGTCTATGAAACAAAATCAGAATAAAATACATTGAAGTTTTGGGTCTAATGTGGCAATATGTAAAAACCAAATGAGGCTTATGAATGGTTTTGCAAGGCACCGTCTCTCCAGGATGCATTTTTAACAGTAAAACTTTTAATCCTTAAAAAAATAATGAGGTGGATAATGATTATTAGTGCAGGTAAAAACTCTCAACCACAACACTCACCTGGGGTGTGAATGCCTTCCTCTGTGAAAGTGAAAAATAGAGTGGCACAGTAATTATGGGGTTTGGATTTGGATAATTGAGGTGTGGCAATTTGCGGCCAGAAAACCGGCAATGGTGATTTCTTCTAGAGGAGAGCAGCTCCACAAGCACTCGGGCAGGGGAAATCCACCCTATAAAAGAAAACTACGTGCTACTGCCAGCACTCCAGCGGGTTTTCAGTGCTGCATTCTAAGGTATGAGAAAAAAAAACTGTTCAAAAGGAAGGTAATAATATTGTCGTTAACCACAAAACATAAAGCTTGTGGGCATTTTCCTCACTGGACTGCTATTGGATACAAGTTAAAACTAAGTACAAAATGAATACATCTATGTACCTAAGAAATGACCGAATAAGCACCTTGAATATATTCAACCTTCAACTGAAATTGAGTTTCTCACGAAAAGTTATTTTAGAGTAAAAATATTGGTTCTGAACGCCTCTTATGGCCCTCTGGGAAAATTCTTTCAGCAGTCGAACACTTCTTGAATTTTCTGCAACATTCTGAAACTCTGTGGCCTAACCATTGAAAATATGGATCCCACAATATTCTGAATTGAACAAAACAACAATGTATATGACCTGAACTCTTCCCCAAAAGAGTGAAGCGGCCCAAAATTCATCAGTATGAATATTCACTGTGACTATAATATTTCACTTTTCTTTTTTGCTAGAGGGACAGGTAGCTGGCTTCCCACATTTGTGCATTGGTTGAAGCTAGGTCTAAAGTGTTTATTGGTTACAGGTTTTCGAAATTCAGGGAATGTGCAGATAATTGCGTCACATCTAAGTAAAAGTAGTTTTTGTGGAGTGGAAAAAGTAGAAGAAAGTAGGCACTCGGTCCAAGCAAATTCATCCTAATGTCAAGCCATATAACCAGGGAATCTTAGCAAAGAGGTTAGCTTCTGGAAAAAAAGGTCACCCACATTGGATTTAAAACAGGGTGGATAAAAAGAAAATTGGTAGAAAACAAAATAAGGTAAACATATCAAACCATATGCTTGCACAGTCTTTTTCTGTCTGCTTTTTTGACCGCCAGGGTGAAAAAATCCAGTCATATTCAATATAGCATATTCTGTTGTTAATTTTCATGTATTCATATGTTCCAAAAAACTGATCAGAGAATCCACAGCATGCCATCACACTAAGAGCAGATTAATAATCTACATGTAATATGAATATTTCACCCACTGTGGCCTGCACTTTCCGCATGGAGCTGAACTGCTCACTGCTTGTGTGCAATGCAGACTGAAATGACCCTTCAGCCATAGCTTTGAAATCAGAAAAATTTTCTACAACTGAAGGGAACAGAATTTTTCAAGACTGTTTGAATGGCAGCTTTTCTGATCCTTTCATTGTGAGAAAATCCCCCTACAAGTGCTATTTTTGCATCAGTAGTTAGGTAGGAGATGTCATGAGGGACTAATCAGCCAAACAGATGAAGACTTATGCCCAAACACAGAAGCAGATCTACCACAGAACTGCAGATTTTTTTTTTTTTTATAACAGTATAAAATACATTAAGATTACTTAAATCCTGTGGTGGGACATTAGGAGAGCTTTACAGGAAAAGATGCCTGCAACACCAATTAATTGATTTAATGATGGAGAGAAGACTTTACCAAAATTTCCTCCCTATTGATGTGAGAGACTGATAAAGTCTACAAGTTGGATCTATAAGCTATTAAATCATTGAGTGTGCATGACGAATTTTAGAGATGAACTTCCTAGAAATTAAATTACTTTGGTTTGCAAGCCTTTTACAGACATCCCTCTGAGCTGCAAAGGTAACAAATTCAGTCTTTACTTTCTGCTCAGAGCAAGTATTTTCCTTTTCAATTAATGGCTATGTACTGTATCTCCTGTCCAGAACAAGTAGTATTTCTAGTAAAATGAGAGGCAAACGCACAGCAGTGTGCATTGAATAAATCACCCGGTTCAGTATACCCCTCTAAACCTAGGAGTAAATTATATTATTTAGTAGGAAATAATGTATTAGTGGGGAAAATTTCCTTCGGATCAACAAAAGACACTGATGTCAATCTGAATGACTGGGCTGGCTGTTGTAACCCAGTTTATGATGCAGGGAAAGGAACAAAGCAAAGAGGGGGGATTAGAGACAGGAGCCAGCCCCGTGTACAGCCTCTTTGTCTGGAATGGACTGCAGAGATGCGAGGACTGGCCCGGTTCTGGGACCTGGAGGTCAGCCAGGGCTTGAGGGGGGAAGCCAAGAGTAAAGAAGTAGCCACTCGGTCCCAGTCTGACACACAAAGAGACCTTTCTATGCTCGCTGCAGGTCTATGATGGTGCAGGGTGTCACACATTGACTGTTAGCACACATATGCTTTGAAACAATCTGTTATTTCTAATATGCAATTGGAAGCAACCAGAGTTTATCTCGTGTTCACTTTATTTTTTCACACTCTAAATAGATCATTTTAATTTTTCATTTAACTGAGAAACATCTTTAAAAATCTACAGGATTACATTGGGAACTTCTGTTGTTTTCCTACATGCAATCAGCAAAATCCCAGACTTCACCTCCCTTCACCCTGTAGAAGGGGGCCGAGGTCTGGCCCAGGTTAAGCTGTCCCAGCTCCACTTGCTGGTTAATGAAGCCTAATTACCTTGATTAAAGCCCAATTAGGAACTGAGGGTAAAAGAAGACTGGTCCTTGTACAGATGACCTTTGACCTTTGAGCTTTAGCCCTTTTTCCCTTTAGATCAGAGAAACTTAGGAAGAGGCATTAAACGAGCCAGAAGGGTTGGATATGTACATCTGTGTGTGTAAACAGGCGGTAGTGATGGTGTCCTGTTGACACAGAGCAGCCATGGCCTCCCTGCTGTTTTACCTCCTTTACACATGGCCACACTCACACATAAAACTCTCCCTCTCATAATAGAGCCATTAAAGAATCATGCAGTCAGAGAGGTTCCATCTGTTAATAATCCAGCAATAAGTTGTTCTGGCTGATCAAACAACGATTGTGAAAGCTTTGGGTCGGGAGAGTTTTGCATGCTGCAACATTTGCCTCCAAGTTTTAAAGACACTCCGACACATTGCAGATATTTGCCCTCTGTCGCCTTCTGAAGGGTTGCAGCATAATGCCACTCTAACAAATACAAATCTATATGGTGCGCATTTGAAGAAGCCAGTGTAATGATGGTTTTACAAGCTCGCTAGCCAATTCAACAAAAACCTCAAACTAACAGCGTGTCAGTTGGTAAACCATCAAACAGTTTTCCCGTTACCGTATCACATCATCATGCCCAACCAAACACAATAAACGTGGAACAAGCATTTATTAATCACCAATCCAGTAGCAACACGACATGACAGAAAATATCTTTCACAGCAGAGAGGGGAAAGAAAAGTTGTCATACCTGTATCATCTTGTGTCTTGCTGCTTTCAGAAGCAGCAGGAGGAACAGCGGGAGGTTTGCTGTGAGCTTTAGGCTTTAACGAGGGGAAGAACCTGATCATGAGTTGAGAAGCTGGTGCAGCTTCGACGTCCAGCTTCGCGTCTCTGCTTGCTGATACACACCTGAACACAACCTTTCCTTGTGATGGTAGCAATGAATGCACCGCTACCAGCAATTATATCGGGTATCAGCAGCAGGACCCTCCTATGCAGTGACAGCTCAGAAAATGAACTTAATAAATACTGCTGTGCCACCAAAAATGCTTTAAAAAATATATGTATATATGTTTTGTAAAAGACAGAGTATAGATCTTTAATATTACACACAATACTACTCTCTCTCTGAGTGCTTCTTCTGTTGTAGCAGTCCAGTAAGTCCAGAACTTACTGGAGTGCACCAAGATTTTCTAATTTTTTACCCATTTAAAGGTGGATTTGCTTGTGTGCTTTGGATAACTGTCTCTACTGAAATAAAAACCAAAGAGTGATTGAGCCTAAGGTTTTGAATACATGGCTGGATACTCTCTCTCGGGATTTTATGGTAGAGAGCAGATGTCATCAATCCAACGGTTACACCAAGTCGTCCAAGTCCTGAGGAGGAAAAGCAGCCCCTCCTATCATGGGCTTTTTCTAAACAGGACACATTCCTCAAAAAAGTATCACTTTTATCTTGTCAGTCAGCCCAAAATTCTTGGGCATCATCAAGAGTTTAAATAAAAAAAAATTTATGAGACAGGCTCTTTGTGTCCTTCTTGCCTAGTAGCGATTCTGGCCTTTCAATTCTTTAATGAAAGCCATTTTTTGTCTGGTCAGTAGCTTCCTAATTGCCAAATTGTGCAAACTGACTTTAATTAAAGCAGTTGAGATCTTCAGTGCTTTTCTGTGATAGGTTGCCCGAGCACTCTTGGTGTAATGTTAGTAGGCAAGTTGCTACTGGAAAGATGAAGATTGGCATTAAAATCTTTTGAAGACTAACTGATTTTAAATAAGTTTTTTTCTTACCTGATCTTCAATAGTTATTTATTTTACATAGAGTCAGGCTCTATATAAAATAACTGGACAGTGATCAGATCTGGATTTAGCTTGTAGAAAGATTGGTTGAAACTTGGACACCTTTGGGATTTCCAACAAGACCACAAAACCTGAAGGCACATCATAAGTAAGGAGGCTGACATTAAGCTGTGGCCCTTTGAAGGTCAAAGAAAAGTATCAAAAAGCATATTGTGAGGAAACTATTTTTTGAAATATAAAGGTTGTCATTACTTTACTACCTCTATATATGCTCTAGTAGGTGTGTTTGTTTCATTCAGAAGAAATACCTGAGGTCAGACAAAACCCCTAAGGTGATGCATGATGTCTTTCATGAATCACTTCACGTGGTCTGTGCTGGTTTTTTGAGTGTGTGTGTGCTTTATAGCCTGTGAAATAAAGATGGGGCAGGGTAATGCTTGGAGAAAGAAATGGACGGGGTCATGACATAATCAAGCACTGATTTAAGCCAAACTGCCAACACACGTACACTGTCTCCCTTGGGCCTGAGATAACCAAGTTAAGAGCCCAGGGGTCAAAGGCCAAGGCTCTGTCTCACAGGGAACACATGGAAGGGATAAAGAGACTCTGGATTCCATGAAGTATGAGTGGTGTCTAACTTATTTATGAATCCAGAAAAAACACGACAACCCAGCTCCCTCCTCCTATATCCAGACCAGCCTCACAAATTTAGAGAGAAAGATATCAGATGTCTTAAATTTTTCTGTTATATTTAAGGTACTTTTATTAAAAAGCAAAAACTAAGGCATTGAGTTTATATGCCTGTTTCCTAGAAGAAACATGGCCCAGTAGGTGTTGTATAACCATCAAGCAAATGCTCTGAATGAGTAAACTCTTGTTTCTAAATGTGATACCACAGCCATACTTCAACATTAATGTGATAGTTTGAATTTCTTTTAAGTAGGGTTCTGTGTTGAGGGTATGAGCGGTTGATTTCTTACCTGAAGTTGCAGATAAGTCCTTTATGATCTCAGTTTGAAGGTTTGGACTGTATGGGGTCAAAATTGTGTCAGACCTAAGGTGACCAACCTTCCTCTTTTTCCCCGACATGTCCACTTTTTACGTGCTGTCCGGGGCATCCATGGAGATTTCATAGATTGATGAAAATTTTCTGGTTTTAATCATTACAAAGGGGACTAATGAGCATATTAAATTGACTGGTTCAATACATGTAATACGAAACCCTTTTTCTCATCTGACATTCTCTTCAAAATGTTGCTTAGTAGACGGTCCTGGACCGTTCATACACGGACCGGTCAACAGGCTTTGGATTACTGTAATGCATTGACCTGCGCTATGCGCCAGCCGTTGTGACGGTTTACAAGATATCAAAGCGCAAGTTTAGCTTTTTAGATGAACCAAGCTTGCACAGCTGGCAGATGTTTTTATGCGTTTGACAAAAGTGGCATAGATCCAGTTGGTCCACATGGACAAAAAATATACAATAATGCTTGTGAAAGTTTATATATAAATTGAAATCTAAAGAATGGAGTACAAATTACTGTATTTCTGAGACTACTGCTTCTTGCTGTTGTTATTATTATTAAATTAAAAAGAAAATAATCCTATTTTCTCAGAACATTATTCCAGACTTTTGAATAATTAAAATTGTAAATGTTGTAATTTGGAAGAAATCTATTAACAATTCCCAGTCTCTTTATCAGACTTATGAAAGTCTATTAGAAGTAGGGCAGGGAGGTATGCCGAAAATTTACAGATACCAAAATGTATGACTGTTACTTACGTCATTTTGCCCGTGCCGGTAAATTCGGTATGTAAAAAAAATGAAAACATGTGTTTTAGTTTAGCGGTGCTTCTGTCCCTTTAAGAAATCAGGCCAATAAGTAGCTACCACTGCTAGGTAGGAGTGAGAGGGATATCATATTACTGGACCAATTAGTCCATAGGTGGGCTTGTTGGTTTGCTTCGGCACGCTTTGGACCAAAGCAATGGTAGCCAAAAAAAGGGATCAGCTCTGGCCAAACACAAGTAATGGGAACATGCCAGAACAGTTCTGAAGGTACCAATTCCAGACTGTATTGGCCCTAGTGGAAAAGGGGCATAACAGGCTTTTGGACTTATCTTGGCACATAAGCACCAGCAACCCACAAGCCTGCAGAGGATGGATGGATGGATGAATAAATCCCAATAATTCAGTAACTTTTAGATCCAGGTTTAGCAGCAATATCTCTCTTTAGTTGTTTTCAGTCTTGCTTTATCAGTCCTTTCAGTCTTTATTATGATTGATCAAGTCGCCACTTCATTTCTTTGAAGTTGTGGCAATCATTTATGAACTTTTGGTTAGGTTGGCAATCTCCGCACTTTAGTCAGATTATGCTCTGGATATTGACTCGGCCATGGCCAGGCCCCCAGGCTGTAACACCACTCCACAACCATCCTTAAAATTTGGTACGAGGTCTTGGAGTTCTGGTTCCAGCATATTTGAGTTTCCTTTTGAAATACTGGGGACGACAAATTTAAGAACTGGACCTGCTGATAAATCACAGACTATAGGATTTATCAAACCAATTAAAGCCATCTGAACGCATCACATTTGCAAGGCAGCAGAGTACACAAACATACCAGTAGGTGGTGGTAATGTCTGAATTACTATACTATATTGCTGTTTCGTTCTCAAATAAAATAAATGCCATTTAAAATACTTTAAGCTTGTCCCAGAAAAGGACTACATGTCTCACTTCTCAGGTGTGCCTTGTGAGTGACATACATGCAGGCACCAATATTGGCATAAGGAGTGAGACCAAAAGTGCTAAATATGATAGGAGGTAGAAGATAAGAAGGCAGCATGACGAACATGTCATTGAGCTCATCACTTAAGGACCCTCAGACAATAGCAGTGAAGTAATAAACTCAAGAGCATGCAACAGAGGCTTGACGAAGACAATGGCTCCGACACATTGAGAGGTGATTAAGAAGCTTCCTTCCGCTCCACTTTTTTTTTAACTCACATCTTTCCTTTAGTCCCTTAAAATGTTTATGCCTTACTTTTACACCTTGATAACTACTCTGCTTTGAATTAATTTCCAAGACTCTTTAACTTGCATTCTATCTCTTGCAACTTCAGACTAATACAGGTACTTTGGTATTGTTCTTGTCTGGCTTTTGCAACTTCTGTTAAATATCTTGTTTTACTGGCTCTTTGTACACATCTCCCCATCCAGTCTCCTTCAGCATCTTTCCACACCAAATTTTGTTTTCTCTAACGGGAAGTTGGACAACTGTCAAACATGAGACACAGCGTGCTCATCATATGTTGCATTGTTTTTTGTGTTCACTCTTCGTATCATATTTCAAAGCAGTCTGATTGCAGGGGAGTCTAAAGGAAGAAGACCAGTGAGGGGTTGAAATACTTAACCTCCTATCTCTGCTGTTTTTACTCAAGGCTGAATTGGTGTGTGTATAATACTTGAAAGAGGATGTGATTGTTGTCATTACACCCTCTGGAGAAACTGAGGGTAAGGAGTTGAAACCTTCAGGATGTTGTCTTTGCAAAGGACAGCCAGTTCTGAGTGGGAGACAGGGGAGGGAAAGCTCAGCAGGCTCTGGGTGGTGGAGGATTACTCTTCCTGTGTTTCTTTTTTAATGCATTCATTGTTCCACTGCAAGTTTCAAACTAGAAGAGTACTCAGAGTGCACAGACCTGCACGAGGGCCATTCACTCCCCTTTCTCATGTTATGCTTGCAGTACTTTTCCAATAAAATGTTAAAGAGCTACATTGTGCTATTTTGTGTTGTTACAACAGAGAGGGGATTTGCATATGCACGATTAATTTTCTGTGCATAGGCTACAACTGTAGAATAAACTTGATAATAGGATGTTCTGCGCAAGGGGAGCCGCTTGTGAGCTCTCAGGAGAGGAGGGGAGGTTAGCACCGCTGGTCAATGCGTGGATGCGCACTTCATGTCGGATCAACCCCAAAATGTGATCAGTTGTTCCTGGTCCCATTGTGGACATTTCCTGAGAATTTGACCTAGAATATGGCCACAACCTTTTGAGTTATCTTGCTACCAGACACCCAAAGAGGTAGACATAGACAGACGGACAAATGACTGGCACAATCATATTACCTCCTTGGCGAAGGTAATCATGGATATATTTAAATAGGAGCTTGAGGTTTCTGGCAGGATCATCTCTTCTGAACAGATATCTTATAAGTTATCCTCTGAGATCTACTTTGGCCACTTCCGGAGTTTGTAGGTAAAGCCTCAAGTCCACCAAACCAGGGTGGCTGTAACTCAGGGATCAAAGCTACAACCTGATAGTTGTAGGTTTGATTCCTGGTTCCACCTGCTTGAGTCCTTGGACAAGACAATTCACCTTATACCTGCTGGTGTTAGCCAGAGGGGCCAATGGCGCAAAATGGCAACCTCACTTCTGTCAGCCTGTCGCAGGGCATCTGTGGCTACAATCGTATCGTGCTTCCTCCAGTGGGTGAGTGTGAGAGTGAATTAATTATAGAACTGTAAGTGCTTTGAGGGCCTTAAAAAGTGCTATATACTGTAAATGCAATCCATTATAATTAATAATTTTTGGCCTCAATGAGGACCCTCCACAATTTTCTATTTTCTCATCGAATCCTCTGTGTAACTTGAGCTTTCCTTTTTTCCTTTGTGATGTTGCTGTCACTTGAGATTGCTCTCAAAAATTGTACATCTTTCATAAGACATGTCTAGAAAGTACAGCTGTTCATAATAAGAGCCTCGTACCCCTTTTTTTTAAACATCCCCCATAGTTCCAGGACTTTGACTGATACTGTTCTAACTTAGAGGTCTTCAAGTAGTTTCAACCTGACTCACTCTTTGTCTAACCACAGTATTCCGTGAACATACATCTTCAGTTCTGATGACTGTTGGTAGAACATAAACCGCAAACTGTGCAAGTGCATCTCTTCATCCATTGAGCCATGGAAGCATGTGTAAACACCCTGATGAAGCAGAGGATAGATGGATGGACAGGAGGTTACGGGGCAGCCGGTCGGGCACGTAGTTTGTGGGGACATTGTTAGAAGACAAAGGATTTCTTTCTCCTAACTCCTTTCTTCACTTTTACTCATTCCAACTTGTTGATTGATGGCAGAAAAAAACTGATTTGGTTAAAGTGTAAGCAATCAGGCAGAGTTTCAACTGGTAAACACATTCAGATGTGAACACGGACACATAGCGAGGTAATCCCTTTAGCATCTCCATGGAGACTTTAGTGTGAGGGCTCTGTGGGGGCATACCAGCCCTTCCTCAAACCAACGAGGCTGGGACTGTGGGGAAAGCAAGGCACTGTGCCATGAAAGCATGGCATATCTGTATTTGTGCCTGCCTGGGTGCCCTTTTCCATTTTCATGGAGTTAATCCTGGCTCGCCTAGGCGAGTCTGGTTGTGCATAGCTAATCACTCTGGGAGAAGTTCAAACAGCATCAGTATGCATGACCCTGAATCTCCTTGACACCAGCAGCCAGGACAACAGGCCTCTGCACCACAGTCTTTCTCCGGACCAGCACATGGCTGCTATGCTGCTGTGGATTCTCCATCTGAGGATTTGAGAATTTGTAGGTGGAATAAGACAACGATTTCAGGTATTTTACTGAATTTGAAGAATCTCAAAGTAATATAATTTTATCCATTTCCAAAGCGTTCCAAAGACTGAAATAAGCAGACAACCATACTCATACAATGGCTTCAAACAGTGGCTTTAAACTTGCCTGTGGTAAGATAATATTAACTCAACTTTGTAAGTCAGTCTACAAAGTCTGTAAGAACTATATTTTTTCAATGTCTTTAATCAAAAATAGGTGCTCCACGGGGATGTTTCTTATTTCCCCAGTTATTTTCAGTTTAAACATATACGGCTGTAAGAGGTACACTATCATGAGTTATTCAATAACATGTTGCTTGCCTCCAGGATGTTAACAACCCCAGCTACACTTAGGAAATTAGCGTCACTTGGTTTCATCATTCGATTTGACTGCAGCTATATAGACCCCAATGTTACTGAAACCAAAGAGCTGTGCCTTTAGAGGAAGATAGTTTGTATTCAAACTGAGAAGCTTTAATCACAGTAAACAGACTGAGCATAGATTATAGGTCATTTACTGAGAATGTTCTCTCCTAACATCTTGGCAAAGTAACCTCTCCATTAAACCATCTTAAATCAGGAGATCAGTGGGTCCAGGGAGATCATTGGCTCAGAGTCATTCAAAGCTTAAAAGGATCCCATCCTTTTTCCTGATTGTTTCAGTAACTGCCATCTGAGAGAGGATCTAAAGGACAGTGAGCATAAATAATTTCAAAAACAGATATTTCATGTGTGCTGTACTGATTTTTAACAGGAAAAGACATAGAAACAATGTTACATTTTCATGGTCTTTGTGTCTTTCAGGACTTTTCTATACAAACTTTTCTTGCTAGATGCTGTTGAGAAATGAACAGGGGTGTACCATTGTATTATCTTGTTTACCTGCACAATTCACCTGAAAAACAATCTGTCAAAACACTCTAGCTGCAATTAGGTTGTTTATGCACACTTTAAAACGTTTACTTAAGTACATTTTTGTCTTCTTTAGATGGAGCCTGTCAGCTTCCAACATTTTAACTTGACAGTATTTCAGGTCTACATAGCAAAAGTTCTCCAAATTTGTCAGATTGTGAAGACAGTTCCTTTTCAGGGGACTCATCATATTTTACACCAGATCTAGATCTAAACTTTGGCCTTTCCAACTTTTACTTCTTCCTCCGTTGAACTCTTTTGTTGATATAAATGGGTGTTCGTCTTCTTGTGGATCCTGATTCTTCAACACCTGAGGTATTTGGGTCACTCCGACAAACACTCTGCTTTCATGTGAAGAGATGTAACCCTATACCGTTGCCACTGCCATGTTTCATGGCGGGTGTAAATTTATTATTGTCATTCTCACGTCATGTTTTTTTTTGTGGCAAATATACAGTTTCATACACATGCTGAATATAGGATGTTGTTGTCACATGAAATATAAAACCAGTACTCATTAGAAATTTTTACTCCTATTCCTCATGAACACGAGAGTTGAGTTTACGCAGTGACGTAAATAAATAAAACGCCAATATCTGGCTACCGCTTTGACCAAACAAACTTATCATACATCAAAATATCAAGCAGAGACTCCTCAACAAAAGCATCCACATCAATGTTATATCAACCAGACACAGCTCAAACAGCAGCCAAAGTAAACAACTAAACTATATAACTACATCTGTCTCAAAAATTTGTTTGTGTGTTTTTTATTTCCATAATAAAAAAGACAGCGCCGAATCCTTAGCATCACAAGAATCTGAGAGCTACCTGAATCCATCCATGTAAAGTTTTGTTTCAAACCATCAAAATTTTCAGTCAGGCACTCAGCAAAACTCAACAAAAACACTTTAAAAAAAAAAAGACCAAGTAAAATCTGTCTTACCTTTGCGTTATTTTCATAAAAAGTTAATTTCAAATGAAAACGGGATATTTGATGTACTACTGTAACACATAGGAACACATAGAAGCCATTTTGTGTTTTGAGCAGCAACCAATCAGAGCTTAGAATAGCTCCATATGGAAATCCCGTCTTTGTGTCACAGCCCTAGTCCCCCTGTATTTTTCCTTGTCATTTTTCAGGGATTCTGGACAGGTAAGAACTGCTGTTAGCATTGGTTTCTGTGGAGTCTGCTTTTCAATGAGGTATGTCATGTCACATGGGATGAAGTTTGTGAAGCTGATTCAGAATGCGCAAAGTCAGAGCATCGAGGAGATTCTTCTCTAGTTTATTTTATCCTATTTTACTTGACAAATTAAATTGTTCACAACAAAGTTTTATGAAGTATTTTTAATTGTATTTTAATGACCAAATATATAATAGGATCCCGAATTTTCTGTTTCATTGAGATATTCTATATTTGACTTTTTGTGCAAAATCTGGTACAGCTGGATTCTGCATATACTTTTTTCAATCAAAAACATCAATAACCTTCATTTAATTGTTATTACAGACACCAACAGTTGGTCTAAAGTAGGAAAAATTAGTAGTTACTATTTATGATTTTTATTTGCTTCTTTACAATGAAAATAAGCTGCTCAGCTATCTAAAATGTGTATTTTTTTAAAGGTGGAATTCATATTTTCTTTCTTTCAACCTCAATTACTCATGCCCACTATGATTTTCTTGAGAATTTTCACATTCACAGTATCCACATAGACCTTATTTGAGAGCAATTTGAACACTTTAGACCTTTTACCAAAAGCCTTCCAGAGTGTGGGTATACCAAATTCAGAATAAAACAGCCTAGGGCTTAAGAGGGTAAGCCTAGTTTATACTTCTCTGTCTCTGTAGGTACGGATAATCACCAAACCCATTATCTGTCAACACAAGGGCTGTCCGTCTCTCTCGTAAGAATGGACGTGGTAGAGACCAAATGTTTAACTATATCTCAAACACAAGAGTCTGTGATTGGTCAGGCCAGGTTCATTTCATCAGAACGCTGCTAATCAATGTATTCTGTAGTCAGTGCAGCTTTTGGGCACTAGATGCTTTGTGGTATTTTGCCGATTTTGAACAGAAGGAGGTGTAGAGAACATCAAATCAGACCACTTTGTATGTTAATCTCCATGCATTTCCGGAGTATTAATTGAGCTGATTTGTGGTAAAAAACCTTTCTAGCTTCATTAAAAACTCCTTGAGTGGATGTGCTTTACAAACTGAAATAAATAAACGTACACGTCAGTGTAGACCCACCAGGAAAGGTCTGCACCCCCTGCTGTCCTGGTAGGGAATTGCAACACTGACACACCAACAGAGAAGTATATCAGGAGAATGTCTCTGTCAATACTTGTGGGTGAAAACTTGCTGACATAGACGTATAAAATAGGCTTTAGATATTGAAAACACAGAATGACCATAACATTAAGAAGAATGGAGACTTGAAGCTCAAGAAATACTAAGAAGAGGAGAAGTTGTGCAGAGTCCAGGCCTCAGTGATACTAGGGGTCATTTAGCGGCTACAAACGGTTTCTTTCTAATTTGTCTGTTCTTCTGCTTGAACGGAATCGGACATATGTTACATTAACAGAGGAATAATCTCATATTATTTGGAGTGTATACAGTTTTGTAATCCTTAAAGAGCAAAATATTAAGAATCAGAAATAACTATTAAACAAGAAAACAACAAAAAGGGAAAAGGCTAAAAAGCAGGATGGACAAAAAACAGGAAGGAGAAGGAGATTTAGGGCTTAGAAAATGATACAACCCCATGGCCTCTGTTCTCAATATTGGCTGTTGGTTCGCTCCAGTGATCTAAGCTTGACCCCCCCCTGCTTGGTCCCAATTTTCTCTTCATGAGTCAAATTAGTTCCAATACCGAGAGCTTAGTTGGGCTTGAAGAAACAGCTGGCTCTGTGTGAGGCCTTGGATCCAAAATGGCTGACTGATAACAACGGTATAGGTTGTGTTAACATATACATTCCTCTCCCACAGGCTTCAGGTCAGGGAGGTGAAAGTATGATTTTCAAAATGTAAACACAGATAGGTTTTTTTGGTCTGTTAATGGCTAAAGCTGTTTCTTGTGGAGTTTGATGGAAAATTGTCATAATAATGTTTTTTTAGGTACGCTTACATTGACCAGCACAAGAAAAATTAGTAAAACAATTTAGGATGCAAACATATTTTGTTGAATCTCTCATTCAAGTTCAGATTGAAAAACAAAAAAATACAGAACTTCACTAGCTTTTTTTGCAAAAGTCCATACTTCAAAATATACCCTAATTTCTGATAAAAATATAAAAAATCTTTTGGTTTTCATCTATTCTACACATTATAAATGCACAAACCGAGTTTAAAGGTGCTCACAAGTAAATTACAATATCTTGATAATGTTTTTTATCGAACGAAAATCCAATAATCACTTTCATAGAAAATTTGAATATTACTTATGACCAATACAAAAAAGGGTTTTTAACCCAAGAATGTCAGCCTACTTTAAAATATGTCAATGTACCACTCAAAAACTGTTTGGGGCTCCTATTGCATGAATTACTACATCAGTAACATGGAATCGATCAGTCTGTGGTTCTGCTGAGGTGTTCAGCTCTCATGCATTTTTGAATCTGGTCTGTCGGATCTTCTGAATATTACCTTCATAAATTATGTATGGGGTTTTAGGTCAGGAAAGTTTGCTGGACAACAGAGCAAAGTAACACTATGCTCATCTCGCCACCCTTTTGGCACCTTTAGCACTGGGAAAATTATTTAAAGTTTAGTGTTATTTAGTGATAAGTAATTATTAGTAAAGGCGTCTGGGACACATGACATATTTGGGACTCAATGAAGAGACTGAAGTTGGAAAAGACTTATGAACATTTTCCCTACTCTGGTTAACTGAAGGACTCTTGTTGTTGTTGTTATGTGTGTACAGTAGGCCAAACACTTCTGATAGAAAAGCTCTGGAAGCTGACACAGGCTGGCAGAAGCACCATGTTATGGGAGAGAGCTGCCTGAAGAGGGCTTCCTGTACCTTTAAAATAAATATGTTAAAACACTAATTGCGACTGAATCATTCTTATCAGTATCTTCGTCTATATGGAGCTCTTCCACAACAGGCACCATGAACCGGACATAAGGACTGCAACACTTGCAGTTGTGTGTTGTTGCTCTTAAAATCTCTTCAAGAGTTTGAAGGTGTTGACTGAGTCAGAGCTTGGAGTCACCATCCTCCTGTTTTACCTGCTGCTTCTGCATCTCTTTCCCAGATATGTTTCATTCCACTCAACTTTTCATAAACGTGCTTGTGTACATCCATCAGTAAATGGTCAGCTTCTTAATCACATGTCGTTTTTCTGGAGGGGCTATTGGACAACTGCTAAGTAAGCCGTCTTAACATAACATTTATGTGTTGAAAATCCTTTTTTAACTGGTACTATGTCATATGCAAATTTTATAGAATTTTTAATAGATGTACCTTTCATGATTAACAAAAATAATAACACCTGAAAGTAATCCATCTGTATTTAATATAATCCATATATATCAGTTTCAGTTTTTGAAACAAATTATTACAATCAATTCAATTTTTTTGTGATATCCTGATTTATTTGGATCCAAAATCTCATTATGTTTAGGCATTTCTACAAGCCTACCAATAAAATCAACTTTTCTTTTAAACTCACATTTTACCACATTTTGGTTTTGAATTTTACAATGAAACACTCTTTGGAGCTGCTGCCATATCCATATGTGCCAACTAATGCTCTGCCTTTGGTCCAAAATGTGAGTAACAAAACTGTCTATGTCCATTTTAAGTTGAATGGCTCGTAATGTTGTGTATAAGTCTGGGATTTAACTTTTGACGGCACGTAGCACTTTCTGGTAATCCCCTCAGGTTGTTACGAAATTAACTCGATTTGCTGCCGACTGTTTTCAACAAAAACAAACATTGTTTCCCGATCGAGGATTCAGTTTTATGTGCACTGGCTGGAATAAGAGAAACGCAAATTCCATGAAACGACAGAAAGCACACAAAAAGGTCCTGCTGAGAGGTATTAGGGATTTTTTATTGGTGAGGAGATGAGAAGAAAACAGACGAAAACAATGAAGACAGGAAAGTGGAAGAGGTTGGGGAACATTTGCTGCTGTCAGTCTGTCCTTTAATCCCCCAGGATTTTTCCTGCCTCCCTTTCCCACGTTCTTGGTGTTAATTGATAAACTCAGGGAGGGAACTAGACCCATGACTAATCACTCCGGCGCTGCTGTTTTGCTGCTGCTGCTGGTGTGTGGGTGTGTGTGTGTACAGGTCAGTGAAGTGTGTGTTGGCCCCCACTAACCTGGCACAGTTAGAAAACTAGCATCATCACCAGTCTGCTCTTGTTTCATGCCAGCACCTTGTTGTTGGATTTTCCCCTTGAAAGAGAAACCACTCAAACTTTAAATTCTTTGGCCAAATTACAGTCAGATGCATTACTCAGTAAAACATTATATGCCATGACTATAAAACAAGCAATGAATGGTCTAAGTGTTCCCTTGTATTCCTCTAAATCTGAGCACTTAACAGAATCTGTTTTCTTTTAGGACTGCAGCAGACAGATGAAAAAAGAAAAAAAACGCTTTCCTGTTTTTATTGCTCTCACTCAAAGTTGTTCATATTAAAGGTCCAAAATAAGGAAATAGGATAATTATGTTTATTTAAACCTCTCACCAAAACTGACTCATTTTTCTCAGAAGTTTCTTTTGCTTTCTTGCTCTATAGGACATGTTTTTCTGTGTCCATCGGTTGAAAGATTTAGGGCAAAAACCTTTTTAAAGTTTGTTACAACTCTCTCCACATTAACTGGCGCCCGTGTAGAAAAAACCTGTAGGAAAAAAAACCCCGAAAAAATAATAATTTGCAGTGGTACGATTTCACGCTGAAATTCTTGGAATAATCCAAACTGTAGTATGGGAACGTTTATTGCGTGAGTAAAACCTTCAGAAATAAATGTTTTTAACAAAAAGAAATGTACCCTATTTTGGTTCCCTTAACATCCATAACAGCTTATTCTTGCAGGGTTGGTTAGACCCATTCAAAGGCAAAACCGAGACAGGAAAAGCAACCATGTGCAGTTAAACCTAAGGATAATTTAAAGAGACCAATTAACCCAATTGTTGGATTACAGTGAACTCCTAGTATTTGCAGGAGTTAGGGGCCTCCACTGCTGTTATAGAAGTAATCCATGAATTCTTGAGACTTCTTTTTAAAACACTTAGAACTTCTTATTTTAATAAGTTAAAAAGCAAATCTACCTCAATATGCGTTATTAGATCTAATGGAAACGGTTTTAGGATTACCACAAAAGCTAACATCTACATTCTTCCATATTTCTGCTCTTGGGAGTACAGCCAATCAGCGGCAAGGCAAATAGTGTCTCAATTAGCTTTACATTTAGTTTTATTTCTGCTTTCTAAGCTGCATTTTCTTTCAAATATTTTTATACACTCTGCAGTTTTGCTCTACAGAAAAATTAAAAATAGTTGAAGGTCCACTGTACCCAGAGAGAATGCATGCATCAATGGGAAGAAAATACAAACTGTTTGCAGAAAGATCCCAGGATGTGATTTTAAAACAGAACCTTCTTGCTATGATGCACAGTCCAGTCAATACACCTATTAGGTATCAGAAAATGAGTGTTACTGAAAACAAAACTGTGAAAATTAGCAGAAAACAGAGTCTGAAGTAAAAAATACAAATCCATAACGTGTGGAGCAAAAACTAGAGATAAACAAGGTAGGGAGAAAATCTGAAACTGGAACATGGAGATTGTTAAATACATGTAGAATGAGGTTGAGGGTTTGGGTGTCATCTACCTTGCTATGTTTGTGTTTGTCTGTCTTTACCTCCCTCTCACCCTTCCTGACGTGCTACAGATCCTGCTAAAGTTGAACTTCTACTAAAGTCACTGCACTCCTGTCTACTCCTTTTGCTAGTAGTCAACTGCTTGTCCATCTTCATCTGTCTATTAATGGTAACAGCAAACCGAATCTTACTGGCATAATTTTCCCCCAGATCAAAAGCTCCTCACCTCCAAATGACGGTAACCTCCAAGATTAAGTAAAATCTGAATCATAACTGCTACAGTTCTCAAGATCCACAGGCTCTGGAAGGCTTCTGTGCTTACCTACTTAATATACAATAAATCAAATTTCATTTTACTCCTTTTGTCTAAAATTAAAATATCCAAAGCCAACAGTCTGAGAATTTCAGTAAGGAGTTTGTTTGGGTCGCCAAGTCCACAAGACAACCATTAGATTATTTATATAATGGATCCCTGACTTTTCACAGTGTAGAGTGATTCCAAAATGTTTATCAAATTATTCACAGAAAATTTTATTATTTGTGTTTTTAAAATGAAAATAATTGAAAATGTTTAAATACAGTTTAGGGAGTTGAAATACAGAGACATAATACTAATTGACGCTACAAAAAAAAAACATAAGTGAATACTATTTGGTGACTGGTGTTCAAACTATTAAAATAAATAGGCAGTGGGGGAAAATATTTGGGAGCCACTGGTAGTCCAAGTTGTCCCACTTGAAAAGATGAGAAAGCTCTGTAATTTTCATCAATAGTAAGGGAGACCAGGTCTGGTTATCCCATGGGTTGGTTGTCACATTGATTATTATAGACGCATAGGAGGCACTGTGGTTTGATGTTGATATCAAACATTCGGCTCATTAATCATTCATCTTTTGATTTGAACATCCAACAATGAGGCGAGGACACATTCTGTATTTTTGAGGGGTCAGAGTAATTTGCCATCTTGATGTTGTTTTTGTTGTAGAATTTTTTAAGTTATTAGCTAGACACAGTAATTAATAAATAAAAAATGAGAGCAATCATTTGTTAAGATATCTTAAGCAATGTGTTATCCAGCTGAGATCACTTGAGGATGGTTGTCTCACTGCTCCAAGGTGTTAATTGTCACATGTTACAGTCAACTGAATAGTAATTTCTTTGTTTCTTTAGCTTGCAGAGCAATCAAGAATTTCAAGCAAAATATATGTGATTCTTGTATTTTTGTACTTCAACATAAGGCTAAATAGTTTATATAAAAGTTCAGAAAAACAGAGGGAGAAATATTTTAAAGACCTAATACATTTGTATGGATTGTCATTGTTAAGAACAAAGTCGTGTTAATCTTTTTCTGTGTATATATCTATATTTTAAAATTGCTTTGTTCAGTGCTATATTTTTCAGCACTAGACATCACTTTACCACTTACCAGAATAATAGATTTCTTCACCATATTTTAGGGTTTGAACTTAAGGAACATTTAATATTATTTATTTTTTTGATCAAAGAATTTTTTTTGTTTAAAAAAAGTTTACACAGTTACACAGAAGATCTGCATAGAAGTATGGGCAAACATAGTAGTTAAAGTGTTTGCAAATTTGAAGAACTACAGAAAATGTTTGACCTCTCTCATTGCCAACCAAGTTTAAACTACAAAGTATTGACGTGAACTTTTTCTTTGGACAAAATACTTATTTTTTGCACCATTATACAAATAAATTCTTTAAAAATCTTACAATGTGATGTCTGGTATTTTTTTCTTTTGTTAGTTTTTTTCCATTTTGACTGACATTTGAAGTGTACTTTTGATGAAAATGAAAGACCTCTCCCATCTTTTAATTGGACATCTCACACAATTGGTGGCTACCAAATCCTTTTTGCTCCACACTGTATAAGCTCTTTTAGAAGGGTCTCAAATATTCACAGATTTCAGCAATTCACAGGTGGATGTGGTCTCTAACCCAAGCACATTCTGGGGTCAACTTATGTGCAAACTGGCTATTTAGGAAGTATACCAGTAAAGATATTTTTTTGTATTACCATCAAATACGTCATCATGTTGAAGTGCCTATGGTCTGATTGTGTGCTTTGGTTAGCAGTGGCGGCTGGGGGACTTTTCTCCAGGAGGGGCTATGATGGTATTGGGGATGTCATTTGATAATTTGTGAATTCATCATGACAAATTAACGTTCTTAAATATGACCCAAAAAAACTAACATTTTTGTATTAAATAAAGGACAAATTAAAAATGTTGATGCTCTTTTTTTAAATGAAATAAAGAAGACTAAAATAATTTTTGTTTTGAACTCCACAATGACATTCACGTGGGGCCTTTTTAAACACTTAAATTTTTAGCCAGTTGCTAAGGCAAGCTAACTGGCTAACATTTTCTGCATGTAAAACTGAATGTTTCTTAGTAATGTTGGACAACCCTGATTGTATTGAAGAGGAGCTACTGTGCATGTACAACTATTAACAAGTCTATGGGCAAAGAATTTTGCGTCCAAAGGCAGAAATACGTCCTCAATTAGACAACGCCGATGAGCGTAGCAACTCAACTCACCATGAATGATAAATATATTCATCTTGCACATCTGAAAGAAAACACATATTTTGAAATATTTGTCATTCTAAAAAAATGTCCACGTTTTATTCACGGTAATATGGCAAGTTGTGAGTGGTGGGGCGGCGCCCTAGCGCACTCTATTGGCCAGTTGCCACAGTTAATTAGTAAGATTGAGCATTAATTGCAAGAGCACTCATTTAAAAATACCTCATGCACACTGTTGGTGTGTGATAGAGAGAACATGATGCTGCAGGCTTGTTTCAAGTCCCCAGCCTCTGGGAACTTTATTGCAGGTTATGGCATCATTTGAGAGATTTAAAACAAAATGCAGATGGCCTCTGCCAATGATTCAGAAATGATGAAGTCATGGCCATTTTAGTCGCTAGGAATAAATTCAATGGAGATGAGCTGCAGAGGAAGGAGAGAACCCAGAATTCTGGACAAATAGGATTTGTCATTGACTCCTGTGTCTGTATGAGGAAAGCTTTCATTTTAGGGCCCGTAGACATTATTTCCATGTAGAACACACAATAATGCTGTCCAAAACACCCCACTGTCCCACACATGCATACCCTGTGGTTGGACTGGAAGTCACCTCACACTACTCCCACTCATACACACTGTACTCCATACCAAAGTGATTCACTCAAATTCCCTAACTGCTTACTCAAAATAAGGAAATCAGCAGCCTAGTTAGTATCAAATGGTTCATTAGTTCTTTAAACGGTTTAGCTGTAGAAGTTTAAAAAAGCTTCCACACCAGTTGCTGTTTCCTCTGAATTTTTATTGTGTAAACTCCCCCTAGTGCACTTAAAACTAAAGAAACCTCCAGAAGCAAATTAATGCTATTATGCTAATTTTTATTTGTTCAATTTGGACGTGCGGAAACAAAATTGAGGCAGTTTGTCCTGAAGTTAGAAATTGTAGTCAGTAGTTGAGTAATGCTGTGATGGACTGGCGAGCTGTCCAGGGTATACCAGCCCCCCCGCGACCCCTAGAGGACTAAGCGGTTCAGAAAATGGATGGATGGATGGATGGATAGTTGTGTAATGGGATCTGAAAAGCTTACCCACTAGCGCAGCACAGATGTTCTGTTGCAAACATTTAACATGTATTATGATTCTTACTGTGAAAAATGGACAAATACAGAGAACCAAAAGAGAGAATAAAGTATGGAACAATAAACAAAGCAAAAGGCAAGCAGACCAACAGCTTTAACAACATTTTAACAGTGAAGATTCTGTTTTCCACATGAAATGTTGCAGATAGTTAATTAATCTTGCTTAAATCAGTTTTGTTTGAAAACTTCAGAGGTCAAATTCCTCATAAAATAATAATTACATCCCCAATAATATGTAAGCAGAGATCCATATCAGAGCCAAAGATCATTGAAGAAGTTAATCTACAAATTCAGTCTCTTCAGTGCTCACCTGTTGGCTTTTCTACCCCACCATAGGACAAAGACTGTTAACATCTTATATAATAACGTAAAACCTCAGATAGATTATTTCAGATGTCAGGATACCAGACTATATCACTTCATTTGGGAACTGAACAATGATCACATGTGGGGTACCCCAAGACACTGTTCACAGGGCACCTTTATTTAACATCTGCCTGCTCCCCTTGCTCCGATCTACAAACTAACTATGCTGATGACACACGACTATATAACTGCATATCCAACGCATCCTTACTCCCAACTCGTCACATATGGACGTATGATCAGACTCCTGACCATACGTTACATAATGACGCGTGGGTTCCCCCCCTCGCCTCATTTTCTGATGCGCTCAGAACAGGTTGTATGGTTGTTGTCCTTTATTGTAAATATCTGAAGTTTATTTTGTTTCAGAGCAGTTCGATCTAGCAGAATAACATACCGTACGTTGAGTTATTTAACCAATTTTAACCAACCCACAAGTTTTATGTTCTAACCTTAAGGCCACAGATATAGATCAGGTGAGAAGAAGTGGAAATGTGACTTATCAACACGATAAAAGTATAACAAGAATATGGCCACTAAGACAAACGTAAATGGACAAACACTGCATTTTTTGACTGAAACACAGACGGTGAACTGTGATTGTGAATATCCTGCTTTTACTCCATCTAATTCACTCAACCATCCTCTGTTTACTGCCTGAGTGCCGTTCCACGCTAACCAGTATAAGGCTAACATGTAGGAGCGCATGTCGGCATCTGTCATTGGGGAGTCAAACATGCTCCATTTAATAATTTGATTTTCTGAGTGACATGTAAACTGGGACTTGGCTGTCACCAAGGGGCAAGCTCTTACTACACTCACTCCGAAAAAAGCTAAATTTAGATGTGCATGTAAATGTACTGAGTGTTGCAAAAAGATTGAAGTTACATTACTACCAAGCTTGCCGGCACGAATAATGCAAAATTACTACATTACACTTCCTCCCACTTCAGGAAGCAGCGCGCATTGGCAGCACATCAACTGTGTAATGAGGAACCCATTTGAGCCCAAACCTCCCATGATGTGTCTGTTAACGTCTGAGTATGTGCTTAAATGTTTACGGTGTGTTTGTTTTCTATTGCCTGTCTTTTGATTTCTTGAATAAGCAAACATGACACAGATTAGTCCTTTTTTTTGTCTCCCACCCTCTAACCCTAACTTTTGGTATACCCTTACATACTGCATACATCGGAGCGCCACTCGGTGGCTGCAAGCCCTTCACTGACCTGGATCTGTTTGTATGTTTTTTTTGTTTTTTATGATCTTGGACAGGTTGCACTGTAAACTTAACAAATTTCCCCTTGTAGGATAAATAAATGGATTAATATATTCTATTCTTTTCTATTCTAAATTCCCGCAGCCCCAATGGTGCATTCATAAGACACACTGTTCAGGGAATTTTACACCTATATGCCAGCAAGGTGTGTCTTGGAAAAGAGGCTACTGATGGCTCTTTCGGATCAAGCCTGAAAAATACAACTTTTTACGATAGATTTCCCATACAGGGGAAATATTACAACATCAGTTCTTTTTAACCATGTCTTAGCTTTTCAATTATTAATATTCAATTATTATATAGTTAATGGTTTATTTTCACTACTTTTAAAATTTAAAGGGTTTTTGATGTACTTCTTACCTCCAATCTTACTTTCTTAATCTCACTTTACTTTAAAGATCATGCAAATGTTTTCCCGAAGTTTTTAACTGCTTAATTGATCAGGAAGTTACTAAAAGGGTGACTGAGAGAAGGAAAGATAGGTTGGTCGAATAGGTTGCTTGTTTCTGGGTTGCTTTACAGTCAATTGGGGCAATCATAGTAAAAAGTTGGTAAGTGCCGGCCATTAGCCTGTTAAGGACAGGAAACAAAGCTGCGCTTTAATGCTGCTTATCCTTGCAGCTGCTTATAACTGCGGCTGTGTCTACAAAAACACACAAACACAAGTACGTTTGGTTATTTTCGCACAGATTTCCTCTCTTGGCTGTTTGGGTTGCATTAGCAAGGGCTATTTTTAGGTGGCAATGTGTGTTATTTTTTTATATAACTACAGAGTAAACAGTGCAGCAAAAAAAAGAAAAAAAAGAAAGAAGGATTTTTTCCCAAGGAGGATTGAAAAGTACTAGGTAGCTGTTGACGCCGTATTAAAGTTCTCTGCAGGGGTTGGAATGAGCCCCTGCAGTCTGGAGCCATCTCTGTGGGCTGTGTTCAGAACAGTGGATGGTTGCTGTGCCTTGACCATGTCTGTGGTACTTTTCTTTGGGCTTTCTCTGCCTCCTCAGCCTGCCTCGTCATTCCTATACTTTAGGAAAAAAATTCCCCCATTCTTGTGACATGGTTGGTGCCTCTGAATGGGCCTGATTAGGATGGAAGTTTAGGGTGGAGGTTGTGTATGTGTGTGTTTTCAGGGGGGCAGTAATGGCCCAATGAAAGGCTCTTTTGTAAGACTGCTGCTATTTGACAGTGAGGCTATCCACACAGGAATCATCTTCAACCCTGCCACACCCATTCAGCTTTTCATATGGTAAGGCCTCCTTATGGCTTTAACACCCACAGAACTCCCTGGCAACAAACGGGTTCCCCTCGGACCCCCTAATCAACTACTGAGCCCACCCTCCTCCCCTTCCCTTGGTGACCAACCAGTGCCCCGGCAACTGCTTACACCCCACTAATCCTGCCCTAGCAACTGGTTTTGACTCTTAATCAGTTCAGGTTCATTTCTGGCTCCCTTTCAGAAGGGGCTGGGAGGTGGGAACAGATAGAGGCAATGTTGGATGAGCCTATTTTGGGGCAAAACTTCCTGAGGCATGAGCATACAGATGCAAACCAGTGCACAGCAGAGGTAGGTAAAGTAGCAAGAAATTGCTCCCACATAAGCACAGTTTTATTTCTAAATAATTTTAGTAAGAGTAAAAAGTATGGTGCAATAAAGCTATTTCTATGAGTACATCAAGTGAGTGTAACTAGTTACTGACCATCTCTGGTACAAAAGTATTTGGATGAAAAACAAGGACAGGTCACATGTGGAGACTAAGTGAGAAAAAGAAGAATTCATGGTATTCATTTAGCCCTTCTTCCTGCTGCTTGTGCAGAATTTGCATTTCAATCCTATTGTAAGTGCATAGAGTTATGCATTTTGATTAATGCCTAGCTGAGTTTTTTGTTGTATGCAACTTACAAAACTTAACTATACTCTGCTGTGAGATACTTAAATAGCTTTCAGTAACAATATTAAAGTTTCCTAGTAATGCTTTTATTTATTTTCAGTTTTAGTCCGTCTTTAGTTAGTCTGTCTACTTTCAACACCAGGCCTTTAAGCTTTCTTTTTGACCAGTCTTATAGTTGGAATGGTAAAGGTCATTATGAGCGTTCTGTGTAGTTATACTGCCTTATAGATTGTCTGAGGACAGACATGTAGGGATGGTTATCGTTTAGTTTTTAGCCAATACCGGTGCCAAACAAGTACTTTTGAAATGGTGCCGGTGCTTAAAGTGTGCTTGAAACGGTGATTCACGAATGGAAAACATACAAACTTCATCCAATAACCCTTTTATTTTTTTTATTATTTGTAGGGCTGTCAAACAATAAAAAAATATAATCTAATTATTCACATGGTAGCTGTAAATTAATCACCATTCCTAATTATGACCAAAAAAACACACTTTTCAGTGTAAATAAAAGGACAATTCAAGATGCAGTTGCTCTTTTAAAAATTAAATATAGGAGACATCGACTAAGTTTTTGCTTTGAACTCCACAATCACATTCACAATGTTTGTGTGGTTATATTTGATAAACAATAGCAAATTGAGGTAGAACTAATATAGACTAATCTAATGTCACAATTGACCATTTTCCAAAAGTAAACACTCTGCAGATTCTCCAGTTCATCACAACAGGAAAATTAATCCTCTTATTGTGAAGTACATAGCTACTTCCGCTAATAGTTAGCACTAATTTAAGTCCATCACTTTGACTAAATAATTTTGTATTTTTAATGCAGCGGTATCTCACTATGAAATGTACTGAAGCTATACAGTGAGCCAACAGGCATAATTAATCTTTAATACGCAGCATTTAAACTCTTTGCCTCACACACATAATCCATAGTATTTGACATCTCCGGGAAAACAAGAACTGAAATAAGGCACCAAAATGTGCACTGCTTTTCGGTGTGGTCACTACTGTTTTATGATGGCACCGGACATCGGTACCCATCCCTGCAGACAGGGATAGAAAATACTCTTGATTTTTCTTTTGTTCTCTTTGTTTCTCTGCTCTGTCTTTTCAAACTTCCAGACAGTTGTGGCAGATGACCGCTTGTACTGGGCCAGGTTCTGCTAGAGGTTTTTTCCTTTTAAAGGGGAATTTTTCCTCTCCACTGTCGCTACATGATTTCTTACCAAGTACAATTGTCTTACTGCACTGGCAAATTATTTCACTTAATTTAAGAAGTTTTATACTATAATCTAGTATTTTAATCTGTCAGTGCAGTAAATCAGTTGCATTTGGTAAGAACTCTAAAAATACGACATATTCTCTAAATGAGATTAATAATCTAAAACCTTCTGCTCTTGTTTTGTATATAAATCTCAAAACAATTAAAAAAATTATTTTTGGCTGGAAACAAGATTATTGGACTTGGTTAGATGGACAGTTTTCGCATTGTATAATTGTATTGAAATTACTTTGTATTGAATTTTCTTTCCTTGATATGATCTGTTGGGATTTTGCACTTTGTATATTAATGTAATTTAATTGAACTGAGAAAAAACAAAACTATACTGACAGAGAATTTTAAGATTCACTTAAAGAAGTCTTAATATGTCAAACACTTAAAGATTGTATTGATTTCACAATCTCAATGAGAGATTTTAATAATTATTTCATTGTTCATTATTGTGCCTTGGTGAAAAAAAGAGACTATATTCAGAAAATAAGAAAACATTTCTATAATCAAGGGATTTTTACTGTCTCGTTTTTTGCAGTGTAGTTTCCCTGTGTTCAGTTTTGTCCTTCTTCTTTCCACCCATTTTAGATTCAAAAGGACAACATCTGGGAATATCTTTGATACTCGTATGTATTATCCA
Source organism: Apricaphanius iberus (assembly GCA_028564705.1). Classification (NCBI taxonomy): domain Eukaryota; kingdom Metazoa; phylum Chordata; class Actinopteri; order Cyprinodontiformes; family Aphaniidae; genus Apricaphanius; species Apricaphanius iberus. The sequence goes on along the minus strand of JAPXFQ010000014.1, from coordinate 1,006,163 downwards.
TTAGGCAAGAGACTAAGAAAAACAAAAAAAATATATTGTTTCGCAGATGAACAAATCCAGGTTTTCATTTTTTAAATTATGGACCACAAAAATGCATTTGATCACTTTGCAATGTCAATGCTATGTTTACTCCTGAATGTGGGTTTCTATGGTTACAACATTTTCATAATAAAAGCCACTGTGCTGTCCTTTGTCATCTGATAATCCCCTACATGCCCCTTAAATGGATTGTTTTTTATCGTCCCACCTGATAACCACATTAAGGGGCTATTTTACCGTCTGCCAACCAGCTTACTCCAAATGCAGTTCTTAAAATGAAATACATGCAGTTTAGTGCAGAGGTAATGTTATCTCTGACATTATACATTAATAGAACTATTTTCTTTGGTGCTGAAGAACCAAAAACCACCACACCCCCCAGAAATGTTACTTAAGTCTCAATTCTCACCCATATTTGGAATCAGAGATATTTATATCCAACCCAAACAGACCCAGACATACAGTAAGAGCACAACTCTCCAAGACTTACTTCAAGCGGAGCCATGTGTTGTGCTGTCATTGCCAGGGGTGCAACAGTACCCAAAATTCACGGTTTGGTTCGTATTTGGGGTTTTGAAGTCACCGTTCAGTATGTTTTCAACACACTTTAATCAAGAAAAATAAATACAAATGTAGATATTGCTCTTTTTTTTACATTGATGAGCATCAAATAACCGTTTTTTCCTGAATAAATTGTTGTCACCTAAAATTAATTTGATTTTAAGTTCTACAACGTAAAAAAAGTTGAAAGTATGGAACTAACTGGAGATTTTATAGGATTTTTTTTTTTTTTTAGTACAAGCAGACAGCCGGAGTAGAAAACAATATAACCACTTGAAAAAAGTCAGTGTTAATATTTAGCACTGTTTAAATACTTGAATCACTTTGGAGTTGTTTAGATATTCAAAAGCCTAGTTTCCCAGCTGGGGGATACCCCTGCTCATTACCAGGGATTTCTTCCATTTGATATAAAATGAGAAGTTTGGTCTGCTGGATGCTACTGGAAGCCATGTTGACATCAGCAGGTTTTTAGCTATGGCATCAGTGATGTTTACATTCAGCTTGACATTGTTTCAGGTGAGTCATTTAGTTCAGTGCAGAGTGTGACTTTGTGTTCACTGACAAAATTCTGGTTTGACCAATCTTTCTTTTTGTACGGTAGCTGCATGGGAAATCATTAATGTTCCAAAATAGAAAAGTTTGTTGATTGATGGGAGTCCTTCCTGTTTTGTTTGTTTTTTGTGTTTTGTTTTTTAAAGCTGCAAAGGTCAACAAAAATATTTGCATGTCATCAGGTAGAAAACAGCTAACGGTGCTGAACAACTCTAGTCATTACATTATGTCATTATGCTATTAAAATGGCCTCGTCAAGGCCCAAAGTATTGACTTTAAGTGCTAATGCAAAGAAAACTTTTGACATAAAAAAAATAAATAAAAGCCTAGGTTTTTTTCACTTTTTCTGGGTGATATACTTAACATTGACTGTGAAAAGCAGCATCCATTAAGTTTCGGTACCCACCTTAATCCTGTTTAGAGTTTCCTGGGGGCTGGGGCCTCCAACGCTAGCTAAAGAAAAGGCCTTAAAAGAAACATTCAAACAATATACACGTGTTAGTTTGCACAATTTATCTGGTACTTCCTTGACACTACAAAAATGGCTGTCATATTTATCATGAATGTCCATGAAATGCACATTGGTTCCAGTTATTAGGCTCTAAGAAGTCTTCCATCATTGCTAGCAAATTCAGTGTGATGTCAGTCAGCCATCAGATAAGGAGGCATTCCAATAATAGTCTGACTTTTCTTTTAAATAAATACAAATGGATGAAGCCAGGAGGACATGATGGACCAGTGCATGATCAGAACAACTCTGAAAAGGCTCCAAGGAGACCTATATAACAAATACTACTGGAAATGTCCTTAGCCAAAACAGCCCACTGGGGGCAACAGAAAAAAACACACAAAAAAATCAACCCTTAGGACCACTTTGACTGATTGACAAGGGGCTCTGTAGCATGAATATTCATAGCCACAGTCCCACTAAGCTTTCTCACAACTAGAAGAAAAGTAAACTTTGCAGGAGAGAGAGGATTGCCGCTGGCTGCTCACTTCATGTGGAAATGTGGACCTTCTATTCAGCTCCCTGCTGAGACTCCTAAAAAGAAGAATAAGAAGAGGTGGGGGCGGTGGGTGGCAGCGTCTTTATCGAAAGTTGACAAGATTTAAGGATTTAAACTGGCTTAAGCTTTTATCTCTGCCTCCACCTTTTAGTAAGTAACCCATGCAAATAAGCAAAAATTAAAAAACGCAAAATCAAAAGGAGCAATGAGAACATACCCGAATACCAATTCATGATGGGAAAATGAGAAACCGATCTCCCTGTGATTGATGCGCCGAGGCGATGGGTGACAGCTGAAACCATGGGAATGAGTGGTGGGTGAGGGTCCAATGAGTGGGGTGATGAGGAGCTAACAGAAGCCTCTGAGCAGTAAAGACTGCTCTGTGTAATCGCTTTTAATTGGAAAGTATGGAAGACAAGGCTTTCTGAGGGGATCAGTTGGCCTTAAACCAGCTTAATTATAAGCGATCATGTTATACGGCTGGGTTTGGGCTGAAAATACCACGGAGTGGGTGAGGCAACGCTAGAGCAGACAGAGGTGGGGTGCGGGGGTGAGGGGGATGAATGTTGGCACAATATGTTTCCTATTAGGAAAAGCTATTCTAATGTTTCAGAGATTGTAAAAAAAAAACTTTACAAAAAGTTGCAGAAATCCAGATGTACTTTAGAGTAGCTCTTAATTTTCAGTTAGATGGCGGTTCCCAGCATCCTGAAGTCAGTAATCCTTCAACATATTTTAAGTAGGTTGACAATATTTTCTTAGTCCAATCGACTCCTTAGCAGCCAAATTGACCTCTTCATTCTCCAGTGATGTCTGTATATCAATTATTTCATGTGTACCTGCAACATTTCTAAGTTACATACATTTACGTTGTTTTGCAAAAGAAGTTTTTGTCACAAACTTTGATGTATTTAACTTGAAGCCATGTCAAAGCGGAAGATGGTTTAGAAATGGGAGAAAACTGTTACATTGTGTATCAGTGTGGCATGTGTTTATGGTTTTTTTATGGAACCACAATTTACAGCAAGCCTTTTATGGTATGTCAATGGAGATACGTATCTTCTTCCTCTAACAAAGATGAGGCTGCAGTCCATTTGTCATAATCCGTCCCTGTCTGTGTTGTTTAGTCCTCCCTGTTTCCTCCCAGTCTGTTTGAGTTACTTAGTCTTAGTTTGTTTCACCTGTTGTCCTATTAGTCCTCCCTGTGTTTTCTGCCTCTGCTCCCAGGTGTTCTACGTTTCCTGATTACCCTCCCCACAGTATATATGCCCTTCTGTGTCTGTCTGTCCTCGTCGGGTCGTTGTTGTCGTTACCTCCCCTAGTGCTTGTGTTCTCTGTGCTTCTCGTCTGTTTTTTTGGACTATTAATAAACATGGGCCGTAAGAGCCACAAACGCCGCTCCGCATCTGGGTCCTCCTTGAACCTAAACATGACACCATTAGGCATTTTATATATTTTATCGGAAGATTGGCCAGAATTACGAGACATAAAGTGCACCTAGAGCTATGCCATGGTCGAACGCCTCACACCCTCCATTCTTAATGTCCTGAGGCAGTTAGTATTCCAACATTATCTCCCTCAGTCCCTCCTACGCAGTCTTGATGTCTGGTCCCTCAAGGTTCAAACACTGTAAGGAATAAGGTCAGAGGGCGTACTGCTCATATCTGCTGCTCAATGATGTCTGCTTATGTACTCTGATGATGTCTCTGATATGACATATTCCTTGAAAGCATTTACTAATATGTAACTAATCAATTAATTAAACTTAAAAATATTTCCATAACAGGTACCAACTTTGCACATCTAAAGACTGAAATGTATGTTTTATCTAAACCATTCCCTTGTTGCTCTGGCTTAATATTTACAGTAGTCCTATCATCGTGTTACATCCCCACCCTGGTCTGAGGAAGACAGGACTTCTCTGAGCTTTCTTTCAACAATCTATTTGCTAATTTTCAACATGTTCTGTCACTGGTTTCTCCCACCTACACTGTGGATCATGACTGCTCATCCAGAGCTCCCTCTTGGTAGCTTTGGATGAGCCTCTTAGCTGATCTCTAAAACACACTCTCCTCGCTCGGTCTGAGTTTTTAAAGCTGGTCATCGCTTGGTAGTTTTGCCGGATGATGGACTCTTTGAGTTTCAGCTATGTACAACTAATGGCTTTGACTTAACTGTTGCCTCTGACATTGAAATGATTTGGGTTTTGTTCCATTCTAACTTTTTAAACAATATGCTACAGAATTATTATGGCCCTTCAATAGACTTGTGATCTGTCCAGGTTGTAGCCCACCTCTTGCCCATTGACTGCTGGAAATAGACAACAGTCCCATCGAGACTCTGCAAGAACAAGTGAGTTCAGATAATGGCTGGATGGATTATTCTGACCCACAAGCAAAACATTAGAAATATTTCAGAGTGAATAAACTTGGTTTCAATGAACCTAAACATAAAACTCCTATAGTCTTAGTGAGAGTGTTGAACTCCATAAATGCCTTGGGTTATGTGATATGTTTAAAAACTTAGAACATTTGAGGACCAGTGTCTTCACTGTACTTCAAAGTGTTAATAAAGCAGACGCCTAAAAAGAAATAGGTTATTTCTTAAAAAGAGATGGAATAATGAAAACAGTTTATCAAATCTTACCTTTTACAGAAGAATAAAAGCATTTCAATGAAAGGAAAGGTGTGGGGTCGTGAAAGATTGCTTGTGCCATTGTGTTTTTATACGTTTCTACTTCTGAATCTTAATTTGTGTACTTCCTTTCGCTTTGCTGCTGTTACAACCCAATCCCTCCTTTGTAGGACATAAAGGATTGTTCTATTCTATATTTAAACCCTTTTTTATAGGCAATTTTGATCCAATTTCAGGACTCGGTGTTCATAAATTTAATCAGGTAAATTGAATACATCATGTCCAACCTTACTCGACCTCACCTCATTCGCATTCTTTTGCTAAAGCCATATGGGACAACAGTGACATTACAAAAACGATACATTTGAGGCTGAATTGGTGATCGAATGAATGCTGAATGAATTCTTTGTTCTATGAAGTTTGTGTGTAGAAATTAAACACACCTCAAAGTTTCCCAACAAATTGGATTGAGCAGTCAAGACAAGATTTCATCACATTCAAAAACAAAAACAAAATTGGTTTGATATTGCAAAATGGAGGGGCTCCATCAGTTTAACACACGGCACGCGGGTTTTGGCTCTGCCTGTAACATGCTAACTACTTGCTTAGATAAAAGGGAAACAATGAAAGAGGACTTCGTCCTGCTCTGTATGTCCTGCTTGTTTCCTCCTTTGCCCTTCCTTGTTTTGTTCCGTGCAGTGACCCACGCTCCAGTTTTCCATTTCCGACATCCTCCCTTCGGTGGGATGAGAGCTGCGGCTTGAGGCCCCTCGCTCCCCGCTCTTCATTGTCTTGATGCTTGTGGTTTCCATTGTGCCTCAAGGTTGCTCAATGCTGGTGCTGCTTGGCCGACATGGCGACGAGGTGGAGGCTGGTGTTGGTGGAAGCCAGCGACTGTGGCTAGAGTCATTTTCCAAAGGGCAGGCAACTCTGGACAGGAGACCATGGGTTTTAAAAAAGAGCAGGGATGATGGTCGATGAGGTCTGGCTTTATAATTTCTCCCCTGGCCCCCTGATATAATGATCCTCTGCAGCAGGGTGACCCATTTTGTACTTTCCAGAGTTTCAGAACCGAGGCTGGGCCACAGCGAGACACACCAACCACTTTCCCATAGACCCGGCGCTTCCAGACCCATCATTATCATTTAATATCCTATAATATAACCCCCCCACACCTTCCACTCATCTGCAAAACAACCTCCAGTGGGCGATAGAACGGGGGAGTGGGCTACCCACACCACAAATAAGCAAGGATACCCAATATCCCCCTCTTTTATTTGGATCTAACCAGTGCATAGCCGCACAACAGTTCCCATCATTACACACAGGCCACTAAGTAGGGGCTACTGTGAATTGGATAAATAAGCATCCGTGCATTATATGCAACAGGGTCAGGAAATCAGAACTTGTCTCAGCATTATTCACTGTCAGGAAGTAAGGATATAGGGTGTTGTTAGCCTCCATAAATCAATATTATGACATCGTGGTCCGTGGCATGACTGCTTGCTGGGCTTGAACTGTTGAATTTACATTTTAATCATGACTCTGCAACTCAGGCCTGCAAACAGTTCGATATCCATGTCTTCCAAAACAAATAAATCCAGTAAGTTGTCGTTTTCAGCTAAAAAGCCCAAAGATCTGAAACAACTTTATGTATCCTAAACAGATCTATGAATCAGAGTTGAGGTTGGGGGAGCACGTAGCTTTCCAACAGCTGACCAAGGCGAGAAGGGATGAATGGCTTAGGATGAAGGAAATTATGGGGCTGGTAGGGCAACGATGACTTCCCTGGAGTCAGTGAATATAAATATTTCAGACATTTCAGACATGGTTGCTAAAAAATTTGGTTGTTTTCAAATTAAATAATGAAAAGTTAGCTATAAAATGGTCTATGCTGCAACAGCACCTGGTAACCCTGCTGTATTTAAAACTATTAAATACATCACATTGTATGTGTAGAGCAGTCACAAACAACACCAAAAAAGCTGCAAAAGCACAATCACAATCAACCCAGAGCCATCAAAAAGGTTAAACTGGCCCACAGAATCACAGATCCCACACCATATTTAAGAGCATAGATAAAGTTATTTTCACTTTTTAGCTTACAGTTTATCTTAGTATGAGCGGCATGGCACCTATTATTAAGTGATTATTAGGCAAGAAGCTGGGTACGTTTTACACCTGATAGTCTGGGTACCAAAAATGCTACTGTGTGGCTTTGATTAGCTGGTCCTTTTATACTGCACTTTGTCGATTAAACCAAACCTTTTGAGGAACATATTTACCTCCTCGTTTGTGGTGGCGCTGCTTCAAGCAGCACTGAACACAGGGACACTTCTTACTCTGTGAAAAGTAAGGGTGGCATCAGTTTTGAGCGGTTTTGGGATTGCACTGTTGGCTTTGGCAAATGTTCCAGACAAATACGTTACTGCAATGGGCTGAGTAGAAAACAAGGCAGAGTTGTTACTGAGCTGCTGTTTTGGTTTATCTTAAGCCTTTACTCAAACTCAGTTCTAAACAAATGGGATTTTTTAGCTTTGATTGAAAGAAAATCATGTTTTCAGCTGCTTTGCAGTGGTCTGGAAGTTTGTTCAAGATAAGGGGAACCCATTTGGATGTGTTCAAAGTCACCTGGAAACATTGTAATGTAAAGCTGAGTATCTGTCAGAGAGCCCTTGTGTTGACTGAAAATGTAGCTGTGTCTCTGAACCTCAGCTGATGGACAAGTTTAAACTATGCTTCTGAGTATTCAGCTAACCACAATCTAGTTTTTGAACTCTGGGAAGAATCCAGATTACATGGAAATTACACACAGATGCACAGGACCAACAAGCTGCAGGCTGCAGAGCTGCCAACTGTGCCACCACGCAACCCATCTTAGCACATTGTTCCAGTTAAAGTCCCAATAGAATTTGGCAAGGAAATTAAAATTTGTAATGGTAGGACAGTAAAGGCTTTCCTGGCCTATTCCCCAAATGATACATAGTGGCAAAGTTTGCCGCAAGAAAGTCCTGGGCTTGAATCTCAGCCTTGGGGTCTTTCTGGACTGCCAACCTGTCCAGGGTGTACCCCTCTCCTTACCCAGTGACTGCTGGAGATAGGCAGCCAAATTCTATATTTTTTTCTACCCTGGGGAAACAAAATAGAAATAGATCGCTCAATTAAAGATTTTTAGAAACTTTTGGGTTTAAAAAAAGAAAATATTTGTTATATTTGCTTTTAAAAAATTGCTTATGGTGCGAATAAGAATTTTATATTTTTTCTCAGTTTGCTCTATTTTTTGCTCAGCTGCAACAGAAGATATATTGATTCTAAGGCTTTTCAAGTACTTTTAAAAGGGCAGTCTTTCAGTATACCCCGTATTTGCAAAAACCTGTTTGCCGGGAAAATTTGGGGCACCCTTGTGACCTTTGGTACCCTCCAAACTGGAAACAACAGACCCAGAAGATGTTGCAACAACACAAGGCAAGCTCTCTATAATGTCTATCTGGGTTCTTTAAAGCAGAGATCTATTTTGATAATATCCTCTTGATGGAATTTGAAGTCAGCCATCATATCTGCACCATTACATCTACTGATGAGTATTTCCATCCCCACAGTCACTGCTTTTATTTGTAGTGGAAATGAAGCCAACATGTGTGTACGTGTGTGCGCACACGCAGTGCGGATTCAAAGATAGCTTTGGAGGCGTATTGGGTATCGAAGGGCGAACAGCTCCTCTGAAGAGCTTCATTCACAGAGGCAGGATACTGATAAGGAGCATAGCAGAGTCACCATGAATCCACCCTCTGTTCAGGCTCTCTGGCTCCTCTCCCCGCTCTGTCTGTCCCCCTTTTCCAGTCTCCTCCAGGCCTTTGTGCTCTCTGTGAGAAAGTTGTGGAGATGGGGAGGGGGGGCTTTGAATCTCTCAAAGTTAATGAGTAGGATCAGAATCAAAAAGTAGAGAGTGCCAAGAGAAATGAGACACAAACATGTCCAAAAGCAGCTGTCTGATTTTTTCTCCTCACTGAATGCTTTAAGAAGTAACAAAATGAAAATGCAAGCAGGACTCATATGCTGATGGGTGATGGGTTTGAAAAACGTGGGCACATGAATCACGGTGAGCAGTAAAGGAAGCCACCAAAACAAGTGATCGCTGTTTAAAGAAGCCACGACTATTGTTCTGTGATTATTTGTCAGGCATTGCAAGGGGCAACCAGTGTAATGTTTATATGGCTGACCTGTCTCACGAAGGGGCCCTGAAGATAAAGACCAAAGGGGAATCCCAATGACCCAAGCTAAATCGAACCGCACTGACCTCTGACCTCTGGCTGTGGGGAAATCGCCACAGATAGACTTCTTCTGCACACAGTTTGTGTTCCTTTGTCTGATTCTTCTCAGTATTCAGACGTTGTGAAGACATCCAGTTTTGAAAAATATTGCAAAGTATTAATTCCAATTTCTAATTTATATTGCAAACACATTTTATATTTAACTCTGTCATTTTTACTTTGAATTACACTTCATTAACTATTTATAGCCACATGCGTGCCAAAAGTGTATCTTCCTCACTATGTTTTAAATAAAATTTAACTGCCTATTTATTCTAGGGCAATTTATAAATTATAATCTATTTTGAATAAGAACTGCAGGAAGATAATGAACCATTTTCACACATGAACTGAGGCTATTACCTTGGTTTGGAAATTTTCAGAGCAGTGCAGGACATTACGCAAAATAAATACGCTTGCGGTTTCATGGTCAGAAATTTGCCAACAGTCATTATAGATGTGAATATCTGTTCAATGTCTTGTTTAGTGGCAATGCAGGACCCACCCGCAGGCAGGAGTCAGGCAGAATCAGGCTGGAGTGCCAATAACACGACAGAAGAGCAGAAATTCATCTATTTATCTGAAGAGCTGAAATGAAGCCTAATGGGCAGTTCCCATTATCACCACCATCTTGGCCATTTCTTGGCCATCAATCTCTGATGTAGCTAAAAGGTAACTGAGCTAACGCAAAGCTAACTGAAGCAGAGGTTGGCAGGTGCTTTTAGCAAGAAAACCGTGGGTGACTTTTCACAATTAAAAGTATGAATCCTTTGGTTCATAACCTTCTCAAAAACTATGTGAATTTTAATTAAAACAGGTTTTAATAATGAAAATGTAACATATGTAAAGTGACTAAGCAGCATTATTTTAAATCCAAAGCAGAAGTATAATTTTACTTAAAAAAAAAAAGGAGCAAAGACTTCTTGGATGGTCTGGTAGTACAATCACTTCCACAGCCAGAAATTTTTGTCCAATGAAAGCATGATTAATATCCAAGCACGAATAAAAATGGCCTCAGACTTTTAACATAGGCTGCAGGACTTCCCTGGAGCAAGAAGGCGGGGGAGCAAGCCAGCAAGCACTGGCGGCTCATCTGAGACCTGTCAATCAAAAATACACACCGCTAACTATTCACAACTTCAAGGTTAAATTACATCAAAACGGATGAGATTTTATTTATGCTGTAAAGTAACTTTTTTAACATGGGAGTCTATCTATCTATCTATCTATCTATCTATCTATCTATCTATCTATCTATCTATCTACCTACCTACCTACCTACCTACCTACCTACCTACCTACCTACCTACCTACCTATCTATCTATATATCTATCTTTCTATCTATCTATCTATAAATAGGTACTAAATAATTTCTGAAACAAATGAACGAATACACAAACAGATTTTTTTCCTTATATGTGTGTGTATTTCTCTTAAATACATCTTTATTGATGTGTTTTTTTAGCCATTCCTGAATGATACTTCTGAAATTTTACATTTCTTATACAGATTATTATAATCCTTACCTCAAATGCCATGTCTTTTTCAATACATGAATCAGTTCTGGATGATTCTGGGCAAATTTTTGGTGACTGTTTTCTAAAGTAAACTTAATTTTGCCAAGTATTTGGGGGTGCTTACATACTGTACATTTTTGTTAAGAATTTGGTATTGTTCTCAGGCATAAGAAACTGATGTGTTCAGATTAATATGGCGAGTTATGCTTCGTCTCAGTCTTCACATCTTAGTGTTATAATTATGTTCAAAAGAGTTTCAAAATCCCCTTCAGGACTTTCAAAACTGCAATTCTCTGGTCATAGAGCAGCTGTTGAAATACTTTGTCACAAATACTTCTCTGACAATATTTTGTCATCTGAGGTATCTACGGCAACAAGGAAATCGTCTCAGCTCCTGAGTCATGGAAAGTCCAAGTCTCGGTTTGGCTCCGACAGGCCAGTGTTGTCTCTGTTTTTGGAGGCGGAGCTGGTGTTTGGAAATGTGTGAGTGTCAGTGTGTTGTGAATAATGTCCAGCATATCTCTGACCTGCACCTGCACCGAAGATGTATCCAATAAACTTGAAGAGACCACACAAACCACGAAGCCGAGACCTAATTATACTCTCATTCAAACCGTAACACGCACATAAAAAGTAGCTTTGACTTCAATCCGCTCGCCTCCTGTCATTTAAGGAGCAGGAATCCTCCATAGGCAGCAAAGTTGAGGTCAAGCGGAGTCATATAGAAGGTCACAGCTGCTAAAACACACAGCAAACCTAAAAAAAATCTTGTTTTTGCTACTGTCTGTCTATTGGTCTTTGTCATATGAAGTATTGGGTGCTGTATGCATGTTGCATGACGGGATAGTTGAGTGTAAACCACAACGGAAGCTACGATCGCTTTGTGTGTGGAGTTTATAAACCTAGAGAAAATATATTTCTGTAGCCATAATCCAGTTGCCTAAGCTTGGCTAGTAAAAAGAGAACCAATAAAATTGTCTAACTAGATTCTAAATTTAGACCCTGGCATGTTTAGTGGGGCCTTGATGCAGAATTATTTTTTGGTACTTTTCTTGCTTGACCAGTTTGTCTCAGACTCAACTACACTGGAGCAATATTTCAACCAGCTGTCTGACGGATTGTTTGACAGGCTGTGACCTCCTCACAGAGCCTCATTTAGTCTCATTAGTGCCAAGCCTCTGGCTCCCAGACAGGGACTGGACTGCAGCTCCTTGGGAAGCATAGATCCGTGTGTGCGTCTAAGTATGTGTGAGTGTCCGGGGACACAGTGTGTCTTGTCTGTCAGTGAAGCACAGATGTCCGTTGGATTACATCACAGTGACCGCACCCTGATCTCCCCCAAGTCTCTCATCCGCCAAAGCCTCACTCCCACCCTCCTCCCTCTGGTCAGTTCTCAACCCTTGCCACCCCTCACACATTCATTGTTTGACATCGACAATGAACTCTGATTTATGACTTCCACTCCTGCTTTCCCATCAACCCCCAGCCCCTTCATCCTCATGTCTTTATCGTCCATCACACCTCATCTCATCTTCATTAATGCTTAGAGATCAGTATTAATATTAGGCATTTTCAAATAAATATTAGCTACCTAACATATTTCTTCTACTTTTCCTTTTTGTCACACTTAACTGTATCCAATCATCTATGTTACTGTTAATACCTGATTCACTGATCATCACCTGCACTCATGTGTATATCTGTTGATCCTATTTTATGTTTATTTATTGCATGCTTAGAAGTGTTTTCTGATCGTATGTTTGACGAAAGTACCGCAGAAATTACCTAAAGTTGTGAATCTGTTCAACATTTGGCATTAAAAACTTTCTGATTCTGAAAGGATTACATGAGTAAATACAGAAACATCAACTTGGCGGTATATGGAAGAGTAACTGTGCCTAAGGAGTATGAGCTGGTTATGCCACTCTTGGCCTCCAATGCTGCTATCAAACATTTGCAGCCACTGAAACTGAGTCTCCTACATTTTTAAGAAATATTGACCCCAAGTTGTTTTTGCACAAGCTTTATGATTCAGGCACATTGAATGATTTTTGGCCTGTTTCAGGTAACACAACAGCATCTTGCTAGGATTTAGGTAAACTGTTTGAATTTCTGTTGTGCTTTAGAGCATTATTCTGCTGAATGACACAAAAAGTCACTCTGAAACATAACACTACCACTACTGTACTTGATTGTAGGAATGATGTTCAAATTTTAGTGGCTAGGTCCAGCACTGATTTGTTTTCATATGAAAAGGCTTAAACTTATCTTTATGTCAGTCTTTTTCTTCCAGATTGTGGATCTCTGTCAGTTGTAGTTTTTGATATGAGAGATTTGGCTCGTTACCAAGGGTGACATTACTTTGGAGGGCAATGAGAGCATTCCAGACACATTTAACACTGTTGTATTTACATATGCCAAAAAAGGAAAATTGTTGCCTCTGACAGTGTAAGCATTAGCCTGTTTCAAATGACATCAGTGCCAGCATTAATGCCGGCATCAGTGAGCTTTTTGGTCATTCAAAAGTGATTGCCATGTGGAGGCTATGATGTACGATCAGGTGTTTTTCACAATGTTTACTTGCATCTTAAATATTGTTGCTTCAAGGGTCAGCGCACATTCCACACATCATCATGACATCAGAACATCACTCTCTGTGAGGTGTGATCTTCATTTATAAGTCCAATCGTTGCAGGGATATTTTGGTAATATTATGATCAAGCCTGCCGGCATGAATGCAGCAATATTCCCGCATAGCCGTGCCACTACGACACATTCATAAGACACACTGTGCCAGCAATATTACCCTAATATGCCGGCACAGTGTGTCTTATTAAAAATGCTTGAACAGTGTGTCTTACAAAATATGCTGGCACAGTGTGTATTTTAAAAATGGTTGTTGTAAGATAAGATAGCTGTAAGAGGCTATAGAGTGGACCCCAACAATTTGCAGTTCATTGTTTGCAGAATTTTCTTTGTAACTTACCTCCAAATTATTATTTTTTTCAGGCAGCACGTGTAGAGTAGAAATTGTCACGGCTCATCAGGGTGAGGTGCTGGATCAAAAGTTGAATTCAAAAAGACCAGAATCCGCTCACCTCAATGTGCGATTGTAAGAGCTTTATTTATCAACCTATGATAAATACGGCTCTCACAATCGCAGATTGAAGTGTGCGGATTCTGCTCTTTTTGAATTCAGACAGCACATCTAAAATATTCAAAAGAAAATGCTGCTTGGAAAGCTGAAATAGCTAGCTATAGTGCTGCCAATCCAGGAGTGCTGCTCATTTTCCTTGACGAGCTGTACCTCCAAGAGCAGAGATAAGGAAGACTGAAGATCATAGTAGGTTTCTAGCTCCAGTCATTAAGGGCCAGTATCCTGGCACTTTTAGATGTGTCTCTGGTCCAATACAGCTAATTCAAATTATCCAACAACCCCCTCAGTATGTAAAAGTACTGCAGAAGTTCTGCTAATGAAAAAAATTGAATAAGGTGTGCTGGACCTAGGGCCTACTAGGACTGACTTTGGACACCACTGCTGTAGCTGTTAAGCATAGGTTATGCCTCTCAGTCTGCAGAGATGTGGAGATACGCAACACATTGTCCATCGATGCAAGGGCTCTCTGTCAGCCAACAACTGAAGGTGCTCAAACAAAACAGAAGGAACGCTGTGTTTGTTTATTTACATGCGTTTTTAGAGTATTCAGTGAGCTGCACTTGTAATGAAAATTTTTCCAGCTCAATTAAAACTCGCTCTCTGTTGGCCATTGCTCCCTCGTCTACCAGCGACGTCGTTGCAATGGTAGGCAGACCCACCACAAAAGGTCCACAATCCCTGCTGTACTGGTGCACAATTGCTTTGCAACATTGACACACCAATGGAGTAGTATAAAAGGAAAATGTCTCCATCGATATGTGTGCATCTGGATGTAAACTTGCCGATGGAGAAGCATAAACTAGGATTTAGCCTCTGAGTGTGTGTGGATATTTATGCACATTAAGTATTCATTGGTGTTTGAACTATTAAAATAGGCAAAACAAGAGGAACAATTAGCTTATTTCAGCTATTTGTAGATGACCATAGTTTAAAACTCCCACGGATACTGAGAGTTAAGTATATTACCCAGCTTGCTAATGATGCTCAAGTTTTTGATGCACAGATCTGAAATCAGCTGTAAAATACAATACAGAACAATTATCCTGTTTTCCAGGGTTTGATAGTTGTTCATTTCCAAAATCAAAAAAATCGTACTGATCAAACATGAAAGGGAGTGATCTACACAGAGGAAAGGATTCTTCAAAACATAGTTGAACATTTCTTCAACTCTTATCCTATGAGTGAAAATTCAACAAAGGAGGATATTCAACCCTTGTTTTGCATCTGGAACACTTCAGAAACACTACATAAAGCCGAATAAATTGGTAACACCTTCTCACAAATCTTGATAATAAAGCTTTCGCTCTACTAAAATAGGACAGCCCCCCCATCCGTGACTGGGAAGTCTCAGGAGAGCCAGGAAGATAGAGGAGACTGTTTTGGAGGAGTTTGATGGGAAAGAGGAGAAAGAGGCAATGTGCCTCAGTGATGGTCCCAAAGCTCAAGGGTCATCCAGGAACATTTTGCTTTGTTTGTTGTTATGTTGTGAGGTGAAGTCATGATTGAGTGTCAAGCAGCTGGAATGAGTGCCTTAGGAAATATTGAGATGTTCCTGTGGGGTTTAAAGAACATTGTGTAGACAGGATTCTGGCATTCATGAAAATAACTAGTTTCCTTTCCCTCCAGAGCTGTGCATTTTTAATAAAGAAAACATGCATACACACAGTTAAATGTGTATCCTGGAGGGATGTCACTGACCAGAGCAAAAAGTCATATCAGTAAACAGAGCCACTCAAGTGTCTTCCTGTCGGACAGTGCTGTCTTGTTTGAGCAAGCAGCAACTTCCATCCTCACAACTGAAGTCATTGTACTGTAATCTGATGTGTTCTGTTTAGCGACTTCCTTCCCCGTCCGGCAAAAGGGACATCTGGAGATGGCATTTTCCAGGGCAATGATGTGAACACTCACTGTAAATCACAGCTGTAATCATTTAAATTTACCCCCACAAAAAATAAATAAAATACAGAGAAACGTAAGAGGTCCTTGTCTGTAGTTCTGGAGTTAGTGAATGATCAATTTATGTTGGCCATAAAGGAAGCCATTTTTCCTTGGACTGATGCCATGAAATATGTTTCAGCTTGCACTGGGTGACTAATTGGTGTTCCTTTGGCATCTTGTATCAATTGTCTGGAGACTCTGAATGTCCTGCAATAGACATAGAGGCCTAAAGTTGGTTGGATGTTCCCATTCCTCCACACTGACCCCAGGCCACTCTGCCTTTCAGTTGCCTCTCCACTTCTTCTATGGTCCTTGCATTTTAACACAATATGGTCATGTCCGGCCGATGAATCGATGGCTCTGTCTGCGGCATGAATGGACGACAGAGAGGGGAATAGATCACAGAGGAGAATGGGATTAGTTTATGTGCTGAGAGTTGTTGCAGAATCGAAGCAAATGGGTGTAATGGACTTGTTCAGATGGAAGACGGAAGAGGTCAGGGAGAGTTGGGCAAAAAGATGGAGACAATAACTCCACTGCACCCCTCGGGGGATTCTGGAAGGATGTCAGAGGTTACCGTGCTTGGGTGGGATTCATATCTGAGACCCAGTTGGCCCTTAAACTCTGAATGCTGATACCAGCCTTTATTGTCCCAGACACCCTCAGTCATAACCCCTCTGTGTTTCTTCTGTCTTTTTCATTTTTATTCAGCATTTGATGACATTTAGCATTTACAATATCCTTTTAAACCAATTAAATGCTCTTTACAAGACATTATTAGGTAAAGGGGTGTAACAAAATGTACTTTCTGGGGAAGTATGTGAGCACTCTGTTTTTTTTCTCCCCATCTGCAGTAGGTTTATGCTTCCAGAGCCCATCAAACAGAAGGCCCATGTCTACCTTGTTCCAGTCAGGCGGAACAGGGAAGTAAACTGTTACCAACCGGTGGGGGGACGGGAGACTATCGTCTGTGAGGACATGCTGTATAACAAACACACAAGGGGGCCTTTTGAATTACAGCCTCTGCTTTTTGGCAAAGGTCTGCATTGCGTTAAATCTCTGTGGGCAAGCAGGTCTGAAAAGGGCCATAAATTGTAAGGAGGATCATTTAAACCAGAGTTCCCCAACCCCCGGACCGATACCGGGTTGCTGGTTATTTGGAACTGAGCCACAAAGAAAAACAAAAAAATAGCTTACAGTATTTCCGTTTTATTTATTATCTAAGTCTAAACAATGTTTTACTTTGCTAAATGATCGGATTTTCCCTGTTATACGGCTATAACTCATTCTTGACGCACGTTAAGACGCTTGCCTCAATCACTCGATGTGGCTCTGTTCAAGACAAATCCACAAGCAAGCACAGTAATTAAAAACAGAGTTCAGAGTTTGCAAAAAAGTTCTAGTGAAGGAACAGAAAAAGAGCCGACGACTTCCAGGAAAAAGGAAGCTACATTTAGCAGACAAAACCCAGATTCCTACTTAAAATATGGATTTATCACAATAGGTGATTCCAATGCACAGAGCGCCTATTCCACTTAGTGTGTGGCAACCATGGCTTTCTAGTGAGGCAAATTAATCAGGTAGGACCATTACAGAGTAAGAGCCACTGATTTAGCATTGTGATTAGTTTTTCGTGCATTTTATAATTGTTTTTGCGGTAAATCTTATGTTAAAGGCATGTGTAAACACACTGCAAATAAATGTATGCACAGGGATTGGATTGACATTTATTATTTTTATTTAAATAACTCAGTTTATATGCTGGTGTTTTACTTTTATTTTGTTGCGTTTATCCGCCGGTCCGTGTGAATGTCGTCTGATATGGAACGGATCCGTGGCGAACAAAAGGTCTGACTTAAATGACCCAGATTGATCGCCTAGCATCTACATACAATACAGTTGTATGGTTATCCAGGCTCTCAATGCCAGCGTTTTTTCATCGATTGTCTGTTGCTCTTCTTTAAGCTGCCCTAAAGTTGCTTTCTCAGTCTTCCTCAAAATTGACCTGGGAATCTATGCAGTCTTGCATGAGCTCCTTCATTTTCTACCACTTAATCCCCAGTTTCCTAGTACTCACTGTAGATGGAAACTACTTAAATGAGAGGTGTACTGATTCATGGCTCAAGTGTCGGGTGTGACAGGAGCATACTGGAGACTCTTGACTCCAACTCCAGATGGTTTTGGTGTGTCCAATGTACCCTACTGTTGATGACCCTACCATTATTTGCAGGAAAGCAAGGATTTTCTTGCAAAACATGAGTTGCTGTTGACATGCAGAAAGTGGGCTTTGACTCAGGGTTGTGACACATGTGACAAGGTGATGCACATACTGCTCATTGCAAAAAATGCTAAATGGCAATGTGCCAAGTGCCCCTTAATTCTGATATGTGGTGCCCAAAAATACAGAAGCACATGTAAGCAGTTCACCTGGTGAAGATTAAGTTGCTCTGGGGAATGCTTGTATTGTTGCAGTTGGACCATGCCACAACAAAAGAAATGTGGTAAAATGCATGACACATGCCTTTGATTGTGTAGCCCTTTTACGTGCAACAGCCAGGAGTCTGTTACAACAATACCTTCATTTTGTTCCATGTGTAGCAGTCCCAGCAGTAGACCGTAGAAACACTGGGTGGGGATGGCCAGAGATTTTTCAAACCCTATGTGACATAGGTAAAATCAGACATATTTTACATACAATTGGAACCCCTGTACACTTTTAATCTATATTTTATTCTTTACCCTACCCTGTCTGAAACAGTAATAATCCTTGTATATTCTCAGGCACCTAAGCTACAGCATATGTTTTCTTTCAAACTTTTGAACCAGAAGACAAATTTAGCCTCCAAGCGCTAGGGTTACATTCACTAGATGTCTAACATATGGGCTTTGATCTCAGTGAATGCAAAAATAATTTTTACATATCTAAATACACAAACATGCAATCACATGGTCCAATTGCTTTAACAATTTCTTTTAAATTGTTGCATTTAACCTAACAAAAGTTTTATTGTATGTGTTCAACAGCTTGTAGAAGTTATATAAGACTCCTCCCACCAAAAAAAGAAGGAATACATTAACGTATCACTGCAGAGTTGCTTCTCTTCCAAGATGTCTTCAGGGGTGCCACGTCCAAAAGCCTGTTAACTTCTCGTAAGAAATCATTATTGAATGCAGCTGCTGGCTGGTCTGTTCCAACATAGGAAGGCTTTGTTTGACATCACTTGTTGGATTCAGCAGCAATCCTCATCACAGATCTGAGGATCATAGATTAATACAAGTCAGAACAGCATCTGTGCCATTTCTGAACAATTCGAGAGACCAAGAAAGTCAATTAATCACCTAAGGATACTTCCAGCCCCAAGGTGATGAAGACGCATCATATTTAAGAACACCAAAGCTGTCACTGCAAAACTGAAACATTTAGGGTGGACAAAATGTTGAAGCTAGCATAGAAGGATAAACTGTTCTGGACGTGATTCCGCCTGTTGGATGGAGTTTTGCTGCAACAGATGCGCACATCTTGGAAGACATTGTCCATTTTCCTAAAAACAAAGATGGTAGCTGAGATATATCATTCCAGTTTTCTAATATTGGTCCATCCTCCTCTTAAGTATACATTTCCTGATGTCAAAGGTAAAGTGGCTGTTTGTGGAAAACAGACTTTCTGTTCTAAAGGAATACAGTCTGAATCAACATTATCAAAGTAAACATTGAGAGAAATCGTTTATTTTGAAAATCTTCTGACAATAGTTTTTCTGAAATATCATATTATCTTACTACAAATAAGTTTAAGTTTATTTTCCAATAACCATAAAACGTGTTGTCTGCCTCCACTAAAGATCATATTTAAAGGTCATTTCAAGCATATTTTTATAATATTTGAGCTCAGCCACTGATCTGGCATTTTTTTAAATATTTGCTATATGGACTACAAGAGAAAATATCAGGAATAAAAATCCAAGTCTATTGTACCCCTCTGTTTCTGGCTCCTATATTTAAGACTGGGGCTAATTTTGTGTTTGTTCAATTGACGTTCCTTAGATTTTTTCAAACTACAAAAACAGTTTTAAGTTAGACTCAGCACAAATTATTGCTACTGGTGGACAGGATACTTGGAGATCAGCATTAGGCTGTTTTAATCCAGTCCATCCAGCAACCAATTTCAAATTTAGCCTCCAGGATAAGGACCTATACTATGGGTGCCCAAAGTCAATTCTTAAGAAGCCGCTATGCTACATGCTTTACTTCTCTCTCTTGTTCATCGCACCTCAATCAAATGATGGTTTGTTAGCGGGCCTCTTCAGAACTTTCCTTTACTTGGGAAGTAGAGGGCACATTTGAAACAGCTGTGTTGGAGCAGACATACAGCTAAAAATGGCAGGATACGTCTCTTGAGGACTGGAGCTGGACACCCTTGGCCTATACTTTCAGCATACCTAAGCTGATGACCCACTAGATCACCGATTCCTTCAACTGTGCATTAGTAAGGATAGGCTGGTGTTAGCATTTTTTAAATTAAGAACTGTGAGCTTTTTCAGTGAGATCAGTTAGTGAATAAAAACTGCGTTTTTACCTGCTTGTCCTTACATTGTTGTATTGTCTTGATTATTGTCTTATTGTAATTGCTTTCTTGTTTATTAATCATCAAATTGATTTATGCTGTGTTCCAATTTTAATGTACAGCACCTTGAATTGCCTCGGATTGAAAGTGTGCTATACAAATAAAATTGCCTTGCCTTGCCTAGCATTGGAGATGCTGGTCACCCAAAAGTAAAACCATACTTTTCATGACCAACCTAACTTAGACATGCTAGTCATTTGCCCCTCCAATGCTAACACAAACTACTACCGGTAGTCTCTCTTTGCACATGCTGGCTGCTCAGTTACATTAATGAGAACATTAGCTGCCTTTGGTATGCACACAGCCTACTAAGACAAGGACGTACCCCCCCTTAAGTGCCCAATAGTTCTAGTTATTAGCCCTACTTCTGCCTCATACACGCCATTCTACTGAAGGAAGTATCATGTTGGAGCAGGGCCTGCTTGAAACCCCCCCACTTGAGACTCAACACTGACTGATATAGCCTGACTTTACTTAACTTAAAGTCTTGATATAAACAAAACAAATAAAACATATAAAACATAAACATATGATATATATAAACAAAATGGCTTGTGAATTTTACAAAAAGGCAGTGCTTGGTTTTTAGTAAAACCTCAACGAGCTTGTATGTCAATGGGGAATTCTTTGAAGTAGAAAATATAGCTCACCAAGAGAGAATCTGACCGAAGTTAAAGGTCACAGTGAACTCTTGAGCTCCATGACCCAGACGTGGACCTCAGGGATTTAGTGAGGTGTATCAGTGGTTGTAACTGAGCCAGAGTGACAGCTGCTGTCTACCAACCCACGCTCTGTCATCAGCTCTGGACCAACACAAAGTGCCCTACTGAGTAATTTCCTCCTGGATGTGTGCATAGGGTGCCTGAAGAGGATGTAGACTAAGACAAAGTTGGGAACATTTAAGAGGGTTAGAAGGAGAGAAAACACCTGCTTTCAAACTGGCTTCTAGAAATCCACATAGAAATACCTGAAATGCAACAGTTACCATGAACAAAGCATGCCATATATGTGTGCACGCTGCTGTGCCTTGTAAAGATATATTCTATAAAGTATTGTAGAGCAAGTGTCAAGGGGGGTAGTAGGAAGACAGCATCAGCAGACATTTCAGAGTGTCTTATTGGCGGATTTTACTGACACACATCTACATTTCTGGAAAAAGATGCATTCTCGTCTGTCGCAGCTTTTCACCTTATGTTCCTGGTTGCCATAACCTCACAGATTTTATACAGGACTGAAACATAGCTGAAACTCATGAACCTGCATCATTAGCAAAACTGTTAAAACTACTAAACCACTATATCTAAACAAAGCAATGGGAATAAGATTATCAATCAAATTATCAATCAAATGTAAAACCTTTATACAAATAAATGGGTTTAAAAAATACAAAACATCATACAGTGCTGGTAAAAAGGTTATACCGTAAACAAAATATATAATATTGATATACTGATTTAATCTTCCCTTAGATTCTCAGTTGACTCTATGATTCTATGTTAATCTATCACACAAAAATCAAGGTAAAAGAAATTCAGGTTTGTGGTTTTACCATGAAGAAAAGTGAAAGATACTTTGCAAGGCACCATATTAAATTCATTTACAATAGCGCTGGACCCTGACAAGAAGTATGAACATGTCTTTAATCCCTCGTCATCTGTCACAAATGCCCAGTCTATATTTAAACTTGAGTGCTTGGTTAGTGCAAAGGTCAGCAAGCATGGGAACTATAAATGCGGTTCCATTACTATATATCACAAGTTGTAACCAAGTGGATAAGCTGTGGACCGAACCAGAAAACAAGTTCAAACCAAAGACTGGACACTGGTGTATGTATGGGGAGGTAAAACTGCTGCAACCACCCTAAACAGAATCATTACAGGTCAATCTACTGCTATCTCAACAATTACCTGCAAAGGGTATACCATTGTGATAGTGGCCATTAAAATTGAGATGGATCTTGCTGCTTCAGATTTAACCCACAGACTCAATAAGCAACCACTGAATATTTGTACTCCTATACTGTTCCATGCAATCAATGATGCACAATTGCTTTTTTATGTAATTACACAAAGGGAATAATAATAAAAAAATGAATATTAGACCTCAATGCAGCGTTTGACCCTGTTGATCATGATATATTATTGGAATGTCTAGAGAGCTGGGTCGGACTCTCTGGTACGGCATTGAACGGGTTTAAATCCAACCTCAAGAACAGGAACTTCTTTGTGTCAATAAGTAAATTCTCATCACAAGAAACACAAATCACATGTGCGGTCCCCTAGGGGTCCATCCTAGAGCCCCTCCTATTTACGATTTACAATCTCCCACTAAGTCAGATAATAACAACAAATAACATTAACTACCACAACTATGCTGATGACACTCACCAGGTGATGTTGAACCCATCCAAATCCTCAATAAATGCATTGAGCAATTCAAGAGCTGGATGTCCCAAAATTCCCTCCAACTGAACAAGAATGAAACTGAAGTACTTATCTTCGGACCCAAAAAAGATTGATTAAATATCAGTAAACAACTTCAGTTGGTCCAAATAGAAACTACCAACCAGGCCAGAAATCTAGGTGTAATAATGGACTCAGACCTGAACCTCCAGGGTCACATAAAGGCAATAACAAGAACAGCTTTCTATCACCTGAGGAACATTTCTAGGATTAAAGGACTGACGATGCAAGGAGACCTAGAAAAACTCATCCATGCCTTTATCTCTAGCCGCCTTGATTACTGTAACAGTATCTTCACAGGTCTGCATAAAAAAACCAATCAGACAGCTGCAGCTGATCCAGAACGCTGCTGCTCGTGTTCTCACTAGAACCAGGAAAGTAGAACACATCACCCCAGTTCTAAAATCCGTACACTGGCTCACTGTAGCTCAGAGAATAGACTTCAAAGTGCTTTTATTAGTCTATAAATAATTGAACAGGTTAGGACCAGAGTACATTAGAGATCTGTTATGGTGGTACAAACCATCCAGGTCAGTCTGGTCCTTCAGCTCTAGTCTACTGACTGTCCCTAGAACCAGAACCAAATATGAAGAAGCAGCTTTCAGTTTCTATGCTCCCAATATCTGGAACCAACTCCTGGGATGAATGCAAAGCTGCAGAGACACTGAACTCTTTCAAATCAAAAATTAAAACTTATTTAGATTTGCCTATGAGTAACTCGTATGACTTTTGCGTTCGTTCTTTTTAATTACTGTTATTGTTTTTGTCAATCGCTAAATATTTTCTGTTTTTAATTTTCATCATTTTATATACATTTTCTGTTATCCTCTAATCACTAAATGTTATCTTTTCTTTTAATTATTGTTATTGCTAAATGTTTTAATTGATAATTGTGTTTCATCCGTTTTTAACATAATTTTACATAAATTGTCTTTTATTAATATTTGTTTATGCTTTCTTTTAGTGATTCTATGTTTTAGTTTTCACATTTTTGTAATCATGTAAAGCACCATGAATTGCCTTGTGTTGAAAGTGTGCTATAAAAATAAAATTGCCTTGCCTTGAATTAAGGACATAAACCTGAGGTTCTCTTTCGTCTTCAGCCTCACTTAAATTGTTTTTGGCAGGATTTGCGAAGTCAGGAGCTCTAGAGTTGTGAGAGTCTCCGTTTCCACACACAAACATCTCAGCCAGCTCTAATCCCCACTGTCCTTGTCCTCTTTTCGGGGCACAGAGAAGGGCCCCCAGCGGTCAGGGTTCAAGGGTCAGGGCAGCTCCTTGAGCTGGACAATAGCTGAAGGGCCACCTGGAGTAAATCTGTGGCTAACTCAAGCTATTGCCTGTGACAACCATCATTCTTGAAGCCAAATGAACAGAGTAAGGAAAGCTACACAAATGTGTTCAGATATGTTTGGTAGAGTTTGCCCAGTAAACTAAGGATCTCCAAACAACCTAATGAAACATGTGATTTAATGTCAGAAAGGGAGAAGGAGGGGCCTGGCAGAGCATATGTCTTGGAAGAGGATACCACTGAGGTGTGTTTCCTGAGGTAGTGGGAGGGTAGTGAAGGGACACCTTTGTTTTAGAGCTCATATTTCATATAGGAGTCCCTGTGTATATTTTTTTAAATCTACTCCATTTCCTCTTGTGATGAAAATTAGGGCCAAGTTTAAAATACTAAAAGCTAAAGGCCAGTTTCTAGCAGGACATCAGTCCGCAATTAGAAATATGGGGAAAAAAATATAGCAAGGGGAACATTGAAAGCTGCAGTCCGGAGTAATTGAGGGAGACAGAATTTTTATGAATCCAAAGCCACTCCTAATACAACCCTTCTCTCCCGCTCCCTCTAGGCCCACCTCTACGATTGGGTACTCACATCACCTGATATTTCACTTTATTAATAAAGCACAGTATTGATTTGCTTTATTGAATATAGGACTGTCTTACCTGTTTAACAGACATGTCTTCAGAGCCATGTGAGCTTTGAAGCCTTTTTTAAGATTAGAAACGATCTCTATTGTTGAAACTCCTCTCTCCTGTAAATCCTACTTCGGTCTATAAGAGATTTTTTTTGGCGAGTTTTGTGCCTGACTTCTCTTTGTTTTTCTTTCTGAAGTTGAGGTAGCCCCTCAGTAGCTGATGAATGGCTAACATTTTAGCAGAAGTTTCCTTCGACTTCTCCATTACCGCTGTCTGCCATTATGATGACAGTAAACAGGGAGACACAGAGTGTCCTGTGTGCGCACAAGCTTTGCCATTCCAATGCTTCACTCCACTCAGCATATGGGAAGCTTGAATCTCAAAAATAAAATATAAGATTTCTCTTACTGTCTGATGAATCTATCCTTTATCTATACCTCTTATTCTCGAGGGGATCATGAGGTGGGCTGGTGCCTATCTCCAGCTGTCAACAGGAGAGAGTACACCCTCAACATGTCACCAGTCCATCACAGGGCAACATATAGACAAACAGGACAAACAACCATGCACACACACTCACGCACACACTGCTCCAACCCGCATGTGAAAGGCAATAACAGCCCCGATCGCAGCTCCACTCATCAAGCCATTATCTCCCCTGCTACAAGCAGAGCTGTAGCAAGTATCAATATAGATTCTCCCCGTCACCTTCTGGCTTCAGCTTTATCAAATCCACAACCCTAAATAGACGCTATAAAACAGTTTAAAAAGCACTCCGTTTTTTATGGAGCTATTTAAAGCAAAGAAAAATTAAACCTTCTCTGACACTTTGAATAATTCCAATTTTATGAAGAACATTTCTGATCTTGGTGCTGTTACTGTTATTACATTCTGAGACATCACTTCAAACAAACACCTCCAGGCCAATCAGCGGCTACCGCTGCTGGATAGGAATGAGAAATTACTGGACTAATCGGTCCATTGGTGAGCATGTTGGGTTGGTTTCGGCACGCTTTAGACTAAGGCAGAGGTATTCCACCAAAAGTGGTCAGCTGGAGTCGGCTCAGAATGGACACAGGTAATGGAAACATGCCAAAACCGTTCCAAAGCGATCCAGTCCGTAACGTACCAGCCCTAGTGGAAATGGGACATAAGTTTAGAATCCCGATTGCATTCCTTTAGACAGTGAAAGATAGCTGGAGCACCAACCTAGAGAAAAACAAATCCACAATTTGTCTGGATTTCAAAAGGGCATTTTAGGTTTTCCCTTGAACTGACAAAAAAGATAATCTTGGTCATTCTTCTCATTGTTTTGTCATCTCTGGTAAATTTTGATTTGCTTCAGAATCAGTTTTTATGTCTGGAATTGTTCACCCAGATTCCAGTGCTTATTGGCGCTAAAGGCACTGTACTTGTTTTCCTATATATCTGTGGCTTTGTATGGCAACACCACAGTTTTATGTGTCTCATGCGGCCAAGGAACCAGAGAATTCCCAGCACACAGAGGGGATAAGAGGGTGGTTGGTGGTGGGTGGATGAATGGTAATAGCGGGGAATCTACTAAAGCTGTTTGGTGGATGATGGTCGGAGGTTTCAGCAGCCCACCTCCCCGCCTTTCTTCCCCCAACCCTCAGCACACCCTGTCATTAGGGTGACATTCAGGTCCTGTTTGGCCCCAATTGGCCATGCTAATAACAGTTTTAATAACCCGGGCTCAAGTAATATTTCATTGCTGTTTGGATCGCCATGTCACGCTGAGAACCCAGTGATGGAAAAACAGCTTCATGACCTCAAGAGTGAAAGGACTGAGAAGAATCTGTGCGAATGTAGAGCTTAGCTGTGTTTTTGCACACGACACATTGCGCATAATATAAATGTTCTTCATCTATAAACCATTCGTAAGCGTGTTTGTTTCTCAACAATGATCCATTAAATAAATGTTTGTCTCGTTCTGGAGCATGTTTATATGTTTATATGTGTTCTGTCACCTTTCCTGTTTATCCTTTATACAGACATCTGTCTCTTCAGAAGGAAGCACAGACTTTTTCTGAAATATTGCTCCTCATTCTTTTGTTTTATTGGTGTATTCCATTTACCTTGGAAGTCTGAACTCTGAGCTGGGTTTGACATCACACCAGAGAAAACAGCTTTTTAGTAACGTAGTCGGATAAATCAAGTTTCCAATATGGCGATGTCCTGCTAGTTATAGTTTGTAGTGCCTCTTATAAACATAGTTTTCAGCTGTGTTTTTGATATGCAGACACCACTTTTATTTAGTTCATTTTAGAGTTGTATGCTACATGTAACATTGGTTTAAGACGCATTCTTACGAGTGTGCCTTGTAAAATAAACATGTTTCCAATCACCACTACTATTGTTTATGTGTCCGGAAAATTTTTTTCCCAATCAGAAGTCGGAATTTCCTACTACTACAAACTGAGAGAGCCATTATTCTTGCTTCTGCAGTCTTATCAGTTCCCAAAGCTGCCACAATGCAAAACAAATAAGTTTAAAAACAGTTTATCCCCACTGCTATAAGCATCCTGAAAATGTTATAGCTTTAATGTTTTGTTATGTTTTTATTTTTATGTAATATGTGGAAATGTATGTGTATTTCAAATGCTTATGACTCTTCTACTGCAAAGAATATTTACCTTCTGGTACGAGTAAGGTCTGAACTGAACTTACCTTTCTCTGCAACTTTAGCCACCACTCTCTCCACCTTGTATCCAACTGTTGAAAGAGCACATATTATCTTTGCAAATTCAGCAAAGTGTGGAAGCGCAAAAGCAACAGTTGTAAGAGTATCACGAACTCCTCCAACTGTTGGTTCGTGTACTTGCTGTTTTCTTTTCCCTGTATGAGTGTATCTAGTTGTGTTGCAGTCGTTTAGATGGTGCAATGACGCAGCAACTGTGCCCTGTGTCGGTGGAAAAGCTATCTTACTTGCTTTGGCTCCAGCTCTCAATTAGTTTCTTAAGATTCAACTAATTTAAAAGAAGATGCCTTCTCCAGCTACCCTTTCAAGTATATCTAAAACTGCTTAGTTGTTTTCAAATTCTTTTATCATAAACGTCAATGTGCATCATTCTAAGTGAGATCTGAGGGGCAACTTTTGTGTTTTTTTTTTTCATTTTTTTCATTTTTTCTCAGCATTGCTTCATCTGACATTGGGTTGTATTTATTAGACCTTCCACCCCCTGGAAAGATTGGCAACTGTCTTAAATTTGTTCCACTTATGAATACTATTTCTCTAAGCAGAAAGATGACCTTATGATCTCTTTCAAATTGACAGACAACAACTGCCTCAGTACTGGAGTCTTTCCACCTTGGGATTGTGCTAACACACAACCGGAGGCTCTGAATAAGAAAACTGCAGAGACTCTCGCTTTTAATGGGGGTGGTAACTAAGATGGCCTTCAGTTAATCAAGTACACATTATTAACTTCTGGCTGTCATATCCTCCTATGTATCCTATGAAAAAGAGCAGTTGAAATTACATCTTGTCTCCTGTGGGTTTTATAAACTTGACCTTAAATTTTTTTTTTGTTGTAATTATCGGTGATTGATTGGTTTATTTTTACAGCCTTCATTTTTCTGTAACTTTATCAGCATGTCTAAAAAACAGAAGGTAAGCACGTTTGAAGAGTTCAGGAGAATGTTTTGTGAGTTTGCTACCAAACTGTCTCTCCTAACCTAAATGTAAATGTAAAATGCTGAGACGAAGAACTGGCTTCAGAATCGCCTTCCACCCCTTCAACTGAGGCAGACTGTAAGCTAAACCTCTATGGCTATTCCTCAACCTCAGCCAAAGCTGTGAAAGATAAAGACTCAGAGGGGAAACTGGGGATAGGAATTTAGCCAGCGTCTGCTTTCACTGGGCAACCCACATCAAAGAGGGGACCTTCAAGCAGGTCTTAGCCCACCAGCAAGAGTTGGAGACAGGAGCCCACGGAGAACGTTGGCTCAACGGCTGGGGACCATAGGGGATGAAATAGGCAGGGAAGTCTTTCATTCTATGCCAGGCAGGAGACTGTTTCCAACTTGACCTACAGACAAGACAACCTCATAAAAGAAACGGAGAGACAAACTCAGTTAGCCACAGAAACTCAATGCCAAAGTTTAGGAGATCAACAAGGCATAGCTTTTATAAGAACATGTTCTGAGCTTTGCAACATAAAACCTAGATATCATAAAGAATTAGACCCCATTTTATATTGCTCTGAGCAATCTCCTATCCTTATTTTTATTTCTATAACATAACCTAAAGCACACAAAATTTATAAAACATAAATACAAAGTAGATTAGATTATAAAAGAGTTTTTTTTCTCCAGTCTCATGGCTAAAAAAATCTGATCTTCTTTGCCAAGCAAAAAGATAATGTCAGCTTACCCACACTTCAGTGCAGTTTCTACAGGCAAATAGAAGACAAGGACTTCTGAGTAGCGAACACATACATCACATTCCACATTCAGAGAATCATAGCATCTCTGAATGTGGGAAGTTGTGGTTCCAGGTGACTTTCTGTTGCTCTTACCTGAGCAAACAATAGTTGAGGTTAATATTTCAGCTCTGGCAACCACAGTTTCACCTCATTAGGGTTTACTTAAACATCAGCACTGCATCATATTTAAGGCTCTAAGGCTACGTTCACACTATAGGTCTTATTTAGAGGGTGACAATTTTTTGGGATTCCCTGCGGGTCACGGGATTCCTGCAGGTTTCCCGCGGGATGGGAGTCAATTTCACTGATGGTAACATGATCCGGACAGGACCGGAAATAATCCACGGGATCGGACGGGAAACCGGAAATTAGAATTTTCTTTTTTCTTTACATCTATCTTTAGTTGAATTCCATCGGGTCTACTACACTGCATGCACCAAAACTGAAACTGCTACGTTGTTGCTACACCACCTGGATAAACTGGTAAGCATATGATATCCGACTGAAAATGCGTGTATCTTATGCTGCGTTCGAGAGCCCATTCAAACCAGTGGGACATGGGATTTATCCTACCTCTAAATAGGAAAAGCTCACTGGAATGCCTGTCGAAGTGGAACCTCTTACCTGCGAACTCGGGGTAGTTCGACATACCCCGACTTCACCAAAATTAAGTCGGAGGATAATGGCGGCGCCCACGGAGTCTCACGTCGTGAGAGGTAAAACTTGAACGAATAGGCTATAAACTGTACTTCTCTGCTTGTAGTGTTGTTTTAGACACTGTAATTTCAACACAACTTGTTTTTCATATTATGGTGTGAATGTCGTTATTATCTGTTAGCATGCGTCTTCATAAACAAAGCGACTATCTGTTTAGCGCGGCGGTCGTCCATGTTTTCTGTTTACATTCCACTTCAATTGCCTCGAACGCTTAGAAGTGGGAGCTACTACATTTCAGGAAGGAGAAGTCCCACGTCCCACTGGTTTGGATGGGCTCTCGAAAGCAGCATTAATAGTTTGGTAGTCAGACGAGTCGAGTCCATTCATGACTTGGTAAGGTGGCCAAACGAGAATGCAGGATATGGTTAAAGATGGTGGATAAAGCTAAATAGATGATCTTTGATACTGTGCAAGGCTATGATTTAAATGGGGGCTGGGGTGGGGGAGCGAGCGCCATAGGAGGTAAATTACTAATCTGCGGGATTCGGGTCCAGACGGGAGTCTTTCCCTCGGGATTTTTTCGGGAAAATATTTTTTTGCGGGGGCTGTCACGTGATCGGGACGTGACGGGAGTATTTTCTTTGGATTGGGACGGGACGGGAGCGACAATTGATTCCCGTGTTACCCTCTAGTCTTAATGCCTAATTTCGATAATGGATTAAATCCAGTTTTTTTTATATGTGGTTGATTAGGTATAACTAAAAAACCACAGCAAACACGTTTCAGTGTGATTGATTCATAGCTCTAATGCAGCTGGCTTGCATTGAAGAAGAGACACTACAAAACTTGCTCTGTTTGCTGAAGTAAAGATGGCGGCTACAGATGTCAGTGTATGCGCAGCAGTGCAGCAGAGGTATGTGTGGATTCAAAATCGGGAGCTGGGATCTGAAGAGCTTCACTGAGTCATATCTCATCCAAAATTTCAGGATGTCACAACAGACCTTTAAATACCTCTATGATCCTGCACAGATTAGTATACCTGTCTCGTGGCAGTGACATAAAAGATGGATTCAGTGCGACATGACCATTCAGACTGCACTCTGTTTTAAAACCATCAGATATGCATCGGTTTTAGTACCACATATGAAAGTGACCTGGGTCCAGTTTGGAAAAATAAAAAATCAGATTTTTGCTGTACATCTGTCGTAGAAAATCTGAAATGGGTCACATACTGGCAAAAAGTTGGATTTGATGAGCTTCTGCCGGCAGTGTGATTGTAGCCTAATTGTGGTAATGAGACTGAGGGCAAAGCCATTTATAAATGTGTAAGTTACTGATGATGATATTGAGACCCAAAATTACTAGAATTTGCAAGAGACATTTTACCTTTGATTACTGCATTCTTACTGGCAGCGCAAAGCACATACTGAAGCAGACATCTTGTGACCGTTGTAGATTCAAATGTTGCTCCAGAAAGGATGCATGGGGAGGCTAACCTGCACTTGTCTTACCTGAGACTTGATTTGGATGTTTCCTTCAGTGTCTTGAGAAATGACTTGGGCTTTCTCCTCTGCAACTTGAGACCTCACATTCTGCTTATGACTTGAGACTTGCCCCTTAAAGACTCGAGACTTGGATAAGACAGTCTACCTTAAAGACTTTAGAACTGACTTGTACTTGCTCCTCAAATAACCTGAGGCTCCACTTGGACTTTCTGGTTATGAGTTGAGGCTTGACTTTGCCCTAAAGTCTTGAGAACTGACTTAAAATTATTTCCTTTTATGACTTGAGACCTACCACTCAAAGACGTGAGACTTGAATTATACTGTCCCTTCAAAGATTTGAGATGTGACTTCTACAAGTCTCCTGAAGATCTGATACTTGTTTTGGATTTGTCCCGCAGAGACCTATATCAAAATGTCCACTCAAAGACTCAATACCTTACTTAAGCTGGGATCACACTACATGTTCCTCTGCCATCTGAAAGGTCTGTTTCATGGCACACTTTGCAAGCTCCACTAAGCTCTAAAGGTGTATCACAATGCATGACAGAAGATCTCAAATAGTCAAACTGCATGACGTCTAGCTGTAGCAGGATTTGCCAAAAGCCAACATCACCAGTGACACAGCATATGATACTGAAAGCTGACAGATGGACAGAGCCAAGATGCCACCAGGGAAATGTAAACAAGCAGTTGCTGCTTTAATACTTTTGTTTCTAGACTGAATTGAATGACAAAGGGAAGATGATGAAGAAAAGGCGAATCTGGAGACCCTCATGGGTGGGGAAACATGGACAATTCGGGATGCCTGTTCATCAAAATGAGCTTGAGGTAAGCTTTGTTTAGCATTATCCTAGCTAGCACTTCAGTCACAGGGCGCAAATTAATTATTTAACAGCAGACTTGGTTCGCAGAACAACTAATAGAACAAAATTAACAAAACGGATCCAGTAATATGAACTAAGAACTACACATTCACTATACACAAAAATGGATTAATGAATACAACACTAATGTTGCTGGTTAAGCTCCTGGTTCCAACTACAGGTGCTGGCCAGTACATTAGAATATCATCAAAAAGTTGAATTATTTCAGTAATTCCATTCAAAACGTGAAACTTGTATACTGTATACTTTCCTTCCACACATAGTGATATATTTCAAGTGTTTATTAATTTTAATTTTTATTATTACAACTGACAGCTAATGAAAACACCAAATTCAGTATCTCAGAAAATTAGAATATTCTGAAAAGGCTCAATATAGAAGACACCTGGTGCCACTCTAATCAGCTGATTAACTCAAAACACCTGCAAAGGCCTTTAAAAGGTCCCTCAGTCTTGTTCTGAAGGCTCCACAATCATGGGGAAGACTTCTGACTTAACAGCTGTCCAAAAGACGACCATTGACACCTTGTACAAGGAGGGCAAGACACAAAAGGTGATTGCTAAAGAAGCTGGCTGTTCGCAGAGCTCTGTGTCCAAGCACATTTACAGACAGGCGAAAGGACGGAAAAAATGTGGTAGAAAAAAAGTGTACAAGCTCTAGGGATAACCGCACCCTGCAGAGAATTGTGACGACAAACCCATTCAAAAATGTGGGGGAGATCCACAAAGAGTGGACTGCAGCTGGAGTCAGTGCTTCAAGAACCACCACGAAGAGACTCATGAAAGACATGGGATTCAGGTGTCGCATTCCGTGTGTCAAGCCACTCTTGAACAAGAAACAGCGTAAGAAGCGTCTCGCCTGGGCCAAGGACAAAAAGGACTGGACTGCTGCTGAGTGGTCCAAAGTTATGTTTTCTGATGAAAGCAATTTTTGCATTTCCTTTGGAAATCAAGGACCCAGAGTCTGGAGGAAGAGCGGAGAAGCACAGAATCCACGTTGCATGAGGTCCAGTGTAAAGTTTCCACCGTCAGTGATGGTGTGGGGTGCCATGTCATCTGCCGGTGTTGGCCCACTCTGTTTCCTAAGGTCCAAGGTCAATGCAGCCGTCTACCAGGAAGTTTTAGAGCACTTCATGCTTCCTGCTACTGACCAACTTTATAGAGTCCATGCCACGCCACATTACTGCAGTGATGGAGGCAAAAGGAGCCCCGACTAAGTATTGAGTGCTATACATGCACATTCTTTTCATGTTCATTCTTTTCAGTTGGCCAACATTTAAAAAAAAACATTTTTTTTCATTGGCCTTTAAAATATTCTAATTTTTTGAGATACCAAATTTGGAGTTTTCATTAGTTGTCACTTATAAATATCAAAATTAAAAGAAATAAACATTGGAAATACATTGGTCTGTGTGCATTGCATGAATATAATGTACAAGTTTCACGTTTTGAATGGAATTACTGAAATAATTCAACTTTTTGATGATATTCTAATTTACTGGCCAGCACCTGTATATGTTGACGATAACCTCAGCGCAAGAATATGTCCGTACACACCAATGTCCCCACGCCTATGTGTGTGTATGAGCATGCAGATGTAAATAAGGTTTCCCCATGCAAATGATTGATAGCTGGTGTAAGGAGCCATCAATCCATCCTACAGGAATCGACAGAGACATGAAGATCAGAGATGTATGCGTCCAGAGCTCCCGATGGTGCAGGAGCCACAGGCGGACCATTACAGGGCAGACAGCCCCCCAAGAGAGGAACAGATGGAAGCGCCAGGGAACACCCAGCAACCGCAATACTGGGGCCTGGGAGCTCGCAGTGACGAGCCCACGGGCTCCGCCGGTAACCGGCTACCCCAGGACAGGCCGGGCCCAGGACCCGGAGTTCACAGGGATCAGGACCAGGGATCGGTCAACAAGGGTTCCCCCCCGCCGCAAGGCAGGAGGGAGTGACTCATCACTCCATCCTGTCTCCAGAGACAGGATGGAGGATGCTCGGTCACTTTTACCATCATCTGGACTGATGTTCCCCATCCAACAGGGGATATTATAGTTGAGCAGGGTACCAGACTGTGTGGAGCTTCTATTGGGGAGAAAAATACTGAGAGAAAACTGGGTTAACAATCGCAATAACAGCAGAAAAAATATATCTGGAGAGTAGTAGAAGAGAAAAGTAGAAGAGAGAAGAAAAGTGATCAGTCTGTCCTCCAACAGTCTAAACCTATAGCAGCATAACTACAAAAGTAGCTCAGGACAACTTAAGCCACTCTAACTATAAGCTTTATCAAAAAGGAAGGTTTTAAGCCTAGTCTTGAAAACAGACAGAGTATCTGCCTCACAGACTAAAACTGGGAGCTGGTTCCACAGGAGAGGAGCCTGGTAACTAAAAGATCTGCCTTCCGTTCTTCTTTTAGAAATTCTAGGAACTACCAGTAAACCTGCAGTCTGAGAACGAACTGCTCTGTTAGGAACATATGGAACAATAAGATCTCTGATGTACGATGAAGCTTGATTTTTAAGGGCTTTATAAGTAAAGCCTAGTTTATGCTTCTGCATTTTGGCAGAGACGGATTGACGCAATGCCATTATCCATCAATGCAAGGGCTCTCCGTCACCTACGCAAGAACGCACGGAGTAGAGGCCGAAATTTTAACTATGCGTCTCCGTCGACAGAGAGCGTATGCATCTGATCGGTCAGTTTCAGTAGCATCCAGAGATCGCTTCACCAGCACAGGGCTCTATAGTCGCTTTAATCAGTAGTTAATGCAGCGTTTGGCCACTATATGCTTTGTATTGAAGGGATAATTTATCTCATCTGTTCCTTTGGTGATTTTGATCACAACAAAAAACGACTGCTGTGTTTTGTTTCCATGTGTTTCTAGAATATTCTATAATCCGCACTTCTAGTTAAAAGCTTTACACATTAATCAAAACTTACTTTCTGTTGTTCTTTGAGGAAGAAATGTGTTCACAAGCCTAGACAGAAACAGAAGCGGCGCTGTGTGATGGTAGACAGAGACGCCATGAAAACTTAGCACCCCCTGCTGTCCTGGTCGAGCAAGGCTGAAAAAACAATAGAGAGTGGAGTGGAAGAGCGGAGTACCATTAACAGAAAACATCTACGTCAATACGTCTGCGTGCAAATCTGCGGTCGGAGAAGCACAAACTAATCTTAAGGAAGAAGATCTTAAACTCTATTCTGGTTTTAACAAGGAGCCTACAGACAGAAGCCAAAACAAGAAAAAATGTGATCTCTCTTTTCAATATGCATCAGAATATTAAAAAACCCAGCACCCCCAAACTCCCCCCCCCCCATTACCCCCCGCGCCGCCGACACCAACCTGTTATTCAACACTGCACCCCCCCCCCCCCAATAAGAGGTGCCTCAGCCAATCCAAGGAGGGCATCGACCTGAAACATTGTTCGCCCAACACACTGGCCCACCCAGTACCAGCCAGGCATGCACCAGGGCCAAGCCGGGCCGCATCCGGGCCCCCAGCCCCAGACATCGAGAACCACCAGTGACCAGTGGGCAGGGGCATCTGTCATAGACAGGGAGTGACGGAAGGGAAACAGGCCCGCCTGGATGTGGGGCATGAGATGTGCCAGGTCAGAGGGCAGCTGAAGACCCAACCTGATAAGTAGACATAGACATACAGACACAATCGTAAAAACCCTCCCTCTTACGCAAACACATTCTCACCAACACATCAGGAGATCCAAAAAAGGACGCTTTCATACACCCCATACATTCTCTATACTGCCAGACACAGGCACAGACGCCCCCAATAGAGCAACCTGCCCACTTCACCTGGGAGACGGACCCCATTGTGACTGATTTTCATTTCAAATCTCTTTTGTGAGTTCAAGCAAGAGTGACAGACCTAGACTACTTTTCCTTGTTGGAAACACACCTGCTGCTAATACATAAGGGGATGGAGGCCCAATGCCTGAGCCCACCACATTAACCAGGCTAGCGCACTCAGACACTGTTCGGCAACACACACACACCCACACACTACTCCACTGGTTTTCACAAAATGCACATCAATCTTTTCATGTACACTCAACCCCTCTATGGGCCCTCTCCTTTTCTAATACTGGAGGAACACTTTGTTCAGTTTACATTATGCAACACAACACTGGAGGCCAATAATTCCCCATCAGTATGTACTCAGCCGGTGTTCTCCAACCCTATTTCGAACCAGCAGACATGGGAGAGGGTTATTTTAGATCCGCTCACTGGTATGTGCAGTGTTTTCCACTCTCCATGTGCTGTAGATTAGTCTCTTTGTTCTCTGTGGTGCTGCCATAACAATCGCTCATTAATCACACTATTACAGTAGTCTCTCATTCCCTTTATTTGTCACCCCCTCCCACCGTGGATGCCAGTTATTCCCGGGGTGTGAACCCTCTGTACTTCTGAACAGCCAGCAGACAGGAGGAGTAAGTGGGTCAGCAAAAATCACACTGGAACCACCTGAGAGGACACAAGACCACTTTGTACTTGTTATATGTGTGCTTTTTCAGGGAAAGTATACACGATTTAATTTGAACCCTAAAACAGATTTTAGATGAAAGATAATTTATCTTTCATCTATGTTAGACTGAGTTTAAACAAATAATTTATATATTTGATAAAAGTCATGCTCGGGTAGCAGAAAGAAATTACCTTTGGCTATTAATATCCTTGGCTTCCTCTTCTGGATTTATCAGGATGGAAGTTTCTGGACAATTTTGCATACCTTGAAGAATAAAGAAATAAGTTTATCACTCAAGTTGAGAACTAAGAGAATTGTATTGAAATTCTCCATTTCCATAGAAGGTGTATCTGACCCAGTGCTTCTGTGTTTAGCTGTTTCTGGCCTGTGGAACGGCATTGATTCAGATATTGCTTCTAATAACTTTGCACACTCCCTTTTTTATTTTCTACACAAAGTATTTCCGGTTCAGCACTTCTGTATTTATTTTAATACCTTTTCTTGATTGACCCATTGATGGAGTGATGGATTCCAATAACTTTGCAGCCTTTTTTGTGTTTTTACCTCTGCCAAGGAGGTTATGTTTTTGCGAAGCTGTGTTTGTCAGATGACAACATACAGTAGAATTAGACTTAATCAATTAAATCTGAATCTGATTGCATGATTGAATTGGATGAAATTTTGAATGGGGTTATTTGGATTTAACATGTGGGTGCACCATGGTGAAGTTGGTAGCACTGTTGCCTTGCATCAAGAAGGTCCAGGGATCTTTCTGCACTGAGTTTGCTTGTTCTGCCTGTGCATATATGTGTTCTCTCCAGATGCTCCAGCTTCCTCAAACAGTCCAGGAAACATAACTGTTACTTTGATTTGTCTAAATTTATCTTAAGTGTTAAAGTGCATGGTTGGTTGTTTGTCCTGTGTGTCTCTGTGTTGGCCTTTGATGGACTGCCAGCCTTTTCGGGATGTTTCCCCACCTCTTGGCCAGTGAACGCTGGAAACAGACCCCAGTCCCCCACAACCCTAAAAGGAAAAAATGGGGAGAGAGAATGGATGTATGTATGGATTCAAAGTGACTAGACTGAAGGAGGATCACAAATTTTTGAAAACTGGCATGAATTAAACTGAGCTGAAATTAAAAACCTTTCAGAACAAGTGAAGTCTTTGTTTGTGGTTTGTAAATGAAAAACGTCATATATAGTATATATGTATATATTTATATATAGTAATAATAGATGTTGTTCAGTGAAGAAAGTTGAAGCTAGAGTTTCACCACGGAGGTCTGTGCCACTATTAGATACTGCCTGCTTCAGAGGATAGTTTGATCTATTGTATTTACATCGCTTCCCAACTGGCTCTTGATTCAAATCCAACACAAGCTCCCAGACTATAAATGAGAGTAGCATACAGCCAGGGGTTTAGTTTCTCTACACAGGAGGCCAGAAGACCGAGGCCTCGATCCCTGCCTTTGTTTCCAGCTCTCTGTTGTGCTCACGCATACACATACACGTACCTTCAGCCCCCGACCCAAAAATATCCTTCACGGGCTACTCCCTTTGCCATTGGTTCCACCTCCACCCCCTGCTTCTCCGTTGTCGCCACCTCCGCTGCCTCCCCCATCACCACCCTTTCCAAGC
Source organism: Apricaphanius iberus (assembly GCA_028564705.1). Classification (NCBI taxonomy): domain Eukaryota; kingdom Metazoa; phylum Chordata; class Actinopteri; order Cyprinodontiformes; family Aphaniidae; genus Apricaphanius; species Apricaphanius iberus. Next base: position 967,828 of record JAPXFQ010000014.1, on the reverse strand, counting down.
CGATAGTGAATTAGCATTTTTCCGCAGCTTTACTTTTGTCTTAGTTAACCCTACCACCAAACACTGCAGGGAGACACAGACTCACACACACAGACACACACGCACCCTTTGCTGTCCATTGGTATGTGGTCCATCATTAATGTGCTGCACAGCTTGGAGTGACCCTAAAAAACCAGCTCACAGAGGCCACTGCTGGGAAAAGGAGAGTCGCTTCACTTCTCATTAAGAACCAATAGATGCCCCCCAACTCCTCTCTCCCTTCTCCTCCCCTCCCCATTAATCGCATGTGCTCATTAGCATGGCGCCCCTATTTGGGCCCTGCCATGCATTATGGGGTCAGCAAAGGGAACGGACGCTTCTCTTTTTGTCAGAGCGGGCTTTTAGAGATGCAAAATACAGTACGGCTCTCATTCAGCCCCTGCACCGACCTCCATTGCCCTTTCGGTGCCGTGCGCCCCTCCTCCTCTTGCCACCATCAGTGAGTCCTGCTGGGTAGCTGTTTCCATCCTTCCACTAGCAGTGGTGTAAGAAAATCTATCCCTGATCCAGTACCCTTCGCCAAGTCTGAGTGAGCTCTGTGCCAGTCTGAAACGCCCCTTAAATATTGTTCCTCACCTCTCCATCAGGAGGGTGTAGTAGATGAGACTTGAAGCCGTCCAAGCTCCAGTCACAAGGCTCTCAGCTGAGTTCGTCTCAGTCCTCAGTCTGCCACCCAGACTGTGGTGGGCTCAGCCTCACACCTGACAAAGCAAGTGCTGCTTTCCTTCCCAGCATTTTTTTCTATTCAGGTTTAGCCAAACTCATGATAATCAGCAGAGAAAGAGTCGGGGAGGGGGGGGGGGGGGCTTCTAACAATGAAAGCACATTTTAAAACACACAACGATCAACATAATGCACAATACAATTGAAACACGATGTAAACAAAATAGTTGCTCATAATTATAATTGATAATCTTCCAATGACGCTGGATTAGGCCGTATATTCCCTTCAAAATACAGAAACTGTAACTGGAAAGCACAGCTGAAGCCTGTATTATTTCATAGTGTCAAAAAATATCATCCAGAACACACTGACTCAAATATTCAGACACACTAACTCCGATTCAATGAAGCATCTGCATTTGTTTCATTTTTTGTGTATAAGGAGCTGTCTGGCCCTCGCTATATTAAACCCCTGTAATAAACAACCGTACCTTTTCGGTTTCCTCCATGTCTAATGTAAACTAGCAAAAGGCTTGGTATTGGTATATTGGTATTCTAACTTCCCACCCATCTGCCTTGTTTTTACTGTTAGCCTAAAGTATATTTTTAAAGCCAAACCATTTTTGTAGTGAGAAATCTACATACATAATTTCAATTTGATTGTTACATTGCTATATTAAAGTTAAACTGTACAGAGTAAAACATGGAATATATGTAGAATAGCGAGACTTTCAGCTGCTGTCATTGAATGATTAAATGTATTACATAACTTCAGCATGGCTTACTTGTAATTGTTAGAAGAAAATAGGTTTCTGGTACTTGTGTGCATCATATTCTGAATTCTGGTCAGAAGTGGAACAGAAATTATGATGTTTGAATATTCTTAGGCTTCTTGTTTTTTATTACAGTTTTTGTCATTCAAAGTTATTCACTTCTGACAAATTACCACCAAGCTGGGCTCACTACAGAGCGTTTTTAAACATCTGGGTGGGGTGCAAGTAAATTAGGTCATCAAGCCACCGCATCTCAGAAACTCTACTGCTTTATCCCCTCATTTGACAAATCATCATGTTAATCAGCATCTTATGTTGACTTGAGGACTTTTATCATTCTGGGTAGCCATTGAAGCAATATTTTGGTCTGTCATATGTAACATCAATATTAGGCTTCTTTTCGTTGTATTCTCCCTCGTTTTCTCATTTTTAAAATGTTTTTCTCCATATTTGAGTCAAGTCAATGAGTGAAAACTATGGCACGTGCAAAACTGAAGGTAATTAAAAATGGAAAAAAGGGTTAAAAAAACAACAAAATGAAAGTTGACATATCCCATTTAAAGTTTTAGCAATGAGTAGATATGAGGATATATTATTATTCAGTTGGTGTCATATTTGTAATTGGTTAATTTCCCATCAATTGTTAGAAGTCTAATTTCAGCCAATTCTGAAGGTTTTCAGACTCTTTCAGTAAAAGTGGAACTGATGAGTTCAGTGAAACCAGCACCCAGTGTAGTAATGGTTAGTTAAACCATAACAATGAGGTGAAAAGAAACAGAGCAAAACCACATTAACACGGTGGAATAGCACAGTTTGGGCAAAACATCCCATTTGCTTTGCTAAAATGAGCCTTTGTGTATTAGAAACTTGACTCCAGGATGAAGGTAAGGTCAGACCTTTCCCATTGACTTTTTCAAAACCTCTCTAGCTGATATTGATAATGTTCGTTACTAAGACACTTCAATGAACAAATGTGTGTGCTTTATGTAACAGTGATGGAAAAATACATTTTGTTTATTACTGAAGTTAATGAGATGCAAGTCATTATGGGGCACATTTCAAAACTGACATTCTATGAGTTATTTTAAACTCATCATGGAAATCATTTCCATCCAAACTCTCATTACAACTTTCATGATTCTAGATAATTCAAGAAGAATTTGGTAGCCAGAGTAAAATCCTATTGCATTGCTTTTAAGGACTCCATAATACCTTTGATCGGCTGTAGTTGGATTTCAATAATAGTTTCAAACTGGTCAACCCAGTATGAAACACATTTTCACTACATCAACCAATTTGTTAAATTGTAACTGGTTTTAAGGTCTTTTTAATCTTTTTTCTTTGTATATTTATGATGTTTTATGTTATTATTCTGTTTTACGGTTTTACAGTGTTTTAAGTTGCTCTGTTTCTGAGCTTATAACAAGTGACAAGTGAGTGTTAGAGTGAGTGTTAGAGTGAGTGTTAGACTTCAAGCATGCACAAACTAGCATACAAATATTTTTGTAGTTTGTTATCATGCTGATGGCATAACAGACTCCTGGAAAGAGTATAAAGGAGTACAACAGTGTTCTTTTCATTAAATAGGGTACAAAGATACCTGCATGACTTGAACAAAGCGACGCTTAACTGGCCACACTGGCTTCGTGCCTTGGCTATGGATGGGGTCACGCTTGCACCGCAGTCAGGGGCCTCCAAGTAAGTTACAGCAGTAACCTACTATTAAATGGTGAATCGACAGAACTCTCATTGCGTTTTTTCTAGTCAGGAGTAAATGTTCCTATCCACACATAACCTGCAGATAGGTTGGCAATTTCAAGTGCAATATCTTACCAACATACTTAGAAATGTGATGATGGAAAGTTGGAAACAAACTCACAACCCTCAGAATGGCTAATAAACCATCACGTCCCACCATCGCTCTGGCTTAAATAAAAAGGTGTTTTACTGAGCTTTAATGATACTGCTATCTGCAACACCTAATACATGATCTACTTACCAATGAAAATCACTCCATACTTATTTGAATCTGGATCCCCTATTCTCATTGTTGGAGTATGGCGAGCAGCCAAGGGGAAACACACACAGCTGCGAATTTTGCCCAAACTCAGCTGTGCTGGTTGCTGGGAGAACAGAGAATGGTTTATATGCAGCTCAAATGAAAACTATACTGACATTATAAATACCATCGAGATGCCGGTTTAGCTTTCTTCTAACTCTCAAGCCTCGTCCTTCTACAGTATGAGACTGAATTAACAACTTTTTTGAAAAAAAAAAAAATGATGAGCTGTTATTTTTGAATTACGGCATGATTTTAGATAGCGGGATTCGCGTGAAGGAGACCGATAATGAATCCACAGCTAACTTTTTAAAGTGGTTATTGAAAAAATCTTTGAACAACATGTGTGATTAACTCTCCATTTCACAATTCAGTTGTGTTTTCTGTTTGTACATTGTATGATTATATCCAGATAAATCACAGCAAAGTTTGTGGTATTATGACAAGTGTGAAATTCAAAGGGTATAAATACTTCTTCTTGGCTCTGTAAGCCTTTTCTGCTGATAAAAAAAGATTAGTAACTATATTTATTTTCTATCTTGCTTGTTTAAGTCGCATTGTTACTATTATTTATGTTCACTTGCACTTTGTTATTAACTACAGAATACCTTTCACACAAACGCCTCCCCGGGAACATCATATTTCAATACGATTATCATCCACAAAAGGACGCCCCCCACCACCACCACGACCCAACACTGGTTCTCAGAAACTGTGACAAAACGCTCATTCATTTCTGGCTTCTTTGCCATGCATCTTTTCTCTTCAGGTGTCAGGGAGACCTATTGTCCGCACCCAAACAACTCTTAAACACCACCCACTCCAGCCCAGAGCTGACATGACTGACCTTGGTGTCAACCCCCTGCACCCCCACCACAACCCTTTCAGCGAAGCTTTGGGGTTGGAGTCACAATATAAAAACAGCTTGTGTGTGTTTGTGTGTGAGAGAGGATTATTTTATCTTAAATGGCGGTATAAGTTTTACTTTAACACTTATTTTTGTGAATACTTTTACTTTTGTGGGGCTTTACTTACCCTCTGAAGGAGACGGCTGTGCCACGACTCTAATCAGTGATGTAAAACAGAACTGCTGTGAGAGGGCTGAGGGGGGGAAAGGGAGCGGGAGGGGGCGCTCTGATTAATGCGACCAAGTGTTTGTCTGAGAGATGAAAGGGGGGAGAAAGGGGAGAGGGCGGGGGAGCAATCGAGCTGGTGTGGAAAAGGGAAAAGGAGAAGTATCTGGGGCATGAGAAGGTTCTGAACGCACACCAGTCTGTTCAGTGTCCAGCCGGGGAGATCTGGGGAGAAATATTTCACAGCTGACACGGGTGTGACGTGTGTGTTTGTGAGGATAGGTGGGGTGTGTGTCTATGTGTGGGTGGGGGGGTGGGTGGGTGGGGGGGGGGTTTATGAGGGACAGGAACTGATGAAGTGTTGCAGGAGTGTGTGTGTTTGAGTGTTTGTGTGTGCGTTTGTCAATGGGAGAGTGTTGGAAATATGTTATGTAACCTCCTCTCTGGGGGAGAAGAGAGCCATAGGTCAGAGAAAGACAGGAGAAGAGGAGATGGGGGGAAAATGATATCTTTCCTAATTAAGTTTTCTGAGGTCAAAAGTATTAATCAACATATTTGCATTCCAAAAGGCGCAAAGTGACATAAAGAAGTTCTTATGCAACTTCTTTTTAAGATTTTCAAACATAAACTTCAGTGTATATAATTGGGATTTTGTGTCATACATCAGAAAAAGCGGAACTAAATTGTGAAGGGAAAAATATGTAATTTTTCAAAGAACTTAAATCTGAAAATTGTTGCTAGCATTTCTATACAAGCCGCTGAATCAACACTTGAACCACATCTGATTGTAATTACAGCTCTGCTATGAACTTTCAGCAAGTCAACGACTCAATGCAATCTGAACTTGATTGCACTGAAAAGTAGACTCAATGCATGTATGACTGGATTAATCAAAGTTTTTTTCTTACTTACGCACTGGGAAGAGATAAAAAGATTCTGAGATGCACGCAGACATCTGTACAAATGAAAAAATATGTATGCCACACACAATATTCAGCATGAAAAGAAGGTAGAGAAGGCTGTGAGGCACAAATTAGACACAAACCATGAATAATCTTTGTTCTGGGCTTTGACTAGGCCATTTTAACATGAACTGATCTCGCTGTAGCTCTACCTGTATGCTTGTTGTCCTGCTTCGAGCCTCTGACTAGTATTTTACCTCCTATTAATTCTGCGATGTCAAAGCAAGACGCTGCCAATACCATGTTTCACCATGGGATCGCAATGCCACACATAGGCCTTTGTAAGCTTGAGACCATTTGGTTTAATAAAAACTAGGGGGGGTTGTGATCATGCTTTTAGATCTGTGGGGTGGGATTGGAATATGGTTTACATGGGTTCATTTTTATCTGTAGAGCATTTTGAATTGTAATTCCTGTATAAAAAGTTCTTCATAAATAATGTTTTGATTGATTGATAAAAGTAGTGTTGTAAAAAGTTACAGAACCTACCTGCTTGAGTGGGGTTTAATTACGGTATGTTAGCACTATTTAGATTTATAGGTTTTACTCCACTGAAATATGACAAATTATGTATTTTAGGTGTTTTATAGTCATCGAGCCTGGAATTTTAATTCTAAAGATTATTCATATTCCTTTCATCCTCATGCAGCTCTTGTTTTCTAATGTCTGGACACGTATGCAAATCAGTGGATATTGGTAATCTTTAGGACATAAAGTGTGAGTGGTGAGTTTAGCAACAGAGCTTGTTGTTGCCCAGAAATAGATCTGTCTGCAGATGGCTGGCACCATTTGAAATTAAAGAGTGCTTCACACAGGTTGTTGTGTGACTCAGTGACCTGGAGATGGTGAAACTATTCAAATCCATATGCAAAGCACATAACACTGGTAGAGCTGTTCATAAACCAAATCCCACAAGGTCAACATGAATAAAATGGTTTCTTCTTTCTATTTCTGTCTTCATTTTGAGTAAAGGTTCAGTTAGAATAAGTTACTGTGGAACTTGTTTCAGTTTAGAGATGAATTATTCTTAGAAAAAAGAACAAAACTGTTTCATATGACCAGCCTTCAACAGAATCAAGATCGTTGAATGGATCACTGCAGGCATTAGAAAAAAAGTTATCTGGTCTGTAAATATGACATGACACATCTGAAAAACAAACCCAATCTCAGCCTGGGCCTCATAAACTCAGAGCAGGAGTTTCTGTGAAGAAAGTGAGACATGCTTGGCCTCTCTGCTTCACACGTTCTGGCCAAAGCAGCTCAATCAGAATTTCGTGGAACTCGGCTATGATGTAAATGTGCAGAGCTGCTATGAATATACGAAGCAAACTCCGGGGATTGAAGTGCGGTCTGACAGTTGGCTACAGTTAGACCGCAGTTTGTTGCCCGAATCGAAATGTAGTTTTGTGTTGAGTAACTGTTCCTGGGTGGTGTCGCATTAGTGAGGGATGTGTAATGTAACGTCTCATCCCCCCAAGGTCGACGGAGCAGTGCAGAGCAATAACAAAACCACATGATGTCATTTTGGTTTTATTATACCAACTCTCATTTTAACCCTTTTGGATTTGACGACTTTATTCTTTTGTAATCGTTTGACGTTCTTCCCAAAAACTGAGCAGGAAAAGTACTGTAGTGTGAGTTACACTAACATTATAGCATATATGTCTACATGATCATTCATAGGCAATAAATTCACATTGCCCTCTTATTTCCCTTTACTGTCCCGTTAACTGTGCCAACAAGTAACTAATGCCAGAAACATGTGCATCATGTAAAAAAAAAAGAAGAAGGAAAGCATACCCTCATTCAATTTATAAGGATTTTATAATCTGGTCTTAAAGGAAAAGGTTGGTATTTTACACTTAAAGCCCTGTTTTAAGACTTTCTAAAGTGAAATGGAAAGGTTTTGATAGAAATTTGGACAAATGCTGCTGTCCTGATAAATTTAGGTTTATTTGCTAACACCCCGCCCCTCTCACAATGGGACCATAGGTGCCCTCAAACATTCCATCCTAAAACGCATTAAATGTTCTTTTACCAAGACCTAAAACTCACCGAGTGGTCAGGGGTGTTCACTGATATGCTCACACAAAATTCGCTGCAAAAGATGTTTTTTACAACAGGTTTTATCGTAGTTTTTGTCCAACTCCATTGACTTGTATTAGAAGTTTTGTGTGAAACGGTAATACTCCGGGGGCGGAAACGGAAATGGTTTTGTTTGTAGTCATTCTGCAGTCTTATACAGTTGAGGGGTCACGACATCCAAACATTATCCAAATCCAAACATTTTTGAAAGATCATTTATCTTTCTACAGTGTTTCGGAATCAATTTCCAGTGTACAAAGATAAATAATCTTTTAAAAATGTTTGGACATGGATAATGTCCCCGCGACTGTTAAAAGTCTCTGGCCCTCACTTTACATTACAGTGAATCACCCAGCATTGTCAGAATTCTCCACTCTGGAAGCCATTTTCAAAAGAGTGTGTTCTTGACCCCCAACATCATGTTCTTGTGTAAACGAGAAGCTGAATAGCTCAGAAAAACCTTTTTTTTCAAGAAAAACGTTGTCGTGTAAAGCATCCTTAAGTCTTGGAAACAATAAATTTGGTACACTATACCCTACAACGTTGCTTCCATTCATTAGTTTGCAGATATTTGTTTCCATAGAATTTCCTCAGCAGAATTTGAGTCAGGCTTAGGTCTGTGCAAAGTCTAGTTTTTGTTCTTCTTCAGTCAGTTTTAAAAATGGAAATTCTAGTTTTAAAGATGGCATGATCAGGATCGATGTTCTGGGACTTAAGCCTAGTTTATACTTCTCCATCAGCAAGTTTTGCTTTCATCCAAAGACATATGACATATTGACGAAGACGTTTTCCTTTTATACTTCTCTGTTGGTGTGTCAGTGTTGCAAAGTAATTCCCCACCAGAACAGCAGGAGGTGCTGCCTATTTGTGGCGGGTCTACCTACCTTTGCAGGGACTTCTCTGGTCAACTAGAATTTATTTACTTCTTCAGCTTATGATTGCACATCCGCTCAAGAAGCAATGGCAGACAAAAAGTGAGTTTTGACTGAAGTTTCAAATTTCAAGTTTTTTTAGAAGTAAAGCTCATATAATACCCTAAAAATGCATATAAACAAACACAATGGTCTCTTTTCCTGTCTTCCACAGCTCCTAGTGTTCAAAATGGCCAAAAGACCATTTAAGATAAACTGACCTTACAATGTAAAGCATCAGATGTCCAAAAGTTGCATTGACTACTGATTACATTGACTATGGAGCACCGATTTGGTGAAATGATCACATGCTCTCCGTTGTGTGGACAGATGATGGCATTGTGTGTCTCTTTACCTACACAGACAGAGAAGTATAAACTAGGCTTAAGTTTTTCCATTATGGCTTTATCTAAATATTGTTCTGTCTGGTCTGGGCACACCTAAAATTGGATTTAAAAGCATATTTAATTATATATTTATACATAAAAGCCAAACATTGACTGAATGTGCAATTTTTGTTTAAGCCTGTGAATATTCTCATTCATCCAGGTCATGGTTATCTCAAGGAAATTTCAATCAAACGCAACTGGACTTGGTAATTTGTCTTGGAAGACGTTTCACCTCTTATCCAAGAGGCTTCATCAGTTCATGCTCGCCGCTGACCAGGCTGGGACTGGACCAGCCTGGTAATTTGTCTTCCAAGACAAATTACCAAGTCCAGTTGCGTTTGATTGAAATTTCCTTGAGATAATTTTTGTTTAGGTTAACTGAAGGATATAGTTTGATACAGCTGTTTCTTTTGGCTGACAGTTTAAAAAAGGCTCATTAGGGGCCAAGTGGTTTCAAATAAAGTTCAAATTGAAAGACTTAGCACATCAAGCCTGGTTAGCTTGTGAAGATGAGAGTAAAAGAAAGGGAGGAGAGTCATACAAAAGCCAGTAAGATCTAAAATCCACTCGTGCAGATTGAAGGGACAGAGTGAAATAAAAAGAAAACACCTCAAATTTCCTGTCCTCGTACACTAACCATCAAGCTGTCTTCCCCCAAGTCCTCAGCCAGCCAGAATATAAAAGAAGGATGGAGGGTTGAGGGAGAGAAGAGGAGGAGCTGAGTCTCTACAGCCTCATCAGCGTGTTTATGCTGTAACAGGAGGGAGGAGGAGGGCTTTTTGGAAGGGGAATGTGGAGGTTGGACTTTATCAGGCTCAGAGCTGTGCTCCGCGGCCCATAATTAATTATCCCTGATGGAGGTGGGGCCGGACAATGGGGGCCTTTCAGCAGGGTTGTGGGACCCTCATTCAGAACCCATCCTGGGTCCGTCATGCAGGCACATTGTTGCACACCATAACTTCTGCCAGCTAGGAGGAGAGGGGAACTTAAAGATAGCTAGGGACAGAGACATTGTGACCCAGGTTCCTCTAAATGTGTGTGTTTATTTAAAAAACTGTGCACATATTTCTGCTTATAATTAACACTGACACCAGAGCTAGAAAGTAAAAAAATCTAGATGGAGAAACAAACAAAACATTAGCATACACTTTATTTCTTTTATTTAACGTTTAAAATAAAGTTTTATAACACTTTACTCCAGATAAAACATAATGACTCTATTAATTAGAGAAAAATATCTTGAGACACTAGAATTATATTTTCTCTTGGAAGAGCTCAACAGGTTTTTCTGACAACCCAATGATCCTTTCTACAATTCTTTTCTTATTGGTTACAACACTGGGGGTCAGTGTTTCTCCAAGTAACACGAGCAGTGCCTTTACTTCTCATCTAACAAGCTCTCTGCTTTGTCACTGCAAACCGAACATCCAATCATGGCCTGAAAACTAGGCCTTTCCTCCCGTGGTGCTTAATGTACCCTAATTTTTAATGACAATTTACAAGATATATATATATATATATATTTTTTGTCATTTCACTTTTTGTAATAACAATTTAAATCGGAATAAAACAAATCCCTTAACTGATCAGACTCGTTTCACAAATCTTCCAGTCTCAATAGTGGTTCATAGTTACAATGCATAGAAGAAAATATATATCTGTCTCTGGGTGTGTTTCTGGACACAAGTGTACATTTATTCCTGTTCAAAGCAAGTTCATGCATGCCTGTTTGAGTGTAACAATAACTGCACCCTCTGTGGCCCCATCTATATTTAGACTGACCAATTCATGACACCAATAGAGGCCTAATCTCACCCTGGTTGCTTCACTGTCAAATGTCAAGGATGCAGGTTAAGAGCTGCTATAGCTATGTTTCTTTACAGCCATGTCTGTAAATCAAAATCTGTAACAGCATATCATCTTACATGTCAAGCGGCTCAAAGACAGCGCAGTTAATCTTCTACGGTAATACATCGGTGACGTGTTGAGTTATCTAATCAGAGTTTACGTTTTATAACTTTTAAAAAGGAAATGCAAATGCAGATCATTCACTGAACGACAACAAGTGTGATTACCACCATAAAGGCAGAATTTTGCTACTCTAAAGCATACAGAGGTTCCTGGCAAGGGTTAAAAGGGCCTTTCAAGTCCATCGTTCTTCGGTGGAAAACATCTAAGACAGCAGCCAGTCTTCTCCAGAGTAAACGCCTCAACTAATATCCCCAAAAAGTCAGCGTGTGCAATGCTCAGAGACAACCCATTAGGTTTCATGCAAGACTCTAAAGCACACCTTTGGTTTGGAAGGCTCCTTCTGGATGAACCACATTAGATGCTAGAATCTGTTTTTTCACTCTTCTACTTTTCGCTTCTTCCAGTCGTCGGATGTATTTTCTGCTAGTATTTCGGCTTTTAACTTTGTTTTTTCTCAGTGTTTTTCTCTCCATAGAAGCTCTACCTGGTCTGGCATCCTGCCCAGTAACAACAGCCTGCTGGATGGGGAGCATAGATTTGGATGATGTTCCAAGTGAACGAACATCCTCCATGTCCTGTTGTCAACATTTTACTTTCTTTAATACAGAAAGTACTCTTACATCAGTTCTTTCTGTGTCTCTGCTCTGTCTTCTCAAGCCCCCAGACGATCGTGGCTCATATTGAGCCGGGTTCTGCTGGAGGTTTCTTCCTGTTAAAGGGAAAATATTATGAGAAAAATCACTTTTCCTGGGATTTGGGGTGTTATTGTGTGTCTCTGGTGCATATACACGCATACAAAGTTGGAAAAACAACCACCCATGCAGTTTTGAGTGAGAAGGGGGTGTCTCAATTCATCCTGCATTTAGTCTCTGATTGAGCTGTTCAAAATCTGTTTTCTACGTCACAAGCCGGAATATTGGAATATCCACACCCCCTCAGAGCACCGTGTCCACCCACCAGGTACAGCAGTAAACACCAGTTACCGATTGGAAAGCACTGGTTCAGATTAGGAAGCACCATGCTGAAGCTCCATGCAAAATGCTCAGTTTTTGGCTGATCAAAAGAGCTCCGACCACTTCATTGAGTCCCAGTCGAAGAGGACAGAACAGGGCATGGGTTGAATTTATTTTTAATGGTAAGATGCTGGCGGTAAGGGTGGGGAAGACTGCGGACGTGTCGCTGCACAGGGCTACTCTATCTCCAACGGGAAGATGGCAGACGAGCCGCCAAACGGAGCTACTCCAACCCAATGGAAGACTGAGGATCTGCCGCCGCACAGAGCTCAAAGAGCGGGGTCTCTGTGGAGAGCTGGAGTCAACTAGATCGAGCTGGAAGGCTTCAGAGCCTCAGGAAGCGATCGGACCTTATTTGGAGAAAGATCTTGGAGTATTTTAAGCAGTTAAATATGCTCTTTTAACTCATTTGTTCAATTACCATTCAAATTTATCTTTCTGAATTCTCTGAGAATCTTTTTTTCAGGAAACTCACCTCCTACAGTATAATTGTACTAAAATGATTTTTCTTGTAAAGAGCCTCAAGATGAAATCTGTTGTGAATTGTTGCTGTATAAATAACCTGAATTTAATTTGATATGTTTGTATAGCATTTGTGCTGAAACAACAGATAAATGCTAATAAGACCTTCATTCTAAGGAGCAATAATGATTCTGGTTAGTAGTAAACTGACAGATTCATTGCAGTAATGCAGAGCAAGACATAAATTTCAGACAGCACTATATTAGTGGCAGGACATAAGCAGGTGTTTCACACTTACTATTGTTGGATTGATTCTGGTAGAGTTCCCATACTTTGAAACTGCTTTTTTGACACTTGGAATTTTAGTGTGTACACATCTCAAATCACCATGAATGAAAATTTAAGTTAAATCACAGCATAAAGTTACAAAATTTTAACTTAGATAGACATAACCTCTAAGCATAATTTAACATCCTCTAGATCAGGGGTATTAAACTAGTTTCCATCGTGGGTCAGTGCCGTGGTTAACTAAAATTTACATGACAGCCCAGCCAACTGTGATATTGTTACTGCACTGTATGTAAAGAAGAAGTTTGTCATATTGCTTAAATTCAACCGCATAAATCACAAACAAATACGGTCTATGTTGTGCCTGTAATTATCGTACTTTTAAATATTTTGCAGTAATAACTTTTTTAAACCATGCTAAAAATATGCTAAATAGCATATATATATATATATATTATATATATATGTTAGACGTGTGCCATAGAGGCAGATGTGTGCAACACAAATGTACGGCGCTGCTGCAGCTTTAACCGCGGGCTTTCCTCCAGTAGTTTACAGGTCAGGAAACGGCTCGTTCTGAGATTAAAACTAGCAGTAGATACAATGCTCACTGAGAGACTTAATAGCATCTTATTGCTCATGTTCTAATTTGCAGACAAACTTGACTGACAGAATAATAAGCCTGTTTAAGGCCAAGCCACACCGCCTTGCCTTGTGAAGCTGCAATCCGAAGTTGGGAAGTTCAGATGCTTAAATAAAATGCACATGCGATAGTGTGAGTGAGAAATAAATAGGATAAGATAAACAGGTTTACTTATAAATATTACAGGAAATACAATTGAAAATTAACAACTGATTTAAATTGTGTTAAAAACTTGTGTTGAAAGGTTGAACAGTTATTATGTATTTCAGAAGTTGAGACTGTGTTTAATTACACAAGTTAATGGCAGCCAGTTATTTACAAATTTGTTAGTCTGAAATTATTACTTTTACCTGCAGGCCTGTAGGCAAGGGGGGCCTTGCTGCTTCGCTTAAGGCAAATTATGAAACTGGCAACATTTTCCCCCTTCAGAGGGGCTTTACATGCATACAGTAAAAAATTTTTTGCTATTTTTTGAGAATACATTTGGCACAGCCATTGTGTGCTGGTGCACACCCAGTGTCTTTTTTTCTGGCTACGCCACTGAAACAGACATTTTCCACTTTGATGTATTTAAAGTGTTTGCCAATGTCTTCTACCAGGAACCCCAGCTGACAGGTGTTATGTCGAGAATGGCATGCAGTCAAATTTAAAGATGCCGAAATATGCATCCCCTCTCTTTGGGCCGGTGTCCTTTGGCACAACAGGCCCAAATCCGTTTTGCCGAATCAGGGCCAGAACTGGAACGGCACTGGCCCAGACATGGATTCATAAGTTGCCATCTGACTGCATTTTGCCCCAGATCCGGCATGATTCCAGCACAAATCTGGACCAGATCAGGCCCGATTCAGGCAAAAGTCTGGTCCAGATTCAATTATTATGTGGTCCAAATAATTTAGGAATTTATGATAAGATATTTATTTAATAATAATCTATACATTTATTCTAAATTAGCTTGTATCCACATACAAAATAACCAAGATCCAAAAGTATATTGTATAAAAGTATTTGTAAATATAATATTTTCAGAAAATTAAGAAAATGAAATTCAATTGAGAAATACAAATTTTATTTGAATAGTTTTTCCATTTCATTTTCAAAATAGACAGATTCAAACTACAACCCAAAAACAGAATCAACAGATGTTCAATATTACAAATAAGCTTCTTTCCGCAGAAAAAATGACAAACCAAGAACCCAGAGTAAATTCTATAAAAATGTGTCTAAATATGAACTTTTCAGAAAATTTGGAAACTTAAATTTAATCGAGAAATACAACCCTTCTTTACAATACAACATTTCTTTCCTTTTCAAACTAGGCAGACAGCTACAACCCTAAAACAGAATCAACGGATAAAGAACATTCTGTAGCGGTGCTACATTTCCAGGAGCAACCTTCAAAGAAATGAAAATAGTTTAAAGTTTTTAATAATTGCAGTGATGTGAAAAAGTGTTTGCCCCCTTCTTGAGTCTCTGAATGTTTGTCACACTGTTGTCAGATTAAACAAATGCAAATCTTCAAAGACAAACCAAGTGCACACAGAATGCACTTTTTAGATGTTTTGTTTTTATTGAGGGTGACATAAAACATGGCCATGTGTGATAATGTGATTGGATTCCCCTCACCCCTTGTAACAACATAACAGTGGTCCATATGACCTGCATTCATTTTCTGTAGCCACATCTGTTCTGAATCGACAAATCACTTGAAAACGAGTGAGGTGTCCCATTAGATCTGGCATAAAGGTAAGATGGCATTTCAGGAAAAGAGCACCATAGGAACTGTAAAACATGGTGGTGGTACTGTGATTCTCTGGGGCTGTTTTGTTGCTTCAACTGAGGCCTGTTTCAGTAAGCGAGCTCAAACGTTTGGGGCTTCCTTGAAATATCTTCGCCTCAATTAACTAAACAGTTTACTGCAGAAACCGTTGGTTGGACATCGGTCATGTGTAGCGATGAGCCACATGTTGGGGTTTGGGCTGAGCCAGTTTAAAGAATATGAAAAAAAGTCAATATAAGGTTTTAGAAAGTTACATCATATTATGCTGGACATTTCTTATGCAAATATATTACAGTGTTTTACGTGACTATTGTGTGCAAGCATCCTCAATGGGAACCCCTTTTGCAAAGATGGAGAATATTCCCCTCCTGCCATCGTTATTCTATTCTTATCCAGCGGATGGGAAGTACCAAACCTGGCAAGGGGAACAAGGTGGGACCTGGAGCCCCTTAATCTGTTTTTAGGAAGCCCTAATCCCATTACCGAGTTAGGGAGCAGGAGCCCCAGGACACTGTAGCTCACTGCCCTCAGCCTGGCAACAAAACTTTCTGACGGCCTTTGAAGCTGCAGTTGACCTGAGAGGACCCATGTGTGATTTCCTGCAAGCGTGACATTGACGCTAGCAGCTGCATTTGTAGATCAGCATTTATCTTATTGTTTGGACAGTGGATACATATCTTCAGTGATGGTCTCTAGAGACCAAATTGCAAAACACTCCAGTTATATCACATCTGGCAAAGTAACATGCTATTTTTTAATCACAACATGTATTTTAATGAGCAAATGTAACTAGTAATCTGCGTTAGATTTCATTTATGGATATGTTATGATGCCTATAAGATAGTAAGGTTTTAGTGTAAATAAACCATATTGATAGTTTTTTTGTTCGTTCTTGTTATTTTTCAAGACTAAAGCTGCATTTAGACCGCATCCGTTGGATACGTCGAGCGACGAGATTGTGTTCAGGTGCTATCAGAACAACCCCAACAGCAGCACTACAAGTGGAAATGGGAGAAATGCCACTGGAGTTGAGGAGAACACAGCTGTCATTAAATTACTGGGTCAATTTAAAAGGTCATAATGAAGATCATCCAACACAAGAAATACTGAAACAATGCTGGGAAAAGGAGAAAAAAGAAAAAGAGTTTTGGATGGATCATTGAGCAGAAAGCAAAAGAGCTAGAAATAAATGAAATGAATATTTGTCCAACAGTACCACTCTCAGCAGTACATCCCTGGATACTTCCTGATCCTGTGGTAGACTTGACATTGCTAGACAAAAAGAACAGAGATAAGGAATTCATTCTGCACCAACAAGTAATACAGACATACATAGAAAATAACTATTATAGCTGTATTCAAATTTATACAGATGCTTCAAAGAACTCAGCTAACAAAGTTGCTATTTCGTTCATAGTTCCAGAATTCAACATAAAAATATGAAAACGAATTACTGATGGATTGTCAGTGTATACTGGAGAGATGTTGGCAATCTTGTTAGCATTACAGTGGGTTGAGGAGGTGAGACCTTTGAGAGCAGTGATATGCTCTGATTCAAGCTCTTCATTAATCAGTATACAGAATAACAAGTCAGAGGGCAGACAAGATATATTAATGGAGATACAACAAACATTATATAGAAATCAAATGATGGGACTCAGTATAGTACTTGTATGGATACCAGCACATATAGGAATAAGGGGAAATGAATTAGCGGACAAGGGTGCAAAGGAAGCAACAAAAAGAAATCATACGGACATGGAAGTTCCTTTTAGTAAAACAGAAATGAAAACTACGATAAAGTATAAATTGAGAGAATGGTGGCAAAAGCAGTGGGAAAAAGAACACACAGGAAGATGGTTTTACAGTATTCAAAGGAGAGTTGGCATGATGAGAAACACGGGGAAAACCAGGAGAGAGGAAACAATCATATCCAGGCTACGCTTTGGTCACACCAGATTAAACAGCACGTTATTTAAAATGGGAAAAC
The DNA here is from genome assembly GCA_028564705.1 of Apricaphanius iberus. NCBI lineage: Eukaryota > Metazoa > Chordata > Actinopteri > Cyprinodontiformes > Aphaniidae > Apricaphanius > Apricaphanius iberus. The sequence goes on along the minus strand of JAPXFQ010000014.1, from coordinate 950,730 downwards.
ACAACTCTGGGAGATGTGAATTTTGTCAGGAGGAAGAAACAATAGAGCATGTTATGCTTCATTGTAAGAAGTATGTTGTTGAGAGGAGAGAAATGGTTTTTAATCTCAAAGAAATCAAGGTGAACTATGATTTGAGGGATATATTACAGAGAAGTACTGAGGAAAATTGTTATCGATTCTTAATTCAGTATCTTAGAAGCACAAAATTGTTAGAAAGAATATAATTGTGGATGTTATTGTTTATATTTTGGTATGTCACCGTTTTTCTTCGTCCATTGTTTTTTTTTATTTATTTTTTTTATTTATTTATTTATTTATTTTTATTTTTTTTAATTAATAGAATGCAGGATAGTCCCGGTTCACACTCCTTACCAGTAGGTGGCGGTAATACACCAAAAGTTGTTTGTCAACCGCCAGAAAACACCACGAAGAAGAAGAAGTACGTCGAGCGACGCATCCAACGGATGAAGTTTGACGTATGTACTTTTTGGCTTCCATATCCTGCTTCTGAGGAAAAAACAACGCATGGGCTTCCTCTGTTGCCGTATGTTATGCACTATGGTGGATTGTAACGAGAGAGTGGCTTGGCTTTATTAGCTAGATAAAGCTAGACAACGTTGACATCGGGTGCATCAGCGCCAATTATTCAGATGTGTTCTGAGTTCGGGGAGTTTAACCGTTTGCTCCAGGAGCTGCGTATGGATGAGGTTCGCTTTCAGTGTTACTTCCGTCTGTCCCGCACCTAATTTTTCGGCCGCATCGGAGCTTAAATCTCCTACCAGGACATCAACTACAGGTTCTCTGTTCCTCTTTAGGAGCGCCTGACCATCTGACTTCGGTAAGTATTTTTTTTTTTTTTTTAATCTGCGTTTGTTGAAGATGTTTTCACTGGGCCCGCGCTTCATTCAAGATACGGCGTATAGTGACTTAACTACAGTGAGACGCTCTGATTGGTTGCTGCACTGCGTTAACTGCGTTGGATCCGTCAAAAGTTCCGCTTGCTGAACTTCTGTGACGCATGCTTTGGTACGTTGCCGTATGAAACGCAAGCCTTGTAAGTCAATTAACAAATTATTATACAATTTTTTATGGAAAAATAAAACCCACTACCTACGTAAATCCGTAGCTTTAAATTCATATGATAAAGGAGGAATTAATTTTATTGATTTTGGTGCTCTTAACAATACCTTTAAAATGAACTGGGTTAAAAATTATTTAAAAAATCCCACTTCTATCTGGAATTTTATCTCACACCACGTGTTCTCTCATTTAGGCGGCCTTAACTTCCTACTGCTCTGCGATTATAGTATTCCAAAAATACCACTGAAACTTTCTCACTTTCATCAACAAATTCTTTTGGCATGGGCGCTGATTTACAAACACAATTTCTCTCCACATAACTGTTTTATTTGGAACAACTGCAATATTATTTATAAAAATAAAACTCTTTTTTTAAATAACTGGTTTAATAATGGAATAATTTTGGTGAGTCAGCTATATAAAGAAGACAGACTCTTATATAATTACTCTGAATTCCTCACGAGATACAAAGTACCAATAACACCTAAAGAATTCTCAATAGTGTTCGATGCCATCCCGTCTGGTCTTTCCATGTTACTCAGGTGCTCCCACAGTGCTCCACTATCGGTCACTCCCCCAGATGTGTTACATTCTTTTCTGGGCAGTGTTTGCTTCTCCTCTCATAAGTCTGTAAATACCAAAATAAGATCTTTCTTTCAAGATACAATGGTTTCTGTTCCATCAGCCATATTTTATTGGGCCAATTTTGTAACCGATATTGAATGGAAAAAAGTTTGGACTCTACCACAGAGATTTTTTTTAACGAACAAAGTTAAAGAGATTTCATTTCATTCATTTTTCATTTAAATTGAAGTATTACCCTACCAAACAATATTTGTCCAAATTTATGGCTGAAATAAATGTAAACTGTACCTTCTGTCAAGAACAACCTGAAACAGCTACTCATTTGTTTTGGTCATGTAAATTTACATGTACATTTTGGAAGGACTTCCACAAGTTTATTACAGACTCTCTTCTCCCTAACTTTCAGCTACACTACAAGGATTTTATCTTTGGCTTTTATAATTTAAAAAAAAAGGACAATGATGCTTTCTTCTTTATAAATCTGCTTTTATTTTTGGCAAAATTTCACATACACAAAACCAAAGTCCTCAACAGAAAACCGGAATTTATTGTATTAAAATTAGAATTTGCACAATATATAAAGACAATCTCCTCATCAAAAAACACCAAGGCTCTAAAGACTGTTGACATCTGCAACTATCTGAAACTGCTGTCTTGATTTTGGCTCTTGCTATCTTTTATTTATCTATGTTCCCCCTAATTTATTATTATTATTTATTTTTATATTTTTATTTATATTATTAATTTTTTTATTTTTTTGTACTCACTTTTAATTTCATTATCCCTGTCATGTTTATTGCTCGTCATTGTAATACTACAATGTTATCTTGTAATTGTATGTATATAATCTGGTAAATAAAGTAAAAAAAAAAAAAAAAAAAAACGCAAGCGTCGTTGACGGAGCCAACGTACTCAACGCAACGCAGACCCCTTGACGGACCTCTGACGTACTACACCATAGACTTTACATGTAATCTTGCCGCAGCTAACGCAGACCAAATGTGCGGTGTGAATGCAGCTTTAGTAACACATATTTTCATAACATAACAAATCTTGAAAAAATATTCTGCCATAAACACAGATTTTGCAAAAAAAATAAAAAAATAAGTTTTGAACAGAAGGGAAGAAACCAAAAATAAATGTACAGCAGATTCTGGGTGAATATTACAGAAACTATAATTCACCACTGTACTTTACTGTACTGTACTAAACCATACTAGTATCTAAATCCAAATAAAACAGCTGAACTTTTAGTCATTTTACTATTAGGTCTGTTCCTTTGCTTAGCCTTTCTTTTCCATTGGATGGTGTTCATGCCTTCCAAAATGGATGGTTGTTTTTATAGGAAATAATAGTCTCAACATTTCCTGTATGTGGCCCATTGTAGTCTGGTGTTTCTGTTTCCACTTTCATTCATCCTGTACCCACACTGACATTTGAGTTTCCTGTCTTGTGATGCCTCTGATTTGAACATGCATGGAACTGTAGAGTTCAGAGTTTTAAGCAGATAATTTAGTTCCTACAGATGCTAGTGTTTTTTTCCCCATAAAATTATGCAGCCCTGTTTTTTTCTTAATATGTAGTCTAAAACTTGTCTTTAAAAACACTTCTTTTGTTTTCCGCTGTTTCTTAGTTTCTTGTTTTCTTCTGTTGTTCTTTGATGCATATTTCATTTTGATTTCTTGGATGGAGCCATGAAGTTGAAGGTGCTCTGACGTGCACCAGCCTGTCGGTCCGTGATGCATTGTGATGCCTTTGTGGTCACACTGTATGTGTGGTTTCATGCCTGTCTGCTGGTGTATCTTTTCTGTAAGTGAGTGCCAGCACACAAGTCTGTTTATGTGAGGATGATCTGTCAAAAAGGACGGAAGCCTGTTATGCACGTAGCAAGTCTCAACCCGTCTATGTGTGTGTTTGTGTGTGAGTGTGTTTGGGTGCATGACCAGTGACTGTAGCTGGCAGTTCAGCTGCCTCTCAGGGAATTACGGGAGCAAATGTTCAGACTTGTGTTGTTGTGACTATTGGGGATCAGCTATATCTATCTACATTAAAGTTTACATTTTCGTCCACTCTGTATCAGCTAACTCGGGGTCAAACTGGGGTAAAACAGTGATTGAATTTTAATTAGGTCTCACTCAAACTTATAATGACCTCTCTTACTCAAGTGTTGCAACTCTTCACCCACAATCTTCCTGCATTCCAATCCTCCTCCAGCTGAAGGATGGCATCACGCCCTGCTTTTGTATGAATGCATGTGGCTAAATCTATCTGAGAGTAGGGTTACAGTCCGAGCTCTGGCTTTCTCAATTCTAACTTTAGAGTGTCGTGTACATGTGTTGCTTGTGTTTTGCAACCACGGATGCACAGGCTGGCATTCTTTCGCTCCAGCCCAGACGACCAGTAGCGAAGAGACGGAGCGGCACGCAGTGTGCATGCATTCATCTTAAAAAGAGGGATGCATAATTTGTGGTGGGGTAGTCTTGGATTCATGCAACGTTGAACATTTTTGTTTACACTCGCAGTTAGGGGCTCTTATTTTTATGGCCTCTACTTCACCTCCTCGTATTGCAAAATCTTCCAAGTAGGTCAGAGCTACAATATGAAAGATAGAGGGTCAACTGGAAATCCTGAAGAGGTTTAGAGGAGGAATAATACCCAGAAATCAAGCAACAGGGGATTTATTTTTATTTCCCTACTTGCAGTAAAAAAACAAAAATGTGCACTAGAGACTTAAGTGTTAATAAAATTATATGATAATACATAAGTCCAATTTTTTTGGATGAATTTCATTCCTTAGTTTCAGTGCTCACAAAACATAATCCAATATGTGTGTATTTAGGAGATTTAACCCCTTTACTTCCAGGTTTTGTCATCAAAACCTGGACTGTTATAAAATAAAAAAAATAAGAAAAAGTTAAATTATTTTTTTTGTGATACATCTTTTTTGAGTTAGAGCCATGGAGTATCACAAATGTGCTAAAAAAAACAAACGTTTTTTTGTTTGGTTAAAAAAGTCACACATTTCTCCCTACTGCACAAAAAATTTTCAAACCCATCTTCATGCAAAGTGGGTTTTTAATTAATTTCATTCTTACGTAATAAAGAGATCTAATCACTTTAATGCCATGTTTGATCATTAAAATGTACATCATAGAAAATAGAAAAAATGAAACAATTTAACATGTGATATACACAATGGACTTGTTTTGGTGTTAAATGTCAGAGCCTTGGGGTGTCACAAATAAACATAAAAATATGCTTTGTTTACATAGTATTTTTGTGTTGTATCAGATTTCCTGGAAAAGTCTCATTCACAAAATAAATGCACAAAGGAGTTAGGAGGGTTAAAATGTTTCGTGTTTGGTTGGTAAATTCCAGGTCACTAACTCAAGGTCCTGCAGAAGAAGAGTGTCTAATGTGGGTTACTGATTTTTAAATGTTGCTTATGCTTCCATAATCAATGAGTCTGCCCCTGCAGACACTTGTTGAACACTGTAAATTATAGGTTGAAGCTTTTTTGATCTTCAAAAGTGTTTTAACTCTTAATGCCTTGGATAGGGCTTGGATAGGGTAGAGATTTTGGTCCATATTGATATGATATCCTCTCACAAGTGCAGAAGATTTGTTGACTGTACAAACAAGATGCAAATCTCCCAAATGTACTCTGTTGGATGAAGGTCTAGTGACTGTGAAGGCCATTGGAATACTATGATCTTTACTGTGAGTGAACTTACAGTAAAGAAACTGGTTTGAAATTATTTAATGTTTGTGAAATGCCCCATCAGAACAGAGATCAACTGTGGTAATAAAGAGGGAGACATAGTTAGCAACAATACAGAGGAAGGCTGTCATTCAATTGGTCCTAACAGGCTCAAAGGGTGACAAGTATCTCCTACATCAGAGGTCTGCAGCTCAAGTCCTCAAGGAACTGTGTCCTAAAAGAAGTTAGACCTTTTAGGTGCGCCCCTGGTCCATGACACCAGAGTCAACTGCCTGCATTACAGTATACAGTTAGGATTTCCAGAATCCTGCTAATAATCTGACTATTTGAAGCAGAGACACACCTATAAGCTGCAGGACACCAGCCCTAGAGAACTGGAGTTGCACACCCCTGACCTACTCCATCGCACCATCAACCTGATTCACTGAGGCAGGCTTAATTCATGGTTTCTTGTTGTTCACACTAGTTTCAAATCTCATCATCCTAAATTTTACTCTCAAAATCTCAAAGAACCAAGAAATATTTTTTCAAGTCTGTCATTTTAGCTTTAATTTCTTGCTTTCTTTCTTGCTCTTTCAGTGGAAACTTGCCGGTATATACATGGACTACACTGTGTCTTGCAGAGAAGAGACACTCTGGCATCGAGCAATGATACTGTTATGGTAAATGGACTGAACTTAGCGCTTGTCTAGTCTTACTGACCACTCAAAACGCTTTACATTGAAGCCGCATTCATACACCGACACCCAACATGGCTCGGTAGGACAATGTAGAATTTGGGGGTTAAGTGCCTTGCCCAGGGGCACATCGACTGTAGGAAGCTGGAATCGAACCTACGACCCTCCGATTGCAAGCCAACTACTCTACCACTGAGCCACAGTCGCCCCGAATGATACTGTTACTGCATTACGTGAGCAGTTCGAGTAACCAATCAAATCGGTGTATGTGATGTAGACGGGCCAGAGGCGAGCTAAGCTGATGAAGACAGAGCTGTGATGTCCGGAATCATTTAGTAAACATTGAAAGATGGCTACAGATGAACAGCAGTTGTTTGAAATGGCTTTTTCCACTACAATGAACAAGTTGGACTTGGGTTTTCATCTAAAAGACGAACAGAAAACCGTGCTTGAATTGTTCTTTTGCAAAAAGGATGTTTTTGCTGTTATCCCGACTGGATACGGCAAGAGTTTATTATACCAGTTAGCTCCACTGGTAGTTCTGGATACGTCACACCATGTAGTGTCGTGATTAGTCGTGGCATTGTCCAATTGCATGCATTGAGAGTTTCGAATGCATGCTTGGCTCTGCCCCTCGAGTTTGGCTCTTTCCTTACTCATTGCCAGACCCGTAATCTTAATAGATTAGGGTCTAGATTTTTCCAGGCTACTACACTGCTGTAGTGTTCATGTTTATTGCCTTCTTCTGTTTACAAAAAATGGAAGAGTTGTACCTAACGTGGCAGCTGAATGTGTGTTTTAGTTGGGACGTTTTCCAATTTCGGCTGTTAAAGTAGTCCTCACGTTGACGAAAAAGGCTGAGATATCGGTTCAGTCTTCCATTTCTGCCAAAAGGGATAGGGTTCATGCTTCCTTTCTTGGGCTCATGCAATATGTGCCTGATTGTAATTGTCTGTCCTGTCCATCCACATTAGTGGGGTGTTTGTTCCACAGGACCTGATATTTGTCCTGGGCCCAAAAAAAAACTGGGGTTAGGATCTAGGAGGGGCTGACAAAGCAAGGTTAGAGGTGGGGGTGAAAGTGTGTGCATGTATGTGGGAGTTGGGGGGGAGGGTCTTGCCATGGTGCCTGGGTCCTAATGAGGCAAGCAGCGGCATGACAAGGTCAAGCTGAGGTGCTGCCAACTCCTGTTAAGTATGAGTGGTCCCAATTCCTGTGGGACAGGTGCTCTCTCACGCCATCGCTCCCACTCTCCCATCTCCCAACTTTCCCTGTACACCCCCCACCACCACCACCATTGCCAGCTACTTTTCATCTTATTCATTCTCATCCTTCTCCACTCTGATGATGATGCTTCATTATCAAACCCTAAGTTTTATCACAAACAAACTTGTTTCACAGACAAGGATTTCACTTTGGTAATTGGTGCAGAAAAAGCTATCATAAATTTTTTTTTTTTTTAACAGTAGTAACAGATGGGCTGCATGGTGTTGCGTTGCAGCAAGAAGGGTTCAAATCTCAGCCTGGAGTCTTTCTGCATGAAGTGTGCATGCTCTCCCCATGCATGCATGGACAACTAATCTGGTAGGATAACTAGTGTCTCTAAAATGCCTTTAGATGTAGATGTGTGTATGGTTGCTTGTTCTTTGTTTCCCTGTGATTGACTGGTGATCAGTCCAGGGTGTACCCAAACTCTCGACCAATGATCACTGGAGATAGGCACCAGCGTCGCTGCACAGGCAAGCAGGTGAAAAATTAATGAAAGGATGTCTCAAACACACACCTTTACATACACACAGCAACAATTGTAAATATTTACACATTTATTTCCAGTATTGCCTAGGTTACTTTGAAATAGTAATCTGATTACTGACTACTGGTCGCTACCAAGTTACTTTATTGATCACTTCATTTTAAAAGTAAATACGTTGCATAAAAAGTTACTTTATTAGATACTTTCGGCAGCTACCAATAACACTCCACACTGCCTCAACATAAAAACAATAACTGGTTTTGCCAATAGTCACGTTGTTTTAAGTGCATTTTATCAGTAAAGTATATACTTGCTTTTTAAAATCGAGTTGACCTCTACAACAGGCTGTGTCTTGGGAATGTATTTGCTTGCACACTGCATGTACTACTGGAGACCTCAACGAGGGGAGAGACTACAGAACTCAGACCGGATAGAGTGTCGGACTCGTAGGGCAGAAATAAAACAAACATAGTGACCATAGAGGAAATAATCAGCTGTTTAATGTTCAGATTACAACAGGAAAAGACAGCAGAAGTGCGGTAGAACGTATGTATGACCATATTTTTCGCTGTTGTTGCTTGTTCTCCAACTGCTTTTTTCCGCCATTGACCCCATGTAACAAATATGTTTTTGCTTAAAAAAATTTTTTTTTAAGTATAACAATATGGCTTGAGTAAGTAACCTTAATTTGATTATTGGTATGAGTACTGGTATGGAATTAGTAACTTATTATATGAAAAACTAGTCATATTAGGAGTAACAGGCTACTAACGCATTATTGGTATCACTGTTTACTTCATATTTGGTATTTATTATTTTCCCTGTATTCCAAGAAAAAAAAATAGATTTCTTTGTCCTAGATAGGTTTTATTCAATCATTTGTGCTGATGTGATACAGTACACATGTCTAAAAGAATCTATGAAATTATCTCTCTATCTTGATTTAAAAACCAACACAGTAAAATTCCCCTACAATGAAACACTAGGCTTTTTTCAAGTTCAGGCCAAAGATGTTATGTAATATTTTGTGATGCCTTCACAGTGACACAAGAGGTTATCTTTCAAAGAGATGTGTTGCAGCATTTAGAAGTGGCCTTATTGGCAATCAGGGGGAAACATCTAAACTTATCTGCAGAGTAAGAAGTCCTGCTTCTGCAGCCTGAGTTAGATGGGTATGATTGAGACAGCTGTCTACCAGCATGACTTTTAGCTATAGTCCTTTGCACGATTGAGTTGCAGTGTAGAGTTTCCCATGTCAGAAAGCAGTGCAATGCAGGCAGTTATGTAAGAGGATTCCTGACATGCATCGCTCTCTTTGTGTGTGTTTTTACATCCTGGAGTTTGTCTGTGTGCTTGTCAGTGCGTGCACGCAGCCTCTGTGTTGGTGTTTGAAGGCCTGCAGAGCATTGTGTCTCCCAAACCCTCAGATCCATTCTCAGACAAGAAGGATAGGCACAAGAATCCAAGAGTCGCATCCCCCTAACACGAGACGATTCAGGTCGCAGCATTTTCAGCTGCACAAACACGAAAGAAAGAACGGGAGTGGTGGCACAAAGTGTTTTTATGCTATAAGGAGGAAGCCACAGTGGGGAGATAAACAGCTCTCATGCAAGCAGGCTGCAGGGCGAGCAGAGAAACCACAGCGAACGTAAGACGGCACCCAGGTATGAAGGCTGAGTGTACTGATGTGAGGGAGATGAGAAGCTTTGATAATCACACCAGCTGGTTTATAGACCAAGTCACATGCCATCACACCCACATTTCAACTCTACTCAGAAACAAACTTATGTATGAAAGCGTGATTGCAGCAAAGCTAGCAAGGGATGCTGCACAATACGTGGAAGCCACAAAGTAGAATAGTATGGAAAATATAAATGTTACGTTTAAACGCTCGAGAGCCACAAATACAGTAACCAGCCATTTCAACCCAATAGTGGATTAACCAATCACATGTCAGCAGTGCAACTAGATGTTTGAAGTCCACTAAAATAAAAAAAAAGATGCATGTGTGGATGTACAAGCATACATATAAACCGCCAAATATAAAGAGAAATACCCACTAGGGGTGGAGCCGGACCCGAACCCGGCATTCGGAAAGCACAAATAATGTATTTTTGACAAAAACTTATTTCAAACAGATACTTTATAAACTATTTATATTCGAGAACAAGAAACATTTATTTCAAAAAGCTGCATTTCCTAATGAGACGGAAGTGTATTTGAGTTAGTAAGTGATGGCATTCAGGATTTGGGGGGAGAGGTGAAGGAGGTAAAACAGGTGACTGACACAGCTGCTCTACACAGCAATGAAGGAGGCTCGCTTGAGTGAAAAAAAAGACTTAACTGCATTACAATTTTTGTTGAATATGACTGGGTTCCAGAGGGAGTTTATAACTTTCAGAAATCGTAGTTTGATCAGGAGAGAATTTCATTACACTGCTGTAATAAAGTCTGCAGTTGGGTGCTCACATGTTTTCTCTGTTGTAAACGCAGTTCTCTTGGCTCGGTAATTTAGACAATAGGCTTTTGACAAAGTCACTTTAACATGCAGTAAAACTGCTAAAACGAGGCTTTTGTAGTTGTGTTCAAATGTGTTGACTTGTGGGAGTTATTTGGTACTTTTAAGTTACTCTGTCTTTTGCAGACAGCCTGAAGCTATTGGCTAGTCATTCTTAGCATAGCTTCCCGTCATTCTGAAACTAAAAACAAATAGCGAATGAAAAAAATAGGCAACCAGATAGAAAAGACGGTGCCTTGCTCTGTAGGGGAAGAGATATCAAACACCTGTCAACATCTGCAATGCATAATTACGGGCCCTTAAAGCATCCTCCCCTGGTGAGTCAACCCCCCCACAAGCACCAATCCCACATACAGCATCAATTCATCATCAAACCCATGTTATGCCCCTATTGGTTTAACCATGGATGAAGTAATGGCTTTTATGTCAATTTTCTTTTCACTGAGGTTTCTTGCGTTCATTGTTGGATTTATGGAAAAAATTCAAACAATATTGCATATCCATAATTATTATAATGGATAATTGAAACATAAATTAGAATTGTAATGTGACAAAAATTTATTTTTATGCCTATTTTGAATTTTATGCGAATGCAAATAAAAATGCTTTTTGCCCTCAACACATACAAATACAGGTACAAATACTGCCTGCTTTGCACACTCTTAATACCCTTATTTATATAAATATGTGGTCAAACTAAAACATAATACACAAATAAATAGGAAGAAGAATAAATAAAAACCAATAGTAACATACGTTCTCAATAAGAAATACTTATGGATTGTAATAAGTCAAGAACAGAAGACTAAAATCAGGACTGAGACTTGCTTATGAAGTTATCCTAATGTTGCTGAAGCATCTTCAGAATGTTAAACCCATTGCATATACACAGCATCTGGGCTACTGTTCTGTATTTCTACCAGAATAAGTCATGACCATATTCATATGCACCTGGACATACCTTCACACTGACATGTTATTGAGAATATAATCCGATATTTCTGTTTCATTGCTCTTTAGTGCTGTAGAAATCAGGTCATTTTTCATTGGTGCAACATACCTAAAAGGCATTTCATTCATCAAAATTTCATACATCAACCACCAGGTTGTAGAGATGAATAAATATCGCAAGGGGAACCTTGGCACTGTTAGAGGGGAGATGCTAAATTCTGGTGGTTAGCGCGGTTGCCTAGGAGATACATCATCAGGAACTGCCAAGGTGTATTCCAATGTTCATGTGCTGTTTGTCTGCCATTTAGCTAACTGACCAAGAATACATGGGAGGTGCCTTGATGCCTTCCCTCGGTCAAAAGTTTCCCAGAATACAGCGCAGTAAAAGCCGGCAGCAGCTACTTTGGGTGGATATTTCCAGTTTAAATGTAAGTCAGCTAATTGTAGCAATGGGGGTAATGTCTAAAATATTGATTTTATTTTTTAATCCCACGTTTTTTACCCTATTATTTATCACTCTCCTTCATACTTTGAGGAGTGAGCAGGCCCTTCTTTTCACCCAAAGGGTTGGGATTTCCCATGGAAGGATCACGTTATTCCAGCCAGATCCTCCCCAACCCCTCAGGTGCCCCGTTCAGCCAGGAGGAGGCAGTATACTGGTGCATGTTTTTGTGGGAGTAGCTCACAAATTTTCTACTCAAGGAAACATGGGAGGAACATGCAACTCCAACAGAAAGGCCGTTTCGCCAAAACCCACCCAGGGTGTGGGTGCCGATGTGGAGGAATAAACACACCCTCAGCACCCACAGCGTCCCCGGCAGGAATCGAACCCAGGACCTTCTAGCTGTGAGGTGAGTTTCGCTACCAGCTGCACAATCATGCTCCCCTTTAGATCCAAAGCAGTTATATATGGTTGGTTATTTGCATAGTAGGTGCAGTTTTGGTGGCTACCCGGTAGAAACTCACTTACACATTTTTATTTTATTTGTTTTTTATTTTTTATTTTTTTATTAACGTGTCCTGTCTAGCAGTTTGCCACTCAGAATTGGTGTCTGAGTACCAAGTACAAGCCCAACAGATTTACTTTCCCAAGCAGAGTATTACAGTAATACTGTAATACTCGACTTGATGTATATGTATAAAAAAATCTTTATTAGTGATTACTTAGGGTTCAATTTCCTGAAGTCATGGACACGAAACCGAGACAAGAAGGAAGAAAGGAAGAAGGTGAAGAAAAGAAACCGGACCAGTAGAGGCGCGAACTGACGACATAAGACAGGGAGGCAAACAGAGAACACAAGAAAACATCCCAGTCCTCCGCCTCTGCCGAATGGCAGAGAAGCGGAAAATCAAAACAAACAAAAACAACGAACTGAACAGAACCACACCAATTGTTCAACAACCCGGCCCCCCCCACACACCCACCCGCCAGGGAGCCACAGTAAAAGCCACAGCGGATGTACGCCCTCCCCAGGCCGCGCCCAGCCAGCACCTGGACATCCAGATCTACCAGCTCCCGGGTCCAGATCCCGCCCCACGCAGAGCGCCAAGATCTGGGGCCCAGCCAATGCCGGACAGCCCCCCCAGATGAACCGTCCAGGCAGTAGAATTCATGGAACTGGCAGGAGCTTGGGCGCCGGGCACGGTCCCCACCGATCCACCGGACGGCACCAACCTATTTTACAGCCCCGGCACCCCCATAAGAGGTGCCCCAGTCAATCCAAGGAGGAGGCAGTATACTGGTGCATGTTTTTGTGGGAGTAGCTCACATTAGCTACTCAAGGGAACATGGGCAGAACATGCAAACTCCACACAGGGTGTGGGTGCCGATGTTGTGAAGGAATAATCACACCCTCAGCACCCACAGCGTCCCCGGCAGGACTCGAACCCAGGACCTTCTAGCGAGTTTCGCTACCAGCTTCGCAAACATGCTCCCCTTCATTTTAGTTTTTATTTAGATCCAAAGCAGTTATATTTGGTTGGTTATTTGCATAGTAGGTGCAGTTTTGGTGGCTACCCGGTAGAAACTCACTTACACATTTACAAAGTTAAAAAAAAGTGAAACGCTCGTTATAAGTAAACAGAGTGCGGGCAGCCGCCTTCACGTGAGGTAAGTCTCTTCCATTTAACTGTTTTCTTTGACCAAGGAAGGACAGTAAGCAAAGCGAGGCACCTTGACATTGAGAAACACCCTGGATCTTCAAAAATACATGTCACCTAGTGTTCAAACATTGTCACAACAGGTGGAACCGTGGTTTGTATTCATATCTCTACAGCCTTTCACTTTACACCAGGTTCTGTACAAATTACTTCAAACAAATGCATGTTCTATATTTTGTTGTATTTTCAGAACAAGAATGTCATAGTCTAATGTACTTTTGTTGTAGTTTGTGTTGTTTTCCCCATTTATTTCTGTATTCTTGATCTCCACTTTTGCCTTTCCCTCAGTGCCTCTGTTTCATTACCTTGTACACCTGTTTTCCAACTGCTGATTTATTTACCTGTGTTATGAAAGTAATTAGATTCCTGATATAAATACTCCTCAGTGTCAGATACTATTGTTATCCTCACAATGGTCTCTTTGTTTGGTTCTGTTCATTTCATTAAATATTCCTTTTTATCATTCTTCTTGCAGTCCTCAGCTCTGTATTCAGGTCCTTAACTCAAAAACATCAAACCTTAAAAAGATTTGCTTATCAATGGGAAAATCTGTTTCTGTGAATGTACCGTATCTGCACAAAAGCATTATTTAGGCACAGCTTAGACTTACTCCTGTGTATCTCAACAATATTTTTGTTTTGTTTGTAACGATGCAGATCATTGTTTTCATTTGCCAATCAGAACAGTGTGAACTCCACAGTCATCACACCTTTGATTCAGAGCATTACATCTCATCTGCACACTCCGTGGAGGTGTATATTGACAGGCGAACAGAGTCCAAACTAAGATCTGTGTCTTTTCTTTAAAATCCAATGCAGCAGCTTTATCTGGCATCCACTAACAATAATAGGTATCATAGATGCAAAAGCATGTCGTGGTTCTTCTGTATGCTCACAATGAGCACCTACCCACTGATCATACACAGCTAGATCTCTCACTAATGATGCATGCATTGACCATTCACAATCACGAACACGCAATGTGCGCATAACCTACCAAAATGACGCAGGAAAATGACACAGAGAAAACCATAAACAGGAAATAAGAAAATACCTGGGTGCAGGCTGTGCAAAAACTATATATTTCAGGTCATCTTTCTGCACCACAGTTACCAGCACAGGTACACTAAAGGTTGCCTGTGTTTCATGGTAACCGTGTGGTTTTTGTAAGTGTGTGTCTGAGCTTGCCCACTCTGTCTTTTTTTTTTTTCATGACGTCTCCACATTTGAGCACGTTTGCAGCACAGTTTTGTGCAGCAGAACGGTGTTTCTGAGCTTGCTCTCCGCCTCACCACAACACTGAGACGTTCTGTTTTTTTAGTGTGTATGTATGTGTGAACACATATAGGTTTGTGTGTGTGTTTGTTATGTGGTTTGAACCATGCAGCATCACGGATGTTTCCAGTCATTCTGTTCAGCAACAAGAGCTACCAACAGATATAGGAACTCTGTGTTCTGATCTTATCGTAAGCTGTTTTCCTCGGTTTCTATTTCCCTGTTCGTGTTTTCTGCTTCCTCTTAAAAAAAAAAATCATGACAACTTTTATTTAATCCTTCCATAGAGAATAAACTTATTTACGACTAAAATTAGGTTTGTGTGCAACAAAATCTTTTTTCTTTTTTTTTTCGGGGTTATTTTAAAATGTATTTGCATGCAGAAGGTGATGTGATTTTTGTTCTATTTATCTCTTGGTTTCTTTTTCTGCTACCTTTCCCACCACTGGAGTTTTGCAGAGAGCAGAGCATCCTACAGAGCCACCACTGCCACCGCTGCATTGACGCCACAACAACTTTGTTAGGAGTATTTCCTCCACTGATGCACAGACAAACACCACAGGTGATCGGCACGATTTGTAGGTGGAGGCTAACTGAAGAGCACATGACTTGCAGACGTCTTTTCTGTTTTTGGCTTTTGTTTTCACATAAACACCCCCCTTTTTTAAGTTAGCAGAGGTGCTGCTGCTAGACCAGAATGAGAACCAAAATTTAAATATCTCCTACACGGAGCAAATACCCTCCCTCGCTTACAGTAATTCATTTTTTTTAAAGAGCTTTTTGACTCAATCATTGAGAACTTGTCAGAGTTTCATCTAAAATATGAAAAAAACATTCTAGGTTTTAGGACTTATGCTAAGAACCCAACTCTAACCCAGGTGGATACTAACAAACTGATAGACAAAGGTTTATCATAAAATGACATTTTTCTTGGTATGTCTCTTTCATCAAATTGTTAAGCAGAATTCTGTAAGAACCTCAAACTAATTTCTGTTCATTTCCTCTCCTAATTATTTTCTGCATCTCTCTTTAATCGGTTCTATCTGATTCTCCTTCCCTTTTGTGTTACTTAAACTCCTGACCTCCTCTCTTTCTCTGTTGGTTCATTGATGTCTCTCCATGGTTTGTTTACTTCCTGCTCTGTCTCGTCATTCCAGCCTTCTTCCTCATCTTAATCGTCCCTGCCACATCTAAACATGAGCCCTGACAGATTTTGTCACAGACTTGTAAGCAGTTTGTATCTTCCTTCATTTGAAAACAGATAAGAGTTAAAGCTGACCCGGGGAGTTAACAGCCAGACGAAAGCAAATCTCTATCATTTAAAAAAAATACAAATACCTCCATAACATATTGTTTAGACTTATTTTCTACCATTATGTTTCCATTAGAATGTTGTTTCCTTTCAATTTGTTTCAGCTTATTTATATGGCCCCAATTCACAACATGTGTCCTCCCAAGGCACTTTAAAAGAAAAGTCAGTTCCATTCCTTTGAAGTCTGCAGTTATTTTCCCCAGAGGCCAGATTGTTTCAGTAAAAATGATTTCCCCATGTTAAACACAAACTGCAAAACAGAATGTGTTAAGTGTTCTCAAAGTAATGGTGGCATGTTTGGCAACTGATTTTAAATTAGGCAACAACTTCAAGCAATGGATAATCAATTTCAAAATATTTGCAAGCAGAAAAACAAAGATGGGATACCGGGACAGATACAGGCAGGAACTCGGTTGGCAGTGAATAGTGGAGAAAAGCAGGCAAGAATTATACTAAGTGGATTCTGAAGTTTATGTCTTTGAAGTAAATCTTACTTGGAAGTTTGGTGGACGGATCATTGGAAGGTAAGGTAAAGTAAGCAGGCGACTGATTACTGAGTTAGGCTGGGGATGAGCGCCTGTTATTGTGATGATCCAGCTCTTGTTTTTTCAAGGTTTTTAAGTTGGATGATTCTAATCTTGTATCTATTCTTTGCAAGTTGAAGCGTTGGAGGGTGGATAGACAGGCGGCTGCAATGGCTCCAGATGAGAGCGGCAGGAGGCTGACCAGGAGGGAGTACGGTGGAGCCAATCCAGCGGAGTGTATGGTTTGAATCTTTAGGAGTAATTATGTTCGGGAGCAACCGTGTTGGAATCCAGAAGGATGAAGATGAGAATCCAACGGTGGAAACAGGAAGCAATTGGGAGTGGAACTGCAGTAGGACAAAGAAGGTATGTTCAAACTCGTAATCACACTGGGAAGTAGCATGCTACAGAGAGCAGGATAAGTCTTTGCCTTGTACCATGCATAGGAGCAAGAACCAGGCTCCAGGAGCCGCCCCCCTTTTGAGCTGACGCAGCAATAAGACTGATCAAAAACACCTGGTTCAGCACCTGCCAATCATACCCTGAGAAGAGAGCTAAACAGAACAGAAGCCACCCAACACCCACCACACAGTAACAGACTCCTAACAAATGCAGAGTAAAAACCCCAAAAAAAACTCAAGGTGACAGTCACATCTACCGGCGCCCAGTGCTAGGCCGTCAGGGCCAGCAAGGCCTTCTCTGCTGGCCTAAACGTATGCAGAAAACTAAATATATTGTTTTTTTGTGCAAATATTTTTTAAACAAAATTATTATCTCTGGTCTGTTCTTTGTCATATTATATCCACTTAGCTGTGCTGCTTCCAGTGTTGTATATTATGGTAGACTTTTCATCCAATCATATTTTAGCTTGCTTGTGTTGTCAGGTTGTATGAAAACTGCCTGAGGCTTTTAGAATCAACAGAGCCTGCTTCTGTCTGCTGTAAGTGAACCGACACATACAGTTGTGACGGCCAATCATGTCTCCAGGTTGAAGGTCGCACGCTGAAGTTTACATGTATGCGACCTATGATTGGATAAGCACTCAAGAGAGAGCATGACAGGAGCCATTTTGCAAAATATTTGAACTAAACACTGAGATTTGTTAGCTACTGACAGCTACCTTTTTAACCCACAATTGCTGAAGGGAGAAGAGGTAGATTTGGTTGCAGAGTTTTCTGGCAAAGTCACCTCAAAATAAGTTATCATGCTCAAAACCAAACGTGTTTACATCATACACACAGGTAAAAAACATTTACCACGTAACATCCATTAGACACTGCATCAAATAACTGAAGACATTGCATCCAGAGCATGTTAACAGGAAATATTTTAAGATTATTTCACAAAAAATGCAGTGATGCAAGTGATATATAACAAAACAAAATGGAAGCTAATTACTGTAACTCACAGATTCACAATAGTGTACAAGAGTTGTTTGAATTTCATGAGTATAATGACTATTCTTGGTTGGTCTATTCCCCTTCCTCGTCATCCACCACCTTTAACACTGACTCCTCCTCCCCTGCCTCTCTGTATGAGTCCATTAATTGTAGATGCATATTTGCCTCTTGAACCAAACTGACTTTTATCCTGTCCACTTGGTAGAATTACATCACCAGTAAAAAAAAATTGTTGCTTTGTGTAAAAGATGACAGCTGTGTTTTATTTGTGTTCACATTTTGCTGCCAGTGTTTACAGCTTTGCAATACAAGTGCGAAATGTGTTTAGTGACTGAGAATGTGTTTAAGGTTTTGAAAAAAAAAGTGGATGAGTTTTGCAAATCAGTGTTTGATTTGAAACATAAGTTTAGGCCACTGAGAATTTGGTTTAGAGAATGTAGTTAGTGCTTTAGCAATGCAGAAAAACTAATTGTGAATCCAAGCTTATTGATTTTGAAGTGTCGCCTTACCACCCTATATTAAGGGTGATGTAAAGTGTATATGTCTGATTCTGTATGAATAGTCGTGCCATGGAGTCGTACTGATGATGTTATGAGATGTATTACAATTTCTCTGAATTGATTTTTACCAAAAAAAAGTCTGGGGTTTTGTGAATGTAGTCAAGAATTTCGGATTTGCCTTTAAAGTTTTGAGAAAATTGTTGGAGGTTTCAAGAAATGTGTTTTAGAAATTTAGAAAAACTGTAATTTAGGTTGGACTAAGTATTATTTTACTGAAGGACTACAAGTGAAGTGTACAACCCCCCACTGCTGGCACTCCATGGTAAAGATGTGTAAAAAGTCTTAAAATAAATTTACCTTTAATTTTAGTGCATTGACTCAGCAAGCTGAACACGGACAAAATGTTATTTTACCACCAAAGTGAAATAGAAAACTGAGATGTTTGGCAAATGCAGAGAGTGGAAGAGAAAGGTCAAACCAGCTCTTCTAAAGGGGAAAGGATTATATCCCCTTCTCCAACATCTATATGGTTTTAAAGAAGAACAAAAACAAATGAAGTGGATTTGCCATCCAGGAAACCTACAGTGCCATCCAGGAAACATTTCTGTGGAATATCATCTGACTGGATATTGAGCTGTTAGCATGCCATAGCAGTCATGAGACTATCATCCAAGAACAATTTTAACCCAGAGGCCTCTTCAGGTTTGTTGCAAGCCTGACTGCTACTGGAGATCCTCCCTTCCTACATTATAGCCATCCATTATGACTCGTTGAAGATACTTGGATGATACGAGTTACGATAGCATTTAATTTCCCACTGGAATAAAAAATGTAACTCTGAATTTAACTGAATTAAATCATACTAATTTATTCTTCCACTTAACTCTCCTCCCAATATTTTTTCTCCTGGTTTGTTCGACTCATATCTGTGCTTTCTCTGTAGTTTCAGCAGAGCTGTAAACCCTTAAGATTTTCAGTTCATTATTGAAGGTTTGCTTTTCATTATATTGCTTACTTTCTGGGCCTGTACAGGCATTTGCTCCTTCAAATGTTTCTTTTATTTTTGCTTTTTTTATGTTTCAGATCGTCAGACAAACATACCTGGATTTATACATGAAGCAGCTGCATCTTTTTAAATGATAATCATGGCCTTCAGAAAACTTTGAATTCAACGGTCTGTGGTCTTACCCAGCCAAACAATGTACTCAAGGTGATCTCTTTAGGAGATTTCACTAACGAAATGAGGGTACTAAAGCTCTTAATGCACAAACTGTGGTTTAAATAATTGGCAGAATGAATTGTGCTCTAGTCCGTATTTTGCAAATGCAAGAGTTACACATTAAAGTTGATATAAGTTCGTCCAGATGTAAAAAAAGCACCAAATGGCATCACATCGCACCTCCGAACTTGGAAATCAGTTTCACCTTTTTTTTGTTCCACAAATAAGAATCTATTGAAGCAGTTCATGGTGGATATTTGGCACAACAAGTATAGTATTTCAAAATGAAACATCCCCAGGAACCCTGCTTTCATAACATACAAATGTTTGTTGAATGAGTAGGATAAGTGGGAACAAAAGAGCAAAGAAGGAAAAGAAGAAGTGCCACAACAAAAAGAGGTGAGTGTGGGGTCCTGAGACAGAGAACGTGTCCCTCTTCTACCCGTCTTCCCACAAGGCTGCTCCTCCTTCACGCTGCCTTTGATGTGCAGCGGTGGACTGGGATGCAGTCGAGTGTGTGCGTGCGTGTCCGTCTGTTTTTAGTCCCGGCATGGACAGGGCAGAGGGTGGGAGGGGGAGCGTGAAGAAGCCGACTTGATAGGCAGCGGAAGAGAAGATAAAAAGGGGCCCAGCTGGACTGATGGCCCAGCTTCTTTCCAGTAACGCACACACAGAAACAGCAGTGAGAGTTCCCATCTTTCTGAGACGCACACTTGTACAAGGACAGACTCGGAAAGATTCCCTCTTTGTCTCTTTCCCGCCACACAAACACTTGGCTTCCTGCTGCTGTTGTCAGTGACTGGGCCCCTCTTCTCAGACCCGCCCTTAGTTCCTTAATAGTCAGGTGTTTTTCTTTTCCTACACAGAGAAATCAATCATCAGTCTCCTGCTTGTCTACAGCCCGAATGCTTTGTCTGTGTGTGAGTTTTTTTTTTAGATGTAGGTGTGTGACTGCAAACCTGATAACTTCCAGAAAAGAAAGAGCTGTCAGATCCAGCGTGGTTCAAAATGACTCACTGCAGCTGAAACTTTTTTCTTTTTGCTCATTGTTCTTGGCAGATTCAAAAAAAGAATAAAAACCGTGTCCGACAAGCACATGAGTCATCATCTTCAGGCCACAGATCGATTTAACTTTTTACCAAAAATTTGAATTTGTTGACTTTGTTCTCGGTAAAGCCATAGTAATCACTGAAAAGTCAAGAAAGGGCTTTTTAATCTTTTGGTTGATTCAGAGAAAGTGAAAACTGTCCAGATTACCGAGAACCAAACACTCACACGTGTAGACCCACATGCAAAGGTGACAATCCGGAAACAGCACATCAATGATGTCTAGTGTTTATCTAAAATAATGTTTTAGGGGGTTTTACAAAATGTCTTGGTAAGATTATCTTTTTTAACAATTTTTTGTATTTTTTTTATACCTCCAGTAATAAAGATGAGTCGTCCAGGTATTGTAAAAGCAAAGTAGTCTGAGACCATCACACCACCTCGGGCCTGTCAGACATCAGCTGGGATGTTCTTTCTTTTACTGAAATGCTGTGTTCGTTTCACATCAGATGCAACTGGGTGCATACAAGTCTGTGCTGAGTTCTTCTGTGACCTCCTGGAAGTATCAGTGATGTGCTCTTGGATAAATTTTGATAGGTCAGACACACATGTTATCACCATGTATGGATAAGGCTTTGACTGTGGTTCACAAAAAAAAGCTTTAGAAATGAATTTGGAACCCTTTTGGTCTCATCTGTTCTTGAATTTCTCTTGATTGAGGCATGCTGTGTTGCTTTTAATGATGTTTTTGCCAACTTCATGTTGCCATACAGGTTCAGTTTTAGTAATTTTAGTTTCTATGGACCATACCAGGTGTGGCCAGAAAAACTGAGTGACAATTTCCAAATAGAAATGTGGTCGAACCTGTTCATGGATGATTTAACAAAGAAGGGATTATATTTCGCAAATGGCCAATCTGGTTTGGACAGCTTCCTGAAAATACAGAGGCTTACAAAATGAAGCCATCATTAGAAACTGATTGATTGATGATCTAGAACATTTAAATATAACATAAACTAAAACAAATGCATTTTCACAGCACTGTATATTAAAAATAACTAGTCCAAGCCCTTTACCCTATCAATCTTCAAGACCAGTAAAGTTTCATTATATTTTTGAACAAACTAGAATCTCTCAGATTATTTTACTTTTCAAAACTTCTACTTTTTTTTTAAATGTCAAGATCTATTCCTATTGATGGAATAATAAAGTAATCTAAATGACTAATTCCTAAACAAATAGGCTGTTCAGATGGAAGTTTTTGGCACAGACATCAAGCTGGCACATTAACATGACCAGGTGCTCCTTGCTAAGGGCCAGACAGCACTTTGCCATTCACTTTAACACGGGGCAGCATGAAAGCCGGATGGCACAAACACCAGCCCTTCTGTGGGCAATTGGCCTGGCTGGACAGAACTTCTTAAAAGGAGAAAGAATAAAGAGGGAGCTTAAAAAAAGAAAGGCTGAAATTGTAAAACTCCAATAAGAACACAGGGGGAAAGTAGAGAATCACCAAAGCAAGCTCCACTCTCCAGCCTGCCAGCCCCCGACATTTACATTAGAAGAGGACGAATACAGTGGGCCTGTGGAGGAATAGAAGGATGGGGAGGAGAGGTTTGCCGCGCTATTGGGAGGCTGTAAACACTGTAAGACAGTATCTCCATGGAAGCCCGTGCACCACTCTGAGGCATTTAATCCCCCCTGAATCCTCCTCCGTCCAGCCGTCAGTCTCCTAAGTCTATCCAAAGCCAAGTATCCTGACCAATGGGCCCCCATGTCGGCCCCTCGCCTCGCCTGCTGGCCCAGTTGTCCGGCAGAGCAGATGTGCGCAGAGCGATGGCCTTGGATGACTTGATCCCCTGGGCTTTACAGAAAGCGACTGAGGAGGAGAGGGGATGAGGGTGGCCTTGGTAGAGAGGCTATGTGACCAGGCATCTCATATAGATGTTGCTTTCCATATGCCATGCTAATAAGAAACTGTATTTTGATACTAAAATTTTTTGTACCTCAACATTGCTTTGTTTGAAGCTGACAGCCTTCTAGTTAAAGGCAAGAGGTAGACCTTGACTTTCAGTAAAAAAAAATCTGATCTGTCTTATCCTGAGCTCTGCTTATTCAGTTCTTAATCTTCATGTAATGAATTTCTAGGTGTTAAGGGATTTAGGATTGGGTCTCTGCATTTTTGCAGATGGTGTAGTTTGTTGATTTCATCAGATAGAGATGTGTGGCCAAGATGAAAATCAGCACCTCTACAGGCGTCTCTCCACCGGTATGATTCGATTCGACTCGGATCGACTCAACCTCAGTACCTTTTACTGTCCACTGGCAGAAGTCTGGGTGAGCCGCTCCGAGCTGCGCCGAGCCGATACTATTTGTCGTACCACCTCAGCTGTGGTTCCATCCATGCTGAACTGGAGTCACTGGAGAGTAACTTGACAGCGTCTTTTAACAACAAACCGACCGCCATTTTGAAACCTCGCTACAGCGAGTGGATGTGTTTAGTGTTTGCTGAAGAACAAAGACAAAGTTAAAAACCAGTGCTGTGATCCAAACGGAGTTTCAGCATTTCTGAGCTTGTTGGCTGAAGAGAAGATTCAGTGTGAGCGGGATGGAGCTGCTCGCTGTGAGAGGGTTATCAAGGAGTAGGAGCTGATCGCGGTTCATAGCCGATGGCTCTCACCTGCAGGCCGAAGCAGAGAAACGGAGAACGCAGAAGTCCTGAACTCGCTGTCTCGTACTCTCAGTAAGAAGCAATTTCATGCCTCTTGTATATTTTATTCACAATATTAACCTATTCAGCAGCATATTATCTTCAGTATGACAGTTCTTTTTATTATCAGTTATCCAAATTAGTTCTGATGCCGTTTTTTTGTTTTTGCAAATATGAATGACCTACTTACGTTTTCTACAGCCCAGTGTGACATTTGTTTCTATTCCTTAATTTTAATTAGTGTATATTTTAAATGCACTGTAAGCATAGTACTTTAAAGAAATATCTGCAATCTGTTGCAGCGGGATCAACACCTTCTTCTGATGGAGCAGAAGCAGAAAACCGGCTTATGGAGGGTGGAGATGACATGATTAGGGCTGGGTATCGATTCAAATTTCAAGAATCGATTCAATTCCGATTCTCAAGATTTGGAATCGATTCGATTCAATCTGATCCAATTCAATATTGATATCGGTCAGTGTTTTAAAAGCTTTTTTTTTTTTACTATTATCTTAATTATGTGCCAGAAATTCAATGACTTAACACTGGGTGAGTAACAGTTCACCATGGAAAACTGTATTAACCCTGTCAGACACAAAACTTAAAATGGCTGTCTGGACTGTTCCTTCCCATTTCAAAGGGCAAACTATTCTAAAAATTAAAATCGATTTTTGAACTTGTGAATCGATTTGATTTAATTTCTATAAGAATAGATTCAGAATCGATTTTTCGATTATTTGAACACAGCTCTAGACATGATGCCTTCAATCTGTCTTCAATCAAACCTTCCTGGGATGCTGCAGACGAAACCATGACCCACAGACATGTGCAACTGGACTTTTGTTTCTGAACTTTTTCTATACCTGTCCAATAAAAATGTCCAAGTTATACGCTTGTATTTTCATTTGTAGTTTTCATTACACGCTGGTTGGTGGAATCATTTTACCTAATTATGTCTGGCATCAGGGTTCAGCAGCATTTTAAAAATCTGATAGCAACATTTGCTCCGCCTGTTAAAAGTCTTGCGCTGCTAAATAAGTAAATTGCATACATTTGAAAGCTGCTGAAAAGCCTAAGCCTACTCAAAGATGGAATATCTGTAAAACAGATTGTAGTGGTACTGATTTTAAAAAAACTGAAAACATTTTCAAAGCACACAGCTTTATTACAAAACATACAGTTGTGGTTTGAAATTCAAAGAATTCGTAGCATGTATATGGCAACTCCTTTCTTTAAGGGCAAACAGAGGCGAAAAGCCGTGTCGCTCCAGCGCTGGATGTAGTTTGCGCACATGTAGATGATGTTGTTCCCACATCCTAAAGTTCTGCAGCCACTGAGCTTCGGTGAAACCCGAAAGAACGTCTCATCACTGCAAGGCCCAGTTAAACGACCAAACCGACGGTCGGCTGCGACAACTTCACAGAGCAGTCATCTGAAACACACATAATACTTATTACTAAAGCAAACGTGTTAACATAGGTTTTTATGCTGGGCTTTAGCGAATTAATAAATACCCAGAGCGTATTTATAACTCACCACATTGGGGTAGTATTTGCATCGGCTTACCCACACAAGCTACCGGGGTCCTGTCGCGTCATTCTCCTGCAGAGCTTCTCACACTGGTTTGTACTAATTCACCATGTTTTTCCTTGCAGTGTGCAGCTTTTCAGGGGTATTTATTCTTCAATGAGAGAGGCTTTCACTTCGACGTGGGACTACAGTAATCCATGAACAGGGGAAAAAGCTCAGGATCGCTAGTGAGGTCGCCATTGTTCTTCTTCATATCCGAGCTTCCCGCTACGTACTCTGGGGCCGCCCAGCATATGACGCACCCGCTTACTTGAGATGCTTTGGTTTGTTGTAACTGTGAAGCAACACTTAACAAGTCGAGCCGTGTCGAGTCACGTTACCTAAAGTACCGGTACAGTACGGCTCGGCAAAAAGTACTGGTGGAGAGATGCCTTAAGTCTGATGCCAGGTTTTGGAAGAGGTCCTGTCACAAGTGGAGGATTTAACTATCTCAGGGTCTTGTTCAAGTGTTATGCCAGTTTACTTCACAAGGTTTCTGGGCTCTCCCCTCAAAGATAGTTAAATACTTAATCCTCTCCTTGACGCTTCCTTGGGGAGTTTTTTAAGCATGCAGCACAGGGAGGAGCCTTAGGCCATGTCCACATGTGGCCGGGATTTATTTTAGACGAAGATTTTCCTCCACTCCTTAAAACAAATATATCACCATCCACACATAACCGGATAAATGCTTTTTCAGCACATTCAAAAACGTGGCAAACCTGTAGGGGGCATAAGTTCTCCCAAATCCTACCCGCTCAGAGTAACTTTCTTTCATCTATCTTCAGCACGCAGCAGTCATACAGCTTGTAAAAGCCAACAAACAAAACATGCTTTAACAATGAATGATACCAACACAGCTCTGAGGGAATAAATGCATTTTTTGTCGTGGATACTGACGTTATGGCTCTTAAAACTTAAAACTTTTCGCCAGTCGACACGCAGATACTGAAAACGGACAAAACACAAATCTCCACTTTGGCCGGAGTTTTTAAAAAGATTCATTTTTGGTGCCAAAAATCTCCATTTATGTGTGGATGACCAAGGGAAGGCACTTTAATTTGTATATTAGACTTTTTAACAACAGCAATTCAAGGTGCTTTACATCGTCAAGTGAAAAATAAAATAAAAGTAGCAATGAAAGCATAAAACACATGAATAGAGACACAAACATTTGACACATTAAAATATATGACACTAATATTAGTGACATACTCAAATGCATCTCTTAATAGATGGGTTTTTAGCTTAGATTTGACCTATTTGTATACCACAGACTGCATGCGGGCCCAACCCACTTTCACTTTTAACTCCACCCAATTTCTGGCTTCTAACTTCTATGAACCTATACATATTTTATATCATTAAAAAGATGTCTTACGATTACTATCATGTAGGCCAATCAAGGATCAAATCATAACAGTAGGCACAGTGAGCACTTTTACCAACATCCTGCCTACCCCCCAGAAAGAGGAAAAAAGTGCCGCTTCCCTCTTTATAGTCCAATAAACATGACAAAACAAATCCATCTCAAACAAAAGCGGTCCTTTTACATCCATAAGGGACAGATTAGAGTCCTCCAATAAAGTGATTAGTCCAAGTAAATAATAAGTGTGATAAAACAGGAAAAAACCCACGTAAATCCAGCTCCTGAAAATGTACTACAATACGTGTAGTTCTTTACCACTAAAGTTGTGATGTCACTTCTGCCTTGAAGGTTCAGTACGCATACCCAGAGACAAAAAAACAACAATAATAGCAACATTCAGATATCGTCTTCCGGAGCAAGTCGGTGGACAATGGCTGATGGATGGGCAGTCATGTTTCTCCTTTACACGTAAGTATCTGATCCATTGCGTTCCGTAATTCTAATGATAGACAAATCAAATAGCCAACGAAATGCTTTAAATGCAGATATATGACATACCTAGGTTAAGTGAGTTTTTTCCAGCATAACTCATGAGTACAAAATGGTGTATCCAGAAAGTTACATGAGATGTTTACATACAGGGCGCACAAGTAATATATTGCTTCAGAAACATATCTAAACACCAGTTTTCTGTCAAAATACAACTTTAATTAAAAGCCGTGGATGTTTATGTAAAAAGAGGAATTAATGATCCTGCCAATGTTTTTTTATGCAGTGAAGACTAACACATGTAAATAGACAGGGATCAATTGGCATAATTTTGCGTACCTTAGACCTGTAGTTTGAATAATATGTGCAGAATATTCATATTTTGGTATATTGCTGTCAGATTTGCTGTGGATACAGGTAATAATTCTGGCTTTAGACCCATAGTATGTTTTAGGTAACCACCTTAGAATAAAGTACATTTTAAAGCATGTATTCTCAAAAAATAAATAGGCGAACATAAAATGTTATCAATTTCAGTTTATTTATAATGATATTGCTTGGTAACAAGAGCCCTCAGACATGTTATCACAGTTCTGCAAGACATTTTAGAGTTTTGTTTTACAAAGAGACCTCAGCCTTTTCTCTACTCAAAATGGTTCAAGAGTTTAACTTTTATTTGGGTAAGCGTTTTTTAAAAATGTAGGGCGGAAATTGTAGAAACTCCATGTTTCAGCAGCTTTGCAGTTGTCTGGAAGTTTGTTCCAGATAAGAGGAGGAAGACCCGGGACACCCTGGAGGGATTTAGTCCTCTTGCAATTACTAGAAGTTCCCGGTAAATCCACTTCAGAGCGCTGACCCGATAGGGCCACTTTCCAAGTCATATCAGTAACAAACCCCACACCATGATGATTTCCTCACCATGTGTCAGTATGGAAAAGTCAAGTTCAGGGTGAAATGCATGGTCCGTTTTCGCTACACTTTTTGTATTTAGGCCAAAATGTTATTTTTCAGTCTAATCTGATCTTTTATCCATCACATGGTTGAACATAAACTTTAAACAGGACTCCCTATAGGGTTCTATGGTTTTAATCTTTAAGGTCCAAATTTGTGGATTGTACAAAAAAACTGTTTCCCATTTGAAGTCTGGATCTCTACAGCTCCTACCAGAGTCAAACAACTTTAATATGTCTCCTGTCCACTTTTTCTCTGTATTAAGCTCTTGAAATGGTAAGGATGGCATGGGACTGCATGCAAGATGTGTTGATGTCCTGTGAAACAATTTCCTATTCAGCACCTCAGTGCAAAGCCGAAGCTCGATTCGTCAGCCCTCTCTACTCTTGTTTGGCTCTTCAGTCGCAGGGAGAAAGAGAGAGAGAGAAAGCGTGAATCAGTTGAAAGATACACATGACAGAAGTGAAAGGGTAGCCCAGAGGAGGGTTTTTTCATCAACAAAAGAGAAAGTTAGAGAGCAAGGGAGGGAGAATGAATGCTGAGGGAGAAAGGAGGGAGGATCAAGAGAAAAGTAGAGAAAGCGGGAGCAAGTTTGCAGAACTGGAGCGGGCAGTGGCTGCCAGGCGCTCAGGAATTCATGGTCGATTTGTTCTTGTCCTCAGCCAGTTTTGAATAAAAAAAAAGGTTGAAGGGGAGAAGAGACCAGTGAGTTGAGGGGTAAGCAACAGATTGCAGATGCCTCTATTGGAAAAGGCTCGTTGTGTAAAAGTAGGTCCCTCTCTTAGAGTCCAGAGCCACCCTTTAGAGAAAAGAGCCCTTCTCTACTGTAAAGGAGCGCTCGGAACATTGTGGGGCTCATCAATGGCTCTCGGTTGGGGCGCCGGCTGAATACAAGGAGGCCCAGTGTTCAGCACTGCAGCTTCTTCTATTGAGGCTAGAGCCGTAATGGGGGCCCTGGGGGCTCTACAGGGAATTTAGAGTGCCCAGTTTCAATGGAGACCAAGTCCTTTTAACTTGTACATTGTCAAGCTCTCTCTCTCTCTGTCCTGGAGACTGTGAGGGAGGAAATTCCTCTGCATATCAAACAGAACGACTTCATTTCTAATGAACTCTGTATGGATACAATTTTTGGGACACAGTGTGAGACATAAGGGGTGGGGTGGTATTGTTCGTGTCAAGAAGTGGGGGGAGGTTTTTGTATGTGTGTGTCAGGTTTTGTTACTGAAGCTGCCGGTTCTGCAACCAGCCTGCCACAGGTGAACCTAGAGCCAATCAGAGACTGTTAAACCACCTGCCAATCAACACAGTGGCCCGCTGAACCCGGGGCAACCTCCAGCTGTTTTCCAGCGTGTGTGAGTTCAACTCTGCATGCTGAGTCTGCACGACCGTCTCAGGGAACATAAGTCAGGAGGTGTTTCCACACTGTGTTACATTTTCCCATGAAATCATTCTTTTAAAAGCACTTATGTTTATTCCAAAATAGGATATAATCACCTATGGTATTGAGGTAGATATGCACAAACACAGAAAGCTGGCAGCTCACAGTGTGGTTACCCGATACTTAGAAAAGACAAACTTTACACAGTCACCATGACCGCGACAGAATGCAGCAGAAAATGTAGCCGATAAACAAAGAACCGTCCAATGGAGCGGCCGTAGGTTTTCCCCTAACCTCACCCAGTGGTCTAAATCTGCAGTCCAGAACCGAGGACTTTTTATATCTCTGTTTGTGTGGCTCTCCACATGGCCTGTTTGTGTTTATTCCACCCTGGCTTCATTTCTACGGTTCTGGTCACCCTTTTATTTCAGTGACTGACCATCACCAAAGTCATATCTGACATTTTCTAAAAAGGTAGCTGAACGTTTTGCAACTACACTGTGAGCATTGATTAGGCAAACAGCGTTCAGGGTTCATTTTAGAGATGTACCGTTGTTAAGGTCTGGCCATTCTGGTTCTGCTTTTCTTTTGATGACAAATGAATTCAATTAATCAACAAATCCCTGCTCCATTGTTCAGTCCTAGGGTTAGACACTTCATCCGCCTTCCTAACTGTTGATGGCGCCTGTGTTCGGCAGCCTTTCTTCTGTCATTATCTAAATGCAGAAAAAACATGGGGAGTCTGTGAACCTTCCCAGGAGAGGACGACCGACAAATATTACTCTAAGAGTACATCACTGACTTATCCAGGAGGCCACAACATAAAGAAAAAAAATATCTAAAGCTTTGCAGTTAAGTTAAGTTCAAAGTTCATGATGCAAGAATAAGAAAGGGACTGATTGGGTAAAAATGGGGTCAGAGGGGAGTTTCTAAGGCAAGACCTACTGACCATCCACTAGTATTTCCTATAAAACTAACACTAAATATCCAACAAACAGTCCAATATTGTGGTGGTACAGTGGTGGTCTGGGTTTGATTTGCTTCTCCAGGACCCAGAAGACTTGCTGTAATTGAGAAATCTTAAGGCTCAAAGTCAGAGCATCATAAACAATCCGGTCTTGTAGTCAATCCACCATCCAATGAGTCAAAGTCACACTCAAGTCCTTAGTATTCAAGACGAAGTGAAAGTCCAAATCCAATAAGATTAGTCCAAGTCAGTTTCCTGGGTCCCACAGGCCAAGTCCTATGTATCTTATGTACCATGGTGTAAGAACACCAAAAAAATGGGAGCCATACATTGTTCCCTTTATCTAAAAATAAATTTTTCTCTATGCCCCCATGCTACCATCAAGCTAATTGCGGTAGAATGTGCAAGACAATAAAATAAGCTTAAAATAAATTTTAAAACAAGAAATAATCAACATTCGTTCCAGGACCAAGATACCCCGGGGACCAGGGTCCAGGATCGCCTGCCCCCAAGCAGGGCCCCGACCAGGCATCAGCGGACAGGGGTTCTCCGCAGTTTGGAGGGATTGAGATAAAGAAAATCAAAAACTTTTTCTGGAATTTGTAATTCAACTGTACTGAGCCTAAATTTACCTTTTACAAGCGTCGAGTGGATAACATTAGGCGTCTAACTCCCCGTATAACCTTATCCGGCTTAGTGTGGACGTAGCCATAGTGTCTGTTCAACATCTATCCAGAATTCATCCAGATACCTATATTTTAACCATCTTGAGATTTAATTTAGGCAGTTGGCTAAAAACAAAGGACGAAAGATTGGTAGGTCTAGACCTCCTTTATTTTTTGACTTCTGCAGTTTTTTTAAGCTGATACGTGGGGGTTAATCTTTCCAAAGAAATTTTGAGACAGAAGAGTCCAGAGATCTAAACCGATCAGCTGATGTTTTGCTTGAATAGAGAATAAATAATTGATTTGAGGATAAACCATAATTTTTATTGTAGCTACTCTTCCCAGAAGTGATATGGGTAGAGATTTCCATCTATCCCGATCATCTTCCACTTTTTTTTTAAAGTGGGATGTAGTTTAGCTTTGCTTTGACTCTGCTATACAGTCTGCACACAGACGTGTTTTATGTTTTATGTTATTGCATTTTATACCTTTAGTATTATTAGGTTACCTGATTGCTGCTGCTAATGGTTCAGTAAAAATTGCAAACGGGGAGGGAGAGAGTCCCTGCCTGGTACCTCTCTGAAGGTAAAACCTAGATGATGTTTGGTTATTAATCCTGATACATGCTGTTGGGGAACTGTTTAATATTTTCAACCAGTTTATACAAGAATTCCTAAAAAGTGACTCAAGTCAAGTTGGGTTGGAGTCCAGGACTCAAGTACTCAATCCCTGAAACAAGCTTAGCTTTTACACAGTGGCAAGTTGTTTTTTTCCTTAACATATCTAAAATAGTCAGTGTGGCAAAAAGGCAAAGGCTAAACAAATCTGTCCTCCTACTGATAAATACATATAAACACAACAGCCAATCTAACTAAACTTACAGTTAACAGTTACGATCCATGGACCTTTAGGCAGGAAGCAACTCTTCCTGCAGAATCCCCTCATCCAACCGACTATGTGTGCCATGGAAGAGTTTGTGTCCTATCTGTGCATTCAATAGAGATACAGATGGACAGGAGAAAATAACACATCTGACTGCCGGGTTCCTTCAATTGTTAGGCAGGAAGCTCGCTGTGGCTCTTGATAAAAGAAAGCAAAAAGAAAAATACTGAAGACAGCAACACAGAGGGGGAGAATGTGAGTACACTGCAAAAACATTCCATCAAGTCAAAAAATCTTGTTTCCAGCTAAAGTCATTTTGATCTTGTTTTGAGACTTTTATACTAAGCAAGAGAAGGTGTTAGATTATTAATCTTATTTTGAGTATATATATTTGAGTCTATATATCTAGTCTAGAATCAAGTATTTTGAGGGTTTGGGTAGTCTAAAGCTTCTTAAACTAAGTGAAATAATCTGCCAATGAAATAAGACAATTCACACTTTGTAAGAATTCTCAAAATAAGACACATATACTCAAAATAAGCAAAATAATCTAACACGTTCTGCTCTTGCTTATTATATAAGTCTAAAAAAAAATTCAAAAATACTTTTTGGCTGGAAACAAGATTTTTTTTTTACTTGATTAGATGGACATTTTTTTTGCAGTGTAGGCAGTGATTCTCACTCAACCAGGAGAGAAAGTAGTGCAGGTGAGGGTCAGGGAACAACAGAGAGTCTATGAACAACAAGACGAGGAGCTGCACAGTGAGTCAGGCCTGTGGTTTTAGAGGATGAGGTTCAGCGAGTGTACCGAGGAGATAGACCCCAGAATGACGCACAGACACCTGTGTAAACGTAATCCAAAA
The DNA here is from genome assembly GCA_028564705.1 of Apricaphanius iberus. Lineage (NCBI taxonomy): Eukaryota > Metazoa > Chordata > Actinopteri > Cyprinodontiformes > Aphaniidae > Apricaphanius > Apricaphanius iberus. The sequence goes on along the minus strand of JAPXFQ010000014.1, from coordinate 918,169 downwards.
ACATGAGATGAAACTGATGTCACCTCAACAGGAGCCATGGAAAATGGCACTCTGTTTTTGTTTTGTGACTGATGGGGGAAAAAAGTATTACAATGTATATTTTGGAGAAAAAAAACTTAGCTTACAATTCTTCAGTCCCATAGACAGCTTGTAACCCATTTTCTTGTTCCAAGACATGATTTGGGTGTAGGAATCAATCAGAGCGGTTTTGTTTTAACCACAGTGTCACTGCCTTAGTAATCCAAAGAAATAACATTAGCATAAAAACTGAGAGCATTGGCAAGCGTTTTCCCCCAAGCCCTTAAACTATAGGTTTAGTGTATGTGGATCTTATTTATGTTCAAACCTCGTTATCGTATGAAGCTATTTGGAATTTCACCCACATAAAGGAATCTCCCGTTCAATATTTATTGGCAGTGACACAAACCTTTTGGGGTATTTGACTCAGATTTTACCAATATCTGCGTTTCAGGGGCATGAGTAATACAAGACAGTGGAAAGGCAGAAAACATTATTAAGCTGTAATGAGACAGTAATAGAAAATTCTAATAACAAAATTGTAGAGACTACATAAAATTCTTCTCAGTGTTTACTGATGAACAACAATAGTCTGGCTGTCTACTGAATAGCTTCATTGTCCTGAAAAGGTTTTATACCCTTTTAGTACATTTTTGTTATATTACTATCAGGCTAGACCTCAGCTTTGACTTCAGAACTGCCTTAATTCCTCATGGTATAGATGTTGGAAACATTCCTGAGATATTTTGATCCATACTAACATGATCACATCATGGAATAGCTGAATATTTGTCAGCGGCAGAATGAAGATGCAAATTTTCTGGCCCATCAAACCCAAAATGTGCTCCTGTGGTTGGAGATCTTATGGCCGTAAAGGCAACTGGAGTATGGGGAAGTCATTGCAATGTACAAGAATTATACAGAGACATTTTGAACTTCGTGAAATGATTATTTTTTCTATTTTAATTTACCAACTGCCAAGTGATGTACGAATAGCGGAAAATTCATAAAACTATAACTCAGATTAACTCCTCAAGATTGTATGGTAGCATTGGCACATGCTTTATGCTACCAGCCTGGAAAAGGAATAGAGGTAAAACGTATCAGAACTGGTCAAATCTTGCCATTAAATGGCAGCAAGATAAAATAGATCACTGGACTTAAAGTAAAATAAAAAGGATGCACAACATGGTGAGGCTTAGTAGTCAGACACCACTCATGTAGGTTGGATAAATTGAAACTTTTTGTTTTTGCACACTGTAAAACATAGCTCCCTTCAGAATGGCACTGTTATGAGAAAACAAAGACGTAAAGAAATTGTCTGGTATCGTGTCTGGGATTATCCTGTCAATCTAGGAGTCAATGTTTTACTGAAGCGAATCGAGAATGGAGCTCTTCCAAGTCCAACAGGAATTAAGTCTCTTGAGGCAGTCAATCGATAGTCTCTTAGATATGTTTCAAGTCATAACCAGGGAGTTTCCAGGCCTACCATGACATCTAATTCTTACAACAACTTTATTTCAAGGGCACGTCACCCAGAGGGTGTCCTAACTAGATGCTCTAAGCAAGTCTGCTCTACGCTTTACCCAAACAACCAGGCGCCTCATTTTCTTCGCCCAAAGACTGAGTACAGTCAGGAAGATCGTGACATCTCCATGTATTCCTTATTTTGCTGGAATGTTCACTACCCACGTCATGCCTGTACTTGAGGGTTGGAAAGATGTTTGACCGGTAAATTAAAAGTTGAGACTTTCAGAAGCAGTCTGTCTTCTCCATGACAGACCAGTACATGTTCCACTTCACTGCAGATACTGCCCTAGTACGCCTATGAATATCCCACATGGTTCTACCTTCACTCATGAATGAAACCCAAAGAAGGCTAAACTTGTTGGCCAGAGGCAGTAGCTCTAAACCTTAAAGCAGTAGTTCGGATTGCAACCTGAGACTCCAATGTATCCATCTTTATCTTGCTAAATATATCAGTTCTATGAGGCCATAAGCACTTCACTATCTCTAACATCTTCAAAGTAATGTGAAGACTACTAAAACTCATCCGTATCATATTTTACCAAGCTGTCACACCAGTTTTTTCAGGAAAGGAAAGGCTTTTAGCTCAAGACCCAAAGCCCCATTCTCTCAAAGAAGCCCTCTTAGAATATCATAGTTGTTATAGCCAAATCTCTTCTAAAGTCTGTTAAACTCAAGAAGACTGGTCGAGCAAGCCTCCATGTTCTTGTAAGGGTAAAGAGCAGTTACTACACTACTATGATTGTAACTAAGTTATGGGTGTCCAAAGTGCAGAACAGGGGCCATTTGTGACCCTTAGAATAATTTTGTGTGGCACTTGTGACCACAGTTCAAAAATGGTAGAAATTTGGCCTTCTAGCAAATGGAGCTCATGCAGATGGTTAATGTTGATCGTTTTTTAGGGTAAGATTTTCACTCTCACTATCTTTTAATTTCTTAAATAGAAAATGGTATACAATTCAAATGATTGTTTTAGGTAGCCTAAGTTTTTCTTTCATTTTAATGTCATAGTAGGTAGGCCCACAAACATTAAGCAACCTTTTATTAAAAAAAAATGGAAGTGCCCATTAAACTTGGATAAATACAGAAAGTGTTTTCAAGGAAGTTGTCATTGTTGCTGCTGAGAATAGACTTAAAAGGTTTCCAAGACACTGGGGAACTATACACCTTCCTTTTATGAAAGTAAGAATCTGGAGCGCTTTCACAGATCTACAATGATTTGTTATTTTCTAGAGAACTTACACTATTGATTTGATATAGAAGAATTATGGTCCATGAGTACTTCCAACTTGGTGATTTTGGCACAACACTGGATCAAAGAATGACATCCACATTGTGCATGTAAGTCAACTGAGATGCTGTGAGGAGCAGAAACTGAACTATCTCAGAATAACAAATGAAAACCACACAAAGTAAGACACAAGGCGTATATACCCAATCAGCAGACACCACTTTTCTCAGATGAGTCATGTCAGTAAACCTTGAGACAGAACAATGGAAAGTCTATCCAAGGCCTTGAGCCAGGTTTCACAGTAACTCCTGGGTCACGGCTATGTGTCATCTGCAGCTGCTGTTTATTATTTCTGCAAAACTCTGAGCCTCTACTGTAGAAAAGGTAGATTTCAGCCTGAATCGTGTATGAGTGTGTAGGCATGAGCGTATGCTTCGAAATATTTGGAGGCAGGCGGCTGACAGCTACTTTTAGGACAGCGTCTCAGTATGTGGGTCGCGTCCGCCGGCTTTTAATCCTCTGTGATGTTGACCTGTTTGAACAGCAAGCAGGTTTCTCACCGGTGCAGTTACGTAAGAGCTGACAGGAGGCAGAGCTTAGACAAACACTGACAGAGACCAACCGAGACATCAGTCCACACTTGTCCTACTTAATTCGTCTAAGCTTATCAAATAAAAAGGGATTTCTCTGAGTTTTTACAGTTTTTTTATCGAAGAACAGAGCAGACATGCGCTGGAATGGGTGGGCAGTTTGAATAAACAAAGATAAGGCAGCTGGTGATTCTCCCCATGCTGCTCCAAGGCAAACCAGTACCTTGGGTTTATCAGATGCCACAACTCAGTAAGTTGATGGAAAATAACTGGTGTTGACATCTACTGTACCAAAAGCACGTAGGTCTCGCTCTACGAGCTCAAACATGCGAAAGATGGCCTGGTTTGATCGTAATCAATGACCAACTAACACTTCTTTGTCCACAGTCTGATATTTGTTAATCACAACATTTGCAGACATTAGTTTGGACATTTTTGCAACACTAAATTTGTATCTCAAAATACAGGGTACAAATAGACAAGGAGGTGCACACAGAGGCCCTAATGGAGATTGTTGCATTTGGGGCAAGGTGCTCAACAAGGGCCCAGGTGGGAATTGATCCCATGACTCCCAGGTGAGAGTCATGCGCACTGGGGATACCCCCATGGCAGCCAGGGCACATGATCAATCGGAGCCATAGTGACAGGACCCTCACACTGTCACACATTCACAAACACTTGTATTTTAATTGTATTTCATGCGAAAAATGTCCTTTTGTCTTTGCAAAATAGGACAAGCTCAGTTAGCCTGGATAGAAAGTGTTTGTAAACAACGGTATTCAAATCTTCGTGCAGATACCCGATTAGATCTGTGTCTGGACTTTGACTGGGCCACACATTAATTTTCTTTCATTTAAACCATTCAGTTGTAGTCCTGTCTACTCTGTGAGATGTTCAAAAGATATTTTGGTCTTGATGAAACATATGATTTACTAATGTTCTCTGTTAAACCTCTGAAGCCTTAACAAAACAGTTGTATTCATACTAAGATTAAATCAGGTACAGGTGGATCCCTTAAAGCAATTAATAGCACTAGATATTATTTAGGGCTATCAGACAATGGGTGTATCATGCAGAGTTTTTATAATCGAATTGAAATATTAATTATTTTTCCTTAGTGGGGAAATTAAAGGTAAATAGAAGGATACATATTTAGACTAAGGGGAAAAATTAAACCATAAAAAGAGAATATAAGACTATATAGTAACGGGAAATTTACAGCAGAAGAAAAATAATACTGTACATTAATTAAAAATGGCATACGCCGATTAAAAGAAACAGGAAACTGAATAGGACTATGTTTAAAGATGTAAACACTTATTGAGTTTGTTGGGAGCAGTGGTTATAACACTGCTGGTGGGAGGAAGGATCTGCAGTAATGCTCCTTTATGCACCCAGCAGTCTGTCACTGAAAGAGCTCTCCAGTTCTGCAACAGCTTCATACACAGCGTGGGAAACATTGTGGAACACTGTTCTAAGGCTTCAAGTTCTTGGTCCTACTTCCATTCGAGACATTTTCTGCATGTCCTCCTCTATAAAGAAAGCGCTGCTGGTACTTCCAAACCCCTGACACCACCGTAGGGAATTTAGACATTACCAGGATTTTTATCTATTGGAAAGGTACAAAAACATGACAGCCATAAATGTTGCTACTGCCTCAGGACTGCTTTACTGTAAATCCACGTGCAGCGAGTGACAGAAAACATGCTCAACCAGAAAAAGATGGTATGCTGCCATTCTCACACATCTGTCAATGTGACTTTTGTTTTTTTCTGTTTCATGGTATGACATACTTGATGACTGCATCACAATAAATATATTTACAAATAAAAAAAAACATTTAATACAGAGTAAGAATTTATTGCATATGTTAAGGGTGACTGAGTAAAGTTGAACACAATCAAAATACTAATGATACCTATGATGCACAAGACAGAGACTTAGAATCAGCCAGTGTAAATTCCACATAAATCCGGTCATCATCGGAAGCGAAAGCTCCCTCAATAAAACCTGAATTGCATTTATAATCAGAAATAAATGTCAAAAACATTAAAGTGGCCTATGAGCCCATAAGTGACTTTAACCAGAGGGTTATGGCAGAACTAACTTTGTTAGCCATGCCAAACAGCTGACACAGCTAAACGTGTTTTCTCTGAGTGGAGCGAGGTAGTCAATATCAACTCTAGCATCGATCTGCTGTACAGTAAGCCAGCTGCATTATCAGATGGATCATATTGACTGCTGTTTCATGAAGTGCACTAAACATCAGCTCAACCCTTCAGACCACCAGTTCTCCCCCACCCAACTAAAATGGGTTTAGCATGTTTTTATCAGACAGCTCTGGAGACCGCTGTCAGACACAAAATGACGTTTTTATTTATTTAACCCTCTTCTGTGAGGATTTTGGCACTGTGAGCACATTTTTCCAAGCTGCATGAAGATTATGCTGATACAGTGAGCTTTTCAAGCCATGCTTCCCTTGAAAGTGATTTCTCCTGTTAACAGGGGATTTCAGACTCGCAGTTCTTAAGGTCATGCACATACAAGTATTTCTCAGCAACTGAAAACAACAAAGAAAAAATTATTTCAGTCAGTTCTGTCAAAATGTGAAACTTGGGTATTGAATAGATTAATTACACGCATGGCCATATATTTGAATGGTTTATTTAAGTTAACCTTGATGAATATGGCTCAAAGAAAGTGCTAAAGAAGCTGGCTGTTCACAAAAATCTGTAGTCAAGTATATTAATGGGAAGTTAGGTGGAGGAAAAATGCAGTTATCAACAAAAACCATAAACCATAAAGAGGAGGAGAACCCTAGAACCAGAACCAAACATGGAGAAGCAGCTTTTAGTTTCTATCCCCCGCCCATATCTGGAACAAACTACTGGGAGAATGAAAAGCCGCAGAGACACTGAACTCTTTGAAGTCTAAAATTAAAACGTATCTATTTAGACTCGCTTATGAGTAACTGATCCTATTACTGCTTTTTACTTGCTTGTTTTTAACTTTCATACAAATTATTGGCTTGATTATTGTTTTATTGCAAATGCTTTCTTGTATTTTAATCTTCACATCCTATTGCTATGTGATTTATGCTCTCTTTTAGTGATTCTGTGTTCATGTTTATGTAAAGCATCTTGAATTGCCTTGGGTTGAAAGTGTGCTATACAAATAAAATTGCTTTACCTTACCTAAATTCAATCTTACGCAATTCATTGATTTGTCCGCTCTGAAGATGTCGACACTGCAACCATTGGATATTACACACTTCGGTATATTTCTTGGAGGAGAAGAATTATTTATTGTTTCTGAATTCAGATATCTTGTAGTAACGCTTGATTCGACATTGAGCCAAACTAACAGAATATTTAATACCATGAAACCCAGTTTATGCAACTATAAGCAACTACCACCTTTCATAAAACTTTTTACATTTAATTGGTCCTGTCACATATTGAATACGGTATCTCTTTTGATCGCTTACAAGAGTAAATACATGTAAAATTATAGAATTTCTATGTTGAAACTCTTGTTTAAAAACCATTGTCGTCGCATATTTGTCCCCTCCCTAGCCCTAGAGAAAAACAGCCTCTGGAAGAAATAGTCCTTCATAAGAAGAATGCTCCACTTTACAAGCTTTCGAAGGTCAACTCAAAAATCGTCTGAAACCAAACCAGTCATGTAACCATTAATCTTTGGACTAGTGTTACTGAAGGACATGTTATGTGCATGTCTGTTATGTGACCTTTTCTCCAGTTGATGTCTTGTTCTGATTTAACATTTATTTGTGTGACCTGCCTAGGCCATTCTCCGACATATTTATTTGTATTGACACTTCAATGGATGTTCATTAATTTGCACTGTCCCCATTAAATAAATCCTGGACAGAATCTGTGGAGTATTGTGAAGAAGATAAGAGACACTGCAGATGAGTCACTATTAAAGCAACCTGGGCTTTTATAAATAAATCTTTGGCATCACAGGCTTACTGCCTCAATGCCACGCTGCAGTGATGCAGTAATTAATCCAAAAGCATGACATACTTTAGTTAATAGGCAGAAATTAAATATATAAAAAAATTGCATTATGTAATCCAGATCTTTTCTAAGAAACTGAGTATCGGGTTTTAATTACCTATACAGTAAAATCATCTAACTTAACCACAACTAAAGATCAAAGGGTACATTTGTTTGTTCTCTCCCAGAACAAAGCAGAACAGAAATTCATTACTGCAGTACTACTCTTTACCATTACTCTCTCTCTCTCTCTTACACACACACACACACACACACCTTCATTACATCATTGTGTACTCAGCATTGATAAGGCTATCAGTCAACGAAAGCAATGACCTGTTGCATTTAAAAAACCTAGAGGGGCCAAGTGATTGAGTGAGACAACCACAATGCAAAGCAATGCACACATGCACACACACCAAATGAACTACAAGTAGTTAATGATTACTGGTGTAACGGGGTAGGCTCTGCTATTGCACCTGTCGCACAAAGGGTGGACTGACTCTCCCGCCTGTTCCAGACAAATCATCATTGTTTTTCACTGGCATGCAACACTGACCCCGAGCAGCCTGTTTCTGTGTGTGTGTGTGTGTTTGTGTTTCTTCATGCCAGTTAGTGAGTGTGATTATGTTTAGCAACTATTTATCACGGTGTGTGGAGCTAGGTTGGAGGAAAGCTGCAATTTAAAACAATGCTGTTTGAAAGTCCACTGCGGAGTCAGCAGTTCAGTACACCGTACCAGGTTCTGCTGGCCTGGTTTAGTGTTTAACCTTAGGTTTTCTGTGGCACTAAACTTATACATCAACTACACAACAGGATGGGCACATACTATTAGGCATTAGCGTACATTACTACCGGAGTCACAGATTTACAAAGGAGAGGCCTTCTACTGTCCAGTGGTGGTGAGTCCCTCAATTTGACCACCACCATCCACTTGAAATGCAGGAGGGATTAGATATCATTCTGTGATGGGATAAATGCAGTGCAGTTCGGCACAAGACACATAGCTCAATCTCCCTATCAATCAATCAATCAATCAATCAATCAATCAACTTTTATTTATAAAACCCTTTTCATACAAAAAGATGCAGTTCAAAGTGCTTGAACAGTATCCCACATATACCCCCCCCCTTTCCCACAAGTGTAAGCATGTACAAATTGAAACCCCTCCCCCCAAGCCTATCCCCACGTGCGGATGCACTAGGAGCAATGTCAAAAGGACAGTAAAATAGACAATAAAATGGACATTGGCCTGAGTACATATGAGCCAGGTGAGGTAGGGATCTATCTATCTATAGGAAGCAGGAGGCCTACTCAGTACACACTGTATTACCTGGACATGTATATAAGGAAAAGAAAATATGTTAAGGGCCGAATTCATAGATACATTTTCTGATATGGTGTTATGTGCGCCCACTTTCTAATGCTGTCCAGAGTATGTTATCAGTTAATAGCATACTCTGAGAACAATCTTTTATTGAATTCAAAGTAACCAAGGAGAGACTATAGCATAAGGTATCATTAAAATTGAAATTATATATTACAGGTAGTTTCTACCTTGCAAATTGGCCATTAGAGGCCATTTTCCAAGTTCCAAAGGACAAACACTGAGTTACAGGCCTGTAATTCAAGAGAAGATATTTTTATGAAAAATCACGGTAGAAACTGTTTTGAGAAGGAACTTTGGAACTGAATGTAGGACGAGATTCTGTCGTTCATAATCACATAATTCCTGGAGGTCAGAGGATGGCTGTCAGACACATTAAAAAGTGAGATCTTCATCTCAGCAGTGTTTCGAAAACCGCCATAGGGTCTGATAAGAGCCTAAAAAAGAATGTCACACAATGAAACCAAAGGTTTATCTATGAATCCCTAAAAACACAAAAGAAAAAAAAAAATATGAGAGGAAGCTGTTATCTTAGTTTTGACCTCACAGCTGGTGGCAGAGATGTTAATTATAAGGGGGGAGCTTGATGTTGCTTTGAGAAACGGGTGTTGTGACTCAGCTAACAGACATACAATTGTTTCTGTCATTCCTGTCATAGCAGAGACAGCAGAAAGGTGCAGTCCTCTGTTGTTTTTCCAACAGGCATTGAATACTGAGGTCATGGATGAGAGGTAATCTAAACATTTTCAAACCCTAATTGATAGTTTTTTTTTTAAATAACTAGCAATAAGCAGCTAAAATTACATTTAAATAATTATTAACCAGGACTTCTTTCTAATGGTTGGGGCCAATGGTCTTAGCTTATGAAACCAAGGCTGGGATCTGAAAGGAAAATAATGTTGCTATTAATAATAACCAATGTTTGCCATAACATGCAGAGCAATGTATTCCACTTCGAAGCTAATGTTAGCATATTGCTAGTGACAGCATGTTAGCTGCCATTAGCATAGTAGATAGTATTCAATGAAATACAAAAGTTTCAACACAACACCAAAAGCCGCATCACAGCAACAAATGTTGCAATAACATCACAAGCCACAGCACAAGCTGAAACACAATGTTGTGTTCTACAAAAGTTACAACACAACAACAAAAGTAGCAACACAAATACAGCAACACATGCCTCAACAGTACACCACAAGTCTCAGCAAAAGTAATAATAAAGTTTCATTTAAGAAATTGTAATAATAAATTAAAATAAACGAAACCTGTGATCAGATGGTGGTCACCATGCTTTTAGTAAGACTTTCACAGACATTAGATTCTTAGAAAATGGTCAACTTCATTATAGTAAATAATGTTTGTGATGGACAAAACCCTAGGACAACCTCTTAAACGGTAGCTTTTAGCTAATGTTAACATTATAAATAGCAATTGCAAATAAGATGCTGTTTGCCTAGCAAATAGTGGCTTCCTGCTAAGATGTGATGAGAATTAGTTATTATTAGCATAGTAGCTATTCTGAGCCTGATACTAATCTATAGCATACTTATCAATACTTAGCAATAACATCATGCTAACAATAGCATGTTTGCTATCCATTCATATTTTTTTTATTGTTTGGTTTAGGTATTACAAAGGTTGGCTATAGATTCATAATGGGTTTTAATGCTAAAAGCTATATTTATTTTAGACTTTACCTAGAAACAAAAAAATTATACATGGTGCTGTGTGGTATGCACCAAGAGTCACACACCATCAAATTTGCTTCAGAATCACTGAAACGGTGCTTTTCACTGTCAAAACATTTTTGAGGAAATTGTAGTCAGTTTCTAATGGCTGTTACACTTGTAAGCATGTCTAAAATGTTTCAGTGTAAAACTTAACTAAATGTTGCACACAAGGGTTGGTAATATGTCAGTCGGGCCTCATTGTGTCCCCAGAGTTTATGGGTAGGTTACCACTTTGAAGGTACATGAAGGCTTTACAAGTTTTTGTCTAAAAATAACATCTTTCATTATACTCAAATGATGTTCTTTCATTATTTTGATTGCATTGTTGGATAAATAGTCAGATGGTACAAAAATTTATATCAATAGAGCTTTTAGGAATGACCAACTTTTCCTCTCCTCTAGAAATCTTGCATGTTGGAACAAATCCTGACCTATTGCCCAAGAACTCCTGTCAGCAGCTGTGGCTGCTGGTGGCAGCTTGCCTTAGTCCTCCGGACAATTGCCGATACCATCTGAAGTGCTGTTATAATCTGTCAGAAAAGAAGGGTTCCCAGCAACACCTACATTTTTGTCAAAGAAAGAGAAAGATAGTTGTGTGAATTGGAAACAGTAAAAGAAACTGCTGTAGTTTATTCTCTCTAAATACAAAATCTGGAAAGTTTTCCCTTTTGAACCAACCAGTCACTTTAGACCATATGCACAACACTTTTGATCAGGGGAGAGAGAGAGTAGCACAGAATTTGAAACATCCCCAATCACAACTGAGTTGGTGTCAATTTGGCTTTAGGTGACAGGGACAGAACTATTGGTTTAGTGCAAAGATCAGATCAGGCTGTCTGGGTGTTAAAGCCTTCTCACATTTCTTCATGTTACAACCACTAACTTAAATGTTTTGGGGGAGGGTTTTAGGTTGTTTTGGAGACCAAAAGACGGAAAGCAAAAGGAAGTTACAAGTCCAATCTGTCACCAGCACAGTCGGGCACAAAGCTAATATGTGAAACTATGTGTTCTGGTCAGTTGATAACTTTTATAACCTACATCCATACCTAAATGTGGTGGCAGCCTCATGCTGGGGTAATGCTTTTCCTCAGCAGGTATGGGTAAGATGGATGCAGGAAAAGACTACTCAATGGAAACCTGTTACATAGGCTGCAATGGATTTGAGACTGGAAAAAGAGCTACATTGTAATGATTTGCACCAAAAAGAGGGTTCTACAATTAGACTGTATCTAACTTCACAATTTTGCAATACTTTCTTTTGAACTATCAGATAAAATCTCAGTAAAATACAACCAAGTTTGTCACTGAAGAGCAACACAATCTGATCATGTTAAAAGGGGAAATAATTCTATTTCCAAGTGTAACCTTTCCTTCTGCTTCCTTGAAGCAGACCTACACTGCCACTCTGGGTGAAATGTCCCCAATCCCTGACTACAGGGCTCAGACCCAGAACAGAGCAATTATAGCAGTTTTGATCTCAACTAAGGGCTTTGGGCTTGATAAGAGGCTGGTAGTAGCAACTCTAGAACAGAGCAGACACGACCTCCAACCCACACAACACACAAGACAACAACTTACAATACAGGTCCATGTTTAATTCGGTTCAGATATTTTTTTTTTTAGGAAAAAAAAAATAAACAAGAAATGCTGCACAGCGGAATACGCTTTTGCACAGAATGCTAACTTCAGTTCAATACAACCGTTTTTCCATAAAAAAAACAAATAAAATAACTTTTTTTAGTGTCTTTCCCTATAAGCAAAACACGGGGACAAAAAAAGAAAAAAAAAAGAATAAATAAATCTTTTATACCCCCTTTTTTTTAATGTGGTACCACTTCAAATTTCGGCCGTTTAGTATATCAGTATCTTTTTTCAGTTTTTTTACCTTGGGCCCAAGAACAAAAATGTACGCCAAAGGCACAAAAAAAGTAGCAAAAAAATTAAAGAAGAAATGAATTGGTTTCAGAGTGGGTTTCCTCCAGTCTTTGCCTACCGCCCTCCTGGAACAGCAACCAGGTCAGCTGTTTGAGTCTTGGCCCGCAACAGTGTCTCCAACAGCAACAAAGTCCTGTGATCCCGTCAAGCAGCTCTTCAGATGACACCAAATCGTTGTCTCCCAAAAAAAAAACAGTCAGAATAGCTCAAAAGTTTTTGAAAAAAAAAAAAACTCCGACAAAGTTCTTCCAGCAATTCGTTCCGCAGGGTGGATGCTTGCTTGAAGTTCACTGCGACAGCACCTCTACATAAAGTCTAAATGTCAGGAAAAACTCAGCCCGCGTGCTTCGTAGCAGCATGGCGTCTTCTTCCCTCTTTCCCACGCCTTCTCAATCACACACCCCGCAGCCTGCAGGTGGTGTGTTCAAACAAACTCTGACATTCCAAACACCAACGATACATTCAGTAAACTCAGTTTTCCAAGTGACATGAATAAAAATAGGATTATTCCTGCATAAACCATTAATTGAATTAATTAATTGAATCGTGGTGTTTCCTGCTGACCAAAGGTCAACAACAGGCTCTTTTTAACCATAATGAATAAAATAACAGCTTAAAACAAAATTAAAACTCCCAATTCAGAATGCTGGATAGTAAACCCTGTCCAGTTTATTCACAGGGGTTACACACTCCCCCTCTAGACTGCATCAGTCTCTGCATGCATTTACACTTGTGCGGGCACCACCGTGTCCAAAACTGCAGCCTCTAAAGCCTGGAAGAACAACCTTATAGCCAAAATTAAAGGCTCTCCTAACTCATCATAAGTGAGTTTCCGAGGTGGTCGTCTCTCCCTATCAGAACGCCTGATACTTTTATTTTCAGGCTCTGAACTCTCAGCTACTACACGGTCAGCGCCAGCAACTGTTTTATCAATAACAATCGGGGCTGGGTCCATCTCAACAGGCGAGATGTACGTCAGGTCTGGTTCCGGAATATCAATGGTAACATGGTCTGGTTCCCTACAAGGCAAAACAGGATGAGTCGCCGGACCATCACCCTCAGAGCTGGAAAGAGGGGCAGCTGGTTTAGCCTCATGGATGGGTATCTCAGGAGAATGTATGGAACTGTGGGGCACAAAGGACGGAGTGTTAGGATTCATTTCCCGGGAAGTTGTCTGGAACTCGCTGGAGTTTTGTTCGACCTGCAGAAAAGGACCCCTAGTGATGACTTCTGGCACCCATATGTTAGTATATAGTTCATCTTCATCACTGAAAAGCACATCCTCATGAAAGTCAGTCCCCCTCTGCTTGTTTGGTGTCCTGTTTCTCAGTCTCATTTGTTTTGAGATGTCATGCGGCGACCTGCGTCCCCCGCTCTCTGTTACAGGCAGAAATCCACATGGCAGAAGGAGATCTCTATGCAACGTACGGCGCGGCCCCTCCCCTGTCTCAGGCTTAACCACATAGACAGGACTGTCTCTAACCCGGTTAACAACAATATGGACCCTCTGCTCCCACCTGTCTGCCAACTTGTGTTTTCCTCTGATGTTTACGTTTCGCACTAGGACCCTATCTCCCTCTAAGAGCCCAGCCGCTTTGACCTTCTGGTCAAACCTAGCTTTGTTCTTTTCTCCTGTCTTCTGTGAGTTTTTTGAGGCTAATGCATAGCTCTCTTGTAGACGCTGACGTAAGTTCTTGACATACTCTGAGTGAGTTTTACGCTGCCCCATATCAGGAGGGATTCCCAGGACTAGATCAACAGGTAGTCTAGGCTGTCTACCAAACATGAGTTCATAGGGCGAGTACCCTGTGCTGTCATTCCTAGTGCAATTATACGCATGGACCAGGGGTTTAACAAAATCCCTCCAATGGCATTTGTCTCGCTCTTCTAAGGTCCCTAGCATGGCAAGAAGGGTTCGGTTAAACCGTTCCACAGGATTTCCCCGCGGGTGGTAAGGGGTGGTGCGAACCTTTTCTGTACCTACTAGCGTACAGAGCTCCTTAATGGTCTTGGATTCAAAATCTCTTCCCTGATCGCTGAGCAGACGACTGGGGAACCCATAATGAACAATGAGGTTTTCCCATAAAGCCTTTGCGACAGTCTTTGCTTTCTGGTCTTTAGTTGGCACTGCCACAGCAAACTTTGTAAAGTGGTCGGTGATGACTAAAACGTTTCTTGTGTCCCTACTATCTGGCTCAAGAGACAAATAATCCATGCAAACAAGCTCGAGTGGATAAGAAGTAGAAATGTTTTCTAAAGGCGCAGCCTTTTGTGGCACAGCCTTCCTTCTGAAACAGCGCTCACACTTTTTACACTTCTCCTCAACATCCCTAGCCATCTTTGGCCAGTAAAACCTAGCACGAGCAAGCTGAAGTGCACGTTCAAAGCCCAAATGACCAACTTCATCATGTACGCCTTGCAATGCCCGTTCTCTGAACCCCTCAGGTAAGACCAACTGATAAACAGAATTGCCTCGATCAACCCACCTCCTGTACAAGACATCATCCCTGATTTCAAGTTTTCCCCATTCCCTGAGAAGTAGTTTGACATCAGGATGTTCAAGATTCATCCCTTTAGACTTAGGTTTTACAACTCCTTTTACGAAACTGATGACTCGTGAGATGGACGGATCATTGTTTTGAGCTATATGCCAATCAGATTTCGTCATAGATGGTAAGGTGTCTGCACCAAAAACTTCAGTCACTAAAGCTGGGTCAATGACAAGAGACTCCGCAATAATAAACTGCTCTGAACAATGTTGGTCATCTACAAATGTCTCACAGTGACGCTGACACAATGCAGAGAACACCTCGTGACCTAGATCATCCTGTGTTCCCATAAGCCGTCTTTTCATATCCTCTATCCTCTCTCTTTCCTTAGTAAAGGCCTCATCTTCATAAGGTGGACCTTGGGGTCGACGGGATAAGCCGTCGGCATCCCGGTTTGCCTGTCCTGCCCTATATTTTATGGTGAACTGGTAAGTGGAAAGTGCAGCTAACCATCGGTGTCCGGCAGCATCTAGTTTTGCCGATGTCAACACGTACGTAAGAGGGTTATTGTCAGTAAGAACAGTGAAACTGGATCCATACAGGTAATCACTGAACTTCTCACAAACAGCCCACTTTAAGGCCAAAAATTCAAGTTTGTGAGTGGGGTAGTTCCTTTCGCTTTTAGAAAGGCCCCGGCTGGCATATGCAACCACTCGGAGCTTCCCCTCTTGCTCCTGATAGAGCGCAGCTCCTAACCCTTCACAGCAAGCATCTGTATGCAAGACATATGGTAGTTGTGGATCTGCAAAAGCAAGAATCGGTGCAGACGTCAATTTGTCTATCAGAGTTCTGAAGGCATTCTCACATTCTGAAGTCCACTCCTCACCAAAAGGTGTTTTGGGATTAACAAGAGGAGTGGAGCACTCTCGTTTATACACTTTGCCTTTTTTCTTTGGTGGTTGGTATCCCGCTGTTAGGCTGTTAAGGGGTTTGGCTATTTGGGAATAACCCTCAACAAACCGCCGATAATATCCAGCAAAGCCTAAAAAACACTTCAGCTCTTTCCTATTTAAAGGACGAGGCCAGTCTCTTAAGGCAGATGTTTTGTCAGGGTCAGTGTGAACCCCTTGGGCATCGACCACATGACCAAGGTATTTGACCGACCTCTTAAAGAAATGACACTTTCCAGGAGACAGCTTTAACCCGTATTCCCTAAGACGGTTCAATACCTTCATGAGCCGAGCTTCGTGTTCCTCCAATGTGTCTGAAAACACAATTAAATCATCCAAAAACACCAACACCTCGTTGAGGTGCAAATCACCAACACATCTCTCCATAAGGCGTTGGAAGGTGCTTGGTGCGTTCGTGACACCCTGTGGCATACGGTTAAATTCAAAGAAGCCAAGGGGACAGGTAAAAGCCGTTTTGGGCTTGTCGTCCTCTGCCATCTCAACCTGATAATAACCAGATTTAAGGTCCATCACAGAGAACCATTTAGAACCACTAAGAGCCGTAAATGCATCTTCAATGTTTGGTAGTGCATATGCATCTCTGATGGTTCGAGCATTTAGCTTCCGATAGTCAATACATAGTCTAATTGAGCCGTCTTTTTTCCGCACCACAACCACGGGTGATGCATAAGGGCTCTGTGACTCTTTAATTACTCCTGCATCAAGCAGTTCTTTAAGATGCTGCTTGACCGCCTCTCTATCGCTAGGATGAATAGGTCTAGGTCTTTCCTTAAAAGGTGCATCATCGTGTAGCTTGATATGATGTTTCACAACTGTGGTGTGACCATATGACATGTCATCCACCGCAAAGACCTCTGGAATTGATCTGAGCTTTGTGAGAATACGGTTTTTCCATTGTTCAGAAATGGGTGAGTCCTCAAGATCAAACTTGAGGTGGTCACAATCAGGTTTACTGGGGCAACAGCCATCCTGTCCTGATCCAAGTGGTGTAACTTGTTGAACTACACATATTTCAGCAATAATACACCTCGGTTGTAGTGTAACATCACGGTCACCAATGTTGTGTAGGACGACCGGAACCTTGCTGCTTGATTGAAAGGGAATATCCATTACAGCGGTTTCAAGGAACACGCTACCTGGCAGCTGGTGACGTTCACTAGGCTCGAGCATAAACGTGGTTCGAAAGCTCTTTTTTAGCCTAACATCGCCCATAACGCAGCATTTCTGTTCTGCAGGGATGATGATGGGGTTTCCACCGTGCAATCTGACAAGGTGCGCACGACTGTCCGTGTCATGAATCTGGGCAATGTGCTGGAAAACTCCTGCAAGGTCTCTAGAGGTGAGACTGCGAATGAATTCTGGACCGTCTTGTTCAAGTGTATTCTCATAGAGCCGAAACAATACATTCGTACCAATCAACAAGGGTACCCTGCTGTTGAACTGACTTTCTGGCACCACAAGTGCTAACACATCTAGCTCTTTTCCTCTGTCAGAGCCGGGTAAAGGAAAACTGACACGAGCTTCTATGTAGCCAAGGTAGGGAACCCGCTGTCCTCCAGCTCCTTGAATTTCAAGCAGAGCATGAATTGGGTGAACAGGCAAGTGAGATAAATGGTTTCTATGAAAACATTCAGATAATGTCGTAATCTGTGACCCAGTATCCAAAATAGACTCGCAATGTACACCCTCAAGGGAAACGGAAACTGTACAACGACGACCTACAAGTCCTGAGGGTAAAGACTGTTCTGAGCTATCATAAGTTTCACTCAGCGATTGTGTTATAAGTGTTTCTTGGTTTTCAGTACCACTCACTGATATGTTGGGACGGTTGTTATCTTTAACTACAGCTCCTGGATGTCCCATAACAGGAGCTGCTGTTAGTTTAAAGCAAAAGGTGTGGCCGCCTGCCGGGCCAAAAATTTGTCTTGCCTTTCTCTGAGTTCTGCATTTTTTTTCCGAACTAATGTAGGATTAGGTTCGTTTGTGCAATGAGCAGCGATATGATTATCCTCACCGCATCTAAAACAAAACCCGGGCCTTGGCATTCCAGGCACCTTAAAGGGCTTCCCCACATTATTACTGATGGCCAGGCAATCTTTCTTTTGAATGCCCCCCTTGTCTTTTTGACTTTGTGCCAGTCTTTCGACCTGTTTTGTTAGCTCAGCTATCTGGTTCTCTACGCTAGAGGCTTCATCTTGCTTAGATTTTAACACAGGGGATGGGTCTTTATTGTGAGTGCATTCCTTACATTTTTTGTCAAGGTTTTCTAACCGTTTAGTTAGCTCATTAACCCTCCCCTCCAGTTTTGATGTCTCATTTTGTTTTATGTTCAGCAATGGAACAGGTTCACAGCCAAAGGAGGACATATCTAAAACATTGTGAGCATACATGGTAGGTTTTGAAGTACCTAAATGCTTCTTCATCCTATTCATCTTAGCTGAACGACGGTCTTCCTCAGTTCTCAACATCAGGAGGAATTCAGGAAATGTGGGAGGATTGTTCTTTTTGCACTCTAACTGTAAACTTATGATTATTCCTTGATCCCAACAACCCCTACAGAATTGTCTTAGTAAGTGATCATTGGCATTTTTAGCAGAGGCTCCCCCTCTAGAAATTGCCCTTGTGAGGAGGCTGTGGAGCCTGTTCAAATAAGCTGATGGCTTTTCCCCACTATTTTGGTTTGAGCTTAAAAATGTAGCAAATAGCTCCTCGCCATCCTCTACAACACCGAAAGCAGAATCCAGCTGTTTGACATACTCAACTGGTGCTGAGGATATACCAAGAGGCTTTACAACATCCACTGCGGGGCTCAACAAGCTCTCGAGAATCCTTCTCACCTTGTGAACACTGCTCAGTGAAGAATCACTGAGGAGAAGATCAACTTGGGTGCGCCAAGTGTCATAGTCCACTTCCCCATTTGGCCTTGGCACCCGACCAGAGAAGGAACGCATCCTCATTTGTGGAAATGATGATGTGGACGATTCACTTCGGATGACATGCTCCACAATCATTTTCTGAATCTGAGGGGGGTTGAAAATATTCTCATTAACATGAACTGGGCTCACTGGTGCACTATAATGTGTCCCATGCATGTGTTTGGCTTGTGCAGGTTCATTCTGATCATAATTAGGTATACCACAATCCTGAGTTACCAATGGAGGACTGTGATGCATGTCAACCGAAGTGTCCTGGTGTCTCTGCAACTCCCTCTGAAGTACATTTAAGAAGCCTACCCTACTACTACCTGCAACCACCTCTAGCTCACCTAGGTACTTACGAGCCATCTCCATGCCTATCTCCTCCTGACAAACATCTCGAATGGTCCTTACAGACCACAAAACATCAGGATCTTTGAGACTTGGGATTGTACCCAGAGTAATTGGGTCAATTTTAGAGATAGACTTATCAGAAACGTACTCAATCAGGGTTCTGCCCTCTGGCTGTCCTGACTCATCAGGGATCCTGACTATCCTAGAAACCTCTCCATTAGCCTTAAAAACTGTAATGATCTCTTCATCAGTGCAGTCCTTTCCTATGCCTGTGACATAAAGGGAATTCTGACCATTAACTTCAAACTTATTGCAAATATCCATATTTGATCCGATAGGAAGAATGGCAAACTTCAAGGTGTGTATTGTGGGATGGAAGATCGAAAAGCTACTTCAGCCAGGCCCCACGTTGGGCGCCACTTATGTAACCTTTCCTTCTGCTTCCTTGAAGCAGACCTACACTGCCACTCTGGGTGAAATGTCCCCAATCCCTGACTACAGGGCTCAGACCCAGAACAGAGCAATTATAGCAGTTTTGATCTCAACTAAGGGCTTTGGGCTTGATAAGAGGCTGGTAGTAGCAACTCTAGAACAGAGCAGACACGACCTCCAACCCACACAACACACAAGACAACAACTTACAATACAGGTCCATGTTTAATTCGTTTCAGATATTTTTTTTTTTTAGGAAAAAATAAAAAATAAACAAGAAATGCTGCACAGCGGAATACGCTTTTGCACAGAATGCTAACTTCAGTTCAATACAACCGTTTTTCCACAAAAAAAACAAATAAAATAACTTTTTTTAGTGTCTTTCCCTATAAGCAAAACACGGGGACAAAAAAAGAAAAAAAAGAATAAATAAATCTTTTATACCCCCTTTTTTTATGTGGTACCACTTCAAATTTCGGCCGTTTAGTATATCAGTATCTTTTTTCAGTTTTTTTACCTTGGGCCCAAGAACAAAAATGTACGCCAAAGGCACAAAAAAAGTAGCAAAAAAATTAAAGAAGAAATGAATTGGTTTCAGAGTGGGTTTCCTCCAGTCTTTGCCTATCCCGCCCACACTGGTACAGCAACCAGGTCCCAGCAGTTTGAAGTCTTGGCCCGCAACAGTGTCATTCCAACATGCAACAAAGTCCTTTCAAATAAGTTCAAGCAGCATCTCTTCAGAAATGACACCAAAATCGTTGTCTTCCCAAAAAAAAAAACGATCCAGAATAGCTCAAAAGTTTTTGAAAAAAAAAAAACTCCGACAAAGTTCTTCCAGCAATTCGTTCCGCAGGGTGGATGCTTGCTTGAAGTTCACTGCGACAGCACCTCTACATAAAGTCTAAATGTCAGGAAAAACTCAGCCCGCGTGCTTCGTAGCAGAATGGCGTCTTCCTCCCTCTTTCCCACGCCTTCTCAATCACACACCCCGCAGCCTGCAGGTGGTGTGTTCAAACAAACTCTGACATTCCAAACACCAACGATACATTCAGTAAACTCAGTTTTCCAATGTGACAGAATAAAAATAGGATTATTCCTGCATAAACCATTAATTGAATTAATTAATTGAATCGTGGTGTTTCCTGCTGACCAAAGGTCAACAACAGGCTCTTTTTAACCATAATGAATAAAATAACAGCTTAAAACAAAATTAAAACTCCCAATTCAGAATGCTGGATAGTAAACCCTGTCCAGTTTATTCACAGGGGTTACACAAGGAAAATGTTTACTAAGGAGTAACCTGGGAAACTGAGAGAAAGCAACACAAAAGGACACATCCCGAAAGACACTGGAAGATCTGCCATAGCTTTTGTCATCGTTAAGCTAATGTTTCTAACAAGTACGTTTTACCATATGGCAGACATGAAGAACGTGGAATCCCTGAAAGTGCATTTGCACACGTGGATGGTTGAAAGTCAGCTTGATATCCAGCTGGGCATAGCTTCTCACACAGCAAATCCTGTCAGAGCGCACGGAAGGAAGAACATTTCAACGTGCAGAAAATAACTGTGAACTATTTGTTTCTCGGGCAATTGCAATGTGTGTGAAATGCAGGTCAGGTGAGTCATCCTCCTAAACCTGACAGTGCTGTCTGTTTTTTTACACCTGAATGGAAAAATACAGCCTCTGTGTGTGTTTGTGTCGGTGTGTGTGTGTGTGTATTCGCACAGACACACAAGCAGGCTGATTCATACTTTTACGACCGTCCTGGCAGCATTGCACAAAGCTGTGCTGAAAGCTCCAAGGACATGCGGGAGTGTACATGCCTACACACATGCACAAATGCCTACACAGCGTTTTATCCCCTCCCAGTTTCTGACTTTGACAGAACTGTGATGATCACATGCAACTTTTTGGCACGATCGTTTTATGTTTTGTTTTTTTATCCACTCCAGTTCCTCAATGAGTGCAAGGAAGACTAACACAAACAAATGCACGCTAGCTGACCAGCTGAGCTATAAAAAGACAGCAGTGTTTAAAGCCGTCCTTGAAAGTGCACAGACGACCAACGACACACACAGGCTTATAAACACACTCAGACACTATTTTACACTATGCCCAGTTTATGTTTAGATTTGTCTCTCTGTCTTCTGTGTCCCATATTCATGCAGTGGATCCACAGAAATGACAAATGATCTGGAAACCAGGGATCTAGTCAATGCTCTTGCTCACTGTCATTTGGTACATTTGGAAGCTCCTAAACGTATCTGCAACTTTATGTCAAAAAATAACGTTTTTATATTTACATTTATAAACAGTTTGTGCACCTTCTTGCAGTAGATCTTCCCTAAGCAGCTACAAAGTGTAAGTTGTGGCTAATTTACACAAATTTTCTTGTTTATCTCTAAGACCCTTAACTACACTAGTCTTGAAAAAGATAATCTGGACAGCCCATCAAACATCAATCCAGTAATATTTGAGGTTGTTGTGTATCTTCTCGCTAGTAAACTCAAGACAGGCCTTCGTGTTCATATTAAAGGTCAATGATGTTCTCCATGCAACTCTACTGCGAAAGCTATACTTTTACAGTCTCTTTATCATTATAAAGACTTTCACATCAACAGCAGCAAGAGCCTGCTGTAGGTTCCATGATGACCTTTTAGGATGTTTGGAGACTTCATTAAGCACCTTGCAGTCTGTTCTCAGAATGAACTTGCTTAGATGTTCATATCCGGGCGATACTGATAGCCGAGATGATTGTCATACACTTAAAAACAGTTTTCCATAGAGTGGATTGGCTGATTTTAAAATCTTTTGAGAGCTCAGACTGTCTAAAAGTGTCAGACAGATCTTTTTTTTTCACCATGGAGTTCACTAATCTTCAAAACTCAGGAGCCTTCCAAACCAGTTGTGTAATGTGTACCTGATGTAAAAGTCATTTATTCCTCAAAAGTCCTATCCTATCCAAATATGTAAACTGGTTCCAAGTGAGGACTACAGGTCCTGACTAGGCTCCTCGTTCATATCAGAACAGCATGTGTGCACCCATGCATCCATCTGGTTTCTCCACCGTGAGGCCATTTGTTGTTTCTAGGGTTGAGCTGGACATTCACTCAACTTTCTCCTTTTGCTGTTGTTTGGTTAGCTGCTTTCTCAATGTCACGCTCATACACGTGCTGACTCCAGTGCAGCCCAAGCACCAGTAATGCAGAATTAGCCTCACTGTGGCATCCTCGCCTGTTTCTCTCTTTTAACCTCTAACTCAGGCCTCTGCTCTTCTCATCTTCTCTTTGGTTCTTCTCCTCCTCCCCTGTGGTTCTGTTGTGACCCTTTAAAATGGTTGACCTTTGCTGGTTTTGCATTCCTGCCATGGTTGTTATCTGACATCGGGATCTGCACCAGCAATGATATCTGACAGCTTTTGCAAATCTTAATTATTCCCTGTAGATGAGTTTAGCTGGATTCTTATTCTCACTGTGGTTACTTTATTAGGCCATTATGCTGTGTATTCTCCCCATACAGCAGACAGAAGCAGCGACTGTCTATATATAGGCTAATTTCAAACAAACTGTAAATCACCTACAGGTATGGCCTAAACTTCTGTCTAGATGGCCTCCCTGACTTCTGAGACTGCACACACATCAGGGAACTCTGCAGCAAACAGAATTGGTCTTTTTTCTTTTTTTTTACCAACTATTTAAACATTCAAAGTACACCATAATAATGTTCTTTTTCCTTTTTTTGCATCTCAACCAGCAATCTTAATTTCATTAATTTCGAATATTAATCTGTCAATATTTTAAAATGGTCACTATTAAAGATCAATCACATGATCTGACAGGATCTGGGGACTTTAAAGTTCCAATTAGAAGATCCACTAAGAGACTTTTTTTTTTCCATATCTGTTAGTTGAGTCAAGTTGTGGAATAGTTTGAGGCTTGAATTAATACATTGTCAAAACATTCTTCATTTTAAATTTCGATTTAAAAAATATGTTTTGTCACAATACAGAGATGATTTAGGGATGCATGTATTATGTATGGTTATGTTGAGCAGTGGAAAATATTGTATTTTCCTTTGTGGTACTCCTCTTACCAGTATTGTACTTGATAATTATTGTTGCAACTGGTAACGTTGTGTATAAATATGAACTTTGATATGGGTTTTTGCACATGTGTATGTCAATGATTGTTGAAGAGGTACTTTGAGATGAAACAAATGGGAAGCATGTCAATTTTTATTTTTTATTTTAAATATATTAGCTCTTGGATAAATTGAGTGAGGATCAATAAGTTTTTCTTCTTCTCCCTCCATTTCAAGCTTTAATGGTCCATTGATTATCTTACTATGTAGCACATTCTAAGGCAATTTTGACTCAAACCTAAAGATATTGAGCTGTATATTTTTTTCGTAACTGTGTACATGTCACATCACTTACTCGAAATAAATAAACTGCTAAACTGCAACTAAAGGTGGGTCAAGCCATTCAGATCGTTATCTCTGCTCCTTCATTTGGGCGGTGCACTTGTGTGTTAGTGCCCAAAGTGTTATGACAGGCCGCCCTTGACCACAGTGCTCCACTCTTCTATAATTAGCACATTTCTTATCTAGTGTGAGTTATAGAAGAAGGGTGGACAGTAAGAGACTCAAATCCATCAGCAAATTGTTGTTGCTTGACATAAGAAAGGGTAGAAGAAGCAGCAGAAAAATAAATAATAGAGAAATTTGATTTAAAAAATAGAAAAGTAATGAAAAGAGGACTGGATGGGGCAATATTTAAGATGGAGTCTGGCTCTAAATAAATTTAGTATGTGCCTTTCGAGAGGCAGGTTCTCAACATCTGTCATCGTTTTCATCTTTTTTTTGCTTTTCTGCCCCGTCATAGACTCCAGGAGACGTGTAGCTGCTAACATACGATGACAGCTCATCCACATGGATACACCAAGTTCTGACAGAAAGTCCTGGAGCAGACATACCTCCTGTGTGCACAAACTGACAGAAACTCAAAAATGCAATCTGTCTTCAATCTGAAACTCCTGGAAAAAAACAAATTAAATCATCAAAATGTAAAGAATAGTGACTGGAAAATGAGGAAAATATAAATCTTTAAAACTGTGAATTATATTCATGTGTGTTCCATTCCACTTTTCATTCTTCATGACAGGAAATGACTGATATGGAAAGACTGTAGGCCCCTGCTGGAGTGCATATGCACACATGCACGGATTAGTCAGGTTACCTCTGTGATCGGATGTCCACCTCGTCCATGTAAATGTCACTTCACATCTGGTCATTTCTTTCCATGGAAAATAAAAATGGTAAACATCCAGTCTTCATGGAGTGTGTCTTGATATCTATTAACAAGCCACTTTCTATCCTCACCCAGCTATCACATTTAGGTCTTTTAGTCATTCAAAGACTCATGTATGTCAATATTCACAGAATGGTGTTGCTTGGATACAAGGAGCACCAATCCCGATGTTTAAGCTTGGTCTGATTTATTAGTTTGCAGAAATATACATTTTTATAGACTCCATCATATTTGGCTTGTGTGGGAGGATTTTATTAAAAAGTTAAAATTGCTGGGTAATAAATTGTACCAATGTTTGGCTTTGACCAATAAAAAAACCTTTAAGATAAGATTTTTTTACATTTCAACTAGTTCCTTCCTATGAGTCTTTTTTTTATCCAGGTCTTGTCAGGTTGTCTCTTCTGTCTTTACATCCTCCCCTTAAGACTCCATTTTTAGAAAACAGTTGGTTCACTATCATCTGTATGCCAGCGACTGTCAGGTCTACACATCCTTAAAACCTCAGCAATCTATTCAACCCTTCCTCGAACACGTTTCATGATGTGAAACTGTGGCTAGACACAATTTTTCTCCATCTTAACAATTCAAAAGCAAAAATTAATCATGATTAAATCTGCCTGACATACCCATTCTCTTGCCCTTTCATCTCTCAAGTCTGTGATCCATGACTTTGTCACGTCAAGACTGGACTTCTCAAATGCACTACTTCTGAGTGTTAATACGATCACTCTTGCATGCCTCCAGTGTGCACAAACACCAGCAGCAAGGTAAAGCCACTTTATTTGTATAGCACACTTTCAGCAATAAGGAAATCCAAGTTGCTTTACATGATTTGGGGAAAACAAAAATAAAACTATAAAATACAACATTAGAGACACAAACTACACGATACTTTAAGACATAGGACATTCCGGCTATTATTTATCACTTTCTCAAAGGCAGCTTTAAACAGTTGGTTTTTAGCTTTGAAATAAAGAAACTCAGTGTTTGTGGGCAGCATATAAACTGAAAGCTGCTTGTCCATGTTTGGTTGTGATTTAGGGATGATCACTAGACTATATTTGTAAGACCTAAGTGTTCTGAGTGGGTTGGTATAGTGACAACAGGTCTTCAACGTACTTTGTGCTAAGCCATTCAATTATTGATTCAATTAAATTCTGAACTGTATTCTCCGAGCTATAGGGAGCCAGTGTAAGAACTTTAGATCTGGTCTGATGTACTCTACTTTCATAGTTCTAGTAAGAACATGAGCAGCAGCATTCTGGATCATCTGCAGCTGTTTGAATGCGTTTTTAGGAAGACCTGTGAGGACGCCTTGGCTGTAATTCCGACTATAGATAATCCCATGGATGAGTTTTCTGAATTCCGGTTGTGAGACCTTGAATTTCTCACCAGGGACTTTGAAAATGGATGATAGTCGCAAGAGAAAAGTGACTTCAAAGTGAATGAGAAGAAGAGAAATGCTTTAGAAGAGAGAAACAAGCCCAGAGCATTTTTTAGGAGATTCTTCCTTGCACTTGGGCTCCCCTGTGATGACCCCGTCGCCAAGTTTCTACTCGACAGGTAGGCTAAAGTTCGGCAGGCTACTTGGAGAAATGCATTTAAGATGAATGCTAGAATTTATCTACGTCTATATTGTAACTAATGTTGTAATTTGTGGTTGTGCATGCACATTATTTTTTCAAAAAGTGGAGAGAGGGGTTCTTTCCTGAAATTCAGAAAAATCCTCCACTATACTTTTAACTCTTAGCTCTTGGTCAGTTTCGTCAGTTTTCCTGAACATTTCTTTCGGTTTTAATGTTTGTTTCATTCTTGCTCATTTAACAGTCACTTAACATTTTTTGTTTCCTGTATATGACTTTTACTTATTTTACATTTGTTCTTACTGTTCAAGCCCTTTGGTCAGCTGTAAACTTTGTATAAAGTGGTATAGAGTGCTATGGTAAACGCATTTATTGTTGCAATGTCACCGACTGATTCATGGATTCAGGTGTACCTGAAAAAGATGCTAGTAAGTGTATATGTCTCCTTTTTTCTAGGTAATTGGTGTTGATCAGCTACATGATCCTGTACCATCTTTTGACCCCAATCATTAAAACACTTGTTTTTTTTCCTGTCCCAACCACTGATCATGCATGACTCCCATCATACATATTAACAGCTGTATGCTTTGCCTATGGCATGATGCAGCTGTGGATTGAGCCCACAGATGGTGCTGAATACTGAATGAAATGGTGGAGCGGCATGAGGAAAGCTGCCTAGTGGAGGTAAGTTCAGGTTAGGTTTGCAGTTCACGACCTCAGTTAGCAGTCATTCTCTTCATGTGATGAATTTCAACAAAAATATCATTGTTGGTTTGTTTTTAAGCAGGATTTTATTATCTCCTTTTTTGTAGGTTGTAGTTTAGCCTTGGTCTGCAGAAACTTGTGTAGTGAAGAAAGATCTGAGCCAAAGAATACGTTTACGATTTACTGCTCCATCTATCTTCAGACCCTCACCTGTTTAAAGAGGGTTGGATCGTGACTGAAAGAATAGGGATCAGGACACACGTGGCTGCAATGGGCTTCCTCTGCAGAGTGGTCAGGCTTTGCCTCAGTGATAGGTCTTAATAGAGTTGTTGCTCCTCTGTATTAAAATGAGTCTGCAGGTTTGGTTCATATGATCAGGATGCGGTTCTGTTGCCTTCTTTCAAGGAGAATCAGACCTTTCCTCCCAGTTGGAGGAGAAACAGAGAATCATGACTGTTGGCCATGTATTAAAGAACATGTATCATTTTCTTTGGGCTCAAAGTTCTTTAACAACATCTCAAAATAAGAGTGACAGGAAGTGTGACTCTTGTCTGCTACTCAACAGGACAACTTTAGTCCATCCTGTGTTGATGGACAGTGGATCTAACTTCCACCCATTTACAAAATATTCTGCAGACAACAGAACAAAGATCCTATTGTTTCTTGTAGTTTGAACATCTCAAAAATGGCTATATTACTTCAAATGCATTCTTAGACTGATATCTTTGGTGGATTTGTGTTTCAGCTGTGTTGTTGCCAGGAATTTGACATCCATCCCACTCCTTATTACCTCGGGCTGGATAGTGGCAGGTTTGAAAATATCCTTTATTGTGCTGCACTAATATGCCGATAAACAGAGTTTCCAGCTATCTCCTTACCCCAAAGATGCTATCTTTCCCTTCCTTGTACTCCTTCCCATAATGGCCTCACCAAATATCCCTGCAGCTGTACCACTAACATCTCTCTTAAACCGTTTCAGCATGCAACAGCCCTCACACTCCACTCTTTGAGGCCTGCACCTTTTCAAAGTGTACCACTATCCAACACTCCAGAATCAAATGACTATATTAATGTCCTTATGCACTCAAGTTCAAGTCTTCTAAAGATGTAATTATGTGATTCAGGTGTGTTGACAGAGAGACACATCTAAAAGTTGGAGCTGCTTCAAATTCTTCTAGAACAAGCCAGGCCAAAAAATGGTGGCTGTAATCAAGGATAACCTGCTGCCAACTCAAAAATACAAACCACAAGACCCTTATTAAGAAACCTTAATGTATATTCAAAGCCTTAAAAGATGCATAACTTATTAAAACATACAGAACATGGGATAGTGTTAAGTGTTTGTGTTTTGAGTTTTCTCATACTTTGTGTTTTTCCTTCCACTATGTTTTCAAAACTACTTTCCTCTTTCACCCTCAGGTGTTCCTACTTTGAGTTTATCTTGTTTCTGGGTCATTCCTTATATATTCAATTAGGTCTTAGTTACTCTTGCATTAGTTTCCCTTATTTATGTTAGGTCCTGTAGTCGCTTCTACTTTTATTTTACTGTGTTGGTCTCCTGTTAGGAGATTAAGATTAATATTATTTACCTCAAATATAAATTATTTCTAAATGTACTGGTGTTTATTTCTGTTCTTTCCTCATTTTATGCATTAGTGATTTTGTTTTCAGTTTCTCTTAAGCTCCTATTCTGTTAGACCTCTATTTAGACTTAGTTATTTTAGAGTTAGTTCCTACCTTACTCATTTAGAATTATGTCTGTCCAGTCTTTTTTTCTCTCTGCCGATTATCACCATCTGTTCTCCCTCTCACCTGCATCTGCTTTCCAGTAATTAGCCCCCATGGTTTTCTACCTATCTCTTCCACACCTTCTCAGTATATTTATGCTGCATTCCATTTGTCTCGGAAACTCGGGCGTCCGAGTTCCTGTACACGAGAACGTGACGTCATTCCCGACTTAAAGCATTCCAGTTTGTCTCGCTAAACTCCGAGTCGGAAAGAACATGGACACTTTGAGAGCAGCAGCTGCGAGGGGTGGGCTAGTCATTGTTATTGTTGTTAGCGGCATAGCATCTTCAGCAGACCAGCATGAAAAACAAAGCTGTACATTGCATTGCACGCACAGAAAGTCGTGTAATGTATAAACTGGTGACCGGATTAAAGCAGAAATGTTGTCAAGTGTGTAAGAGCATTTAAAAACGGCATTGAAATGACTAACAGTGCAAATACAAAGAAAATATATCTCAACTACGGGCGCAGCCATCTTGGTTTCCGACTTGACCCCCTCTACTCGGTCTACTCCCAAAGCTCCGAGTTGGAGCTCGTATATTCCGACCTAAAGGGGGCGTGTGTCGGTGAAATGACGCGAGACAACTGCGAGATTTCCGACTTTCCGACTCGGAAAGGTTAACTGGAATGCAGCATTAAGCTCCCTGGTTTCCTTTGTTCTCTGCTGGTTCCTCGTCTTTATTCCCCATTTGAATTCCCTTTGTCATATCATCTTTATCCCCCATTGGTTGTAGTATGTTTTTGGTTCACCTGGCAATTAAACCTTTACTTCCTATCTATCTATATCTGTTATGTTACACAAATAAAGAAATAGATACATCGTTGCAGTGTCTCCACTGTGGGAGCCCTCTACCTTGGGAGCGGTGGTCATCTGTGGCTCTCCAAGTAGCGCCTAGGTGGAGGTCCCGGCCTCCCCTCCTCTGGATGCCCTGGGTCAGTACCTTGGCTGTTGCTGTAGATCTGCTGCTGTCGGTGCAGATGGCTCCCTTCATGGCATTTCCTTACCTAACCTGGCTTATCTTTTCTCGGCTTGATGTCCATTTTATAGTCCATTTCAAAGTCATTTTAATGTTGCTCCTGCTTGGGAATAGGTTGGGAGGAGTTTTAAAATCTGTTCATGCTTAAACTTGTGTGTGTGTGTGTGTGGGGGGGGTGATTTATGTGAGGTAATTCTTATTCTATAAAGCACTTTGAACTGCATTTCTTTCTGTATGAAAAACTATAAATTATATTGACAATCAAGCACTGGTCTGGTGAAATGATCTCTGGCAGACCAATCAAAGACGTCCGTTGCGTTCAACATATAGTTTCTGACACATTCAACTTTTATTGCATGGCATTTTTGTCCTTGGTTACGAATCAAAACTAGTCATGTATTCCCTACATAGTTGAAAACAATGGTGGCCCAAGGGGAAGAATCCCTACTATCAGCCAAAATGAGTTGAAATATATCTGTCTTATTATTTTTCTCACTAGAAGCTCAGTATTAAACTTCTTGTGAATATTTATGTATTGTCCCTAACTGATTAATACATCTTGGAAGGAGACAAAAGATAGTTTTCCATTTTGTGCTTTTTTTGTCTTAACCACAGGACGTGCCTGAATGCACATTCTCAAACAATTAAGAATGAGTAAAAGTTTCCTAATACACTAATTCAAAGCATTACGTGGAGCATGAAAGCTGTTTGTCCTTGGAGACGCCTCATAAAGTGAGTCAGGCATGACTGGGAGGTTTGGAGCCCAGGATGCAATCACATCGGGGAGGATAAAGTTTCCATAAACAAGTTTCAGATCAGGTATGCAGCAGCAGACCTTTTTTTTCATCTTTTTTATGTGATATTAGAAGTAAACAGACAGACATGCAAGTAGATGGACAGATAGACAGCTGCCCAGCATATTAAGTAGCATTAGCTGGAGTATTGTCTCATAACCTTTTTACCCCCAGGCCAGAGATGTTCCCTACAATGCATTATGTGGTATGAGTGGTCACAAACAGATCCAGCTTCATTCAACCTGCCTGGGGCGTCCCGAATGGACTCGTGGAAATAACAGACAGTCGCACACAATAAGGAAACACAGGAAGTATGTATCATGAATGATTTGAAATCTGCATCACAGCCTGTAGCACACAGCATCTACACATCTCAGAGAAATGCTGGACTTCATAATATGCTACAATCAAGCTGACGCATGACTCAATATTCCCTCATGTCTTATTCGATGAACCTTCTTCAAGTGTGTTCTGTTATTTTATCAAATCCAAACAATGGTGAGAGCAGAATATATAAGCCTGTTGTCTACAACAAATCTATTAAGTTAAATGGTTTGTTGAGTTAATCTGCTAGGATTAATTCAGACAACTGTTATAGAGAAGTTCCCAAAAAAAATCCACATGAATATAAACAAATAAATTCAACTAAAAGAAAAACAAATACAGAAACATCACTATAAAGAGCCAAGACTAATGATAACACTCTCTAGCCGTTCACTGGTTGGCGGATAGGCGATTTAACCCTAAAAGGTGATATGTTTAGTCATAACCTTTTATTAGATAGTAGTCAGCACAGTCTGTGTTGTGCTGGAACAAAACATTTTAAATTTAGAAAACTAATGATCATGCTGATTGTTTCAGATTAGTTTTAGGTGATACGCGGTGAATCACTTTTCTTCTTGTCACTCGCCACATTGGTAGAACCAAAATTATAAATAGCCCTGGTAGATTTTGTCTTTCACCAACAAAACCCTTGGACGGGTCGTACTGGAAACTTTAATTTCCCCTTTGGGGATAAATCAAGTATTTCTAATCTAACAAGTTAATATTGCCCGGAGAGAATATTAATGTTTTAGAGTGGCCCAGCCAGAGTTCTGATTTTAATCTGTAAAGGGATTTAAACATTAGGGGCATGCCAAAGAGTCCCCTCCAACCTCAAAGACTATCAGGTCATCTCCAAAGTTAAATCCTTAAAAATACCGAAACATGAAACATTAAAAATACTGGTCAGCAATTAAAAGAAGGGTCTGATTACTGTAATGCTAATGAATGTCTTTCCACTGATTGTTGAGAAGGGTAGAAATCCTTCCTGAAATGCTTTTTCTTTAAATAAATTGTAATATGCAAAACAGAAAACACAGCCGGTAATTAATACTTCTCAAGTTAATGTTATTTTTACATTGATATTGTTTGATTAACATTTGAAATATCGTCAGAAAAAATAACTGCTTGGTAGATGAAAGAAACTTTAACATTAAATGTTTCAGGGGTATGAGTTATGCTGCAAGTCACTATTTAGATGTATTTTGATAATTTAAGGTTATGATAACTAGTATAAAATGTTTGGGGCTGATAAATCTGTATGTTAGCAGTCGTTCTTAGTTAGGGTTAGAACAATTAGGGTTATCTTAATATGAAATTAAAAGTTACAACTACAAACTGAGGTTACAATATGGTTTAAGGTGACAACCATAAAGCTTTGCAGCAATGCCCTCACCAGATTAGACAATATACTGCTTTTTAAAAATATTAAGCCTTTTTTATATGCTTTTAGACCAAGTCAC
This sequence comes from Apricaphanius iberus, assembly GCA_028564705.1. Classification (NCBI taxonomy): domain Eukaryota; kingdom Metazoa; phylum Chordata; class Actinopteri; order Cyprinodontiformes; family Aphaniidae; genus Apricaphanius; species Apricaphanius iberus. Next base: position 885,626 of record JAPXFQ010000014.1, on the reverse strand, counting down.
ACATTGATCAAAAAAATATATATTTTTGTACTAATACTAAAAGCATGTATGGGGTACATGGTGGAGTTGGATAGTAGCACTCCTATCTTGCAGCAAGAGGGTCGTCGGTTCGAATCCCAGCCGGGGACTTTCTGCATTACGTTTCCCCATGCATGTGTGGGTGCTCTCCAGGTACTACGGCTTCCTCCGGTCCACCACAAACAAAACCTGTTTGGTTAATTGGTCTCTCCAAATTGTTCTTTGTTGTGAAAATTTCCATGGTTGTCTGTCCTATCTCTGTATTGCCCTGAGATGAACATGTGACCTGTCCAGGGTTAGGGTCACGGTTTAGACCATTGCAGATTAACTTTACAAAAATAAACAAGTCTAAATAATGGATGTTGTGGGACTTAGTATCGTTCTACCTTTCCCTAAAAGTTTTTTCTTCAATTCAATTTAGTTGGTTCACTGTGGAAAGAACTTATACAGGGTCGAGCTGGCCGTTGACAGATTTGGGAGTTTTCCCGAATGGTTAGTCTGTACTAGGGCATGTATTTATGTTGTGAGCAGGGGTGGGTACAGAGCACAAAAACTGCTCTCAAATAAGAGAAGTAATACTTCATATTACTTATTTAGTTACTTATATTATTGTTGAGTAAAAATTAAAAGTACCTGTCCAATAAATTACTCAGGTAAGAGTAATCTATTAATTCGTAAAAGTGCTGCTCAAGTAGCCGCTGAGTAACCGATCAGAACACCTGATCAGCTCTATAGGCACAGATTTTTCGAAAATGAGTTTAATAGAGAGAAAAAAAAATCAGTCATGTATAAATGTTAGTATTTTTAAGAGTAAAATTAAAGAATTGATACATTTGGCCTAAGTATATTTAAGAAAATAACAATTTTAAAGCAAATTATTTTCTTTTAAATCAAAATGTTCATCATAAAACGCATTTTAAACCATTACAACAAGTAATGGTATGTTAGAAAATGTATGTTGTAATGTATAGTGTTTACTATTCAGTTTATCAAAAAAAGCCTAGCAGGTAAAAACATCATTAGAGCAAGCTTATGTAGATACAAGAGGTGTTACTTTAACATAAACTGTGTCCTTGTCTGGTCCATTTTTGGTTAGAACAAGTTTGTGTTGATTCAATTAAATTACTCGCAGTAGTTTGAATATCCAGGTTTTTGTTTTTTTCTCAGTAAGAGTAGCGATAATTTATAACAGTTACTCTAATTATTCATTTTACTTAAATGGCAGTTAAAAGTATGATGCCGTCAATTTAATTAAGTAAATGTTGCATAATTGAGTAAATGTAACTAGTTACTACCCACCTCTGGTCATGACGACATAAAAACCACTCATACTTCCAATAAACGTATATTTGCTGCCTACTTGGTGTGATCCAATAAAAGGCCTCTCTGAACCAAGCTACCGGGCTGAAACGCAACACCGGCCCACCCCTGATCTTGTATTTATGCTTTGAAAATGATATGAAGAATTACTATGATCTCTGGAAATTTGCGTTTGGAAAAGTATGAAATATTTAGATGAATATCAGTTCAAAACCTGAGATTCCTATCAAGTGACGCTTCACTTACAGTTTTGCTCTTGTCTTCTGCTCCATCTGGTTAATATTACTGGTTGACTCATCACACTCAGTAAATTACATTCATTCAACCCAAAAAAATCCTGTTTCTTTCACTTTCCTTTAACACATTGCTGTTCTTCTAGTTTAGCCACATGTCCTTACGATGTGTTTTCCGGATGATGCTGTAAGGTTTCGGTTATGGGTCGGTTCAGGCCCTACTTGTCTGTTTTGTCTCAACATGATTCTTATCAGAGACGGATCCTTTGAGTCTTGGGTCATGGGGGAAAAAAGGTGGACCGCTCCCTTTCTCTGCCTAAACTAAAAGGAAGTCAGAAATCTTGTTCATGAGTGACAGTAGGGCGGAGCAAGAGATGGGTGGACTGATTAGGTCTTTGTCTGAAACTTTAAAGTAAGGATCTTTTTGACCCACTGATCCGTCTCCTCACAGAGTAGTTCTTTCTGTACAGTATGTTGTATCATTATGCAAAATGTACCTTCTCTTGCCACCAGTTTGTTAAGGGTAAAACAATACTGTACAAGACATATATTGACCTCTAACCTAATTAGATGCAATCTTTCTGGAGCCAGAAGACCTCTTTCCCAAGTCAAAATTAAACACAAAAAGATTTTACAAAAAGTTTAGATTGAAATCAAATATTTACTGGAGAGATGTAGTCTTAGTAAGTATTTCTGTGCATTCTTCCTATCATGTAGCTAATCAAAAGGATGCTGAGGCCCATCTAACTGCTGGGGGACCACCACCATCTCCCCTCATCCCAGCTGAGGATTTGGCTCTATCCCTTAATAAAGGCTGTCCAGTGGTTGATGGCATTCCTGGGAACACTTCATCATTAGTCTTTTTCTTCCAGTGACTTTGTTAAATGGAAGTCTACAGCATTTACAAATACATTCCAACTCAAGTATCATTGCTGCCACTTAAAGGCTTTTTGATGCTCTTAGCAGTAGTCATTCTTTCAATTTTGCAGCATTATTTTATTCAGCTGCACATAATGTGTACCGTAATCTTATTTGAAAAACTATTACCTGTTACTAATGTGCTGTGTTGTGACATAGTTTTATTGTTTGTAAAATGTAATGGACTGCTTCTGGTGGATGTATCGTCTTATTGGACCTTCCAGAACCACCCAGTCTGTCACAGTTGTAAATCTTTATAAGGTACCAATAGTTGCTATTAAAATTTTCTCTATTTTTGGGCAATATTAAGTAGACTTGCACACTTCTACTCTACGATGAAGATGAAGATACCATTTCTGCCATGACAGAACTGGACAACGCTGGAGGACCCAATGCATAGTCTGTAATATACAGAATAGAACCATACAAAAGTCCAAGATTGATTTGTTACATGTTAAATATTATACAAAATCATTCATAAAAGAATCATATTTTTCTGTTAGGAAATGAATAAATGAGACACTATTGTAAACATTTTAATTAAAACAAAATATAGAATAATCTGTGCTTCAACGTCCACACCATAATCATGTCATTCTGGAAAAGACCCCTGGGGCTTGTACCATGAAGCCGGATTAGGTGGCTAGCCAGCTATGTTTCAGCTTAGTCTCCTCCAACCCTGGGTTTTAGGTACTATGAAAGTCGCTCGGCTTTAATCGGTGTTCGTTGCCATGGTATCTTACGCTGCACAGCTAACCTGCTCCGGGGCAGGTTATGTTCTGGATTCGAGATCTCAGACTGAAGTTTGACCAATCAGCTTTGAGCAAAGAAACATATAGGTGACGTATATAATTCCCAGCGTCTGTTCTCTGTTGCAATGGCTTCACCTTTTCTCCCAAATCCTGTGGACATCTCTGCGCAAATTGTTTGACAAGCACTTCATAGAGAAAGAGTTTTTAGGGACAGTCAAAATCCATTTGACTTTCCTGATGCTTACTTGTATGAAAGATACAGATTTTCCGCGGAAGGAATGTCTTATCTTTGTGAACTTCTTGAGCCGCACATAACAAATGTGACTCGTCAAAGACATACCCTTACTGTACCGCATCCATAATCGGCCGCCCCTTATTGTTGCTCAGAGCCAACTCCTCCGCCACAGTGTAATCTTGAGGAGGTGGCCCTCCCCCAGTTTTCCTCATTTCACATTTTTTTCTTTTTTCTGCAAACAAGTGGTTTGTGATTAAATGTTCAAAAAAATAATAAAAGGTTACGGTAAATACTCACCACTTTGAATTATATTTTCATATTTTGTCTTGATCTGATGCCAAGAACGTTTGGAGCTGGGAGTGCATCTAAAAATCAATGAATATCAATCTTTCTTAGGATGTAATAGCCTATACATTCACATTTTACATACATCTACACACATATACTATATATATATATATATATATATGTATATATATCTCAACACAAATAAATTTTCATTTTAGCATTTAATATATTTTTAATATAATTAGCCTACATAAATGTACATTAATTGTTTAACCTACGCATTAACGCAATCAGCAATCTTCCTCCAAGATTGTTTTCTTGCTTTGGCAGCAGATACAGTGTTACTGTGTGCGTGAAAAATACTTCTATATTCTTCATATTTCCGAAGAATTATCTCTTGCTCCTCCGCTGAAAAGTATATACCTCTCGCTCTATCCATATCGAACGCGATTGGTTGTTTAGTGTCGAAGTCACTATTTTATATGCACGCGTGTGTGGATTAATTATAGCTACTGATCAAAGCCTGAGTTGACATCGAAAGTTGATGAGCTGTGTCATGGTACCAATAAAGCCTGATTGCATCGGTTTGGTTTTGTCAACTCAAAACCAATCCTGTAACCCTGAGTTTGTTCAGCTACCTTCATGGTACAGGCCCCAGAAGTCATGTTTACCATACAAACTTCTTTCTGATTTGTTCCACAATAACAGACCTTTCTCCGCTGTTTACTTTAGGCTTAATAATAATAACAGTAACAATAATAATAATAATAATAATAATAATAATAATAACTTCATTATAAAGAACTTTCAACAAAGCGCTGAATATCAGTACATAACATTTAAACAATAAAATCAACAGTCTAAAAACAATTTAAAAATACATCTAAAACCCCTAAGATAAGCAATATAAGCAACAATCAGATGGCAATTTATACATTAATAATAAGAACAAGAAATAAAAATAGTGAGTCTTCAGTTTGGTTTTAAACACTTCAACAGAACCTGCCTATGTAATATAATTTGGTAGTTATTTCCAGAGAAATGGTCCACAAAAGGAAAACACTCCCCAGGCATTTTTCGCCTCACTTTTAGGACTACTAAGAGTCCAGAACCTTGAGACCGCAAAAGACAAGGTGGATGACATAAATTCAAAAGTTCTGAGAGATAGGCAGGAGCTAATCTTAACTTTGCTTCTCAGATGATAGAAAGCCGCTTTAGTTAATTCTTTCAAGTGAGGCCCAAAAGAGAGTCCTGGGTCAAACCAAACACCCAAATCTTTAACCTTTTTACAGGTGATGAAGCAATCATCTAGTTTCAGAGATGAGTCACAGGACAATTTCAGGAGTTTTCGTGGTCCAATAACCATCAACTCAGTTTTGTCAGAATTTAGCAGTACGGAATTGTTTAACAACCAACCCCAAACTGCAGGTAAAACTGTCTCAGTTTTAGTTATATCACCCCTTTTTCCAATAGCTAATGGAACATATACCTGCATATCATCAGCATAGTGGAGAACTACGTTAAAAGATCTTAAAAGTTGATCCAGAGGCAGCAAATAAAATGTAAAAAGCAATGGGCCAAGTGCAGAGCCCTGGGGGACCCCTTGTATCACAGTATAGGTTTTATAGGCTTGAAGGGTTACTTTTTGAGATCTTTTACCCTAATTTGTGTCATCTGAAAGGTTCTCTAATTAATTATCTGGATTCACTATGGGTATCTTTGCCTTACATTAAAATTTGTCTCACGATCTAGCACATTTAAGTGTGACAACAAATGAAAACAGAAAAAAATATCAAATATTGTTTCATAAAAAGGTACTGTAAACCGATGCTGGTAGTTTCCAAATCTATTATTAGCTCCATCCAAGCAGAAACCCCTGTGTTATTATCTCACTTTATTTGTTTTAAAAGTTTCTGTGAGGACAACGGAGGGTGTTTTCTATTGCACAGACATCTGCAGAAGCCACCATCATCACTATTCATGGTCGCTGGCATGGCATGAATAAAAGAGAAGTCAGGTTCTGAGTCACAGAGCAGGTTCATTGAGGGGACCGATAAGACCCAAACAACTTGTATCACAAGAACTCTTTTCAGTTTCACTCTAATCTGAATACTGTTTCAAATAAACCCATCCAGAGTCTTCTGAGAAGAAAGATAAAAGTGTGATTCTCAGCAGCGCTGCGAAAAGCATGACAAAGCTCGTCCCCCAGTGGACTAATATGAGTCAGCGCTTTGAGAGTTAAACAAACTCAGTCCCCGTGGGGTTTCACATTTAAAATTACCGAATGCAAGTGGGCCAGAGGTGCTATTACCAAAGGTGGGGGATGAATGAGCTGGTTATTACATCAGTGCTAGGAAAGATACTTTCAAATGTTTGAGGTATTAGAGGCATAAAGGAATAGAGTTCAAATTTCAGCTGAGTCACTAACGAGAACAGTTACACACAAACAAAACTGGTACCAGTGATTCAGTTGTTTTTGTCACAGCATACAAGTGCTGGGGGGGGCAGAATACCTTTGTTCAATTTTAGGATTTTACGCATGAGACAAGTATTTCCAGGTTCTACACACAACCGATTATAGACAACAATTATTCATAAGACAAAGATGAAGAAAAAGTAGAAAAGTTGGGATTGGAGAAATGAAGAGCTTTTAGAACCTTTTTCTGTGTGAATGTATCATCAGCCCCTCACATCCTGGTGGAGAACATCCTTTCTTTACCACGTTGCTGCAGTTCATTGTGCTGAGTTTTTCGTTCAGGTGGAGGGCTGCACTTTGACTTGGTCATTGCGTCGTATATTTGCTTTTGTGTTCACCGTCTTTGATCCGCTTATGAGCGGTTTTGGAGCAAGCTCCAGCTGTAGGTCACATGGGCTTTCGCTTATGATTATTTTTGAGTTCTTAAATTACTTTAAGACTGGCTCTGAATCTGCAAAACAAACCCAGATCACCTGTCCTCCACCACCGTGGGGGAAAAGGTGCTACACTGCAAACCTGAGTCAAGAAATAACGTATTCAGTCAGTGTCCCTTTGTTAAAGCGTAAAAATTGTTTAGTAATTTTCTAATTGAGGCCCAAAGCTGATCAAAGTTGATCCACAGACTGGAAAAGTGTGGAAATTAAAATAAAAACATGTTTGTATTTCCAAACTTTGTTCACTTTTTTTGTGTCTTTTCTTTTTTCCATGTGAAGGGTCCTTATTCATGTTCCTTTTCCTTTTTTCTTATACATGCTTCAGCCCTTTTTTTCTTCCTTTCTTCATTTCTAACTCTTGTCCTTACCTCTGTCTCTCTTGTTTCTCTTACTTTCTTCTTTTTTTCCCTTTTTTTCTCCCCTCTTGTGTGTGTTCCCTTCCTTCCTTCTTGAGTCCTTCTTTGTCTCTTTCTTCACATGTGCCCTTCTTTCTCATCCTTGTTACGCACCCTCCTCTAACTGGTTAGGGGAAGGTACAAGAAAGAGAAGGGGACAACAGGGTAAAAGATTGTACAATGAAATTTATTAAAGCAAACCCCTAAACATTTCCTTATGTACACAGGTTTTAAGGGCCGGTGACACCTAACAAATTCCTCTAGACACGGCCCTGTAAAATTCACAACCTGAAGGAAACAAAACAGATCCCACAGCAGTTAGTTCATTGATTTACTAAATGAACGGGGAACAACAGTTTACTCAAAAGTAAACTAAAACATAGTTTTTGAATACATAGGGTCTAATGTAGCGTTTTAACTTGGGAACAACAGCTAACAAAGCTTTCTAACAAGGTTGTTCCGTACCGATACATGAGGCTCAACGGAGGGGAGTCTACTTATGGCAGAAGTAGCTCTGGAGCCTCAAGATAGGCACTGCACCCATTCAACCCATCAGTGACAAGATTAATAAGTCTCTGAAACGTTGTCGGAGCATTACGCATGCCGAATGGCATAATAGTGTATTGTAGGAACTCTTCTGGTGTAACAAAAGCAGAAATCTCTGATGCAGCCTTAGTTGAGGGGACCTGCCAATAGCCTTTTAACAGGTCTATCTTTGTTACAAAAGTTGAATTTCCCACCCCATCAAAACAATGTTCTATTCTAGGTAGTGGATACGAATCAGGAACAGTAATGGCATTTATCCGTCTGTAGTCCGTTATAAATCTTGGGGTGCCATCTGGCTATTGCTCAACAAGGCAAGGTGAACTCTACGGGCTGCAACTCGGTAGGGCTAAACCATTCTTTACCAAGTATTCTGCTTGTTTCCGCATTTTTCTTTCCTTGAGTCCATGTGTTCTTCCTCTTTCTGTATCTTACTTTCTTGTTTAGCTCATTATGTTTAATTGGATACTCTCTTTATCACTCTCTTGTGTCTCTCAATTATTTCTTTGCTTATGTCCTTCTTTCCATCCGCCCTGCATATTCCATGTGTAAAGCCTGTATTGACAGCCCTGAATTAATTGTAAACCATAGTATTTTACATCGCAACCTGGATTTAAAGGACTGAAAACTCTGGAAAGTCTACTCTGGAAAAGTCTTGACATCTCGTCCAACCCTTAAAGAACAATCTTAGGATACAGAGACCAGAAAACAGAGGTGTGTTTTCTCATATTTTCTGCCTCCGCTCGCCTTAACGTCTCGCTCACATCCTCCCTGTAATGTACCTCCCAATGGAGGAGCACACACTGAGGGCAGATGAGAGTACACACAAAAAGGCCTTGACGTCAGACTTGTCAAAGGTTGCCATGTCAACAGCAGCCTACAAAGTCAAGAGAGAAAAAGGTGGTGTGATGTTTCTCATTCAGCCTGTACGTTTCTGTCTGTCTCTGTGTGTGTGTGTGGTGATCATGAGGCTGTGCTTTTACAGTGCACTGATCCGGTCATATGATGGTCAACACCTAAGCAGCACACATCGCCTACCTGGGTGTGTGTTCTGTCTCTTTTCCCCACAGATTGGGAAAATAGAAAGTGGCGTCCAAGGCGTCAAACCAGAAATAAAAACCTAGTTGCTTTTTAGAGCGATCTCTCCTCAAAGGTGTGTGTGCGACTTTTTGCTAAATTTGACGGTACTCGACTGCGACTGTCCTGGCTTGGGTGGACTCCACCCATATGCTTTCCGCAGGCGCTAAAACAAACATTACAGTCAGCAAATACGGCTGCCTGACCCACTTCCAAGCTGCCGTGTCGCACATGTGACAAAGTCCTGGACCGCTGGGCCCTGCAACATCAGATTTTAGAGTCGTTATTATGTAAAGGTTTAGCTCACAGTGTATGTGTGTGTGTGTGAGAGGTATTGTAATTACCATGTGCTGGGAACAGCTGTAGGGCCTGAGGCCTGCAGGGAGCTTGCCTCTGTGGTCAGGAGACCCTGATTGTCCTGTCCGTCACAGTCTCCCTACTCATTTCTGGGTGTCTCACATTCGAGACTCTCACAGTGAACTCAGTCAACCCGCTCACGGACATCACAGAGTCCCAAAAACAGGGTAACATACATTTACACTCAGGCTGTCATTAAGTTCTGGGCTGAGCAGCGATAGAAATACATCAGATCACATGAGGCAGGCTGGGCTGTCTGACCTGCATGCTGCAGCAAAGACAAGTAGCAGTTTCTTGTGGATAATTTCAATATTTGCAAATAAACTCCTCGATTATGACCGAAGCATCAGCAGCTGAGTCTCAGGATAAACTTGTTGGTGAAGCATATAGAAATATTTGTTTAAACGGTCAAGTTTGGTTCACTGTTTCTGGTGACGGCAGCATTTAGAGCAGAATACGCCACAGCAAGGCCGCTTTATGTAGCAGCGTTTGGTAAATCGTGCTTTGCGGTCTGGAACGGTTGAAGTCGCTGAGACCTATTAATAAAGTTTGACCATTTTCATTTGCTGCTGAAGTAAATAAAAAGGACACCCTGTTTTGATTCAAGGGTTTCAGGCCCATGTCGATACAATAATCATCAGCCACACTTTACATTGTCCAACACATGGTCTCCTGCTGTTCTGTTTTGCAGTCTCTTACATTGTCGCTGATAAAATCAAATGTTACCACAGTTCTTTTTTTGGCCTCTCTTTCAGTGGCTAAATTTCCCCAGAGCAGTAAAATCCTTCAAAAATGATAAATCCTAAGATATAATTGCTGTATAAAATGTATGTGCTGTATAATTAAGCTAATGAGACAGATACATCTATTTGGGGTATTAGAATAATGAACATGCAACTTCTACACAAGGAAGATGCCTCAGACTTCTGCAAAGCATCTACGTCAAGCTTTGAAAAATCCAAGATGCTGTTTAGACTTGCTGGTCTATTCATAGATTATTCATCTATTTCTGTGTTATTATTCGCTTAAATTCAAGATCCAAGAGAATTTTTTTTTTGTTTTTCGTCATTTAGTAAGATAAAAATCTCCAACAACTGATTTGAGTGAAACAAAACAAACAGGTGGGGTACACCAAGAACAGGTTGCCAGTCGATCACAGGGAACACACACCCACACCTAAGGGTAATTTTAGAGAGACCAATTAGCTTTTTCGACTAAGCTGGAATACCCGGAGAAACCCAATGTTTGCACAGGGAAAACATGCAAACTCTATGCAGAAAGACTTCAGCCTGGGATTCGATTTCAGCACCATCTTGCTCAAGGCAACTACTACCAACTGCTGGTAAAATCTTTATTAATGGAAAAAAAGAAAAGCACAAAGTTTGCATCCTATTTAAATAAAACTATGTATCTTTCTTGTTTTCTTCATCTCATCTTGTTTCTATGCAAATATTGAAACAAACCGAATTGAAATTCTGCTCTAAGTATGATTTCTTTTCAAGTTTATATCACAAAAGCCACCTTAGTTATACATAATCAGTGACTAAAACTAATAAGGGAAGGTTGAAGAACCCTGATCTATATTTTAAGAGGACCATGGCGATACCTTCATTAATATCTTTTACATCCATTCTCTTGACGACTGCTGTGTTTGGGATAATTTTCCACCAGATGAACCAGTTTGGGCCAACGTTTAATACTGAAAAATAGCTTCATATAAGCGTGACTCCACCACTCCAAGGGTCTGGGTCCTGTAGCTTTAAGCCACATCATCACATCTCCACTACTGTGGTTCACAGCTGGTATGAGGTGTCTGTGCTGATGTGCTGTGTTTAGTTTTCTCCACGCATGCTGCCGTATTTCTCTGCTTTGGTCTCATCTGCCCAATAGGACGTTGCGTATTGAGTCTTCTGGTTGTTTCAGATGTAACTGCAAACCCATACCGTCCTGCCATAAAGCAGCAGCTTTTCTTGTTCTAACCTGGATAACTAGCCATACCGGTCCTGTCTTTTTTACTGCTGAGGTTATAAAGCTTAACATTCAGCATGCTAACTTAGGCCTGCAGAGTCTTGGGATTTCCATCTTTTCTGAGACCTTTGGTCGAATAATACTATCTGTAATGTTTTCCACACGGGAGTAATCTTAATCCTTTTTTAGTAATATCTACCAAATTTAGATTGTTGTTTTGTTTAATTATTCTTATTTATATTTGTAGGTATATAAATATATGCTTTATAAATAAAGATGAATTGGTTTGGAACCATCTTATTAACCCGTCCCACATTGGTTAGCAACAGCAGTTGATCCTATAGGACCCTTCTTCTTACCCTGTTTTTTCCCCATTTTGGTTCAATCTTTACTTAATAAATAATGGAAGTGTGCCATCTGTTTTATGTTCTATTCAACGATAATTATGATGACAAGATAATGTTTAGATTTCATAAATGTTTCAGTTTCTTCAGAAGGCTTTGAAAGGAAAGGTTTATGATTGCGAAACTCCAGACTCACCCGTCAGCCTTTTTGGAAGGTGTTTTCCTGGCCCCACGAGGAGTTGTCCCATATAACGATTCCAGGAAGCTTAATAATAGCTAGATTAAGGCTAAAGCAAGAGTTTCTTTACTGTGATTAAGCAAAATCGAGAATTTGTTACTTTTTTTCAGAGCTTTCACAGGAACAAAGATAGTAGTTCAATTGCATTTAGCAGTGTTACTTGGAAACAGATGCTGCATTTGTCACTTGCTGACTAGCCAAGAGAAAACAAACCTTTTTCTTGCAGAAAACCGCGGGACCCTCCTGAACAGATCAGATCAATACAGGTTTATATGGGATAGTGATGAGCATTAAGTACCTCACCTGCAGTAGACAAAAGTTTGTGGGATTAAGTTAAAGGTGCAACATGTAAGAATTACACCTTGTCGTCAAATTGGAGTACTGCAGTCCATGTAAAAAAACAAAACACTCCCCTCCCAGCCACTCACCTTCTCCTCTCCGTGAGTTTTGAGTCTGCAGTGACGGATCTGCATCAGAACAATAAAGATGACGAACACAGATGAGTTGTACACAGTACATTTATAGGTAGATACATATATTTCATTGCAATTTCAAGATGCTGTTAGGTGAAAAAAGTAGTTTGACATACTTTTGGAGCCGTTTATTTTTTCCTAATTTACTACTAGCAGTGTTAGCTCAGTGTTAGGTTGGAGCCCGATCGGTTACAAATGGTGGCACAGTGTTGAAGACTTGGCAAACTTGCGGGCTTACATTTGATTGACTCTGAATCCAGGAAGTATGGAGGCGGGACAGACATTTTAAACGATGACAACGTCCCGGAGCAGATTTTTTAAAATTACAAAAACCGGCTACAACGCATCCGAACGAGATCAAAAGCTGTTTTAATGTAACCTTCCTTCCAACTTGATTGGGACATTAGACTCTTGTGTTATTAGTACACTGTAGAATTCTTACAAATTGAACCTTTAATTAAAAACATTTCTGGTAGCACATGCATGTTCATGTAAACCGATAAAAGTCTTGATAGATTGATTAAAATTAGTGGAAAGTGTTGGGTTTCAGTTGTAAATATGCTCTTAAAAACCTTCTGGTTCTGAGTAGATGCTAGCTTTCCTGTGAAAACTCTGTCCATCCATCCATCCATCCATCCATCGTCGGTCTGTTTATCCGAGATATGGTCTTGGAGTCTTCCAAAGTGTTCCTTGATCAGACCACATACATAGTCCAGGGATATGGACCCATAGTCCCTGGCTCTTTGATAAGATCTCCTCAAAGTGGGACGTGCTTGAAAACCGTCAATGGAAGCAGCCAGAGGAATCTCTGATCAAATACCTGAACCACCTAAAATGACTGCTTTCAATGCGGCAAAGCAGTTCTCTAAGACTGAGTCTGGCCACCCTCTGGAGGAAACTGATTTAGTCTGCTGGTATTAATTTGGTCAGAATCTATTTCTCGTGCATGTAGATGAGGGTCAGACCAGTAAACAAAGAGCTTTGCTTTTTAGCTCCGCTCTTTTTTCCCCACAGACCGGAGCATCGCTAAGATTGCTCCAGGTGCTCTGTTCATCTTCCATTACATCCTATCGTAAACAAGACTCTTTAATATCCTCTGCTTGAGGTAAAGATTCACAACAACGAGGGTGAAGGATTGTTTTTTCTGGTCCAGAACCATGAACACTTGGATTTTTCATAGCAGTTCTATACCTGTACTTGCACTGAGAAATAACTCTCCAAACCTCCTTTGGGGATCATGAATCTCAAATCAAGCCAGAGACAGAAGCCAAAACACATGAGCTTTCAGAAGTTAAGCTTTCAGAACCCAAGGAGGAATTCAGTGGAACACAGCAGGGTCGATTTTGAGCTTTAGGCAGAAAATCTGTTAGACCTAGTATCTAGTTGTAAAGGTTTAAACAAAACAAGAGCTTCCACTACTGAAGAAAATACCTTTATCTGATGCACGATGACGGTCAGTGAGACCACCACCAATTTGTTACTGTGTTTCCTCCTTAAATGTCACATATCACAAGTCCTACAAACTTCTCTTCTCAATTATTTTCAGGCCATTAGCTGATGATAGCTATATTGATTTCAATGAACAAAATCTAGAAACATGAAAAATAAGGATAAAGAGGAAAAAAACAGGAAAGAATTCAGCCAAAAGCTAAAGAAGAGTGAAGGCATTAGATCTGGAACGGTAAAAGCACCAAGGTTTCAACCCTCTCTCTCTTTCTCTCTCACCATGCAAAACTCCAACATTGGTCAGTCTGGGGTTTGTTGATATCTCCACAAATGGTTAATTCTAGCTACAGCTGCCATGAAAAAAAACTGTCCTATGTTGTTATTTCACTTCAGGACATTTGCATCATTTAGTTCAGCATATGTGTTTAACACAATGAAGCTCAGCAGCCAGATTATTTTAAATTATGTTCAATCTACTGTGATGTTGGTAAGAAACCAATCATGTGCGAAGACTGTTTAACATGGATTACTGTTGCTCGTAGAAACATGTCCAAGTTGACTGAGTGGTGGAGAAATTACCCAACGGTCAGGTGGGAAAAAACAACTTCTATTTCTTTAAATGGCCTGATTGAAGAATAGTTCATGTTTTTTTTTTTGTTGGCCCAGATTCAAGGGTCAAACTTTAAAGCATTTATGGAAGGATCTGATTCATGTAAAGTTTACATTTGCAACCCGAGACCCATTTTTTCCCCCTCCTTGTTTATCCTTTTCACATTAGCTCAGCTGTATCATATGATTCCTTACCTCCTGTGAGGGAAAAAGCAAGAATAACCACGGACTAATTAGGAGCACTTTGCTGTGTCAGCTTACACTTATTTCAGGCTCAAGCATGTACATATGAGCGACACAACTGCACATGCACCAACAGGCACCCTTGTTTCCAGTCTGGTGTTTTCACGAGGCTGGTGGGTTGGATTAGCAGCTGTCACGGTTAAAAACGCACCTCCTGCATAGCTAAACGCCAGCATGAAAGCATCTAGACAGCAACCCGCTGACCTACCAGACCTCTAACACACAAGCACAAACACACCAGGCCTCTTTCCCACCTGCTCGAGGGATGATCGACGTCACCTCACTGACCCAAAACCTGCTTGAAGTCCTGTCTTGCCCCTTTGGGCTTTAGCCTAGCCACTAAAGTATGGCGCTGTTCTGGGATATAACCTTACTCTGACTCTGAAGATTAATTATATGTGATTTTTGTTTTTAATATGTGTGCCAGGTAACAATATAGCACCTTAAATGAAATACCGCTTGTCCTCGAAAGAGCTAAACATTAAAACAGTCGAGGTTTAAATGTGGCTGTGATTCACACTTGTGTAGGAGAAGGAGTGTAAAAAGACGTAATGTTTTATTGAAGTAGCATAAACATAACGTATGCTAGAATGCTGACATTGCGTGAAGTTTTTTTTATAACTTTATGAAAAAATAACAAGTATACAAAACATGAACAAATTAAGTTAAGCCTACAGCAGAATTCAATCGATGTAAACAACCAAGGTTGTTATACAAATAAAGTACATGCAAACAGTTACATCTATGAATTGTTTTAAGAGGCTTTTGCTTGATAGTCTGATATTCATTTGATGCATCGTTAAAAATGTATCTTTTTGTGGTTTTCTAAAAGGAGAAATTTCTCATGATTCACACATGAGCTATTTTTAACAGTTATGTCTCTCTTAAATTTCACAATATAGTGTTTGGTGGGATTAAAAATGGGGAACAATGTAGTTTGTCCAGGTGGGGATGCCGTAATGTGACGTAACTGACAAGCTTTTAGGGGCCCCGAACAGATCTGGTACCTACAACATTACCGTTACTGAACGTTAATTGTGATGCCTTACTCTGAATTGATAGAATAAACTGCCTACTCCGAATGATCCTCAAGGATCGATCTGTGCAATTTAAGAACATTTCTCCAATTAAAGTGATCAGAATTCGGCACAACTCTCTGAACGGGGGCTTTTCTGGTTGCTTCAATGGGAGGAAATCCCCCTGCAATCGCTTCAATATATCCATAACTCCACAGTCAGTTTAAACGCCGGACAATATGCATTGAGTACGGTTTCCGGGTCTGAGATGATGCTCAGATGCCCTCATGAAATCTGTTTTGATTTATTTATTTAACTGTACTCCATGTATAAAGCTGAAAATGTCTGTGCATTCTTTTGCACCAAATGGTGAAAGAGGTGAATATTAATATATAATAATGACAGAAATCTTTCCGTCAGCGTTTAAACAAAAAAACTGTAAAATTCGGAAAATATTCTGTTAAGATAGTTAAAGTTATAAGAGTTAAATACCTTATGTTGTTAAACTGTTTACTTCTGCTCAGTTAACCGATACCATGAACTGATACTTAAAATGTGGAAACTGCAATAATTTCACACAAAAAACATTTTTATATTTTTTTAGATTTCAATTTTTACTCTTGCTGCAATTTTTTTTTCAAATTCACCATAATTTGTTGTAACAAGCAGAGAAGAAAATAAAAACTGACTTCTATTTTATTGCACTTTTGTGTGTGGTAGAAGTATCAGCATTGGTACTCAGTATCAGCAAGTACTCAGATACTAGTACTGGTATTGTATCGGTTTGAAAAAAGTGGTATCGTTGCATCCCTAGTTCAAACCCATCATGATTCCAGGTTTAAATAAAAAAGACATGACCCATGTTGAAAATTATACACTTTTCAATAATCAATGAAAAATCTACTTTATGACAAGCTTTTTGTTTGTTTTGAGAGCTATTTCGATTAACTGTCTTTTGGATGAGCTCCAAGTCTTTCAGGTTGGAAGGCCTCCTTGCTATCACCCTAATCTTTCCCTCCCTCCACAGGACTCTGGCCAAAATTATTGGAAACATTTTTGATCAAATGAAAAGAAAACTGGACAGTAAATATCACTGCCAGGGTTGTCTGACCCCCTTAAATCTGATTCCTCTCCATCCTCACTCTCAAAGCTTGCCATCGGGCCTGCTGTAGTGATAGTGAAAGAAGCTGAGGCAAGCTCTCCGCAGCCTGAGGAAAACCACAGAAAGCAAACAGATGGTCTCTCTGGCTCACACACAAACACTCAACCGAAACCAACAAAAACAATCCAAAATTAATTTGCCCTGAAACATGTTTGGACACACGTCTCGTTCAGAAGTGACGTGTCTAGGAGGGGGCATGAAGGTAAAGTCTGTCTCTATACTCAAATATGTCAGAGCTGTTTAATTATATAAAAAAGCATTTAAGATGTTGTTTAAAGGCTCTTAAATGCTTTCATTGGGTGTAGGGACGGAGTGAGGGATAGAAAACGAGAATGGAAAATACGATCGAAAGAGGACACTATGAGGAAAACCATGTGCTCCCTGAACTGATGATGTACTGATAAAGGCTGAATGGAAGTGGTGTTGTTTTCACTGGGCAGTTGACTACACAGTGACGTGACTAAGCTGGAAGAGCGCTTGACTGTGTGAAGCAGCATGTGACGCTCACAGACGGACTTATTTGTCATGATACCTCGGTTAAAACCAGCAGACGGACTAAAATCAAACATGAAAATAGTGTCAAAAGCGTTTTTCTTCTAAGAAAACAGCCAAACAAATCTCTTCTCTCTTTAAAGCACAGTTTTGTTTAAAACGGGAACAACAGTACTTCTGTTGAGAGACATATTTCTGCATATTTTCAGTTTGAGAAGTCTTCAAAACTAATTTAAAGTATGTCCGTCGAATTTCTGGGGGGAATTTTTAACAACAGCAAGCACAATCATGACAAATGAAAGGAAAATGACTTAAACAAAAACAGGGGAAATTAACGTCAGGAAACTTCAGGCTGACCAGTGAAAATAGCTGAAGTTCTCTCGGACATGATCATGACCTCTAAGGCCACCAAACACCTGATCATACTGGAGCTAACAGTGTTCTGGAAAGAGCAGAAGGAGGAAGCAAATGAGAAAGGAAGTGTGCGAACTCCCAGGCACTGCTAGGTTGCAGAGGCTGGAAAACATTTTAGATTAACTGGTTTCTGCTGCAGCACAAGTCGGGACCTGACCATCTCTGGCTGGGAAGGTCTTATGTTGAAAGACCTGAAACACCAGCTGACCCTAGATTACATACCTAACAATGCGTCTCACTGAATCCAGGAGATGTTTCTTAATTACTATCTCAGTTGTCGAAAGTAATCGGCCTTTCTAAGCTTTGTCCCAATCTCTTCTAAGCTTCATTTATAAATGCAGAGTTAAACTTCTTCATGGTCCTGACCTGGTGTCTGATGTGTATGTAGAAATCAGACCGTTATCCTCTCTCTAAAAAATGTCAGACTGAATATCTTGTTTCTGGTTTCAAGCTCCTTTGATACTTCAGAAACGAACCTATGAGCTTTAGCTGTCGTGCAAAACAAATGGATCTGTGTTACTGAAGATGCTTTATGTCATTTTTAACTTCTTAAGCTCGAGACTGTTTTTTCCAAAATTGGCATACCTACACTCTGGAAGGCTTTTTACAGCTTGTAAAAGGAATATGATGTTCAAATTGCTATCATATAATAGGAAGGTCTATGGGGATACTATGAATGTGAAAACTCTCAAGAAAATCAAAGTGGGCATAAGTAATTGAGGTCTAAAGACCTAAGAAAATATGAAATATGAATAAAAATTCCACCTGAAAAAAGATATATTAGCAGCTTGTTTTCATTGTAAAGAAGTAAAGAAACATCATAAATAGCAAGTACTCACTCTTATTGACTTTATACCAACTGTTGATGTCTGTAATAACAAATAATTGAAAGCTGAAAGTTAAATGTTACTCTAGGAGGCATGCCCCCCAAAATGGGGGCTAGAGGGCTTAAAGGATTATTTTGTAAAGCCCTTTGAGTTGCAAAAAGTTTTATTTGATTCATTTTGACAAATACAGTTGTAAAATACCTAAACAACTCTTATGTATATTGAATTTTTCCATACAGAAAGAGAATATTTAATTTCCATAGCTCCTTTGCCAGAAAGCACTGTTGCACATCTGTGAAGGCATATATTCAGTTTCCTCAGGGAGTTGAACCTGCCAGCTGGGAGCATGGCCTCATTCCCAGAAGAAACCATGTACACTACAGCTGATAACAGTATTAGGAGGTTGGGGGGGGGGGGGGGGGGTCAAAAGGACTTTAACCCTCTGAACCAAAGGAAGTTCTACACTTCTGAAGGCCCATGTAGGGCAACAAAAAGAGGAACAGTGTCAGAAGGTACCACTGGCGTCCACAGATACAACTCCTAAAATAAATGGTGATTTTCCCAATATGTTCTGGATTATTATTATTATTTTTATTCATTTTGCAGCAAGAAGATCCGGGGTTAGAATTCCTGGGGTCTTTCAGGAGTTTATATGATCACCTTGTGAACATAGTTCAAGAGGTTCATGATGTAGGACCCTTGAAAGAAACACAATCCCAAAGATACTCTTTCGTAGTTAAAAGTGACCAGTAGAATTCAGCAACCTTCACAGACAAAGCTTTTTCTTCGATGTCCTGTAGGTATAGCCTAATGGTTCTAAGTAATGAATGGTTAAAATAGTTGTGAGATTGTTTTTGTATCTCCCTCACCATCCTTCATAGTGTGCACGGACAAGGCCAGATCCTTGGATGCGACCTGTGAAATTAGGCTGGAGGAAACCATGTTTGTCACAGTTCTGTTTTGTTTGATGTCTACTCTTCAACTATTGCTCCAATTCAGGACATGAACAAGTAAATGCCTATTTTCCTGTAGACTTGTTGCTAAAGATTAACACATCCTTACTGACTGTCATGTTCTCTTATTGTTCCCATTTGCCTAAATCCATATTTAAACCTCAGGAAGGGCTTCTAGAAACATTTTTCAATTTGAAAAAACAACGTATGAATTTAGCATCGTTTGAGTTACAATTGTTGGGTGTTAACAAGCCAGCCAATCCAGGAGCACCTTTAATTTTCCTTGGTGCTGATTGGCTGTTTCCCCAAGAGTAGATGTAAGAAGCACAGTGGTTGATAACTTCCGCAGTAGTGCAAAGACGGCTTCAACTGTGCATATTGTGGTATATCTGGTGTTTGAACTATTAAAATAGGCAACTAGACTTGTTTTTAGAGGGGTCTCGAATAGTCATTGATTTTAGCAAGTCACATGTCACTGTGGTCGCCAACAGGCATTCACTGTAATACAGTAGACAGTTTCCTATAAATGAAGGGCTGGATTTTTCTGCTGCGATAACAGTTTTATTTGCTTCTAAAACTTTTCCCACATTTTCCTCCCTGTGGAAAGTGTTGCAGGTTGGCAGACACAGACACACAGGCAGGGTAAAGACAGTGGCTGTGGGTTGGACGCGACCGACAGATGCTCCTGCCCCACTTCCAGATGTTCCCCTCTCTGCTCCTCAAGGTAAATTAATGACACACAAACACGCTTGCACGCCTCGACGAAACATCATCCACTCATGACTCACCAGATTTACGTGCAACCGTCCTGCACACACAAACATAGCAGTAATTCAGCTGGTAGGGGTGATGGGATGTTTACCATTTGGAGGAATTTACAGTATTTGGCAACGTGAAAGGAAGCCCTCAGCAGTCTGCAGCAGCACAAACTATACTCTGTTTTATACGACTAATAGATTTCTACTGGAACTTTAATATTTCAACATACTAATGAGGTTAGTTAAGGCGCAGAGGACAACCAAACGCTCTCTGTAAACAAATGCATCTAAGCCGTTTAACTCTATTTACTTTCATTTCTTATATTAGAGTGTTCTGTTTCCAGGTCACATGAAAACTCTGTGTACAGTTTCTGTTTGCAGATTAAGGGCTTCCAGGCATTACTGCGTCAATACAGTACACAGAGTGTTACAGTGCTGTGCTCAGACTGCGGTCACACTGGATCTGATGGAGAGCAGCAACGTGACCCCTTGGGACACCTTGTAGTGTCACACAGGAGCGAGAGAGCACACAAAGTCATCTCTTCATTGAAAAATGTGGGTCAGCGTTGCCACCAGCAAGACCAGAGTAACATTCAGATGTATGAATCAGCAGATGAATGAAATACAACCTGCCTGCAGAGAGGGTTGCAGCCCACTTTGACTATTCAAGCTTTGGTAATTTTAATTCCCCCTCCTATTTGTCTTGTTTTCATCCGTATCGTATATAAATTAAACAGAGTTGGGGGGTGGGGGTGGGGGGTGGGGGATTGTTCTTTGTCAAATAAAAATGTGAAAAGTGTGGGAGGTGTTTTCATATGGAGAGAAACTGACTCACAAGATCTGTGTGTGCGTAATATCTGATTTGTAACTTGTGTCAGACTTTTTGTGTGTAACTTTGATCAAAAATTATGAGTGCTAAATCCATTTAGACACACACACAGTTTCTTAAAACTAACTACGAATTCAAAACGGCTCCTACGTATGCATCAATCACATGATACACACAGACAAAACCACAGGTGAGCTCTGGTCATTAGATTAGTGGGTATAATTCATGTGTCACGTCAACCCAATATTTTTCATTTGTGACCATTTTTTGTTTTTTAGAACAGTGTCAGAAAAATCTAAAGACCGTCCATTATTTTGATAGATTGCAATCCACATCTCTGACCACTTGGTGGGGGGATTTCATTGGGAGCATCTGAGCATCATCTCAGACCTGGACACCAAACTCAAGGCATCTTGCTAATCCTTGAGCTCACAGCACATGGAAGAGTTACAGAGGGTTTGGAGATTGGCTGTGATCAGTGCGGCTGATCACAAAGGGCTCCAACGTGTCGTGCCAGCCATTGGTGCAGAATTGATGCATGCAGCGGGATGTCCATAATTTGGAAACATTTTCTCTGATTTCTAAACCTTGGCTGAAAGTGGTGCTTGTAATTCCAGACTCCAGTGTCTCCAGTTTTATGATAATAACATTTGGAACAATCCCATTTGAGACGTTTAATTACGCACAAGGGAGCGTGCAATCCATGCAGAATGGAAGGTCACAGTTCAGGCCACAGCAGGTGGACTGTTCTTATTTTAAGTGCAGTCATTTCATTTAATTATTTATATGTACGCCAATGGACTGGCCTGTCCAGGGTGTAGCCCGCCTCTTTCCCGCTGACTGCTGGAGATTTACTCTAGGATGGATGGATATTTTTGTTTTATTACTGGGGCCACAATCAGTTATTTTTGTCAGTGTGGAGAAAAAACGTGTTCATCTGTTATAATTGTGATGGCAGTATGAGGATTCTTTGTTCAGCTCGTTTGGATTGATCATCTATTAAAGTTAATAAAAATGAAATTCTATATTGAATATGTTATTATTAGACTGATGGAGGCACCTATATGGTAAGTGTTATAGACCATGAATGAAGAAATGGATGTTATTATTATCATTTTTTTAAATTGATGAGTAAAAACAGATTATGACATGATTTTTTTGGCCACGTCGAACAAAATGACAGACAACAATAAAATCTAATGCGATCTCTGCTGTAATCCTACTGCCCCTGTTACCAGAGTTTCCGTGCTCCTTGACATCATCATTTTCTAGGGTATAGAGGACAGTCCAGTGGGTGAAACAATCCCCGGTAAAAGGACACTCTTCAATCCTCTATAGCTAAAATAGAATTCAATTCAATTAAGGTCCAAGAATCCAAAGAAGATCCCTTTTGATTCCAATCAATCTCCTTCTAAGAGTCTGACCTGAGAGCCATTCCCAAAGAGAAGCTCTCAATCATTTCTTACATTTTAATTGTTGTCAGTATGATCTGTTTACCCTTTATTGTGGTGTGTGCTGAGTTTTGAGTCCAATTCATATCGGAACCTTTACAAATATCACTAAACAAACCCCAGGTGATTAGAAAAAAACTCAAAAGGGCCACATGGTAACTCGGGAGGAGTTGCAGAGATCCACTCCCCAGGTCAGCTGTACAGTGTAACACAGCAAATATATAGAAAAAGATTAGCTAGCTAGCATGCAAAACGCTGCGTATGCAACAGTAAGGTGTGAGGATGCTTTTCTTCAGCAGCAACAGAAAAGTTGGTCAGAGTTAATAGAAGGGTAGAGGGAGATGACTACAAGGCAATCCTGGAGGGAGAGGCAGTTAGAACTTCACCTTCCAGCAGGACTCTAAACATTCACCCAAAGCTACAGTGAATTGTTTTAGACTATGGGTCAGCAACTTTTATGATCTGTAGATCCATTTTTTCCAGTTCTTATTAAATAAACTTTCTCTAAAGTTTCCAAACCTACATGGCCTTTAGAGAGACTATTTTATGTGGGAAAAACAATGATTTTAATTTCTACGTTTAGGGTTAAGTACAAATAAAAGTATCACACTTTTCCAGAAAGTGGATAAGTAAATTTTATTTGATAAAACATTCCATGAAAAAAATGAAAAAAGCCAGGTAGTCTGTGGGCGAATGACAAAAAACGGGCTTGAAAAAATAAATACAATCTGAGATTTTATATTTAGGACATATTGTCCAGCCCCAATGTGAGCTAATTAAAATTTGAGGCAAACTGGAGACAATGAGGTGAGACAGTGAAGGTTCATCGAGGATTGGGCAGATGCTGTGAGAGGGGGGCAGATGAGAGAGAGAGTGCAGCCGATCTGAAAAAAGTGAAAACATCTTCATGCAGCAAGGTGGAACATTATACTGCTTGCTTGGAAGAACTTGTGTTCCATTCAGTTGCAAGACCAAAAAAAGACCCATCATGAGAATGATTGATACAAAACAGGTTTGTTTTTCACCAGCAAAGCAAGAAATATTTTGTGACATCAAGGGTTTAGCACTTTGACTTCCTCCTTTTTTTTATTTTTGCCTAAATCATGTATAAAAATGCTGATGGTGGCCTTGTAGGCAAACCATAATGGTGGAATCACAGGTTGCAAAATGCTGCTTAGACAAAATAAATACAAACTAAGAGGGATTTTAACAAAACAAAAAAGAAAACATAAGTAAGCTCCTTAAAATGTCAAGATACGGTCACTAAGGACAAGAAATTTGCAAACTGCTGCATTAAATTACTAAACTAAGCTAAATTTAATCTATCATCTCTGCAGGGAATAATCATGATGGCTAATTTAGGGCTTGAATTTATCTTTTGAGTATCCTCTGACATGAACTAGGAAGCAAACATTTAAGCTCCTTTCTGTACTGCACCATCTTTCCTTCTGTCATAACTGTTTTTTTCCCATTTTGCCTTTACACATTTCAGTTGCTGACATCAGCAATCTGTCCTGGTTTGATTATTAGGAGATAAATAGAAAAACACACGCAGTATATTTCAGTTTTAGCAGTGAAATCTACTCCTGCAAATATAAGTAGAAATGCTTGCCAAACGCTAAGAGCCCCTGAAACTCTAACTGCTAAGCTAATGAAAGACTTCATAGATTTCTCCAGAGAAATGTAAAAAAAAACGGAGTTGTTTACTTAATGTTCTTATTAACTGCAAAGGAAAAGGACTTAAACTGGAAGTATGAGTCTTGGCGACAGCTCAGGGAGCAGCAGAACCGTGCTGCTGTGTGATCTGCACTGACAGGTTTTCTCCCTAATTGACAAAGATGTCTAATTTCCTCTGAAGTGTGTGTGTATGTGAGGGGGGGGGGGATTTCTCTGGATGTATGAAGCTAAGAGGGCATGATGTGCTCCTTTTTACATTTCTAGTCTTATTTCAGCTTCTGAATTCCCCACGCTCTAATCTGCTCTTAACTCACTTTACTCCGGCTTCTATTAGGAATGGAAAAATACAGTTTTGAACTGGGCTTCTTATGCTTTTCTTAGCTGACATTTTGAAAAGAGATCTAGCTGAAGAGGGGTTACAGTTGGAACTTTAACTGGTAAACAAAACAAAAAAAAACTTCTATAAATTAGTTGCTTTTCTTTTATATATAAATCCATCCATCAGAACTAATTGTTACTTTAGAATAGAATAGAATAGAATAATCCTTTAATAGTCCCACCAGGAGAAATTCGGTCGTAAACAGAAGAACTTCTGGCTGTTTTGATTTGGGTCATTTTCACACCTGATAGTCCGGTAATTTGCAACATTGTGGCTTTTATTTTTTAGCTGGTGCAGTTCGCTTTCAAGCTGCATTTTGTAAAATGAACCAAAGCATTTGAGCAACATGTTTACGTCCTCGCCTGTGGTGGCACTGGACCAAGCAGCACTGAACACAGGGACATTTCCTGTTCTGCGAAATTTAAACTAACATGGATTGCATCTGATTTTAGAGAGTTTTAGGAATGCTCCGTTGTCTTTGGCAAATCTGCCAAACAAATATGTTGCAGCAACGGGCTTGGCAGACGACCATTGGGGTTTGTGTTTGTCACGAGATGGCACCATATAAGACGCGGTGCACAGAGTGGGGTCACATAAAACTTCATTGCACTGTTGTATTTGTATTTACCCATAATGCCCAGCGTCCCCTGGCCCACTTGACATTCAGATATGCAGTCAAACCACAGCAGAGTTCATTTCAACCAAGTCTAGACCTAGGTTCTTAGGTGGACCAGAGTTAGCTCTTTTGGTCGCGTCAGAGTTCAATTGCACCTTCACACCTTCCTATATGAACCAGACTAAACAGGTTTGGTGTGAATGTACCTTTATAGTTCTGTAAAATCTCTATTTTTTAAAGTCTATGAATATTTACCAAATCAACATTTTAACATATGCTTAAATAGGTTTAAAAATGGGACCCTCTGGTTACATATTGGTCTAAATCAAACAGGCATGGAAGTTCAATAGAAGTTAGTTAAAACCTGGGCACCATATGGATCCTATGTGTTGTTTATCTTGATGGTGCCCATTTTCTGACACATTTAAAACCTAGATAGTTTCCTTATAAAGGTTAATTTAGACCTCATCAAAGCAGTAGTGAGCATATTCAAAAGATTTAATCTTAGTCTTTAAAAATCCCCTAAAAGGCATAGTTCATTTCAATGTTCAAAAGAAACGTTTTGTCCAGAAAAAAAAAATCATAACACCAAATGAAGATTAGCTCAGATCAAAGTAGGCTCCTTCTAGTCCTCGGGCCAGTTAATTCAAACATAAAGGGCACATTGTGTTACTGGTGGTGAGACTCAGGCGCAGGACAACAAGACACAACTCAAAAATTCCAAATAAAAGGTTTTAATAAACAATCAGCAAAATACAAAAGCAAACTGAAACAAAACAAAAGCTATACTACACTAAAAATATCCTAACAAAAAACAACTTCAATGAGCGAAAAGTAATAACTAAATAAAAGCTTAACTGGGGTGCAGCAGACTGTGAGGGAAGGGAAGTCCGGCGGGTGGCAGTGGCAGGTGGATCGCTGACAGGGTGAGTGGTGAAGCTGTGAGTCCCAGTGTAGGGGTCCAGGGAGTTTGCAGGGGGGCAGAGGGGAATGAAATCCAGACTTTGTCCTGTTCTTATCCACAGAGGTTAGAGGAGGGTTTGGAGGTCAGGGTGTGCAGAGTTCCAGCTAAAGGAATAAAGAGAATGGTAAGTACTGGCACAAATATACAAACAGACTGTTTTTGTGGTCAGACACTGACTGTTCAGCTTTACAGTCCGACGAGGAACTGAAGTCCAGAGAGAAGCTTTATGCAGTGGAGAAGATCAGCCCCAGGTGCACTTAATCAGCTGATGAAGACAATCCACCTGCCAAGCTGCCACCCACCTAAAGGGAACAGAGAGTGCACTACCTGGCTTCTGAGCCAGAGGGCATGACACATTGTGTTGGATCATCTTGTTTCTAGTACAAACTTCTTATGTTGTGTGCAGGTGAAGAAAGCCTCTAAGCCTTAGCCACATTGGGGTAAAGACTAAGCAAACAAACTGTTGGGTTCTGGTTCCAGATTTGGGGCTAAATTGGAGTACTTGAAAAAAAATCAGCATTTATGTATGTTTTAATGAATGAATCAGTGAATGAATGGATGCAAGGAAATTGTTTTTTCTTTTAATAGCATCCATTTTCTTTTTTTGACAGAGCAGTTCAAAAGAGTCAAATAGGTCGCTTCCACCTTGCAGTGACACCAAAAGTGTGAATTTGTGTGTATTCGAACCCACATAGTCAGACCCTATGCAGAGGTGGTTATGACTCATCTCTTGCTTGAAAGATCTGTCTTCATGCATTGTTAGGTAAATGTATCAACAAGAACCCAGAAAAATGCATATTTCTGGTACTAGTCTGAGGGCAACCACATGTACCACTAGTTTACGTAATGAAATCCATCTCTATTTACTGTAAATGAAGGTACGTGTGTGCACAGTTGTAGATGCAAAGGAGACAAAGATTCATATATATATGGAAATGTGTTTTCCCACTCCCCGATGATGTTTAAGTAAATCAGTAAACACACAAACACAGGTTTTTCTCACTCTGCTTGCATGTGTGTGTAACTGCAGATAGTCCGTCCCCCCACCCCCTTCTGGCTTATGAATGAGAGTTCTGAGAATTCTAGATAAACGTGGTCTGTCCCACTGCGCTGCTCTGCTGATTCTTAAAAGGGAGTCATTGATGGGTGAACTGGCCTTGCAGGACTCTGCAACCCCAGGACCTTCGGCCACACAGGGAAACTGTAATTTAAGGAAGTGACAGGTGCACAACAGCAAAGGAAGCTCCGAAATCTGTTCAGGAAAACTACAAGCAGGTTGTAGTAGTTTAACTTTTGTGACAAGCTTAAATCCTGAAAGAGCTTTACTCCATTAGACACGTGTTTAGAAGTAGAAATTTGTAGAAATGTAAATTAAATTTAAATTAGTAGAAATTTAGCAGAAATAATAGAAGAGAAAAAATATTCAAGTTGAAAAGAGGATTGTAGAAGTACAATGAATATCAGGAGTATAAATTACAAGGATAAATTAGTTAAGGGGAAGCAGAAACAGCCCCCTACCACCACCACCACCACCACAACCAGGTGTAGACAATGGGTGGATGGATTAAATTAAAGCAGAAAATTGCCTAATAGGTGGAATAAAAGCATTGAGGACATCTGAATCTGAATTAGAAAAGCAGAAGATTAGCATGAGTGAAAACCAAACGTTTACAACCTGATTAAAAACTTTGTTGTAGTGTCAACAGTAGAACATAAAAAATGTGAAACTGTGTTCTTTAGGTAAAAGGAGAAAACAAAGAACTGTGATGTGATGGTAAACCTCCACCGTAGTAATAGTAGCTTGAAGGAGCTAAGGTTTGTCATTGCTATCTAGAATGATATAATTCTACCATGCTTGCTGCTTTTAGCGTGCTTGCTAATGTCAGCATTTTTTTAAACATACTATTCTCATAGCATCACAGATGACAATAAAAAGTTGAGTCTTCAGTTCAGTAGTGCCACCATTCTAATGGAGCGTCCACACCAAAAGCATCTAAACGCGCCACACGGCCCCAGCTGGATGCTTGAACGAAGCGTGTCCATAGCAAAGTTGCCGCGCTTTAAAATATGCCATTTTGACCCGGGTGAAGTCGGCTACACAACACGGTGGAGATTTGCAATTGCCTCCAATCAACCATGCGATGCCTGTTAAACTTGTACTGTGCAATAAAAAAAATCTGCCAAAAAGCGAGGCCATGAAGGGTGAAACACGTTATAGCGGGACCACTGTATACTGTTTACTAGTAAACAATAATTGTGCCTAAATAACTGCCTACGTTAAGTCATTGCAAACATACTTTCTGTCTGGGACTCGCCCTGCTTCTTCAGGCTGTCCCTGGCCCTCGGGGAGGATGTTCTCCGCGGTCCGCATACTCTCCATGTTGCTGCTGGCCTCGACAAACCCCATGACAGCTGAGAACTTCCAGCTCCTTCCCGATCCTGCAGCTGAACCACTCCACCTGTCCTTGTAGTAGGTGTCCCTGAGGCTAATTCACTTTTTTCTGCAGTAGTCCTCTGAATAAACACGTTATTTAGTTAGTGGAAAAGTCTATGAACATCAGCGGGAAAATAATAGTAAAATAGCAGTACAGTAGTAGGCGGGCTTGCTGCCTTTTCCGCAGGTTCGGTCAAAACTTTCAAAAGTGAAATGAACTTACCAGATTGCCCAATCTGCTCACTTATTGTCTTCCAAGCTAGGTCCTTTTTTATTCCTGTCTTTGTACAAACAACAACATATGTCGTATAGCTCCGTGTGGTTTATCAGTCTCTCCTCCATGTTGAATGAGGAATGAATGGCTTTGGCTGGAACTGCCCCCTCTGAACTGGGTCAGAGCATCACGTCACCAGGCTCCTGATTGGATGACGCAGTGCGAATTGAAGCTAGAGTTCAGACTTTTTCAACTTGAGCAGACTTTTTCACGCGCCGCAAACGCCTCATTCGCACAAATCCTCAGCGCAGATCAGGCAGAAAAGCGATGTCGTGATGCAAATCTGCTTCTGACTTGAAGCGGGACCCCCTGATGCATGTCATTGCGCTCGTCCACTGACATAACATGTGAACCTGACTCTTAGAAATTTCCTGTTTTTGTCTTTTGTGTCATTCTTAAATCATCTAGATTATCAAAAATGAAATAATTTTTAAAAAAGACTATAAAACCAACCCAAACCAAGTGGAACCAATTAGTGGTTCAGAATCAGAATCTGTGGCAAAGTATACAAACATACAACAAAAAACGTATACACTTTCCGTGGTCAAGGAAATACGATAGGCGCTTAACATACAACATATCATCAACAACAAAGTACTTCAGTTTGTTTAGTATTTTATCTGGGGATTTTTTTCTTTGCTTGTTTGATTTATTGTTTTTTTGTTTTTGTTTTTTTTTTGTATTTTGTCTGTTGGTACTTAGTGTATTATTTAGTATTTGCAGATTCACCTATTCGGGGAATTTCTGTAAACAGACTTCCTTATTTCTGCAGCTTCTGTAGTAGTGCTGAAACAATGTTCACTTAGCGTATTAAAGCATATTGAGGTATATATAGTGTGTAAACTATTAAAATGAGCTTTTAAAAGCGGAGGTCTGAAATATAGATTTAAACTATTCGTGGGCAACAATAGTGTCTCTAAAACCAGAATTACCAGCTGATCACTGTAAATCCAATTCCTTTATTACATAGCTGAAAACCAACCTGGTCCTATATGAAAATAAATCCTGCTAAATCATGAATTTACTGCAGTGTACAAAATTTTTTGGAGAGCGGAGTTCAGTTTCTCTAGTTATACCCAGGACTGATTTCTACCAGAATTGCATAACCAAGAAATTACTTAGGGCCTAAGAACAAGAACAGACGAGAAGAAAGGTCACATACATGTTTTAGTCTGCAGAGAGTGAGAATAGTTAAAAACTGTTTCAAAGGGATTTAAGGTGAAAAGGACGTTTGAAACAAAATAAGGGCCAAAACCTTTTCAGACAACAAAAGTGGAACCAACACCTAAGATGTGTGTGTGTCCTGTTACATCTAGTAACATCATGGTGAAGGTCTACTTTGCCATCAGGGCTAGTTTCGAATACCTACTTGCCTCTCACAAAGTGACAGTCTAATAATATGACTAACATGCTTCCAACAGCAGGCTATCTTACAGTGGCTAACCCTATCTGATATGCTAACAGCAGCTTATATTCCTGTCAGTACTCTTTGATAGCTCTGGGTTGGTACCAATCAATAATGGTATTTTGGGATATTTGGTTTGGCCTCGCCTGTGTTGGTCAGTGGATATTTGAAATAAAGTAGTGCAGATTTTCTCTGCACTGTTATCTGAAAGACAGACTAAACACAATGTGTTGTCATCAATCATTTGTGACTTATTGAGATGACTTTTAAAATTAAACTGCTGATAAATGGTATTAAATCACAATAACAGTTCCATTCAATGCTCTGTGGCAGCATGAGCTCAACAAATTCATCACAAATACAGCGTTTTGGACGAGCCACGCATTTTAATCATCACAGGAGTTTGGGGGAAATTCCTCCACAAAGAAAGAACATATGTGAACATGCTGAGAAATGAAAGGGTAGAAAAAAAAAAAGGATCGCATCAGAAAGAGAAACAGAAACATACTTAGTGAGCCCACTAACACTCATTTCCTCTGGCTAGCCATTAGATTGTATCAACATTCAGCTTTTGTTTGAAAGCCACAAATATGAAATATGGACGTGAGTAAGAACACTGCAATTAGACTGAGATGAACAGATTCAGATACACAAGCATGACACACGGCTCTTCTCTGGTACCACATTCATGACTTTAAGACCTTTAGCCCCATTTAACTTCCTGCCAGATGCTGGTCACACCTTAGGGACTCTGAACCTCGTTCTTAGTATTTCTGCTCCACTACCCAGAACATAATCTGAATTTAGGATTAACAGATCACTATTTCTGAAAGGAATAAGCACTCTTAATATAAAGAATATTGAATTCTGACATAAGATGACCCAAAGCAGGTCAAAATAAACTGATCTTTAAACCAAAGAATATCCATTTGCTCCATATAGCTGATCCATTCAAAGCTGTTGCAGGCTTTAAGGTCTCCATTTGGCATATATATTTTCTGCGGTTTGGGTTTGGTTTTACTCTTTAGCTGTGTCTGGTCTAAAAGCTGTTCAGTTTGGCTAAACTATCTGGGAATCTAAAGGATTCCTCAAACAGAGACCAGACTGACCACTGCCAGTCTGGGGAAAATGACCACTTCCTGTGTGGCAATAACGACTCGGTGATTGCAGCATAATTTAGTATGATGATCCTAAGATTAGGTTACAATTCTCACATCAGTATGGTATCACTCTGCATTTTCAGTCATGTTTTATTGGGATTTTCTGTGGCAGATCAACACAAAGTACTACATAACTGTGAAGTAAAAATGAAAAAGATTTTTGAAAAACTATCTGAACAGTGTGGTGTGTACATGACTTCCCCCCTTTACTGCAATATACCAAAAATAAAACTGAGTTCATCCAATTGCTACTTGCAGAATTAATACTTTGTTAAATGTTTGTTGGAGATCATTAGAGAACAAACAGCTTCATGAAGACCAAGCACATACAGCAGACAGATCAGGGAGGAAGTTGTGGAGATGTTTAGAGGAAGCTTGGGTTATAAAACAATTCCCAGTTGAAAATCTGGAGCAGCTGCAGGTATCCACACCTCAGGTTGAAGAATATGCTATGGGGAGCCTAAGTCATGCCCTTCTACTTCCTGTTCATGGGTCCCCTACTGCTAAACAAAATGAATGAGAGTCAAAGGATTGATAAAAGTTATTTTCTGATCCTGTTTCAAATGGGCCATAGATCAAACATATGATGCCCGTAAATATGAAAGAACCATTATGATGTAGATAATATGCTAATTTTCAACTTTTAGGTTTTGTTTAAAAACACCTATGGGACTAAAAGTGAAAAAAAGAAGGAGAAAAATGGCCGTGATTCAACTCTTTCCTCCAGGGCGAAGGAATTACCATTAAATGTTCTATAAATCTGGCCATGTGGAAAGTGGCAGCTATGCTGGGGGAGAAACAGTCAGTGGAGTGAGAGCCAGTGGCTAGAGGCCTGGCTAGTGCTAGCTAGAGTTAGCCCCAGATGTCAGTATCATGTCTTCGGCATTTTAACTCAAATAAATCCCAAATCACTTGACAAACACAGTCGAAATGCTCATCAATAGCTATTTAAATTGCGATAAAACATATATGTGATTCAGGGAGTAAGACAAAACAAATGAGAAAACAACTTTTATTGCTCTATTGACTTCAGTTCATCGTATGTTCAGCCATGGAAGGGGAGGGGACTTAAAAATGTATATACGTCAAACTAGATGCGTTGGAAGAGTTGCTTGACGCAGACAATGTGGGCAGTGTGAACGCACCATAAGCGTTACTGTGCGTTGCTTCATCTTCAACTGAGTATGAAATCATAAGAAGTTTGTAGGTATTTGAGGAGTATGAATACTTGCAAGGATTTGCAAAATAAGATTAAAAAACACAAAATTTGTTGGAAGAGACTGGTCTGATGTTAGTTTCTCCAGACTCTGGTTTTAGACAGCGTATTACATGAAAGCCACATCATGAACTATATCTTTATGACATTGTACAGCAATAGATACATTGCATGATGGTTATGGTGGTCATAAAGGGTAAAAACAGGCCTCTATCTCCCTACATGTAGCTCTAAACCTGGCCCGGAGCCTGGGTAATCATAGAGGGGCCGCTCTCATTCATAACACCAGCTACCCCCAACCCACACAGCCTCTCTCTCAGCATACTTTGGCTATTTGTATAAACATTTTGGGTAATTACACATAATTACCCGTTGCAGCTTGGACATCCATGGATGGACTCATAGTAACCTGAACATACTGACCTCAGGGATTCTTCAGCATTTCCAAGCTGAAAAGTGTTTTCCGAGTAATAAGGGAGTCATGAAAGAAGTTAGGGGTGCGGTCTCTGGGAAGATTGTCTCCAAATAAACAACTCCATTAAATGTTTTTTTTTTTTTTCTCTATATTCTCTCCACTCATAGCACTGCGGAGTCATTCACCACACGTTGCTCTCATTTCACCTCGGTTCAACACCAGTGGTCAGAAAGCGTGGCTCCCAAAATGTCAACACACACTCCCGAGATTTACTTCCCCACCAGGTCGCACCCTCATCATGCCTCACACATACTTCCTTATCACCCTCCGAGCCCGGCTGTCACGTCACGTGTGACCAGTCCACGCCTGGTCTAAGTAAAGCCCCTTGCACAGCTAGATGGAACATGTTACATTTTACAGCTGCGTCTCTCAAACACACATTGCTGAATCTTACATGGCTGCTTGTCTGTCTCTTCCCTTTTAACTCACACAAGTCTCTCATTGCTATCATGTTGGGCTGCAGAAGCTGACTGACACACAAAGATAAAGAGCAACAGATTGCTGGGTGGTGTTGTTGATAAATATACATACCTATTAGGGTGTCAGCTCTCCTGCACTGAGAACTTTTGTTTTACAGCCTCCTGGAAATTTAGCTGCAACATGATGGCTCTGCTCCATTCAATACATCAGAGTATAGCACAGTATACAGACTCTGATCAATTAATAAGAAAATTATTAAAAAATTAATTTATGTTAGTAACTCAATTTACTAAAGGAAACACACTGTATGAATAATTTACTCATAGACCGATCATTTTAATCCTTTATTACTGTTAATTCTGATAATTTTGTTGCTCACAGCCAATTAAATCATTACATTTAGATTTAGAGATTAGATAAAACTTTATTAATCCCTCGGGTGGGTTCCTCTGGGAAATTCGGTGAAAATTTAAGATTAGAAAATAATGTCAAACCGATAAAAAAATAAAATAAAAAGTATTCTTAATACCTGCATAAAGGTGGCTATTTTCAAAAGATTCTTGTATTCTGAAAAAAAAGCCTCACTGGAAAGAATACTCTAAATTATTGAATGACTGTATATAGCTGCAGCTCATTAAACTACAATAGCTTGAAAACGTACTTTTTTTAAGTAATTCAGATTAAAAAAAGTTACACTTATGCATCATATAAATTAATTACACACAGATTGATATATTTCAAAGAGTTGCTTCTTGTATTGTTTTGATGATGGGGTATCAATAAATTTGCATTACCTGTACAGTATTTGTTTCTGTATTTTTACCAAAAAAACTAAAATTTGAATCTAAAGTCAAAATTCCAAGTTTGAATGTCAGAGATTCTTTGCCAGTCCTGATTTTAAAATCTATGTGACCAACAAGAACCTAGCTTTCGGTCATGCTAACTTTAAGTAAAGATATGTTTGTACTCTGAACAGGGAATTTTTTTTTTTTAGCTCAGAAAAGTTAACTTAATATAGCTAGAATGTTGGAGCATCAGCTCCAGCGACACCATTTCTTAAAATCTGAATATCCAATATGGCTGCTATTGATAAAACATCATGAAAGTTTTCATTATTAACTTCTTTAAAGTTATCTGTAGTGCCAGATTATTGCTGAATTTGAGTTCTGGCACAGTAAGCTTGTTTAGCAAGTTTGAGTACACTCCTTTGAGCATATTTGAGCCAAAATGGTGTTGAAAAAAGAAAAGGAAGACAATTTATTGGGCAAAAAAAAAGAGAAAATGTTAAGGATTATTCCAGTATAAGGAGAAAAATGGTAACAAAATTTTTTTTTAAAAATATTTAACATGCTAAAATGTTTGGCTACTAAAAGCTAGACTGGCTCAAATCAGTTAGCATGATCTAAAACTCATTTACAGTACAAAAGGGGTCCTTATAAACATTTGTCTACAACATGTTGTAGGCCTATACCCCCCTCTGGACAAAATTATTTGTCGTAAATTTTTCAGCTTAATACTTTAGCATTGTGAAACACGTGGCATTGACAATTAGCGTTTGAATGAATGTTTTGAAGCTAGAGAATACAAGTAAGTTGGATATATTTGACACAAAGGTCTATCTAGTTAAATCTATCTGGCCACACATATGTGAAAGTTTTACTAGCTTTTCATGAAATCAGTTTT
The DNA here is from genome assembly GCA_028564705.1 of Apricaphanius iberus. Taxonomy (NCBI): domain Eukaryota; kingdom Metazoa; phylum Chordata; class Actinopteri; order Cyprinodontiformes; family Aphaniidae; genus Apricaphanius; species Apricaphanius iberus. The sequence goes on along the minus strand of JAPXFQ010000014.1, from coordinate 850,654 downwards.
TTCTTTGAATAGGACTACAACTAGTTTGAGTCTAGTTAGCAGTGTTGAAGTTTCAGTCACCACTGTTTAAATTGACTGGCTACATACAGTAGGGAAAACACTGAGTAATAAATGTCCTGTTTCTACTGTATCTCTTGCCATTACTTTGCCTAAAACACATCAGAATGCACAATGACAGTAATATAAAATTATATTAAGTATAATATCCAAATGGTCCACTCTGACTTCTCTGGACAATTAAAAATCAGCCAAGAAATTTTGGCTTACGGAAATCAGCAACCAGAGACAGAATTTGTCATAGCAGGTTAACGTGTCTTTGCACCTCAACCATACCACAGTGGGACTTATACCCATATGTTCTGCCTGAACTTCTTGAATCGGAAAGACAGATGCTTTCCTTAAAAAGAGATGTTGCTCTCCCTTTATTGATATTTAGACCCTCTTGATTATTTACATTTCAAAAAACAAGAATAAAACATGTTTCAATAGAAGTTTCCATCTGCAAAGACATGATGTATTGGGTACAGACTTGAATTTAATGTTAGGCAATTTCCCTTTGTCCCTGCCTTTTGCAGAATTATAGCAAATTGGTAGCTTATCTTGAGTAATACATCTCAAGTTTCCAAACCTTTGAGCTTCCTCCATATGGGTGACTGGACTCAGCCTTAACGAAGGAGTGAGGAGTCCCTTTGGTATCTGATTAGGATACCCACTGGGAACTTCATTGTGTGGGTTTTCTTGGCACATCCAACCGGAAGGACCCGAGAATGAGCTGGAAAGTGTCTCTGGGGAAAGCGATATTTGTGGTCTCTCCTGGACCTGCAATCCCCCCGCCTCTTGACTCAGTATTGGTTGGTTGGTTGGTTGGTTGGTTGGTTGGATGGACTTCCTCTCAGCTGTTTGTTGGTTGTCACAGTTGAATCATTGAAGGAGTTTTCAGAGGTTATCCCACCAAGATCCTAGACCGCATACTCCCAGTCTGGAAAAACGAAGGGAAATTCCTCATAACTCCCACATAAACATGCTTCAACTGTACAGGGCTAGGATACGTCTCTTCGGTATTGCTTGTACACAGCACACTGTCAAAATGGAGCCACAAGCATAAAGAGTAAACACTATGTTCTCTCATAGGATGCTCTGTAAATATTTAAAGCTCTGCAGTCTTAAAAGGAAGAGGGTTATGACTGACCCGGAGAAGCAACGGCTGAGCATGACCACCCCTGGCTGAGTTCCTCCTCTCACCCTGCTAGGGCGAACAACATCACCTTATTCAACATCCATGCACTGTGGCTTCCCCTGGCTCACCTTGTGGCAACAGGGGAGGTCACCTTAGCTGAGCAAGGAGCCAGAGCCAACTTCCTGAAAATAAGGTGATGATTGTGTATTTACATCCTTACAGTTTGAGGCTGAATGAAAGTAGAAATATACTACACCTTCCTGTCAAGTCAGTGGTTTAGTCTCTAAATGGGCATAACATCTTTTTAGGACATCATCTTAACCCACTTTAGGAATAAATGTAGATGTTCAAGACTGTTTTACTGTTATGCACCAAACTTAGAGAAAAGACTGCATGAAGTAAAACCATAAAGGAACATTCTGAAGGAGAAAGTTTTACAACTATTTTTTGTCTATTTTTTCTATACAAAGCTGTTCCACTACTAGATAGCAATCAGAAAACCTTTCATTGCAAGCAGCATTATCTAGATTATCTTATAAAATGTATTTTTCAAGTTAGAAATTACTGTTGTGGTCATCTTTGGCATGGATTTCAGTTTATTTTTGCGTTTCCAGCAAAAATATGCATATCGTCTACAATAAATGCACCTCAACACTGTACTGTATGAAGCCATCAACAAGCTTCAGATATGGTTAAGGTTGGACATTTGACCTTTAAGTATTTTTTTGTTGTTGGTAAAATTGGAAGAGTTTTCTTAAACTGGTTGGTTTCCTTGCATGGGCGCAGTTTTTAGGCAAAACATACCAATCTTCAACTGGTTTGAGGTTAAGTCTTTAGGAAGGCTATTCTAGAAACTTAATGCTAGCCCTCATTATTTAAACTACTTTAGCACCTAGAAGATAGCATCTACAGTTCTTCATATTTATGCTCTCAGGGGTTCAGCCAATGAGCGCAAAGAGGGGGAAAAAAGTAGTTGCTGGACTGTTTGCTTTGCTAACGGCAGCCAGTAGTGTGTATTATTTTTTATAGGAATTTTCAGTTTCCCAAGCTGCATTTTCTTCAGAACATTTTAGATATACGCAACAAGAAAAAAGGAAATAAGCAGACTTTTCACAAATAGTGAACCGTGACTAGACAAGGGTCCACTGTACTTCCATAGGCTTACAGCTTTTCTTAGAAATGTCTACAAAATTTTCAAAGTTGCGTACAATTACTGAATTGTTCTTAGCTGCTCGCTGGACTTTCTTAGATAGATAGATAGATAGATAGATAGATAGATAGATAGATAGATAGACAGACAGACAGACAGACAGACAGACAGACAGACAGACAGATAGATAGATACTTTATTCATCTCCAAGAGAAATTCACAGTTCTAGCAGCTTACGGGAACACAGGGGCATGCAGGGAGAATACAATATAAAAATTTAAAAGAAGAACTAAGGTAAAATATAATGGTATAAAAAAGTATAATGTCTGCCAGTCTTCGTATTATTCTTAGTAAGGCCCAATCCAATGACTTCTGTCAAAAAATCCTTATTGTGCCTCCGATCTACTGCATACAATCATTTTCAACTAACAGAACTACAATAACATTGATAGTAATGCTGAGTTGTTGTTTTTTTATACTTTTGCCTGCATGTACAAGTAGAAATTTTTTATTTTTATGATATAAAACAAGAGTAAAAATGCTAATATGCTTCATCTGTAAGTATGTAAGCTAAGTGACTTTGCAGTTTTGATCTAAAGCTAAAGTAAGTGTTCGTGGGCCAGGGGAATCCCTGACCCAAACAGTCACATTCATTGGTGACAAATAAAGTGCTGATATGTCAATAACTGGAGATAAAATCACCCAGACGTTTCTTTGTGTTGGGCTAATGAGCGAACACTAGCCACAGAAAGCAATGAGTCACTTCAGATCAAATTTAAAGGAATTTGCTGTTTAAATGCAGCTTTTTAGCTTCCACATTTTGAAGGCAACATCATTAGTTTGGAGCTGTCAGTCTTGTCTCTCCCCTGGTAGCATTCATATTGACTCAAGAAGGTCTTAGATCTGGCCTCCTACCTAGTGTTCCAGCCAAACAAGCTATCCAACATGCTCCTTAGTCATTTTCCCAGACTGGCTGCACGCAGAAAGTAAAACCGAACTGGTAGTTGCAGTTGTGTACAGCTTTTACACACAATCCACATGTCCATGTTGTTTCTTTGACAGGACAGGGTCAGGTAAAGTTAACACACACGCACAGGTACACACAAAAGGGACTTTCAAGGGTTGATTTACGACTGCAGAGCGACAGAGCTTAAGTACCAGGAGGACTTTCAGGGGATCTCCCCTGCTAAAGAGAGAAATTAAACTTTCACTTTAGTTATGGCAAGTGGTTATAGCTCATCAAAGAAAGTAAGTTTTGGCTAGAATATTTAACTTTTATAAGGAGATCAACCGGCTGTACAGCTGTGTGGAAAGCCGGATCAAACACAAGGTTAGGACCTTTTCAGGATCTAATTTGGGAATAGGGGAGGCTGCTTTCTAATTCTTGGCCCACTTCCACCCATATGGGACACATACACAGTGTTAAACTTTTTTTGTTGTCAAATTACAGCTACGGACTTTGTTTTTTTTTATGCTTTTATATGGTTAGGTCATTCTTCTTTGCAGAACAAGATCAACCAGATTGGATGGCCAGTGTCAGCTTTAAAATTTTATATATTTAGTTTTGCTTTGGTCTGGCTAAGCCATTCCCAGATAATAATGCATGATCTAAGCGAGCGGCCTGTATTTAGCTCCATAAATTATCACATCAACTCAAGCTAACATCCCTGTCTCTGCTGGAGAAAGTCTTTCCATTGTGGAGATGGCGTGTTCGTGGCACAGTGTTAGTCTTCCCTCACACATGGCGTGTAGGCCAGACACTTCATTGTTTATGTGTTTGGTGTTTCTTCTACATGGCCTGGAGAAAACTGCAGGCATTACTTCTTAAGGCCTTTTTGTTGTTATTCTTTTTCATTTCTACAACTTAGATGTAGATCTCTGCCGCTCTTCCAAAGCTACCACAGGCCTTTAGGCAGCTGCTTTAATCAGTGCACTACCTACCATGTCAGTTTAGGTCAGTTTTCAGATACTGAAATGACCATAGTTTACTAAGATTTTCAAAGCCTACACATTGTTCTAGAACCTGCTCTTTTCCTTGGTCTCCAACAAAACTCTGAGGCCTCCACAGAACACCAGGATTCATACTGTGATTGAATTGCAGGTGGACTGCATACTTATTTTAATCTGGTTTTGTTTAGATTTGAATCAATTCACATTTTTATTTTTCGAAATATACTGAAAATTAGGTATCCCCCTTCTTCTATTTAATAGTGACACACTACTTCATGTTGTTCCATCACATAAAATCCCACTAAGACATATTGAAATTTGTGGAAAACCTCAAGGACCTTAAAAACATTTTTTTTAAGGCACCAAATATTCATCAAAGTCTGAGCTACTATATGCCATCACCACTTGACCCCCAGGTCTGGGCTGTGTATGCCAAAACAATACCAGGACGAGTGCTGGACTTCCCAGAGCACAAATAGCAACTTCTAGAAGCCGTTAGCCGCGACTACAGAGGAGAGGGGAAGCTGACGAAGGAGGAAAAACAGCAGGACCGAAGAAGAGGTGGAAATGGGTGGTGGCCAGGAAGCACGACTCTTCCTGCCCTAATCACAACTCGGAGAGTGTTTCCTTTCATTGTAGCAGCTCCAGGCACCATTAACCAGCCAGAGCTCCGTATGCACCGATACACGAACACAGCCACATGTACATACTCCTCAGAAAACGCTCTCTTTTTTTCCAGCTTCAACATGCTCAGACGTTAATTGTGGATTCGCTGGATGAGACACACACAGTCATGTTCCCACTCACACACTCTGAGTCTCAGGTACGTCTATCCTTGGCAGAGACCCAGCTCATTGTGCGGCCCTGAGGCTCTGCTCTGATAAACACTTCATTATGAAATCCTGAGGACACAGTAAATATTTGCCAAGGCCCTTATCGGGCCGCCTTATCTTGGCGTGAACTCCAGGCACCGCATGACTCCCGGGCCTTTATTTTCTTAATGCCTTTGCTACTGACGATAACTGGGCAAGAACGGGCCCCATAGAAGTAGAAAGGAGTGGAAAAAAAAGAATACTGCTCTTCTTTCAAAGGCTCCTGGAAATCCAGACACGACGACAACAGCAACAAGCGCAGCCTCACAGAGAAATGTGGGCCAGGTGTTGCTGCTGGTCTAGACGTGAGCGAATGTGAAGCAGCACAGGTGACTGATAGCTGGAACACTGATAGCTGCAGAGTTAATCAGTTATGAGATGACGAGCGGTGTCCATGCGTTCATCCCTGACCCAGTTCACAGCGTCGGTGGATTGCTGACGGGTCAAACATCATCTAGGGTCATATAAATCTAATTGAAGCGGTCTGAACAAACAGCTCCATGTTGATTATCAGTCCTCAGTCTCTGTGCATGTGCTTTTTTTTACTGCTGCTGGCCTTTTACTCCTCTACAAATCAAAGCTGTCCTTCACTCGTGCTAGAATGTAAGTACACCGATTAAAATCCTGGCTTTGACACATTCAGTGTTAACGCTGACTTCACGTGTACAAACATCACGCAGCCCACCGTCATCACTTCTTAAACCAAAACGAAGCCAAAACGGAAAAGCTACATGCGGAAAGTTCCCCCATTGTTGTTTGATTAGGATTTAAGTGAGAAAGTAACAGCCAGTTGTGATCAAACTCGCTTGAATAACTTATCATTGGTGTGAATGAACCTCTCAATAAAGGAAGCAGATTTAGCAGCTTTGTAGAGCGTTGTGTTAATACAATGCCAAGCTGGGAAGACATCAGCAGTCAGTGTACAGAAGCAACGGGTTCTGAGCCCATCGATCATAGGATGGCTATAAGGCCATTTCTAAACGATCCCAATCCATCATTCTATAGAGAATTATTAAAATTATTCAACTTCGGAAAATCTTTGAGACACTTGGTAATCTCTCGGGAGGGGAGACTGTAGCTCTCAAATATAACCAGGTCAGAACACAGACAAAAGGAGGTGGGTAGGGAACTCAAAAATTGTACTCAAGTACAAAGTAGCTGTCAAAAAAAATCATTTATTAAGAGTAAAAAAAGCATTTGCTAAAAAGGCTACTTGAGCACTGAGTAGCATTGTATCTAATATACAAATAATAAACAGGTGGTCTCTTTTTATAAAGTGTTGATGTGTTTTTGGTGAAAATGTGTTCTTCATTCAGCGAATTTACTCAGAGTGGGTAAAGTATCCAGACATTTTAGTCAAAACTAGTAATAATTCATATTAATATTTCTCAAGTAAAAAGGACGGTAAATAGTCTTCAAAGTACATTTTTCTTAAATGTAAATGAGTAAATGTAACTAGTTACTACCAACATCTGGAGACAAATGCCTTGTTTCCACTGAGCGGTAGGGCTCAAGTTGTTGCTCTCAGTGGAAACAAGCCTCAACTATTTAACACAGTGGTGGAGGGGTGATGATATGGGCTTTCATAGCAGCCACGGGATGAGGGTCAACAGATCAAAGTGTTGGGATGCTGCAGAGTTACAGCTGCTAAATCCAAGCTGTTGAATCGTGGTATGTACGTAGAACAGTGGTGGTAGGGTAATGAAATGCAATCATTTACTCAACTTGTATATATATATACTTAAGTATGGGGTATTGATTATGTGCTTGCATTGAACTGGTCTTAAAAGCTGTTTAAGATCAAATTGTTTTGATGTCTTTGTGGCCTTTAAATGGGGAGTTTTTGGTTTTTCACATATTTCATATCCACACACACACAAAAAAAAATCACAACCTAACTTCTTCAAAAATGATTTTTATTGGGAGAACTACAAAAAAACAAAATGTACAGTACAAAGTTAACAGTCTCACACTCAATTTGTAGTGAACTGACTCCCCAAAAAGAAACATCACAACTCTCGTTGTCTTTTTGTCCGTTTTTGTTACATTCAAAAAGCTTTACTTCTGATAAAGTAGTCAAAAGTACATAGTGCGCATCCCCCTGTACCTACTATGTACAAACCAAAACGTGTTCGTCCACTTCCCTCTGCAGCAAACTCAAGACTAGATTTCAATATATATTTATATAAAAAGAAAGAGGAAAAGGGACTCGGAGAAAGGTTACGGTTGCTTCTGTCAGAGAGGCTGAGTGGTGACAACCTGAAAAGTTGCAGAATCCAACACTACATTCAGCTCAACGTGTATATAAAAAATATGCCATGTAGGAAAAATACTTTATTTGGTTAATTTTAAGGCATGTAAAAAGATGGTGAACCCCATAGGCACTACACAATAATAATACTGGGGCACAAGGGATTGCTACATTCTTTAGCACGCGTCTGGAATCACAGTGTGACCTCGTGCAAAAACAGGAGAAAAACAAAATACTTTTTGGTTAATTTATTGACTTGGGTTCTTTGTCACTGACGTCTAAACTAGATTGACGAAAAGAATCACGGTTTGGACGGTCTATACAACCTCTGTTTATACATTCTACAGAACAACTAAAGTAGGGGGGGGGGGAGAAAAAATAAAGACCTTCGACAGCACTGACAGCCTCAGGAGCAAACAGCAATCACACAAACTTTTTGTTTTAATAAACGTAAACAAGGAAACAAAATTAATGAAATAAATATCACATACGTTCTCTTAAATTAAGATTTTTTTTTTACTCAATAAAAATAACCAAGTGAAGTTACAAAACAAAAAAAAGGAGAAAAAACAATATATATATTACTGTAAAAAGAACATACACTCCACTTTATGCAGATTAATAATGGCGATCATAATTTAAACATAAAAGAATATAGATCTATTGCTTCATCATACTTGATAAATAAAGTATGGACACAAATTACCAATGTAGCCTATACTTTTTTTTCACAAGATAATAAATAAGTTAAATAGTCCATAGCAAGTTATGCACCGCTATGCAAATCACACAAAAAAAGCTAAAAAAATAGATATATATTCAACCATCAGCAGTGATTTCCCCAAACAAGCCAAACTCAAGAGTGCTTTTTAACCAAGCAACAAACTACTGCAGACTAACCAAACCAACCACTGGGTGGCGCAAGGAGAAGGCAGATCTGGAATGGAAGTTGAAGAGTAACAATTAAAAAAAGAAAAAAAAAAGTGTTACTTTTAGTCAAGGCATATTCTTGGCAGGATGGGAGGAAATCTGAAACCGCTTAAAGTCTTTTTTTTCTTGTCAAGTCATGTTACACGAATCTAATCCCAGGAAAAGTGTGGCTTGCCTGACAGAGCAACGAGAGAGAGAGAGAGAGAGAGAGAGAGAGGGCGGGCTGCCAGGAGCCCCATGGGCAAGGCACTGATGGAATGCCTTCTGTTTGCTATCTAAGTTTTTAATACAGCTATAATACATACAGAAACAAACACTATTACACTAATGCCTGGTCAAGGATACTTGAAACTGAAGCTTAACTGATCCTCGTGGGACTAGCGATGCACCGATCAGATGGGACCACAGCTTGGAATCAGACGATCTTCCTTGTGATCAGCAAAATACCAACACCACTTGACACTTTTGTTCCACAATGTAAATGCACTAACCAGCACCTAAAATGTAAAAAAAAAAAAAAAAAGTTTCTGATAAATATTTAAATCTTATGCTGGATTCAAAATGGCCACCTCTAATGAAAGACTCTGCAGCCAATTTTTCCTTTTATGCATTTACTCCGTATTAGGGAGGAGAGAGAAGAAAAAAAGTAGCTCAGACCACAAGGAAATCTGTACTGGCTGGGTAAAAAGACTAATCGGTGCATTTCTAGTGGACACTGGTCTCTTGTCCCCCCATCCAGCTGGTGGGCAAAATCAAAAGTCTTGCTTAAAGGCACATCAGCAGGGTGGATGCTGCTGAAATGAGGGTCAGGGGGGTGAGGGGGAGCCAATCCTCTGCTCTAAGGATAGTCTCGGACACCAGCACCTCGCTGACTCCTCGCTCGAATAAACCTGTCCATATTCCAAGCAAAAGTCATGATTTAGTCATCTGAAATCGACAGCCTGCTGAAGATCGGCAAACGCCTTCCAGGGTCAAGAATCGGGGATTCTGAGCCGCTGAGGCTCCCGGACGAGCTGAGGGACCCGCTCGCGTAGCTCTCCCGGTCTGAGAGAGAGTCCGGCGGGCTGGGCGGGGGTTCGAACACCGGCGACTCGCTGAGGCGGCGCAGCGCCTGCAGGCTCACGTTGCTCGGCGCGTTCCCGAAGAAGGCGCCGACGGAGTGGTTGTTGGCGTAGCCGCCGGGGGTGTGCACGGCCAGCGGGGCCAGTAAGGCTTTCAGGTCCTGCCCGGGGAAAGAGAAGGCGCTGTTGATGCAGGGCATGGAGCTGGGCGACAGCACCTCGTCGTAGAAGCTGGACGCGGAGGTGCAAGACGAGGCGGAGGTCGGGGGCGGCGGGGTGCGGGACGTGGGGCTGTCGAGCAGCGGGGATTCGCGTCCGTAGTGCGTGGAGAAGCCGGAGAAGCTGAGGCTGTGGTGGAGCTTTGGTCTGTCCCTCTGGGTGAAGGCGAGCTGCTGCTGCGGCGGCAGGACGTCCCTCTGGCTGTAGCACCGGGGCTCAGCCGCCTGCATATTGGCGTTGGCTGGCGGGGCGGGCCTCCGCTCGTCCGCGTTGTGGATGAAGTGACACCGGGGGCCGTAGGGGCAGAAACCGATGGTGTGGAAGGTGCGGCACGGCTCCGTCTTGTACTTCGGGTGGCGCGTCAGGCTCCGCAGCTCGTGGTAGCCGTGGGCGAACTGACACTTTTCCCCGTACTTGCACGACCCGTTCTCCTCGAAGGGTCGGCACAGCTCGGTCTTGTAGCGGGTGGAGTTGATCTGCGATGCGGGCTTCTGCTGCAGCACGCCCCGGTCTCCCGTCTCGCTGTAGGCGCGGTCACGGAACTTGTTCTCCTTGTTCATGAGGGCCGTGGCGCAGCTGCCGCCACCGCCGCTCGGGGAGTTCTCCTTCATGCTGCTGCTGTAGGAGCCCATGGAGTACTTGTTGCCGTTGCTCATCGCCTCCATGTTGCTGGTGGAGTTTCTGCGGAAAAATCCCGGCGTGAAGGCGCCTCCGGAGCCCAGCGCAGCGACCGGAGCGCCCACCGCCCTCTTATCCAGCATGCTGTTGATGTGGAAGTTGTTCATGTTCATGCTTTTCTCCTGTTGGTGACAAGAAAGATAAGCTGCTATTTCTGCTCATATGTCGCGTTAGTGACTCAACCTGCAACAGGTTGTAGCTAAACGCGTGCAGAGCAATACAAAAAAGCTAAATGAGGTGGCGTTTTTACCTTGTAAAGCATGTCCATGTCACAGAGAGTAGACAGGACCGTCGCTGACATGTCTCTTCCCCAAATCTGCTGCCGCACTCCGTCTTTCATGGAGGACCGAGCGGGTTCCTTCACTGCGACGAGGTGTTGTTTGTGCCACGACTGGTGCTTTAGTTTGAAAGTTTTTGCTGTGGAAAAAAGTTTGTAAAAGTCGCCCAAAGTGTTTTTTTTTTTTGCGTTTAAGTCCGGGGGAAGTAATAAAAATAGAAGTTAGTATTGTAGAGCTGTGAAGGTGGCTGTTATCTCCTCCCCTCTAGAAAACGCTGAACCAGAGTGCTGCGCTGTGGAGCACAGCGTATAAATGCAAGACTGCGAACGGGGAGGGGCGCGCCGAGTCCGGGCAAACTTTTCGTCAAGAGTCGCCTCCTCCGTCCCTGCCCCATCTCCGACCATTCGTCGGTTGGCTGGCTGCTCCGTCACCACGCCTTGAAATCCAACCCCTGGAACCTTCTCCCTCCTCTCCCCTCCACAAACCCCTGAAAACTTCTGGAAATGGGTTAAAACTCTCCCTGAGACAGAATTCGGTGCATTGCATGGGAATTTATTCATAGGCGACACCGCGGCCTTCCACTTTAAACTTTCACGAATTTAATCGAGGAAAATTCAAGGTTAATGATAATCTGCAGGTATTTATTTTAAAGCTACTCAGAATTAGTCAAACTTAGTTTAAACATTGCTTGCCACTTACAGAACAAAATGGCATCATCGTTTTTTGCTATTTTATTATGATTCCTGAGTTAATCAAGGTACAATCTACCCTTCCCCAAAACAAGCTGCCACACATATGCACCTCTTGACATCACATTAGGCATGAGACAAGAAGGTTCTTACATTATCTATCTATCTATCTATCTATCTATCTATCTATCTATCTATCTATCGTCAAGAAACTCAGAACATTTCAGGTAATACCAGGGGGAGCTGTTCAGGAGAGACAAACTAGCATGATTTCAGAGTGGTAATATGCACAGAGGCCAACGAGATGGAAGAACTCAAACATGCATGAATATGAACAGATTTGCTTCAGTGGAAGTTCTGAAGATGATGGGCATGTCAGCGGAGTCAAACGCTTAGGACTAAATTGAGTTTAAGCACTTCGAAATCTGTTCGCCGTTGCCCGTTTTGCTTGTACGCCTCTTGTGATGTCATCGCGCCAAACACACTCCGAATCAGAATTAGACATTTGGTTGGGTTTTTTTTCAGTGGCTTTTTAATAATATAAAGTACGTCGTGAGATCCTGCAGTCAGAATCCACACCTATTCTCCAAACAATGTTTTTGGCTCCAGTTTATATCGTTCAATGAAAACAAATAAACCAGCGGGGGGGAGTACCTTTAATAAACACGAATACTCATTAGAACACTTGTGGCTCAGAGCTGTTTTTCCGGTTCACGCTGTATTGCTAAAGGTGTGAACTAACACGGCAATGCTCAGCGGTTGATCAGTCACATTCTTTGTTTAGGGTAAACAAAATCAAAAGAAACATCATTGTAGTGTCACTTGCAGAGCGTCTCTACAGCAGGGCTGAAAACGGTTCAGACCAAAGGTAAAACTCCCTCTCCTTTAGATCTTGGCTGTAAACTCGTCCACCATCAGGCTTCCCTGTGAAATAGCAAACATTTGCATAACTTCCTGAATTAAGGCTCTGGCATATCAAATCTGCATGTTTGTGGTAGTTGAAAACAGACTATCAATGCAAAGTTTTCCTGGGTTCAATGAACTGCATCTTTTGCATGAGGTCCTGGTGTGAAGATAAGGTTGCATTTTAAATAACAGAGGAGAAAAGTCCTGGAGATTTGAACCTTCCCCCTCTTTTTTAGCCTCTGGCTGGAGCTGACATGTTTCTGTGATGGAAGGAAACTGTTACCCTCCTCCCTTCTCTCTCCCTGTGGATGGGGTGAGACCACAAATATGACCAGGAAGAGTCCAGACGAGGGTGCAGGACAATTTTTAGAATCCCCTGATTGCATAATCAGCCTTCCTACTGCAGAAAAACCATGTCAGAGCTAAACTGTGAGTTGTTTTTGAATTGAAATAAAGTAAAACATGCAGGATTTCTTTAAGTCCACTCTTGTTTACTTTCTTTCTCTGTCTGAGAGCCCAGACTGCAGGAATGTAGGTTTCATATGAAACAGCAGAGCAACACTGCCCTCCAGAGAGCAGAGAGGAAAATGTTTGTTAAAAAAAAACACCAGTGCGCCCCCTGGTGAACAGGCAGGAAACAGGAATCTAACAGCCACAGCTTGTTTGTGGCTCTAACTGCAGATATTCCCAAAAAACATGCATTGAAACAAAACCTGGAACCTTCATTAACAAAAAATCCTCAATCTCGGCATGATGCCACCTTTAATGGTCACATGAAAACTTCTTGAAAGGAACAGCTCATCTCCAGAACAGATTATGAAATAGATTACATTTCATTAGATTTGTAAAAGGACGTATAGTTGTATCTTACCAAACCTTGCAAAACTACATATACCCCTTCAATCTCTCAACTGCAAACTTACTTACATTTTATTGGGTTTTTATGTCATAAATGCAACACAAAATCTGCAACGTGTGCTGTGCCCCTTTTTAAAAATGTTTTGGAGAATATCTCCACCAGCTCTGCACATCTAGGCTGAAAGGTCTCTCCCGTACAGAGAGCTCCAGTTCAGTCAGGTAGGATTGGGAGCGTCTGTGAATGCTGTAGCTCAATCCTTGCAGAATTCTGTTTTTATCAAGTCTGGTCTTTGACTGAGCCATCCTAACAAACAGCTTCAACAGTTTTACCGTAGATGCGGCTGTAAGCTTAGGTTCATTCTGGTGGAAGGTAAACCTCCACCCTGCGCTATAGTCTTTTGCAGTGTCCAAAGGAATTTCTTCCTGTATTTAACTCCATCCTGTTGTGATGAACCAGTGTTGCATACGGTTAGTTTTATGCCACATGTGGCATCTTGCAAGAAAAACAAAGCAACAGCTTACATTTTGCTCTCATCTGATCAGAGCACCTTCTTCCACTTGACTTCTAACAGGACTTCTTATGGCTTTTTGTGATGATTATCCTTTCAGCAGATACTCCCATCGGAGAGCTGTGATCCTCTGCAGCTACTCCAGAGGTACCATGGCTGTGTTCTTCAGTCTTCATGATGCCATTTGTTCTCTAATAAACCTCTGAGGCCTTCACGTGACAGCAGAATTTACTTGATATTGAGAAACACATAGTATGGATATTTATATTTTATTTTAATGTTGCTCTTTCAGAGTTTTATAGTAAAAAATATTAAAACCATCGTACTACTTTACTTTTAGATACTAGTTGGTGTTGGTCTGTCAGGCGTTGGGGTAAACTGTCAAAATTAATCTAATTTACCTGTTTAACAGCCCTCAGAAAAACCCTTTGTTTCAAACTAAAGTCACTTACTGTAAGCTGATGCTGGCAATGTGTAGAGTGAATATAATTATTTTGTGTGTGTCTTAAAAATTGCATCAAAATGCATCTTAACTCAATATAGCTGTTTCCCTAAATGTCTATATTATGTAATTGGGCCTTGCTAAAATAGTGGATTTTGGTAATTGCAGAGCTGCAGGATATTATAAACATCAAATAGAAAGCTTGGAGTTGAATCATTTTTCTTGTTTTTACCATATCTTAAAAATGTCAAAATTTACTCAATCTGCTCTTGGAGTTGTGTCAAGTTTAAAAAAAAAACAAGAATAACAAAACCACAGACGTAAAACTGCAGAGTTGGCAGCAGACGATGAGGCTCTTAAAGACAGATATTTCAGTCAGGAGGTCATAAAAAATAACTCAGTGCCACACATCACCAGAAATTGCTGGTTTTTGCAACACATATATTGTCATAATTCAAGGAGTGGTTATACAATATTTATTTTTACAACATGATTGAAAATACTCGCAAGTACTGAATGGTTTGGTTCGAAGACAAAAAAAAGGAAGAAGGGAAAATAGCAACGAGGGGAAAAACAAGTGACATAAGAGGTTGGAATCTACTACTACCAACCCTAAAATTAGTCTGAGGGCTGCCCCGGGACTATTTGTGCTTCACAAAGTTGCGGACAATAGTTTAATGTGCAGGACAGAAATCCCTCGAACATGTCCTCTGCAGAAACCGCTCGGCCCGTCGCACGGCTCGGTTTTTATTGAGGGGGAACGTCGGTCCGCTCCAAAACATTACATCAGTTTTACTGTAGCAGGGAACACGGATACCGGGGACAGAGCAGGGTCCAGCTGCATGAGAGGGCAACCCGAGTCCACCCAGGGGGAGAGAGGACAGTGGTCTGTTTGTGCCTGCCTCCTAATTACATAAGCAGCGAAACTAGAGGGAAGCTTAAAAACGCAGGCCGATGGGAAGAGTCCTGCTGTAAATTAAATCTCCCAGCAAAATAACACCTCGTATAAACACACGTTGGAGGAGCAGGCGAGCACTTAAATGCAGCTCTGGTGACGTGTCGACGCAAACGCTCGCTCTCACAGGCCCATAAAGCTCGGCCTGCCGAAGTTCGGCTTCAGGCGCTGGCTTGTTTTGGTCCAAAGCAACAGATGTGTTTGTGTGTGTGTGAGGACGTCGCTGAGAGTGCTGCTTTTGCACAAGCTCGAGGTTGAATTGCTCCTATGGCTTCAACAAACTTCTAGAAATGTTCTATTATTGCTCCACTCAGGCTCTGCTACATCAGTTCTGTTTGATTGCACTACTCCAATGTGTTTAGCTCCACCCACATTTCTCCCTGGCTTCCCTGTCCCTGCAGAAGAAAAGTATCAAACCTCTGAGAACTTCACAGCACTCTACTAATTAGGTGATATCAATAATAATAGTAATTATTAGTATCATTTTAGCAGAGGGTACATTCCTAAAACACCTTACTGAGAAGAAAAAACAGAAAATAAACAATTAGCAAAACAATTAATCAAATAGCCAATCAGATGGAGAGGATAACCAAAATCTGTCTCTAAAGTGAATAAGCCTGTTTAAACAGGTTCCTAAAGGCATTGGGTTGTACTGGGTTTTACTTAGGGACATCAGATTAAAAGCAGGCTGAAAACACATCTCGTACACTTTTCAGGTTTTTAATTTTTTAATTTATTTAAAAGGTAAAATTTTATTTAAATGCACCGTTTTGTGTCACCTAAAATCTTAACGAGTGGTCCAGTTTCCTATCAGCAAAATGATTGAATGAATTACAAAAAAGGTTTTAGTAAGTTGAAGAGGTTAAGAAAAACAACATAGAACAGCTCTAGAATCTTACAGATGAGGCTTGAACCTGTGGAGTACATCCAGAGCCAGCTCTGCCCTCTGGTGTCGCAGCGTCAGCCGAGCGTGCTCCACGGTGGAGGAGAACTGCGGCAGCACCGGGAGGCGGCTCAGGGCCTGCTGGGAGACGAGGGCTTTGGCCTCGGCCTGGGTCTGGATATGATGGACCTGGTCGGAATCCACGGCTCCTGCGCCCTGGTTCTGGCCCAACTTGACGATGAGGGAGCAGAGGTGCCTGTGAAGCAGCTTCACCCACTGCAGCGGCTCGGCCCAAAGGTTCAGCTCGCCCTTCTCGAACAGGAAGTCCTCCTCGTCCTGGTCACAGCAGGAAGAACTCGAGTTAGCTGGGCTGCACTTCAACGCTGCCTCTTAGGGTTTTTAATTTAACACAAAAACACTTGGCAAAACACAACTTGGCTCCTGTAATACTTTCATTTTAAAGGTTTAAGCATCAAAATATAATAATAGTGTGATGTCAGGTAAGAGAGATGTTCTCACGTCTGACTCCAGAACACTTTGGTATGCAGAGGAGCAGTGTTGAGAGTAACCCATTACAAAAGTTACAAGAATATAAATATATATATATATATATATACATACACACCAGTTACAGGAACATATTACTTTTTCAGTAACAGAGTAATGTAATACATTACTGATAAAACTTACAGCAATATATTATATTACCTGTTAGAATTTCAGTAACTCAAGTTACAAGTGGATTAAAATCACAATTTCTACCCAACTAATGCAGTGGACGAAATGAAGTTGGATACCTTGGAAGATGTACGGTGCACTTCCTCTTGCTCAAAACCAAACCATCAGAGAATCAAGATGGTTGAGGAACATTTACATTTATGCTGTGCAAGTTTTTTCGCTATTTCCTTAACTCCCTAACCACCTGTTGAACGACTATTCAGTCTCAGGAGTCTCATGTTTTTCAACCATCCTTGTGATGAGCGCTTTTCGCACCTTCTTTTGATACGATTTAACAAACATTACCATGAGATAGAAGGCAGGCAATGGCGCTTCAGAATTAAAGTTAAATAAAAGTGTTAAAATACAGTATTTGTGGCGTCAAACGTGTGTAAAATGTAAATTGTTCAGTTAAAGTATTTAAAAACCGTGTTGCAACTTAGTTACATTTTTGAGACAGTAACATTTAATGCAAAGAAATTACATTTTTGAGTCTGTAACTAGGAATATAAAGTATACTACAATTTTTTTTTATAACTTGTCCAACACTGTGGATGAGTTCATGGTCTAGTCAGTGATTTTAAGAGGATTCTGTGGCTTCAAAAAGTCCAAATCCAGACCTGCAAAACTCAGAACGTGTGAAAAAGGTGACAACTAAAATCCTCTAGGGGGGTCTACCTGATTTACATGTCTTAACATGTAAATTAGTGTTCTAATGTAGCCTGAGACAAAAAAAAAAACTCCAACTCACTTTAAATGAAAATGTGCATTTAAAACTGGATGCAAATGTAGAGTAAGAAGAGCAAGTTCCCACCATTCTAAGGCTACGTCCACACTAAGCCGATAAGGTTATACGGGGAGTTAGACGCCTAATGTTATCCACTCAACACGAGCATTTACACCCCGTTTAAGGTCCCATGATTGCGCAATCCCATACCGACCTGTGCAAATACTGGGCATGCGCGAAAAGACGCACAAAATACGCGTATAATCTACTTGACGCCAGCGCCTACATAATATATGCAAGAAGCTCTACAGCACAGTAGATATCTGCTTGTCCCGTTAACCGAAGAGAGCAAAAGCTGCTCAGAAGAAGAGAGAGTTTTTGGTGTGGACAGACGACGTGATCGATTTATTACTCTTCGCTGTTGTCTTTGTCTGTAGTGTCGTATTGTTATTGACGCAGCATTCATTGATGCCACTTCCTTTCATTATCCGGGGAAGCTGTCCACACTAGCTCGTTTAGCCGTTGAATTAAGATTTACACGGCTCTCTTACCCGGCTAATAGTTATCCGGCCACAGACCTTAAACGACGCCGGGTTAGTGTGGACGATAGGGGGGTGTAGACTAAATAGTTATACGTTTAAGGCATTAGCCGGCTTAGTGTTGACGTGGCCTAAGTACAAAATGGTCTTGAGAATATAACAAAACTAAAAACCGGTCTAGATCCTAACTGCAGCAGAGCAAAAGTGACCCCCGATTCTGAGCCAATGGATTTTCTGGTCGTAATAGAGCTGGATTGGTGGTCGATGACGTCGACCGGTCTCACGATCTGAGATTTTCTCCCACTGGACGATGATCGAACAAACTGAACCTGGTTTTAAAGGTTTTCCACTTGGACTTCAAATATTTTTAAACCCACCCTACTTTGGCACAAAAGATTGCAAGTTCACTGCGGATATCAGTCCACCTTGGCGTTTTTTATTGTACATCTGTATAGTCCAGAGCAGTGTAACAAAACAGTTTTTATAGAGTGGGTCACACTGATTCTGATCAACTAAATGCTTTTGATTAGCACCTGGCTACAGCAAGAGTGTACTTGGTTGTTGTTTTTTAACCTCATTAAGGTTTAGTAAACATTAACAGCATAGAAACTCTAGGCTAAATTTAGGAACCGGAAAACAGAAGGTCACTTTCTTGTGTACTGATAGGCAAAACCCTAGAATGGAAACAGGGTGTACTTTCATTTCGTCATGATTGTACATTTAAGAATTCGTGACCTTGGCTTACATCTTTGAACGGAGCCCAAACAAGCAGCAGTTTGCTGTTCATCCAGCGGAGAGCCTGACGGTGTGGGTGGAGAGAAGAAACCTTGGTGTCTAACAACACTCGGGTGTTTTGTCTGCTAATCGGAGCAGAACAAAACAAGAGCACCAAGGTAAGAAGCTTTATTTTTCTCCCTTTTTACAGATTTGAAACCATCAAATTTATTACGTCAAGAAAACACAGTATCTGATAGAACGGGCTATTATTGCTAAAAACCTGAGTAACCAGAGTTAGATAACCGTTGAAGATGAACTTCTCAAGGTGACCATCAAACAAAAGGCTCACCAGACAGGAAGTTTCATCTGCCTCCTCCTCAGTGTTCCCATCCTCCTCCTCTCCCAGCAGCCACTGGGTGAGGGCAAGAATCCCCGCACCCAGCTGGCCCCAAAGCTCAAACATCCCACACAGGAGCTCCACGCCAAGGTCCAAGGCGGCTGAAGGACACACAGATACACCAGCAACATCTGAGGACAAAAAAAAATAAATACAATTATTACTGGTCTACGAAATAAGCAAAAGATGCTGCACAGTTAGATAAGGTTTGATTTATACCAACTCAAAATCAGTTGTGCATCAAATCTGTACAGCACATCCAACAGATGCTCGACTAGATTGAGATGTGTGGTGTATCTGTGGTGCATGGTGAGTTCTGACACCTTTCCACCAGAACCAGCGTTAAAAATCTTCAGAGGTTTAAGCTACTGCAGCTTCTCTGTTGAATGGGACCACAACCTCATGGTTCCTTCCAATGGACCACTTTTGATATGGAGAACTTCGAAGACAAAATGTTTGCTTGCTTGCCTTCAATCGCAGCCAAAAACAGGTGCCACAATGGAGAAAAAAAAAGTATTTTGAATTTCAACTGCTAGTGGTCATAATTGCTTCATGCCGGCTGAACAGCAGCAGGATTTCCCTTCATCCAAGACTTTCCAGACCTTTGCTTTCCATTTCCAAGTGGTCACCACCACTGGAAACCCAGACATACTTCTTCCTCTGTGTGTTCTTCTACGTCTACCATCAGACTTATTTAGTTTAGTGTGTGGTCGTGCGCCTCATTCAAATGATTGAATTACGTCCTCAGCAGGCCATCAAGTTCAGCACAAGCCTGCAAATGATCCATCCATATAAATAAGGCAGGTTTTAAGTGGAGAAACATGAAAAACATTCACAGCACTGAGTTCTAGGAACCAGGATATAGACATTTTGTTCCAATGTTTGCCTGTTAATAAATAAACCGTAATTAGAGAACTTCAGGAGGACCTTGACTAAAACCTGCTGGGAAGCAGAGAAAAACAAAGAGCAGGCAGCATAATTAGTCCAATCTGCACCGAAAAACTGGTTGCAGCAGAGGCTACACATATTTCTACAGGGAAACCATTACACTCCAACCATGCAGAGCGCATGTTGGGATAGAGAGGACGATTAGGCATAAACCTTGGATGTTTTCTCACTGTAAGTAATGGTAAGGGTTGATGCAGCGATCCAAACTTGGTGTTAATGTGCATGTGTGTTTCCTTCTGGGCTTGGACGGTCTTCCGAAAAAGAGAACTATAACTCATATACCCAGCCATCATGATGGGTGTGTATGCGAGGATGCAAAAATACACTATAAGCAAATATGAACTCATCTCCGAGAGCTACTCTTGAAGCTTCGCTTTTGTGTCCTTACAGACTTCTCCTGATGTCTCAGATCATTAAACTAATTTCAACATTAGACAAAGATAACCAGAGGTACAAAAAGCTGTTTATTAAGATTTCATTAATGAAGGGGAAAAGCTTTCCAAACCAACCTTGCCCTGTGGAAGAAAGTCATTGCTGTGAAATAATTGTAGTCCACTACTTGCAAAATTGTTTCAATTCAGCCACATTTGAGTGTTTTTGAGCATAAAGTGCCTGTTTAAGGTCATATCACCACCTCTCAATAAGATTTGAGCCCAGATTCTTACCAGATTCCTCCAAAACCTGCATTTTGCTTATCTGGGCCATTCAGAATTGGACTTTGTGCTTCGGATCGTTATTCTGCTGGAAACCCAAACTGTAATTGGGTTTAAGGTAAGGGTATATCAGTAAATCAAAAGTCTCAGTTCGTACCATGGTTGGGTTGCACAGTTCAATTCATTGTAGGTACAGTTGAGGAACAAAGTTAATTTTTTTTTTTTTTTTTTTTTTGTGTATTGACATTTAAAGAGCAGATTGCAGGTTACAGCCTGCAAAAAAGGTACTGATAAATAAATTGTTTTGGCTTTGTGGAGTCTTTTGTGAGAAAATATAACCTTTGAAAGACCAAACGTGACGACCTGTCAGCTCGATTAATAGAAAACTACACAGAAGAAACTTCAGAAATTTACAACCCTACATATGATGGAGCCCAGCTATGAGCCTGCTGCTATGCAGCCCAGAAAGCAGAGAGAGAGCGAAGCTAAAGTTATTAGCCTAAGTGCTGCGAGCTAACTTTACTGTTTCTTTAAAAACCACGTATCACGCTGCTTCTAATCTGTCATATCATTCATTTTAAAGTTTTTCTGTCCGCGTACAGAATGTACAGATTGCGTTTCCCGGTTGCTACAGTTTCAGAAACAGCTGCTAACAGTGTTCTCATTAAGCTAATCTTTGCTATGCTATCCAAATGTTAAGCTCCACCACATTGTTGGAATGACAATCCTCCGGTCTGAAGTGAGCGCCACTATTGACCACGTTTTTCAAGCAGTAACAGAAGTGATGTCCAGACTTGTCAGCTACACAAAACACGCATATGCAAGGAAGATAGTGGTGTGTTGTTGTTTTTTTGGGACACCTTTGGACTCAATGTTCTGACAGGCTGGTGACTGTAAAGCTTCAAACAAACACACATTTTTAAAAACGTTAAGAAAAATTAATATAATCACAAAGTAATGAACACAGAGACTCTCTCGACGAGACGAGTTAAGATGCTACTGGAAGTAGATTAACAGTTACCATGACAACGTGCTGTTCTACAGCAAGCCGACAGGTTCCCAAATGGGGGCTGTCACGGTGGAAGCATTGTAGCTCCTGCTCTCAATTAAAAGAGTCGCTGGTCACAACATCTACAAACAGAAGCGCTGTTTGTTTACAGAGGCGCATCTCTTGCTGGCTAAAGTGCAACGTAGTTATGCTTCCATGTGGAAACTCGGAATGCTCACCGAAGGGTCTGTCAAGAGAGATTTGAAAACAAACACGTGTTGGTCTGACATTCTCTTTCAAGATTTTCTGCAAGAGAGCAGAAGTCATGGTGCGGCAATTCAACTCAGTTCAGTTTATTTATTCATTTATACAGCCCTTTAAAAACAGACAGACAGACAAAAGGCTTAACAGTTATAATTAAAGCAAAGAAAAGCAAAACGGACAAAGAGAACACCTCCACATCCAGAAAAAGGATGAAGTCCCACACCATTACGCTACCACCAGTATGTTTGACTGTCAGCATTATGTTTGTTTGTCTGAAGTGCAGTTAGTTTTAACAGGACATTTGTCAGTCACAGATTATTCCCCAGAAGTGTTGAGGATCACAAAGATGTCTTTGTTTTTCTTCTTTTTTTAACCTTTGATGGGGGAAGTAACACTTGCAGCGCATTAGATGTTGTTCTGGTTTCTTTTGTGATCTCTTGGAAGAATCTTAAATGAGCTCTTGGAGTAATTAGGTCTGTCTGGCCGGCTCTAGGAACGCATCTTCACTGGAGACCCAAAACCATTCCAGATTGATAGATGTAAAAAAAAAAAACTTTCTCAATTTTTCCTATGCTGCTTAACATCGAAACATGACGTGTTGCTTTTGAGGGTTTTTCTGCCAACTTCATGATGGCAGACAGGCTTTGTTTAAGCGCCTTCTAGATTCTACAGGTATGTCAGAAATGAGATCGATCCCAGTGAATTACGGATCCAACACGGTGTGGGTGGATTAGTGCGGACCATTTTTCAGACGTTACCAAAGGAAATGTATGATTAATGATCTTGGATTGCCATAATGTTTCCATAAACAGGTTTTTAGAGGCTTAATGGTCATATTGCGAAAACAAATGTTAAAAGAAAGCAGTGTGAGGAGAGGAAGCAAGACAGCTAGCTGATACAAGACGTGTGTGTGTCTTGTGTTGTTCTCCCGCCATGGCCTTTCTTACCACAGCTGTCACCCTGATAACACCACAGACTTCAAAAGGCTTTGAGAGCCACTAGCCAAAACACAACGACTGTGGGAATTAGAGGAAGGAGCGAGAGAAGGTAGAGGTGTACAACCCTTCGCCCTCAGTGCCGGCACACAAACAGTAAAAAAAAATAAAAAAACACGAACCGGTCCAAGGCCGGATAACTTTTCATCTCGCCAGAGGAGGAGGCGTAAAATTGGAGCAGGGCCTCAAGTCTGAGCGTGGAAGGTAAAGCCGCTATGTGAACACTACGGCCTGTTGATTGTAGTGTATTAGAGAAGATTTAAGAGTTTAGGGGCCTGAGTGACAAATTCCTTTCTCTACCAGGAAGCCGCCTTCTCTCTAAAGGAGCCCTGCCTCTGAAGTTGGGCCTCGACAGTCCACACATCCCCGCCTTCCCCACCATTCAGGAATATAATGGGAAATCTTAGCTGCATGCAGTTTATCATTTTTCCTACAAAGGTTTCACACATCGCTTGACTTGATTTTCCCTCCTTGAGCTTTGGCAGCCAAATGCCTCCTTTCTCAAGAGGATAGTCTTTCTCTCGGCTGGCAGAGTGTGTGGTGGGTGGGAGAGATAGTGTGTGTGTGTGAGTGTGTTTGCTGCTGAAAGACTGGCACAGTGTGTATTCTGCTTCGACAATATCAATTGGTTAATGAATGGAGAGAGGTTGAGTTCGTACAATGTGGAGTCAACAGCTGCTGGTGTGAAGAATTGACCTTGTGCTAGCTGAGGATATCAAAGGTTCAATGAGATCATTAATATTTTGGTGTTTCATTAACAGTGAGCCCTTAATGCTTTGTTAATGGATATGTTTATGTGTAAAAGACATGTAGTCTGGATTAGATTGTATGGTGGATTATAATCTGAAAAGTCATTAAGCAGAGCCACAGGTGCATATCTTCTCAGGGGAATTACTTCATATTTTTGAAACATTAATGTATATATTATATTATTAATATAGAGTCGTTAGTTTTCATCATGGGTACACATCAACTTTTAGACAAATAATGTTAAAAATATCAAAGAAATCACATTATATAATTTTTAAATAATGTATGGGTATAAAACTGGAATGAGCCAATCTACTGTAGGCAAGCAGCTTTTCGATAAGGGAATCATCAGTTGGAGCAATCATTAGCAAAAAAGGAATAGATAATTGTGCTCAATACTCCTTCCAACAGTAGGAGCCTTGAAGATGAAACATGGCTGGCTAGTCATTATTGTTGTTAGCGACATAGCATCTTCAGCATACCAGCATGAAAAACAAAGCTTTACATGGTATTGAACTCAAACAAGGCCATGCAATGTATAAATTGGTGACCGGATTAAAGTGGAAATGTAGTCAAGTGTGTACTGAAATTACCAACATAGAACAAATTGAAAGAAAATACATCTGTACCACGGGCACAGACATCTTTGTTTCTGAGCTGTCTGCTCTACTTGGTCTACTATCAGAGATCCGAGTTGGAGCTCAAAATTTCTGACCTAATGGGGGCGTGTCTCGATGAAATGACGCCAGACAACTGCGACATTTCTGACTTTCTGAATCGGAAAGGTTAACTAATTATCTTTAAAATAATCAAAGTGACTGCTTGGAATTGCATTCACTCCCAAATTAAGTGTACATATGGGGAAAATTACAGACCACTTTTTTCTTTTTGAGAGGGAAAACTTGCCCAATCGGTGGCTGCCAAGTACTTCTTTGCTCGGATGGATGGATGGATGGATGAGTCCCACTGTGCCTTTGATAATTTCCATGGGTCTTCGTCTCCACTGACCTGACACGCCATCATTGCTTTTGACCTTTTTGACTGTAACTTATTCTGTCACAAGGTGTTTGAAGATTTTAACCAGGTCTGGCTTCTCTATTGCAACATTACTTCTTAGTCCAGACGTATAGAGCAGTGTTTCCCAACCCTGGTCCTTAAGTCCTGAGTGTTTTAGAAGTTTCCCTGCTTAAACACACCTGATTCAGATGACTGCAGTTCAGCAAAAGCCTGTTAATAAGCCACCAACTGAAATCAACTGTGCTGAAGCAGGGAAAAAACTAAAACATGTAGGGCAGTGTGCCTTGAGGACCAAGGTTGTGAAAACACTGGTATAGAGAACAGAAGTGGAACTTGATAGAAATTCCTGCAGCTCTTTTAGTGTTCCTGTGAGATTTTTGGTCGACTCTGTTCAGTTTCCTTTTTTTTTTCAATTTTCCTTTGACAAAGCATGTCCTATATTGTCTATATTGACACCTACCCTATATAATGCTGCAGATGTTTTTCTGTATTCTACTGACCGATGCCTTTTCCACAGCTATAGCGTTGTCCTACCAGGGCCTTACTTCAGGGTAACTATCTCTGATTGAGGTAAGGTGTGAACTAACACATACCTGACAGCCTAACAACAATGTTTCTGATCATTAAATGTGTTATTCTAGGCCTTAACGTAAGCAAAACCACAAGGTAACAGATCAACAGCTCAAAGCATGCAATGTTACACAGAAAACAAGTAATCTGATCATGTGTTCGATTCATTTCCTTCCGGGTGCAGCCCGGCTTATCTCTGTGACTTTATGCACATGATGTAGTACACTCATCTCCTTCATATTTCTTGTTGTAGATATAAACCTAAAGAACTCCAAGTTGAAGAAAATAGCACACTAATGAGAAAATACATGAATGAATGGGTCAATATTTAGGAAAGTGAGCCTCTAAATAAGGAACATTGCAGTTGTTTTCTATGAATTAGTGCAGCCACGCCGTTTCTCGTTAACAGTCATGCCATTAGTAAACTAAGTGAATTAAAAATGACCTTTGCTGTTTAGTAATCTACACTGAGACTCTTCAGCTGGACAGGGTGTCAGATGTTTCACTGAGATGCTGCATTTCCCTACAGTTTAATCAGTATTCAATCTTCGCAGTAATCTATGTGCATACTTTAGGCTGCATAGAAGAAACCTTGCTTTCGCCTACCGATGCAAAATCACACTGCACCACCTCCTCCTCCAGCAAAGATGAGGGGAACAGTCTTTCAAACGAGCCGTCACACTGTCAGCGTGTGCTGCAGACGCCGAGCTGGAGCCGAGACTCCAGGAAGCAAAGGTGTGAGATAGAGAAAGAGGTGTGAAATAAAAACAAGCACTTTACAGCCCCAACTTCCTCTGGTAGGTGATGTGAGTGGGGGGGCGGTGTAGTTCAGAGACCAAGGGCAACAACAGCAACAGGAAACATGACAATACAAATTGCTAAAGCTGGTGGAGTGGTGAGCGTTAGCATAAAAGCGACGGCCTGGGAATATCCTGAGAGCTCCCGATTCACAGTGTTTGGTCATCAATCCCAATCTGAGGTCGGCTGAGGTGAAAGGATAGCATAAAAGTAAGAGGAGGCCTCAGCAGGATGCCGACACAGCCTCCAAACCGTGGTTCACTGCCTACCAGAGACAATTTACACATAAAGGACTACGCTTTTATAGATAAAGATAAGATAAAACAAGCTCTTTGGTTACACTTTCTATGTTGAGTGCGCTGGTTAAACTGAAGAAATGATGGGAGGAAATAGTTGAAAGAATCACGGCATAAAATGAACCTTCCTTAAGGAGGAAAGTGAGAAATATACTTCAGACTGATAAAAAGTTGTACTTTTCTAAAAGAGAAATCTTAATCTGTTTTTTCTTGCATCTCGGTGAGTGGCCTTATGTAGCCAGCAACACAAACGAAAACAACAATAGAATAAAGAGAGATATTCAAGTCACTATTTAGAACTTGTGTGGGCTAGAAATGACTAAATTAAGGTTTGCTATACGCCCTGTGCTGGTAACAAAGTCAAAATCTAGCTTCAAAAGCACTACATCAAATTTGAAGAAGCATTTGGAGTTGCAGCACACTCCAGTTAAAGTTACAGAGAAACTCCCAGCAGGTAGTGCGAAGTAGAGAGTTGCAACTAAAGCAGGAAGTCCCCCACCACATGCACAACAGCTGGAGTTTGGTGCAGAACAATTAAGTGTTTCTATTAAAACATTATTTATGTAAGGTTAAGTCGAGAAGGATGGTCTGTATTTCATTTTTTTTATTAAAACAATTTCACTGTTTGGTTTTTCAGTTGAAATATCAGGAGAAATACTGTTCACATTTCCGTAAAAACATACTTCAAATAAATGGAATCAGGTTAATACAACCTCAGATGAAAAGCAAAAACCTAAATAAAAAAATAAAAAAAACTTAGCCAGAAGATGAAAAGCATTAATTAATTACTACTTTTTATGGGGTTTTTTTTTTAGTTCTGACAGCTTCTCATTCAAGAATAGGTCTATGCCAAGATGGGAACACATTAGAAGTAGCCAAGGAGAATTAGCTGTTGCTGTCCATTTATCTAGGAGTTTTTATAAGACCCATTTCCAAACTATTTGAAGTCCAAGTTTCTACATAGAGAATGATGACTGTAATTTTCGGACTATAAGATGCTACCTATTACAAACATATTGGACCTTTTGATTCATACAACGATGCAGGTAATTCATAGATTTTCACCGGCTAACGGCCTCCGGGGTGCACAGCAGCAGGACGGACAAAATAAGAAAAATGTGGGGCAAGATTATGGGCAGAAGAAGACACCATCAGTAGTTTTCATGAACACCCTCTCATCGTTGAAAACACATGATGAAATGTAGATAATGTAGCTTTTAAAGGTTGAATATGGAACATTTTATTAGCTACATTTAAAAAGTAATAAAACATCCACATGGCTTTTAAAGGAATTCACAATGAAAGTAAAACCTTTCCTTAAAAAATATTAGATTTGAATTAAAATATAATAAAATTTACATTTAAAATGGGCACAACGATGATGTTATGTTTACATCTACCAGCCAGTAGCGGACATGAGTTGACATATACGGTCTCTATAATCCAAGTATATGGTCAGCACAGCTGATGGTGAAGTCAGCAAGTCAAGCAGCTGCTTCATGCATTGTCCTAACGTAGCCGGGTATATTACAATATTGAAAGATATTTTTCTACGGTTTGGCCTGTCTCCCACACAGATTTTTCGCACCAAAAACAAATCTTTTCAGTATCAGCGTGTGGACGGATGAAAAACAGAGTTTTAAGAGCCGTCACTATCCTTGACAAACAAATGCTCCAACATCACTTGAGCGACCTGTGTTTACTCTCAAAAAACGCATTTATGCCCTCAGAGCTGGTTTGGTATCATCCATTGTTAAAGCACGTCTTTTTTGTTTGCTTTTACAAGCTCTATCACTGCTGAGTGCTGAAGTTAGATAAAAAGTTAATCAGAGCGGATCGGATTCGAAGTAACTACTGCCCCCTACAGGTTTGCCACTTCTATGAATGGGCTGAAAAACGCATTTATCCGGTTATGTGTGGATGGAGATTTTTTGTTTTAAAGGAGCGGAGAAAAATCTTCGTTTCGAAGAAAAACCCAGCTATGTGTGGACATGGCCTAAGATCCCCGGAGATATCGTTATCTGTGTTAGAAGAGGAGTGGCCATAGAAGAACAGAAACTAGAGTAGGTTTATGGGAGGCCTACACTAGATGGACCCACATAAAACATTTCCACAGCATCAACCACACGTGGAAACTGAGATTGTCCTTCTAGATCAGTAAGCTAACTCACGAACTAACTTAGCTAAATTAGCTGTCACTTAAACTTCTCTAAAGTACTTTCCCCAATGGAAGCGGTTCAGGTCGGTCACTGGGCGTATCGGCAACGAACCA
Source organism: Apricaphanius iberus (assembly GCA_028564705.1). Classification (NCBI taxonomy): domain Eukaryota; kingdom Metazoa; phylum Chordata; class Actinopteri; order Cyprinodontiformes; family Aphaniidae; genus Apricaphanius; species Apricaphanius iberus. The sequence continues at coordinate 822,198 of JAPXFQ010000014.1, read as the reverse complement.
GGCAACCCAACAGTTGGAATTATGTTTTTGTTGTTGTAATTACAACCCAGAAAAACTAGATGTCGGTATCATGCTCATGTTCCATATACAACCTTAAAGTTAAAGGGAAACAAGCAGCTGACCAAAGAAGGAAATAGAGCTATTTGCAGGTAAGCTTGAAATTAAAGAATCAATGGTGAAATGTTGGAGGAGGCAGCAAGAAGAACTGAGTCATTGTAAAAAGATGACAAAAGCTTTCAGAGGACATAAAGACACTAAAGAAGACAGCTTCAGTTATTTTCCAACTGGGCATGTTACTGTCATGTTGGGTTCATGCGGTATAGTCGATTTTCAAGCAGGGCTTGAAATGACAAAAAGCACATCTAAAATTTAAACTAAAAATATCTTCATTGTATCGTTTTTTGCTATTTAAATATCCCATGTTACAACATAAAAAAGTGCCGCTTATATTCAGGTGTGGCCTATATGTGTACAAAATGGATTTTGTTTTGAAAATTTGCTTGTGTGGCTTATATTCAGGTGCGCTCAGTCTAAAAACTGATGATGACAGATTACAACCCATGCCCTCAGTGGGCACCCTAGCAAATTTCTGCAGGACTCACTCTACAGGCCATGCCAAGGCACAACTAAAGTTTTGTGTCTATAAGCTTTTTAAAGACTGGATGGAAGAGCCTCAAATTTTTTTAAAGAAAAAAACTATGAAACACATTAATAAGGACCAAAGAAAATGTACCTAAATCTGCAGTTTTGCCTTCAGACACCTACTGCAATGACTCATATCTTATAAGGTTACAACAAGACAATCTTCAGTCTTTCACTTTCATGGTCAACACTGCAACACAGCCTTCAGACACGAGCTATTACTCCAGACATTTGATTTTATTTGATCTGGGAAATTAAAATCTCATTGACCTTAATAAGGGAAACCTGGTAAGAACACCACAAACACCACGTCTGTGAGTGTCTAAAATTACAGCTGATTTGGTCCAAATGTAAAGCCTAAGGCTGCATGAAAATCTTTGCTTTCTGTGTTCTTGAGCCCTTTTTTTATTTGTTTTTTTAACTAAACTTAAATGACAAACTGTAGTTTACCGGCTGAGAGAGCATTGTGTCAATATAGGTCTGGCTCTGTTGAGTGTCCCTCACTTTTGTCTGGTTAATCATTTGTGTTGTCAAGATGAAAATAATATTGCCAAGAAGAAACAAAAAAGAAACATGAATGGCAATTTTTGTCGCAATGTTACAGTAATCAAATTAGGTCATTGAGAGGGTTTGTTTGCTCATGGTTCATGGAAGAATGTTTATCAGCACATTGCATCAGGATCAGAGCTGAACAATAATGTCCTGCAAACAGGAGGCTAAAGGCTCTAGGGAGAAACGATGGCCTAATAGCTGAACACTAAAAACTAGAAGCAACACATGTTGGTGATCACGCCTCATTATCATGAATTATTTTTATGGTTAAAAAAAACAATGGCTTATTTATCGCAACATTGACACTTTCATATCTGCAAACATCCAAAACCAAAACAATTGATATTTTTAATATAGTTCCCCTGTTATTCCTATGAGAGCAGCAAAACATATGAAGATATTTTAAAGATGAAAAAACTTAGTTACGTTAAGGTTTTTTTTTAAGAGCTGTACAAAGGACTCCCACCTAGACGTGGTTCAGTTTTTACGGCTCTTTCCTTTGGAACGTGGCTCTGACTTATTGATGGACATTTCACAGACTTATTAACAATACTAATCTAAAATATTTCAAGGGGAATTTTAGCTTTAGAAGCTCCAATACTTGGGCACAATGCTTTTGGCTGTTTTTTACAAAGTAGCTAATCCAGAAACACAACTAATTTTCCTTTGTGCTGATTGGCTGTACACCCAGTAGTTGAAATGTGAAAGATTTGTTGTTTGAACTATAAGAATATGCAGTTATAAGTGTTACTAGGGGAGGTTAAGTATTTGAGGAGGGTGTGGTCTCTAATCGGCATGAATACTGGAGATGTTCTAACATCAGTGGTCTGAATTTCTTCCTTTTGCCAACATGAAGCTCCATTTCAGACCTAATTAGTCTGAAGGTATTTTGGTGGCAGAGGTAAGGAGAAGGTGGTTTAAATTTATTTGCCATTTCTGTCCAGAACAAAGCATCCACTGCACATCCTATCTGACAGGGGAGAACCTTCACAAACGTCCATCATACTCCTGAGAAAGTTTAGCTTCTCCATATGCTTTAGTTTGAGTTTTTCTCCAAACTCAATTCCCTCCAAACTCAATTCCCTGCATCAGCTACAGAAAGAAAATAGACCAGAAAATGGCTGAGTTTAAAAATGTTTTAAAATATTTTAAAAATATTTACTTTGAATGTCATCTGGCTTGGTACTGCCCACATTAAAGAAGCATTATTTTGGCCAGGGAGCAGAGCTGTAGCTACACGAAGCTAACAATTAGCAACTTTATAACAAGGCAAAACACTTTTGGTATTTGTGGAGATGACACATCAAGGCTACATTTCTCTTACTTACGGAAGAGTTGAAGAACTGGTTGTTTTTTTTTTATGGAGCACCAAGCTCGTTCAGAGATCTGTTCAGTCACTTTGAGCTCAGTGATTTCAGAGCCATGAACTTAACAGTACTGGCTTTGTCTCGAAGCTGTATTTATAACCATGATCTGTACCAAAAGGAACCAAAAGCTCCAGAGCTACTGTAATAAAAAAAAAAAAAAAAAGTATCCAATCTTCCACTTTTTAAAAAATGTGTTAAAACTTGCCATGACAATATAATTTACTACCTCAGCTAATATGCTAATCCGTTGAACACATCCACTCAGAGATGTAACTTATTAAACGATCCACAAACCTAACCTAACCTTCAAACCACGAAGTATAATATCAGCAGCTAAATCCCCCAGTAGCTAAATCTCCTGGCCTACGGAGCTCACCGTGAGCCTTTCCGCTCGTCAGCGTTGGCTGAATCCAAACGGACTATGACCGCAGATCAGACGAGACGACCCACTGAATTTAAGCATAATACTGAGTGGTGGTATAAAAAACAAATAAGGTTTAGCTCAGACTCCCTGTCCAACTGGTGGGCATGTGGTGTACAGTAGCTTGCCCGGTGTAGCTATAGAGACCGAATCATCCTAATACATGCCCGGTCCAGTCATTCTTGGGAATGCAGCCTAAACTGTGTGGTAAACTCCATCTAGGGCTAAATGCGACATGATTTTTGTTTCACTTTTGTTGCACTTCTCTTATTTTAGTAAACGAAGATGGTGTTAATCAGAGTTGTGTTGCAGCCAATCAGAGAACAGAGACGTGTTTCTCCCCACCCCCTGGAATACACTAAGAAAAAGAAGTGGAATATTTTTTTTCTTCACACAAAAAGACTCAAACGGCATTCATTCATGCCAGGAAACATGGAAAAAAAACACAAAAACACCAGGAAATGAGACCTTTAATAGAATGAGAAAAACAAGAACCTCATAACCATTTCCTAATGAGTATAATAATAATACATATTTACTTACTAATTTTTGGTTTTCTGAGGTTGCTGTGGATTAATCTGCGCTGTTTAACAGGTTTTAATTCCCATAATCGTCCATATCAAGGTACAGGGTTCACCATCTCCATGTGAAGCAGCTAAAACCTCTGATAATTGACTCAGCAATGTCATAAACCGAACAGACTCGCACACAACCAAGCCTTCCAAGTAAAACTAAGCTGCCTGAAGGGAATAAGAAAGACAGAAGAAACGGTAAACAACCTCAGTGTCACAGTCATAAAAGATAACAGCGCTATTTTTCTCATTAGTTCTTCATTGTAGGTGGAACATCACAATTAGTTATTTTCTCTGAGAGCAAACATAAAAACCAGGATTAAGACAAAATTGCAGATGTGATACCTCCATAATGTTGCGAAACAAAATAAAAAACCTGAAAAGTTTTTTAATTGCATGTTTTTTTGAATAGGCCTTTCTGAATCAGAACGCTGGTTTAATAAAACTTCCACTTAAAACCTGCTCTGGATCAAGCTGCCTTAATAAATTACAAACCAATCTCTAATCTGCTTTCTGATCTACAATATACTTATGTTTTAGAGCTCATTCTAGCACTGAAACAACACTAGAGAAAGTCACAGCAGATAATTTCATCTGCATAGGGACTTTAGGTATCCCAGCTAATTATTTGAGGGAAAATTACCAATCTGGCGCTAATTTCATATCCTGCATTCCTGCAGTGCTACTGACACCTTTGAAAATCCATTATGAAGCTTGATGATAACCTTAGTGGTGGGAAAAAGTTTGCGAGAAAGACAGAGGAAATTTAGATTTTCTTTTCCTCATCTTAATGTTAAGGAAGTTTTGCCTCCCACAAAGAAATAAAAGTGGTCTCCAACGGAGCTGTGAATATGAATGGATACAGAAGGATGACCCGCTCACTTCTCTACACACCCGCTCTGTAATTATGTCCTTTGTGTTCTCTTCCTGTCATAGAGAAAGAAAACCTTTCAATCTCAGTCACGCTGTTGACCTAAATTTCTATCTGATTTTCAGCTGAGTGCTTATCTTGACCCCGTCTGGCCTTAAGTACATAAACACACACAGAACACACACTGTAAGTTAAATAAAGGTTAAAAAACACTTCCAGAAATGTTAAACAGGATTCCTGCGTTCTCAGATTACAAAACAGGCTCTGATTTTTAAGGAGAAAAAAACCTTCAACCCTTATTTCAAATCTTTAATTTAGTCAACAATTAATAAAAGTAAGAACTATTGTCCACATTTAAAGTCACAGAAAGACAAATTATTTCTTCATTTTCTAGTGGTGGTTTGTTCCTATGTGGAAAAAAGGAGCCAATTATCAGAAACACAGTTGATTAGGTGAAAAAAAACACCTAAAATGTTTGAGTTTTTTTAAAGGGTAAGATAAATAAATAAGATGACCAACAGATTGTAGCTAAAGTTGGTTTACACACAGCTTCCACCCAAGAAATGATTGACAAATTATTAGCTGCAAGAAATCCCTACGTAACTCACGGCTTCATTTCGGAACGGTTCCAACATGCTCTGTCATCTGTAGTACCTTAAATACAATACTGTGTGTAAGGTTGTCTGGGGGTGGCACCACTTACGCGTCCGATGGAAAGCAAGCCACTGAAATCTTGTGTCGCCCCCAACATGGAATATTTTAATCAACAAAAGGGAGTAATCAGATTTTTGTACAAAACACGTTTAAAATCCTCCAAAATATCAAACCCGGGTCTCAAACTTGGTCTAAAAAAGGCTCGGAGTCTGGATGTAGTCATGGACTCAGACCTAAACCTTCAGAAAAATACATCAGGGACATTTCTACTATCAGAACTTCAGTGTAATTTTACCAAATCTTTTATTCCCCTCCTTTCAGCCATGTATGTCTCCATACACAACTGGCCCTTTAAGGAATCAGCTAAGACGTTTGCATATCAGGACTCTCTCGGCAGTTAGTAGCATCAACTATCAGCACCAAAATGTGCCCACAGCAGCAGAGAATAACAAGACAGCGACATAGAGGAAGTAGGGATTGTTGCGGCGTTTCTGTTTGCTATATTGCTATAAAATGCTTCATGAGCAAGTCTTCTAATTTCATAAACCTATTTGTTTGGCGACGCCTGCTCATTTCCCTCTAAATTACAATCAATCAGCGTGAGTTAACCACGGCTTCCGCAAAGCGACACTAGTGGGCTGTTTCAGAGTACATTTCTGAAGTCACAACACTAGCTTCCCGTAGCTCAAAAATAGACTAAGTTTATAAATCACTGTATTTTTTTTACATTTTTTTTGTCCCCCCCCCCTAATTATTTATCACCCAGTGTAACTACCTAATTCCAGTCCTGGGCATTGCTCTCCCTCTGCCAACCCCGGGAGGGCGCTGCACTGAGCTCAAGCCTCCTTCTTGCCTGAGGCGTGAGTGGGCCCTTCTTTTCACCTGAAGGAGCAGGGTTTCCCCAGCTTGACATAGCGCGTGGAAGGATCACGTTATTCCAGCCAGGTCCTCACCAACCCCTCAGGCGCCCTGATCAGCCAGGAGGAGGCAGAATACAGCCCAGGACTGGTGCATGTTTTTGTGGGAGTAGCTCAGATTAGCTGCTCAAGGGATTTTTTAGCAGGAAAACACATTATAGGTCTCTTATTGTATCAACCGCCCCATACCACTCAGGTCTTTTGGTTCAAGTCTACTCTGCATCCCCAGAGTTAGAACCAAACATTGAGAAGCAGCATTTACTTCTTATGCTCATCTAATTAGGAACAAACTTATGGAAAACTGTAAAACTGCTGAAACACTGAGCTCATTTAAAGTCCATATTTGATTGATAACAACTGGGACATTATTAATTGTAATTATTTCTGTTACTAGCCACTGAAATTTTATGGGTATTTTTTGTTTCTTTGCTTGTAATATAAAGAGTTTCAAATTGCTTGCTGCTAAAAATGTGCTATTTAAACAAAATGATTGGTCTTATTAGAAGACAGGCTCATCAGTTCTGAAATGCTGGGGTTAATTGTCATAGGTTATTCTCAGTGATAAAAACAGGATGTGAGTCAGTCTGTCTTCAAGAACGCTGGTCGAAAATAAAGTGTCTGCATAGGTCGCTCAAATTTGTACCAATACCGCAACACTCTACAACAGGTTAAATATATTAATAGCATACAAAGAAAAAAATCATGACACTTGAAGTTCAACAGGAAATAAATATATTCTTATCAGTTCTTTGTGATAATATATTTGTCTTATACTCTGCAGCTTGAGGAAAAGATGGATTCTTCCCATTTATACAGAATAAACAATATATTTATATCCACTTATTTTTTATTTAGCTGTATCATAGTTTAAGTGATAACATTCAGTGGTCTAATGACTCAAAGGGGGTGAGACTCTGCATGGGACCTGTGAAGGTGGAGGAAACCAGCCAAATGAGGACAGGAAGTAGCACGAGGGCTGTTTATGTGTCTGAAAGGCACTGAGGGTGTCAGTCTTCTCATGGAGCATCTGTGAGGGCAAAACTCACATCAGTGTGTCTGTCAGCTCCACTGGGAAACATTATACAGTTCTTCAGTAAAACAGGCCCCAGACGTTCCAAAAACAATGACACATAACCACACAAAAAACACACTCTTCACTCTCACATCGAAAATGCTAAACAAGAATTAGCGCCCTTCCTTCCAGGAATGCATCCCAACCCCGAGCAGGAAATGATGTAAAACCTTTTAACACCAAGATTTATTTATGTCTGTTTATACAAATGAGTCTGTTTTGTACTTGGGAGGCTTTGGGTTGTTGCTGTTGTCTTTACATTGTTGGAATGGGATTTGCTCACAGTCTTTGCCGATGCAGTTTAAACATGATGACAGGATCAACATGATCAGGATCTGCAGCAGAACAGGGTTCCTACTAAAGGTGGGTAGAGTACCCAAAGATTGTACTCAGGGTTTCGAATTACTGCGATTTCCAAATTCACGTGTACACACCTAGATATTTATGGCATATTGGTCAAAAACAGTAAAAAATATATTTTTGGGTAGTTTAATAGGGTCCAAGCAAACAGAAATCAACAGGGGATCCACGTGCAGTCCAAAAGATTCTGCCTCTATTCAAGAACAACAACTCACAGAGTAACTTGGATCAGAAACGCAGCCGTTATGATTATGATGATCATCACCACAAAACCAAAATAATTGCTAAGAACTAATATCAGCCCAGTAGGCTATATTATTTTTAAATCAGTAGCGACCACAGGTGCGACAAGACCAATTTGCAATCCAATTTCTGTATTATTTTTAACAAACCTAGCTCTGATTTGATTGGTGATTTGCCCTATAATTTCAGCACAAACGCGTTCTGATATATGCATACTCGAGCAATATTAAAGGGGCTGCATCATGCTATTTTAAAGCTTTCAACTTCTGGGATAGACATATATATGATAAAATGTTACCGTTGGTGTTATATAGTATTTGTCCTGAAATTTAACCTGTATCTTGTAGTTAATGTTAGACCATGAAAAGAAATGGCTCGTTTCTCTATAAACCCACCTCCTGCACCCCAAGGCTACGCTACGCTCCCCTGCTCTGCTGCGCTTCAGAGCCGGGAGGAGATCACACTGAAACAAACAATGCTAAGCTTCATCACAAACAGTATCCTCACACGAATTTGAAAATCATGAAGCACGACAATGAAACTCTGTTACATTAAGGGCTAAGCCGTTTGGTTAATTTTATTTTTTGATAAAAATCAGAGTCAATAAAGCCTATCTCATTTGCTAAATCTCCAAGCTTTAGACATAGCCCAAACCAACACAGCTGTATCCACTAAGCAAATCTTTCCAGCCAGGTATATAAAAAAGCAGTGGGTGTTGTTTGCACCCGTTTACTGAACAGTCTGAGATGCTACAGATCAATTGATTAACCACACACTGCTGTTATAAGATCACATAAGCAGCTTGATAAATGGCTAATATACATTAGCATTAGCATGTAGCCACATACTTCTTTGTCCATCAGGTGTCTTTGTTCTATGATCCAGCAGCTGTTTTTTAGGAATGTAGAAAATCCTGTAATCCATGCAGCCAAACAGGCGTTTTCACATAGAAAGTAAAAAATCCACACAAAAAAAAGTGTTTTAAGCTGCCAAAAACCGAAGCTGCCATGAACTGTGAGAAGGACAAGGGTGTGTTTGAAAATCTACCAGGGGTAAGCGGCTCTGCCTGCAAGGGTTGTGCAGACACCTCTAGCACTCAACTTTCAACCAGTGATGTCACTAGTTGAACACTCAGTCGATTTCTAGGAGAGGGAGGGGCAGCTGCTCAGAGAGCAGAATTCAGGAGGATTACTCAGACATTTGTGAATTAAGCCAAAAACCACCCTGATGGGTGTTTTTTTATGAGAAATTTGTATTACCAGATGGTTGAAAACTCCAAAAACTTGATTTTGCATGATATAGCCCCTTTAAGTTTCTTCAGTCTTTCTGGCTGGGGTTTTCTAAAAGCTATTTTGAATTGGAAATACGTCTCAAAGACATATTTGGGTTTTGTGCATTAAATAAGCATTCATTTTATCTTCTGACATTTCAACTCCTTTTTTATAAAGCCAAACTGTCTCAATGCTATAACATTTTTAAGTTATTCTATAATTCATTGCTGATTCTTAATTTATCCATTGCACACCAGTTATGATTTTGGCAAGCAGCAAACTTTTTACATTCATACCGTTCCTCCCAACTTTCCAGTAAATAGCCAGATATTCCTACATTTCCACTCATTCCACTACTGTTGTATTTAGGTTAAAAGAAAGGCTGCACGACCCGATCCAGGAAGAATCATTAACTGCCAGGGTCCAAGGTGCACTTACGTATAAAACAAGTGATGGAGGGGAAAAAGTCCCCACTGGTTATGGGGCCTGAGATGCGCCAGGCCAGAGGGCAGCCAAAGACCCAGCCTGACAAGTAGACGTAAACATACAGAGACAATCATACGTACGCTACCTCTTCATGCACACACATTCTTACTAACACAGGACACCTGAAAAAAGTACGCTGTACACTCATTCATACACCCCATACATACACTATACTCCTAGGCTCAGGGACAGACACCCCCAATAGAGCAACCTGCCCCTGGCCTGCACCAGGGAGACAAACCCCCTTGCCACTGGGATGGGGACAAGCAGACCGCCAAAGCCCCCACCCCAGTAAGAGTAGCCCACCAGCCCAGGTCCCCAACCAGACAGACTCCAACCCCTGATGGTCAAACGAACAGTGGTGTGGGAAGACCCCCAGCTTCACTCCCCCCGCTCGAATGTGGTGTTGTTGCGTGTTGTTCTAATGTGCACTTAAAACAGAGGGGTGGGACATGGGAATGCTGCCAGGCACCCCCATCTCCCACACCGGACCCTCAGTGTCTAGCTGCAGTTAAGCAGTGGACACAGGCACCAGAGGTGAGGCTCTTTAAAAGGCTCCGCCTGCAGCGCTGAGGTGTATCCACCGCCATGTCCCTACATGTGTGTGTCTAATGTGAATGTTGCGAGTGAAAGTGTCTACGTTTTACAATTAAAATTAGGACCCGGGCCGCCACCGGGCAGCCGAGAACGGAAACTCCTCCCCGCACCGCAGTGACGTGCCCACGCCCCAAGGCCCTATGTGAATGGTATAATGAAGGAGCAGGTGGACAGAGGTGTCTGGGGATGGGGAGGAAACGACTGGGGTGACACAATGCCATCCCCAGGGAGCCAGCTCCCCTGCTGACAGTTGTGTGTAAAAAAGGTGATGTCCTTCAGGAAACTAAGTGTCTGGTGTACTTTAAAAAAAAGTTTATTCTTTATTCTGTGAATTTTATCACAGTGGGCAGAGCATCTAGCAATTTTACTCAAGTAAGAGTGGCAACACTTCTTAGTATTAATTAATATTAAAAAGCATGATGTAGTAAAGCTACTATTATAAGCAAATTTTTTCCATTTCCTGAAATAAACCAGATATTTAAGATAATCTCGGATAGAGGGAGGGATGTATGGACGGAAGGATGGATGGATGGAGGGATGGATGCTCTGTTTGGATGCCTCGTATTAAATCCACCGACTTCCAGATGAAATAAGAGACCACATATTCCTCCTGGGCTGAATTCAGATCGTCAGACTCATGTTAAAAATTGGTGATGATGTTATGCATCGATTACAATAGCTATGATCAAGCTGCATCAGCCCTCTGCCATCCAATGGACATCTGTATTGCACGTTCTCTTTGCTCATAGAAGCTGTATTCAAGGCCAGTAAAAATATTTTTCAACATGCAGTATCTTTATTTTAATAGCCGGGCAGTTCATCAGCCATTGAGCAGAATCCTTAGTGTTTTACCTTTCCTGAGGAGGTGGGCTGGCACACTGGAGGTGAAGTCTGAAGCAGAGTCTCTGACATCTTGGTCTTCATCCTGCAGCAATGTGAACAGACTTTTCCACAGTGACACGGTGCTAGGAAAACCTAGAAGCAGAACACAAAGCCCCGACACTGTGACGCTGAAAGGCTTTCAAGAAAAGCTGCTTTGATGTGGACTCACCCATCGGCAGGTGAGGGTTCGTCATCAGGGTGGATGAGCAGCTGACCAGAACCTTGGCAACCATCAGCTTCACCTCCACAGGCTGCTCCTGACCAGAACATGAGCACACCAGAGCCCCCCACTGGGCTAAACATGCCACTGCACCAGGATCCTACATGAACAAAACAAATAAGAACCTGTTATGTTTGACAAACAAATGCAGCCACTAGATATTATGTTTTAAGGAGTCTCAATCTCTGCAGCAAATTCTGGTTTTTACCTGATGATCAGAGCTCACCAGCTCCACCACCAGCTGGGAGGCCAGCGTCAGTGCAGCAGACAGGAGCTCCACGCTGAAACAGAAAATAAAACATCTGATTTCAGCATTTATCCTCAACTCAGCTCCTTTATTTCTAATGGCGAGAGGTAGCGGTTAGACATTCAGGTTATAATGTGTCCAAATTGCTCCAGTCAGGATTGAGGTCCCTAAAGACACCATGTCAAGTTTTCTTTAGAGGTAACTTTTAGTAAGATAATTGAATTTCTACATGGCACACAGCAAATTGTACTCCTTACATGATAAATAATCAATTCCTAGCTGACATTGAGTGAGCAGTTTTTTTTGTGGTTTTTTTTGAGGAACAGATTAAAAAACAAATTGGTCGACTTGGAAACGTTCAAATTAGGCAGTAAACGCTAAACGCTCTACCTCACCTGCTTTTAGCATTTATTAACATAGAAAGTAATCCATGACCACTTCTTCTGTTTCTAATTTTTGATGGTACCGTGTCCAATTTAGGACAATTTTAGATTAAACGGCCTCAGACCAAACTTTATAAAGCTCACTGACATCATCTAATGTAATCACTCAGAATTACAAGGGGTGATGCCCCATGAGAGGAGCAAGGAAACTGAACTGAGCAACTGAATTACCAAACATTATAGTTTTTTTGGAACCACCAACCTCTCTTTGGAACCCCTTTGGAACCAACTAACAGAGGTTTTGCTTCAGCCTAAAATTATTTTGGATTTGATCAATATTAAAATATTTTTATCTCCATCTTATTTTGATCATTCTTACAGAAACAATATGAGATCGGCAGAGGTGGGTAGAAACAAGTTACATGTACTTGATGAACTTTTTGGAAAAATAATTACTTTTAACAGTAGCTTAACTACACCGTACTTTTTACTTATACTTATTTTTTATTTTTTGTACTGCTACAATTAGCTCCTATTTTTAACACTTTTCCACCAGAGGGGGAAAAAACTGACCAAAATGTTATTTTATTTATAGTTCTTTCAAAAATCAAAACATTAAAAAGGGAATTAAAGCTTGCATATTGACCCTGACATTTCACATAAGATTCACTAAAATGTCCCTAAGTAGCCGACGGCGCCTGCGTCACCAAGTTGCTCGCTGCTACTTTCTACTGAGAAAAGCTGGATGACTTTGGCTTTGAGTTGGTACCCTCTGCAATTTTTAAAGGGGAATTTTAATATCAGCTTTGTTAATTTCCAACAGTATCACAAATTCTGCACATAAAAATGTTAAATATATTGCTGTATATCCACCAATTACACTATGAGTACTTATTCCTGATGCTTTTCAGTCTGATACAGTTTCTTCTGAGGCCGTTTCATCTCAAGGTTGACAAATGTTTTCTTGAGACCTGATGCCTTTTTATCTAAGATCCGATGTCTGAGGCTGTTTTTCCTGAGGTCTGATAGATGCTTTCCTGATACATCTATCAGGAATGATGGATAATAACTTAAAAAGTGCTTTGACTAGACCCTGATTCTATTTCTTGAGATCAGTCTGAAGTATAATTAAAGAACAGTGTCCATAAATGAAGGTTATAGGGTTCATTAGGACTTTCCTGCAATCGTTTACATACTAATAACTCCACTTTTTTACCTTACTGTCCACAAAAGAAGTGTGCTGGTACTCGCCATGACATTTCGAGCCACAATAGCCCGAGTGCCATTTAATCACACGGCAGACAAGGGCAACCGGCAACCCAATCCCATCCCTCCTGGGCTCTAATCATAACCCTGGGGCCAGGCTGAAGGGAAAGTGGATCCCTGTGTGCAGAGATTGTGGCCAGGAAAAGGCTTCACACGGCTTTGTAATCCAATCCTCATTCAAGCCTGTATTCTCTTGTCAGGGGTGAGAAAAGTACAGACATTGCTTCTCCAAAAAAAAAGGTGTGTGCGCTTGTGTGTTCGCCAGTGGATGTCAAAGAGCTTACCGTCTAAGCACAGACACAAACTAGAACACCAAGTGCCAAATGAGTTTGCGGTAAAAGACGGAGGAGTCATGACTCACGACTCCTTCATAAACTATGACGAAAACACTACCTCATGCCGGGCAGGTGTGAATAATCTTACAGGAGGATAATGGTGCAGATGAAGGCCTTTGAGAGCATAAATATCAGCTTTCATCCACAGAAAAACTTCCACGCCTTTGATTTTATTTTAAATGGTCCCCTCTGTGGCTGGGGGACAGTAGGGTAACCACAGAGCTGCTGCCAAGCAGGAACACAAAGATTATAGAGAAAAGAGAAGGAGTGGCCAGGTGAAGCCAGTGACCCTGTGTGTCCCATCCTGCATAGAAACCTGAGGGCCGACAGGTAAGGGCAGCCATACCTGCAGATAGAAGCTGTAATCCATCACAGCTAAAAGCTGAGAGGAGGCAGCTTTGATGCTGTTTGGACTGCATGTCTCACTTAAATAAGGAAGAAACCTATAGTGTTATGTCCTGTGATACGCTGCAGCACTGCGCCCAGGCTGTCAGTACGCTAACAGAGTAACAGCCCTGTTGAGGTGGTGTTGGTGACACTAGGAGTTTTTTTTGTTTCGAAAACTGATTTCAGTTAGGTAAAAGGGTTTTGCCATTGTTCTACTTACAATTATATCAAGTTTCAAATTTTTCAAAAAACAGAACCACACAGGAGTTTAGGCTGTATAGGTCCTATTGAGCAAACTGAATTACCAAACATTATAGTTTTTTTGGAACCACCAACCTCTCTTTCGAACCAACTGACAGAGGTTTTGCTTCAGCCAAAAACTATTTTGGATTTGATCAATATTAAAATATTTTTAGCTCTATCTAATTATGATCATTCTTACAGAAACAATATGAGATCAGCAGATGTGGGTAGAAACGAGTTACATTTACTTCTTAGAAAAATAATTACTTTTAACAGTAGCTTAACTACACCGTACTTTTTACTTGTACTTATTATTATTATTATTTTTTGTACTGCTACACTTAGTTCCTATTTTTTTAACACTTTTCCACCAGAGGAAAAACTGACCAGTTCTTTCAAATACCAAAACATTAAAAAGGGAATTAAAGCCTGCATATTGACCCTGACATTTCACATAAGCTTAAGGTTTCTCAATTTTTATATTGTTTATACTGCAGAGATGTATTACAATCTGATTTCTCACAGGACCCTACAAACGTTTCACAGACACCGATGAGAGATGAATGTAAGTAAATGTGCCCTGTCTGTTTTATAGATCAGTGTTTTAAGATACTGGATTGAGAAAATTCATATATTATCAGGGCTAGAACATAGGATATTATACATTTTGTGTGGTTTTACCGACCTGTGAGTAAAGTTCTTAGCCAGAGTAAGAAGGTGCATCAGGACCTCCTTCTGGGAAAAAGTATTCGCACCATCCTTCCACAAGAGTTCACCGCTGGAGTTTAACACACACGACACCTGCAGAACCTAAGAGTAGCAGAGGGAGGAAGATAAACCAGTTTTTATTTATCTTTTCCACCTCTAGTATGCATCTTTCTTCTGAACTTACACTCCTCTTACAATTATTTTTCAACGTTTCTATGGAGCTTCCATTAATCATAATGAACAATGATCATATCCCCAACTCCATTATCTTTCCGTTTGGTTTTCCAACCATATGCCCAGACATAGATTTAAAGAGGAGTAGCAAAGGCAAATAAGGTGGATTAGCAGTGCCTGCGAAGAACTCATGGTGTCATCCAGAAAATGTTACTGTGGAGTATTGTTTCTGCTGCTTTGATATTGAGGTGTTAGCATGTCTTCAGTTATAGGCCTGTCCAGATTCATTGCCACAAGACATTGGAAAAACTAGGATGATATGAGAATTTAACTTAATCGAATCCTGAGCCAATTCATTGTCATCTAAAGGTAATTTACAAGACAAACTGATCTAATTCACACATAGAAACATGAAGTCGTTTCAATCCAACCATAAGAACAATTAAGATCCAACTAAATACATTTAAATTTAAACAAGGGGTCACTATAACCAAATATTTTCCCTATTTGACCCTTTTTTTTTAGAACAATGATGGAAAAATCTGAAGGCTGACCATTATTTTTACATATTAATATTCACACCTCTGACCACTTGCTGCAAATGTGCAGATATTTTTAACTAATGCACAGACTCCAATTGAATAAATCAATTATAGATTCTTAGACACTATAATCAATGCATTTCACTGACCGTGAGCAATCTGAAAAGTGACTGTGAACTCCAAAAAGTCCAATGTGTGCCAAACACTGGCGCCAGCTGCAGCTGCTTTCCTCCTATTGTTCACGGGTTCTGATTGCTTCAATTGGAGAAATGTTTCCTCATTTTAAAACTCTGGCTGAAGTAATGCTGAATTCCAGTGTCCAGTGCGGCAGTGGAGTTTGGGTTCAGCATCCATAACAACATCTAAACTCCCATGAGAAGTCATCGGTTTGTGCCAAAAACTGCAAAAAAATCAAGACAATGTCTCGGCAGTTGTCCTACTTTGATTTGGTTTATAGGTGCAAATATGCATATAGTATTGTTTTGGAGCCCGGTGGTCAAAGTCCTCTGTGCTAAACCTAATACAAGACGCTGATGTTTTAGTACTTAAGGAAAGCTAGCCATCGACTGACTTCGCAGCAATCCCATTTTCTGAACAAGCACATGGCCATAGTGGGAAGTAAAGACTCCCTTCAAAAAGCAAAAAGCTCAGGCTCAGTTTGATGTTGCATTTACACATAACAGGTAAAAAAAAAAAAAAAAACATTCTCAACACGTCTTAACAATATTTTTTTATTTAAAAAAAAGTAAAATGCAAGATTAATTGTATTGTGAAGTACCTTGGATTTGTAAATTAATCTACATTTGGAAAGGTACAAGGCATACACTTTCCTACAATTTTTTTGTAAACAGTTTTCTTTCGTTTTTGAGAAAATATTCGTTGTATTTTATCAGAAGCAACAACATATGGCTTACTCTTTCTTCAGAAGCACTTGCTGAACTTAGTCACAAACCCAGGTCCAATTTGTCAAGTGTGAGTCAATGATTTTCTATAATCCTATTTAATGAGATCGCATTAAAGTAAAAAAAAAATGCTAATATAAAAACAGTTGTTTCCATTTTAATTGTTTTGCATCTTGTTTTAAAAAATTGTTTTCTTTTATTTCAGAGTGCAAATCTGGATTAAGTGAACAAAATGTGTGCAGTTCTTCATATTGCGGTATCAGGCCGCACAAAATAATTCCAGGGTTGCACTTTTGATACCTCTGTGTAAGACATAATGTAATTTTGTGGTACTTTGCTGGCGGCTCTCTCCGTAAGGTTAGTTTAAATCCTGAGGGGAGCAATGGCAACTTGCTCTTTGTGCTACCATGTCCTTGTAGCAGGAGACGGTCGACTTCAGAGGATCCAGAAAATTAAATATTAAAGGTTGGCCAGTAAAGCTGAGCCTGAAGTGCAATTATCGATGAACAAGTGGATATTAAAAAACATAAAAAGTGCAGCAGCGTATCAACTGACAAAAGCAGGATTAAGAACAGGATCAAAGTGCGAGTCTGTTGGTAGCTTGTTCCTGCTTTCTGAACACCACCTGCAGGATAAAAAGTGGACTTTGGCTTCTAAAGGCTAGGATGGAGACCTGTTTATATATTCCCCCTCCCCCCCATCCAAACACACACAGTTCAATCTGACACAGCACTGAAAAGTAACCCTACAAACATAGTTGCACCTCCTCCTGTGTTTTTGTGTACGCGTGTGTGGTCTCACCTTTGCCAAAGACTGCTGGTGTGTCTCATGAAAAGCCATGTTGGTCAGGTTGGACAGTGTGGTTTCGTCGAGCCACAGAGGGCTCCTCTTCATCCCTTCCCCCTCCTCCTCTTGCAGCTTCCTCAGGATGCCCTCCAGTGCTAGTTCCCTCACCTCGTAGTGTGGGCTACGCAGCAGACTGTCAAGAATGGGCTTTCGCTGCTCAAAGCCTCTCCACAGATCAGGAATGTCTACACTTGCACTGAGGCCCACACGGGCGAGGCTGAGAAGGTACTGCTCCGTTCCGGGGACAAGGGAGGAAGAGTCCGGGGTGATCAGTTCTGAGGCCATGAGAATGGACAGTGCCTTCTGACGAAGAGAGTTGACCTCTGAATCTGAGAACCAAATAAAGGACAATGTTACCTGACAGTAAAAGTTACAACTTTAGAGTACATTCAAAGCAGTACATGAAATGAGGAAGGTAAAACACATTTTTAGACAAGCTTGATGAGCAGTATTTTAGGACTTGGCGCAATGCTGTTCTCGCCAATGTGTCGTCTTGTAGCTACACCGGCATCCATCGGCTGCTGCTGGAAAACACAAAGATCTATTTTCATCACTTTCCATTTGCATTTTTTTATCATCCATTAAATGGTTTTAGGAATAAATTCATCTCACAGTGTCCTGTATTTTAGGCCACGTCTAAACTAAGCCAGATAATGCCTTAAACGTATAATTATTTAGTCTACACCCCCCTATCGTCCACACTAACCCGGCGTCGTTTAAGGTCTGTGGCAGGATTACTATTAGCCGGGTAAGAGAGCCGCGTAAATCTTAATTCAACGCCTAAACGAGCTAGTGTGGACAGCTTCCCCGGATAATGAAAGGAAGTGGCATCAATGAATGCTGCGTCAATAACAATACGACACAACAGACAAAGATAACAGCGAAGAATAATAAATTGATCTCGTCGTCTATCCATACCAAAAACTCTCTCTTTTTCTGAGCAGCTATTGTTCTCTTCGGTTAACGGGACAAGCACATATGTACTGTGCTGTTGAGCTTCTTGTATATATTATAAAGGCGCTGGCGTCACGTAGATTATAAGCGTGTTTCGTGCGTCTTTTTGCGCATGCCCAGTATTTGCACAGGTCCGTATGGGATTGCGCAATCATGGGACCTTAAACGGACCTTAAACGGGGCGTAAATGCTCGTGTTGAGTGGATAACATTAGGCGTCTAACTCCCCGTATAACCTTATCGGCTTAGTGTGGACGTAGCCTTAGAGTCTTCAGTTTTTTTCGTATTTTGTTTCATTTTTTTAGAAAGTGGCTCAGTGCTTCTGTTCTCAGTTGTATTTCTTTCATGGAGAGTCGTTTCTGTGTGTACTTCTGTTAATTCTCTTTGTAAACACGTGTTTTTTACCATAGAAAGTGCCCCTTACCCTGTGGTTATTTGCTAAACGGTCTTTGTTTTCAAGACAGTCACAGAAAAAGCTATTGCTTCCATATTTTTTGTTTATTTCTTTATCAATTCAACCATGTTTTTTGCCATAGAAAGTGCACCCTGTTCAGTGCTTCTTTTTTGTTGCATCACTTTCATGGATTTAACCTTTTATGGCGTGACGCTACTATCTTCGTGAAGTCTTTGTGTGTTTTACCATAGGACACCTTATTTAGCTCTTCTTTTTTCAGTTTCATGGATAAAGCCGTTTATGATTTTATTAATTGTAATGTGTTTGTGAACTCTTGTGTTGTCTGTTGTGTTGTATTTTGTATTGTCTGTTGTGTTGTATTTTGACCAAAGAAAACAACAAAATCACAAAGTAAAAAAAGATTGTGAGCTAAGCAGATTCAAACCAAAGACCAACTCAAGATAGGTCAGAGTCTTATGCTTCTTTTCGATTTGTTTACAGGAAAGGCCCAGAGTCGCTCCAAACCAGGCACCTGTGATCACACACTCAAGATGTCCACACACACTTAAGTGTGCACTTCCACTAAGTATATACCGGTGGCAAGCCAGCTAAAGAGTAACTTAATGCTGTGCTAAAGCTTCACCCCTCCCTGCAGAATGTATTCGGGACTGCACAGAGACCTGAGTTTAACGACCAACTCAATTAGTTTAAACACACACACACAGCTTATGAAATCTAGTGTAACTCTATCTGGCTTGGCCCACACTCAAAATGGACCCTGACAAAAGAGCGGGAAATGCTACATACCTCCAGAGATGTTCTGTGTTACCGTGGAGACAGGCCGAGTTACTGTAGAACCTGATCCTCAAAGGAGGTTCTGGGGCCTAATAAGCATAGCCTAATGATTATAATAGTGATTTAAGGGCATGGTAATGGCAGCTGTAATAAAAGGAGGATGATGACCGAGGGATAGGCGTATCAAAGAGAACCCAGCTGTCAGAGAAACACAGAGGGGCTATAGTAGCAACATGCTGCCATTAGCTTGTTACATGCTAATAGTCAACTCTGAGGTTTATGTTCTGATTTACACCTTAATTTCAAGTAACTACTGCCAGAAAGTCCAACATTAATCACATTTATTTAATTAGATCTATTAATGATTGGTAAATAATCTGAAGATGAAATAGTATAAGCAAGAAAAGTAAAATAAGTAAATAAATAAATAAAATTGCTCAGTCACAAGTTAATATTTTATCCCTGCCCTTTTGGGGGGTTAGTGGGGATTTGGTGTCCAGTCTTTTAATCCAACTAAAGAAGCAGAATTTCAAATTTATCAATATTAATCCTATCGTAATATGTATTTCACCAGTTAGTGGAAGAACCTACCTAGTCTAAAAGCCTACCACTTTGGACACCTCTGGTGTCCAAAGTGGTAGGCTTTTAGACAAATGGAGTATTTTACAAAGGAAATATTAAAAACACAAAACTTTACATTCAGGGATAAAAACCTCAAAATATATCAAAAACTTATACTGTGGTCATGTAAAAACCCTCAGTCCTACCTCCTATAGCAGTAGACAGTACACTAAGCAAAAGTAGACATGTATACCTAAAAACTGATTTATTAGTTGTAAATATGGAGTTTAAATACCTGCAAATTTTGTAAAACAGTGTAAGATACCAAAATATGAGTTCAATCAAAAAACAGTCTGTTGTGTGACCCGATTTAGCTTTGAGTGGTGTTTCTGGTGTAAAGTAAGCCTAAACTAGGAAGCTCCAAACAGGGCTGGGTTTCTTCATTTATTTGAGCAGAATCCCAGTAAAGTTTATTTGGGATATTTCATTGAAACTATACAACGTCTTTCTAAGTAAAAGTATTAGGAACTAATTACTGATTAACATAAAACTGCTGTTATTTGAAAAAAAAAAAACAGTCTGCCTGTGTTTACAGTGTTGGGATGGAAAACGGAATATATGAGCCAAACAGCAATAAGCCGGCTCTGGCAGCCTCACTAAGCTTAAGACTAGATATGCTCATCTTAAAGAGAGCAAAGCAAAGATAAAAGAGCTACATGCAAACTGTAAAAGTCAAGTAAAATATATAATAAACTAGTAAAGTTTTTTTTATATCTTTATTAAAGAGAACAGGAGGGAGGAATCATTTCCTACACTCATGAATGTGTTCCACTGAAGGCAACTCCTGCACCATTTTTCATCCTGGTTCATAAATAGTCATTGTTCTCCCACAGCTGTGTCTGTTTAAATCCATCTACAGGTGAAAACCGCAGCTGCTCCAAACTCAAATAAACTGGCGATCAGTACTTGATATTTTTGGATACTCTGTTGAGAACATGCAAGCAAAGCTTTGAAATGCAAAGCTATTAAATGTGATGAAGGCTCATGTCTCGGCAGACGGTCAAGGGAGCTGTAACTGTTCGGTATTGGACTTTAAAAGACTGCTAAAAAGAGACACATTCACACCCGCAGGAGCTCTGATCACAGCAAAGTGTGTTGGTCATTCACTGCTATCAGGCTACACTAGATCTACAAGTGGCTTTCTGGTTTTGCTGGTAGTCATTTGTAGACAGCCAAACTCTCACAGCATTAAGATTGCAGCACGAATAACTATTTTTTAAGTTGTTATTTTTTTTAGCTTTTTAAGGTGGCCTCTACAGATTAAAACTAGCAACGAAACGATTAATCTAATAAAAATGACCACAAAACTAAAATTTTAAGTGAAAAATAAACATTTGCTGTGCAATTATTGCAGAGTTTCCACATTTAAAGTATCATCTAATGGTATAGGTCAACTTTAACCGATACGAGTACATTAGAAGGGTATCGTCCCTGATACCGGATACAGATATTGGTATCGCTGCATCTCTAATTAAAATAAAACTGCATTTTATAAATGCATTGAACAGCAAAAAGACCCATTCCTTTGTTTGTATCAATCAGGTTAAGGAAACTGAAAAGCTAAGCTTTTGGTCCTTTTAAATTAAAACAACAGGGAACAACTTGCAAATAACCATTATACGGAAATCTACTGGAATAAAATTGTTATTTCACGGCAAAAACACTTAGTTCTCTTCTAAAGCACAACTTATTGTATTACACTATTGCATACCCAGCAGTGTCTACATCCATTCAAAAACTAACTACTGATCTAAATGATGACAGATTGGCACCGGTAACTGAGGAACCAGTGCTGGCAAATGAGCAGGAGACTACTAACTTGCGTTAGCATTGGAGAAGATAACGACTAGCATTACTATGTCTATGTTTGCGCATTAGCCTTCATTTTAGCTTTAATGCTGTGCCATAAGTATCAGTCAGCTACTGTACTGTTAAGATAAAAATTCATATTTGCATTTTTATAACATGCTTTCAAAAATATAGCAAGAGTATGTTTATGTAGAAAAAACTGTCTCCATCCTTATTGTTGAACCTAATCACAAAAAGACAGAGGAACGCAGAGAACACGGTCAAGCCAACCATTAATAACAGCCTGTGATTATGTTGATTTCCCCAGTGCATCAAGCTATACAGCATGACGCTCAAACCTGCTGGTGTTGATAATTCTCTGCAAATGGAAACAGAACTTCTGCTCTCTGTTCTGACTTTGGCAGTCTGAAAAAAATAACAAACACGCAAATCATCAGACATTAAGGAAATGAAACTATTTCCCGTGAAGAACAGTTTTCGGGAAGTAGATTCATATCATGCGAGGACACCGTGGGTCATCTTTGATGGTCTGCTCAGGCAGAGTTTAAATATTTAAACTAAATGTAACCATAACATCTGGTTGAAATAAACCTGAGCCATGCTTTTTGGTGATCCTAAAGAGAGAATGGTACTCTTCGTCAGCTGTGTTTGGATGAAGGGAGGAAGGGTGGAATGGCTGTGAAACCAGTTTCACCACTAAAATGTTCAAAAAGGTTCATTTTAAGACATAACACTCTGAAACAACTTGTTATGCATCTAAGAGTGAACATAATGACAATATGAGCGGGCAAAGCAAGTGGAGAAAAAGAAAAAAAAGGCAACACCACAAACCCTTATAAGTGCGCTACGTCTTTATTAGCGCTGTCGACAAGCAACAAAAAGCTGAAACACTTTGCTGTGTTGAGGTTGAACTTCTCACACGCAACCAGGCAGCTGGATTTCCCATCAGCTTCCGTCGTCATTACCCAAACTGTGAAAAGCAAATCCCAGACACGCCGTACGTGTGTGTGTGCTAACCTGACAAGTGGGAAAGAGCTAAATCTCTTATAAACACAGAATTTTACAGTTTACTTGTGAAAAACCTAATAATTAAACATATTCTCACCATCTTATTTTCTTCTGCTGCTATCCATTTATATTTTTACTGGACGTAGTTACTGATGAAGCAATGGCTGCCAAAAATCTTGTGTACTTGTGTAAAGTACTATTGGCTGTGTGCTGCTGTGCTTAGCTGTCACTATTTCCCAAACCCAGCTGTTGAAGATGCCAAAGTGGCCATTATCATTTTCCACAGAAACTACCTCTACATATTTAGCTTTGTCTCTCCTTTATAGAGCCACTGACAGTGCTACTGCTGCCATTAACACTCCTACTTCTGCATCAGCGCTTCTATTTTTAGTCATTCCTCTTTACGGGACAAACCAGTTGATGGAACTATTCATGCCATTAACTTTTTATTCTCTCTGCCTCTCTTTCCACTAAAAGTTCCCTAGGGCCTAGTGTAGCATGACAAACCGTCCTTTTGTTCCAAGGACATTTCCACTTTTCATGTTCTTTGCAAGCATTCGGTGGGCTTTGTATTTCACTGTATTTTGTCTGATGAACGTTATGGTGAGCGCACTCATTCTGGAGTTTGTGAATGACGCTGTCTGGGGGGTATAATGTTGCTCAAGAAAGTGCCAGATTTCTATGGAGCCTAAAACCTTGGCTAAAACAAGTAGTAGTCAATGCAGTGTCTACTTATAATATCTGTAGTGGGCCAAAAAAGCATTTAGTCAGCTACCAATTGCTCAAGTTCTTCCACTCAAAAAAAAAGAAAGTGGTCTATAACTTTAACTTTCCATCATAGTTATACCTCAACTACGGGAAACAAAATGAGAAAAAACCCCCCCCCCCCCCCATCCCAACAAAAAAAATCACATGCTTTGAATGCTTAAGAATTTATTTGAAAATTTTTTGGTGAAAAATCAGTATTTGGTCAGCTACAGAAAAGCAAGATTTCTGGTTTTCACAACCTGTTACTTCTTCTGTAAGAGGCTCATCTATCCACTCATCTGTTTTCAGTCGAGAAAAAGACCCATGGAAATTATCAAAGGCACAGTGGGACTCATCCATCCATCCATCCATCCATCCATCCATCCGAGCAAAGTAGTACTTGGCAGCCACTGATTGTGCAAGTTTTCCCTCTCAAAAAGAATAAAGTGGTCTCTAATTTTCACCATAGGTACACTTAATTTGGGAGAGAATGAAACTCCAAGCAGTCACTTTGATTATTTTTCAAAATCAGTCAGAAATGTTGCAGTGGTCTCGCGTCATTAAATTTTGAGCTCCAACATGGATCTTTGGATAGTATGTACATTCTTGACATTGCACCAACCATCATGGGCCTCCTGCTTCTCATTACCACATGTTTTTTCCTGAAACTTGATTGGCCATCTAGCTTGAGAACAAGGTGGCGATTTGACTGGATTGGTCAATTGGCATAACAATTAAAAAACACTTTGAAATTATAGCGATCGAGTTTTTCATATTGCGATTTCGATAAAAATTTGATAAATAAAGCCTTAGCATAGTACATATGTAATAACGGCGTATTTGACCAATAATCAGGGTTTGAATTACGGTGGAGCTAAGGGGAGCTCGGCTCCTCCGAAAGCCCGCAGTTGACAAACTAAGGGAGAGTTCTAAAAAGTCCAGTTTTGATTTAGTTTAGATTCCTTTCCCCCACAGGAATCCTAATGTGTTTCATATTAAAACGAAATCCTAATTTGTCCACATGGTTTGTTAAATTTCTCACATTAAATTTTCCGAACAAGGCCTCTTACAATTGCTTTCACGTAATTCCTTCTGTGACCATAACCGTGCAGTGGTGCTGTTTTGATGCCGATTTGTGTTGTTTTTTGCTAATCAAGCACATTTGGAACGACAATGCCTGGGATTAGATTGGGCAAACTTTTAGTCAGGTTTTGGAGATGATGTCTAAAAGTAAACTAGCTCATCTCGGTTTTTTACACCAGAAAAATGAGCAGTGAAGAGGACAAGAGCACCCCGAACCTGAATCAGGTCATGCCTCCTTTAAACTGGATGCAAAAGCAGGGGGATGAGTGGAAAGGAAAGAATACCTGGGGCTCTTTACTGGAAAATTTGAAGTTGTGGAAGAGAGTGTTTACAATAGCCATTTGCTACCTTTCCACCTGGTCTCCTGAACAGAGAATATCCACTTTCCTTCTCTGTATCGTGTCCACCAGCTCTATAGCTATACCTGTCATAGTACCAACAAAGTCCCTACTCTTAATTCCACGCCCTTGTATTTCCTCACATCTCTCTGCCTACTAACATAACTTCCTTCTCTCCACCGTCGACCAACAGTAGTCCAATTTCTACCACTACCCTATGCGTCAACAGGACTGGTGGCGGTCGTTACTAACCCGGGCCTCAACCGATCGGGTATGGAGTTCATGGAACAAGTAGTGAGTAACTATAACTAATTACAATTCCAACACTGCTTGGAACATACATAAGATTAGTGGATACTGTTTTGCCAAGGGACTTTTGATGATGAACTGAATCCTAATTTTGAAGAGAACGGAACGTATCTGAAGTCGTTTAATTGAAACAGGATCAAACTGGAGTCTATATATTTTGAAACGAGCCAGACCTGTTTGTCTCGTTAAGTGTCTTGAGGACACATTTGTTGTGAATTATCACTTGAAAACGTAAACTGAATCTCAATTAGCAAATGCTGCTTCCACAGGGTGGAAACACCCTCTGGAGCAGACTGGAGAATCATATCCAGAAAAACCCATTTATTCATCTTGACGCTGGATTCCAGCGGTTTGAGCTTAATCCCCCCTTGAAAGAAGTAGTACATCTTAATTTGAAATGGGTGCAAGGATCCGCATTTGGATCTAAATGGCTTACCAAGCTGTCAGGAAGGAACATCAATCGTACGCTCTAATGTTACTGGTAGACTAATTATGGAAAAGCATAGCTGAAAGATGGATTTTTTTTTTTCTTTTTTCATTTCTGAGTCTGGATAAAACTCAGATGTTGGCCATTAACAGAGCCAATAAAACTCTCTACCTGATGCAGATGAGAAAGCACCATGGGGTAACGGATTCTGGATACCTATCATATATTAAACTTTAAAGGAATTGACACCTTCAACTTGAAGATTTAGCCCAAAATATACCTTTAAGAACTGCTTTCATTTCTCAGAGTTATCTGGCCATTTGGAAAATTCAGCTTTTATAAAAGTTTAGAACAATTTAGCAGAGAGTAAACCACAATGCCGCCGTCTACATCAACTATTGACATGGTATTGGAAAGATAAACTTCAGCCAACTTTCTGCTTGCACTTTTATATGTTTTTTTACCCAATTCCCTACCCTCTTTTTCCCCCCTCAAAGCAAACCTTTCAGCTTATTTTACTGGAGTGGCTGGAAAGCAAAGAAAGGGTAGATTGGCAGAGGTAGAGATGAAGCAATAGACGGCAGGGGATTTTTTTTCCTCTCTCCTTTATTTTTAAATGAGTCTGCGTGGATCAAAGGGCAGCACACAGAAACCTGTGTTCAGACTCCAGAAGAACTAGCTGCTCAATGCAAAGTTCCCACTTTAACCCAAAGAGCCCGTTAGAGGGGAATAAAAAGATTGCTCACCTCTTCGACCCCGGTGCCAGGCACTCCCAAGAACCTGCTGTTTTTATGTGAATTTCGCCAGCTGCTGTCAGACTCTGGAACAATCCGCCTTTACATATTAAATCCCACTCCGCTGCTGGTAATTTAGATTTAGGGACTCGCTTCTGTCAAGCCTCACCTTTATCTCTTTAAACCGTCTGTTCTATTAAATTGATGGCATTTATCTCCATTAGTAATTAGTTCCAGACGGTTTCCAAACTAAAACACAGTTCCTTCAACATCTCCAATTCAGAATTATATACATTATACATTCAAGTGCAAGTATTTACTGTAATACTTGGGTTTTTATTGATGATATTGAAAAAGCAGAATAAAGGACTTAAAAAGGATAACAGGAAACACTTGCAATTATCAGGCAAAATCACAAACTTATCATTTTCAGTTCAACCAAATCTTCATTTTAAGATTTAAAGGGGAAGTACTGTTTTTTTTTTTTCAACTTGTTATTTTATTATCCATATTAGCTTTTGTCATTTTACATTTTAAGTATTTTATTCCTTCCAGTGTTTCCTCTGTGGAACCCTCTGCCTCGGTTGGGCGGCGGCGGCGGCCTGGCCGCTCCTCCGGTAGTGCCTGGGGATGATGGGGGTTTCCACCCTCCCTCCCTGGGCGCCCTGGTCGGTGCCTCGGCTGCTGCCATGGATCTGCTTCAGTCAACGCAGATGGCTCCCCTGATGGCGTGTCGTTCCCATCTGAGCTCTACCTCTGGTCTTACGTGTTTTGGGAAGGTATCTGTGTGTACGTGTGTTTGTTTGTGGATGTGTGCCAGTGTGTGTTTGGAAAACAGGGTTTGGGAATGGGGAATAACTTATTTTGTTTTTACAATTGTGGGGAAGGGATGGGAATGTAGGTTATGTGGGGTCATTTTAATCTGTAAAGCACTTGGAGCTGCATTTTTTTTGTATGAAAAACGCTTTATAAATTAAGTTTGATTGATTGATTGATTGACTGACCTTATTTATAACATGCATCATGATCATTTACTCACCCAGACAAGTTCGGGGTGTGTCGTAGGTGCTCTGTTGTGGTCTGGGTGTTTTACAGGCTTTTAATCAAATTTCACAAAGGCGCAATTTCAATGACGTCACTGCCATGCGACAACCCAGTTGTAATCTAAGCAGCACTTTCACTCTGTTCTTGGTGGCAGTCGGTTAGACAGAGGTTGCTACTGCAAACGTTAACATGTTTCACATTCACGTGTTTGCAAATTGCACAAACAAAACGACCAAGTGAACTAAGTTCAGCTTCCACAGGCTCCCTTCCTATAACCTGGGCAAAACTACAACTGCTTTGGCGGACGGCTGTGACGTCACTGCAATTGCCAGGCCAGCCTAAATTGGAATCGGTTTGACTTAAAGTCTTTAAAAACCCCAGATGACAAACAGCACCCCCAAGAATTCTGAATCAGGGTAATAGCGCTAGCGTTTCATACCAAAACACTGGTGAAATGAAGGAGTTTTTGTGGCAGATAATGCCTAATTTAAATCCCATTCATTATATCCCAATTCATCCATTATATGGATATACGCTGATCGCATATGGATCGAAACACTCCAAGTGGCAACAAACATGTCTGGGTGAGTAAATGAACGTAATTTATGCTAAAAATAAGGTCCAGGTTGTAAAAAGGGTACTTCCCCTTTAAGAAGGAATGTAGCAGTCAGGAGCAGGGTTATACAACAAGGCAATAAGGCATCAATGCAGCAAATCTACAAGGAAAAAGGATCAAGGTGTTGCACTGTTCCAGTCAAAGTTCATTCCTCAACCTGCTTCAAAACAAAACTAAAGAGCGATGCAGAATTAAATGTCTGCAAACCATAATAATTGAAGAGTGGACTAAAATTTCCTCCACAGGGATGCAAAATTTGAACTAAATCTGATTTTTTTTCCATCTGCGAAGCCTTAAGAAACTCAGAGTACAAGCACAATGAGAAAAGTGTAATAGATTAAATTAAAGACTGCTTTGAAATCTTCCTTAGGGTCATAGAGGCATCAGAGGAGTCCAGGTCTTATTGAGTGTCTATTATGTAAGGAGGAGTACCAAGCGACCCAGAAAGGGTTTTCATGCTCGTTTCCAGAATTCCTCTCTTTAAACTGTCAAGACAAAACATGTGTTTGGCACATGGGCAAACGAAAAAACCCCAACTAAATAAGTAAAATGAGCGTCCCTCCCCTCCGACCTGTACCCACACAGTACTCCTCCATAAACTGGGTCGTGAGCCCGAACTCGCCATCTGTCAAACGATACGCTCGCCTTTGGTTTCACATTCCTTTCACCGCAGGGACCCCCGGAGGTTGGCGGGCGCACACAGCCGGACACACAGGCTCAGACAAGCAGCCACCCGCCGACTCACCAGGAGGGGCCTTCTCTGTATTACCAAACATACGTTGAGAAGCTTTTGGCTCTAAATAAGGATGGAGCAGCAAATCCAAAGTGAAATTCAGTGTGAATGGAGAGAATACTGTGTGTAAGGATAAAATATAGTCTCCACTGAATCATGTTTTTGTTAGACATTAAATTTATAACCACATTTTTATCCTGTGCAGTTATGTATATGAATTTGTTTTACTCCAAATTCATCTGATAAAATTTCCATAAATGTAGTGATCTGTGAAAAACCAAAATAAAGAAATCCGCATCAGAGTCCAGTGGCTTTTAAAGGCGAAGTACTTTTTTTGCAACCTGGACCTTATTTGTAGCATGAACTATGTTTATATAATCACCCAGACAATTTTGGTGCGATTTGAAGTCCTTTGCGATTTATTTAGATCCATTTGTGATCAGGATATATACATATAATGGGAGTAGTTGGGAAAACCAAAGTGCAGCCTCTAAATAAGGAATTATCTGGCACTAAACTCCTACATTTCACCAATATTTTGTTATGAATCGCTAGTACTATTCTTTTATTTTATTAGATTCATCTTATTAGTACAGATCAAGGTTGTTGTTTTTTTACCTTAACATGTTTCGGCAATCATCTGTTGCCTCCTTCAGAAGTGTCACAGATAAATAAACAACAACAACCTTGATCAGTACCAATCAGATTAATCTAATAAAATATTAGACAGAAGTACAGAATGAACACTAGTACTATTCCCCTGTGAGTTTGGAACGTCTTGAAAATTCTTCAATGTCATCTGAGGTCACTGCCGTGCGCCATCCCAGTTTTAGTAAGAGCAGGTTGCGTAAAGGGATCTTGTGGTAGCTAAACTTAGCTCACTTGGTGATTTTGTTTGTGCACCTCAGACGCTCTGAACTCCCATTAATGATATAAGCTGATCGCGAATGGATCTAAACATCTCCCGAAGGACTTCAAGTCACACTAAAATAGTCTGGATGAGTATACGAATGTACTGCATGCTACAAATAAGGTCCAGGTTGAAAACAACGGTACTTCTCTTCAAATGTATGCCTCTTTTGATCATGCCACAGCAGTGTGTAGGGCTGATCCATAGGTTTGTTTTCTAACAGCTCTGTGCGTTAATTAGCTAGCTGGAGTGTATTCTAATTGCCTAAAAACAAACAGAATCGATCGAGAGCCGATTGCTTCTGCTTTGTTTCACTTGAAGGTTGCCACATTTGCAGGCAAATTCTTTGGGAGACAAATTTTTGTGTGTAAATCTTTTTCAGGCAAATATCTGCTGAGTTTTTGGAGATTATTATTACTTTTTTCTTTACAGAAATATTTTTTTATGCACATGTTTCCAATTCAGTCAATGGTAGGCAAACTTTCTCCAGGCAAATTTCTACATGTGAATTTTCATAGACAAATTTCTGTAGGCGAATTGTTGGAGGTGACATTTTTATTGACAAATTTTATGAAAAAATAAAATCATGAACATAATTGCACAGGACAGAAAAACATGTAATTTTACATAGTTCCCTACGTGTGTAAATTATCTGGTTAACCACCACTCAGAAATAACAACAGAAATAGCACTTCCTTCTCCTTCAATCATAAAAGTCTGTAAACTACCTTTAATCTAGGTATTAAATTGTCTGTTTATGAGAAATTAGAAAGCAGGAACATTTGAATCATTTTATCCTCTTTTGTGGCTCTCATCTTATGCTACAAATGGGTTTTATTTGGACTTCAACTCTACAACCCGGTTCAGGTGTGGGAAGACATCTTGTTTTTAGTAAAAATAAAGTCGGTGGATTCAAACACAGATAATCAGAAGCAGTAACTGGTGCAGATACAACACCAGATAGCAGGCTGTTGATTAGATTTTACTTCTATTGTTTCTTTGACTTTATAGTCAGCCAATCACACCGAATCATCTCTATGTATTTAGGCAACCAAAACTTTTCCCTACAAACTCAATGTTTACATCCCTGCCATAATTTGCACTGTTTAACGTTTCTGCTGCTGTTATTTGGGTATCCTCACTTTATACTCTATTAACAGCTTGTAAATACGTTTACTTTTAAATGCACAACTACACATACACATTCTTTAAATATCTTTTGTTTTCAAATTATTCTTTTCGCTTCCACATTTAAATAACTGCACAGCACTTTTATTTTTTTATTGTGTCCTTAATGTACATGTTATTCTTAATTATGTTTTTATACTTTTTTTACTCTTCTTTTCTGATCCTAAATTATTCTATCATTTGTCACTTTGTTGTTGTTAGAGCTGGATTTCCTATTCATGGGACAATAACGGATTATGCTATTCTATTCTACTCTATTCTACCTATACAGGTTGACGGCAATTTCAAATTCAATGCAGATTCAAAGAGCATCAAAACGGTGGGACAAGTCATGATTATTGGAGCTAAACATGCTGTTTGAGTATTTCAGCAACTGCTACTATACAGGACCTCGATTCCTTGAAAGGTTTCATTGCAAAGGGCCTGCCAACAAAAGCAGTTGTGTATGGCTAGTGTGTACGCTTTTGCAAAAATAGTGACCTGTCAGGGAAAACGTACCTTCCAGAAGGCTGGTCTTCGATCCACAAAGACACATAAGCACGTCTAAAAAGGCTCCTCTGGTCACCAAACAGGAATTGTGCCTGGAAATGAGACAAACACACAGGCTTGCATTTGCTCTACCAATAAAAAAGTTGATGAAAATCAGCTTTCAGAGACTGAATAAGAGTTTGAATGTGTTGGGAGGAATAACACAGAAACTGTTTAGGATAAAGCATCTCTTTTATTAGGGAGAAGACTACCTAACTGTTCTTAACCCACTTATTGATTCAGACAGATAATAATGCAGCCTCAAGCAATGATCATCTGGTTTCCATTAAGATCACAGATGAAGATTTTCATCAGAAACAGGCTTATGTCTCATGGCCAACTGCTGAACTGGGTCACTCTACATTTGCAACTCTATAAATCTTTTAAACGTAGCTACTCTTGATCTTCTGGTACCAGTGGCTTTGGTCTCTCAGCTGGATAGCATAATTTATAAACGATGTAACATAATTTTTTTTCTTTATAAAAAGAACAGAATGTTTTCAACAGGTCTGCCCAGCAGGCAGAAATGTTTAGGCTGGCTGGCATGGTTGGTTTGCATATGGTTGGTTGGCCGTTTTGTACAACTGTTGAGATTGTTGGGGAAACCGATTTAAAGAAATCTTAGCGGTTTTGATACTGTAGTGACTGAGTGCCACCACATATTGACTCTGTTGATACCTGTTGCACTGTTATCTGTGATTTTATCAGCTACAACCTTTAGAAAAACATGAGGCCACATCTTGCAGAGCCAATCTCCAACAATCGTGTCCTAGTTTTGTGTGCACGACTTGCAAAGCTTTATTTTAGACCGTGGATGTTGTTTTGTTGATCTAACAAGACTGTATGGCTTCTGTATCTTTTAAAGAGTGTGTGCTAAAATCCTCTCAGACACCTGTGGGTATTTCTA
This sequence comes from Apricaphanius iberus, assembly GCA_028564705.1. Lineage (NCBI taxonomy): Eukaryota > Metazoa > Chordata > Actinopteri > Cyprinodontiformes > Aphaniidae > Apricaphanius > Apricaphanius iberus. The sequence goes on along the minus strand of JAPXFQ010000014.1, from coordinate 789,894 downwards.
GAAGAGCTCACCGAGAGCAGCTGAAACACTTGTCAATAGATTTTATGATGTTCAAAGCAAAGAAGTAATTAATGAAGCGGAAAAATATCTTTTTCCCCTCAGTTTACTGGAATATGTCCGGAGCCATATTATCAAGGACTCATTTGAACAAAAGAGAACTCATAATGAAAACCCTAGAAGCAGAGGCAAAACAAGGGTTCACTAAATGTTGAAGCTGTTTGTGTATACAGGATCCAGATCATCATTGGATGGAGTAATGTTTTAGTCAGACTTGAAGGTTTCAGATCATAAAATAAATGCCGATAACGTAGACAACTTGAGGAAACACGTAATGCAGTTCTCAAATGATAATTTCAGTGTTGTAAGTATATACAACTAAACATGGTTCAATGTAAAAAAGGTAACAAACCTATAACTACCCTTGGTTTCAAAAACTGGCAATAAGTGATATTGCAATAACTGGCAACCAGTGTTTTATGTCACCACCTCTCTTCTTTGCTGAATTTTTTTAATTCAACAACAACAAAGGTTTTTTGTGCATCAAAGCATCTCAATCTAAACTTACATTTATACTTTTTACTAAGTTACTCAAAAAACATAATTTTGTTCTCTGCTAGCACACCAAGTAAAGCTTTATGTGGGTTAGAGAGCAGAAGGCAGCCCTCTATAAGGTTTAGCATGGGGTCCAGGTTCTGAAGAAGCACAACGGCTGCAGAGCATCAAACTACCACCATATAATTTGATAGTAGGAATGATTTCCTGTTTCCAGTTGTGATGAAATGCACATCTTCCACAAGGCTCAGTGTCAGCCTCATTGACCCAGAGAGTAGATTTACAAGAGTATTGGGTGTGATCAAGAATCTTTGTTGGGAGATGTGAGATGGGCTCAGCAGTGGTTTCTGTCTTCAAAGTCTACAATGTCATTTTGTCATAAATGTCATAAATGCATATCCTGCTTTTATTCTGTCTGCTTCCCTGACTTCAGCATTTGTTTTCTATCGGTGTGACTCTAGACCAACAGGAGAATATCAACGGGAAAAGGACGTATGTCGCCACCATGTGTTGTGGAGTCGAACACATTACATTCAATAATTCGATTTTTTGAGTGACATAAGCTGGGAGTCGACTCTCAACTCTAGCTAAGCCATTAGTCCTAATACTGCCAAAAGCTCGATTTAGATGTGCATGTAAATGTACTGACCGATAGATGCCAAACTGGGACACAAATTGTGGCTTTTCTTTAGGCTGCTTTATGTTGTCAGGCGCTTGTGGCAGTGAAAAGGACTGGGGCCTGATGGGTGAAACTGAACTTATCTTTGCAAAAAAAAAAGGATAAAAAAATAAACTACAGCCAGGTCAAACAAGATTTAGGAGGACAATGAGGATCAGGTTGGTTTGGATAACCTTAATTTATTCTGTTTTTTTTCCCTGCTAAAAAAAAGGCAAAGAACAGAATACGATAATAGCAAAATCTGGTTTTGAACCTCGACCAAACGGTTTCTATTAAAACATCATGTTCCAAAAAGCTGGCTGTCCTTTTCAGCAACACTCTGGGACTACCAACCCCCCCCCCCCCAAACACCGTCTCATTTGGGTATCATCTCTGTTCCTTTTTAGGTCTCTGATTAACTCAAGAAATTTAATTAATGCGGCTGCTTGAGGGACACCAACAAACCTCATCGTTTTCCAAGGGTCCTCATCTTCAAAAGTGATGGCCCCTACTTGGTGCATGTGGTCATAATCGGATTATTGGAATGTAATGACCCAGACAAAAAAGTTACTGTTGTTACTGGGTCAAAAGATGGCAGGATAAGAGACTGAAAGGGATGATGCAGAGATTTATTTTTGTTTATTCCTTAAGGCAAAAAGTGTATAAGTGTCTCATGAGAAGCTCAAAGCTGATCCAGGGTTAATTGCATCGTTCTTCATTAAATGACTAAATAACCACTTAAACTTAACCGCTAAGTTAAAATCATGATGTACATTTTGCTTGTAAAGCTGCTGTGGCTGGATGTGGGGGACACAGTCCAGTGTGCGTCATCAAGACTGAGACCGTATCGCTCTGCTACAAAGCATGCAGTGTGTGAGCTTGACGTCACGGTGTCTTCACCCGGATATTAATAAGACAGCAAAACACATCAATCCTTCGCATGCTTCACTCAAACACAACACGTGACAAAACAGAGAGGATGTTGGAAGGAAACAGTCCTTTGAGGAGGTTTGTGCTAAAGGTCAGATGATTTTAGGAGTTTTTTTTCAAAGGGTCAGCAATCAACATACTTTAATTTTTAAACGGGTTTCAGGCAGCAAATATTTGCTGGGATGACAAAGTGTGTAACACAGACATAGAAGAATAGATTCTGGACTGGCCTTACTGCCCAGCTGCAACACTGTGGGAGGCAAATCCACCTTGGAAAGCAATACAAGCAAGCTTGGAAACCGGGTTATCAGATTAAATCATCTTTAATGTTACATTAATATTTGTTCACTTTAGTACAAATAATGGTAATTAAGTGTTGGTGTAGCTTATTCCTGTTCAAACTTCAACCAATCAGTCAATAATTGGTACAAAAAATGACTATCTGTAAATAAAGTTAGTTTGTTTGATCAAAAACTTAATTTATAATTTTAACTCTTTTAAGGATTGATTAGTAAGACTGGTATTTTTCAGATGATTGTTTTAAATAATTATCAGCACAATAGCCATAGTTTAATATACTGTCAATAGAGGTAGTAGTATTAGGTTGTCAGCTCTACTAGTTGACTAAGGCAACTGAAACTACTCAAAAACAGCCAAACAAATGTTTGTAAACTTCTCAACTTTTCACAGATTTTTCTGTGGAACATAACTCCCAATTATCAGCAGAAAATCTACCCAATTCGGGATTTGTCTTTACCTAAACTATTCAAAAGAAAATCCATCTTGGGGGGATGGAATAACTAGGCACATTGCTACTTGACACGCCATTTGCAAAGCAGCCAATCCGCGAGAACCGTTCAGACTATAAATAATTCAGCAGCACTGCTAAAATGGTGTGTGTTGAACTATTAATTGGGCCATTAAAAGCATTTCAGATGCATGAATAATCTGGGGTCTACGTTATACGGATTACTAACAATTTCGGTTTAAAATTATCTTTAAATTTCACCAGCATGTTTTTTCAGACTGAATGGTTAACATTTCTCAGTGGCCAACTTAATTTTGATGGGGAATCTGTGGAGGGAGAAAAAGAGTAGGGTTATGACAAAGGCGAGCATATATGATGCAGCTTTTTGCATTTTCATACTGTCCGAAACTCATGAGGTGTTTCATAACGATAACGCACACCTTTCTGTAAACCAATGAACAGCTAGACCCTAGAGGACGCCGATCAAGTGTCTCTGGGATGTCTGAATTCTTTGTCAGAGCCATTTCTGTTTGTCTTGTTAAATAAAAAACAAAAATATGCAAAAGCCTTATTGAAACCTTGAGTTAGCAAGCTGCAGCTTTAGTTGGGCGCAGAGTCAAATCAACAAAGATGTGAGTTCAGTTTGCTTTTAACAGCAGAGAAACGGTGTGGCTGTCACGGTTAAAAGTCAGTTTGTGGCACTGTGAACAGGCACATCTACAGTAGCTGTGCGAGCTGGAGCAGGTTTTGGCATTTCGTTCCTACATATATTGCTTGGCAGGTTAAAAACGGGGCGCAGTGTTTTATTTCCGAGTGGAGTTGCCGTAATGTGACGTTATTGGCCAGCGCAGGGACTCTGAATAGATGTGGCACCGGCGGCATCAAATAATTTATTAGCTATAACTTACCCGGGGTACTGGTACAGCAACACTGTTCAAAATAAGCTTTTTTCCTCTTTCCCGTTTGTTTTGGGGTGTAAGCGTCCTCACTGAAGGGCGCACTACAAACACAAAAGTCCTTGTTTCCTGACACAGCAGAGTAGCTGCTGGCAATAAGTCAAAGTTGCCTAATAGCAGGGTCCGTGATAGGTAAACAATGGGACATGAGAGGTGTTCCTGGCATATTCTTGTTATTACAACCCAGGAATTTGCAAGTGCGCACCATTGTTTCATATATTTTACTTATTCTTGCTTTAGCTGTGTTTCGTCAATCGAGTGTGTAAGCTCTATTAAACAGCCGGTCACATTGCAACAGTTTACAATGGCTGCAGCGTTGATTGATTGGCATGGAATGAAAAAAATGCAGAGTATTAGTCAAGTGGGAATTTTGGCCAGCATTTTTGTGTGATGCAAATTAATTAGGCTTTCGAATGCATATAATTTTCTGAAGCAAAACGGCACAGTTTGATGGCACCAGAAACTAGCTGGGATGACTTTCTTGAAAGTTTTGAACAGTAGGAGCTCTGACCAAGAGCTGGTCACAGAGTTGAGTCAATGTGTGCTGTCAATGTGGTAAGGATGGGATACAACTTCATGTCTAAAAAATGTGAATTATCCCTTTAAAAAAGCCAAACATAGGTGGAAAATGGTAGAGTAACAGAGGAGCATATTGACCCAGAAACAAAAGCGAGATTTTTATGTAAAGATTCCTAAAGGATGAATCATTGGATAAAAACCCAAACAGCGGGCTCAGATGTTTTAATATGATGGCTTCTGGGCCGTGCAGTCCCCAACCGGGAGCCATTCCAGCGACAGAGAAAACCCCTCCAAACTGACACACGACAGAGACGGTGTGAGGCCACAACCCAACAGTGACTCAGACCAGATGAACAATGCATTCCATCCTCTCTGGAAGGCGGCCTCTTCAAATTAGAGGCGTTCGGGACGAGTTAGGTTTTTCTTTTCCCAAAAACACAGGAGATCCCTTGACCTGTGATGTCCTCGGATCCGGGGGGGCGGCTTGGCGGTGCCGTGTGATCAAACGGACAGGCGCTCTGCACGCTCTAGGGAGCAAGAATTTACCTTGTCATCGTAATAAAGCCTCATCAGGGTAACCAAGTGAAGCAAGAAGGGCTGACCGCGTGCTATCTGCCGAAGACCTGGGTCTGACCTCGGCCAGTCAGGAGATGGAGGGCCAAGCAGACTGTGCCACACATTGAGAGGCTCTTTGCAGGGTGAGAGGGTCTGCAGTCAGGTCAGCAGGCGGTCTCTTTGAAATTGAAACCTCCTCAGGACGAGGAGCAGACGCAGCCAGCCAGGGGATGTACGACAAACAAGGAGCTTTTCTTCTAGAGAGCGCACTGGAGGAGGGGAAAGGATGCTTATCTGAGCGTGTGTGTGTGTGTGTGTCTAGGGTTACCTAGAAGCGAGCCACATGCGCTGACGGAGGGCCTCTTCGATGCCACTTCCTGCTGGCAGGGGTCTGTGCGAGTCGGTCTGGAAGGAGCGCAGCAGAAACAGCACCTGCAAACGCGGACAAACACACACACAGCTGCATTCATTCATTCTTACATTCAAACTCGAGGCAGTGATTCAGACCACAGGAACAGTTTGACGGTTTGGCTCCCACAGAGTTGTGTCGGCCTTCTGCCATAGCCTTAGTCAGCTAGAAGCTAACGGGATACAAGGTGCAAATAATCGGTGCACCTAATCGTCTGACACTAAAGATAAATAAAACAGCTGTATTCCATCCTGAATTGACATATAGTCTGAAATCTAACGAAACAAAAACATCAGATTTAACCCCTGACACTGAGATAGTGTCACTAGTTTGTTTGTTGGTTTATTTATTAAGATCCCCATTAGCTACTGTTAAAACAGTAGCTAGTCTTGCTGGGGTCTACTCATCATCAATAATATTACATAATGTGTCAAGTCTTAGCAAACACATAACATACAAATATCATAACATATGAAATAAATTACTTTTGTACTAAACCAAACTTATAACAATAGACATGCAATTATCACATACCAAATCAAATATCAAACAATAAAGAAATAATAGAACAAAAAACAAAACGTACAAAATCTAACATGCTGTACAGCAGAACACACATGTATCCCCTTTCTTATCTCATCCTCAAAACTCCCACACGCTCTCTGCAGTATCATCATCGCTGGACATCTACTCAGCGGATGTTCAGCCCAGATATTTTTAATAATACTTTTGGTTATCATTTGTCATTCAACAGCCGGCAACATAAGCCTTTGTAACACAACTTATATTTCCAATATTAGGGCGTAATTGTCCAAAAATAACAGTGGTCATTCTCAAATTACAATGCTGATCAAATTAAATCTGCTTACACCCCATTTCTTCATTCCAAAAGAATTAAAACAATTATCTTCCAGCTGTTGTGTTGCTTCATGCATCGGAAATAGTTCAATCCATATTAGAAAGCACCACATCTGTACCTTCAGTCATTGGTTTTACCTCCGGTTCAATCACTGTTTTGGAGTACATCTCTGCAGCCAAGTGCTTGGTGAACTGTCTGGTTTCCCCTTTGTAGGTAAGAATCTAAGTAGCTGGATGAATGATACAGTGTTTCACCCCAGGTTTCCATAATCCTCTCCTTACTTCCCGGAAATATGTTCTGGCTCTTGCTATCTCCGCAGTATAGTCAGGAAATATACGCAGCTTCATTCCCTTAGTAGCAAAAAATTCTTTTTTCACCAGACTTAAAGTTTCCTCTCTGGTGGTCATCCTTAGCATCTTAAATCATTGGGGGCTGACCAGCTTTGTTCACAGATCCAACTGGATGCGGCATCTCCACCTCTGGTGCCAAACAATTCATGCAACATTGTGGACACATAGGTTACTGGTATCAGGGCTAATACCGTTCTAATGTAATCATATCGATATTGGTTAGTTAACCTATACGATAAACCAATGCTTAAAATATATTACTCTGCAATAATTTCAAAGAAAATAATTAATTTTCACTTTAAATTTTGGTTTTGTGGTAATTTTAATAAAAAAAATATTTTTTTATCTAATTTACCTTATTTTGTTGCAACAAGCAGAGAAGAAAATACAACCTTTCTTCCAATTCATTGCATTTTTTTTTTCTGGCAGAAGTAGTGGTATTGGTACTCTGTATCGGCAAGTACTCAGATCAAAGTATCAGTATTGTATCGTTTTGAAAAAAGCAGAAGTGTTGCATCCCTAATTTTCTTTGTCCAATTTCTTTTCTCATTTTTAAACTCTAAAAACTAAAGTTATCCATGAATTCAGATGTTTCACCAGAAGTTAGGTTTTAATTATGGAAGCAACAAAAAACAGCTGGATGGACAGATGGGTGAATCTGTTAATGGAAATGTTCATGTCTAGAGACCACCAAAAAAAATAACATTGATCAAACTGTGAAGTTATTTGAGGAAAAAAAAAATCTTCTTTCTTCTGCAACCAGTGGCTGAATAGAGAGTTTATTTAAAGTCATTCATCTACAGCTGTGGTCCCCAAACTTTTTTTTGTGTGACACATACCAGCATTTAAGGTGTGGCAGACAAACGTAACCACTTAAAAAGATAGGAGCGGAATTAACAACAGGGTTAGGTAATAATTGTAAAACATACGTGTGTTCATTAGCAGCGTCCCTGTATCACCGTGGCAACAACATCATCTCAGCGATGACACCAGAACTGGGCTCCTAAATGATCTACATGAAATTAACCAATTCCTGTTTTGCCAACATTAGTACACCAGCTATTTTCTGCTATTTATGTAGAGCATAGAGAAAATATTTGAAATAAACTACGCTTGTGAAACTGAAACACTTGGGCACAATGACCTAAATTGACCAGAACCAAGAGTTGGTTACATTTGGGAATGTTGGACAGACATGTTCTTTCCTAAAGAACCAGCTGAGGTTGCCATGGACACTTTGTGATTCCTAGATGGCGCTCTTTGCTGCTGTTGTTTAGTCTGCCGAGTGGCAAGAAAAATACAATTAAAAAGTCAGAAGCTCCAAAAAAAAGTCATCCAAAAATCTCCAATTATGGTATAAACAAATATTTTTTAATGTGGATTTTTTTTCCCCCCTTTAATGTATTAATGGACTCAAATTAAAGACTGGATTTTTCTAAATCTTCCAGAATCTGCAGTAAAACAATTAATTTTGGGCTGCCAACAAATTTGTTAACAGAAGTCCCCTACCAGGTAAGTCAGCTGCAGCTTATAGATAGAGGAAAAACCACAGCTGCTTTAAAGGAAGTACTTCCCACTTCAAACCAGTGTGACTGATGTGAAGACGAAACTGCGCCAGTCGGCAGCAGGTGGACCAGTGGTTGGGAGTGTTCAGAAGAAGGGACACGGGCTGGCTGGCCTGCTGGGGTGTGTATTCTGGTCCTTGGTAAGTATACTCTTTAAGCTGGGGCCATTGCCACAGACCAGTAGGAAGCCATTCATTACGCTGTGCAAGGAAGGCAACGTGGGGGGAAAACCAGGCCGACCACGTAGCACCAAGCATGGCCACCGAATCCTGGCCACGCCCTCTCTCTCCTACATTCTCCACGCCCAGACAACGCCCACTGGCTCACACAGAAAGCTTTCACGCCCCCACTAACAGACTTTCTTACTCTCACTGTCACTCAATGTCGGTTTTTCCAGCAATAAAAAGCCGTGGCTGGACCTGCTTCCAAAACCGAACACTTCTAAGCAATTCCTCTGTCAGAAAACTGAACTCAAGATGATCTATCCAAGGAGAGACAGATTTAGTCCAAATAAAACTAAAAAAAAGTTAAAACAATGTCCAAAAATGATCAAACTGGTGTTGTAAATCATCTAAGCTTCGATCAAACTAATTATTGATCCTGTTTTATGTAACATAGGTCAGACCGTTTTGATTTTCTTTTTATTACCAAACAGCAGTAGAGATAGATAGCTTTTCTTCCAGAGGCATTCCTTTCCTGAAACTCTGTGAATCTTCCTCCTCCACACTCTCCCTCTCTGCCCTCCACAGCTACATCTCATCCCCTGAGCTGGGAAGTCCCTGCATCGGAGGCTCAACCGGCTCAATCCGGCCCGGCATGGTGAAAACCGAAATATTTATAGAAAGAGATGCCTCCCTGTTCCTTCTCTTCCTCCTCCTCTCAAGGACGGAGAAGAGAACAACACCCCATGTGGGTGGGGATGTTGTGATGAATCAAGTTTAAATAAATCAGGGGCATTGAAGCCGAAGCACAGAGAAATGCTGCATAATTTTTGTTTTTTTAAAGAAAAGTTCAGATTTTATTTCATTGATTCACTTTTTATTATACGAACAAAAATAAAACTACTTTTTTAAATCAAAATAATCCAGAGATATAAATAATTTTAGACTTACATTTACATTAGCGAAAAAACAACACTAATAATAATAATAATAATAATAATAATAATAATAATAATAAAAGTTATAGACAGTTTAACAGTTTGAATTAAGTTGAGTCTTTATTACAAAGAAAAGCACAAATTGGTTGCAAATACATGTATATGCTATTAATTTAACGTTATTTTTTTCCTTCAAAGTAAAGATAGACATATGGGTCCCATTACTGATGCAGATTTTTTGGCCACTTCTTATGGCCGATATCGAAACTTTTTTGTTTTTGTTTACCTTATTTAATTATATAAATGTTCCATTAATAACAACAGTAGTTGTTCAGTTTCTGAACCCTTTTATCTTGACTTTTTGCACAACATTTAACCAAAGTTAATCAAACAAATCAAAGAAACCGACCAATTATTAAACACTGGATTTGATTTTTGTTGAGCCGTCAGACAGGATTCATTAAACGGAAGAAATCGGTTCTACTAAAGAGGTACATCAGCCAAAGCCGATATAAATAAAAAAGTACGTATTGGCCCCATATATCGATCTTATTCTTCTCTAAAGTTTAGGTTTTTAACTTTGTGCCTGTATGCAGCGAATGCCTTAAACCGTAGTCAAATTCCTTGTTTGTGCATACAATCTTGGCTATTAAAGCTGATTCTGACTCATATGTATTGAGATGGTTACTAAATCAATGGACACATGTCCAAGTTGGTGTCAGAGGGCCTTCTAGTAAAACGGTTGAACATATCCTTACAATTTTGTGCTGTTTTTTTCTTATATCTAATAACCTTTTCGCTATTAATGTACATCTATGTTGTTTTTTCTGTCTTATTTACATAGTTTCTCCTTTAATGCAAATACAAAAATGCACATTTTGTAGACATCTTTAAGTTATCGTGCTCAGTTGCACATCTTTTGAATTGGAGTAAGATATTTTTAATAACTGCACAATATTTTTCTCTTGTAAATTACCCCTAACTGTACAGAACGCTATTCTTAATTCAGTTTCTTCTTTCATATTTAACATTTTCATCTCTGAGTGAATCGATCACTTTGATGGTGTTACGCCTGAATCTCCTCAGTGTGGGAAAATAAATACATTTCTATTCTACAAATAAATATTAATTTATTTGAGCTACTCAAAGTGGATAAAAGCACTTGCCCTTATAGCGTCAGGCTGCATCAATTTTGTGTTTAACTAAAAAACCCCAACCACCGCAGTGCTAAATATGACAACAATCAAGACGTTCTGCATCTAACGACTTTTGCATGTGAGTTTCCTATGCATGTGTGTGTTAGTGTGTGTGTGTTGCAGCAAGCCTTCCTCTGCTTTTGGGACTGGTAAAAATAGTGGCTGTGAGGTCCATTCAGACTCTGTTATCAGCCTGCCCTGCCGTCCCTCCCACTGCCGCAACCACAGACTTGACCACGGGCTGCAGCGAGAGTGCACACTTCGTACGGAACTCTCACACACAAACAGAGCAAGTGCAAATAATTGCAGTGCAATCCACAACTGCGGCCCATAAAACACATGCAACAAAGAGACGCAGGAATCTGCATTCACATAAAAGCAGATACGGGACGGGCAGACGCGCCCAATTAGTCAAAAATGGATCCCAATAAAGATGAACTAAATATAAAAGGAAACAACTGCATCCTGCTGTATACAGACATATTCTGACAAAAACACATAATTTGTCCACGAGACATCATGTCATACTCCTTTACATCTGTTTATGCACTGAACTAGCTTTAAGGTCACTGCTGGTTGTTTCCTTGATGCCGAGATGGATTTGCATTTCAGCACCAGCAGCATGGGAGTGGGAGTGATTGTCCAAGGGTGACACTAAACTCAGATCAGTCCGGGGAATAAATCCTATAAAGATACATTTTGCTTCATTACTATTTGATAATGTAAATGTCGACACCAGCTATCCAACGCCTGGTTCATATGGCCAGATTTTTAGCCCCAATTTTTACCGACAAATTCAGATTATCGGGATGGCTCTTAGAATAATCCTAACGGATACTGCTGCCGTGTGTGTGAAGTGCGCTCCGGTCTGCTCAGAAGTTAGATTGTCTTGGCTCAATATCATAGTGCGTGTGCGAGCTGAAACGAAGATGCAGCCTGTTGAATGTGACGTTCAGCCAATCAGAAAGCAAGCTGACAGGCAGGGATGTGTGGATGCATCTTTGAAGCCTATTATTATTTCTAAGTGTTGGGTGACTTAACTGCAGTCCATAAATGCATAGAAACAAAGATCAGTCATGGCAAAGTGTGTGATGTTTCCCAGTGGAAAAAATAAATGTTAAAAAAAAATCACCTCCATATCTTAGAAGGCAGAGCTCCTGCTGTGTTCCACCCCTTTATCAAAAAAAGTTTGCCAACTATAAATAAATGTTACACACATCAACGTGTAATTCAGTTGAGAATATAATTAGCATGTTGAGTTGAGAAAAACACAAACAAGTAATGAAAAGTGTAAAGAAAGAAAGTATTATGCACAGCCTTCACATATCAAAGTGACCTTGGTTGGGTTCGAGAAAAAAAAAGGGGATTGTACTGGTCATACTAGGGATTTCTCGATCAGGTTTTTTTGCCATTGAGTCCGAGTCATTTGATTTTGAGCATCTGCCGCCACAGAGTCCAGATCCCGTACTTCTATAGGAAATACATGAAAAAAATAAAACAAAGAGCGAAGAAACAGATCCAGGATATTCCTATTTTTTCATTTAATTCACCTCATTTTAACATTGAACAATTCTGTTAAACAGAGCACTTCTCACTTCAAAATATCACAGATTTATTATATTTTCAAAGCAGTTTTTTTTTTTTTTAAGCACAGCGCAGACTTTTTCTGTGTGTGTCAGCAGTGCGCAATTATGGGGGATCAGTGTTTGAGTAAAATCGGGTCATGTGTGGTGTCTCGCCATTGTAGTGTGGCTGCACACCTAACACAGCAGTCGGAAAACCTTGTAAGAATTTTAAAATGTTAAAATCTCAAAAGAGTACTAATCAAGCATTTCCTTTTTGCTGTTGATTATAATTTACATTTTCTTTTTTCCTACCTGGTTCTGATGAGCATTTACCCAATTCCCCCCCCGGTACCTTGTGCTTGTACCTTGTGCTTGTTCAAGATGGGAGATGTATTACTGTATACTGGAAATTCAACAATGTTGGAGGATGGATGTTTACTGGTTCACTAAATGTTTTTCTTTTAGCAATTCTCTGTTTGAATTTTAATACTTTTATCATGTATTTGGTTTCTTTACCACTGAATCATGTAAAGAGTGTGCTATATAAATAAAATTGCTTTTCCTTGCCTGGATCAGGCTCCAGATCAGTGAAGGAAGCGTAAAAGCAGCAGCACAGAAAAAAACTCTTGGATTGGAAAAAGAATATGCATGTGTAAAAACTTGATTTTAAGAGATTTATTTGCTTTAATTCATATATTTGAAGATTAATTAAGACTTTTCTTCTCTTTCAGTTGATTCAATACAAAATGTTTCCCTTTATATATTTCAGACCTAACATTAATATTTTCACTTAAACGTATATCTTTCAATGCCAATATTCTTCAGAGCCAATGTAGGTAGCACATCTGCTCAGGGGCCTATGCCTACGTACAACGAAGCATTACATGATTGGCTGGACGTTAAGACGTAATATGCATTACTTCGATGAACTTTAATAAACAAATAGCAAGTATACAAAACACGACGGATGTATATAGAGGAATTCGACTCATACAATCAGTGAGGGGTGATATATAAATACTGTACATGCAAAAATATACATATAGGAATTCTTTTGACTGCCGTCTTATTGATAGCTTTCTATTGATTTGTTGTATAGTTAAACATGTATCATCTTCTTGGGGTTTTCTAAAAAAATAAACAGAAGAAAACATTTTTAAATTGTGGGAAAATCAGTCAAAATACAGTAAATAACAACCTGCTAAACTTTTTCGAAGCCCATGTGTGAAAGTGCAGTACCACAGGAGCGGTTATTAACATTTATGTCTCTTTTAAATTCAACCATATAATGCTTGCAACGTAGTTTGTCCGAATTAAGTTGCCCTAGTGTGAGGTTTTCGACAAGCGCAGGCCTCCCAAGCAGATCTGGTACCTACACTGATATTTCTTGTTAGATTCATTTAAGGTTGGCATCGTAGTGTAAATCCCAAATTAGGTCGATAAACTAATGACAGACTTACGTTTAGTAAGTAATTTTGCCCATATTACTTGTCTTTGTGAATGTGCAGAAACCCACACTGCAGTTATAACTTTACCGAAGCATTTTTCTTGTGAATGGGTGTCCAGCCTATTCATAATGTATGTGTGCAGGGAGGTAAGACGAGGCTCAGTAGCTGTGATAGCTCCCAGACTCCCTCTTGGCCCACTGACAGTTGTTCTTTGACAATAACAGAGGAAGTAATTTCTCCTCCGAGCTAAGAAACATCTGCTACCTTTTACACGAAAACACACACAGTGAACCGTGGTACCCTGTGCTAGACAGGTCCCCAAGGCTAAACACCATGTCCTCATCTTCTCTGCAAACACCACACATTCGTACATCCATCTGGGCAGATGCAGCTGCAGGCACACACATGGCCTAAACATCGAGCCTCCTCCTCCTCATGCAGAACATCTCAAACACACGCCTAAAAATGCAGGTCACTATCTGTAGGATCAGGGACTTTGTGCGTGATGTTCCTTTCCACACGTACACCCCAGACCTTTATCTGGCCACCTCTAATTTTAGTCCACTTCACCAGCATGCATCTCTGCAACTACTTCTAGGACAGTGCTTACATATCGAACTCAATCATCTTTTCAGTGTCTTTACCTGCAGACCTGATAGCCTGGATAGTTATCAATGGACAGATAGGGCTGCACCAATTTCACTCATTTTCAGCCTGTTCAGTATCTTTAGTCAGGTAGCACTCATCTATGAACAACACCAGCATGAAATATCTCCCAAACACAAGCCACAAAGTGTTGTGTCTACACGGAAGACTACACTTGTAGAACAGAAAGGGTTGGGACCGCCAAAGACAACAAAACAAGGTGAATCTCAAAAAGAAAGAAAACGAGCAGGTTGGTGCGCTTCTGTACACGTATTCAAGAGAGCGTTTTCACCACCAGTTGGACTCTTACTAGGCACGAAGGGTTTAAACCAAAATGCCTAGTGTTGTGAAGACAAATGTGATGCTCTTGTCTGTCTCATGCTTGTCACAAGCATTGATGTTTTTTCTGCTCCCCAATCAATTGGACTTTTTCGTTTGACGCCAGTAGCTTCGCCCTAAACGTACCAAACCGCTACCCTACGGAGCTACAAGTTAACCTTAGTTTAAACTTCTCCGTCTGCGTAGACACAAAGACAAGCAACGCCATTATCAGTCGATGAAAGGGCCGTCCCTCACTGACACAAGCACGGACGGAGTCGAGCCCAATTTTTTAACTATCCGTCAAATACAACAGAGAACGTATGCCTGTCAGCCCCGGTTCATTTCACCAGAACGGTCCTCTAAAGTCGATGTAATTAGTAGTCAATACACCGTTTGGACACTACATGCTTTATGGTGCAAGGCCACTTTGTCTAATATGGCCTTTTGCTGATTTTGAACCCCAGGAGGTGTAGAGAACAACAAACAGACCTATATTTGTTTGCTTAGATGTGTTTTTAGAGTATTCAATGGGCTGCACTGCTAGTAAAAAGTTGTCCAGCTCAATTAAAATTCACCCTCTGTTGGCTGTTGCTTCTCAAGTGGATATGCATTTACAAGCTGAAATAAAGACATTGTCATCAACCAGAGACATCAATGCAATGGTAGGCGCTTTGACAGGTCAGCACCCCCTGCCGAAACTGTATTGTATTTTCATGAATAGTGCCATAGAAGTTGGTTTTATGGGCCGCTTTTACAATGGAAACAGACTAAACATACCAACTCCGGGCTGTAATGCTGAGTGAAAATAAAGCCTTTGTGGTGTTCCATTTACCTCAGAACGTCGGAACTCGAAGCTGGGTTTGATGCTACACCCAAGTAATCAGTAATCAGGGTTAATGTATCTGGATAAACCAGGATTCCAATATGGTGATGCCCAGTTAGCAATTTTTGTTAATAACACGGTAATGCGGTTTGAAATATTTGTGGGTGACTTTAGTCCCAAACTCCTGTGAATAATGGGGGTCCACTGTGCTTTGTGATTAGTTTATTATCAAGAAGATAAAAAAAATACTTGCATGTTTTATCTATTTAAGAATTGGTGGCAACACTTGTTAAAGATTCATAGATGCCCCTGTTGTCTACATTTTACTTGTATCTTAAAAACTGTATAATTTCCCTTCCACTTACCAATTTCTGATGGTCTATCACAAAAAAAAAAACAGGATAAAATGCTTTGTTTTTTAACATTCATTGCAGCTACATATATACTGATTAATCATCCAACCCTGAAAAAAAAAAGAAAAGGTTTTAATAAATTGTTGGAAGTACCAAAGCAGTACAACATTCAAGTCCATGACAACGCAACACAGCCCTCTAACCTGTGAATAAAGATGCTATAAGATAAAAAGACTAAATGAGAGGTATAAATAGTCTGGTGGGCTTTTGGAGGCAGGAAAAGGGAAATGAACGTCTACACATGTCTGCCAGGCATCAGCTCCGCTACATCTCATATATGTCCTTGCTAATGCAGCGAAGATGCATGACAGTGTATCTACAGTAAATCTCTTCTATGGGTGATAAGTGAGGCGTTTTATTTCCACTGACGGGCAAGGATTGTTTTTACTATAAACACAACTAAAACAAATAAAAGACTAGCTTGAATGTGTCTCTCAAGTGAAACATTGTTGTAAACATCATAAATCAGCATGACACGATCGTGGTGGCATGAGACACAAAGGGAAACCAAGAGGTGGAGTTATCCAGCTGAACTGGATAACACTGAACTCTCAGGCGAAAAACAGCTTGATTTCATTGACTATGGTGTCCACAAAGCTCCCGTTTCATTTAATAAAACAGGTGACTGGTGCAGTGGTTCTCTTATAACGAAACTCAAAACATGGTGAAGACGAGCTACAGGAAAGGACAAAGACGTTCACCACTACCTTCACAATTCCCATTCCAGAGGACCATTATATCCTGGGGAGACGTAACACGATCTGTCCCTTATGCACCATAAAGAGGTGAAACTGATATGAGAAAATGGACAAAGGAGGCAGTAGGAATGTTCCCAAAAAAGCCGGGAATAGTGTAAACTGGTCGCTATGGTGATTCCCGCTTCATAACGTCGTACATAAACACCATAATTTAAGAGAAAAAAATGATTAAAATACAGTTTTCAAAAAGCATAAAAAGCTGTTAGACAATTTCCTGTCAGAATGATCGACATGTTTTCTTACAGTAAGCTATTGCAGGAATTTGAAACCAATGGTGACTAAACTCCACTCACCATGGATTTTTAAAAAAATAATTAAATTCAGACTCAAACGTATTTGATCAAGAGCAGCTTTGCTTTGATTTTGGCTGTGTTGTAAAATGAACTTTCCATTTGGTATGCCAGTACACAATCTTGGCTATTACAGCTAGAAACTACAGATCTGGGTATAGCGATGGAATCAAACATAAAAATCCAGAGACAAAAAGACAATTACAAAGCCAGGCTTTCATCACCTGAAGGAAATTTATACGATTAAAGAACTAATGTCCAAAAAAGATTAAGAGAAACTCATCCATGCATTTATCTTAGTCAGATTGATTTCGACAAAAGTGTCTTCACAAGTCTGCCTAAATGGTCAATCATACAGCTGCAGCTGATCCAGAATGCTTCTACCTATGTCCTAACTAGAACCAGGAAAGTAGAGCACATCACCCCAGTTTTAAAGTCCTTACACTTACTACTCTTCAGACCACTAAGGTCTTCAGGCTACAATGCCTTTTGCAGATATGAATGTTATTTTGTATCCCAGTGCAGGAGAAGAACATAAATCAGGTATCAAAGGTGGGTAGAAAGTAGTGAAGAAATGCAGAGGAAATAAAGAGTGATGAACCAGGGTGGACTAGATCAGGAGACATCTGGGGAGCATCCACATATGACAGCCATGACAGGAACACAGACTAAAAACCACTCTCCCCCTGAAATCTTGTCTAGGCTTTTATGAGGGCCCACCCTCCCTCCATCCCACAGCAGACCTCCCTGGAGTCCTGACCGCTATCGAGCAACGCACACTCCGTCTCACCCTGAAGAGACCAACACAGTTTGCATTCTTTGCATCGACCCCTGGGTACGTATCCGGCATTGCACCACGCCCAGCTACCCCCCTCATCAGTTGCCTTCAATAAAAGGCTCGGGGAAACTCCCTCTCCCCCTTCTTCTCTGGCAGTGTTGATGTTACAGGCAGACTGTTTGGTTGTGTTTGGTCAGGGTGCGATGACAGAACCAAACACGGGTATTTACTCAGTGATAACCGCCTTGTTTGGATAAGCTCTGAGTGGATACTGTCCCGGCACTATATACAAAAAAAATTAACTGCCTGTACAGGGAAATATAAGATTAACTTAGGTTCTTTTAAACATTGAATATCTTACCTGAAGCAGAAAAAAAACAGTTTTTAAATTATTTTTGAAAAATTGAATTGAAAAAACAAAAACGTCCATAATGTCAATAAAAACTGCATTTTACTCACTTTTCATTTGAAAACAATTACTGTATTTAATTAATTAAAAGCAGATATAATGGCACCAAGTGATTAAGGATCGATGTGGTCCTATTAAATTTTTAATTAAAAAGAAGGCAAAATTCTATGGTTCTGTGTTGTAGCAAAAGACTGGTTGTGATTTTGCAATTGTTATTAAAATAAAAATCAACCACCACATGTGCTTGAGAGGTCAAATTGTTAGCCCTCTGGGGCTCCAAATGACCCACATTTTCACAGTTGCATTTAATGGTGAATCAACAAAGAAAATCATGAATATCTACACCAGAAGTGAAGGTAGGAGGCGATGCTCCACCAATGAAGTGTTTGGAGTCTCAGAAATTACCCCATTGAAAACTAAACTTACACGACAACATTGCCGTTTTTGTTTGAATTGGCGGGTGCAAACACACTGCATTTACATGGCACGGCGCGAGATCTGATCTCGTTGAAAACAATGTAGTAGATATGCCCTGCCTTTAGATGGCAGTGTGTCCCGTGTATGCAGTGTTCTATGGTTTGCCCCTAATTAACGATAGCGAAGTGCGCAAGTCCAATACGCTGTGGGCGGCTGGCAGTGACGTCACAGTTTTCAAAAGTCCCGGCCTTGTGTTAACGTGACAACAAATCACCCGGTGTTGTCAGAATTCTCCACCAGTTTTCAAAAAGGTGTGTTCTTGCCCCCCGACAAGCCGACAGATCGACTTTATATCAGATTGCCGATGTCATCCAAGACGCCGTCCAACCAGCCAGTGAGAGGCCGTTGACTAGCGCAAGGGATGCTGGGAGACTGAGTCCATTTAATATATACCAACAAATACATATACATACATATACCAAACCCAACATTTTACTGGACAAATGTTTGAAAGCTCAGTCAAATAGGCCTATAATCTGAAGCTTAAAATTATAAATTGACTTGAAATGGAATAATGTCTGTTTGAAAGATGGAATAAAAATTATGACCTCTGACAACAAACTGAAATATCCCTGAACATGGATTTTGACATTTTACTTTTTATGGGTGGACATAGTCTCAAAACCCAAAAAGAGGACCTTTGCAGTGGCTGAGAGAATAAGATCCTCAGCTTTAACCGATTCTGTTGCATAAAAGTCTGTCTCGTCTGCGTGCGTTTCTGTGTGCGCTCTTGACCGCTTGCTCTAGATTTCAGGAGCTTTTATCTAACTTGTGGGGAGTCTAACCTGTACTGGGAAAAAGGTTGACTTTAGGTCAAGAAAGCGGAAACAACTCTTGGTGAATGGACATGAATGGAAATCCTTGTGAACTCAGCTACCCTAGGGGAAGGCAATTTCAGCTGCTTGTATCCAGGTTCTCTCTTTCTTGGTAATGATCCACGTCAGCTTTTTATAAAGTGTGAAACCATGATCCTTAAATCAGTAAAAGATGGACTGCCACCTTCATTTTGGTCAGTCTTTGCCCCAGGGGTGGGAGTTCAAATAACTTGTTTGCAAGTGATAGAAGCAAGAAATGAAAAATAAGTATCGGCCTTGTTTTCAGCAATAGTGGGAAAGAAAGAGATGAGACAATCTGGTGAATGTCTGTGTACCAGTACGTATAGCCCTCACCTGTGGTTAGGTGACATTATCAATCGTATGCAGAATATCATGGTTGAAACAGGATTTGTGAAAAGGAAATTTGCCAGAGTCCAAAACGTACAAAGAATAATGCTCAACTTTAGACTGAGAAAGCCGACACAACTCTTGGCTTGGTTGCACAAGGACCTGAAAAAACACAATGGGAATCCTTGCAGCCATCCCAAAAAAGCCTCTTTGGTGTTTGTGTTTTCTGATATTAACTACACCATGACGAGACAATACAGCTGGGTGAAAGGATGAGAAAGAAATACCCCACAGCCTGAAATCTAAGTCTCCGTGTCAGCACTGACCTCACAGTGACTCATAAACTGTCCTGTTGAGAAACACACAGTGTACCGACAAGCTTACGATTGAAGTTTTGATTTCGGCTCTAATTGAGAACGTGTGGTCGTCTAAACAACCTATGATTACAGTGAGTGCTGTATATTCCCAGTATGAGTGAACTGGTTTGTGTTGATGTGGGAGTGTGGGAGCAGACCTGCAGCAGAGTGCCATGGATGTGGTTATGTTGGATTCTGGGTCCCGGTTCTAGAGGGAGCTCCTGCAGCAGAGCCAGGACAGTGGAAGGGACCTGGGTGACCAGCACGAAGGGGACGAGAGCCCGTGCCGCCATTTCTCGGGTACGATACACAGCGGACCGACTGCATCTGCACAATGAACATGCGGTGACATCTTTAACGTTATAGAGCTGTATTAAAGCTGTGGAACACAGAAGAATGCATGATTATATTAGTTTTAAGATTTATTGCAAAAGAATTTACACTTGATATATAATACATTTCGCAAAAAACTGAGGCAGTTGACATTTTCTTTAGATTATTTTTTTAAGGTACAACATATAAGAATTTTACAGTAAACTAATCACATAATAATCTAATGTCCCAACGATGTTGGAAGGATGAATACATTGAAACAGCTTTTGACCTCAGCTGGCTGGGTGGTTGTAAGTTTTTATCATTTTAAAAATGCTGCTACGGTATATAGCCATCGTTTACAATATCATTCCCGCTTCCATACTTCCTGGTTCCAGAGCCAATCACAAGGGATCCCTCAAGGTTGCCATGTCACAACAATAAACAGTGCGCTGCCATTTGTAATCAGACACCGACCGGGCTAAAGGCCAACGTTTACCTAACAATGCCAGCAGCAAAATTCACGGCAGGGAGGGGATGAGTGACAGAGCGGACTACTTTGTTTTACTTCATGGATTGCAGTACTCTGATGTGACCACACCATTTTGGTATTGCATATTGTACATTTAAACAATAATTTTATCTGCCTTATATAAACTGGCCTTGCAATATAAAGCATCTAATATTCAAAAGCTGCATCAACTATTAATTACAATGGCTACAGAGCACCATTCTAGTGAAGTGATCTTGGACTGATCAATCACAGACCTGCCCTCTCCATTAAGTTGGACTGATAGTAAAAAAATAAATAAAAGAGCTCTACTCTGTCCATCGTTGCTTAAGATCGCACAAATGAGGAAGAGCGATTGCCTCGACAGATAACGGCATCGCATCTCTACTCACCTTCGCAGACAGAGAAGTATAGACTAGGCTTAAGGATCCGTCTTCACACAGAAATAGCTTTTAATGGGAACCCTAATTTTTTTCTTATTTTTTTTAAGAAAACATATTCCAGAGTTAAAATTCCAGCCTCGCGTATTGAGGTGGATGGTGAAAAAAAGCTTCTTTTGTGAGATATTAGCCCCAAACTTCTTCCTGATTCCACACAAAAGACTCCACTTGTGCTTTTTTTTCTCGCAAATTCTGATGCCTAAATCTAAGGAGGCAAGCATTCTTGGCCAAACTTCATTGAATCTCTCTATCCCACCACTAGCGCACATTATGGAGATTAGCAACATGTCCTCCCATGCATATGCTGATGATGGGACCAAAAAACCTCCGTTGGCAGTTGAAGCCATTTGTTTATAAAAAGATTGATGATAAAATCTTGTTGGTCTACACAGTGCTTGTCAATTGTTTTCTTATCACTTTTCAAAAAGGGAGGCTACATAACTTATTCTGTCCACTTTCACTGTTTTTCTTTTCAACTCTGCAACCATATGAATTCCATTGAATTAGGTTAGGCATGTTATTTACAACAATTTTCATAAATCTAACAGTGCTGTGGTTTAGGCATTCTCCTCTCATTTTTAAACAACTAAAAAATCCTATGTGCAAAACGGCGGACCACATTTCTCATATTATAAAAGAAAATCTCTCACCACCAATCAAGTCTCATAGAGACCTGGAACCAGTAGCTAAATATTTGTATTACTTACATATTTTTCAAAACCTGTGTTCATTTTTATTTCCTATTCCTTCTCAGACTCCAGCGAAATACTCCTATGTCAGTGTTTTTTATGTTTAGTACTCTTTCTGCTGCGTTTCGTTTGCGTTTAAATTTTGTTTAGTTAAATTTCCCGACAGTTTCTTTTATCCTCCTTTCTAATGAAACCCTTTCTGCATCACTTGTCATCACCGTGAGCTTACAGAATTTATGAGGATTGTTCTCCCGATTCATAAACCTCTCTGACCCAAACGCTAACTGTCAACCTGTTTTTTGTTGTTTTTTTCGGGGATTGCGGGAGCTGACAGATCACTAGGGGAACAATGCTTAATTGTGCAGTCCGCTTTTTGTTTTTACCGTGAGTCTATCTCCCTTTCCCACACAGTGGACTCAATCTATCAGCAATTTCTCTTTCTCTCTCACTCTCTTTGTACAGGCTTCTTCTGCTGGGCTGAACAGGCAGCCTGTTGATAAGTTTGAGCACTGCTGCCACCTAGTGACTGGGGGCGTTAAAGTATGAATACAAGCCTTGGCTACCGGGAGGGAGGCACTAGGGGTGGCCGGGGTGGGCACGCCTCACTATTTCAGAAGCACTGGTCTAAAAGGTTCTTAACAGCCTGGGGAGGAAAAATGATCTAGAGTTCTCCAATCATCAGAGCACTAATTCAATTCAATTCAATTCAATTCAGTTTATTTATATAGCGCTGTTTCACAGCAGATTTAATCTCAAGGCACTTTACAAGAAGAGTTATTACAATACAATGTTTAATGTAGGAATTAGAGAACCACAGAAGATTGCGTCGTGTAATTCTCAGCAATCCCTCACAAGCATGAAGCGACAGTGGAAAGGAAAAACTCCCTTTTAACAGGAAGAAACCTCCGGCAGAACCAGGCTCAGCACAAGCGGTCATCTGCCGAGACCGTCTGTGGTTTGGAGAATACAGAACAGAGATACAGAACAGAGACACAGAAAGAGCAACAGAACTGATGCAGAAGTTTGTTGCAGGACGTGGAGAACTTTCCGTCACTGCAATGCCATCTTAGTCAGGGTCGTCAAGCAGGGCGGGTCAGGAGCACCTACTACTAAGAGAAAACAGGTTAGCGCTTGAATTGACAGCACATCATGCAGTTGGGGAGAAGTAGGAGAGAAAGTAGGAACTGACTCTAATAATGTCCTCCAACAGCCTAGCCTAAAGCAGCATAGCTACTAACATTAACCTGTCTCCTAGCTACTAGGAGACCTAGCTACTAACACTCTCTACCTGGCTTACATTAATCTATCTCTACCTAGCTACTCTACCTCTTCCTATCTCTTGCTAGCTTTTGACACTCTACCTGACTACTAACATTAACCTGTCTCTTCCTAGCTACCTGTCTAACCTGTCTCTAATTACCTGTTAATCGGTCTCTAACTGTAAACTTTTTCAAAGAGAAAAGTTTTAAGCCTAGTTTTAAAGATAGACAAGTTGTGTGCTTCACGAACCAACCCTGGGAGCTGGTTCCATAGGAGGGGAGCCTGATAGCTGAAAGATCTGCCACCCATTCTACTTTTAGAAATCCTCGGAACTACCAGTAAACCTGCAGTCTGAGAGCGAAGGGGCCTGCCAGGAACATATGGAACAATCAGGTCTCTTATGTATGATGGAGCTAGATTATTAAGAGCTTTATATGTCAGAAGGAGGATCTTGAATTATATTCTAGATCTGACTGGGAGCCAGTGAAGAGAAGCTAAAACAGGGGAAATGTGATCTCTTCTTTTAATATTCATCAGAATCCTAGCAGCAGCCTTTTGGACTAACTGAAGACTTTTAATTGTTTTCTGTGGACTACTTGATAATAAAGAGTTACAGTAATCCAGTCTTGAAGTAATAAAGGCATGGACTAGTTTTTCAGCATCACTCCTGGTCAGGATGGTTCTAATTTTTGCAACATTCCTAAGGTGAAAAAAGGAAATCCTAGAGACTTCTTTAATGTAAGATCTAAATGACATATCTTGGTCAAAAATAACACTGAGGTTCTTTGCTTTATTACTGGAGGCTAATTGAATGGCGTCTAGGTGAAGGGGTTGACTAAGTAGTTTCTTTTTCAGAGCTTCTGGTCCAAAGACGACAACTTCTGTTTTATCAGAATTCAGAAGCAAGAAGTTTAGAGTCATCCAAATTTTTGTCTTCCAGACATGCCTGTAGTCTACCTAACTGATTGGATTCATCAGGATTTATGGATAGATATAGCTGTGTATCATCTGCATAACTATGTAAATTTATCCCATGCTGCCTAATTATTTTACCAATAGGAAGCATATATATAGTAAAAAGAATCGGCCCAAGAACACTTTGAAGCCTTTCTATAAGAATATTGTGATCAACAGTGTCAAAGGCAGCACTGAGATCTAACAGCACCAGAATGGTCACCAGTCCATTGTCTGAGGCTATGAGAATATCATTAGTAACCTTCACCAGAGCTGTTTCAGCGCTATGATGAGCTCTAAAGCCTGACTGAAACTACTCAAACAGCTCATCATTGTTTAAATGCTCACATATCTCGTTTGCCACTATTTTCTCAAGAATTTTAGATAAGAAGGGAAGATTACATATCGGTCTATAGTTAATTAAGTCGTTTTGATCAAGAGATGGTTTCTTAAGTAGCTGTTTAATTAGAGCAATCTTAAACTCCTGTGGTACATATCCATTGAATAAGGATAGATTCATTATATCTAAAATTGGAGCAGCAATCAAAGGGAAAACTTCTTTTAAGAGTTTAGTTGGGATTGGGTCTAAAACGCAATGAAGGTTTAGATGAAGCTAATAATTTTAGTACATCAGAAAGTTCGGCTGCATTAAAGTAGTTTAAGCATATATTAGGTTCACTAGGGAGGAAGCAAGCATATTGGCAAGGTTCCCATTTATCTTATTTTTTATAGAGTCTATTTTATTTATAAATAATTTCATGAAGTCGTCACTACTAAGAGCTGGGGGAATGGTTGGCTCGACAGAGCTATGATCCTGTGTGAGCTTGGCAACTGTATTAAAAAGAAACCTAGGATTATTTTAATTCTCCTCGATTAAAGATGAAAAATATGCTGTTCTAGCTGTTCGAAGGCTCTTTTTATATAGCAATAGACTATTTTTCCACACTAAATAGGAATCCTGTAAATGCGTGGAGCGGCATTTTCTCTCTAGTTTTTTTCTCTTGTTAACTTTCTTCTTCAGGGTATGTAGCTCTGAATTAAACCAGGGAGCTAATCTTCTATGGCTGGCCACCTTCTTTTTCAGTGGGGTAACTTTGTCTATTGCCAGACGCAGGGAGGAATTAACGCTATGAACTAGAACGTCGAGTTGTGAGGGGTCACGAGTTAAATCACTGTTTTCTATTGTACTTTTATGTACTAGCAATGTGTATTGGCAAGAATCATTAGAGACCACTCAAGGCTTCTCGTTTTGTTCTTTAACAGAGTCACTGATAAATTCATCAGCCAGAAATTATAAACACGACTCATTTGACTCGGCTACTATTTCTGCATATATCTTATACAATATTGGTTGCTTTTTCCCTTTTCCCTTTACCGAGATCCACGATTACTGAGAACATTATTAAATAAGCATCTCCTGGGCTGGCACATAAACGATAAGACTGAATTCAAATATTTTCAACTCATTAGCTAACCAGGCAGGAAATGGTATGCAACGTTTTGTCATTGCCCACCATCACAAATCTCAGTCCCACGGTTGCTTGCAGCGTTCACTGGTAATACTGAGTATGGCCTGTGACCCTAAGAGTAAAGTTAAAATTAGCCTTGTTTACAAGCTAATAGGGTTTCCTTCTCCAGTGTCATAACAGAGCCAAAGCTGACACAGGGGGAATGACTTAACCACAGACATGAATGAGATAAGACAGACTGAAAGGGGGCAGAGGAAGAGGTACAAGAGGAAAAAGGTAAATACAGAAAACTTGTGTTTATTCTTTAGCTAAAACAGCCATAGTTCAACCACTTTAAATAAAATAAATTATGTATGCCAATCAAGGATTTAATGATAACAGTGGTCACAGTAAATACTGTCATACTCAGGATTTAAAGCCTCATATCATTAACAGAGCCATCTTGAACAAAAAGTGTCTTTTTATACCCACAAAGGTCCAAAAAGTCTTAAATCCTCAACCAAACATAATCTGCTATTGAAAAGCTTTTAAATTTCCTTCAGATGTGTATATTTCTCACAAAGTTTTCATTGCATCCCTTGTTAGCATGCTCTGTTTTCGAGGCATTTTGGAAAAAACTTCACAGCAGCAGCGCATGGCAAGATGAACCAGAGGTTCTGACATGAGAACAATCAATACAGGTCAAGATGCAGGCTAACAGATCTACAGACCAAGCGATGTGTTCGATGTTGAAAGGTTTTAAAACAAAAATAGATGAGATGCATTAAATCTACTGAAAATGAGGAAAAGCCCACTTTGAGAGATCAACTTTTTATCTGGACAGCCAGCAGAAAACATTTTGACATGCCCCCCCAAAAAGGATTTACATGCAATACTATCTAAAGTAAGAATGAACCAAACGGTACCAATCTGTGGCTCATTCCTCACTTTCTACTACTCCCCTGCTTCCTTTTGTGGCCCATATGTTAGCTATCTGTGCTAATTTGTCCCAATGAAACTGTTTTGTAAAAGGAAATGACAGTTTGGAAGGGTGTAATTTTAGAAACAGCAGCGTCCCCTGTGGGATCAGTAGGCAGACTGTTGACTGGCAAGGACGAGGCTCATCTGGGCCTCATTTTGCAGAGCTGAGAGAACAATTTACTCCTCTGAAACGGCTAAACAAGCCTGGGCACCAAGGTTTTTCTACACTGCTAAGCAGTGTGGAAAAAATACAAAACAAGGAAGTGAACCTTTAACAACTCATTCATGTAAAGCAACTCCAACTGTAACAAAATCAACAGTTTACTTCACTTAAACATACATGCACAAGCAGTTTAACTCCGACTTTAATGGGATTTAATGCTTAAATGAAGTGGAATGAATTTTATGCATGGTTTTCAAAATTTTGACAAAAATCTGAGAAGTTTGGCATGCATTTGTATTCAGTCCCTGACTGACATGAACTACTTACAGCTACAAATCTTTCTGGGTACATCTCTACCAGCTTTTAACTTCTGGGGGCTAAAATAACTGCTGTGATGATTCATTGTTGAGTCTTTGGGAACTTTACCTAGGCCCCTCTAACTCATGAATTTGCTTTGGTATATTTAAGATTGTTGTCCAGCTGAATGGTGACCCTTTGCCCTATCGTTCTGTCAATCAGCTCCAACCAGGTTCCCTTATATATGCTGTCAAATTCATCCCCACAGCCTGATGCTGACACTACAATGTTTCACCTAGCGTGTTGAGGGTAAACTTCACAGTTTTTCCTTTAAGCATCTCCCACCACGTTGTGTTTTCCAAGCAAAAAATTAGAATATGGTTTCATGCTCTACATGTTTGCTGCGTCTCCTGGATTCCGCGTGGCTTAATTTCAATTGCAGCTCATAAATAATGCCCAAATTTCAGGAGGTCATGACCAGAGCGACCCTGAGCCTCTTGGCTGCGTTTGTCAGTACAGGTTGACGACCTCGTCTAACCCGGGCTTTCCACTGGACGTGTCAGCAGCATGTTACAGGAGCAGCACGTTTTACTCGCGTATTCTGCTGCTTGGCCCTTTCCACGGGGGGCGTCAGCAGCACGTAGCAGCAGGGAAGCAGCTGTCACTGAGAGAGCCTGAAATCTTGCGAGCTCAGCAAAATCATGCGTGGTTTCATCAGTAAACACAAGCAGGAAAAAAAGACTACAACATGGCTCCAAAAGGTCTGTGTTTTATGTTCTGTCCGTTTTACATTAACCTATAAGTTTATATTATGTCAGGGAATATACAAAATCCCTCGAAGTGCAAAAGAATAATGTTAGTGGCAATCCGAAGTAGAGTAGACCCTCCCACGACCTACTGACTTCTCATGGGGCCGCACAGGTAGTAAATTAAAGCTACCGGAAAGAAGCACCTTTGTTTTATTTTGAAAGTTTCCGGATGCCGAGCCGTCTGACTTCCTATCTTCCCCTATCCAAAATGTCGAAATTTACACGTTTCACAGGCGTAGCGTGTAGAAAATAGGACTGCCGCGTATATTTAGAAAAGTGCTGTGACATGACGCTCCTGTGACGGGGCAAACTCGTGCTGCTTTCGCCTCCGATGGAAAGGATTATATTGATTAAAGCGGTGGCTAACAGCCGCGTATGACGTGCTGCTGCTGTAACATGCTGCTGACGTGTCCAGTGGAAAGGAGGGGTTAGGCTTGTAGTTAAGCCATGCTCTCAAAAGAAAACCCTTGCTTAACCTTCTCCACAACATTCTCAATGGCCTGTACGCTGTGTTTCTTGGTTTTCATGAATATATTAGTTTCTAACAAAGTTCTGAGGGCATCACAGAACATATACATGCATTCAAATTGGGAAAAAAATTGCACAGTTGGTAGAACGGCTGCTCAGCAGCAAGAAGGTGCTGGGTTCAAATTCTAGCCTCGGGTCTTTCAATATTTAGTTTGTATATTCTCTGTGTACGTGTGTGGGTTTTCTCCAGGTACTCCAGCTTTCTCCCTCAGTCCATGACTTGTAGGTTAGTTGGTCTCTTTAAAACTACCTTTAGGTCTGACTAGGTGCATGGCTGTTTATCCTGTCTGTCCCTGTGATGAACTGCCTCCAGGGTGACACAAGATCACAAGATAAGTTTTTTCGTTGTACTTTGTTTTCAGCCACAGGTCAAGAAAATCCAGTCAATCTATTTTTACTTGGCAATTCTTAAAATTGTAACATATTCAATAATTTATTTTTAAATTATTTATAGTTCACATTTAATTTAAACAAGCTGACAAAGAACTACATTTAAAACACTTAAATTAAACAACTGCACTTCAAATACAAACATTTCACCTGCTCTGGCCTAAGCTAGGGCAGCCACAAACTATGATTTTCATAATCAACTAATCACCAACTATTTTGCTTATTAGTCGACTAATCGGATAATGTGTAAAACGTATGTTATTGCAGCAGCAGGATGCTGCTCAGATATAAGCGTGTTACCTTTAGTGTTATGTAGTATCTAAAATACTGACTATTAAATTGATAGCTAATTTAATATTTGTGAACCAATTGTAAAATACAACAGAGTTACAGCAGAAATGCTGTGTGCTAGTAATGAAATCACCATCACTACTTTTAATGTTGCAGCTATCAAGTAACACAATAGTATCTTCAGTAGGAAGGTTCATCAAAACCACGTAATACAGAATGATCCTTCCAGAAAGATCCTTCCTGCCCACAGCAATTTAACATCTAAAGTCAGTCTAAAGATAACATTTTGACAGAATAAGTATATCATATTTAATATAATAATAAAAATAAGTAGCAGTTTTGTTGTAGACCCTCCAAGGACAAGCAGGTGTCTTATGAAAGCCAAACAAAATGCACTGGAGTTTATCAAGGGGCATCAGAATAAGTGGGGCTGAATGAAAGTGAACACAACACTCTTTAGATTAGTAAAAACTATTGGTTGTTTTTCATTGACCATTTTGTGCTGGCTCGTCATATAAAATCCCCATAAAAACATCGATAAATCTGGTGTCACTAATAAAATGCAAGAATCCTTTTACAAGGCCCTGCATATTTGGTGCTAATGAGAATTGGCAGAGTTTTTAAGCTCAAGGGAAATTGGAAAAACTTTGATATCAAGGGTTTTATAAACTAAATCAGCCAAATAAAGCAGCCTCATACAGCAGCAATTGGCTGTACTAAATATTAAATATCGGTACTGGCTATATAAAATATACAGCGCTGGAAGTGCTGCAGATGTTGGTTATGAAGTCGCTAATGGGAACACAGTCCCTCGCCTCGTTTTCAGACATGAAACACATGAGCCAGCCTTTTTCACTGGCAGTGTTCAGACTCCTGATGATGAGCGCAGATTTCTCTCTGCCTTTGTTCACTTCCCACAAGATGAAAAGACAAACACCAGGAGCAACGGGAAGAACAGTACATCATCACCTCTGACGGTGGTCCCCTCATTAAAGCCTGCCTCAGTTTCTTAGCCGTACCGCAGCCTCTCTGGGGGAAGTGAAACACGAGAGGGAGTGGGCCGGAATGGTACTGTAGCAGGATGAGCCAGGTGAGGAGAAATGCCTGGGCTGCAAATCAAAAGCAGTAAATCACCATAACGACGCTCGGAGACTGTCAGTGGAAAGGGATAGAGCTGGAGAAGACACCTCTCCAGCTGCAATAAATGTGTCTGCTCCTGGTAATGCTCCAACTCTGTCACTATTAAACCCACAGATACCAAAAACAATGGTACTTGTAAATGCTGGGAATGTGAAAGAGTCTAAAAACACACATAAAACTCAAGGAAAATCTGATCTCTGCAGCTGGTAAATCAGTTAAAGGAAAGAGGAAAGGAAGGTTGACGAGTCGCCGACCCCATTAGACATGTTCTCACACGCTCATGGAAGATGGGAAGGGTGGAAGGTGAAAAAGCGTCTCGGGCCAAAAAAGTTGAAGCTGAGCCATGTTTGACTTTTCAAACATGTGGGCTTCATTTGGCGAGATGTGTGAGCCGCATTCCTCCTCTGACAGCTACAATCCTGGCCCAAAGACGTGTTTAGGCCTCCGCAGAACCAAAAAAAAAAAGACTCAATGACTAATTTAATCAAAGGCGATGGCAGATCGCTGCCTGCAATATAAATGAGAGGGAAAGCCTGGATTTTGGTTCCCGTAGATATGGATCAGTGCCTTTCCTTCCAGTTACTCCACCACCATGGACCAAAGAGCCATTGAAGGACATCGGGGATGAGACAACGGATCCTACTTTAATGGACTAAAAAGGAAGCTTGGTGAGAAGGTGACAGCTGTTTCCTGGTGATTGGGAAATGAAAAATGTTAAACTGTTTAGAGCTCCATGCCAGAAGGTGAAAAATCAACAACTACAACTCCAACAACATGGCTGTCCCAGCTCTATGCAGGTACAGCTACAAAAAGATTTGAAGATTTGAAATAGATTTGAAAAGATTTGAATACCACGAAAAAGTTCAACATTATTCATCACAGAAAGCATAACTCGTATATTATAAAGATTCGAAACACACAGTGTGAAACATGTTTGTTGATTATGGCTTTCTGGTAATGGAAACCCAAACCTACAATATTATATAAGATCAATAAAAACTACTATTTCAAACAAAAATGTCAGGCTTCTGAAAAATGTTACACCATATTCATAGAAACATGAGGATGATCATCTTTTTTGAATGGTTAACCAGTTTACAAACAACATAAAGCTGTTTTATTACTGGAACTGAAATTTCTGTGGGAGGGGAACACAAGACGCCAACCTTTCAACTCAGCTCATTTTAAATACTTTCCAAAAATATGTGCCTCTATCTCAATCTGAGGAATGTTAAAAATGAAGGCTGTAACCACAGTTTCCCATTTGTCTGGTAGGTTCACAACAAAAGGAAATAAAAAATGTTCACAATGTGTAACAGCCACAGAGAAGGAAGAAATCACAGAAAAACAAGGCAGATTACACAGCTGGTGAGTCTCAGCAGATAAAAACAGAATCAAATCATGGTTCAAACAGAAATCTTATCTCATTTCAAACCCATAAACATTAAATTGTACAAAATTACAAAGATCCAGAAGATGCATCTGTCATAGCAATAAAAATACTGAACAAATTTATAGAAAAGTTATAATAGGACTTGGGTCGACATATATATAAAGCCACTTACTCAGTAATGTTGAGACTGCAAGTGTTTTTCTTTTCTTTCTTGGTGATTGGGAATGGATCCACCCATTAAAAGAAAGGTAATTGGAGCAGCTACGTTACAGATATATTTGTCTGTTTTAACTACTTCCTTCTGCTTCTTAGAAACAGACCAAGTGGCTGAAATAAGAGACTACCAACAGGGATGACACAAGGTAGGAGCTGCTGATCTCACTCTGCCTTGGTCACAGTAATTGATCACGATAATACTGGTGGCAAACAGTCACAGCTCTAACCATGGGTAGAAGATCACAACATCAATGATAAAATTCCAAGAGGATCTTCCAGAGATAAATAAAACTAGCATGATTCGATGGCATTTACAGATACATTTTATTTATTTGAAATTAAACCATGAATTATTCATATAGTAGCTAAAATACAATATTCTTATTAATAAGATATTTATAAACACTGATAAAGATAAATACTATTTTGTTTTAAAGAGAATATTGTGCAGAATATTTAGGGTTTTTTGAAGCTGGGTAATTGGTCAGACTATCCGCTCTGGTGGAACTGAAGTCAGCTTCTTTACAGACATGTTGCTCAGACCTCGCTTGTAGCAAACTCAACGTGGCTCTTTGTCCCTTCGTTAAAACATTTTAATGCCATGCAGCCACAGTAGGAAAGGATATTTTCAGCCCATTTGCAACCCAACACATATACAGCAACTTTAACAGAATTGAGAAGCTAGTTTCCATTCTTGTTTTTTGTTTTCTTTAATGGAAACTAGAGGCTTAAACATCTAGTGTCCTTCCATGGAAGACTTACAAATACGCAAAAAGGTCTGGTCAATAAGCTTGAAAAGTTTATTGTCCTATTTTATCAATTTTAAAACTAGACTAGGACACCAGACGATTTATTTTGGACATTCTCAGATATTTGCACCCTGACCTCGAACCGACAGATTTTTTGGTTTTTTTTATGATGGTACTCATAACTTTTGAGAAAGCCAAACATTTGTGAAAAGACAAGAAAGTCTTGAAGCTCTAAGATGAAACAAGTTAAGCAGGAAAAAAGGAGCGGGTTCCATACTAACAGCATGATCGCCTTGACAAACATGGGTTAAAACAGCTGTTGTGGTAGTTTTTTAAAGAAACATTATGTAAACAGTTTTGCTGTTGCCACAAATCAACCAGTTGGGTTCTCATTTCAGAAATCCAAGAGATTTTTGCTTTTACCAGCAACATGGTTTTTGTCTGTTTTTACTTCTTTTAGCTCACATCTTGATTGGCTGTGTTCTGGTACACGTGATGTTGCGTTCAATGTGTGTTTGGCTCCTCTAGGAGGATTCAACACACTTCAGGAATTATGGTCGTAAATATTGAGCATGTTCATTATTCACAATCTCTCCTTCCAAGTGGATCGGAGCGGACAAAATCCCTCTGAACACACCCTACACTAAAGGAAAATCAGACACAATGCTGTTTGTATAAACCAGACAATCGGGCCTTTGCTGGCTTAGGCCCAGTTATCCTGTAGTGTGAGCCAGCCTTTAAGATAAAAGGTCAGAAACTCAGGGTTTAGACTTTAAAAGATTGACTTATTAGGTCAGTTTATCACTAATACAAACCTTAAAAATTCAATATGGCTACCTTAAAAAAAAAAAAGGGAAATAAGTGTTTATTTGAGTTTTTGATTTTTTTTCATCACATTAAATCTGTGACATATCCAGTACTGTAGAAACTGCCAAGTTAAAGGGTTTGAATCAGTTAAAAACAGAGACACATCGTTATTGGCTCTGTTGCTTATATTCAGCATCAAATCTCCCTCATCTGTTCCCTTTTAAATTAAGTGGAGAGCAGAATTACTCCTACCTCATGATTAAGGGCCTGAAAGGAGCGAGTCCCAGTGGAGAAGATGATCCGTCCATGGGGGAGGGGTAGAGGCGACTAAGCACCAACAGCAGCAAGAACAGGCTGGGGTGGAGCTTCACATGACCACTGTCACTAAACACAAACACAACCATATATTAATGCTTCATTTTTAGCTGCAAACGGTGGGATATAGTTAGCATCATTTAGCTTATTATGAAAACAACTAATTTGGGGGAATAAGTACCTTAGCTACTCTGGTCATAAATGAAACGTAACATGGATCACTTAGGACTTGAAAATTCCACACAAAAAACACAACAAAAAAAAGCACGTCTAAACGCAATGAAAGTTATCTAAGCTAGGTTAAAATGTTTTGCAGATGATATTGTGATTTGTAGTAAAAGCAAGAAGCAGGTGTGAAGGTTCAATGAGAGATGGAATAAAGGATTAAAGATGGGACAAATAATCTCTGTTATAGTCAGAAAAGAGAGAAGTTGGGGAAGACATGATGCGGCAAAGCTCGCAGAGAACGGGACCTGAACCCGACAAATCACTGTTTAGTCCCCTTTTTTTATTATTAACCTCAACACAGTTACAACTTAGTTTACGTAGAACGTAGATTAAAGCATCTTGCTGTTACTTTTTGTTCTTAAATAGAGTTTTGAATATGCTCACATCAGCGTGTTAGAGCTTTACAAAATCTCTGGGCCGCTCTATAGCTCATTTTTGCTGTTGCAGTTTTGATGAATTGTGATTCAAAAGCAGAATTGTTGACTGTTAACTTTTTTATTACAATTTCATAGGAAAAATTGCATATTGTGAAGTAGAGAGGTCTTTTAATGTTCTGTATTTCTGCGAGCGGCTTATATTCAGGCACAATCATCCCCGTATACGTCCCTGGACTAAACTTTTCATCTTACTTGATTCCTCCAAACGTTTTACCTTCACTTCAAGCTGAGTCAGAGTGGAAAGTGTTCACCTCCCAGTTTTTACTCTCACTCACTAGTGTTGGGGGGAGGGAATGAAGAGTTTCCCTTTTACAAGCGTTTAGCTTTTTCTCTTCCTGGTATGTTGAAAAATGGGGATAAATCTCTTTGTTTACAGAGTAGGGAGGGTTTGCAGCTGTGCTTTGTGAAGGTCTGTAAATATGAACGTTTTTGCTTATGTTACCGAACGAGTCCGAGCGCGGCGTCCTTCGAGACCTGTCACAGGGCAGACGCAGAACGAGAGGAGCCCTGCGACAACACCGTGTGCTTCTCATTATTTCATTCGGCGAAACACAAACACAGAGCCGTCCGCCGGCGTTCACGTGGGCTTCATGGGAATTGCAATAGCAGCCAATTAGGAGGAGGTCAAATGTGTTTAAACTCAAGAGTTCAGTCGAGCTGAGCGGGAGAGGATGTGAGGTCACACGTCCAGAACAGAGGCCGTGTTTCGGGAGTGCAGTTGAAAGCAGAAACCCTTAACAGGAAGAAAGAGAAGTTTTGGAGCATTTACGTCTCCCTAAATTCCTCTATCTTCTCAAACAACTTCAAGACTTATTTTATCTGGTTTCTAGAAAAAGCAAACGCAACATTGTGACTTTAAGATTTTGAAATCTTGGCTTAGAAGGAAAGGACATGGCAGCAGAGACGTAAACAAAATAATATCTAAAGCAAACCGAAGCTTCAGCTTTCCATTTATTTTGCCCTCAGACAAATAAATAATCAGTTTTGTTTCAAAAAGTGCTGGAATATGATACAGGCGCTGTTTTCCTTGGAAGGGAAGGCAGCTGAAGATAAAAAGGAGTACTGCAACTAATCATCTTAGAAAAATACAGAGAGTGACCTGAAATAGTTTCTGAGATAAAAACCTGGGGTGCAGCGAGTTGAAAATTATTATATAATAAAGTCAACAAATAAATCTGACACAACAGTTAGTCTTCTCCTGGATCTGGAGCCACAGCTCGATGTTACATTCTTCAGAAATTCTACTTCATTCAATTCGTAATTTAGTTAGCCAACAGTAAATTAAATGTCATAACTCATGTCATCCAAGTTTCTTCAAAAAGTCGTTGTGGATGGCGATGCTGTGGGCACAAATGACAGGATTACAAACTTATGTTGCGTTCATACCACCGCAGTTTGACGCATGTACGTTGAGGTTTGCAACGCTTGCTTCTGAGCAAAAAAGAGCGCGTGGGCGAGGCTTACTCTAGCTGGACGTTCTGAACTATGGCAGATCGTAACCAGAGAGTGGCTTGGCTTTATTCGCTAGATAAAGCTAGACAACTTCAACATCGGGTGCATTAGCGCCCATTCTTCAGATGTGTTCTGAGTTTGGGGAGTTTAACCATTTGCTCCAGGAGCTGCGTATGGATAAGGCTTTCAGCGCTACTTCTGTCTGTCCTGCGGCTAATTTTACAACGTCCTGGGCTGCATCGGAGCTCAAATCTCCTACCAGGACACCAACTACTGGTGCTCTGTTCCTCGTTAGGAGTGCCTGCCCTTCTGTCTTCAGTAAGTGTTATTTCAGATTTTTGAAATCTGCGTTTGCTGAAAAGGTTTTCACTGGTCCTGCGCTTCATTGAAGATACGTGTATAGCTGAACTTCTGCGTTGCTTGCGTTTGCTACGTTGCCACTTACAACCCAAGTAACGCTTGAAAGGTTGACGGAGCCAACGCAGACAACACACCGCACAGACCTGACGTACTCGACCGATATATTGCAATAGGAGTAAGAATATATATTGAGATTTTTAAAACTTAATTTAACTGTAGAAAAACTGTCACAGCATTCTAAACTCTCCAACCCGTTTCATACACCAACCATCCAGTTTTATTCCCATTTCTAGTTGATCCACCGGAACAAAGAAGGTGAAAACAGCCACCAACTACCAGTCACGCTTTTAGTTTTACTACTAAAATTACTGTCATCATTAATGCTTCCATTATAATTATAAAAAAAACAATTTATAAATTGGTTTTGAATATCGATACAATATTGTAATATTTTCTTACTTCCCTAATATTCATGATATGTAAACATCTCACCTATGAACAGCAACGCCACTCTTACGCTGCCTTCCAACAAATAACTAAAGCCCAGTTTATGCTTCTCTGACCGCAAGTTTGCACTCAGCCGCAGACGTACTGATGGAGACGTTTTACGTTTATAGTAGTCCATTTTTTTCTCTGCACTCTCTATTGTTTTTTTTAGCGTTGCTCGACCAGGACAGAAGGGGGTGCTAACTTTTCATGGGTCCTTTGCCTACTATCACAGTGTTTTTTCAGTTTTTTTCTAGGCTTGTGAACGTATTTCATCCTCAAGGAGCAATAGACGACAGAAAGTAAGTTTTGATTGAGCTGTAAAGCTTTTTACTAGAAGTGTAGCTCATAGAATCCTCTAAAAACACATGGAAAAAAAATACAGCATTGTTTTCTGTTGTTTTCCGACACCTAATTGTGTTCAAAATAACCAAAACAACAGATTAGAGCCCCGTTCTGGTAAAGCGATCTCTGAGTGTTACTGAAAATGAACAATAAGATGCATACGCTCGATGGATAATGTCATTGCGTCAATCCGTCTCCTTCAAAACAGAGAAGCATAAACTAGGCTTAAAGTGCTTTGGGGTCCGTAGGCACTGAGAACAGCGCTATTCAAATGCAAGCCATTTACCATTTTCTTCCTCAGCTCTCCCTTCTTGAGTAAAAAATACAACGTTGATGTGTATCTCCAAAAGTCAAACAGGCCCAACTGTGTTCCGACAGGTTGGTAAATTGCTAACGGCTAGCTTCTACTAGCAGAGACACGTTTTGCTGTCTCCTGGCTACAAAGTCAAAACACCCTTCCAACAAACCAAGATGAGTGAGACCATGAATACTAATTTCCTCTGTGACATAGAAGAGACGTGTCTTTTCTAACCCGCTTTTTTTTTTGCTGTCTAATTACTTTCCATGGCTAATGCAGGCAATTGGGGTTGGACCAAATGTTAACGTGTAGCATGAACAGGCACCTCCGATTGACCAATCACATTCACAAAAGAACAAGTACTAGACGGTTCCTAAGTGAACAAGAACTTGAGATTTTTGTCAGGCAGGAAAAACCCATAAACTCCCAGTTGTAAAAACAATCCCATGTTGCTAAAGTTGCGCATTATAACAATTTTCCTATAGTATAAAAGAATAAGAGCAAAAAACATTTTAGCTGCACAGCTTTCAAACCCCAAAGGCACAATTGTTCAAACAATAATTTTCCAAACATTGCATCCACACGGTCATTATGGGTGCATCAATTTTGGCATTTTAAATATTTTATGTGAATCAGATTTTATCCCAGGATGGGCTGATTATACACAACATCCAAGTCAAGACAAGCCTTGAGAGGTCAGTCATGAAATAAGTGATTTATTAATGTTCACACCCTATAAATTGGCTGAACTAATTCAACAGAGGTCAAGTTAATTGGTGCAAGTAGCGAGTGGAGATCCCCTGAGAGTGGCTTAAGAAATTTCAGTATAAAGACACCTCTTTCTGGAAGGTTTGTTCACTGGTAGATCAGTATTCCTGGCTACCACTAGAGCATTCTGCATATTTGCATTTAACTTTCATAGTTTTAAAGTGCAACTTACTCCCAAATCCACTTCTTTTTCCCAATAAACTGTATAAATCTGTGTCTAATAGTGCTGTCTACATGTCTGGGGTCTCATTTATAAACGTTGCGTACGCACAAAACGGGGCCAGAAACTGGCGTACGCCACTTTCAAAGCAAAAGTTGTGATTTATAAAAAACAGACTTGACGGGAAAATGTGCGCACCTGTAGGCAAATTCTGACCCGTGCATACGGACATTTTGGAGACAGGGGGGATCAACGACGCAGTTGGTGAAGTGGTGAACTGCAGCCAGACTGCATATTACTACTCTCACACATATCATTTCACCTCACATCAAACATGAATCATGGATTCATGTTATTATAAACATCCAAACCAGCAATGATATCTATATTTTGGCTCTGCAGTGAGCTATAGCTCTTGTAAAAACATTTTTCAATATTAAAATAAATACATAAAATGTATCTCAAAACCTTAAACTCAGATAAAAGGGCTGGGACTGTATGCCAATTAATAAATTGAATCATCTGTACCATATATCCTTGATTGGCACGTTCATAGTGCCAAGGAAAGAAGCAATCAGTTTCATTGCTGCCAATATAAATACCCTGATGACTTTCATCAGGGTATTTGAACGTTTAATATTTGTAAAACGTTCAAACGTTCGTAATATTTGAGATGGATGCACTGGCGTTGCTAGAAGATCTTGCAAATAGAAGGATTAGGAGAGAAAGCGTGTTCAGGGATCATGCGGACCTCCTTGCTCATGATGATGACTGGCTAATAAGTAGATTCAGATTCCCCAGAGCTGTGCTCTTGGATCTCTGTGCTGAGTTGGGCCCGGTTTTGGAGAGACCGTCCAGGCGGAACCGTGCCATTCCGGTCCAGCTGCAGGTGTTCACCACTCTGGGGTTTTTTGCAACTGGTTGTTACCAGCGGGAATTAGCCGACAGGTATGTGTCTGAGTGACATGATTCTTACTATTCTGCACAAAGTCTCTTTTTGGAAATAATGCCTTCAAATATGTTATATTTATTTACTAGGTCTGGGATATCACAGCCGTCCCTGAGCG
The DNA here is from genome assembly GCA_028564705.1 of Apricaphanius iberus. Taxonomy (NCBI): domain Eukaryota; kingdom Metazoa; phylum Chordata; class Actinopteri; order Cyprinodontiformes; family Aphaniidae; genus Apricaphanius; species Apricaphanius iberus. The sequence goes on along the minus strand of JAPXFQ010000014.1, from coordinate 750,758 downwards.
CAATAATGCCTGCAGTCTTGAATAGGATCATTACAATGAGCAGGCGATACATCACGTTTCCATATACTGTGGGGGAGCAGGCCGAAATTAAGATGCAATTTGCAGCAATGTCCAGTTTCCCAAACATAATCGGCGCAATTGACTGCACCCATTACTACAAGGGCCCTGTCCAAAGAAATTCGCCTCCCTCCTGTCCTACCACCTCCCCAGCATGAGAACCCCGACCCACAGCCACCTCCTCCTCCACAGGAAGCCTTCAGCCAGGGGGCAATTGATCGACCAGGATGTAAAAATAGTTTTATTGTATAATTTAAGGTACCAATGGCTGTCACTAGACGCTGGGCAACCTCATCTTCCTCAGCCTCCTAACCCACGCCATCTAAGAGCTCAAAATACACGCGTATTAGTCTCCTTAAAATATGCTCATATTTAGTGTCAGCTTGGGTGTACACGTACCCCCTCCAGTAGCAGACCCACTCTGGCAGTGGGAGGCAAGTATTTATTTATTTTTTCTCAACTTTGAAGTCCGAGCACTTTTTTTTTTATTTATGTCGGGTACCGTGCTGTCAGTTGCACTGACAGTCTGCACTGCAGACGCCACATGCTGCCACTCACAGTTCTTTCTTTTATTTGTGAAACCTCTGCTGTGTCCACCAAATAAAATGTCTCTTCTAGCCTCCACTTCACCCACTAGTACTTCAATCAACATCTCCGTAAAGTTTCTCTTCTTGTTTTTCTTTTGATGTTGCCATATTTCCCCGTTTCTTCATATGCATCAATATTCATGTCCTGCTTTGCATTGACCTTTTATAGCCAGACTTGGGCGTGTTCAGGGCGGTATATGAGCCAAATTCACGTGCGCAAACTTCCAAGAAGATTGTGATTTATAAAGGGAAATTGCTTACACTTGTGCGTAGGCATGGTTTTATAAATCAGAAATCGTTTTGGCGTACGCAAACTTTTTGTTTTGGTCGTACGTACACTTTTAGTAGGGATTCTACGCAATGTTTTATAAATGAGACCCCAGGTCATTATTTCTGGTATTTTGTACATTTTTGTAAAAATATTAATTTTGTACCAAAGACCGTTTTGTGGAATCCCCTCTTCAGGTACCAACTTTACACTGCACTTGAATTTGAATCGGGCATTGCCACTGGCTCAGCCTGGATTTCTGACGACTGCCATTCTGCCGCTGTGAAGTATCAAAAAAACTTGGTTTTGGCCACACCTCGGTAGCAAGTTGGCAAATAACGAGCAATCGGCTCAAAATGATTCAGCTCCTCCACAGAACCTTCCTCCCTTTCCTATCTTCCCTTTGAAGGAGGTGGAGAGAAACATTTAGCCTCAAAATGTCCCCCATCTGAGGCAATGCAGCTTGCCTTCTTATTGCTATCTGAAACTTTATGCCTGTTTGTGTGTGTGCCACTGCAGGCAACTTGTCAATCACAGTACAGACCACGCCCAGCGGGTAATCTGCCAGGCAACACCTCATTTGAGGCACTTTCCAAACTGTGGGCGGAGTTAGACTCTGGTAGGGTGTGAGTTATTCCGTAAAGAAACAATGGCGGCTTTATTATTGTATGATTTATCTAGACATGGACTGCCCCTTATTATCCCTAATGCACTGAAAATATTCCAACTATATTTTCCGGTAAGAGCTTCACAGGCCACTCTTTTAAGTTCTTAAGCATAATAAAATCTATTTTCACATTTTAAATTCTTTATATGGAAATACAGTCAGGAAAACATGTTTTCTTTCTGCTGATCAAAGCGTATCGAGCGGCGACTTTAAAACAGAGGTACTGAACTCCGATTTTAGTGCACTCTCCACTATAACAGACTGAAGATCTACAAACCCTTGAAACGCCACAGGATTGATTCAGTGGCAGTTTACATAACGTTGCCATTTTTGTTTTAATCTGTTTTAATCTGTTTTTGTTTTAAAAGGACGTGTTTACACGATGGCGAGCGATCTCATCTTGTTGAAAACAATGTAGTACATATGCCCGGCCTTTGGATGGCAGTGTTCTCTTGCTTCCCCAAGTTTCCTCCTCCTTACCTGGAAAAGAGTTGAAGGATGGTGGAGTGCACAAGTCCAATATATAGTGGGTGGCTAGTAGTGACATCATCGTTTTCGAAAGTCCCAGGCCTTACATTTACATGACAACGAATCACTCGACGTTGTCAGATTTCTCAACTCTGGAACCCATTTTTGAAAGGTTGCGTTTTTGCCCTGTGTTTGTGTTTTCTGGCCTATTACTTGATGTTTGTCTTCTGCCATTTGGTTCACAACGACATACCACATTTTCCCTGGACTTGGATCTATGTTTAAGCTGATTTACAAAACACTAAATGTGTGCATGTCCACAGAAAATAGCACCCTTAGACAGTCTGTCTTCTATTTTAAAACTGTAAGTTCAGTTGGAAACCACAAACAGCTGCTCTGCTGCCTCCTGTCCCCGCTGTGTACTCCTATAGCATGACGCGGTTGGTCTGTTTGGGTGGCGAGATGCACTGAAAACGACGAGGGAAGTCAGACAGCAGAGGTCTGGTTCCGTGGGAAATTTGCAAATGTTTTAACAAGGGTAGAAGGGAGTGTAAAAGAGCCGGTCTGAAAGAGCTTTCAATTAATTGGATCCATATTAAGATAAGGCGGCCCGGGGAGCAGCTGGACCGCTCTGATGCTTTTAAAAGGGGAGCTGACGAAGATAAGGCCAGCGAACCACAGAGGACTCAACCCTCCACTGCAAAAAAACAGAACTAAACCCAAGCAAGACACTGACTTTATTCGGCCGTAAAGCCCTGTCCTTTGGGCAAATTAATCCGTCAAGTGAGCAAAAGATAAGGAGGAAGGCTGGGAGACGCAAGAGAACAAAATTGAGTGAGGGAATTTAATCTGGAAGAAAACAAACAGTTCGGCGTTTGTTTTCCCATTTGGGAATGATGAAAGAGTGCACAACCTTTACTTTTTACTTTTAACAAGCCTCTCGGTGTACAGAAGTTAGGGATGCAAGGATACCACTTTTTTCAAACAGATACTTGGATCTGACTACTTGCCGATACAGAGTACCGATACTTCTATCACACACAAAAATGCCAAAGTTGGAAGACAGGTTTTATTTTCTTCTGTGCCTGTTAGAACAAATTATGAATACAAATAAAAGAAAAAAAATATGAATGAAAAACGACAGAAAAAGTTCAATTTCAAGGGATAAACATTTTCTATGAAATTACTGCAGTTTCCACATTTTAAGTTTCAATTCATCTGTTAACAACCTGATATCGATAAGAGGTATCTGCCCGATACCAGTATCGGTATTTGTGCATCCCTAACTGAGTAAATGAGTCGACTCACCTTTCTACAGTGGCTGCAGCCTCCTCCAGCTGAGTCAGGAGGAACGGATAGAGGGCTGGAAAACGAGTGAAAAACTCCCGGCCTGTCATCCTGGGGGCAGAGGTAGAAAAAGAGAGGGGTGTGATTAATAATGGCAGGAAATTGGTACCGACACATGCAGGACGCTAGATTTGGTCATCATACTAAATTATATTTTTTACGTTGTTTTTTTTCAAGCCACCACAAAGACAGAAACCAAGAGAAAAGGAAGCAAACTTACAGGAGCAAACAACCAGACTGAGAATAAATCAAGGAAAACTCTGCAACAAGCCAAACAAGAATAAAATCTGAAAATTTCACCACTTCCTCTCAACTTTTTAAATGATCTCTTAAAGAGAAAAGCTCATAAAGACTAGTACAGACATTGTAATCCCCAAAGACAAAGAAAATAGTTTGAAAGAAGTATGTTCATCTTAATAAATATCATTACTGCAATACCATCTCTGATATTCTGCCCAAATAATAAGGATGTAACAACCCAACCATTGGGTGTCATTATGCTAATGTGTACTGTGGTTGTTGTTATCATTATTACTACTGGCAAAAGTAGTTGGATTATTCATCTTTTTCCTCAGTCACATGTTGACTGTCTCACCAGCAAACACAAACGTCTTCTGTATTACATTATATCCCTCATTGCTAAGCTACAGCCTGCAGCCCAAACACACAAAGTGCCCAGCATTCAGACAGTTGTGTTTTTATAAGCAGACATGATTAGAAACTCAGGGGTGTTTTTTCCAGCTTTAAAATTTCACACGCTAGCTACTTTACGGCACAATATGCACATTGTTTACAGTCTACCATCAGGACCTCATTAACAACAGCATCATAAATCCTTGTTCATTTTCATAATTCTCTTGTTCTGCTACATCCACGGTCAAGTACCTGTGATCGCTACTGAAGTCCAGTTAGCTCACTATCGAGCTCAAGAAACCAGTTTCAGATTTTTTGGGGGCTTTATGATGAGATTCAATAATCGGCTTGAAATAACAGAACAGAAGAGAAGACGATTGGGGTCATGAAGAGATGGACATCGTCAGAAACTACTTTCAGTAGCAACTTTGTATAGTTTAAACACTGAATCCTTATTAATATGATGTATCCACTGAGTGGTACGGCACGGGTCGTTGTGGTTTGGGTGGGTCATTTTATGTTCCGGTATATTCAGGACGAAGCTCCCACTGCCAGTTGGACTCGCACTGGGCAAGTGGGGTTAAACCCAAACATGTAATGTCATAATTAACCAGTTGTTCCCAACCTTTATGGGGTCCTGGACCCCTTGCATATTTTTGATTAACTCTGAGGCAAATATGTGCTTTCAGTTCTAATGTTCAGAAGAAAAACCAGAAATCAACAGTACCTCCTTGGAATATTTCAGTTTCAGGAAAATGTAACAGAAGAGGATTTACATACAGCAGCCTCTGAACATTATGAAGCAAAATAATAAATAAAATAATCAAGAGTGGTATTATATTTAACACGGTGCTATAAGGGTAGTGATAAAGGGTTTAAAACATAGTGGATATAAAAAGGGAAACAACTGGAGCACACTAAGAGGGGTGGGAGCACTGCGGAGTCTACGGTCTGATGTTATGACGGGCCGATAAGGCCAACTTCTTGTTCCAAATGTAGCCTTCATCTGTGTTTATCCTGCCATAGCACGAAATAAACCCTCCCATTCTTTGGTGTGCAACAGTGAACAACACACAACTGTCATGTGTTTGTGTCTATGCATTCGCTCAAACACATATGTTTGAGTCAATAAAATGACAAACTTTATATTTAACTCTAGCTGTCTTGCTGCTTCAACCGCCATTCAGCCTTAGGGCCAATAAAGTTTTTATTTGACTCTGTCTGTCTAAATCAAGTCCCCACCCACCCACCGGAGGGGAAGAGGTTTGCTCTTGATCACAAGACTAGAGAGATGCTGCCACGCGCACACACACACATACACACACCAACTCAGAACTACAGAGAGAGCGCAGTGAAATACGTTCAAGCAGGAGGAAAGCTGTCCAAAAGCCCTATTGAAAAAGGATACGACAAACAGATCATGCAAGTGAGCAAAGGTGATCAAAGTATGACAACAGAATGTAGAAACTCCATGAGAAACATGAATGAGTTTTTGTAGAAAGTTTGCGTGAGAGTCTGTGTGTTCTCTCTAATGAGAGTTTGTTCGCCTGACAAGTCTGGGCTCAGGGAGGTCAAGGGTCACTGGCAGTGTCGGAACCTATTAGACAGAGAGGGAAACGCTCAAACTAGAGGCGAATTAGAGGTTTACATCAACTCATCATGGGACAGCTTGTCATATTACTTTGAATGAAACGTTCTTTTAAGAAGAGGAACGGTTACAAAACTGCAATTATTTCTTTAACAACGGGACTTTGGTGCATAAGTTTGAATTTATTGTAGATGCTCCAAGATCAAAGCCCATCAACGTGATAAAAGTTTGGTTTTTTTGGCAACGGCAACAGAAAAGTAAGCTTGCATGTACCACAAACACTGTACTAGATATTAATCATGGTGGTGGAAGAATTATACTGCAGGACAGTTTCACTGGTACGTTGCTCAAAGCACTTGGAATAATAATTAAAAATAAATTAAAAAAACCTTCCACTTTCATTGTTGCCTAGGTCAGATGGATGAATTTTGGACTCAGCTTGATGTCCCAACAGGATATTGATCCGAAACACGTCAGAACTGATTTTAGAATGGATAAACAAAGATTCAAGAGTGGCATTACCAAGCCTCAACCTAACTAAAGCTAATCCAGCGAAGAATTAAGCTTGTTGAAAATACAGTTTTATTCAGTAATTGAGAATTTTCTGTAATCTACACAAGGTCACAACTATACTACTAGATTAGGTAAATTTGGGGTACATTTTCACACATGTTTGTTTTCTGTTACTAGCTAAGTCAGTAGGTTAGTCTGACCCGTGTAATTTTTTGGAGAGCATTTTTGTTACATCAGATTAGCAGGTTTTTTTAAATTTGTTTTTGCTTAGAGAGCATGATAGTAAAGCCTGGTTTAGCTTTATTTGTTGCTCTGAATTGAAAGCGCTTAATTGTTCCTTTCTCCCAAAGAGTTTGTACGTTCTTCAAGATTTTTGACAAAGAAAAACAAGTCTTTTCTTTATTTTACTTTAACAAGGACCTTGTTACTTTCTTGTGGTGCTGTGTTGCTGTCCCCCTTTCCAACTGCGGGTTGTAACAATGAAGGTTACAATATTTACAACCATTAACCTACATTTCTTAAAAGGGGAAGTTCGTTTTATTGCACTCTACAGCGGCAGACGGTAAGACAGACGCTTAAACAGAACTTGCTACTGCAAACATCAACATGTCTGACGCTTGCATGTTTACAAATTGCAAGAAACAAAATGACCAAGTGGACTATTACCATCATATAGCACAGAGTAAAAGTCCTGCTCAGGCTACAACTGCCATGGGGCTCTGCAGTAACGCCACTGAAATGGCAGCTTGATGTAAGTTGTATATAAAGCCTGGAAAACAACCCCAGCAAACAACAAATAAGCACTGCAAAGATGCTCTGTACTCCGAGTAGAATACTAGCGATGAATAACAAAACATTGGTTCAATGAAGAAGTTTTGTGGCAGATAATGCCTTATTTAGAGGCACCACTTGACATGGTGATTGATTAAGGCAGCATAGACAGGATTACCTTGATAACACTCATTAGATTGAACAACACTTGAAAAGTGGAAAAGTCAGAAAACAATAAGGAGACAAAAAAAACTGTAGATTTATTTAGGTAGAGGAAGTCTTTTGGTGCCATTTTGAAACAATTGCAGATTCAAAGAATTGTGTGTAAATAAGCAACCATCGTACAGTGGGCTGGGAAGTACTGTAACACACTGTTGACAGTAAAGACAGTTTTATTTTGCTATAGACTAAAAGTTTTAGAATCAACAAAAATGTACCTACAACATCCTTGTGGACATCTCGGCTGTCCACAAGGACGACCAAAATGCCATCTGCAGGAAACTGCTACAGTCAGAAGAGACAAAGACTGGGGCTGTTTGGAGTGTCAAGGTGAGGCTTTCAAAGCTAAAAACGTGGTATCAAGAAAACTTTAAAATCGCCACCATTTGTGTCAGAATTAGGTTGAGATAAAATCTCCATATCAAAAATATTTCAGCTTTTTAGCCTTTTTTAAATTGTATGTGGTGAAGATTCTTCTTGATGCGGAGTCTGACCAATTCCTTCAAGTGTATACATGAAATCCATACACACATGATACGGGTGCTTACAGGAATATCTTCTCCTCCACAGATAAGGGAGTAACCCTTTGGTGGAGCCCTATCTGCTTGGCAAAGAAACATTTACAGCAATGCTCATAAGCCCCTCTGCAGCATTAATCTAGACATTTTTATACGTACATGCAGACTGCAAAGTGAGGAGTTGAGGCAGAGTTGAGATAAAGCCGGCGGGGGCCTTGGCTGGAATGCAGTAAGCAATCTTTGCTCTGTCAGCTTTGTTTACAGTTGCATTTGTCTCCACGACGATATCTCATCAACATCCATTCGTGGTCACGGACCGTAGCAAGCCCACGGTCTGTGCTTTAGTTGGATGATGATCCCCAAGCAAACAATATAACTGGATATAAGCTATTTCATAAAATACACATCTGGCATTCCCACAGACAGCATCGAACTCAGGCTCTCCAAACACTCAAATACACATAATTGTGTTTGTGTGAGCAGGAAATGTGTTTATTCTTCAGCTTCAGTGAACCAAGAGAACACTGCACACACAGAGAGCCAAATATTAGAGTGGACAAGCTGTCACAATACGTTTTCTGCTGCCAGAGATCACAACCACAAAGTCACGGTAATAACAGAGACCAGATGCACAACAGACTGCGGAAAAAGATAAACTCCCAAAGATGCAATTAGGAATAAATTGCAACACAACTGCAATTCTCTGACCTGAAGAAAGCAAATCTGACAATTACGCTACTTAAAAAGCCCTAGGAGTTAAAGAGCTAATTTCTACAACCATCGTTTATTTGTGTTGTTATTAATCACGAAACAAATTTTCTCACAAGCACATAAAAATAACTTCATCCTCTAATAATAAGTAAATGGAAAGAAGTCAAGAGGCACTGAGGGAGATTTACATATCTGAGAGCTCTAAAAGGTGTTGGACACAAGAATAAAACCACATGTAAAAATGTACAAGATAAACAGGAGCGAACTCAGCTGGGGTAACAGTGGTCAGAGGACGTGAGCCAGTAAAAATACAATATAAGGAACCAGACAGGAGGCTCTTAAACAGAGCCATGGGAAAGTTAGACCTGGATTACCCAATGAGTTCAAAATCACATCTGAGCAGAAAGTCCAAGTCTTACAGGCAGACAGCCTAAAAAAGATTGCTAAAAGACTCTACGTAGCTTGTGCTACAACTCTCAGTTAACTTTTTAAATCACAAATCAAACACTAGGATAGCAAATTAGGTAGTACTCTTTTAAGTACCTGGGTGTTCACCTAAACAATAAACTGGACTGGAGTCACAACACGGATGCTCTTGTTCTAGTAGGTTCCCTAGAACCAGCTCATGAGGTTGGAGACGGAAGGACTCTGGCCAAAAAAACATCACTGATGGACGCAGTCACCCACCAATGCATGCAGATGTTGCCGAGCAGCAGAGCTCCTTCAATGACAGAACGCTACATCCAAGATGCACTAATGAGCATTTTCGCAGGTCCTTTGTCCCTGCAGTTGTCAGACTATACAACCAAAACTGCTTCTATCAAGCATAAATGTTGACATCAGCGCTATAAATTGCACTAATTAACCAAACAACATTACTACTACTACAATTTGCACATGATTTGTCTGTTTCTCAGTTTAGATAAGCTAATTCTTTGAAATAATACATTTACTTTTTGAATGCACAAGTACAATGCATGTTCTGTACATATTTCTAAATATTTTTATTTAAACATCATTCATAATTCAAACATCTAAGAATCCTGCTCTGTTGCATATTACAACCTAGGTATGTAACTTTATCTGCATCTTTTTTTCCTAACAACTGCACAGTACTCTGTGTTTGCAACTATATCCATAATGTACATTTTCTTCTGTACCCTTAAATTCTGTTCTTTCTTTTGCTGCTGCTACAACCGAATTTTCCCTAGTGGGACAATAAAGGATTGTTCTATTCTATCAAAATCTTAATCAAGATAAGTCCTCTACGAAAAAACAGTCAGCTAAAAGTTATACAAAATCTTAATGCCCGCTTTACAATTATACAAGGCCAATATTCATGTATGTCCCTCTAAATTGAAATTCATAAAAAAACAATATCAACCAAGCTAACTTCTCTATGTGCCTTTATTTTATTAATTGCTAGCATACTAAGTGCAACAAATCTATAATCTTAACATTAAATAGAAACTAGGTCTAATTTCTAGTGTCTGTTACTAAATAGAAATTAGGTAAAAGCTTTAACAAAAATGAGCCAACCAGTATATTTTGCCACCAGTTGGGCACGCCAACTGTGATGCTAAATGTTATATAGAAACTTGATAAAACAAGCTTTGCAATTGTACAAGGCCAACATAAAAAGTGTTTGCTCAATCTAAATGAAATAAAACCAATATCAACCAAATGAACTCCTCTTTGAGCCTTTAATTTAACAATAGCTAGGACACTTTGTATGCTAGCAGTTGCAAGGAATAAGTTTTTGTTTGAAAGATTTTTTTGGGCCAGAAGGGCCTTTATTGACAGTGGACAGAGTTTGAAGAGGAAGAGAGGTGGGGGAAGACATGGAGCAAAGGTTGGCTGGGGCGGGACTCGAACCGGGGACAGCGGCGTCGAGGACTGAAGCCTCTGCACATCTCTAACAATGGCCGCTGGCTGCTCTGCTTTGTGACCGCATACCATTTAGGCCGCCATTGCTCCTCGATTGCTGTAGTACCTCAATTTGGCCCCTAGGCCCCCAGTGAAAAGCATTGGACTTTAGACACGTTAAAAACAACTTTAATGACTGGTGCCCATTTTTAAAAAACTTTCTATGGCTACATATTCTTCCTGAGATAACGCTGGGCTCGTCAAAAAAATAGGCACCAGGCTGGTTTTTGTAAGATAATTTTTTGAAATCATGCATAATTAATGAGGGGGCTGGACTTTCATTGACCGGCTGTTTCGTTGGACTTTTATTATAGTAACACTACATTTTAATAATTATTTCAAGTTACTAGTTCTTACCTTTTGAGGTTTGAGAAATAGGAGAAACGTCGGAGGAGCGCAGATACGGCAGCAGTCAGGCATGGGGCTATTATCCTTTAGCTTAGCTAGCCAAGTTTAGCATCAGAGCTAAAGATGCGGAGGAGCAGAATGGGCGCAATTACGACCGAACTACACACCCATACACGCCCCGCGAGGGCAGAGTCTACAGATCCAGCCCCTATGCCCTTTTTAGGAACATGCTTCATCAGAGCTGGGGAGGAGGAGTCTGTGAATCCGCCATGAATTCCCCCATGAAAATCTGTCATTGTGGTAAACGGGGAGGAGTGAGGAGGCTCTGTCTATTCTTTTTTACAGTCTATGATCTCTAACCACTACACGAGGCCCCTCAATGAATGATAAGTGTGACAAGTCAATAAGCTAAATGTTATATAAAAACATCAAATCCATTCTAATGTTGTACAAAAGCCTAAATTATAGTGTCTCTGTTACAAAATAGAAGTGAGATAACAGCTTCAACAAAAATGAGCCAACCAAATAGTCAATTTTACCACCAATTAGCGTGCTAAGTGTGACGAAACAAAGATACGAATTAAGCTTAGGGATGCTTACCTGATTCTAGCACAACAAGAGTGATTCTGGCATTTTATTTAACGAGCTATCATGTTCCTATGAAGATACTAAAGAAATATGATGTTAAGCAACTGTATTCTGTAGAGATTCACAGTGAAAGAATAATGCTAACCTACAAAAGCAACTCAATATCCCTCAAAACAGACGTCATAAAGTCTGTGTTAAACAGTGGGTGTTTGTGAATGCCATCTAAATTTATACCTGCATTTCTGATTGCTATCAATATGTATTTAAGAGTTTACACATGCAATTGTAAGCCGGGTTTAGGCAAAGTTATATTTTGATACCAGAGAACTGGCTGGTGTTAGTAAAATAGTACTCATGAAGGAAGTTATAAATAGTGACTGTGCATTCAACTCTTTTCAACATTAAAAGATACAGCATGAGCAGTAGAAACTTTGAGCTTAATTTTTACTAATGAAAATACTCCATGTTTTCTTGTTTTCTAATTTTTAGAGGGTAGGGAGATTAAAAGTTTCACTCTGGAGTTATAAACATAGCAATAGCTATGTTTTATATTTTTGTTGGCCTAAACAACTCCTGATCACAGCAGCTCTTTCTTTGGACCCAATTAATGAAATAAAATCTTCTCTTAATTTTTCATAAATATATATTACTGTCACAAATTCCACCTTTTTAACAGATTTTTTTCACGGAGTGAAATAATCTGCTAAAGATGGACCTACCTACAAGCAGCTAACCCACGTCGCTACAGCTATACTTCTCAACTACCCTGCCTTTTAGTTGGACATGATGATATTATATACATATGCGTGTGTGTGTGTGTGTGTGCTTTTGTAGAACACTTGAAGCCATGCTTGCTCCCCATTTCAAGATGTTGCTTTCCAAACACTCGAGCAGTTGTTTGACAAGGTGCTGTGAGGCAGGACTCTTTCTAAAACCTTAAAAAGCAATCCACAATCTTTCAAACAATGCTCCAATATGGTTTCAACCAAAACAACGACAGTTAAACGTTAAACAAAATGACTGTTTAGACTTGCAAAACTCATTTGGATACTTGTGATACTTATAGATCATCATGTAAACAACTCAACCGCTGCGAACTTAGTCATCTGTTGTTTTTGTCAGCAAGTCTTAACATTAGTGTATGCTAATATAAAAATAACAAACTAAAATGACTGATGTTTCTAGAAAAAAAAGAGAGCCGAAAATGCAGTGATTCTCCCACATCTTTAACAATGCCTCTAAAAGACAGTCCAAAGCGTGTATCATTGAGAAAAAATGTACAATAACATTCACATATTTATCATCATACGCAGACTGGATGACAGTTATTGCTAAAATGTGACAAATTGAAGAGTAATTACGACTAAATATCAAGAACTTAAAATCGTTTATGACCGATGTGATTGTTCTGAGTGAAACTTTTCTTTTTCTCCATTGTCATTCCAGGGCAATCCTGAGACCTGCATCTGTGCAAAGGCCAATCTGTAGGCAGGTCTAGTTTTTAGCCAGGGTGGTGTTACAACAGCACCACTCAGTGGTAATACTGTTTATCTAACTCAGTTTCTTTTACCTGGGGAAATGGGATCCTTTAAAAGGCATTGTATTTAAAGCACTGATCAAATTTATTGCATTCTTTCATAAGAATGCTTACATTTTTTTCTTTTGAGTTGTCCCGCTGGATGAATGAACTAGGTTTTAAACGTAAAATATGCAGCATTATGAAGAGAGGAAAAGGAGCAGACCTGTTCTTTTTTGAATGTTCATCCTTTCCTCTCTTCACACCAAAGATCCTTGTAATCAGAGTGCTGAAGAGGAGAGTGGAGGAGTTCCTCACCTGGAAAACCAGAGAGGATGGGAAATAGGAATTAGAAATATTTAAACAATGCGCTATAGTCAGCTCTTGGTTTAATATGATTTTATCGCTTCATTTTATTATAGCAAAACGTAAGATTTAGACTTACCGCCCACACAGGAGAAGTAAAACCCAGCACAGCCGCCTGCATCCCGTCTGATACGAAGGGAATAACGTTTTCCCCCAAACGAGTGTCCCTGTACAGAGCTCTGAGGATGTTCAGAGCGTGCACCTGCAGCGAGGGGACACAATGCTTAAAAAAAAGCATCAGGAAAGATTAAAACACGTTATCAAGGAGTGAAATAGTCCTACCTGAGGCACAGTGGAACTGTCTGTGTTCCTGTCTACAGACGGCCTAGCCAGAGTGATCAGCTCCCTCATGGTCATCTTCAGCAGGCTGCAGCTGGATGACTTTGGCTCCGAAGAGAGCAGAGCCTGTGGAGAGGGGTCGTTCAGAAACTGTAAAACTGTAACCTGGTTAACATGTCAGGCTGTCCAGGTAGATTTGATCTGACTTTTGCATCCTTATAGCCATATTTTTCAGAGAAGATATTGTGAAATGAGTCATGTGTCAGATATTCCTTTATCCACAAATGGAAAATTAGTTAAATACAACATTGGACATGGAGAAAAGGTCTTGATAACATTCAAGTTGGGGCACCATAAAGCAGAAGAAATTAGGTTGTTGGTCCAAGTATATCAGCAACTGCTGGTTTCTGGGATTTCCACAGAGAATAGTCCAAAAACAATTGTAATAAAAAGGAAAATATGCCTCGATTATGCCAATACTGTGGAGCTGCGCACCAGCTCCAACATTTAAATGGTAGGATAAAAAAAAACAAAACCCTCATACTTAGCAATGTCACACCCTTCCTTAAGATCGTTCAACAGACCCATCAATATCACCTGGTGGTCACAAAGTTTAAAATCATCTAAACTGAGCATTATTAACGGGTTCACCGTCCTCTAATGCAAGTGAAGCCAGCAACATTAGAAAAAATAGATGCTTTGCAAATACTTACAAAAGAAAGAGACTGAGACTGATCAGAAAGGCTGGCCAGAGACCCGTAAAAAGAAAGAAGTAGCTGCAGGTATTTCCAAAAAGTTCTGGTAGGGTTCTACAACTGGTGTGACAATAAACTGTGTTCTCTGTAAGTTCTGACTAACACGTAGGGTTGCATCAGAGAAGTTTTTTCTTCCAACAAAAACATCAAGGACGGGCTAAAATCCAGAGCATCCATCACCATTATACCGCCGCCACCATGCTTCACTGTGTTAGTGGCAGTTTATTTAAACAACTTGATTTAGGCCAAAACTGTCAGGTAGAAAATGAAAAGGGAAAGTTGAAGTGGATGATTAGAAAGGATTTTAGACCAAAGGTGGATCCAAATCTGCTGAAGAAAGTACTTCATGAGAGGAAGGCAAAATTAGTCCAAAACATCTGACAGATAATCTGTGGAGTCACTTCCAGGTAATAAGATTATTTTTTCAATACATCACAAAAAGTAATCGAAAGCTGAATTTCAGTAAAAACCTGCTCCAAAATAGTATTAGTTTAAGGGTGTAAATATTTCAGCAAACAGGTTCTTTTTCATGCCTACCCCTTGGCAGGGTTGTTCTTTTTTTTCAGTTGACTTTTAAAGAAACTGCAATGCATTAAATGTGAAAAGTCATGAAATCATGTATCCCTGCGTAATGAGAAGCAAACTAGGACTGTTTTCAATCCATCCACTGACAGCTGGAATGACCTCGATGACTGAGAATACACATCAACGCAAAAATAAGGCTATTTGTTGCCTCCTTTTTGGTTCTGATCTCAGCTCCAGATGTGCTTTATTCACACAAAGAAACAGATCCGCACTGTTCCTCAGCACTGATAGGCTGACTGAATTACATCAACTTTCTTTTTTATGCGCCAGAGATGGGAGCAGGGGGATGTGGGAGTTGTTGCGTGAGCAAAGCGTTATCTTACAGAGGGAGCTGATGGGAGCCAGCTGTGTCAGGACTGGGATGCTGTCAGGAGTTAAGCCTTCCAGGAGAGGATGGAGGAGGAGACAACGGCACGATCCGGTTCTAAAGAGCGACGACGTCTTCTCCTGGTTCCTGTGAACCGGTTTGGACCAGCATGAAGCAGGCATGGGGAGCCGCCCTTTCCCGGATCAGACTCTTCCTGTCATTGTAAAGGAATGCAGCCGAAGCCCCGGAAAGGTATCGATTTCTGCCTTCCAGAAACCTCCCGCGTTTCCCCCACCACATTCAAACAGCTTCAGATCATAAAAAAAGCCCTCTGAACTCTTCCAAAAAATGTCCATTAAAAAAGGAAAATTTGTGGTTTATGTCAGAGAGGAGCAAAACTCGGTTGGTTCAGCTTCAACAAACCACAAGAACAACTCTGCGTTCAAAAATGACCACAATGAACACACATGAAGTCTGTTGCGTCTCGTTTCAATATTAGCAGTCAGAGTACGTTTAGAGGTTGACCTGTAGGACAGTTACAAACCGAGTCAGAGATAACACAATGTTAGAGGTGGAGGTGGGGTAACCACAGGACAGTCTCTCAACCCAGATGGTGTATGAGGGTAGCACAGGGAAATAAAGATTTAATCCGGTGTTTAAACAAAGCTTTTAATGAACAAAAACACAAGATTCCGTAGAGTCTAAATAATAGAAAAGTGTATTAATAAGTAATTATACCTCATTACCCAGCATCTTACATGAATTTAAAAGACACACTCCGTAACTTTCCAGATAATTGCCCGCTATCGCCCTCTCAAGGCTTTTGACGGAATGTCACTATCGTAAAAAAGACTCACAAAACTGAAAAGCTGCAACACTGGGTCTGGAAGGTAATCCTACTTTGACCTAAACTGAGTAACCATTTGACAGAAAAGATCTTTCATAGCTGTGTGGGAAAGAAAGTGCTGTTTGTCCCGTCTTGCTGCTTTCTGAGGAACTGCGGGAGGTGCGTTGTAAACGAGCGAAACAACCTGGATCAGCTGAGAAGGTGACCGCTGCACTGTCCAGCTCCAAGGCTCTACATGCTGCAACTCTCCTTACCCCTGATTCAAACTGGGGCGCAGAACGGTGAAGCTCTGGCAGCTGCTTTTGTAGCTGTTTCTTTTCCTCGCTTCTTTTAATAGAGTCTTCTTTGGTGTCTTTTCTGGACCTTTCAATAGCTCAAATCTCAAAACCGCGGGTTTGTTTATATACTGAGGTAGGACTTGGCGTACTGCTGTAAAGGGAAATGCAGTCAGTACATCTGGGGAAGCGGTCTGCGGTTGAAGTGTTCTATAGTACGGTTTTCAGCAGGACCCTCTCATGTAGTGACAGCTCAGAAATAAGCATGGTGTCAAAACATTTCAAAAACACGCGTTTTTATTGTGAAAAAGTTATAGAGGGACTTTAAGCAGCATTACTTTTTCCACCTAACATCATCAGCCTCTAACAACATTATTGAAGAGTTTTAGCCCACCCCTCCACTTCAAAACAAGTTTAATTGAGTGGACTTTGACTGGGCCATCTTGATTCTTTTAATAATTTTGTTTTTCATTCAGATTTAAAGCCAAAGTTGGATTCTCTGAAGGCTATAATTCAGGGCATGCGTCCTTTGAGAGGTGCAACAGACGGCTGCAGTGGGTGAGAGACGAAGGATGTCCAAATTCATAGGTTCCTCCAAACTCCGCCCACAAAAAGCACCATTCTGTGCCCAGATTTGAAAACCCTGAAAGCTAGAACGTCCTTTCAAGGGCTTCTCTGTTCAAAAACAGGTTCTGAATTTCACTGAGTTCAGGAGGCCATCTTTAAAACAGACTCTCGAAATCATCTGCATGGATTAGAGCATCCTTCAGACACTCTCCTGCCTTCTCGTAACGCTTACCTGGATGTAGAAGGGTATTCCTGCGCTCCGTCGTGTGGCACACAGTTTTGATGTCGGATCACTGGATTTGACCTCCTCCAGAACCTCAGATAGCCAGCGGGAGGGAAGCTCCTGTAAGGCGCGACTTCCGCTCCTTTAAAACACAAAAACATTACTTGGTCAAACGTCAATGTGTTTAATTGGGATGTTACAGTGGAGCATAACTGTGAAGCAGACGGAAACTGATACATGGGGTTCAACATTTTCTTACAAAAACATGCACCTTTCCCACGAAACAAAGCTCTGCAGAACCTAATTTTTCTCCAGAAACAGCTGCTACTCTTTTGGACTCGGTTTCTATCAGCTTTACATGTCTTTACGTTCTATGAACATTAACCACAGTCTTTCAATTGGATTTAGGTCTGGACTTTAATTGGGTCATGGTCGCTAGTTCATCGTAGAAGCCAGAGTACCCAGAGAGAATCCATGCATGGATGGTAGAACAAGCCAAACGACAGGTTTTTTTTTTTTTTGCCTGGTCACCAAACACCAAACATTTTAAAGAAACAAATTAGTCAGATTTTGTTTTGCAAATCTGAAACATAAAACCATAATATTATATTTTTCGGGTTTTCCTAGTAACAAGTACAGGATATGGGTCGGTCTCGATTTGCATGGATGGCAGTATCCAGGTTTGCTATTGAGTAAAAGTAAAAAATAAAGTCGCTGGATGTCAAGCTGATGGAAAAACATGTCGCAAGCAGAAAAATAATTGTTTCTACTTTTAGGTTTCACTTTGTCTGTCTCTACACCAACAACTTCAGGAGCCCCCAACTCCAGGCCTCAAGGGCCGGTGCCCTACCAGTTTTAGATGTGCCTCTGCTCCAACACAGCTGATTCAAATCGTCAACTTCCTCCTCGGCATGGCAAAGTTCTGCAGAGGCCTGCTAACGAGCCATCATTTGATTCTGGTGTGTTGAACCAGGGAAAGAACTAAAACCTGCAGGATGCTGGCCCTGAGGCCTGGAGTTTGGGATTCTTGAACCATCAGTGGTACACAAGCTCTGTCTAGTGGTACTTGGCAGGGTTGTTAATTAATGAAAACTAACGAATAAACGGAAGCTAATAAAACAAAAAACATTTTTGCTGACTGAAATTAAAATTAGACATTGTTACACAACTAAAACTAAAACTTTAATACATGTATTTAAAAAAATTTCCTTAGTTTTCGTGCTGTGTCTCAAACTGTAGGAGTTTTGAATTATTGCTGTACATCACTCCTAGCTGTACTGAGCACGAATCAGCAGAGAGAGGATGGTCAGAGAGAGTATTGTGCTGCTGTTTGCACAGACCGCTTTGATAAAAAACAAAAAACAGGCAGGGTTTATAGAAGTTCATCAACTTGCCCATTTCAAGCCACAAAAAAAAAGGTTTCTTAGGTTGAAGCTGCCAGAAGAAGTGATTGGAAGATGATTAACATGCAACAGGTAAGTTATGGCTAACAAGCTAACATCGCTAACCGTAAGAACCAGAGCAATGTAAAGGGCCGGTGTAGGTTATGTGTGCATCCGCTGTGTTGATAAGCACATAGTCCCTCTTTAGTTTCTGGTTGTTGTTTTTACTCGCCGTTCTGCATTATGCCAGATACGTCAGTCAAGTCATTGGTGTTGCCGGGATCCGCCTAGCCTCATGTCAGCAAAGGTCATGTCAAGATTAAAACTAAAAACTAAACTAACAAAAGAATGATAAAAACGAATTTAATCTAAAACAGAATTGTGGTTAGCACTGTTGCCTTGGACAGAACTGAAAATCTTAAGTCAAAAGTAAAACTAAAGAAAATTTTAAAACCTTAGTACTTGGAGGAAGATTTGTTTGACAATGCAATTATTTGAAATGTACAATTCAAATAAAATACATAAAGTATATAAAATTCATATTTAAAAATAACCTAAGCATCGTCTTCCCTTTGCATTTTGTTTCAATATATGCCTGCTCTGTCACCGTGATGATGGTTAGTCATGATGGTGGTACATTGAGAGCGACATTTTTACAGGTGGTACACACTGTTAAAAGTTTGAGAAACACTGCTCTAGATGATCCCTTTTAACTTTTAACCTCTAACCCCTCATAGGTAATAGGAAAGTCACAAGAAAGAGAAGCAACACATGGTGAACAAAGTGACGTCTCTGGAAAAAGTGACTGAGTTCATTTGGTGATGGTTGACACCATGTCTTACAAAACAATTTGGGAACCGTCGCAGCTAAAACTGTACATTGGACCAGCAAATTAAGTCAAAACAGAGAAAGTGAAGAGAAACGGAAGAAGTGAAAGCAGCAGAGGGCTGGGAAGGACAGAGACGCAGCTGAGACACAGTAAGGAAGTGAAAACAAGCTGGAACGCACCAAAGCCAGAGCATCAAAGGCCTGTGGTCGGGCACCCCGCAATCAACACCCTGTAACCCAGCACACAGTCTGCATACCATCCACACAGAGCTCCTTGCCTCGCATCGGCTCACAGTGCCGGGAGAAAAAACACACACTCCCAGCACTCCTACACAACCACCAGAATGTCGCCCTTATTAGACACCCAGAGAGAGAAAGAGAGAGGGGCTGGCTTCAGCAGAAGAACAAAACGAGTGAATGCTTAGCCGAGCGCAGGGTGGTTCAAAGGGAACACTGCTGCGGTGGTGGTGTGGTTTGTCACCTGCCGCAGGGCTGTGGACCATTTCCACACAGCCAGTCACTGAGGAAAACAGGGAGGAGCAGGAAAGTGATCATATTTCGTGTTAATAGAGGGATTATTCCTGCAGCGTCCTTCACACTTGTTGGCACTCTTGGTAAAAAATGAGTAAACAGCCCCATAATAAAACAATTCTTTATTGCAGTAGCATAATTTCACGTCCTCCAAACCCAAGCTTTCATTATAGTCTGTTTAATTAGTCGGGTGGGAAACCCTACATTCAGGGTTTCAGGATCATTCCAAAATGAATCAGCTCTTTTACATTTTCGATGTTTAAGTTGATCTGAGCTTCGATCAAATCACTGACTTCCTATTTCCATAAGCCTTTTCCAACTTAAAAAAAAATTTGGTGACCGAGTTTTGATATCTAAAGCCGATTATTAAGGCTGATATCCAAGGCCAACATACTTTTTAGTAGCACATTGATTGGGAAACAGTTGAACACTCACTGTGCAATATAAATAAAAAAGTCAATAAAACTAAAATAAATAAATAAATAAAAAAATATATATATTTACTGAACTTCAAATATAAGACATTATAAAAACTCAAAATAGTAACCTGAGTGCAAATGGTTTCAGAACAACAGAAAATAAAACAGATGAAAGTTTCTGTAAGTGTACAAAATAAGATAAATTCAAACAGTAACCTGAAAAATGGCGAAAATAGCTGGTTTAGGTAGAATATTGACTTCAAGTATCAAAGAAAAATCACCACAAAGAAAAGCACACTACCACATGGGAGTAAATAATAAAATCTAAGATATATATATAAAAATAGTGCAGTCAAAGATTAAACACCAAATTCAGGAGTAAAATATGAGTGGGCTGGCTAACGGTGGTTCTGAGTCTGTGGGGGTCCTTCCTTTAGTCAAGTAGTGGCAGCAGCTGGCCACACAGGTGCCTAATCTTTTTTTTTACGTCGGCTTTTTTCTTTAAGTTTTGGCAGATGGCATATATAGAAAAAATTGAATATACCGGCCCGACATATTGGCTGGCTGATATATCAGTCGGCCTCTATTTTATACCATGCAGAATGTTTATGTGCTGAACTCAACGAGCAGTGCAACGTTCTGCAGCACAACTTTAAAAAGTGACACCAAAACAAAGCAGCAACGACTCCCAGCTATCAATAAACTCTGCTATTTGGGAACATTAATGGTTTCTCACGCAGCTACAGTAGAAAAATAGAGATGGACCAAACTACAACTTTGTCAGTGAACGCATCTTTGAACAGCAATAAGGTCCATAACATGCTCAGAACTGAATGACTCACGTGAAACAATGTCAAGCTTAATGGAATCATCCAAATGGACCCCAAAACCCCCAAACCCCATACAAAATGGAGGTTTCATACGGTAAAAGCTGATCAGAAAGACAAGAAGGCCCACGACCATTAAGACACTTAAAAACCATTAAAAGAACCTTAAAATCGATCCTAAAACATACGGGGAGCCAATGCAGTGATTTTATGACCGGTGTAATGTGCTCCCGCCTCCTGGTCTTCATCAAAACACGAGCTGCTGAATTCTGTAAAAGCTGTAAACTTGATGTAGTCTTTTTGATAAGACCAGAAAGCAGGGCATTACAATAATCAATTCTACTGGTGATAAAAGCATGCATTAGTGTCTCAGTATATGCAAGACACCCCCATGCTTCACAGTAGGGATGGTTTTCTTGCCATGCAACTCATCCTTTTTGCTCCAAACACGACGGATGAAGTTTAGAACAATTTGGGTCCATCTGACTTTCTTCCATGCCTCCTCTAGATCATCCAGATGGTTATTGTCAAAGTTCAGACAAGGCTGGGAATGTGATGACTTGATTTTAAACCATGACAGTGTAGTGTTCTAATGACCTCCCGAGTCGTTCTGGGCTGATTCCTCACCTTCTTTTAATCAGCAATACGGCACTGGGTCAGATCTTACAAGGGGCTAAACTTGCAAAAGCCAGATCTATGTGTAGCTGGTAAGGGCGGGGAAGATGGAGCACGAGACACGGGCTGGAGCTACTGAAAGAGCGGGGTCTCCGCAGTGATCAGAGAGCTGGAGTCGGCTAGATTGAGACGGAAGGCTGCAGAGTCGAAGTTTCAGGAAGAGATAAGACCTTATTTTGTAGAAGATATTGGAGTGCCAGGTAAGCAGTTAAATATGTTCTTTTAACTTTCTTGTAATGTTAGCTAAAGTTAGCCAATCCTGGTTAGGGCAACTACGGTACTAAATACGCACTACTAGTTTCCCGGTAGAAGACGCTGTAAATATAACAATAACAAATAACAATAAATATATTTTTTTTTAAAACATAAAATCTGATTTTCTTGCTTTTTTTTAATACGGTCTCTCACAATGGAAATGCACTTACAATATGAATTTCAGAATTCTCTATAGTTTCTACGTGGAAGAACTTCCTCACTGTATGGCATAAATGACGAATACATAAAATGTATGATTCGATTTGATCATGTTGTACATGTTAAGTGTGGAAGTTTGTGTTAATACTGTGAGATTTTTATTTAGCGTTATTATGGGAATCTCACGCCACCCTAAAAACATCGCTGGGTCTGTCAGCAGGTCCAAATAAACAGAGAAATGCTTCCAACAGAAACATCACCTTCCTCCCTCTGCAATCTCAGTCCTCTGACCTTAATCCAGTAGGAAACCTGAGGTTTGCATGTAGCTACCACGTGTGTGAAGGATGAAGGAGTTGAAAGCGAAAGAGTGGAGCCCCCTTGAGTAGAAGTTTTAATACCAGAAAAAAAAGTGCTTTTCATTTCATAAATGGAATAACTTTTCATGTCCATCAGGTAGAAAGAAGGAATTTTTTTCAGTCTTGTGAACTAGTGCAGAAGTAAGAGGATGATATAAGAGTTCATCTACTTCTGATGTAATTCCCGTAAATGAGAACTTACACACTCTCTAATTACAAGGCACACTGACGCTGAGCGCCACGACAGAAGCTGCACAGCCGACGGCCGTTCAGCAGCGTTACCTTTCAGCCTCTGTCGGCCTGAATTTGAACACACACACACACACACACCTGCAGAGCATGTCGGTGAGCCGCACAAAGCCCACATAGGCCAATTCAAAGGCGCCACGATGCCGGGACTGCAGGAGCTGCTGGCGGAAGTACAGGCCGACCCCCTCCACCTGTAACAGAGAAGATTGGGAATCCGGTGTGAGAGGAGCAACAAAGCTCTTACTGTCATGTTTTGATGCCTCTTTAACTTTTTGTTTTAGAACAAAAGGAACTGGTAATACAAAAATACTCTGGGCCTCACTTTCATGGATGTTTTGAAGGATTCCTTGTTTCAAATGATTGAATTGCTTCATAATCATAGAAGCAGGTTATGCAGAAGCAGGTTAATGAGCTGTTCATGAATCACAGAACCATTAGGAAACTCTAGTCTTAAGGATCTGTCTAGGGCAGATTATCCCAACCTCAGACTTGTTTCAAAAGTCTCAAAAAGAAAATATTGAACAGGAATTACTTCTTCAATGTGATCCAAAATCAAATAAGCTCTGTGTGACAACACTATTCTTGTACTCTACTTTCTGACCCTTATTTGGAGTGACCACCTCTATAAAATCAGGGATTTATGCATACAGGGGAGTGCGAACACAATGCCAAGGTGGCAAGGCATTAACAGCGAACTTGTAGAGGAAACTGCTGCCCACAAGTCGGGTGAAGTTAGTCATTCCAGAGAGACAAAGTGCCATTTGTCCAAAGAGTAGATAATCGAGTAAATTTACCCCAACTTTAGGGCGTAAAATGCTCAGAGACAGTCAGGGAAAGACAAATACGGTATCTGAAGGACGCTAACAGAAGAATACTAAACAGGACATCAGTAGACACCTCACCATAATTGATAAGCTAATGGTGGAGGGCTGGTGATTTGGGCTACAGTAGCTGGCCTGTTGAAGACCCAAAGCTTGACCCAATCTGGGTAATCAACAGGACAGTGATTCCCAACGCAGCAGCAGATCTACTGCAGAATCACTGAAGAAAGTAGTTAAGTTTATTTCAAGCACACAATGAAAAAGTGTACAACAAAAAGTATGTACAACATGAGACAATAATCAAAAGAACAATGATGGTCAAATAAAGAAAAAAATCAACACTGCTTGAAAAGGAGTGGGATGAAGTTGAACACTTTTTGATTCCCGCCCCCTCTTTTAAAACCTTAATACGGTAGCTTACTTTCTTTGGTTTTATTCACTTTTTTTTTTTTTTTTTACAAAACACAACCACATATATAATGTATATATATATAATGTGTGACCAACACAATTTTGGCTAAACAAACTCATTATCCTTTATTTTCATAATTTTCATTTCTTTACATCCTTTCCTGAAATGTTTTATATTTGGACATTCCTTGAGCGTCTTATTTAAGTTATTCCACTGTTTTACCCCTTGAATGGATGCACAAAAACTTTTCTTCCTGCTGTGTAACATTGATAATATGACATTTTCTTTTCCTCTCAACACATACCCTTCTTCCCTCTGAGTAAATATTTTTTGTACATTTTGAGGTAATGCTTTGCCCTATATGTAATTTGTACAGTCTGTAGATCAACCATATCTTTACATTTTAGTAATTTGGACTCTAAAAAAAGTCTATTGGTATGTTCACTAAAACCCACCCCATGCATGAACCTTAAAAGGGAATTCAATTTTTTTCTAACCTGGAACTTATTTTTCTTTTTTATAGCAAGTTTTTTCACTCACCCTGAGAAGTTTGGAGCCAGTTTGAGCTGTTCAGAATCAGAATCAGAATCAGTTTTAATGGCCAAGTATGTCACATACAAGGAATTTGACTCCGGCAACTTTTCTCTCCAGTACAGAACTTAAATAAGTGAAATTAAAAAACAGAAAAAATAAAATAAAAATAAAAATAAATAAAAATAAAAAATAAAGGATAATATATACACCAAACCAGGGTTATTGTACAGTAAGTACATACAGTAAGTATATACAGCAGTGCAGAGTTTTAGTTTATTGTTCATGTGAGTGGACACACACTCTGTGACTATTCAGAGTTCATCAGAGCGACAGCCTGGGGGAAGTTCAGCAGTATTAGTACATCCAGTCTTGATCAGCAGTATCCGTATAACGGGGCTGCTGGGGGCAGTCCAAATGCTGCATGTAATAAGGTTTAATGTGCACCAAACGGCGTAATTTTACCATGTTTATATTCTCCTGGGACTTATGAACGCCTCTGTAGTGCTTCTCGATGGAGCTTCCAGGCCGATTTGGGGTCTTGATAATAAAGCAATAATAAAAAGCTGATTAATTTGCTGTGGTAGCATCAACACCTGGCAAATCTACAGCGGTAAAACACAGACTGGCAGTCCTACTGCAGCGTAATGTATTACATCCAAATTGGCCCGGAAGAAAATACAGAAGCACATCCGAGGTGTTCTTAAGTTTCTGCCAGATCTTTCCCAATATTGACAAAAAATGCAATATAAGTATTTGCCACCTCTGTCATATTATTGTCGTCTTTGTCAGCAACATTAAAAGATTTAGGATAGCTTAATTGGCCAGAAGATTTATTTATTACCTTATTCAGCATTTCCCAAATTTCCCTCACTTCATATTTGTTATATTTTATTAATATATTGCAGTAATATTAGTTTTTTCTAAAAACTACAACAACAACAAAAAAAAAATCAAAGGAATGCCAAAGCATTCTTGGATCCCGGTTGATTTTTTTTTTGTACGTGTGAAAAGTTACTCCAGATCATTTGTGGAAAACCTATTTATTAATCTTTCTATAGACGATTATCTCAAATATTCAAAAGAAAATGCAGCTTGGGAAGTTGAAACCTACGCACAATGCTAAGTGACACGCTATTGGCTGCCGTTGCAGAATAGCCAACCCAGGAGCGTGACTTCTTTTCTTTCCTTTGTGCCGCTGATTGGCCATACCCCCAAGAGCAGAAATACAGAAGACCATAGATGTTAGCTTCTGGTGTAGTGCTAAGATTGTTTCCATGAGCCTATTAATTCACATTAAGGTATATTTACGGTTTGAACCATTAAAATAGAGTGTTTTTAGAGGCGTTTGTTTCTCAAGTACTAGAGATTTCAGCTCAATTCAGTCATATTATCTTCTTTGTTGGCCACAGTCGTATTATCTTCTTTGTTGGTCAGTGTTTTGTACAAACAGGACAGCAGCCCTTAACTACGGTTATTCTCACACCAAATCCATCAGCAACTGTGCAGTTTAACTTCGTCTCTGCTGGTCTATCCGAGTTGGGTTTCTCTCTGGTCTCTTGTCTCTTCCCTCCCTCTGTGCTCAGACCTCAGGCTGGGCAAAATGTTGTGGAGAAACAACCGTTTCTGAAGAAGCAGTGGTCCAAAAATCCTCCACAACGAGGAGAGAGGCCGCTAATCTGAGCCGGAAACCAATTCCTGGCAGTCATGTCCTGATGAGTGTTTTCTGTTTACCCTGACAGTACTTCAGAGGTGTCTGACCAGGAACTAAAAGGGTAATTACATGTGTTTAACCCAGAGACCAGAATAAAACCTCATAAAACAGAGTAGAGGCGCTCGATGTGGATGTGGGTCAACTTATGACGAACAGGTGCACCGAGATTCTCTGCCAAATTTCAGGGATTTTTAAACCAAGCAAACATCTCTGCCTATCACCAGCAACCAAAGTCCTTTACAAGATAGATGTGATATTAATGAGAGAGAAAAGAACTGTTGTGACTTCCGAACATCGAGCCGTGAGAGTGGCACATCAGTAGCGTGACAAGTGCGCTCAAATAAGGACGCTGAGACATCCGCATAATGGCCACTGTCAGTAAAACCATCCAGTTAGTAATAGTGTTACCAATGGTATTCTAACTATACACACTGAGACGCGCCGGCCCCCATTTCTGTGGCAGTGTGTAAACTGGTGACTGCGCTGCAGGTGAGGCGGTAGGGCGAGGCGGACGCAGAGCTCCGGCTCCCTGTCATTAAGGCTGTGGTATCACCACCACCAGAGCAGCGGCCAGGCCCTGGCTTAGTCAGGGGTGGCACGGAGGGCACGGGGAGGGGTGGCATGGTCCAGGCATGAACTGCTGTGTGTCAAAACAGAAAAGGAAGTACAAAAAAAACAACACTCCCTTTTTATTGGGGTGGGTTAGAAAAAAAAAAAAAAGCAGATGAAGAGGAAGCAGAATCGTACCCCTCCGTTGCTAAATGAATTGACAGGGATGCATGGAGAAACAAACAAAAAAAAACTCAAGAAGGAAGAATATGTTGGGCTTAAACAGCCTTTGTCCGTTCTTTTAATCTGCCTTATGACAGGTCAGTAAACCCTACTGACCCAGAAGCGGACAGGGTGAACCACAGCGGCACCAAGCCCCAATGACTTATCACCCTGGGGTCCTTGAGTGGACTCCCAGGACAGGGCTGACCTCACCGGGGGTAAAAATGGCAGCGACAGTCACCGTTAGATTGCTCATGGCCGCCAGAGCCCAGACCGCTGCGGCGCTGACCTGGACCGAGCCGAGCCACAACTTTGCCTATTTCAAGCCTCCCCCTCCGAAGGTTCCCGTCTGTGCAACTGTTAAAAAGGGCCGTGCAGGCTTCCTGTGAAAGGCGTAGATGGGGGAGGGTACGGGGAGGACTTTATTTAATCATCAACTTCCTGTTTGCAAATGTTTCCCAGAAAACAAAATACAAATCCATGTGTCGAGAGAGAGAGAGAGAGAGAGAGAGAGACGCTTCCCAGAGCCTAATTACATATAAGACTCTAAGCGCTGGCAGAGACCTAAATAACAAGCTTCCTCTGTTCGGAAGAGGTCTGAAGATAATGCAAAGGAAGAAACCGTTCTAGTTCTGGTCTTTATCATGGTCCAATAGTTAAACTTAAACCTACAGCAACTCACTAAAATCTGTCTATTTTATTTAAGAAAACATATACAAACTAAAAGGTTTCATTTACATTTTTTATAAGATTTTATTGTCATAAATAGAAAAGCTTAGAAATGGGAAAAGAAGAGGGGAAGACCTGTGGCAAACGTCCACGGATACGGGACTCAAGCCGCGGATGGATGTGTCGAGGACCAAGGCCTCTGCACATTGGAAGCCCGCTCCAACCACCATGCCATGCGACACAGTTTAATTTTAGTCAAATCATATACACACACACACACACATATATATATATATATATATATATATATATATATATATGACAAAAACGAATATTGTAATTTAAAAATTCTATAAAACATTTATTTTGTAAGATCAGACAAAAAATATATTTATATATTTTTATAAGTATATTTGCCAAAACAAAACAAAAAACTTTTTAATAGCACTGGCCTATATCTGTATCGGATTGGAACAGATTGGATTGGGATGATCGATTCTAAATTGAGAATTGGAATCAATTTGATTTTTGAAATTTGAATAGATACCCAGCCCTATATGTAACTGAATTTGAACTGACCTATCCATGCTGGATTGAATTTTATAGAGAGGACATTTGTGATGAATTAATAATGAATAAAATGAACTGACTGATGCTGTAAAAGCAAATAAAGGTTATATATGGATCATTTTCATAGTAAGCTACATTAGACAATTAGACAATTATACAACTAGAGTAGTTTTTGGGGAGGCCTACACTAGATGGAACCACATAAAACATTTTTGCAGCGCCAAACAGCAAATTTCCTTTTGGATTGGTAAGCTAACGTATTTGCTAACATTAGCTGTTAGTTCAACTCTTCTAAAATTCATTCCTCACTGGACACAGTTCAGGTTGGTCACTGGGCGTATTGGCAGTTAACCAGGCAACCCAACAACTAGAATAATGTTTTTATTGTTCTAACTACAACCTAGATAAACTAGATGTCGCCATCATGCTCATGTTCCATATCCCACCTTTAATGTCTCCTTTTTTCTTAAAGCTGCTTAAAAAGTTTGAATATCGGTTAAGAATGGACAGACAGAGTGCCATAAAATGCTTTCACAGATACACAAAAAATGGCACTACGGAGTTGATGGTGCATTAAAAGGTAGGTCAGAGAATTAGGTAAGCTTCGTCTTTGTGGATACAGAGAAGGCAAATGACCAGGTGCCATGATAGGAAGTGTAGTACCGTAAGAATAATTCAGGTGTAGCAAAGTAGTAGTGAGACAGTGGTGAGGTGGGAGGTAGAAGTGAGAGATGGGATCAGCACTGAGCCCTTCCTGTTTGCAGGTTGACAGATGACAGCAGACTGCAGTGGCCTTGTAGTATGATGTTTACAGACAACATTGTAATCTGTAATGAAACTACAATGAGTAAAAGTGAGGCTGAAGAAAGGAGAAGAGAGTGCAAGCAGGGCGGAGTTGACGACGATAACTGCATGAGCGAAAGGACAGTTTTACGTTTAGTTTGTGTCCAAACTAATACCGTTCCTCTCCACCAGGACCATTAGACAACAAAATAAACGCTACGCTGGTGGTTTGCTGCACCAAAGCACACACAATTCCCAACAAAGCCCTCTGCAAATCATAAAAAGGGCTTTGCATAGATGAAATAATTATATAAACAAACCACAAGTGCTACACTAAACTCTTTTTCTTTTAGTTTATGCTTCTGTGGCTTTACTCCAGCCAAGAGGAGACAGCACAACAGACAGGGTAATGTAGAATACTCCATGTGTATCAAAAGTGATGGAAAAAATAGCAAAAACATCATGAAAACTTTAAAAAAACAAGGATATCCTTAAGGGTTCCTAAAGGTTTCTTTACGTTGAATTCAAGTGTTTTTGACGAAGATTTATATAAAATTATTTACTTTTTCATGGCCCATTTCACAGTCCTATTGGCAGGACAAATATAAAAAAATATTTGAACTGTGTTCATTTTTTTTTCTCAGAGAAATATGGGCTGGTAAAAGATGTCAACAAGGTGAGGAGAGGTCAGGAAATTCAAGGAACATTTCAGTAGGCAACAAGATAGTTTGCCTAAGAATGTTAGGTCGTTTTTTGACATTGGTTACTTTTTTTATGTCAAAAATAAACATCATAATTTATTGATGTCACGTTTTCAGCTATTTTGACTCAGGGCTTTGTTGCTTTTTTAAAAATTGGTTCTAACACCCTTTATTTGTGCAACAATACTCAATCAAAATAATCCTGGTTGAGAAATTTTACTTATTTAATTTAATAAGGAAAATGTAATGAGGAAATTAATTGAATACAGCACAAACTTAAAGACCTAGATATCAAAGTATTTTGAGGTATTATTTTTAAATACATAAATTCATTACGTTTAAAGTTTTTAGAACCCTGTAGGAAACCTGATCTTAAAATAATTAATAAATTAAGTAAACCATCCACAAAACTGAGACAAGATTGAAAACATCCATGGTTCTATCCCAATAACAAAAATGTTCACAGGGCTGCAAACCGGACCGACGGAGAGAACCCAAAGGATTCCAACTGACGAGGTTTCCAGCAACAACATATTTTGGAAGACACACACACAGGTTTGCCCGCTCATGTCCTCACCATGGGAGGGCAGAAGGAGCCCACAGAGTCCAAACTCCGGCAGTGTTGTCCCATTGACCGTTGATGCCAACAGGCTTCAGTGTTAGAGCACAGAGCAGGCAGGGGAAGAAAAACAAAACAGTGCGGTGATGGTGAAGAGTTCATATTTTCCTGTAGTCTGCCTGCTCTGTAGCGCGTCTTTGTTAAACCAATGGTTATTTAACAAGGCTTAATGGCATGGTTACTGCAGTTAACATGATATGTGGGATGTCCTCACCTATTATCTTTTTAGTTTCTACCTCATGTGTGACAGCCTGAGCCCATCTGTCCGACTGTGTTCAACATCTGCTAAAAGTCTAACTGGTGGAAGATTATTTAAGGTGAAAATCTCAGCTCAGAGCTACAGTGGGGAGAACAATTATTTGATACACTGCTGATATTTGAAGTTTTCCCACTTCCCACAAGCATTTAGAGGTCTGTTATTTGTATCAACGGTACTCTTTAACTGTGAGGGTCAGAATCTAAAACAATAATGCAGAAAATCACCATGGATGATTTTTAAATAATTAATTTCCATGTTATTACATGACAAGTATTTAATACATCAGACAAACAGAACTCAATATTTGGTACAGAAACCTTTTGTTTGCAATTACAGAGATCAGACGATTTATGTAGTTCTTCACCAGGTTTGCACACACTGCAGCAGAGACTTTGGCCCACTCTTCCATACTGATCTTCTCCAGAGCTTCCAGGTTTCACGAGTGTCACTGGGCAGGCCTTGACATAAACTGGCTTGAGCAGGGGGACCTTGCATGCACTGTAGGATTTTCATCCATGATGGTGGAATGTGTTACTGATGGTTTTCTTTAAGACTGTGGTCCCAGCCCATCTCAGCCTTGTGCAGGTCTACAATTTTATCCCTAATGCACAGCTTTCTGGTCTTGGCCATTGTGGTGAGGTTGGAGTTTGAGCGTGTGAACAAGTGTCTTTTATACAGGTAACAAGTTTAAACAGGTGCAGTTAATACAGGTAATGAACAGAGAACAGGAAGCCTTCTTAAAGAAGAACTAACAGGTCTGTGGGAGCCTAAATTCTTACTGTTTGATAGGCGATCAAAGGCTTATGTCATGTACTAAATTGGAAATTAATTATTTAACAATCATTTCATCATCACTTTGATTTTCTGCATTTTTGTTTTAGATTATGTCCCTGATAGTTGAATTGTACCTTTGATACAAATTACAGACCTCTACATGCTTTATAAGTGGGAAAACTTCAAAAATCAGCAGTGGATCAAATACTTGGTCTCCCCACTGTATTACTGTAATATAATCATTACTTGCTAAAAAATATATTTCAGTTTTATTCATTTTAACACTAAAGGCAAAAATATCAGATCGGGACTCAAAGACGGATTGGATTTGACATTTTAAAAAAATAAAATCGGATCGGGATCTGAGGCCTAAACTGCTGATTGGGTCATCCTTAATTCTCATTACTGCCGATTGCTAGGATGTCACTGCAGTGCCCCATCTCAGTTGTAGTCTGAACAGGACTTTCACTCTGTGCTTTATAGCAACGGTCGGTTTCACAGTTTGTTGTAAATTGGAATAAATACCTGGAAAACAACAGAGCATCCCCAAGACGCTCCGAACTCACAGGGTAATATTGCTAGTGATTCATAACAACACATTGGTGAAATGAAGATGTTTTATGGCAGATAATGCCTTATTTAGAGGCTGCACTTTGTGTGCCCCAATAACACCCATTATAGGACATACGCTGATAGGGAATGGATCTAAATATCTTGCGAAGAACTTCAAGTTGCACCAACATTGTCTGGGTGAGTATATGAATGTACTGCATAAGACAAATTTGCAAAGAAGTGTATTTCCCCTTTAAGATCGCCCATTCCCTATCAGCAAAATCATCAATTTGCATGCTGATTAATCAAGACATCTAAGAGGAGTTAAATCAAATGGAGTGTCAACAAAACACGATTTGCTAGGATTCCTTGCAAAGAAAACTTAACTAATTGGAATGTTTGTTTCTTGTAAAGTACTTTTGGATGACACCTGTTGTGAATTGGTGCTATATAAATAAACTAATTTGAAAGGCAAAAACTGGTGTAATTGCAGGGTAAAAATGTACGATAGCTGACCTCCTGTTGTTTTAGTCCATGGGTGCAAGAGACTTTTAGGTAGGTCTTAGGAAGTTCCTCAAGTGAACCAAATGTCATGCCTCTAAAATAAAGTAAGGTAAATGGGGGAGGGGGCGTTTTGAAGCCCCAGGAAGGTGTTGTTGAGCCATTTTTGGTTGCGACGTTTGCGAAACCATTATAATACGTACATTTCACGCACAACTCATGCATCCACAAAATTTGAACAGTTTTAATATATGTTCAAGCGCCAAAATAGGCAATTCATTTTGGAGCAGAATGATCGTCATTTGAATTACATTAGCTCTACCCAAAAATTATAGTTCCACTACTTGCCTAATAGTATAAATGTAACTGAGGGATGACATTAAGAAGTCATGAAATGGTGCAGATGATAAGTTATCTTCTTCAAAATGAGAAAGACAAGAGAACAATGAATTTCAGGCAAGTTTAGATCTTCATAAATCAGGAAGTGGCTACAAGAAAGCAGCTAAATGTCCCCATATTTTTAGTTGTAGATGCACTAATCAGGCTTTTACTGGCAACTATCAACTTTACTACAATTCTACCAGCATGAAAATAAGAATGAACCCAAATAATCAATTCATTGGCTTGTTTTATGGCTTTCTGTGTAAATTGATACATTTTTTTTTGACTGATTTTGCTGATAATGAAGATAAACATATTAATTCTTCCTTTTTTTCTCTTCAGGGCCAGAGGTAAACACAAACATGCAGCCCTCACCCCCCCCCCCCCCCTACAAACACAGACAAACACAGGCTATGTCTGGCTCCCTTGTTATTACAGACATGCACATGCTGAACCACTCAGACAACTACAGTTGCACGCCCGTTGTTGTGTGTGTGCACTGTGGTTCTCCTGCTGGTGTTGGAAGTGATTTGGAAAGAATGCAGGGGAAAGGGAGGTGCGTCGCGGCTGTTAAACCAGCGGGGCTGCTCCCGGAATGAAAGCTCGGCGCAAACAAGAGCGGATCCTAATTGAAGAGCCTCCCAGTGTGGGGTCACAAAGCGCACACAGAGGCTCGCTCTCCAACACAGCCGAGGAAGCTGCATCTCGGCAGCTGCTCCGGTTTCTAGAAGGATGCAACATTTCCGACCGTTTTTAGACGCAAGCTTCTCTAAGGATTATACCACTGAAATCCTGCAGCTGAAATGGACCAATGAAATCATCACTATCATTCAATACAAATTCAAAATATTTTATCCAGTTATACCCACGAAAACCCATTTACTTATTTATCTTGATCATTTGAGGCATTTATGGCAATGTTGAGAAAGATTAAGATAAAAAGTCCCTCTGTTACAGCATTCATTCTAAGCCCAACAAACCCAAATACTGCTATAAAAGCAACATTTTTCCATTAATAAACAGGCTGTTTTGGTCAAACAGTTACCATAGTTTTTTTTATTTATATTGCTCCTTTTTTCTACACACTTTGGGCCATGCACCTTATACAATGATGCCGCTAATTTATAAATTAAAAAAAGTAAAATTACTGGCTAACAGCCTGTTGGGGACACTATAGCAGGAAGCGCACCTATGAAAAATACAAGAATGATAGATATAGAGAGATAGCTAGAGAGACAGATAGATATAGATAAAATGCTTTTTTAGAGGGCTCCTTCACAGAAAATCTTGAAAAATTGGCAATTTTTTAAAATATAATTGGTCACCGAGTTGCATTAGCATGTGACAATTTTCTTCAATCCCCATTCCCTGCATTAGCCAGAAAAGAAAAGAAGCAAGTTGGAAAAAGCTAGTGCCTTCTATGTCACAGGGAAAATTGATATTCATGGTTTTGCCTACCTTGGCTAATGACAGCCTACAGGTCTCAGGGCATATAATTGGGAAATTCTTGAAAAACGAGTGAATGATACCTTTAAGTTAAAGGCAAGTGCGTTTTGTTTTCTAACCAGCCATGTTCCTGTTGTGTTGATGCCGTACTCCCGCTTTTCAGGCAGAGCTTGTAAAAGAAACAAGCTCTGCAAGTTCTGTGTATCATCTATCTGTGTGAATATCTCATGTTACATGAAAAGGTGCAGCTTATATTGAGCTGTGCTCAATAGTTGGAAAATGACGGTATATGAAGTGGTGCAACCGCACCGCCAACTGAACACAATAATTTCGTTTTGTCATATTTTTAAATATATGAATTTAACTGATGCTTTTTTTTAAACCACCTCCAAGTCTGAGACGTTGGACTTGAGCTGGAAAACATTCTTCATAAAATAAAATAAAAATTATGACGACCCTGAGCATCCTCTTCATGAGACTATCCTACAACAACAGAGGGTCGTCAGTCGGAGGCTTCTTCAGTTTCACTGCAACACAGACCTCTACAGGAAATCCTTTCTCCCCACAGCCATCATGGTCTACAACAACTCCTTGAAAAATTATTAGCTATGAGCTACAACAACAATTTCCCTCTGGGGCCAATAAAGTATTTTTGAACTGAATTGGCCAAAAAGGCTGGTATGAGAGAGGTTTGGGTCTCACTTCTTAGGTGGCTGCCCTCAAGACCCGAGCCCGCATAAGCAGAAGATGATGGATGGATGAAACTGGCATTGGAAAAAAAGATTAACAAACATATCAATCTAGAGCATATCGGCAGTTTTGGAGCTTTACAAACATTATCAATTAAAGTTTATAGTAATCACAAATCTGGATCCTGACCATTATACGTTTTTGGCCCACGATGACACCACAATAATTAATGGATTAAAACTGTGTTATACGTGATATGGACCTAAAATCTTTTTTTTTTTTTTTTTATTTACCATGATAACAATAGAAGTTGGAATAAAAACTAACAAAAATTCGTCAAAATCTGCATTGGCAATAGACTATGACTACTTTATTACACATTTCAAAATGTAGTTCAATTGTGCAGCTAAAAATTTAAAACTGGCTTTAATCATACTTTTGAGTATATTTAAATTTTCTGCTCCTTTTATGGAGCTGGTGGGGATAAAAATAGTGAAATTAACCATCCTAAATAGTGCGCTAATGTGCCTTTATAAATAAACTTGGTATGGTAAGTAAGATGCTGGTTCTTCATCAGAGATCATAGTTATCACAATGATAATTTCTGCCCTTTATGTTAAATAGTTCCTGCTCCATCTGATTAGATGGAAAATGTCCGTCAAAATCATTCTTCAACTCCTGCTGCAGATTCTCAATTGGATTTAGCTCTGGACTTTGACTGGGCCATTTGAAAACACGAATGCACTTTGATCCAAACCGTTTTAGTGCAGCTCTGGCAGGACGTTCAGGTCGTTGATCAACTATAAGCAGCTCCTACTCCAAAACTTAAACACCTTAAAGCTAGAAGGCAACCTGCTGCTGACCCCACGCACAAGCTGGATGTCTTCTAGAGAAGAGACAGAGATTGAGTTGTTTGAACACCGAGACAAAGAGTGATGAATGTTTAGAGGAGTTAAGGCAAGGTCTTCAAAAAAGAAGAATACAGAATCTGCTGTATAGCATGGTGGCAGCATCATGTGGCCCTGCTTAAATAGAAATGAGGTAGGAAAGCTGTGCCAAAATGCTCATTGGAGCCAGCTCTGGAATGAATAAGGCAGGTTAACTGAAACCCAGACCTCAAGCTTAAGGAAAATTGCTGAACTCTCCTTAAAAGCAGGGTCTGAATCAGGAAACCCGCTGATTTAAATAAATCCAAACAAAGCTTAAATTTACCCACAAGCTTGTTGAAGCCTAAAAAGCAATGTGGTAGGAACTCGCCAGGGGACATATCACCAAACATAACCGGGATGAGGTATGTATATATTTGAGCCTGTATGTATAACTTTGATCCAATTAAATTCATATTTGAGCACCAAGTTCATTTTTAAACATCATGATGACTGAATAAAGCTTCTGACTGGAACTCTATTTGTAGTACTAGGATTGCATGTATAAATAACACATGTAGCTTCAGTATTAACGGTAAATATTGTACTGGACATGTTGCTGTTGGGAAGAGCCCCGTTCTCAAACTGGAAATCATTCCCGTACAGCAGTAAGTTGATGACGAGGCTGGCATACCTGTTCCTCTGTGATTAGCCCAGGTCGTGTCAGCTCATTTTCGTCGGTGTAGCGCAGAGGCAGACTATGACAGAGCTGCCCGAGCAGCATGGCCACTTCCTTCATGCTCCGCCAGCAACATACCAGCACCATCTGAGCCGTCACCCTGTAGCCCTCTCCATCTGGAGAGAATACACACACAGAGTATAGTAACAATAAGACAAAGATCACCAGAGGAGCACTGGTCCCATGGCTCCAAATATGAAATATTTGCTATTATTAACCATCTCATTGTTTGCTAATAAACACATGCAAAAGTCACAAAGATTTATCTGTATGAGAGAACTGGAATCAATTAATTAGGAACATGAAAATAAAAAACATAAAAGGGGAAACACTCCCCCCTTTTGGACAATACTGGTACTGCAATGGAACAAGTGATTCAACAAACTAGTCATGGTGAGACGACGATACATCCTCTTTCAAGTCAAACAATTCATCAGAAAAAGATATATATAAATTTTCAGAAACCTCCGTCAGCATCAAGCAGTTTGCCGTCGTTCTAGTGTAATTTTAAGCTTTCCACTTTGCTTTGTCTGTCATTCCCATTGTCAGAAAGAACTAACTCCTCAGTAAAAAACAAAATGAATTTTAGACAATTATTTATAGCCTTTTAACCATCGTTTTGATGGCATTACCATCGGACCTTCCGTTTGTGTTTGCGCTGTGTGCTCAGTATTTTAGCTCCCCGATGACATACGTCTTTTAATATCACTATCACAGAAACAAAATTGGCTTATTTTTCCGTTTTTAGTCTCGGAGAACACATGATCCTAACACATTCAATGACATTAGCATTACGCTAGCAGTAGCCCGCCAGCAACCTTGGGGTCTTGTGTGGAACATCTGCTGTGAAACAGCGCTATATAAATAAAATGTATAGAACTGAAGACATTTTCGTCTCATTGTAGCATTACTATAATTACTTGGTATCTGACAAGTGGTTTGTGTTAAAGTGTTGGCAGTAATGCGGTTAGCATATCTTCCTGTAAAACGGCTAACATTTTTCTTTATTATTTTTCATGTAGTCCGCTTGCTTAAAATCGATTATCATTTAGTGATCTTTTTTTTTATAATTTAAGAAACTCTTTTTTAGTGTTTAAGTTACACAGTATTGTTAGTGATGGTGCTTCAGATGGAGTGCTAAACATAGCATATTACCGCATTTTTAATTAGGTTACGGGGACATTTAAAAGTCATCTTACATATAGTTAGTAGGTAGGTTAGGTAGAAAGTGGCGGCTGGGTGGAAAATTCTTCTGAAATCTTGCAAATATAAAGTTTCTACAACGTAAGATTGTCATATCTCTATCAAATAACAAAAAAGGATGACCGGGGAGAGTGGACGGTTCTGCTACCTGGAGGGGGGGCTGAGTATGCAGCGCCCCCATTTGGATATAAAGAGAGTCGCACCAAAACAACTTATTCTACCGACTCCTCAGAAAGGGGTGGAAGAAGATCCTGTAGAGCTATAATAATGACGAATTCAGACCTAAGAATTACGATCCCACTTTATATCGACCAAAACTGAACGATTTAGATGTAAAAAGGAAGAATTTTAAAGCATGATATGTCCACTTTAACAGAACAATAGGCGCCTTTCTACCATCAGAACTCCAGGGTGATTTTACAGGATATTTTTTTATCGGGGTAAATCCGCCGGTCAATCCTCCATACAAAATTGTCCCTTTAAGAATTAACTAAAACATGAGCAGATCTAGGGGTGAAAAAAGAAAGATTGATTCACATAAGAATCTCGATTCTTTGCTTACTGATTTTGAATAGATTTTTTTTTTTAAATAATAAAAAAAATTTTAATGTATTTATTTCTTTTTTGCATGCAGCCCAGGCTCTGAAAAAAGTTTAAATTCACTTTATTATGAAGTATATTTAAGTATGTAGTAGTTCACTTTAGAAAGTCTTTACTTTTCATTCATTCTGTTGTAAAGATTTCAGATTTGGGAAGTAGAACATTCAGAAAATTATATATCTTTTCAATAATATAGTGAATTAAAAATCAGCAATATTGAAGAATCTCAATTGAAATTTAATTACAATTGCAATTACAAAAAAAAATCATAAAAGATTTGAATAGGGAGAAAAGCATATTGTCTCGGCCCTACAAACTGGCACCTTTTTTTTTAACTAATAGTATTGATTGTGAATAGATTCTGAATCGAGAATCATTTCTTAATCGAGAATCGATTGTGAATCGAATCGTCACTACACGAATCGGAATAGAGAGTTATTGCAAGGTTCACATCGCTAAGAAGATCACAACCGTGGCGCCCCTGATCAGCACCAGAGCAGCAGAAAACAATAGGAGATCGACAATGGAAGAAGCAGAGCTTGTTGCTGCGTTTTCCGTTTCCTTTGTCAGCAGCTCTTCTAGTTTTACAAAGACAGCTGTTTGATGACGTCTGCTGATATAATTTAACTCTGAGTTACATCCAATCAAGAACTCATATTTGGCTTTGGCTCCTCTTACAAACATTGTTTTAAGCTGTACTTTCCATATGCAAACACCACTTTTTAAGTTTAGAGTTGCAGGATTTTTTCACCACAGCTACTATTGCTGATGTGAGAAGCAGCCACATTGAAAGGCAAAGTCGGAGCAAAATCTAATCTCAGACTTTCCGAGTGGGAAATCCAACTTTGGAGGGCGTTCCAGTTGATTTTTCCCACTTGGAAGTTGGCATTTCAGAGCACCGAATAAAAATAGAAGGCAGAATTAACCCCATTGACCCTGTTTCCAAGTACACATCCAAGACTGGTACTCGGTTGGTCCCTGAAATAGCTCCATTGTAGAGGAGACACACCTAATGATACCAAAGACCACAGTAAAAGTGAAGGCTGTGGGTGTTCCAATGGTCTAGTCAAAGGCCAGACCTCTATCTGATTGAACCTTAAGATGGTGGCCCAGAAACAAGCATCTGCAAACCTCAATGAACAGCAGTAGCATTGTAAAGACCAACTATCTTCCACAATGAGACAAGAGCTAAGAGTTGCTGCTGCTAAGTGGTTCTACAGGCTCCTGATTCTTGGGCTGTACTAAATCTCAATTAATCAATGGCAGCTCGATACTATATATCCTGATCCGATCACATGATTGAAAATTGGGCCCGATCCCGTGGTTTCAGACTGGGCTGTACTCAATCTCCCCACGTGAAGGTTTACCCGTTTGGCTTGGTGGTGTGTGT
This sequence comes from Apricaphanius iberus, assembly GCA_028564705.1. Lineage (NCBI taxonomy): Eukaryota > Metazoa > Chordata > Actinopteri > Cyprinodontiformes > Aphaniidae > Apricaphanius > Apricaphanius iberus. The sequence goes on along the minus strand of JAPXFQ010000014.1, from coordinate 711,156 downwards.
CGGGTCTGGGACTGAGCCCCATCATCTCCACAAGGTGTTTCCAGCTCTCTGGCACTGTTGAAGAAGTCGTTGGTGTCCCTGGGCTGAATCTCCTGCAGGATCCTCTGAAGACCTCCAGATGTCTCTGTGCAAACATCGTTCAGGCAAGCTATATTTATTTGTGTAGCACAGTTTCAGAAACAATGCAAATTCAAGGAGCTTTACATAATTATGGGGGGAAAAAGAATCAATAAGACATAAAAGAAGAACATTGAAACATACTACTGTTATGACATTCCAGCTATTGACAATTGATCAATGGCAGCTCTATACTAGGGATGTCCCGATCCGATCACATGATTGGAAATCAGGCCTGATCCCGTGGTTTCAGATGGATTCTGATGTTATCACCAGATCAGGACTTGGATATATATTTGATTTCTATGCGGGTGGGGGCTAGTGGCTGTCTCTCGTCCCATGATTTAAAACCTGTTCAATAGTATTTATCTTTAATTCGCTTGAAATAATATTAAATCCAAACAAGCTGAACAGACAACTAGACTGCTTATTAAAGTGAAATTAAACAGCAGCACTTAGAATCCACCTGTTGCAGTTTCAGCTCCACAGGGAACCATAATGCATGTCAGTGTGTGATCAAACCGTGGGATTGCTGATGATGTTGGGGTTGTTGTCATCAGGTTTCGATTTTTTGCCTCAGACAGATGACTTCTCAAGGTAGTTTAGACGTTTTTATGGATGCTGTATCCACGCGCGCCACTGCACTGGAGGCTGGAATTAAGCAGCTTCAGCAAAAGTTTTAAAATGAAGAAATTAAACACATCAGAAGTCTAAAAGACGCATGAAACTACGCTTCAGTGGCAGAAAAGCCCACGGCAGGAAAGATGTAACAGCAAGTGTTTGACACCAACCAGTCGAGAAAGGCAGTCGCGCCGCAAACTCTCAGAAACTTTTCAACATACAGTCAGCTCCTGGTCAGCGACATTCCTTTATCAAAGTGTCTGGGAATCCTTTCTAAAACTTTATATACCTGCAATCTGCGCGTAAAGTTGAAAGTGTCTGCCACACTTTTACAACAAGCAGTCAGTGTGAATACTCATCTGTTAAAATGACCAATAACCTTCACATTTTTCCATCACCATTCTGATAAACCGCTCAAATCAGGAAAATATTCACTTAATGTGATCCCTGATATGTATATACATTCTCAGTATTAAGTTAATTTAAGTAGAGGTGCTATTTTTTTTTTTATATACGACTTTTTATGTTTAGGCTACTGTTGCACTAAAGTCAAACAGGGAATATATATATATATATTACTTTTATGTTCAAGCTACCTCACAGCAGTGGTCTGTTTTTTGTTAAATAAGGTTAATAAAAAAAAGGAACATTCTAGATCCGTTTCTTCACTCTTCTTTATTCTTTTTTTATGCATTATCTATAGAAGTATCGGATCGGGATTCTGTATCAGCAGACACTCAAAATCAAACTGAAACAGATCGGGACATCCCTACTCCACACATAAGGTTTTTTTAGGGAGACTACCAGAGTCGGTATCCATGGGGATGAGTCCCTCTGGAGAGGAGCTTTGGACCACCGGGGAAACCACATCGGACATCCTGTAGCACACGGCGATCAGCTCCGACACCAGACCTCTCCACTGCTCCGTCCGACTCAGACATCTCAGAACAGAGACACAGAAATCAGCTGAAAGCAGCAGAGTCAGTCAGAGGAGATCGACCTGCTGTGATGCTCAAGCTTACTCGGTTTTTAGATGTTGCAGGACGGCAGTGATGCAGTGTGCTCTGCCGTAGAGCGGAAAAGAAGCAGACGCCTGTAGAAGAGACGACTCGGCTCCGGACAGTTCCACCTGCAGGAGGCGCAGCAGGAACTGGACCACTGAGAGGAGACGCAGACAAATCGTCACGCTCGTGATCAAGACTGAGATCTGAACAGACTCCTGCTGTGGGAGTTTACCTGCCAGCGCGTTGAGTTCCAAGCCGAGAGTCTCAGACACCTGAGCCGGCGGGGGCCCGACCCCGAGGTCCAGGCCCTGATCCTGGGCATATCGCAGCAGAACTGGGATCAGCTCCGACTGATGGAGCAGCAGCTGGAGGAGGTGGGCGGCTGTAACGCTGTCATAGGGTTTGGTGCTGGTGCTTAGGTCCAGAGCTGCCTGAAGAACGCAGCCCATCGTCACTGGAACCTGAAAACATAAACACATCAATCCTACTACAGGCGGTCAATCCCCAAATCTGATAAAAACAATTCAGTGTGATATATAGTTAAGTAGCTTAACATCTGATCGTAGTTTTATATTCCGTTCATTATCGCTACGTTTAGTGTTTTAGTTCGTGGAGGACCGGTTCAAAACTGGACGCAACCTTTACCGGAGCCACTGAAACATTCAGCCTGAAGAACTTCCTCTGCTGCTCCCTTACTGTGACATCTGAGCGCGGTGAAGTTACGGTGAAGGTTCACTTACGGACTATTAAAAAATTCTGTTTCAGCTCAAATTATTTCATCATTTTTGTGGTGTGAAAGGAGAGAGGGTGGCTGACAGAGCTGCGTGGGTCATTGTTAATGATTGGTTTGGAATAAGTAATGATTGTTGTATTAAGCTGTCTGATATTGTATAATGAAAAAATGAGGGGAAACTTTTTTTTTTTCAAAATTTTTTTTCTAATTTAACCTCTAATAAGAAAATCTAACCTCTAATCTAACCTCTAATTTAACCTCTAATAAGAAAAACAACTGTGACTCCAGCAACTGTTGTTACAACATAATAGGGCACTAATGAAGCCAAAACCTAACCTCCACCAATAGGCGATACGCCATCGACCGTCGTTAAGACGTGGAGCACAAAGGATCCAATGACATAATCAGTCTTGTAAAAGTTCTCCAAGAGGTTAAGGCTACGTCCACACTAAGCCGATAAGGTTATACGGGGAGTTAGACGCCTAATGTTATCCACTCAACACGAGCATTTACGCCCCGTTTAAGGTCCGTTTAAGGTCCCATGATTGCGCAATCCCACACCGACCTGTGCAAATACTGGGCATGCGCGAAAAGACGCAAGAAACACGCGTATAATGTACGTGACGCCAGCGCCTACATAATATATACAAGAAGCTCTACAGCACAATACATATCTGCTTGTCCCGTTAACCGAAGAGAACAATAGCTGCTCAGAAGAAGAGAGAGTTTTTGGTGTGGACAGACGACAGGATCGATTTATTATTCCTCGCTGTTGTCTTTGTCTGTAGTGTCGTATTGTTATTGACGCAGAATTCATTGATGCCACTTCCTTTCATTATCCGGAGAAGCTGTCCACACTAGCTCGTTTAGCCGTTGAATTAAGATTTACACGGCTCTCTTACCTGGCTAATAGTTATCCGGCCACAGACCTTAAATGACGCCGGCTTAGTGTGGACGATAGGGGGTGTAGACTAAATAATTATATGTTTAAGGCATTATCCGGCTTAGTGTGGACGTGGCCTAAGTAGCTGAGTCTCCACACCAGTTAGTTGGACCAGTCTCCGCCTGGTCAGCGGTAAGCATGAACTGATGAAGCCTCTTGGATAAGATGTGAAACGTCTTACAAGACAAATTACCAAGTCCAGTTGCGTTCGATTGAAATTTCCTTGAGATAACCATGACCTGGATGAATGAGAATATTCACAGGCTTTTTTTCTATCAAACTTTTTTATCGACCCCTTTTTTTTCTCTCGCACGACACGCCTATCGATCAATATATATTGCTATCGAATTATCGTCCAGCCCTATTATAACATTAATATCATAAAACGATATTGGCCCAAATTTACGAATCAGTGCATCTTTAGACTGTACATTTCCCTGTTGAGTTATGCTGAGTTTGAAAGAATCAGCGTCATGTTAACCTGAAGTCCGACAGTTGAAGGAGGAAGCAGCCTCAGCAACGATGTGGCCAGCTGTTTGACTTCCAGGAAGTTGCTGGCCACACAGTACAGTACGTTCTGAGCATGTGCGGGGGTCACCACTTCACCGAGGGCGAACAGGTCGGGCTCTAGGAAACACAGAGAGGAAGAGACTGTGACGCATAGCAGAGTGACACCCTCTACAGAAGCTGAGGCGTTAGCAGTTGGCTACAAATACAAGGACGAAGCGCAATAAGGCAATGTTTTATCAGCGCAACAGGTCATGTTCTGCAGGGTTACCAGCTGTGAAGCCGAAGAGCTGACCCAGCAGATTCAGCAGGTTGAGGGACATGAGGCACTTGGAGAAAGAGGCTCCAGGAAGCAAAACCTCCAGCAGCGTCCCACACATCCAGCATAGAAACTCCTGTAATTAAGAAAATTTCCAAAATTAAGACTTTGTTCACTTCAGTCCAGATGATCAAACATAGACTTGCTGTTTGTGCGGTGCACCTTGTACTGATGCAGGACGTGCTGGTCTTTGGCGCGGACCTCCTGCTCTCGTTCTTGGACGAGTCTCCTCTGCAGCAGCTGGCTGCTGTCCTTCACCCTGCAGAGCAGCTGCAAAGCACAGGAGTCATCAGAGGTGTGCTAAGACAACCAGGGAGGCCTACACCGTCGTTAGCTTGACTCCTCACCTTCTTCAGCAGGCTGACGGTTTGCTGTCTGACGCCGGGCGACTGGCTGTTGAGGTTGGGTGGAAGAAAATGGCGAATGAGACCCATTTCCTGTGAGGTCAGAAGCTCCGTGCTGCGGTGGCTCTCACACACCAAACCCAGAGCGTCCATTTTCACCTGCAGAAAGCAGCCAACATTTATAAATAAGTAAAAAGGAAACTGGACAATTTTCAAATTTATGTTATCATAACATTGAGTTTTTATTTCATTTAAAATTTCTTCATCTTCGTTTATGATGTGAACATTTGTGTGTTCTATTTATGGCAAGAGATTTGAATTATTTTTAATTCTTTCAATTATTAAATGCATCTAGCAAAATAAATGTTCTTTAAATGTATTTTAATCTCTTGATTTCATGATTTTAAGAGTTTCTTTCCTTTCAAAATGTCTGACTTAACATTGTCCGAATATACTAAAGTTAAAATAGAAAAAATTAATGCTTTTAATTCTGTACATTTTTTACTCTTATCTTAAAAATCTACCACTTTTTGACCTCAGAATTGTTGTATTTTTTTAATATGTGACAATAACCTCTGACTGTGGCCATTTAAAATAAATATTTTATCTACTGAACTGTCATAGTATTCAGTCCCCTGCATCAATGCATTGTTGAGTGTTTCTCTCTATCAGCTTTCTCAGGTCCTAACAGGTTTCCTTCCAGTAATCTCCTTATATTCAGGTCCAACCATCTACTATCAATTCTGACCAGCTTCCCCTCAGCATGATGGCACCAGTTCCAATTTAGTGAAGATATTTTCAGGGTTTTAGTGTTCATTTTTTCCAACCCCATGTAAGATAGGCCAAACAGTTCAGGTTTGACATCAACATGACCAGACGCCCTCTTCACTGTGGTTAATCGGGCGTTGCTTCATGAATTATGTTTGGGGTTTTTTATGGTTTTTTAGCCACTCTTCAATGAAAGCCAGAAAGGTGAAGTGAAAGACTACAGGTGCTGGTCATAAAATTACAATATAATGAAAAAGTTGATTTATTTCAATAATTCCATCCATAAATTGAAACTTGTGTATTAGATTCATTTATTTACACAGACTGATATATTTCAAATTAGGGATGCACCGATACTGGTATCAGATATCAGCCCCGATACCGTGTAATGTACGTGTATAGGTTACAGTAAACCGATGCCATGAACCGATACTTAAAATGTGAAAAATCTGCAACAAATTCACAAAAAGGTTAATTTTTCTATTTACATTTTTGTTTTGTGGCAATTTCATATTTTACATCCGTCATTTTATCTTAGTTCTGTTAAGTCTCTTCAAGAAAGGTTGAAGGTATACAGTTTATTAATTCAATAATTGTATCGGATTGGTATCGAGTATTGACAGATACACAAAGCCCAGGTATTGGTATCAGGACTGAAATAGTCAGATCTGTGCACCCCTATTTCAAATGTTTATTTCTTTTAATCTTAATTAGTATAATTAACAACCAATGAAAGTCTGTAATTCAGTATCTCAGTAAACTAGAATATCAAATAAGACCAATGCAACAAAAGTTTATTGGTTTTTTTTATGTTCTTCAACTGAAAAGTATGAGCATGTACAGCACTTAATATTTAGTTTGGCTCCTTTGGCCTGGATTACTACAATAATGCAGCGTGGCATGGAGCCGACCAGTCTGTGGTGCTGCTCAGGTGTAATGAGAGCCCATGTTGCTTTGATAGTGGCCTTCAGCTCTTGTGAATCGTTGGGTCTGGGTTATTGCATCTTCATTTTCACAATAACCCCATAGATTTTCTATGGGGTTCATGTTAAACTAGCAGCCTGTACAGTGACCCATGAACTTTGAGCTGTTTGATCCAGTCTGGTGCTGCAGCAAAGGCTCCTGTGATATTACATAAATTAATCAGAAAATTACTACTTCTCTTCTTTTAAAGTGTGCAAATGTAAATATGCGCACAAATCTACTCTACATGCCCCTTATAGTTGCTTGCATTACAATTTTAAACATAATTTGTGATATGTCATATGTATTTCAAATATATATTCATTGGGCCTATTTATTAAAAAGTGGTACCAGAAGTGGAAGAATTATCTATGTTTACTGTCTGATCGCTGCAGATTTTATATAAAGTCAGAGTCATCCCCTGGCAGGGCCAATTAAGTTGCTCCGGGGGGCCAACTTTGGCTCACGGACCCCAATTTGCTGGTGTTTTAAGTTAATTAGCTGTTTAGAGTGTGACACTGGGTGTTTTCAATATTAATTTTCACAAAATTCACATTTTCTGGGATACTGACTGTGGGACATTCATTAGTTGTCAGTTATAATTGTTGAAATAAAAGAAATGTGGCCAACTCTGGCATATTTACAAGGGGACTTTGAGTACTCATGTTAATAAAAATGCAATGTCCCAATTATATCAGTCTGTGTGTAAGAAATTAATCCAATATACAAGTTTTATTTTTTTGATTGGAATTACTGAAATAAATCAACTTTTTCATGATTCTCTAATTTTATGACCAGCACCTGTAATAGTTGTCCATTCAGCAGATTCTCTCTGAATCTGTGTAGCTCCTCCAGAGGTACCACAGACCTCTGGCTGCTTCCCTGGTTTCGATCCCCCTGCCTGGCTTGTCATGTTAAGGGAACAACCGTGTCTTAGTGGGTTTGCAATCGCTTCAACCCGTTTCCCTCTTTAACTTTAACTAGCTTAACTCCGATTGAAACTTCTGTTACCTCTGAGGTCTGGGAATAGCTGGTGAGAATATGGAGAACTCACCTGATCGTGTTTGTGGATAAGTGCCTGTTGCAGCAGGGAGAGTGGGACTAATCCCCCCCACAGACCCTCGTCTGAGGATGTAGTGACCCCCTGACCTCTGGCGGCCCGCAGGCATGTCATCAGGGCTCCTAGTGCCCCTCTGCTGGATGCGGAACCTGATGATATCGGGGAAAACGTTTTTTAAAAATGGTTTTTGAGGCAGAACCACAGGGACAAGTGTTGGTTTTATACCTGTGGCGCAGGGCCGTGTATCCTGCAGGGCCCGCACCATGTGTGTCAGACTGGAGGGGCTGCATCGGAGCAGCTTGGGCAGGAAGTAGTCCAGGATGTAGGTGGTCTGGTCCGGCCTGGTGTGGCACAGAACGTGCAGCAGAGGGTTCACCCACGTTCGGTGCCAGCGCTCCATCCAATCGTCCGTCCCCTCCGCGGTGGCGAGCTGAGCCTTGTGGCTGACGAACAGCCTCTCCAGCAGGTCGCTGGCGTACGGCGCCAGGGTCTGATCGCCCATCAGCTCCAGGAGGCGCGAGGGCAGCAGCGGCTGGATGCTCAGCAGGCGCTCCGCCCCGTAAAGCTCCACCAGACAGCCCAGAGAGCCGTACTTCCCCCTCATGTGCCACTCCAGTCCCAGCAGGCTGTGGGTGAGCTCCGTGACGTACGGGTCCTCGGCCGGGTCGGAGCTGTGTGGCATCGTGCGCTGATGCAGCCGCAGCAGGTTGTGGAACAGGGAACGGGTCTGGTGGCGGACGCCGTCCAGAGGATGCTCCCAGTGGGAGTAGACGTGCTCCAGCAGGTGGCGCTGCAGCTCTGAGCCCCCGCAGAGTGCAACACGGAGGCCGGGGGGACAGAGGCGGGTCTCCTCCTGCAGGCAGTCCAGGGCGGCACTGCTCCACAGGGTCAACACCCGAGCCACCGCCATCGCTGTGCTGGACTCCTTCACGCTGCAGCGGAAGAGGGGAACAACGACTGATATGTTCGCCGGAACTTTTAAACATGATGACAAACGCGCGACCAGACCTACCTGACGTCCAGATCCAGCAGCGTCTTCGGGACCAACAGCAGAAGCTCCTCCCACCGAGGCCCCGGCAGGGAGCCTCTCCAGCTCAGCATGGCCAAAGCGCCGTGGCACAGATACAGAGAAACGCCCGGGGGCCGTCCGCTCGAGCAAAGGGGCTCGCACCTCCGCCGGAGCCACTGAGGAGCCGGTTCCAAACCCTGAGCTGAGCTAAGCAGCAGAGCGCACACCTGGTGAAACGCGGCATCGAGGATGGCTTTAAGGGTTAAGGTTTAGTTTCTTCACAACATCATGAAACCACACAACTATGGCACAAAAAAAAATGAAGAAAGGAAAACCCATCCATCCATCCATCCATCCATCTTCCTCCGCTTATCCGGGGTCGGGTCGCGGGGGCAGTAGCCTAAGCAAGGAGACCCAGACTTGCCTCTCCCCGGCCACTTGGGCCAGCTCCTCGGGAGGAATCCCGAGGCGTTCCCAGGCCAGCTGGGAGACATAATCTCTCCAACGGGTCCTGGGTCTTCCCCTGGGTCTCCTCCCGGTGGGACATGCCCGGAACACCTCACCAGGGAGGCGTCCAGGAGGCATCCTGACTAGATGCCCGAGCCACCTCAACTGGCTCCTCTCGATGTGGAGGAGCAGCGGCTCTACTCTGAGCTCCCTCCGGATGACCGAGCTTCTCACCCTATCTCTAAGGGAGAGCCCAGCCACCCTACGGAGGAAACTCATTTCAGCCGCCTGTATCCGCGATCTCGTTCTTTCGGTCACCACCCAGCGTTCGTGACCATAGATGAGGGTAGGAACGTAGATCGACCGGTAAATCGAGAGCTTCGCCTTTCGACTCAGCTCTCTCTTCACCACGACAGACCGGTACAGCGCCCGCATGACTGCAGACGCCCTACCAATCCGTCCATCGATCTCCCGCTCCATTTTTCCCTCATTCGTGAACAAGACCCCCAGATACCTAAACTCCTCCACTTGAGGAAGGACCTCATCCCCAACCCGAAGAGAGCACCCTACCCTTTTCCGACTCAAGACCATGGTCTCGGATTTGGAGGTGCTGATCCTCATCCCAGCCGCTTCACACTCGGCTGCGAACCGCTCCAACGAGAGCTGTAGATCACGTTCAGACGAAGCCAACAAGACCACATCATCTGCGAAAAGCAGAGACCCGATCCTGAGGTCACCAAAACGGATCCCCTCAACACCTTGGCTGCACCTAGAAATCCTGTCCATAAACGTTATGAACAGGATCGGTGATAAAGGGCAACCTTGGCGGAGTCCAACTCTCACTGGAAACGAGTCCGACTTACTGCCGGCAATGCGAACCAGACTCTGACACCGGTCATATAGGGACCTAACAGCCCGTATCAGAGGGCCTGGTACCCCATACTCCCGGAGTACCCCCCACAGGACACCCCGAGGGACACGGTCGAACGCCTTCTCCAAGTCCACAAAGCACATGTAGACTGGTTGGGCGAACTCCCACGCACCCTCCAGGACCCTGCCGAGGGTGTAGAGCTGGTCCAGTGTTCCACGGCCAGGACGAAAACCGCATTGTTCCTCCTGGATCCGAGGTTCGACTATCCGTCGTACCCTCCTCTCCAGAACCCCTGAATAGACCTTACCAGGGAGGCTCAGAAGTGTGATCCCCCTGTAGTTGGAACACACTCTGTGGTCCCCCTTTTTAAAGAGGGGGACCACCACCCCGGTCTGCCAATCCAAGGGAACTGCCCCCGATGTCCACGCAATATTGCAGAGCCGCGTCAACCAACACAGCCCTACAACATCCAGAGCCTTGAGGAACTCCGGCCGAATCTCATCCACCCCCGGAGCCTTACCACCGAGGAGCTTTTTAACAACCTCGGCGACTTCAGCCCCAGAGATTGGAGAGTCCGTCCCAGAGTCCCCAGACTCTGCTTCCAAACAGGAAGGCGTGTCGGTGGGATTGAGGAGGTCTTCGAAGTATTCCATCCACCGACCCAAAACGTCCCGCGTTGAGGTCAGCAGCACACCGCCCCCACTGTAAACAGTGTTGGCGGCAGACCGCTTCCCCCCCCTGAGACGCCGGATGGTGGACCAGAATCGCTTCGAAGCCATACGGAAGTCGTTCTCCATGGTCTCTCCAAACTCCTCCCACGCCCGAGTTTTTGCCTCAGCGACCATCCGAGCCGCACTCCGCTTGGCCTGCCGGTACCTATCAGCTGCTTCCGGAGTCCCACAGGCCAAGAAGGCCCGATAGGACTCCTTCTTCAGCTTGACAGCATCCCTCACCGCCGGTGTCCACCAGCGGGTTCGAGGGTTGCCGCCACGACAGGCACCAACTACCTTGCGGCCACAACTACGGTCAGCCGCTTCGACAATGGAGGCACGGAACATGGCCCATTCGGACTCAATGTCCCCCGCCTCCCCCGGGACGTGTTTGAAGTCCTGTCGGAGGTGAGAGTTGAAACCCCTTCTGACAGGAGACTCCGCCAGACGTTCCCAGCAGACCCTCACAACACGTTTGGGCCTACCAGGTCTGTCCGGCGTCTTCCCCCACCACCGGAAAAGGAAAACGTACAACCAATTTCAATCAGACTGAACTCTGGGCTTTGACTTGTAGTTCTTCTGCTGTGTTTAGGATCAGAGTCCTGTTGATGACTCAGTTAAAGCCGGCCTTCAGCTGCAGGTCCTTCAACCGTTTTTTGCTCCTATTCTTCATAAAATATTTTCAGCTGATATCGTTTGTTTTTGTTTGTATACTTGCATCTAAATAATTTCAAATCTGTTTCAAATATAAAAATGTCATTAATCCCCTGATGTGTGAAGCTATCTACAACTGAGAGAAGGTGTGTTTTCATTTTAGCGCAACCTTGAGAACAAGTCTAGAACTCACCACGGAAGCGACTTCTTCTCCAGAGCCCATTACGGAGCGGATGAGCAACACCACAGCCATGCCTGCTGTGCTCTGAACTGCCTGAATGAACTCTTCTGCAAGGGCAGAGATGAAGAGAGGGGCCGTTCAAATAAAAATGCACGTTTCCTGTTGGATCCACGCGTCTGTGTGATTGCTTCTCACCGTCCGTGAGGATGCGTGTGTAGCAGCTCAGGAGGTCGCCCGGCGTGTCCTGCTCAGCCTGCAGCACTTCCTCGAGAGCGGCCTGAGATCTCTGAAGAACCAGCATGGAGGTTTTCACCGCAGCCAGGCAGGACTGCATCAGCTGGGCCTGAGCGATGTGGCGCCCTGCAAGACCACTGAGAAACCAGCAGGGGGCAACAGACAGATGCAAATGAAACTCAACTGTTTTTTTGTTTTGTTTTTTCTAAGACAGAATCATTTTATAAAATACCCACAGATTGTTTTAACCTAGAAGTGGCTGCAGATGTATCATCTCTGATAAATTAATAAATATATTATTTATCTTTTACATGCATTCATCCAAGTCTGAATCAATTATGCAAAATGTTCCTGAAAATATTTAACCTAGAGCTGTAATATACCTGGTTGCTCAGGATTAAATGCAGCTGCTTGTTTCTCTCTGCTAACACAAGCAGCTCTGCTCCAGGAAGGCAACTAGGTTAGATTAGGTCGACCGACTCTAGCAAGAAAAAATGCCAAGTAACCACCCAGGATTACGTAGGAAGCTTGCTGATAGCTTCAGAGGGGTTTATATTTTAGCCTGGAAGCTAAACAAGTTGAACGCAGTCGTCCGTTTTCATCATTGAACGCACCATACTAGTACCAAAGCCTGTGAAAGAGCTCCACACCATGACGCTGCCACTACCATGCTTGGTAGTTGCTACACTGTTCCTCAGGTCATTCCCACCCAGTGTGAATTTGAGAAACCAATAATAAATGTTAATGACTCAAATATAACAATAGTCATGCCTTTAATGATTGAACATAAACCTCTCTTTAGAAGTGCATCAGTTTGAATATAATCAGCTAAAAAAAAGTGAAATCCCATCCTGTTGTTCGAGTGGCGACCATGTTTGAAGGTCTCTGCGCAAACATGAAACACGAAGCTCGTCTTCATACCTGTTCTGGTGAAGATATTCGTGCAAAACCTTGCAGATGAATTTCAACACTATTTAAAAAAAAAAAGACAAAACAGAAAAAAGACAGAGAGACTTTGATGAAGTGTCTTTTGAAAAGAGAAAACTCCTACAAAAAAAAGTTGACAGTGAGAGAAAACAAACCTTCAAGCAGCAGCTTGTTGATGCATCTCTCACCTCAAAAAAAAAAAATAATAAGATGAATTCAGAACTTGATGATCATCTGATTAGTAACGTAAAGTTTGTCTCATGCTCAACATTTACCAAGAGGGAAACCATCCAGACAGGCAGAGATGGTGTCTATGGTGTGTGGATACCGTTCTGGGCATGGACTGGAAACACAGTCAGACAAACAGGCGGAGAGACTGTCTGCGGTCCGACCCTGAAGCCACTCAGGTACTGAATTCAAGGCACTGAGAGAAACGACGACACACAGACACATTCAACCCAATATTCAGCTTTCATTTATCATTTTCTTTTCATATTTCTACATTATTCTGTAAAGTGGCTTCTAAAAGTATTCACACTCCTTCAAATATTTGGTTTTCAACCCCCTTGAGCCAGTATTTGCTAGCAAACACCTTTTGCTTTAACTCTACAAATGTAAGGTTTTGTGCCACATCTTTAAACACCACTTTTCAAATCTCGCCTCAGGCTTTTAAGTTGGATTTAGGTCTGGACTTTGACTGGGCCACATTTCTTTGATCTAAACCAATCAACTGCAGCTCCAGCTGAATGTTTCTGGGTCATTGCCCTGCTGGAAGACAAATCTCTGCCCAACACCATCATTTTTAGCATCGTCTAACATTTTTTTTAGTCCAGGATTCTCCCGTTCCTATGGAAAAAAGCACCCCCACAGCATGATTCTACCACCAACATGTTTGGACAGTGGACACTTTGTGTTCAGGGACTTTAAGCCACTTGGTCTTGGTGTAAGAAAATGTCAAGGGTTCTGAAGGCTTTTAGAAGGCGATGTATTTTGCTGCCTTTCCTAAGAAGTTCACAACGGATTTTACCTGGCAGCAGCCCGTCTCAGGGGGTTCTTCGCTTGCACAGAGGTGTAGACCAGTGCTAGGGCGTTCAGGCAGGCATCCAGAGTGCTGCCAGCTTGGTCCTCACTCAGAGCCTCCAAATGGGATCCTGCCTGGTGGAGCATGGACACAAAACACATCACAACCTGCATTTGCAAACGCTTAAAGACATCATAATTCACGCCAGGTACACGCCTTTTTAATCAGCTGGATCTGCAGCACGGGATCAGTCAGCTTTAAACAGGCCTGCAGGGTCTGGGCAAGATGTCTGACTCCATCCGCTCCTCCATCCACAGAGAGGGACGCTTCGTAGTGGGGGGGATATAAAACAAAATGAGTGCATATTCTGGAAAGCTGGAGCATCGATATGGTAGATATCTTACCTATAAGCTTGCAAAGATTCTCTTCATCCAACGCCACCGCCTCTACTTTCATAGCTTTTTTCTTCACTACCATGGTTTAGCCTATAATATGCTGTCACATAGCCACTGCACGCTATTACACACGTAGAAGTTGCAATATAGCGGCCAACTTTAACTAACAGCCTGGAAATAGCTGTAAAAGGCTGGTTTAAAAAGAGCGGACCGATAAAAAACAACTAAAACTATGAAAACGAGACATTATAACGGCAGAAACTTGGTAAATGCGGCGCGTTGAACAAAACAGAAGGCATATAATTTCTGTTCTGCATGTGGTCTACAGCAACGCTTCAGCCGGTGTCGGTACCGGATGAAAATAGAATGGTAGCCTGTAGATTTTCACAATAAAAGTTTCATAAACCACAACTTTTGCTTAAATGAGACACAGCGTTGTGTTTATTTTAGTTATTGTTTTACCATACATGCAAAAAGCAATTTTTTTAGGGGAGATATATCGTTGGCTGGCTTGTTTGCATTTCGTAGGCTACTGCCAGAAAGTCCTTTAATCGCTGTTAGATAGTAAAAGTAAGCGTGGGGTATATTTAATTTGACGTTTTATAATCAAAGGAAGAAGGGTGTGTTTTTTTATTTATTATTATTTTGCCGATGGCTAAACCTCCAATTTTGCGTTCTATGACAATTGTTCCTAATTTAGAAAATAACAAATCTGACTTCCGGGTGCAACATATATGTAGATCTCAGGCTTGTGAAGAAACGCCCACTCAGGATTGGACGTATTTCAAAAAGCCCGTCCCTCCTGAATATCCAAAGGAAGAAAAAAAAAATCTGCCCCTGTCCAACTTTTTCCTGTGAGCTGAAATGAAAACCTCCCGGAAAAGTAAGAATTCCCGTTATTTCTCCCCATAAGTTAGCGTTTTAACACCAAGGACCAGCATGGCGTGAAGAAGACCCTCTGGAAAAAAGCATCAGTATTTTAACAGGTAAGTGAAAATTAGATGAAAAACTTTTTTTTTTTTTTTTAATGAAACGCGGGTTCTCTTTTTTTATATACTCTACCTTATTCTTAAATATTTACCTACGGGAATATTGGAAGTTTTTTTAATGGATTGGTCGTTTATCACTCTTGAGTATATTGGATAAACCAGCTTTAAGCCTATTTTACTAAATAGTAAAATAGCAAGTTAATACTATCTAGAATGTGTTTTGTAATCAGTGAATGAAATTGATCCCGATGGTTTATTTATACACAAAAATGGGATTATCCCAGATCAGAAAAAAATGTTAAAGGAGTGAAGAGTTTCCCAGCATCGTTACCATTGAGGCTCTGAATAACCAAAGCTTTGAAATTGTGACAATTATCATTGCTGTTGAAAACGTAGGGGTACATCAGTAGAAAATCTGAGTTTTGCCAGAGTATTCATACCTCTTGAACTTTTTTTAAGACAAACATCGTTTTGATTTATTCGGTTTTAAGTGATATACAAACACAAATTTGTGTTTAAGCTAGAAGTTTAGGTTTTTCAAACATATACAAATTTAACAAGTGTGGCATGCATCTGTTTTCAAGCCCTTCTTAGTTAGTACTTGCAAAACTGTATTTAGCAGCAGTTCCAGCTGCAAATCTTTCGGGTCTGTATCTATCTATTCTATCTATCTATTTATTTATCCCAAGGAGAAGCTAATAGTATATTTGAAGTATATTTGGACTATCTGAAAGGACTTCTCCATGTTAATGTGTATTGGCAAGAATATGGTGATGCGATATACATCACGATACAAATGAAATGATAAGATATATTGTGATATATCACAATACTATGAGTGAGACTATATATTGTGATTTTTGCAATTGAATTAAACTGTACAAAAATCTGTCACAACACTCTAAAAACACTCCAACCTGTTTTATTACTGGATCTAGATGATCCACTGGAAAAAAGAAGGTAAAAACAACTACCAGTCATACTTTTAGTTCTATGACAAAAATTACTGTGATTTTTATTGGTTTATTAAAATTCTTAAAAAAAGAAATCAATACTTTGCTTTTGAATATCGATACAATATTGTGACATAAAATATCTTGACATATTGGCCCTGCTACTGACCACCCATAGCTACTTTTTAAGAAATGTGCAAGTATCTAAGAGAAATCATTTTTTTTTATAAGCCACACATAAACATTCTGGCACAGCTGGACACCTGTGGTGCATTCAAGGAACGTTTGAAATGTATGCCGAGGTCAATAATGTTAAGACTTTTAAAACTTCTAACAAAAAACACTGAAAATAATAACATAAGCCATAAACTTCTGTTTCACGGCTGTTGGCAGGCAACATTTGGTGCACGCTAAATATGCCCTACTTATTTTATACTAGACATTACAGAGC
Source organism: Apricaphanius iberus (assembly GCA_028564705.1). Lineage (NCBI taxonomy): Eukaryota > Metazoa > Chordata > Actinopteri > Cyprinodontiformes > Aphaniidae > Apricaphanius > Apricaphanius iberus. The sequence continues at coordinate 694,935 of JAPXFQ010000014.1, read as the reverse complement.
AAACTAAAGCTGTATTCTTTCTATTAATTTTGTCTTCTTAAAATATCTCAACATATTTTATTCAGAACAAGAATTTTTGTTTAAAAAGTCTTGGATGTCCAGTTCCAATCTAATATCTTGTAAATGTTGTAGCAGTTCCCTTCTCTCAAAATATGTTTCAGGTTAAAATAATATAAAATGTTCCACAGGTTGGGCTGCACGGTGGCAGTGGTTAGCGCTGTTGCCTTGCAGCAAGAAGGTCGTGGGTTCGTATCCCGGCCTTTCTGCATGGAGTTTGCATGTTCTCCCCGTGCATGCGTGGGTTCTCTCCGGGTACTCCGGCTTCCTCCCACAGTCCAAAAACATGCATGATAGGTGAATTGATCATTCTAAATTGTCCATAGGAATGAATGTGAGTGTGAATGGTTGTCTGTCTCTCTGTGTTGGCCCTGCAACAGACTGGCGTCCTGTTCAGGGTGTACCCTGCCTAACGCCTGATAATTGCTGGGATAGGCTCCAGCTGCCCCGTGACCCTGAATTGGATAAGTGGTTAAGAAGATGGATGGATGGATGGATGGGTTCCACAGGTTCTTCTTGGAGACAAGAAGATAAGATTTTAAGGGATTGTAAATGACACTTAGTTTTGATGCTACAATTTTTGTTGTCTGTGCTACAAAACTAGCAACATATGTAGCACCAGTGCTAGAAGCTGTGAAACGTATAGTACAGCCCTGTTTGTTACATTCACGGTTCACTACATAAGACACTTGGCATTCAAACACGAGTCTTAGACGAAAGCCACACATCCACTAATGTGAATTTGATGTTAATTTGAAATGAATGAAATCTACACATCACAGATATGATTATAGTTGATAATACTGTAAATAAGCTGGCTGCTGTGCAGCTCCATAACTTAACATATTCCATCTTATAGAGGATAATAGATGATCCTGAAATTTTCAAATCCCCCCATTCCCGTTATAAAGGGTATTGATTAAGAAAAAAGAAATTGATTGGAATTGAGAATCGTTTCCGAATCAAATCGTCAACCCAGGAATCAGAATCGAATTGATTCACATCCATAGATGTCAAGCTTTGCTAATCCACCTCATTTGCTTTTCCCGCTCCTCTGTTTTACCTCATGGCTGGCAGAAAGCCATTAGAGACGGTAATATGGTCCTTTTTCAGATGCTAATCAGTTGCTACCACTTGTAACAGCAATGCATTGTTGTCATGGTTACGCATACAACTGTCCAACTCCAAAAAGAGTAGAATTGAAAAAAAAAGCCTTCCAGTTGGACGGCATCAACTAAAACAATCAGGAGTAAAACTCGAGAAAAAGAACAAATCAGAGCTAACAGAACAATGATAAAGATTTTTTTTCCCTCAAAGTTTCTTTGCAAATTGGTTCAACCTTTTTCAGATTGAATTGAAAGTGTCCCTGACCATCAATTTTCAAGTCTTGCCAAATATTTTCTGTTAGTTTCAGAACTGAACTTTAACTAGGCCGTTGTAATACCTCAATATGTTTTGATTTAAGTCACTCGGTTGTAGCTCTGGCTATGTGTTTAGGTTCGTTTTGCTGCGGGAAACGCAGTCAGGTTTTCCCTATCAAATCTGAACGGCTATTCTATCCCTGCTGAACAAAAATAAACCATCCCCGCAGCATGATCCCACCACTGCTGTGTCTCGCTGTTAGCTTCATGAAACGTTCCCCAAAAGCTTAGCTCAGTCTCATCTCCGTATAGACACTTTTGCAAGGCACTGTAAGACTTTATATTGACCTCATGTTTGTTTTTGTGTTCCTCATCCTCATACCGTATGTTGTGTTAAATTCCCTCCCCTCAGCGGGTTGTTTTTGTTTTTCGGAGCTGACTGCTCTTTAATTTCTCGCTCTCCGTCTGTGTTTACCGCAGCCGACCGACAACAGAAATAGGCCGGTGGAAAAAAAAAAAAAATCCGTTTTATGGCCTTCCTCCACACATGTTTGGAGTCTCTTTGAGAGGGGAGCTCAGGCTGGTAATGAGGGGTTATAGTTGGAGGAGAGTAAAAGCCATCTTCTCCGTCAGCGATCCTTCCCGCCCTCCCCCTGGCATTTTAGGCCTGTTTTTCCTAATGTTTGTCGTGGAAAATGTGATGCTAGTCTGTCCTGTAGGGAGGGTGTCAACGTGTTTTGGCCATGCAAAGTGATGCAAGGCCACTGCCCAAAGTGCTTCAGTTGGACACAAAGACCTGGATTTTCCACCTGTTTTGCTTTAAATATATACATATTTTCCGAAATTCTAGTTTCCTTTAACAACAGTGGGTCCTTATATTTTGCCAGGTTTTTTTTTTTCATTCTTTCAGGTCCAAATATTTTATACATTTTCTTTGCTTACAGGTCCTTAAATTAGATTATATCCCTGTCAATCAACAAAAGATTTTATTCTTGTGTCTAAATCTCTTTTTTTTTCTCTTTCTGCTGTTTCTGTCTGTCTGTGTTTTCTTTCAGGAAAACTTGGGCATCATGGCGGAGGGGGAGGAGGCGATGAGCCAGGAAGACTGGAAAGAGAGATGTACGGTACTGGAGGCACTGCTTGTGAAATTCAGGGTCCAGATCATCAAGATTCGGGAGCTCACCGCAGACAAGGTTGGTTCGGGGGGAAATAAATGTCTGGGAATATGTTGGTGAGACTGCTTGCAGTCGTGGATGGTTCTTCCTTACACGCACAAGAGAGTTTCTACAATTACAGAGAACCATACAATTATTCCAACCCTAATTTTAACGCTTGTACAGTCGCCGATTCAGCTGTTGGACAGTAGTTATTCTTCTATGATGGAGCATCTAGAGTTCATCTTTACTCTCTTCCTCTAGATCATCCAGAGTGCTGGATCTTTTTTCCAACTTACCCCACAGGTTTTCTTAAGGATTTACTAATGGGGACTGAAGTGACTATGGAATAAGGTTAATTTTGTGTCTCACAAGCATTTTCTGTGCTGATTTAGTGCGGTTTTGGACATCTACAGAGACCTAAAAGTGACCAATTTGTTCACTTACCTGACTGAAAGCACTACATTTTCAGTTAAAATGTCCTAATATATCTAAGAGTTCATGATACCTTGTACTCTAACCACCTTCCCAGGTCTTTTGAAAGAGAAACTGTCACACTATTAGTTGGCTGCATAAGAGGTAGAAGGTAGAAATCATATAAATTTAGCCAAAGGAAGAGATTTTGACTATACCACCATATCACGGTTATGCATTGTGATGATGTCATCAAGCTGTGCCTACATACTTAGTATCAGGAATGCAAGGGTACTGATGTTTAGTGTTCTTCACACTAGATATTAAACATTTAAAGCTTGTTGTTTTTTATTTAATGGAAAAGAAACCTGTTGAACTTAATTAAAATATATGCTGGTTTCTTTTTGTGTAATATCAAATGTATACATAAGTAACCAGAAAAGGAGATCATTTTGAATTTTCATAATATTTAGCATTTATTTTATATAAAATATCGTTATCTATATTTATCATCATCATCCTTTATTTATAAAGCACATTTAAACAGCGACAACGCCAACCAAAGTGCTGTACAAGACAATAAAATACCAGAGAATATACAGCAGCATAAAATAGCTAAAACAAGTAAAAATGGTAAAAACAAACAAACAAGATCTCACAGGGGTTAAACCGACTCAGCCGAGAAGGCTTGGGAATTAAAATATGTCTTAAGACAAAATTTAAAAATGGGGAGGGACGAGGCAAGTCGGACTGTCAGGGGGAGTTGGTTCCAGAGCTTGGGAGCACTAACTAAAAAAGCCCATTCCCCACGGGCCTTATAGCGGGCAGGAGGAACAAGCAGAAGGTGCTGTTCAGATGACCTCAAGGTTCTCGCCGGAACGTAAGGGCTTAAAAGCTGTGCCAAATAAGAGTGGGCCATTTCGTGCATTGATTTATAGAGTAGCAGGAGAATTTTAAACTTAATGCGAAATCTCACTGGAAGCCAGTGTAAATTAGCCAAGACAGGGGTGATGTGCTGCCGCCGGTCTGTACCCGTCAGAAACCTAGCGGCGGCGTTTTGAACCAGTTGGAGCCGCACCACTGAAGAGGAGGGAACACCATATAAGAGAGCATTAGCATAGTCCAGATGAGACATTACAAAAGCATGGACAACTGACTGGAGATCTTTTTTATTCAGGACTGATTTTAGCTTGGCTAGCCGTCGGAGATGAAAGAAACATGACCTAACTACCTGATTTTTCTGCACATCCATTTAAAAAAAGGCGTCCAGAGTGACCCCCAGATTTTTTATTGTAGGCTTCACCAATGCAGACAATGAAGGGGGCAATGATGGATCCACAGCAGCTGGAGAGCAGGGGGCAAAGAAAATAGCCTCCAATTTGGAGCTGTTCAGGTGGAGGAAGTTGGCTGAGAGCCAGGACCTGATTTAACTCAAGCAGTCAGTCAGTGGTTGCAAAGGGTCAGGAGTTTTTTTTTAAGGCCACATAAAGCTGACAATCATCAGCGTAGAGGTGATAATTCACCCGGTATTTTCTAAAAATGGCTGCCGAGGGTAAAATATATAGATTAAAAAGAAGTGGACCTAAAATAGACCCCTGGGGAACATTGAGATAATTTTCGTATTGCATTATTTTGGGAAAAGAATTGAAAGGGAAGTGAGAATGTACTTAGGCAGTCATTTTGATATTTCTAAAAAATGGTTACACAGCATCACAGGTCCTCCACCGTACTTATTCATACGCTTCTTTTATTTCACAGTGGACCCTCGGTATCCACAGAGATTAGGCACTAGAGCTGCTCAACAATAGCTTTAATCTGTGATTAGTCGAGGCCCCCTCTAAAAACCTTTTTGCTGCCTATTTCAATTGTTCAAAGCCCAAATATATGTATATAGTCCTGCCTACAACACTGGCTAAACTGCCGAGGCATGTTGATGATTGGTAGAAAAGTTTTACGAAGCGCCGAGCACTGGCAGTTGTCTTAATGACTTGTATACCTCTACTTTCTCTGTAAAGTCCAGCATGCTGATCAAATAACTGTAGCTATCCCTATACCCAGTCGGTGGCTTTTAAATCTAAGGGCTTTCGTCTCATAGCTCATTAGCTATTTGAAACGGGTCTGGAAATTTTGCACTAAATACAGTTACGATTATCTGCACAAAGATGGTTAAGATGATCTAAAGTTGTATGACCTACATTTCCAGGTTTCATTTTGTTAGTCTAATAGTTAAAACGCGACGGCACGGCCTTGGATTACAGGAGTGGAGGCTCTTTTTTTGCCCCCCGGTGTCATACGCATGCATGAAATTACCCGGATGAAAACCATAACATTTACCATGTGTATTGAGGCAGCAAGACAAAAATTACAACACAAAGAAATGATGAAAAAAGTGACATTTGCTTAATATGTCCCATTTAGTTTGTACAATGAAAACCGTCTTAGCACTACAACAGAAGCTCACATCTACAGTCTTCCCTTATTTCCAGGAGGGGTGGAGCCAATCAGCGGCAAAGAATATGAAAAGTGGTCCTGGATTGGCCGCTTTGCAAACACCATCCTATAGCGTTTCTTGCAGCATTGCAGCGAGGCATCTCAACTACCCAAGCATCATTTTCTTTTGAATACTTTAAAATCAGCAAATACTGAATCAAGAACAGGCCGGGGTTTCCTGTAAACTCTGATTCAGTGTTTAGGTCTCTGAAAAGTTCAGTCTTGGTCTCATCTGACCAAAGCACACAGATCCAATTTAAGTCCCAGGGGAGTTTACCAAGCTCCACATGATTCTGTTTCTGATGGTAGGAGGAATGTGGCTTTTGCCTTGATAAGCCTCCCAAACAACCAACCATCTTCTAGATGGCATCTAACATTTGGTTTGGACACTTATTGACCTCATGATGTTTAAAAGTGAGTTCTGGAGATTTGTAAACCTTCCCGACCATCCTCATAAACTGTCTTTTCCATTTTGAACAGTAGCTGAGAACCAACAGTATGCCCTTCTGTTGCTCTTCATCTTAGCTGCTCACACAAAAGACAGAAAATTCAACCTTCAGCCTATCTGAGTGGGCTGAATTTTCCTTATATCTCTAGGATACATATGGAGTTAATGTTGGATTTCCATTCTCCCAAATGCCAAGGCATGATGTAGACCCAACAAAGGCTAAAGAAGTGATGTGACTTATACAAACGGTGCCTGTATTGTTTGACAGATGATCTCTGGCTAGATTTGGCCACAGCGCTCAAAAACGCCCTCATAAGTACAGGAAGGAATCCACATTCAGAGAGGGAACTGATGGTGTGTCCGCTGGGCGCAGACCGGTCCGTCCCTCCCAGCCGGTTTTCTCTCTGGGCAGGCCCAAACCGCTCCGTGGCCTAGATCTGAAGCTGCTCCCCGGGGATGCTGATTAGAGCGCTAATGTAAACATCAGTCTGACCATGGGGCTCCGCCATGCATTGCATGATGGGATTGACCCAGCTCCAGTCAATTACAGAGCTCTGCTGGAGCCCCGCTGGACAGCAAAACAAGCTCCCAGAGAGACTTGAAAAAACAGGATTTGGTGGGTTTGTTCAGCCCGCATCGCACATGTCAAATGCTCTGCTTCTGCTGTAAAATTTGGTCATCTCATCTAATATAAAGAGGCTTAAGGTATTTAGGGTTTTTTCTCTCAGCAATTGAGTTTGTTTCATAACTTTAAGGAGCAGCTAAGGTTAAGAAAGCATGGCGAGCTGTTCGGCAGAGGAGAATTACAGCTCTCAAACATTTAAAGTAAGAAGATCACGAGGTCACTGATTTAACTTTCCAACTATAGAGTTCAGTCAGAGTTCAGCAGGCTTCAACTTAAAAGAAAAAAGAAAACACGTGGGAACCCAATCTGGAGGCCATAAGTATAACAGAGCCTTGCAGAAATATCCACCCCCTTTGAACTTTTCCACATTCCGTCTGATTGCAACCAAAAACTTCAAGATATTTCAATAGGACCTTATGTGATGACCACAAAGAGGCTAAGGAAGTGAAATACAAATATTGTAGGGTTTTTAAATTTGGGGTTTTAGGTGGGTTTAACCCCCTTTACTCTGATACCCCTAAATTAAACTTGGCACGACAAAATCATTTTTAAGATTTGACCAGATTTAGAAACAGAGCCAAGCTGCGCTTCACTTGTTTTCAGTATAAATATAGACTTTAAAGGTTTAAGAGGTTCCTTAGATATGATTACAGCAGCAGACAGTGATACGGTGCGTGGTAATGGTGCGTTCACACCGGCCCAAACTCCAGCGTCAGTTGTGGCAAGATTACATGTAAAGTCTATGGTCGAGTACGTCAGAGGTCCGTCAGAGTCTCTTCGGTGCGTTGTGTGCGTTGGCTCTTTCAACTTTTTAAGCGTTACTTGCGTTGCAAGCGGCAACATTGCAACACAAGCAACACAGAACTTCTGCTAGCTGAACTTTTGATGGACTTGACACACTTGACGCAGTGCGTGAACCAATCAGAGCGTCTCGCTGTAGTGATGTCACTACACGTATCTTGAATGAAGCGCGGGACCAGTGAAAACATTTTCAACAAGCACAGATTTCAAAAATCAGAAATAACACTTTCCAAAGACAGATGGACAGGCACTCCTAAGGAGGAACAGAGGTCAGTGTCATGGTAGGAGATTTGAGCTCCGATGCGGCCCAGGAGGTCGTTAAATTGGAAGCGGAACAGACGGAAGTAGCGCTGAAAGCGAACCTCATCCATACGCAGCTCCTGGAGCAAATGGTTAAATTCCCCAAACTCGGAACGCATCTGAAGAATGAGCACTGATGCACCTGATGTCAACATTGTCTAGATTTATGTAGCAAATAAAGCCAAGCCACTCTCTCAATACGATCTTCCATAGTTCAGAACGTCTGGCAATAGAGGAAGCCGCTCCCACGCACTCTTTTTGGCTCCGAAGCAAGCGTTTCAAACCTCAACGTACATGCATCTAACTACCGTTGAATGCGTTGGATGACGCAGACAAACTGTGCGGTGTGAATGCAGCATAACTCTGCAGGAGCTGCAGGGATCTACAGCTCGGGTGAGAGAAACTGGTGACAGGGCAGCTATTTATATAACTAGCATCCTCCCCTATAACATTTCAAGCTATTATCTAAAGGAGTTTAAAGAGTTTGTGGTCCTTCAGAAAAAACAGCTAAGACGCTCATGGTCACTCTGGAGGAGCTGCACATATCCCTAGCTCAGGTGGGAGAATCTGCTGATGGGAAAACGTGGTTGTGTTTTTCCACAACTGGCCAGAAGAAAGTCATTTTTAAAGGAAAGGTGTAAAAAGTGATGCGGGGAACAAGGAAAAAAAACACTACACATTAACCTGAACACCCCAACCCCACAGTCAAGCATGGTGGGAGGCAGCATTATGCTGTGGGGATGTTTTTTCCTTAGCAGGGACAGGGAATGTGGTCCAAGATAATGCGAAGATGGATGGAGATAAACATGGAACAATCCTGGAAGATAACCTGTTAGGCTGCAAAAGACCTGAGACATGGGGTTGTAGGTTCACCTTCCAGCAGGACGGTGACTCTAAGTATGTAGCCAGAGCTACAATGGAAGTGTTTTGTTCATTTCATTAGAACAGTTTAGTCAAAGAGCAGAACTATATTGCAATACATAACCTTCAGTAGCAGAATGGCTAGCTTTAAATATCATGCAAAATCCCAGATGATCTTTAGAGGTCTTTAAAAACCACTCAGGTGTGCTTGGAAAATTGCTTGAATAGCAGTAATCTTTAAAAAGGAAGCATTTTTTCAGGATGCTGTGTAAGAAAGTGAGAAAAAGGGAGCCTTGTGAAAAGAGTGAGCAGCCCAGGGGAGGAAATACCCGCTTTAGTAAATATTATGTGAATGTGTGTGACATAGGCCTACAGGAAGCGAGTTTGCAGACTGAGGCAGTCAGTTATTATGGGAGCGCACATGCCAGTCGGTTCGTATCTAAACAGGGTTGACGCAGATTTTTGCACAAAAATGAAAACTTGCGTTATGCATGCTTGCTGCGTTTTGTGAGGGATGTTGGTTTTGGCCGATGGGGCCTGCCTACAGCAGGAACAGAGGTCCACACATCTTTCTGTAGAGACTAAGAGACCGTGTGTTACATTCTCTTGGAATTAGTTTCTTTTAGTCATTTTAACAGCATGCCTCATCGTCTTAGATCTATGTATATATTTTTTTTACCTGTTTTAAGGTACCTAACTCTGACTTGCCAATCATTCAAGGAATTAATCAGAAGAGCTTAGTAAAAACAGATTTAAATACATGTTTATGCTTTTTTTTACTGCATGTAGACAAATCTGTTCACCCTAAGACACATTTAAAGATTTTTTTAACCCAGAGTAGAGTTGTTTTAAAACTTGTGTTGGATAAAAAGCTGAGGCACATTTAAGCTTCCTTTATGCATCTTGATTGTTTTTCTCATTGCTAACATTGTCAAGTAGGCCTACCTGTGACCAGCCACTAGGAGGCAGCTCTGAGTTAGCTTTTGAATTTATGTAGGGTTTTAGACAACAGCGAGTCGTAAAAAATTGTAAAATCTCAATAATGTAGCAACGTTTCCTAAAAGAGACATTAAACAAGGCACCCCACTAGACAAAGGCAGTCTGTGTAGCTATGTGGATTGAAAATTTTCATGATTTCTTGCATCCACTACACTCTCTCAATCACAACTAAAATACCAACGAAATGAACGCAGAAGACGGACAGAAGATTCAGGGTGTAGGCACCTATGTCTTCACCGTTGAGCATAAGCTTGAACCTCCAATTTACATCAGTTTCCTCATGTTCATTCCACTGAAAAATCTACAAATATCGGTGAATCCTCGCTTACTGAACCGCAAATAGGCAGGGGTCCACTGTATAGTTCAGTAGACCTGTGGTACTCTAGCAGGGTAGGATCCATAGCCATCCACAACAAGTTAAATGTGTTATTATTTGAGGACCCCCTAATTAAAAAAAAGTCTAATTTAATCGTTTAAATACCAAACAAACATTTTTTAGCATCACTACAATCAGAGGAAACAATATTAACACTTCCACAGAAGCTATTAGCTAACGCCTTCCTTATGTCTGCTCATTGGGGTACAACCAATGAGTGTCAAACAAATTGAATGCTGCTCCTGGATTGTCTGCTTTGCAAAAACCTGCCAATAGCTTGTCAAGTACCATTGCACCTAAGTATTTCAGCTTCCCAAGCTCATTTTTATTTTTAGAATAATTTGGTGTCTTGTTCCACATAAAATTAAGTTAAATTCAGTTTGTTTGTATAGCGATGATTCGCAAAAGATGTCATCTTAAGGCAATTTACAACAAAAATCATTTCAACATGATTTTACAAACATTTCAATCAGTTAAAAGTTTTCTATGTAAGGAATCCCAGCAGATTGCATCGTGTCGTTGACGTGAGGTTGTGCCCGGACTCCAACCACAGTAATATCTCATTAATCCCTCATGTTGGCCAAGCATGTAGCGACAGTGGAGAGGAAAAACTTCTTTTTAACAGGAAGAAACCTCCAGCAGAACCTGGCTCAGTACAAGCTGCAAATCTGCCACGACCGTCTTGGGGTTGGAGAAGACAGAGCAGAGACACAAAAAGAACAAAAGGAACAGATATAAGAGTACTTTCTATATTAAAGAAAGTAAAAAGTTGACAACAGGACATGGAGGATGTTAGGTCACTGGGAGCAATTTCCCCTTGAGGCACTACTCAGGCGCCAGTTATTTTGCAAGAATCAAAATTCCCATGAGACACACGAAGTTTCTGCTTGGGTTTTTCAACAAGGACACATCTGGTTAAATTACCTTCTTCCAGCCCTCAACGCAAGCATTACCTTCCCACATCTGTTCTGATCTTTGCTTGTTTTTTGTCTGAGGCCGACTCAGTGAAAGCTGTTGTGAGTGTGTGACGTTCTCCGCAGGCGTTGGCGAGCATCACCTATGCTCGGTGAATGTTTAACGCGCGTAGCATCGTGTGGGTCACAGCCCACAGAAGGAGGCTTTGTGAGGTGGCTGCTTGGCCTGAAGGGTGTAGTTCTGGGAGAGGTTGGCCACACTGCGGCAGTTGTGGAATTTCAGGAATGAAAGCCCACGCTGGGTTTTGGGACTAAAGGGAGAATTGACTGCTTAGGTGAGCTCAGTGGAGGCGGAGGGAAGATGTTATTTTGGGTGCATATACAAGGCCTTAATGTGTCTGGAATCCTTTCGAGAGGCAGTTTAAACTTCTTCACCTCAGCGTCAGCCAGTGTCACCTGACCATAATCCCAGATCTACTCGTTTGTGCGTTGTTTGTATCCGTCAACGTGTGTGGACCCCAGCTGTAGTCTCCAGCACATATGCCCTGTAATTGCTAGGCTGCTTTAGTGCCAGATGCTAAATGTGTTTCCAAGAGAGGCACATGTGGTTTGTCATTTGTGGCGGAGCGGCAGATCTATATACAGAAGGCAGAGTCCCTGCTTGTGTGTAATAGTGGGTTTGTCTGCATTTGTTCAAACGTTCAGGCTTTAAAAGCAAAGGTTTGGGAATTATTTTACTTATCGTACCGTCATGGTTGAGAAGAAGCACACAGAGTCCCCTTTAACAGCAGTTCTTCTTTTCGTCATGTCAGGTCAGAGTCTGGGTTTTGATTGTGTCGTTGACACCCTGATGAAACCAAAATGGTGAATCCTTAAGATGAAACTATGTAAACCCTATGACACAAAGGCTTTTGTCATTGTTCAGTATGTTTCTGGGCAACTCTCATACAGTTCCATCCATCCATCCATTTTCTTAACCACTTGATCCTTAATGGGTCGCGGGGGTGCTGGTGCCTATCTCCAGCTGTCAACGGGCGAGAGGCGGGGTACACCCTGGACAGGTCGCCAGTCCACCACAGGGCAGGACAAACAGGACAAACAACCATGCACACACTCACACCTAAGGACAATATACAGTGATCAATTAACCTGACAGTCATGTTTTTGGAATGTGGGAGGAGGCCGGAGTACCCGGAGGGAACCCACGCATGCAGAACATGCAAACTCCATGCAGAAAGACCCTGGGCTGGGATACGAACCCACAAGGCAACAGTGCTAACCACTGCGCCACCGTGCAGCCCTCTCTCATACAGTTCCTCCTTTGCATTTTAAGTTGTTGGAGGTATGTAGGTACTTTGATTAGACCATCGCAACACATTTTTTTTTCTTTTACAGTCAATCTATTGCAAATTTGCTGCTGTGTACAGCTCCATTATCGTGGTGAAGCTTCAGCCTTGCATTTGATTGTAGAATAGTTTGGTATATAGAGGAGTTCCTGTTTAATTCAGTGCTTGAGGACCAGCCTTCCGCCAACGTGCTATGGAGTTTGTATGAGTGTCTGTGCTGATGGGTTGTGTTCAGTTTTCTTCTAATATTATGCCATCCATAATGGCCAAACATCTCTGCTTTGGTTTAATTTGTTCAAAAGAAATATGAGAGAAGGGACTTAACCTTTTAAACCTTTCAACAGGACCTCATTGTTCCTGTTTTTTGTATATGAACAAGCTTGGGCATCCACTCATTTGAAAATTGTTGGCTGTCTTAAAGGGTTTCTGCTTTCCCTTTAAATAGCTTAGTGATGACTCTGTTAACCTTCCGCGGTCGGTGGGTGGCAACAGTTGTTTCTTTAAGGTCACTGCTGATGCCTATCAATGCTCGCATTGTGTTTAGCTTCCCTTGTATGCTCCAGACCAGCAATCTGCCGATTCAGCTGTTATAGAGGAGTTTCCACTGATGATGATCACATGATGAAGTGATCTAACTAGCAATACCCAGGTGCTACAGAAGTAAGGCTGATACTGCCAAAAATTAAATATGTAATACAGAATAAGATATTGAAAATAAAAAAAATATTTAGAAATGTATTTAGTGATTTAAAATTGTATTTCCTTTTTTGTATTTGTTTACTTTTGATTGTTTTTACTCATATTCAATTATATATTTGATGATTTTATTAAACATTTCCTCATAGGTTTAAATATTTCCTGATTGATTAATTTCATTTTTCCCATTGTATATTTATTTATTTGTTTCCTTGATTTAATAATTTTGTAACAGTATTTTCTTGTTCCCCCCCCCCATCAATTTCATATGTAAGTAGTATTTATTTTATTATTTATTTTTTACTTGTATATATTATTTTCTATTTTGTTTACTCATATATTTATTTATTCCATATGTTTCACTTTATCTCCTCATTAAATTATTTATTATTATTATTTATTATTATTATTATTAGTAGTAGTAGTAGTAGTTTTTTTTTATTGTCAATGCCAATTTAACCTTAACATTTCGGTTCTTTGTTTCTTACAAACGTTATATAATTCAATAAATATATTGAATCTGTCATGAGTTTTTGTACATTTAAGGTTAGATGAAGATAATTTTAAAACCGGTTAAAAAATCAGATCATTGTACGATATTTCCTGATGGGTATTGTTCTTTTTTTTTCATGACTGTATGCTGTATGATTTTCCTGCTATGAACAGCAGAGGAATTTTTATTCATGGTAAACGGGAGGAAACCGTTGGGAAGGGGGAAAGCTGTTTTTAGCCTGAAGGTGTCTGCAGACAGAGGGGAATGGGATGGCCATGATCCAGTTTTCCTTCGGCTCTGCTGACTTCCAGAGACCCGGTCAACCCGGAGGGAGACATGCCCTGCAAGACATCCTCACTTTTTCCACTGCATAATGTTTAACCAGGCATTTTACAGATTTGTCATCTTAAAGTTCAAATTCTTATCTTTAATGAATACATTGAATCCTATTTTGAAAGCTATTATTTGTGTATTTACAGTCTGCCAGCTGTACTTATTGGTATTGTGTCATAAAAGCTGTAATTACTTGTAAAATCATAAAAACATTAATACAGTCATTGGACTTCTTGGCCAGATCACCCGAAACAACCAAGCTGCTGTACAATGGTAGCGTTTATGGATACGCTGAAACAGAACCGTTTGGGGTTAATCTGGGTTATGTTCACCTTACTACCTGCTCCGTATCAGCTGGTTGGTCCATTCCTTACAGGCCGTTTTAGGGAATGACACGAGTGGATGTGAGGGGGAGTTTTCCAGCAGGAGGAGGTATCACCGTGTAGCAGGGGTGCTAAGAGCTACCGTCCTGCGGCTTTTATCTCCAAGTGTGCTGCAGAAAGGATGCAAGGTTGCAAGAAAGTAGCTTTAAACCCCTTCCTTAAATCACACACAATCTATTAAAGCATTTCCTTTTTCCTTTGAATCCTTGAAATCAGTATGAAACGTGTGTAGAATTCCCCTCTAATGCTTTCTAAATTCATTTTTTTTATTTTTAGCACATGTGGCAGAAAATCCAAACCATGAAATGTTCCCTTCACATTCCTGCATTTACCCCCCCTTGATAAAGCTGCCAAGGTTTGGGGAAGCTCCCAATAGAAGACTCTGCTCCTTCCGCCGCTTTGAGCCGAGGAATGTCAGAGGAATGCTGCTCATGAATTCAGGACTCCCTCCCTAAACCCAGAGCCATCAGTCACTCCCCATCAGTTTCTGCTGAGCAGCCCTAAATGTGTCTGTGTGTAAGGCCTGTGTGAACCTTAGGTGTTACTGCAGGTAGCATACTCTCACCATCTCCCACCCCTTAGACTCTGATCATAGCTCACAAAGAGATCCTTTCAGCCATTTAAAAGGCTATTTAATGTTGCAGTGATTTAGTCTTCATTTTAGGGCTTTTATCAATTAGCTTCTTATTTTAAAAAAAATACTCCTAATCGATCGAAGTCACCCAAATAATGTGGTTAGAAAACCAAATTTCTATGCAGATATACGACAGCAAAGGTTAGTTTAGCCACCACCAGCCTGGGCGCCTCACCTTCAGGAAGTGACGATGCTGCAGAAACTGGAATAATAACACAGGAATGACAAAAACACGGCAGCAACAGGTGTAAAACAACCAAACTGTGCTGTACTTACTAAACGTACTGTGCTGCAGTGTTGTTTTCATCCATTTACTCCCTTATTGTGCATATCCTGCTTTTCCTCCCTTTGCTTCACTGCTGCCAGCATTAGTTTACTATCAGTGTGACGCTCTAGGCCTGCCGGAAGAATGGCAACGTAAAGGAGAGCCTGTCACCACCTAGTGTCATGGACTCAAACACACTTCATTCTATAATAAAAATTTGTTACCGTAACATGTAAACTCAGATTCGATGAGATAAGATTTATTGTCATTATGTCATTTATTGTCATCATATGGTTAAAGGATCCCGTTCTGGTTAAGGTAAAAGCTCTATAATTGCCATAGCATCGATTTAGATGTACATGTAAACCAGTGGTTAGTAATGACTGGTTACATTTAAGCCTAGTTTATTCCTGTCCATCAGCAACTTTGCACTCAGATGTAGACGTATTGGCGGAGACATTTTTTCGTTTATAGTCCTTTGTTCCTGTCTCTCCGTTTTCTGTTGTTTTTTCTTTGTCACAAAGCAATTCCTGACCAGGACAGCAGGGGGTGCTAACTTTTCACGTCGTGTCTGCCTACCATTGCAGTGTCGTTTCTGGTTAAGTAGAGTTTATTTTCTTCAGCTTGTGAACACATTCTTCCCTCAAGACAAGTTTTGATTGATCCTGTTTTGTTTCGCTACACCTTCCTGTGTTCAAAATCTCCAAAAGACCAGGTTAGATAAATTGTCCTTTCGATAATAGCTTGTGTACATAGCTATGCATTACTTGTTACATTAGTTTCATGGTGACGTTTTTTATTTTAAAATTGGTTTCTTCTGCTAGAAATGTATTATGATATTCTTATACTTTCATTGATTAAGTACCAGAATCAGTGCATAAGGTTATATTTCTGTCTATTTAAATACTAACAAAACAAATAAATGCCAATAGAACTGATCTGAAACTCGGATAAGTTCTATCCGAGTCAGTCTTTTATTACTTTTTTATTCTCGAGTAATTTTTTTGGATGCCTGCTTTATACTTTTATTGTACTCTGGGGTTTACAGTTTCGATTTTCTGTCAGGCTTTGTGCTGACACATCTGAAGAATGCAGATTTGATTTACAATTAGTTTACAAAAATATTTGCTTGGAGAGAATTTCTGCTTAAAATACTTGTTGTTGGAGAATAGTTTCAATAAATCAGCTTCCAATAAGAAGATTGGTCAATTATTGAGGTATAACATAAATATTGTCAGGGAAAAATGTTAAAGCTTAAAGATCTGCTCGTATGTTTTCTAGATCCAGCAGCTGGAGACGCAGGTGCTCGATGCAGAGAAGCGAGCGTTTGCTGCAAACCAGCAAGTAAGGTTAAAAATTTAACTTCTGCCTGTCAGCATCCGTGCAGGCGTTTCAGCGTCGTCTCATGCATTTGCCTGTTGTGTGCTACGATCCCAGGTGAAGTGGATGGAGGAGAAGCTGAAGGAAGCAGACGGCCAGTTTGGAGACTCAGAGATGCGTTTGTTGCAGCAGTGCCAGGATTTGCAGGCCTCGGTGCAGGAGAAGGAAGAGGTAATCGTCTGGCTGGAGCAGCAGCTGGAGGAGCAGGTACACAAACAAGTTTCCCAGATCTTCCTCTGTCTTTACCTGAAGGGAAAACTCCCAGATATTGGGAAACCGTTTTTTTGTTTTGTTTTTTTTACATCCCGCTTTGTGTTTGTTTCACCAGAAACAGTCTCGACTCCAGGAGGCCAAGACGGTGGAAGAGAAAGCAGCCAAGATCAAGGATTGGGTGATGCTGAGGTTGTCAGAGGTAAACCGGAAAAGAAATACAGCAATAGTTCCACATCATGCTTCAGAGGTAATCGTTTGGTTTACTTTAGTTTGAGGTGGAGAACGCAGCATTAAGAGAAACCAACAAGAAGCAGGAAGCACAAATCTCGGAGCTGCAGAAACAAGTGCAGGGTAAGGTGCACCCGCCCGACTCCTCCTTGCCGCTGGTTGCCCACCAGCAGGGATTTTCTCTCTCCTCTCATGCGTGTTTGTGCTTGCAGCCTTCAAGCAGAGGTGCGTCGATGGCCGGGGCGTCCTGTGGGAACCCGGTGAGGCGCAGCGTCTCAGCAGCCTCACATTTGGTTGCTTTCAGGTGAGGGGTAAAAACCCCCAGGTCCTTACTGGGCCGGCACCGTCTCAGAGGACCCTCAGCACACAGGAAGAGATGGAAACGCTCAGGGAAACGACCCGTAAGTCTGAACGTGGTGGGAAGAGCTACATTTACGTTTTAATTTAAGGTAATATAAAACAGAAACAAATATTTGGGCCACAGAGTATTGCAGCTGCATCTGTGGCACAGCATGTAAAAAAGAAAAGTGCCATTCACAACAAGGCTGCAACAATGCCACATGATCGGACAGCCGTGCAAGCATCTGATCTTCTACGTCTGTCCTATACTAGACATTTTCAGAATCTTTTTTTAAATTTTGGTATTGGTAATGGGAGCTCTGGTGGCGTGGCATTCACCTGCAGCACCATAAATAAGAGAATCATTAAAAAAAACGTTTATTTAAGCAGGTTTTAAAAAATTGTGAGGTGAGGGTTTGATTAAAATGATTTCAACAGAGACTCTGAGAAAGTGCGTAAGAAACCCCTTCCCCCCCTAATATGTATTACACCGTGCAGTCAAAGGGCAAAGACCGCCCACCATCCAAGTCCTACAATTTTAGCGAGGGGTTCGGTTATTACCTCTCCAAACACGGAGAAAATATGCCATCTGGTCGAAAACAGTAAAAACTTCAGTCTGTCCAAATACAATATATATTACAAAAAAAATGTCTGGTAATATTTAGGTTTATTAGAAAAATATAGTTTACTTGAGAGTCGATGGCACAACCTCACGAAGGCTGAAGTATGACAAAAAATGCACTAGGAGGATAGGAAGTCTAAGGAGAGATTAGAGAAATAAATGTCTGAAAGAATGAAATGTACAAGTTCCGTTTTTTTACTTGAATTAAGGGAATAATGTAAGTTTTTGATCATATTCTGAATACTCCCTTGCACCTCAGTGCAGATTCTTTGAAAGAAATCAGTACATCCAGTATCCAGAGTTTTGCCCCAAATCTGCTTTAAATTGACCTTGTTATAAAAATATCTGTAAATTCATGCAGAGTTAAGAGTGCTTTGTCATGGAAAATGTTATTTCTCTGGTGATAATTTTTTTATTTCAGTGTTGTGTTTCTGTTTTATTTTGGCAGAGAGCGGCATTAAGCACTCAGCCACCTCAGACCCAGATGGTGATGTCCACAGATCGAACCAAAGTGGACTCGCAATTTCCTCACAGGAGGACAGCAGTGCACCAACGAAAAATCCTGGAAGTGTGTGTGGACCTGAGTACCATGAAAGATCATGTATGCCCTCCAGCGCTGTGCCAGAGGTGGAGGAAGTGGGTGAGGGCAAAGGCGGGGTCTCCAGATTCAGCCGGCCCTGCAGTGAGAACTACCTGACGGCTTCGGACGACAGCAGCTCTTTGTTTGACGACGACATGCAGCGTGCCGAGCGACCCGTGTTCGATGCTGTGCCGCCAGGGGGTTTCAGCGGGGGGGAGGAGGGGAGCAGGGTTAAGCTGGAGGACTGTACCTCCGAGGAGCTCAACCAGCGGTTTCAGTCTCAGAGACTCGACTCCTCGTCGTCTTCCAGCGAGCCGACCACTCCCAGCCCCATCCTCACCCCGGCCCTGACGCCGAAGCGACACAATGCGCCCCGAGACCCGACGGACAACCCAGCTTCCCCCAAACAGCCCCGTCTGAGGACCCCCGCAGGGTGCGGCGTGGCTCTGGCAAAGAGACACCTTAGCCAACCACCTGTCGGTAGCGAGGCGGCGCATGGACAAACGCGTAACGCCCTCAGCATGCTCCGCCCCCTCCGGCCGCAGGAAACCAACCTGGACCAACGCCTGGAAGACAGCATGGAGACCGGAAGGGACACGCCTCCCCAAATCCCTTCAGGCTCACCAGTATCCCACCAAACGTCATCACAGTCCAGCTCAGAGAGGCCTGACTGCGACGGCTCAGGGCCCGGCAAACCCCCCACTCCTCCTCTACACAGACTCCCCTCCTGGGTACGACCGCTTCGGAAAGCTCTGTAATCCACAAACATCTACATTTTTGTGATCTAAAAGCTGCTTGTGTCCATCACAGGAGAGTCGTATCTATGCTGTGGCTAAATCAGGGATCAGACTGTCGGACACGTCTTGTTCGCCTCATCCTAACAGAGGTTTGCCGCTTTGAAACATCATTTCTCTGCTGTGTTTTCCTGCCTAACTGAGGCGTCGCTCCCTTCAGACCCTTCTCTGCAGGCCTCCTACCCTGCCTTTGTGATGTACACGTCCCTCATCTACAAAAACATGACGGCGCCCGTTTACACAACACTTAAGGGGGTGAGTATAGCAGGTTCTCACAGATAGGATGTCTAAGCACGGCTGGCGCTAACAATCACGATTCTCCTTCAGAAAGCCACTCTGCTGAGCAGCAGTCCCTTCTCCGATGAGTCTTCCAGCTCCGAGGAGTCCTCCAGTTCGGGAGAGGAGGACGGCTCCATCTGCAGCTCCCACGCTTCCTCTGGCTCCAGGAAGGACAGCAGCCCGGGAAGCCCGCGCTCCCTTAAAAGAGGTACGGGTGACGTTAGGTTTGGGTTTCCTCAGAGCTCGAGTTTAATCT
Organism: Apricaphanius iberus; assembly: GCA_028564705.1. NCBI lineage: Eukaryota > Metazoa > Chordata > Actinopteri > Cyprinodontiformes > Aphaniidae > Apricaphanius > Apricaphanius iberus. The sequence goes on along the minus strand of JAPXFQ010000014.1, from coordinate 675,294 downwards.
TGACTGTAGCACACCAGGGAGGTGGGTGGTTTGCCAGACTCCTACTGCAGTCTAGAAAACTCTGGAAATTGAAATTTGTTTGAGTAAAAGGAAATAGAGCGTGTGAAAATATTTTAGCAGATATTTTTTCAAAAACAGAGACGGGAAAAACGGCACAAAAAAATGGTCAACACAAGAAGTATGCCACTCCCACTGGTGGCGCTGTGACTCTGCCAGAGAAACAGAAAAGAACACTGAGCATGTGCAGTCAACCAGGTGACAAACACAAATCTACCTTCAAATTAGAGCTTTATTTAAAATCATATCGTGTCTGTAGTTCTCCAGATCTGTTATTGCTGCTGGTGATAGAAGAGGGACACTAAATCATATCCTAGAATCCATAACATAGTTATTATTTGCTTTATTAGGGCTGCAACACCGCATGGCACCATGGTTGTTTACTTTATCACAGAGTTGTGAGTTAAATATACAGCGGGGAAAAAAAAGCATTTAGTCAGCCAATTAGTTAGGGCAATTGTGCAAGTTATCCCAGTCAAAAAGACAAGTGAGGCCTGTAATTTTCATCATAGGTACACCTCAACTATGAGAGATAAGATGAGAAAAAAAATTGAGAAAATCACACTGTTTGATTTTTAAATAATTTATTTGCGAACTATGGTGGAAAATAAATAGTTGGTCAATAACAAAAGTTCATCTGAATATTTTGTTATGTACCCTTTGTTGGCAGTATCAGAGATCAAACATTTTTCTTTAAGTCTTTACCAGATTTTCACACACTGTTGCTGGTAATTTGGCCCATTCCTCCATGCAGATCTCCTCTAGAGCCGTGATGTTTTGGGGCTGTCGCTGGGCAACTAGGGGTGCAGTCGAACCCGATTACGGTATGCGGAAAACCACAAGTAACCACAAGTACCACAAGTGTTTTTTGCGAATATTTATTTTAAACAAATACTTTGTGACATATTTGTTCTCGGGAGCAAGAAAAACTTATTTTGTGATTCCACCCAGGAAATGAGTCACTGGAGAGAAAAAGTTTGCCGGCACGCCTTCGTATTGTTGCACCGCACGATCATGAGGGTCAAGGCAGACATCCTACTACCGTGGACCGCTATCTCTCTGATGGTGCACGGGCAACAACATAATTCAAAGGATAACTAAGGAGCACGGCTACATTTGGATCACAAACTATAACGTACAGTGGAGAACTTCTACAATTAACACAGACACATCACCCATAAGTCTTTGCGGTGTACAACCGCCCCCAACTTTTTTGTTGTTGTTGTTGTTTTTTTAAAGGTTTTGTGGCCACAGTGTTCTTTATTTTGGTCTCTTTTCAATAACGTTCCGTTACATGTTTGTTGCTGGATTTATGAAAAAAGATCAACCAATATTTCATATCCATAATTATTAAAATGGTTAATAACGTAAATTAGAATTGTGATGTGAAAAAAAAGGATTTTTATGCCTATTTTGAATTTTTCTCATATAATAATATTTGCCCCCCCCTCAACAAATACAAATACCAGCTGCTTTGCACAGCCCTATGGGTAAAATGGACTTTCAACTCCCTCTAGCGACCTTCAGACTGGCCTGGACATGTACTGGCTTAAGCAGGGGGACACGTCTGGTACTGCAGGTTTGGAGTCCTGGGTGGCGTAGTGTATTACTGATGTTAGCCTTTGTTACTTAACTCTTCGGATCATTCTGACCCCACAGGGTGAGATCTTGCATGGAGGCCAAGATCGAGGGAGATTATGAGTGATCTTGCAAGTCTTTAATTTTCTGATAATTGCCTCCACAGCTGCTTTCTTATTGCAGATTCAGGGTTCCCAGCCTCTACAATTTTGTTTCTCGTGTCCTTTGACAGCTCTTTGGTCTTGGCCATAGTAGAGTTTTGATTGTGACTGTTTGAGGTTTAAGACAGGTGTCTTTTAAACTGAGTTCGGACAGGTGCAAAAGAAGTTACAGATCTTGCTTGTTTCTAGGTGACCAAATAATTTATTTTCCTCCATAATTAAAAAAATAATAAATTCTTTTAAATATCAGACCATGTGATTTTTCTGGATTTTTTTTTCTCATTTTGTCTCTCATAGTTGGGTTAGGGGTTAGTTGAGGTGTACCTATGATGACAATTACAGGCCCCTCTCATTTCAGGGGGAGAAATCACATAATTGGTGGCTGACTAAATACCTATTTGTCCCATTATAGGAATGGGGGGTGGGGTGACCTGATCCACTCAGAAAAAATGCTGGAGAGCCCTTAATCATAGCAACAACTGAGGTGATGTTGTGAGATTTCTCCAGCTTGGGACCCAATTCACACATGATCATTTATGGGTTCCTGAAACGCCGGCTCCTTGTTGATGAGCCAAATATTCCATTAAATATCTTTGCTTTTACACCTGATTTGGCTCTTAGTGCACAGGATCTAAAGCTTTGACTGCTGCAGAAATATCCACCTTGAAACATGAGGAATTTGTATTCAAGTATTTAGAACTCGTCTGGATTTACAATTTTACCTCAAAAAAAAAAAAAAAAAAATTCTGTTTATCAGTCTGTTCATTGTTAATTCTGTTCATTCACATCTGGTTTCTCTGGATGTCCTGCAGCCGTTTCCGTGGCGTCCATGACATCGGAGAGCGACTACGCCATCCCTCCCGATGCCTATTCCACGGATACAGAGTGCTCCGAACCGGAACAGAAGCTGCCCAAAACCAGCAGCTCAGCCAGCGACAACGGCAAGAGTGTAAGCCACATCTTTCAGCATTTAAGCCACGTAATGTATTGGGTGGAGGGAAAATTTACCAAACAAACTTATCCAGAACTCCTGTTTGTCAATATAATATTTTGAAATATATACATATATATATGGTTTTCAGCCTTTAGTGGTTCAAACTGTCTTGTGTTTCAGGAGCCGATGGAGAAGTCGGGTTATTTGCTGAAAATGGTTAAAACTTGGAAGAAAACCTGGAAGAGACGCTGGTTCGTCCTCAAAGATGGAGAGCTGCTCTACTACAAGTCACCAGTATGTTTTATTTGTTTATAGAAGCTTAATTTCATTTTTTTCAGCATGTCTTTCTTTGCTAGATGTTTTGGATCAAATAGTTTAAATAAGAGTGCGCCAGAAAGTTTCCCCTTAATCTTTTAGATCCTAACAAGATGATCAAGCAAAAGTAACTGGAAAAAAGAAATGAGGCAGCACATGCTTCACCTTAATGAGAGGCAATATAAAACGTATAGAGTAGAAATGATATAAATTTAGCCAAAGATAGAGATTTTGACTGAACTGCCATACCACAGTTATGCATTTTGATCTAACATCAAGCTCTGCCTACATACTTTGTACCAAGTATGCAAGGATAGAGATCATTGTTCTTCACACTACATACTGAAAGTTTAAAGTTTAGTTTTCATTTAACAGAAAAGAAACCTATTGAAGTTGAAGCATTTTTAATTTGTGTGTATGATATTAAAAATATAAATAAGTAACTAACCAGTAACTATAGCAAATAAGTAACCAGAAAAGCAGATAAGGTTACATTTTAAATATATTCATCTTTATTTATGTTTTGAGAGTTTTTGTGCAGCATTTTTTCGGGGGAAAAAGTTTTGAATATTTTTTTAAATGCATTTTCTACGGTGGCACAGAAGGGAGTGAGTTTTTCCGTTGTGTTGTGAGTTTTTTCTGTTGTGTCATGGGTTTTGTTGTGTTGTGTTGTGTCGACCCTTCTGGGCCACCGTAATTTTGCACAATAAATGTTACTTAAATGGCATTTTAAGTCTGTTTGAAATTGTTCTGCTGAATTGTGTCTGGAAAGATGTTCATGTTCATAATCAGTCATTTTGACATATTCAAAGAAAAAAAAAAAGAATATACTGCAATATATATCGTTACAGCAAATGCTTTAGAGGCCCAGGCCTAAAACGCAGCATGCTCAGATCCAAGAAATGTGCAACTTGAATGGATAATCGTAGACATTTTATTTTATTTTTTTTCAAAATGTAAAATAAACTCCTGAAATATTTTAATGCCTGGGGGAAAAAAGTGCAAATGACAGCAGGGATTCAAACATTTATTGAATTTGTTTGGCACAGTGGTGGTCACAGATCATTGCAGCTGCTGGGAGGAAGGATCTGTGCTAATGCTACTTCATGCACCCAGGTTGCTGCAGTCCATCACAGAAGGAGCTAATAAATCATCTATCGATTAAGGGGTCGATCAAATGAAGGAAAGGTCAACAGGTATTCAGCTTTAACTTCTTGTTGCCTTGTTTTCTCCTACAGAGTGACGTGATCCGAAAACCTCAGGGACAGATTGAAGTAAACGCCAGCAGCAGCATCACCCGTGGAGACGGCAAGCAAGTTCTTCAGGTATTTAAAATCAAGTGATAGATCTCGACACCCTCTTTTTGATGCAAAGGCTCCCTCTGCTTATATTTTGTTTTTGTGTGTTTTTTCACTCTGGCTTGTAGATCATGACGGGGAAGCATGTTTGTTATCTGAAAGCTGACTCTCCCAACCTGCTGGAGGAATGGCTGCGGGTTCTGCAGAGTGTCCTGAGGGTGAAGGCTGCCAGTCCTCTGTTCACTCAGCCAGATATTCGTCCCACCATGAAGGGGATGCTCATTAAGGTCTACAAAATTTTACAGCCCTTCAACTGTTTTACATTTTATCACATTACAATTAAAACAATTGTTTTAGTTGGATTTTACATGACAGACCAACAAAGTAGTGCATAAATATAAAGTGCACTCATGTACTCATTATTTTGTACAAGTGTCTTCCAGTGCAAATTTTTTGGAGGATGTGTTTGCTTATTTAAATTTCTTAAAACTAGTTCAGGCTTGATCAGATTTGATAGAGCGCGTCTTCGAGCATTGATTTTCTCGGTTGAAGTTTGAAGCACTAAGCTATGATCTAAAATATGCGTTTGTAGCGCTGACTGTACACTTACGACTTAGTGTGGACGTGGCCTTAGGGTACGTCTCAGTCTCAAGGCCTTTGCAGCCTCACACAGGTTTTCTTTAGGGATTACCATGTGTTAACCTCCATCCATCTTCCTATTATCTTGCAGAGGATGAAAGGTGTTGCAGAAAAGTTGTAGAAAACTAGGTCACAGCATGATACTGCAAGCACAGGGTTTCACTATGCAGAAACCGATCTTCTTCCAGTTTTCTTTCAAAACAAATACTAATTATTTCACTTTAGATCTCTGTTGCTCGTCCCGTGTTACACAATTTTTTATTTAAAACCAAACCCTGCTTTAAACTTATCATCCTCCTTCTCCATTCCCGGCTCTTCGTGATGTTGTTTCTTCACTAATTTTCTCCAACAAATATCTGAGGCCTTCCGAGAACAGCTGGATTTATACGGAGGTTAATTTGCACACAGTCGGACTCTGATTATTTATTAGGTCACTGCAAAAAGGAATTTGTTGATTTTATTAATAAGTGTCACTTTGTAGATTTTTATTTGTAAATAAAAATTTGTACACTGAGAACAATTTTCATTTAGCTTCAGGGTTATGCACTATTTTATATAAATTCCTAATTAAAAAAATGAAATTTGGTACCTAATAAGACAAAATGTGAAAAGTTTGTGGGATATTCATACCAATAATTACAAATAATAACAAACTTGTGTAATTAACCATTTATTTTTAAGTTAGATTTTAACTGAAGTCACTGCAGCTCTTTAGCTTCCTAATTCTTCTGTTCCAGGTAAAGCACGGCTATTCCAAGCGGGTGTGGTGTGCTCTGATTGGTAAAACATTGTACTACTTCCGCAGCCAAGAGGACAAGGTTTGTTCCTCTGTTATTTAAGACACGCAAGCATGAAAACGTAACATCTTCGTCTGGTTGTCTAACCCAAACCTGCCTCTACTTCCAGTTCCCTCTGGGTCAGATTAAGCTGTGGGAGGCCCGTGTCGAGGAGGTAGATGGCTCAAAGGAGTCGGATGATGAGCTGAAAGCCTGTGGTCGGAGCTTAGATTCGGCTCCCTTCACCATCGCCGTCCACCCTCAAGAGCAAAGCCAGACCTACTTGCTAATTGAGTCCCGCCATGAAAAGGTTGGTCTCTGAAACTCCAAAATATAAGAAAAACAAAAAGAAAAATAACCAACGATGTTAATATTCTTGACTTTTTAGGATTCGTGGCTGTACCATCTGTCTGTGGCAGCGGGTACCACCGTGGGTAAGGTCGGCACTGAGTTTGAACAACTGGTGGGAAAACTCTTCCAACTGGACGGAGATCCAAGTGAGCAATTTTAGTAGAGGAATTACAAGTGTGAACAGTTGCATCGTCCACTCATCATAGGAATGAAAGGCAGGGTATACGATTGTGGGAGCTCAATAACCTCAATAACACAGGCACGCCCAGCCAGCATGGTCTCGTTGGGTCTCCCAACAGTCAAGAACTCCCAGGACACAAGCCATTGCAACCAAAGTCACAAAATATAATGTGATCTTAACTGTCCAGGAGAAAATCAGCAACCAACGTATTGGTTAGCAAGCCCTTAGCTTCCTTGGGTTGACGCCGCTGTGTAAATGCAGCAGCTCTGATGTTGATTCGGCTTTCGGCCGCTCTTCGTCGGCTGTCTTCTTTCTCGTTGATATTTCCACAACAGCTTTGTGTTTTCTGCACTAACTTTGAACTAAATGGTTCACCAAACAAACACGTCGCCTACTGCAGCTGGCGCAATCAATTTATCTGTTGGGGAGGTAGCGCGAGCTCACTTCCTGTTTACAGGCTAGAACGAGCATTGCATTTACACGAAGGGGACACGCAGAGGGGGAGGTGCTGGAACATGAAAGCTTTGCTTACAAGCCTCTTATTTTGGACGGACCGTGGAAGTTGATTGGATTAGGTTTTTCCAGGGTTTCTCGCTGTAGAAAGAATGTAAATTACTCGGTCAAGTTTAAAAACTCCAAACTTATAGGTTGCTACTGGTATATGAAGAGCGTCTTTTGCTGTTTAAAAAAAAAGGCATTTAAAATGAAATCGTATACCCTGCCTTTAATGTTGTTTTCATTATGGGGTTTTCATTTATTGTTATTTTCTAAAAATCACTGGTTCCTAAAAACAAGAATTGGATGCTTGATTTCGCATTTATTGTGGATTTCTCTTTAATCCACACAGTCAGTCAGTGAAGATGCTCTATGGGCAGTTGCCCAGGGCGGCTTTACAATGGAACAGAAGCACCAAATAAAAAAGTAACTTATCCCTCAGTTTCCTTATACTTTGATGTTTGTGAAGTCTATTGGAGTGCGCAACCCCTGCTTGCTGCTTAGAGTTGGAGACTATTTTATGTATGCCACAGAATCAAGGCCAAAATTAAGACTGTTGCACACCCAGCAGTGTGCAGGAGGCCATATATATTCACTGATCTAATCACTGATCTTAATAGTGAACCGGAACAGGTAACTCAGGGTCCATCGCTTGCCGAGGAGAAGACTGCTCACATGTGTTAGCATTGCAGAGGCTGACGACTACCATGTCTTGGCTGGTTACCCACTGGTCTTCTGTTGATGGATTTTTCTCTCATATATAAATATTAAACATAACCCATATATACAGAATGAGCTTTACAATTATAATGTGTGTATATGTTTATATATGTTTAGATCTTTCAGGTCGGAAAATTGTCATTAAATTTAAAATGTGCATCCAGTGTTGAAGTAAGCATCTCACTCCATACTGGACGGAGGTGTATTTTGGTGTTTTTAACATGTATCATATTTGCTTAGTCATTAAGGTGTGAATTAATTCAGTTTAGATTCAAATTAATTTATTGCTTTGGGTGTAAGGTTTAAAGACTTTGATTAAGATTTTACCAACTTGAACTTCATACAATGTTTTTTTGTGTGTGTGTGTGTGTGTGTGTGGTGGGAAACAGCAGTTCTTTAGATTCTCTGTCTGCTCTTCAGATTCTCCGGTCTGGAGACATCCCACGCTGTGTTTCAGAAAGGAGGCTCTTTCCTCTCCTCTCACCACTCTGCCCTCACAGGCCCTGCAAACAGAGGCTGTCAAGCTCTTTAAGGTGTGTAAAAAAAATAAAATAAAAAATAAACCACAGGTTTGGACAAATATTTCTAAGGTCTGCTCAAAAAAGGGAAGTTAATGGTTTACACATTATTGTCCAACGTTTCCCAACAAGAAAACATCGTTTTTCCAACATCTCTTTTGTCCACCATATGTCCCCAGACCTGTCAGCTTTTCATCAACATTGCCATCGACGCTCCGGCCATCGACTACCACGTCTCTCTGGCGCAGAGTGCTTTGCAGGTGTGCCTGGCCCACCCGGAGCTCCAGAACGAGTTCTTCTGCCAGCTCATGAAGCAGACCCGCATGAAGCAGCTGCAAAGCCACGCAGGACCCCTGCAGGTTGGTGCTGTCACCACAAGATGGCACCAATAATGCACTAAATCTGTCACCTGGGGTGACGGCAAGATACAGGCAGCAAGTTAAAGGTTTTGAATTGTAATCTGTCTAATGTTGCTGAGTCAAACCGAGTATTTCAAAATAAGGAAGAGTTCAATCTTTCCACAGAAAATGTTACGGTTAACTGCATTTCTTTCTTTTTTTTTAGCACTAGAAACACTCCTAATTGTTGCGAGCCCTGGTGAACTTCTTATCCATAACAACAGCAGGGGGCACAATTCATTTAAAACGTTGTGTGTTGTTTTTTTTTAGAGCAGAGTCCAAAGTATGATTGTGTGTCACCAAGCTGAACAACAAAAACTCACCAGCAGAATGAGTCATTACAGCATTCTCCTTTGTGTACATGAATAACCAGTGAGGTCACACCTACAGTCAGTTTTGGTCGGATGTTTCATGATAGTGTTATTGTTTTTTTCACTAAGAAATCCCACAGTTAGGCCACGTGACGCTGCTTGTGTAAGCTTAAGGTCTGCATCTTTGTTGTCCTGCAGGGTTGGCAATTTCTGGCTCTCTGTGTCGGATTGTTTCTGCCTCGGCATCCTTTCCTCTGGCTGCTGCAGGTTCACCTGAAGAGACACGCAGACTCCAGGTGGGGAAACATGGAAGACCCCAGCTTCGACTTGGAGGCGTAAAACATGCAAAGAAAAGGCTGAACCAATACGTTTTTCACATTTTAAGCTGAATAACAATTTTATAAAATAACTATTAGGCATTATTTTTGGGTTTCTCTGATCCTCCCAGGCTCTCTAACAGGCCATCTCCTAGCTAATGTTTCTTGTAGCCTACAACAAACTTTCCTGTACAACTCTGAATGGATATTAGAACTTTTTTCTTAAAATAGTTGGTAAATCTGATCATTATGAACCCCTTATGATTCCGGGTCATTTTGGCTAAATCACATGTAATGTGACATCTCAAAATTAGAATTATTGCTGTTTTTGAACCCTCTGCTGTATAAATACATGTTTGGGCTCTTTGTAAAGGTAATACCCTCTAGTTTTACCCAGAGCAGTCAGAATCACTGTAAGTATGACTGGTAAAACGTTATGCACTTTATAACTCACAGAAAAAAGTTGTTTTTTATCCTCGCCTCAGTTCTTTGGGAAAATTTGAGTGTAGATAGCTACAGTGGGTAGCTGGGAACTGAAACACACTATGTGGCAACAGAATAACTTGTTGACTACTCAAACTTCAAATTTGAAAAGTATATCTGTAAAAATAATTTCTTTACATCATTTTTTCTTTGGGTATGTCCAGGCACTTTAGAGGGTCCTATGGTTTATACAAATCTATCCAAATTGGAAACATTTGGGAACTTATTGGAAAAGTGCAATGACTTTTGAATTTTTCAACCCATATGCTGCAGTGTCTACCAGTCTAACTCTTATGTACTTTAGTTTTTATTAATATTTTGTATTTATTTTATATTTATAGCCGAATTTTCATTTTCTATCTAAATTATCAGAATATCTACATTTGTTATCTAATTTTTGTCTATTTTTCATCTAAATTATATAAATATTACATTTTTTAATCTGAATTTTATTTAAAATTACTATATGGACAGAATGGGACCAAACTTTCTAGGAATTATAGATGTTAGACATGCAGGAGCCCATCACTGGTAGGAAAAATAAATACTTGACGTTTTAGCTTTTCTGTAAAAAATGCTTTAGAGTCAGTGTTGTGGTTGTTGTGTGTCAAAATAGTTTGTATCATTGAAAAAATTAGACTCTGAGCTTTGATTTGATTGTTTGTGGGGGTGCGTGACGTAGGGGAATGCATGCATGGCTGTATTGCTGTGGAAACATACTTATGTTCCAGGACCGGCACGTAGGAGTCATAAGGGGTTAAGCCTTTTTAAAAGCTTAATATTATCATATTGATTGATTCCAGAACCAGATTTTATTTTTTGGGGTTTACTATCCCCTTGAGAAAACTCAAGTGTGTCCAGGTTTCATCTGTCTGGCCTTGGGTTTGATATATAAGTTGGAGCTAAGTGTCTTCACTGTTATTCCATCCAGGTTGTGCAGTGCACCAGTGTCAGCGGCAATTAAAAAAAAGCATATTGCTGCCACTGCTGTGCTTGACAGCTGTTACGGTCCTTTTAGGTTTAAAAGCATCACATTGACTCTAGTACTTCTTGTCAGTGTGAATAAATTGGTCTCATCTGACCATAAAAGGGTCCTAACTGTGGACATTGACTCGGATGTTGTAGCAGGTTCTGGTTCACTGCAAACTTCAGCCTCGTTCATGATTTTGACCATTTTCCTTTTGTCTGAGGGGAGCTGGTTTTTTATCTTTTTAAATACCTCAGGCGTATCTGAATGACTTGTACCTGCAGATGTTTTGAAATGGCTCTAAAAGATGAACAATTTGTTTAAATCCACCATTCTTCTTCTTAGATCTGTCCTTAAATTATATTTTCTCACTACTCACTACTGCCCAGTCCAGTGACTGCTGTCAAACAAGCTCCTTTTACTAGCAGTTTGAGTCAATCAGTGTTACCGATCAAAAGTTTAATAGAATCCAAACTTATCAAGATAAAGACATTCAAAAGCCTTCAGCATCTCACTCTAAAATAATTGAGCCTGTATTTATCATTTTATAGCCTAAATTATTACAGCTATATCTTTCAAAAGTTACATAGGGATTCATAGTTCCTCATTAAGTTAAACATTCTAATGAAGTTCTGCCCTTGGAAGAGTTGCTCTCGCTATGCTTCGCTTCCCTTTCTGTTATATTTCCCTTTAAAGGTTAACTGACAGAAACAAGCAAAAGATTGGTTCTCAAACAGTTTTGTCACAAACTAATCATTCATTCAGACGTCACTCTTTGAGTTGGGTCTTCTTTTTGGACTCATTAAACTTTAAACTCATTAAATTCATTAAGAATACCTGAAAAGCATACGGACTGGGAAAGGAAATGGTCCAAAAGGTGGATGTTGGAAATCTTTCGGACAACTCTCTTAATGTTAGCTTGTTCATTCATTATTTAGACTTCCTATTTGGTTTTTCTTTTCGGAAGACCCATAGCAGTTTACTTCCAGTTTTCCATTAACAAGTTAAATTTACAGGAAACAAAATAATCCCAGGTCAGGGCCGTGCAGAGATTTTGAGAGGGGCAGGTGCTCAGAGGTCAGAAAGGGACACATAGAGCCAGATTTTAAAATGGCTTACAACAACATAACTTAGTGTGTCATCCTGAAGAGCATCAACAAATATCCATCAATGGAATAATAGAGTATTACCACATAATATATCAACCTCATCAGTAGGGCACCATGCAAAGCCAAAGCACCCTGCTTTTTATCTGAAGGAGTGCAATATGGGCAGCCTAAGTCACGCCCTTCTACTTCCGGTCCATGGGTCCCCGACTGCCAAAATAAATGAATGAGAGTCAATGGAACGATAAGTTATTTTCTGATCAGGTTTGAAATGCGCCGTGGATTGATCATATGATGTCCGTAAATTTTAAAAACAAATTTTGATGCAGAGAAAACGCCGATTTTCTACCGGAGGCAAAAGTTACTTTAGGTTTTGTGTGAAAACATTTAGCGGACTACAACTGCAGAAGAAGGAGAGCGAGGGTTGTAACCTCCAGGACAAAGAAAGGAGCATTAAACACGGAGAAAACCTCTAAAAATCTGACCATGTGGAAAGTAGCAGCTATGTCGGGGGTAATGCAGTCGGTGGAGTGAGAGCCAACATGGATTAGCTTTATTAAACTAAGAATTGTATATTAATTCAGTTTTCAGTAGATGTGAAACCACTACTGCAAGCAAATAAACAGCGTTTATGTAACTTTAAAATAAAAATATATTTTCCTTCAAAAATCGGTTATTTTTTTGTATTCTTGGCCATAATTGACAGCTGGAGGACACAGTTCTGAGCCCACACCCCCAGCAGCCTCACTCAGACAAAGCTAAACAGCTGAGGATTGGAGGCAGAGGCGTTATGAGCTGTCATGTGACTCACAGCAGCCAGCTTATTTTATTTAGCTAAATTGTTATTAATAGTTAAATGTTGATGTTAAAAGGCCCAGACAGATGTGGAGGGGCACACTCAACATCTGTGTCAATTATTGTGGGGAAATTCGGACGAACCAGCAGCAAGGTGACAAGGCAAGTCAAAATATGTATAAACATAAAAGTATGAAAAACAAAAAAATAAGGGTAGGAGACATGTGCATATATGTCTGCATGCATATTTGTGCACATAAATAACAGAATATTTACAAGAGGTGAAAAAACTGCAAATGACAGCAGGGATAAGAACAACTTATTGAGTTTGTTGGGAGCAGTGATGTTTATAAAGAACCTGTGATAATGCTCCTTTTTTGCACCTAGGATGACACCATCTGTCACAGATCATGCATGGGGGGTGGGGGGGTTTCCTCCAGTGATGGCATCTTAGTTCCTCTGTCTCCTACCACTCCTGCACTGGGCCAAGGGGGCTGGCCTTTTTGATAATCTAATCTCTAACCTTTTTCCTATTAGCTGTAGATAAGATGCTTCATAGTCAGGATGGTACTTGAAACCCAAAACGTGGTTGTTTAAATGTGGTCTGGGTACATTTCAGCTATCCCTAAAAGTTTTCACTTTGATACAGGAGGATACAGTGGCCATAATTCTGATCAACATAAAACGAAGTCTTCTTTTAATCTGCATGTATCTGTTTGGGTCTTTAAACAGTTGTCCCTTTTCATTGAATACTTTTTTTCTCAGTTATATAGATTTTTCTATTCATAAAACCACCAGCTTACTATAAAAGGATTTATCTTATTTTATTCCTTTCCCAGGACCGAGGTGGGAAAATATGCCATCTACTGCCAACGTTCTTTAGGGCGGACCCAGCAGAAGGGCGAGAGGCAGGCCCGGCCGTCACGTATGGAGATTCTGTCGATCCTGCTAAGGAACCCGTATCACCACTCGCTGCCTTTCAGTGTCCCCGTGCATTTCCTTAACAACACGTACCAGGTAATAGTAACGGCACATTATTTAAACGTTTTTGGGCATCACTACTCTGCCCAGCAACAGTGGGAGAAAATCAAATTCTCACCTGGATGTGTGCAGGTTTACATCGCTGCCTCTTATGGTGACCTCAACATCTTGGCAAAATCATGCAGCCTTTGGGAGCGTACAAAAACCTGTCACTATAACTGTCTTGTGCTGCAGCAAGCATGTCTATAGTGGTATTAAAACTCTGGCAATATACCAAAAAGTACACATTTATTAAGTGTGAAGGTTTTACATATCCTAACGAAAATGGTCTGGGGTCTCATTTATAAAACTTTGTGTTGAGTCTCTACTAAAACCATGTTGCAAAAGAAATGTTCTTACGTCTACTACGTTTTTGATCTGTCAAACTTGGAGTACGCACAGCTATACCCAATTCCCGCTTTATAAATCTCACTTTCCGTAGAAATATGCTCAGGTAATTTTGGATCATACACCGTGTCTAACAAATCTAAATTCTGCCCTGAACGGTCAACGCAAAGTGCTTAGTGATTATTCTGCATAGACTTGAGACGGCTGATGATAGGGTTTTATGGGCTTTATGGTAGGGATGACCCGATACCGATACTGGTATTGGGTATCGGCCCCAATACTGCCTAATGTACTTGTATTGGTATTGGCTGATGCTAACCGATACCATGAACCGATACTTAAGATGTAGAAATGCACCTATAATTTCACAGAAAATATTAGTTTTTAAATTTTTACAATTAAGTTCTATTGTCATTTTGATTAATATTTTACCTTTTTATCTAATTCACCATCATTTCTTGTAGCAAGCAGAGAAGAAAATAAAACCTGACTCCCAATTGATAGCACTTTTTTTGTGTGGTAGAAGTATCGGCATTGGTACTCGGTATCGGTAAGTACTCTGATCCAAGTATCGGTATGGTATCGGTTTTGAAAAAAGTGGTATTGTTGCATCCCTACTTTATGGCGAAAAGGTGACCAAAATGCAGAGAGGGGGGGTGTACACCTGTACAATTTAAATTCAAAAAATTTAACATCTCACCGACTGCACTGCCAGTGTCCAAAAACTGCGTAAGCAAAGTGTTTTAGTGTGCTCAAAGTTGTGCACATTTTTCCGTTACTTTAAAAAAATACATAAATCGCATGCCATGGGGGGAGAACCAGCTGTTCCTGCCAATGAATGAGGGAAGCATTTCAAAGTCATAGAGAAACATTATTACATTTAAAACATCTACTAATATTCCCAATAAGGACATGCCAACAAATTCAACCCAACTTCAGACTTATCAATGCTCAGAGGAATTTCACGCAACCCAAGAGCTCTATCTCAGACTCTACAGGGTCGCTAATTAGAAAAAGACTGAACAAGTAATGCTAGTTTTAAATGGTTAAAGGAGAAAGGCCCCTTTCTTGCAGCTAAATGAAAGGCAACAATGTCCTGTGGAAGACTGACATAACTCTGGAGATGTTTCACTATAAGGCACAGCAGTATGTATGTAGAAAAACCACAATCAAAATAAAACCCTCTATGGCAACTATCTAGCATAGAAGTAGAGGGATGATGATATGGGATTGTGTAGAATCTAGAACACCTTGCAGTCAACCCTGTTCTAAAAAGACCAAGCTGGATCCTTCTCTCTCTTGAGGGGCTGTAGAGCAACATCAAAATGACCAATTCTTACCAAGATTATTGAGTTGTTTGATTGATTGTCTTTCTTTATCAAATTCAGTAACAATGTTATGGTGAAAAACAACACAGAAAACTAAATGTTCCTACTTGTTTTCGACCTCACCACAGCTCTTGACATGGCTGATCACCAGGTCTGACAGGTTGAGGTACTGAGTCTGTGTATTAGGATCTGCCTTACATTGGATTTTTTCATATATTTCTGATTGTTCGTGTGGATGCTTCCTATTCTAGGTCTTCATTATGTCTTACCTCAGGGTACTACTTTAGGGACATTTCAGTTGTACTTAACTGAGTTAACTGAAAGGCTCACATCAGTGCTTAGAATGTGTAAAAAGTAGCTGGCTAAACATTTTCTCCAACTGAATGAAGAAAAATCTGAAATCCATGTTTGTGCTTTGGAAAAGCATACAACATGACTGAAAATGAAACAAAATAAAGTGTTGGGAGCTAGACCCATTGTCAGACTGTGCAATGTTCAATAAACCTGACTGATACTTTGTGGTTGGAACCTAAAGAAAAGTGTCTGCAAATCTGAGTGAACTGAGGGAATGTTGTGAAGTTCATTCACAGCGAGAAATGGGAATTTAAAGTGTTGATTGTGATTAATTAATTACAGAAGAATTATTACATAAACAATGTACACTTTTAATCACAGTTTGCATTCCAATCAATGCAGCATTTGTCTGAGCATGATTTCCTGGTACGAAGATTACAATGATGCACACATGAGAGCTAGGCTAAAGTAGGGTGACCATCAACTTTTCAAATGCTCTCTGGTGGTTCTGAGGTGGATTTCATCGTTTTTCAGGGGACCATCCTTAAACTGACTGGTGCAATGTTTGCAGTACAACAGCCTTTTTCTTTTCATATGACATCCTCCACAAGCAGCTACTTAATGCCTGGTTCTGAGTCGTTCATAGACAGAACAGGCAGCAAGTGGTGCCAAAGTTATGCGTCGCTGTGTTGGGCTGCAATGCGCCCTGCCACATTGCTGCTGTTTCCATTAAGTCAAAACACAAGCTTTACATACGGGATAAAATGTCAGACTGGAAAAAAACAAGTGGCAGAGGGCTTCATTTTCAAAGCTGTCATATGTGTTTCTGTGTGTGACAAAACGTTGCATAGACTGAGCAGGTCACTTGGACCCAGAAACTTTAATAATGCTGTGAAAAGTAAGAGTTAATCTATAAATTGACTGAGGAGGATGAAGATGAAAGCAAAACTCTGAGTTTAGAGTTTTTAATAGTCTTTTTTAGACTGCTGCTTTTTACTTGTTATACTGAATAGAACATATTTCTCAGAATATTATTTCTGTTTTTCATATAGTTAAAAAGTAAAAAGCCTTTTTGAAGTTTGTTACTTAAATGGGAAGATTTGTTACTTAAAGGGGAAGATAGTTTTGTGTTTTTTTCAACCTGGAGATTAGACTTTTGATTTTACAATTATAAAACGAGCATTCTAAGTCATTAGAAAGAATAGTTAAAAGGAAAGTTTTTTTTTTTTCAACCTTGACCTTATTTTTAGCAAATATTACATTCATTTACTCACCCAGACATGTTTGGAGCCGCTTGGAGTCTTCGGAAGAAATGTATATCCAGTCCCGATCAGCGTATATCCATATAATGCGAGCCATTCAGAGCATGAGATTTGCCGCCTATAATAAGGTATTATCTGCTCCAAAACTCCTTCATGTAACCATGTTTTGTTATGAATAGTTAGCAAAATTCCCTTGTGCGTTCGGAACGTCCCGGAGGTGCTGAGGTGTCTGTATCTCGGTGTTTTCACAGGCTTTTAATGTAACCCATTTCAACTTAACCCTATAAACTTCTTCCGAGGGACTTTAATTGGTGCCAAACTTGTCTGGGTGAGTAAATGAACTTAATATTTGCTAAAAATAAGGTCCAGGTTGAAAAAAAACAACTTTCCTTTTAACTATTCTTTCTAACCAAGGAGAATGCTCGTTTTATAATTGTAAAATCAAAAGTGTGTCCTTTAGAAATCAAAATATGGTCACCCTAAATAAATCAACGTTTTTGCTATTTTTTTAAAGACAACATTCTGAAAATATGCTTAAAATGACACTTCATTTTTAAGTCTGTTCTGTTTTGGCCAAGGATTTTTTTCTCTTTTATTACTGTTCTTAATTAACAAACTGCATTTTTCAAATATTAAAAGACCTTAAGTTTACAGTATTCATGCCTGTGACGTTTATTTGATTGCCGTCCTCCAAAATCAATTCATATTTGGATAACTGTGCTTTTATGGGCAAAGATGGCTGTGCATTTAAAATGTGTTCATCCATCCATCTTCTTTACCACTTTGGTAAAGAAGATGGTATATAGGCACAAACCACCAAGCCCCTACGACTCAAGGGTCGTAGGGGCTTGGTGCCTATCTCCAGCATTATACAGGTGAGACGTGGGATACACGCTGGACAGGTGGCAGTTAAAAATGTGATTATGGTAATCAAGATTAGATTATTACAAAGCCTCTTATTAATATTTTTTTTTAGCAAGCCATACCCTCAATTTTAATATTTCACCTTTTAAGGATTGTTTTAAATCATTTTTTGTAAACCATTGGGTGATTTGTCTGTCTTCTTCTCTGCCTGTCTAGGTGGTGAGCTTTGATGCTTCAACAACTGTGGACGAGTTCCAGAGTCGCCTCAACCAGGACACAGGGATGAGGAAAACTGGTCTTTCTGGCTTTAGCCTGTACACCGACGATCCCACCGGGCGAGAACTGGAGCACTGTTTGTCAGGAGGCATCAAGGTGTGTCTGTCATTTGCATCACAAGTATTGTTCAAGCTTCCTATACGCCACATGCCAAACGCTGTGATGTCTCCTATTTGTGTTACAGATTTGTGACGTTCTTTCCAAATGGGAGCAGGCTTCTAAAGAGCAGCACTCCGGGAAGTCTGAAAACACCAGAACCATCCGCCTTACCTACAAGAACAGGTGCAGCACTGTGACTTTTTCCTTCTATGTTTTATTCCTCAGTTCTTCTCTTAACAGCTAGATTCAATAGCAATATCACGCTTATTGTGAGACCATAATGAATATTCTTTGTGGTGAAAATTTATGAGGTTAACAACAATTTTTCTGCTTCTTCCATCTGCAGGCTGTACTTCTCTCACCAGATGAGAGGCGAGTCGGAGAGGGAGAGGTTGCTGCTAGCCTATCAGACCAACGAAGCCATTGTAGCCGGACACTTCCCCATCAACAAGGAACTGGCTCTGGAAATGGCAGGCCTGCTCGCCCAGGTCCGAGGAGCCACTCTCAGTTGCCCTTTTAGGAAGCAGGAGTCAGACTGTTTAAAAGTTAGGATATGTAACAGCAGGAGTTAATGATTCCATGGGTTCTAGCATGTTTCCCACAGCACAGGTCCTCCACTGTGCTTTTATGAAAACGTAGGTAATCCCCAAAGGGGTAATTCAGTTTCCAGTACAAACTGCTCAACAGCTTACATATACAAACACAACAATGCATAGAGATGACAGGATCAGTCAGACTGTGGTAGCAGCCAGCAACAAGTGGAGCCATATGTAAATGAAGAAGGTGACAACAGGGCAGGATAGAGAAAAAAAAAGACATCTCAGCCCAATCCCCAACAAGGGACAGGGCAGAGGTACAAAAAACTCACATCAGTACCCCAAAGCACATATTCCGAAAAGTCACAACACAGGAGAAGCACATGTTATGGGGGAGGAAGCGGGATCCCCTGCACAACAGATCAAGGTAATGGGGCAGCTGGTCAGTGCTCCCACCCAACCTGCTGCCAGGAGTGGGAAGGAGTAAAGCCTACTTTATATCTCCCGGTCTTGACAGAAACGGATTGGCGCAGAGCCATTATCCGTCGACGCAAGGGCTGGGCTGGGGTGAAATTTGTCACAGATAGTGTGGTGCCACCAACTTTAATAAGAATGAAAATAAAATGTGCGCAAAACATTGATATTAACACAACTGCAGGTAACGATCAGTGCAAATCAGACCGGTGCAGAAAAAAAACTAAATGACTCGTGACTGATACAGAGCAGGTGCTGGGAATGGTCTTAGGGTTATTGTTCATGAGTCAGTGCATCATTTGGATCATTTGGATCGATTTTGAACAGAAGGAGGTGTAGAGAAACAACAAAAAAGGCTGCTGTGTTTGTTTACAAGCGTTTTTAGAGTATTCTATGAGCTGCGCTTCTAGTAAAAAGCTTTACAGCTTAATGAAAACTTACTTTCTGTTGTCCATTGCTCCTTGAGGGGGGGAATGCATTCACACGCTGAAGAAAAAACCTCTAATTAACCTGAAACAAAGCTGCAATGGTAGGCAGACCCGTAATGAAAAGTTAGCACCCCCTGCTGTCCTTGTCGGCAATTGCTTTGCAACACAGAAAAATTAATGGAGAACGGAGAGAAAGAAACAGAGTACTTTGAATGAAAAACGCCTCCGTCAATATGTCTACGTCTGGGTGCATAGCTGCTGTCGGAGAAGTGTACACTAGGCTTAAGGCAGGAGGAGCGAGGACTTGGAGTCAAGGAGCGTGTGTCAATGATTGTCGCGTGAAAATACATGCGTGTGTGCGTCCTTAAGTAAGTGATTCCAATCAAAGAGTCTATCGTCTGAAGATGTTCCGTGTTTGAGATTGCCGGCCTTCCAAGGCCAACATGGGAGAGTCAGACTCGGATAACAGCAGTTTTTTTGGGGTTCAGGCCAGAGCTTGGTTTTGTCTGCCTTAAGTCTTTCAGTGGCCATTCAAAACGGCCGAATCAGGGTCAGTTCCCACCAGTCCGAGCTGAAAACTCATTGAAATTGTTTTCCACTAAAAGTTCCAAAAGCCATCTTACCATTCAAGGCATCCAGCCTACGGTTTTGCTTTTGCAGCGCATGAGTCTGCGTTCACAGCCCGGCACATCCCATTGGGCAGGTCAGGCAGCTTGCCGCTTCTTGCCAACATCTTTTGAAGCTTGTGATTGACCATAATCCCACTCTCTCCAAACAGGAAGTGGTTAGCATAAATCAAATTATATAAATATCTTCTACATCCTCCACGGACAACAGCGACTGACACAAGACTTTCCGCCTGCTCCAGGAATCAATCATGTATCCAGCCAGATGTGTTACATTGTGACAGGAAGGTTCCCCCAGAACCATTCTTCGAATAGCAAAAAAATTATCAATTGCATTTAGAAACCAGCTGGACAGATCCATCCAACTTAGGAGGAAAAATGCAAAGAGAGGATCAAGATAGGCTGTACAGGACAGAAGCAGCTCGACAAGACAAGACGAGGCAAGAAAAGGAGGGAGAGAAAAATACGTCCGTCCCTGCTGAGAGCAGGAACAGAGCTTTTCCACTTATGGTTCATGCTAAAAGTCCCAGTAGAGTTCAGCAAACTTCACATATTTGCATTTGTGATGGTAGGATAGTAACAGCTTTATCTTGGCATGCCTCATGAAGAACCATTAGGCAACAAAAGTTATTCAGTTAGTTGCTATGGTGACTTTTTGGCAGTGTGTCTTTGCTAAACATCCTCATCCAGTGTTGGCTGACACATTTCCAGATGTTTTAAACTGTAGATATGGTCCCATATTGGAGAGGAGCTGCTTTTCTTGTGTCTATTTCCTAACCAAATAATAAAAATGTGCACTTCTCTTTTCCTTGAAGAGAAAGTTTTCTCTTCAAGGAAAAGAGAAGTGCACATTTGAAGATTGGCTATGTAACATGAGGTTTATATTCAAGAAAAAGAGAGAGTCAAGGATTTCTGTACTCTTTCTTTAACCTAAAGAAGAAGGGATACAGAATAAAAATAAAAACCTTTCATTTATTTTGTAGATATTACAATATGTGTTATTTTGTAGGGGACAAATTATTTCTTGATATGGATACTTGTTTCTTTAGTATTTAAACTTTGTAATCTGATAATCTGTTTATGCAGCAAAAGATGCATTTATTTCACAACACTTTACTCAATTTGATCTGCGATATAATAATAATAAATAATAATAAAGGGTTTTAAAGTGTAAGAAACTACTGTGTTTGTGTGTGTGTGCGTACTCGTTTTCAGGTTGAGTTTGGCGATTTTGACCGCTCCTTTGTGGCCTCTGGATCAGGCCACAGTAAGGCCAGTCAGACCTTAAAACAAGTGTTGGACAGATTCTACCCTAAACACTACCGCAGGACATCATCTGAGGACCAACAAAGGTAAAAACATAAAAACTGCATTTTTACCCAAACAGTATAGTAGTAAAGTTTTCTCACCTTTCAGACAGCTGTTGCAGCGTCTGTCTGCCCGCTGGTCCTCCCTCAAGGGCCGAGTTTCATCTGAGTGCGTCCGGATCTACCTGACTGTCGCCAGGAAATGGCCGTTCTTTGGTGCGAAGTTGTTCCGCGCAGAGGTGAGGGACGGTTTCCACAGTTTGTATGCAGCGCTGCTGTTTACTCTGAAATTTAAAGCAAGAAACTACAGATGTAAAAAATATCTATACACTGATAAGTCACAATATTTTATATCACAATATTGTATCACTATTCAAAATCAATGTATTGATTTTTGTTTTTTTTGTTTTTTTAGAATTTGAATAGAACCATTAAGGATGCCAGTAATATGTGTAGTAAAGTTAAAAGTATGACTTGTAGTTGGTGGCTGTTTTCACTTTCTTTATTCTAGTGAATCAACTACCCTGAATAAATAAACTGGATATGTTATGTATGAAACAGGTGGGAATATTTAGAACGCTATGACAGTTTTTCTACAGTTAAACTCCGTTTTAAAAGAACAACTTACAGTCTTATTCATAATATCGCTATGTATTGTATCGTCCCTCTTTGTGGTGATACATACCGTATCACCAGATTCTTGCTAACACACATCCATCCTTACAAGAAACGGTCACAAAATATGAGTAGACCATATGATAATTACAGGCATTGTAAAAAAGAAAGTACACTCTCTTCAAATCCTGGGTTTCATCTATCAGGATATATTAGATTCAGAAAGGGTTAATTGCCAGGTGTTGCGCAGATTTACATCATCAGGAAATCGCTGTGGTACTTTGTGCAACATACAGAAAAGAAAAAACCTTAACTAAGAATTAAAATAAAGTATGCTAAACAGTATGATATCTACGCGAGTGCAGTTAAGGATCTGTGCAAATCAGATAGGTGCAAAAAAAAAATGCAATGTGGGTCATGTGACTAAAACAGAGCAGCTGTTAGGGACATCTATTACCTTCATTTACTCACCTAGACAATTTTTCTGCGACTTGGAGTCCTTCAGGAGAAGTTTATCCAGTCGTGATCAGCATATATCCATATAATGGGAGTTGTTTGGGCAGCCAAAGTGCAGCCTCTATATAAGGCGTTATCTTTTACAAAACCCCTTCATTTTAGCAATGTTTTGTTACTCCCCTGTGAGTTCGGAGTGTCTCGGAGGCGCTGCGTTGTTGTCTGCTAGGGTTTTTACAGGCTTTTAATCCAGCCGATTACAACATACTATAAACAGCGATTTCAGTGATGTCGCTGACATCCACTAATACAGTTGTAGTCTGAGCAGGACTGAGCAGGTTGCAGAAAGGGAGCTGCAAGCTGAACTTGGACCACTTGGTCATTTTGTTCGTGCAATTTGGAAACACGCAAACGGGAACTATGTTGATGCTTGCAATAGCAAGTTCTGTCTAACCAACCGTCGTAGAGCACAGCTTGAAAGTCCTGATCAGACTACAACTGAACCACATTAATAACGACGGTTGAGTTTTCCAGTGTCGAGATAACTGTGATTGTACAGAGACAATAATATAACTGTAAACTTTGACGACTGCCCTCGTCAAAGTCTTTAATGACATTCACACTAATACAGACTGTGGTAGAACCACAGTGCTTGTTCTGTTGGACCTCAGTGCAGCGTTTGACACTGTTGATCATTAAATTACTACTAGAACTACTAGAATTAAAATGAACAGACATCACATGTGGGGTCCCCCAGGGCTCCATCCTGGGGCCTCTTCTATTTTATATCAACATGCTCCCAATATCCCAGATTATTACATCCAATAAGATTAATTACCACAACTATACAGATTACACTCAGCTGTACATTGCAATCTCACCAAGTGACTGTGTACCGATTCAAGCACTAAATAAATGCATCGAGCAAATTAATAGCTGGATGTCCCATAAGTTTCTCCAGGTGAACAGAAACCAAACTAAAGTAGTTATTTTTGGACCTAAAGAGGAACGATAAAGAGTCAGCACACAGCTTCAGATGATACAACTAGAAACTACTGATCAGGCGTGTAATCTAGGTGTAATAATGGACTCAGACCTGAACCTCCAGGCTCATATAAAGGCAATAACAAGGTCAGCCTTCTATCACCTGATGAACATCTCTAGGATTAAAAGACTGATTTCACAACAGGACCTTGAAAAACTCATGCATGCATTTATCTTTAGTAGATTGATTACTGCAACAGTGTCCTCACAGGTCTACCTAAAAAGTCACTCAGACCGCTGCAGCTGATCCATAACGCTTCTGCCCGCGTCCTCACTAGAACCAGGAAAGTAGAACACATCACCCCAGTTCATTGGCTCACTGTAGCTCAGAGGTTAGACTTTAAAACACTCCTACCAGTTTATAAATCAATAAATGGTTTAGCACCAAAGTATGTTGAAGACCTGTTGTCACTATACCAACCCAGCAGACCACTCAGGTCCTCCAACTGTAGTTTACTAAACATCCCTAGAATTAAAACCAAACATGGAGAAGCAGCTTTCAGCTTCTATGCCCCACAAATCTAGAACAAACTTCCAGATGACTGCAAACCTGCTGAATCGTTAGCTTCTTTCAAAGATAATGAGTACTATTGATATTTGACATACATCTGTTTATGCTTTTCATAAATTGTTTTCATTGAAAAGCTATGTTTGGTTCCTTTACCACCAAATCATGTAAAGCACTTTCAATTACCCTGTGTTGAAAGTGTGCTGTACAAATAAAATTGCCTTCCCTTCCCCAGAGCTACAGGTTTTTTTTATTCCCCAATTTTTTTTTTTTACCCAGAAATTTTTTTTTTGAAAACGGACACATCGTTGCCACATTAGTTAGATTAGATATTCTCTAATCGCTCACAACATCTTATGGAAATAACTTTGACATTTTTACGGTTTCCATCCTTTTTCAGACTGCAACTCCCTCACCTGAGTCGGGTCTGAGTGTTTGGCTGGCGGTGCATGAAGACGGGATCAGCGTCCTGGAGCACAACTCGATTGTAAGGTGCTCTTCTGGAGCAGACATGCAGTCCCCAATTCCTATCATTGAAAACAGAAAACCTTTATGTGCTCTGAACTCCAGTAGCTCAGTAACCAGTGTACTGTTTAACCTGTGTGTCAGAAACTGCTAGTGACCCACCCGTACAGGAACCTGTTAACCTTTGGAGGCTGCAAGGAGGACTTCATGCTAGTGGTGGGCCACAGCATTGGTACGAACGCCAGCAAGGACAAACCCACAGAGAAGCATCTGTTTGCGATGGATGCCTCCAAAGTGAGTAACACAGGTGGATGCAGCTCAGAGGTTTACATCCAGTCCTCATGGAGCTTAATGGTTTATTAAACTGAGGCTTTTAATGATTAGTTAAGATCTACTACATGCAACGGCTGTAATCTTCATATTATAATTGGAAAATGTGCCTATTTGCAGATTTATTTTGTCAAAATACTTGAAATAATGCTAACTGACGTTTGCAAAACAGCCAATCCACAAACACCATTTATTTTCCTTGACACTGATTGGCTTTACCCCTGAGAGCGAAATTATAGATGGGCTTTCCTACGGTGGCCCTGAAGGGTCACAGCACGCAATTTAAGAAAGCACATGCAAAAAGTCAAAACACAAGCAAATTTAGAAAAACGACACAACACATTAAATGCACTGCAAATAAACCACAACACAACGGAAGTCTTTTTACAGGGGATACTTAAATGTGATGCACACGGCCGGACATGCTTGTTGACACAGATTCCAAGTCACACAGCTCACTAACCATCTCTGAATCGTTTTTTCATTTATTTTAACATTGTGATCACATGATTCAGTCTACTGCAGTGATCTGATGCTAAACTATCGTTAGCCTTTTAGCCTGCCAATTCTAATAACCTGATCAAATACATGTATGGTTAATTCATTTTGAAACCATAACCTTGTATGTAGTGTGAAACATTACATACAGGCCGTGTGCATCACGTTTAAGTGTCCCCTGACTGAAAAAACCCTTCCGTTGTGTTGTGGTTTATTTGCAGTGCATTTTTTTATGTGTTGGGTCTTCTTTTTTTTTGCTTTGTTTTGTCTTTTTGCATGTGTTTTCTTAAGTTGCGTGCTGTGACCCTTCATGGCCACCATAGCTTTCTTTGTTTTACTTCGTTAAACCCCCGTTAACACAAAAGACTCAGGATTCAGAATGAATGGTAAATGGTAAATGGACTGAACTTATATAGCGCTTTTCTAGTCTTACTGACCACTCAAAGCGCTTTATATTGAAGCCGCATTCACCCAATCACACTCGCATTCATACACCGACACCCAACATGGCTCGGTAGACAATGTAGAATTTGGGGGTTAAGTGCCTTGCCCAGGGGCACATCGACATGTGACTGGAGGAAGCTGGAATTGAACCTACGACCCTCCGATTGTAAGCCAACTACTCTACCACTGAACCACAGTCGCCCTTGAAGCTTTAACAGGTTTTACTTACGGAAGGAGAGGATGAACATTCTCAAGTCTCAATCATCATGATGCTCTGGCCTCTTAAGGCTCATATTCTCTTTTATACAAAACAGATTTATCAGTGTTAAGCTTTAAATCATGATAGAAGAGGAAATGCCTTTTGGCCCCTTTACCTTTCGACACCAGCACTGACAATGACTTTTTCTTAGGGACATAAAACAAGACTTTCTGCAAACAAAAATAGCATGTCTTGTCTCAGAGCACACATAATTGATTTCTAAGTAAAGTCAATTGGTTAAATCCTATCTAAACATTCCTGACAAATTAAATCAAAATCAACTCAGTCAACTTATTCAATTCTATCATCATATGAAGTGTTATTCAACTGATTACAGAATAACTAATGCAGAGATTAAATGATAACTATAATTTTCCTCTCAATAGAAGACTGTAGATGTTAGCTAAGACAAATTCCACTGTGTATTAATGCCTATTGAGGTATATTTGTTGTTTGAACTGATAAAATAGGGCCGCTAGAAGCATTATTTAGGGCTTGCAGCGGTGGTCCCTGTGCTTCAAACAGGCTCATATATATATATACAAACATTCACTTAAAACGTTTAGTAGAAGGTGCTGGAATTTCTAGAATGTCTTAACCTGACAAGTAAGTGATCTTTTGAGTGCCTGATTACTGATTAGGCCCTTTTAGGTGTTTCTTTTTGTAGCTTGTAAAGGATTCAGATCAACAAGATACTCCCAACAATGGGAAACACTGAGTAATTTGGTGGAACTTCACGAAGGGGTATTGTATATTTACACAAGTTAGAACAGTCTATCAAAGCTATTACCAAATAACTTTGGGTTTCAAGACAAGAGTTTAACTTCTGCAGGAGTGAAGCCAAACTGCCCCCCTCAGATGAAATAAAACTGGTTCTGGTGTGCAGGAATAATGCTGAAAACTGAATGGTTTTTTATTATGGTTATTATGTTTTATAAATACCCTTTCCTGCAATCATACTGAAACTAGTGGAAAAAAGTGAGGCCACTTTGGCATCAACTGTCCCTGCTTCAAAATCAACACTTTAGAGTTCAGCTGACCTTTGCAGCTCAAACCAAATAGGACCCAGAGAGCAGACTCTATTATCAGAAGAGACAAAGTTTAGGCCTTATTCACCAAATACGTCCTCAGAGGAGCCAAGGTGAGGCTTTTTAAAAAGCATGGAGTGGCACTGCATCCAAATTCTAGCATTTCTCCTCAAAACAGCAGCTGGAAGGTTGACAGGTCAACAGAACTGGATGTCTGAGAAGGACTGAGACTCCAAACAGGTTGAGTAAAGCAGGAAGAAGGCAAGTGAACCTGTTCTCTTAAAACCATGAAAAAAACGTATCCTGTCATCTGTCTGTACACTTTAACATCCCACATATGCTTTACACAAAGACCTCACCTCCACCTTACTGATAATTGGTGAACCATGTTAAAAGCTTGGCCTGGTCCAGAAACTAACCAACTTTCGTCAACTCCCTTAATTCTGCTGAGCTCATCTTTGGCACTCAACCCTTATTTGTTAAGGTTCAGATCAGAGGTTACGCTAGACATGTTTTTTGTCCATCATTTTGACTGACAAGGTCAAAGAAATCTGGTATCCTAATACTCTATTTTATAGCTGTCAATTTTTCATCATGTTGTTATCATAATACATATCAATCTATTTATGTATCTTGTATGTCTTTTATATGGACCTTCCTCTTTGTGTCTGAAATAAAGAATTATATTATATATATATATATATTAGATAGTATGTTTTTATTCCATTTAAATCTCACAACTTCTCCATTTCACATGGAACTGAAATGTGCACCCATTTGTGTGTAATCAAATAGTGGGATGCTTCTGATGAAGACAGATGACTTTTCTTGGGGGTTTAGATGTTCTGAAAGCTAAATCTGCACTCCGCTGCCACACTAGAGACTGGAATTAAGCACCACTTCAGCCAAAGTTTTAAAATGAGGAAACATTTTTTCAATTGAAGTGATCAGAAGATGAAAAGTCTCTGAACAAACTGTTTCCTGACCCATAAACGCTTGCTTCACTGGGAAGAAAGCCAGCAGCATGTGCCTGCACACATCAGTCTCTTGGGAGCGCATTTATCGTGTCGGTCACATTCGCGCCCCAAAGCCTCTTTTCAACATAAATTCAGCTCCCGCTTAGCATGTTTCGTTGAAAATAGTGTCTGGGTCTGAGATTAATCTTAGCTCTCGTGGGAATCTTTTATTTGATTGATTCATTTACCTGTACTCTGTGAGTAAAGTTGAAAATATCTGCAACAAATGGTCAGCGGAGTCAAAACTAATCTGTAAAAATGACAGAGAGCCTTCAGATTTTTCCGTGACCATTCAAAAAAAAAAGATCAAATCAGGAAAATATTTGGTTAATGGGACCCTTAGTTAAGATACAGCTCTAGAATCTCGAAAGGAGATTAAAGTCATGCTCACAGTGTATAAGTAGGTATTTGTA
This sequence comes from Apricaphanius iberus, assembly GCA_028564705.1. Classification (NCBI taxonomy): domain Eukaryota; kingdom Metazoa; phylum Chordata; class Actinopteri; order Cyprinodontiformes; family Aphaniidae; genus Apricaphanius; species Apricaphanius iberus. The sequence goes on along the minus strand of JAPXFQ010000014.1, from coordinate 646,959 downwards.
TTTAAACTTTTGACTGGAACTGCCGTCTGAGATGTTGCATTGGAGGTAATTGGAGGTAGTCAGATGAGTCACTTGTGTTCATTGCTGTTTTGTTTTGTGGGACAGATCAGGGAAATCACCCTCCTCATCTCCAGTTACATCAACAGTGCTCATCAGCAGAAGGCCGTGGCCCACCACCTGTCCGCCCCGGCGCTGATGGTGGCCCAGCCCGTCAGCCTGAAGAGCAAAGAGCTAAGGAGCAAATCCCCGCCGGCACTCGGACGCCCCAGCAAGGCCCCCACGCTGCTCTGATGGAGTTTAAGCTCGGAAAAACGAGCTTCACCCACAGCTCCAACTCCTTTTGTCTCAGTTGTGCCTGGAAATAGATGATCGCTTCAGTTCCTGCTGTAAAAGTGATCTGTTTGGTATATTTTAACATTAGAAAGAGTGAGGAGGTTTTTATCATTTGCTCTTAGTACGTTTGGTTGTGAAACGAGAAAGTGACGCTATTTATTCACATCGTTCTTAAACTCTCGTCTGTCTTTGTTGTGTTGTTTTTTTTCCTTCTGATCTTTAAGATTTTATTTAAAGCCTTTTTTTTTTGCTGTTTTTATTTTGAATACAGAAAATAAAAAAACAGCAATTTAACTTACTGAATTTAAATCTATGTATTAAAAGGCTGATTGAAATTGATTAGTCTCATCTCAATCAATAACTAAATTATAGGATGAATTATCCTTTACTTAAATACTTAGAGTGAGAACACATTTCCTCTCTTCTTGTAGACTGTGCTTTGCCGTTATCTTTTGGCCTGGGTCTTGTGTCTTCCTCGATACACTGGACGGGGTCCCTGGAGCTGACGTTCGGACTTTCCCATTTTCCAGCTTAGCAGATGGCCTCAGTCTATTTTTCACTTGGCTCTGGTGTTGTGTGTTCCGGTGGTTCCTTGTTTTAAAATTGTGAACCAAGTTGTTTACGGTAAAAAATTAATCTTACTGAATTTCATATCAACTGCTGCTGCAAGTATATTAAGTAAAACACTTAATTTTCACAGCATCAAAAACAAAGATGAACATAGAACAAAGAAGGGTCTTACACATGTTGACCACACACTGGCAAAATGTACAAACAAAAAGTTTGAGGCAAAAAGAAGGATTGCGTCAGAGCTAAAGGGTTTGGTTCAGAGCTATATGGTGCGATAAATCAACAGGAAGTGAAATGAAAGCAGAGGGAAATAAAATGTGGACACGAACTGTTCAACACAGGCAGTGTTCATCTAACATCACAAGTTTAGTTTTGCCGAGCTGCTGGTATCGAAAGTGCGAAGAAGGCTTCATTGTGTGTTCCTAGTTACTGAACAGCCAGGAGAGCGATGAACTTTAATCTCCTTCACCCTTCAAGTATTTCTGTGAAGGAGAGGAACTGGAATCAGCTGATTCACTTCTGTCGGCAAAACCGTGTGGCTGAGTCGTCGTCGGGGCTTCACACTTCCAGCCAGCGTGTCTTATTGTCTTTAGTTTCCAAAAATAATGAAACAAAGCTGAAACTCACGACATCACAACTGGATTACCTTAGATGAGCTCCATATTATTATCTATGAATAGTTATCCTTGAAAACAATTCAGGTTCTTTAAAGCACCAAGTTTAGGGCTTTGCCTGCCATTATGGACAACTTGAATACCACAGGTCCGGTTTAACCTGTACTTAAAGTTGCCCTATGGATAGTAAAGAGGTGTGTTATGGGAATATTCCAAAGTAGTTAGGATTTAACTGTGTATTCTGTGTCTTAGTGAATGTATTTAAGGAGGTCAAATTACAGAAAACAAGCAGGAAAGCAAGTTCCAGCTTAAGGTTCCTGATAAAGATGTGTCGGCTCACCGGGATGCCAGACGTCAGAGCAGCAAGATATCTACTGGAAGTTCTTGCCTTGAGAAACTGCTTAATATCAGATGCCATGAGCTGGTTCTTCAGGAGTGCAACAAGAACCTTGAAAATGTGCAAGAAATGTAATACTGTGATTACTAAAAACTATTTAAGGTGTTTTGGGTAGGTACTGCCTGGGTGAGCTTGGTTTGCCCCATTTTCTGGCCAGACATGTTTTCACTAAGTACTTTGACGGCTCTGTTTCATTTTATTCTTAGAAAATCATATATTTTCAGCCATAATAGACGTTTTCCAAGTTCATGTGAAAACCAAAATGCTCATCTGGGAGATTTTTAAATCGATTTGTGACATAGTAAATATTTTTGAGTCAAAGCTTCATTTAATTTTTGGTGAACCCATTTTTTTTATAGAAAGATTTGATGTGTCAGAAAGAGGGTTAGTTTATGCAGAGCAATATAGGGTTGTATCATAAGCATAGAGACATAAACCAGTACAAAAGTTATTTGGTTGAGGTATTGCATTTTGGGACTGTTTTTCCCTAATGTTTTGGTTGCTATGCAGCTGGAGGGATTTTTAAACTTCCATTTGGACTGTTCTTGTAGTGCAAATTCTGACAAAAAGCTATGGCTTTTATATCGTAGAGGCGGATTAGCATCCCAAAAGCTAAAGTAATACCTGAACTAAGGGGCAGCTTACACATCAACGTTGCCATTTTTGTTTGAATATGCGGGAGAACAACAAAACCGAATTTACACAACAGAGCGCGAGATCTGATTAAGTTGAAAATGATGTCGTACATATGCCCGACCTTTAGATGGCAGTGCGCCCTTTGCATGCAGTGTTCTACGGTATCCCCCTCGTTACCCAGATTAGAGTTTAAGGATGGCGGAGTGCGCAAGTCCAATATGACGTGGGCAGCTGGCAGTGACGTAATCAGCCTTGCATTTACATGACAACGAATCAACCATTGCTGTCAGATTTCTCCACTCTGGAAGTGCTTTTCTTGTGTGAATGAGAGGCCAGATCGCAGAGAAAAACCTTAATTTTGCTGAAAAACATTGTTTAAACTGCACCTAAGACTCTATATTCCAGAGGGAGTTGAAAATGAGGCTTCATGAACGCAGAGCAGGACTAAATAGCAGAGAAAAGGAGGAAGTTCTTCCATTGATCATAATGGGCAGAGATATTCCTGACTCCGTCTCGCTGCCCAGCTTTCTACGCATACAACCAGACAGAGATTTAAACAGAGGTAGCAAGACAGTGTTTGCCAGCAACTGATGTCATCCAGGACATGTTACTGTGGAATATTGACTGAAATGATACTATTAAGATGGTCTCCAGGTGCAGAACAGTGATTCTCTGAAGACGCTTGAATGATTCACAACCATAAATTTTTCCGTTTCGGATAAAGTATTTTGTTGAATTACTGAAAAATGTACTTTTCAGTTTGAAACTAGCTATGATAGGGAACAAAAATGTGCGCAAAGGTTCTGTCAAACAGTAAAATGCTGAAATTCAACATTTTTTTACAGTTTTTTAGAAAGTTATCTCACACTTCACTCTGAACACATTGTCATAATGAAACACAGTGGCAGCAGCATCTTGCTGATGTTCAGAGTTTAAGAAAGTGGATGGACTCAGTGAAAATTTGGAAGAAAAACCGCTAGCCACAAACATAACATCTGACACTAAACCAGCAGCCAGAGCTACAAGGAAAAGGGTTTTTGATAGATCTTGAGCCTTTCTGCAAAGAAAAAATAAAATTCAGTCTAGACATGAAAATCTGAGAGACCTACCAGCTGAAACGACAGGCTGGTAAAGATCTCACCGCTGAAAGTTGTAGATAGCCTACACCCCTTATCCACAAGTGAATCTCAAGTTGTGGTGGCAAACACTGAATGTTTCAAGAAAACAAACTAGAGTATTTTAACACTCCCAGTATCTTAAATGTTTATATGCAGTGCTGTAAAGTTCTATGGTATATGTGTAAACTTCCATAAATCTTAGTCACATGATATCCGTACAGAGCTACAAACACTCTGAAACCTTAGCAGTCACTCTTCTTCCTGCCTCTTTACCATTGGTGCAGAGCAGTGGTGACGATACTAGCAACAGGTGCCTACCCGCCCTCATTCCTTCAACAAAACTGAAGTGGGGGGGGGAGGGGCAGATATACGACACCCTAACCTGCCTGAACTAGTAAAGACCTGCTTTTGTGGCCTTGTTGATATGGAGACGAAGGGAGGGCTTAAAGAGACAAACTGGGTGAGGCAGGAGACAAGCAATCCAGATGCCGTTTTCACATCTTTAAACAAAAACATTTTCTTGTCTCGACACATTTGTCATCTCAGAATGTTTCAACTGAATTTTTTTTGCGGCTAGATGGAGTTTGAATATTTCCGTTTCCCTAGTATGCTTACGCTAGACGGGTTAACACTAAACAGCAACCAGACAAACCGGTTCAACAGGCATGGCAGTGAATATGAAGAGTTCCCAGTTAATGATTGGTTACGGCGAAATAAAGCCTAGATTCTCAGGCGTTTTTATCTATACGCCTGTAATAAAGCTTCTGGTTAAGTCAGATTTAGAGGACGTTAAATTGAACAGATACAGCTTGCTTTTAGGAAGCAAGTGACTTCAAGGACAGAAAACTTCCAGAAGTGCCACACCCAGGTAACCCTCACCTGAGCTGTAAACTTCCACTGAAACTGGTGGTATACAAAACGGGAAAACTATTTTTTTTTTAAAGTCATTTTATTACAAAGTAAAACATAAGAAACTGTACAATCTAAAGTTTCCAGCTATTGAACAGATTCTAACATTTAAATGCATTCTATCAGCCACAGCTTCAAAACAAAAATCAGGAAGTTAATGCATACATATGCCAAAAGGCTTCCACATGACATAAATAAATGGGCAACCAGCAGGGGAAAAAAAAGAAGAAGTTTTCTGGAAAACAAATATCAATTCCTTAAAAACAAAACAAGAAAGATTAAAAACAAAATGGCACACTCCCTCTCAAGACCAAGCAGACTCTTCATAGACTTCCTGCAGCTTTACATGTTGTCCACCTCCCTTTGCTGGATTTTTAAAGAAAAATAAATAAATGAGAAAACAGGTAATTAGTCAGGTAAATCCAAGGCACAGCAGCTAGTTTTAAAGTGTAGTGGTGGTCATTTTTACCTGGGTCTTGCTGTATCTCTGCATCCGACTCCGATTAACAAAGAACTGAACACCCAGAGAAAAAACAAAAGGATTAGAGATCCACATTGGCTCATGTTGTAGATTTTATCCGTTTTTAACCTTAGAGAGGCGTACACTCACCAGGACTACAAGGCCTATGACCACAGCAAGCACCACAACCACGATGACTGCAATGATCCCACCAGACAGGTTCTTCATGGTGAAAGTCGGTGCCTCCTCATCCACGTAGTACACCACGATCTTGTCCATCTCCAAGATCTGGCTCCCCGCTTTGATTTGGGCTGCCTTCTGGTCCAGGAACAGAGGCAGGACCTTGAGCTACAAGAGGATAGAAAGTCAGTGGGGGTCCCATCAAAACACCTCTAGGTTCATGACAACTGATTGAGGCCTTAAGAAACTTACATCCTTCTCCATGTAGTAGGCCATGTCGCCCATGTTAGTTTTGCGTTCTCCCTTAAGCTTCTTTACGTCGATCACAATGAAGCGACCTTCAGGATCATACTGAAAAACAAAACTGGCTTTATTAGGAGGACCAGTTTTTATGATAGTTTAATTCAGCTTTTTACTCATGGGATAAGTTCTCACCTGAACCTCCTCAATCAGGGTACGGTCAAAGAAGTAACGGTTCTGGAGAAGATCACCCACAGACCTGTTGGAGCCAGTAGTTTCCATTAGGAAAGAAACACATCGTAAACATGTCTGATGAATAGTTTAGGCGATTACATAGACTTACGTTTTCAGAATGTCTGAATTCACCGTGCCGTTGGTTACTTTGTGCCTAAGCTCCAGACGGATCCAGCTGGAGAAAGAGAAACACGGTGTGTAAAAAAAAAAAAAAGAAAAAAGAAATGTCAGGTAGTAACATTTACCCTGAAGCCTCCCCCATTTACTCACTAGGTCTCCACCAGCTTGGAGCAGTTCATGTTCTTGTCGCCCTTGTCAGATCTGCGAACACCGGCGCTGTTGACGCACCAGCACTCCTCCGTCCTGTTGCACTGCTTGGCCTTGAACGTGCCGTCATTCTCGCATTCAGGGTCGTAGATCCCATCGTTGTCCACGAAGGCGTTCTCGTCTGGCTTCCCGAGGATGCTGCCTCGGACGCTCTGGCCTTGTCTGGCCCTGTACATCTCAGCCTTCATCAGAAAGCACTTTGGAACCACTGGAGGAGGAAACTGAAGACCGTGAGAACATAACCAAAAAACATCCTACGTGTCAAAGTCATCACATGCGTCGTTTACTCACATTTGCTGCAGTCAATAGTTTGTTTAACACCATCATCAAGGGTGAGTTTACATGTACATGCGCCTGCTACAGAGTCACAGGTGGCCCATTTCATTGTGTCACATTTACCTAAAGGAAAAAACATGACGAGTTGGCATTTAGTCAAAGTGAAACGCTACACTCAGAATAGCTAAAAAACAATTATAAACACTACCTTCCCTCCAAGTAAACTGAAATTTCAGTTAAATGAGTGAAGTAGTTTCCAGCATTTAATGTACCCATGCTACATGAACTATAACCAGTAGGCAGCGCTAACAGGTAGATTGGCAGGTTTGCTTAACACCTGGGCGTTGGTTCCCGCAAACTAACAAAGTCCCCAGACTGAGGTAGAACTCCCAACCCCCACCTTTACCAACCAGGACGTTGTTTTCAATAGAAACAAAGTGTCAAGACCAGATTTAAAAATGTTGAACACCAAATGTTTAGAGATTCAAGTAACCAATTTTATTCCCCCATATTCACAAAGCGTTAATAAAACGTTATAATTAATGGTACTTACAGGCTTGAGCGTTTTCCACAGCTACAAAGGCAGCCAGGATAAAAGAGAGGATCAAAACCTTCATAGTGATAGTTTCTCGAAAGAAAAAAAAGCTTCTTCTTTAACAACTTGTCCCTCTCTGTCCGTCGTCCGCAGAGTTCACACTCAGAATGAAGAAGGCGCTCAACAATGCTTCCTTTTTACCTCCTGACGCAGGTGTGTCTGCTGGGCGAACCTGTTTGGAGAACTTCCGCGGGAGCGCGCACGCACAACGAGCACGACTCAGGCAGATGGTTACACGAGAAAACAAAAATTCCCAGAATCTGTAATCCGTTTGCTTTCTTGTCCAACTCTAATGACAAAAACACCTGTTATCGAGTAGATTTATAGGAGAAGCCACTCCTTACGTCCCTCTAATTTGCATGAGCGGTAATGGGCGGGAGCGGAGAAAAGAGTGACGCTCACCGGGTTCCGGTGTGACCATATTTGTTTTCTGTTTCGGTCTCTCTTTCTCTGTTGACATAGTTTGTGCTTTCGGCTGGCAAAAACTCTTAAAATATATGTTCATGTTGTCTCAGTGTTGTCTCTAGGTATGTTAGCAACAATTTTTAAATTAACTTTATATGATAAAAAAAAGGCATTAAAATATGTTTTCAAACGACGTGGCAAGGCTATAAAACCACACTCACACGTTTCTGTCTCACATGAGAATTTTAATAAAATTTAGTCTATGTTTCCATTTCATTAAAATTTATGTTTCATACATTTATGTTTGTTTTTTTAATAATCTTTATTCTGTTAAGAAGTATACAGTAAAGCTGTGGTCAGTCTGAGTATTTTTGGATTGTGAGCTACAAATTAAAACATTAAATTGGGTTCAGACTTATTAAAAAATATGAAACAGAACTTTATTTTAGGGTCGATCAGAAACCTCAAAGCAGATGCTAACTACAACTTTATTTCGGTCTGAAACATTTGTGCCTTGTCTTTCACTGTGACAGAGCTTTATTTAAGATGACCAAGCAGTATCACCATTACTTCTGGGCTTTGACTGGTCCACTTTAGTCCAGTCCTTTGTTTTTAGGGTAATTGTCGTGCTGGTATATGAACTTCCATCATAATCTCAAGTCTTTTGTAGCCACAAATATATTTCCCCCCAGGATTGTAATGTATTTAGCCCCATGCATCTTTACAGCTCTTGTCAGCTTCTCTGTTCCTTTCGAAGAAAAGCATACTCACACCCTGAAACTGCCACCACCATATTTTACAGTGAGGTCCATATTTTTTATGGCAATATGCAGGACCAAAGAGTGTAGGTGTTTGATGTGTACTATGTTTTAGAAGGGCTTTTACATTTGGACCGTATAGGTCACTACCCAGGATGGGTGGTCCATCCATCCATCCATCCTCTGTCACTGCTCCTCTGTCACTGTGTGGCACGTTGAAGCCATCATCAAGGACAAACAGAGACTGCAGCGTGTTGTGTGCTCTGCTGACCTGCTCCCCTTCAGGCAGGAGTTTTGGTCCATTCACACAAGAACCTCTCACCATAAGAACAATTTCTTCCCTTTTGTTGTTGGACTCATGAACAATAAACCTAAGACTGTTCCCGACACCTGCTTTGTTTCCGTCACGTGACCCTGTGTATCGATCTGTTTATCCTATTTTATTTTTATTTTTAATTTATTGCACCTGCCCAGAGCACCATTTATACTAAAACCGAGCTACAATCCATTCAGCAGTCCCTTTCAATATTTGAAAGCCAGTCTTTGAGTACATGACTAATTATGAATAAGAAATTGAAAACTATGCTTCATTTTTCTTCTACTTCACAGTTTTCCGCTCCTTCGTGCTAAAATCCTAATAAAACATCACAATCACATCACAATAACTAGATGTGGTGGAACAAAATGTGACAAAGGCTTTGATCTCTTCGAAAGTGCTGTAAATAATTAAACTACCTCTGAATGTGACTTTCTGTGCTGTTAAACAGCCTCTTATTCAGTCATCTTTTTTTAGAGACCCTTTGTTCTGACAGAGTCACTATAATTGGCCTACAAGTGTGTCCACAATAATACAGAGTCCTCATAGTGATATTTATCTACAGCATCATTAGTTAAAAGGGTTACATTTTTAGTATTTTTTGACATGTTTCAGTGAAACCGAATGTCCGCAGGATAATAAGCACAGGTATTTTTGAAATTCATTTATTTCTTTTGGAAGTAAAAATGTTGTAGCACACCCTAAAACCTCAGTTTGGATGAACTAAAACCAGCCTCTTTTCTGTTTTTATTTTATTGTGTTTATCATTTGAATCTCTGTGACAGGATAACATCATCATCTGGCCCGGTAGGTATCTACCTTAAGAGAAATCAGTTGTTGTGAGTCATGCTCTGACAGCAGACACAGTTGAGTCACATCTTTGGGTCTTGTACAAGATGATACTCGCAAAGAAATTTTCTCAGGAGTTCTGTGCCAGGTTTCTTTTGGCTTGACACATGACTTTTTGTCAATCCAGTGAAGAGAGACTTTTTTCAGACACATCAAACTGATTAGAAGTAACTTGGTGAAAAGTGGCTGGTATGAGGCAATGGAAGCACAAATTTAAATAACATCCCGGAGAACTGTTGAGGGTGTGGTATAGGATAAACAGAAAGGTCATTTTCCGCTGTCATCTATACCTTCACCGCCTGAGGGTCTATTAGGCTGCTGGTAAAAATGTTCCACTGGGAATCATGACACTTTTACAAGAAGCTGTCATATTACTGATTACTTGTATTTCAATAGACATGATCTGATATGTCCAGGGGTTTTTATCGCAGAAGTAATCAGTCCCTGCAACTTAAAGTCAATGGTGCAAGTTATTCCACTTAAAAGATGAGAGAGGTCTGTAATTTTCATAAAAGGTACACTTCAGCTGCGAGAGAATGAAAACAAAAACAAAAAAACATTGTGTGATTTTTACAAAAAAAATTTCTGTAATAAGGAAAAAAAAAAGTATTTGATCAAAAAACAAAACTTTACCTCAACAATTAATGTTGGTTGGCAATTGCACACACTGTTTCTTGTATTTGACCCATTCTTTCGTACAAATTTTTCTTTAGAGCTGTGATATTTTGGGGCTGTTGCTGAAACACAGACTTTGACTCCCTGCATAGATTCTTTATTTGATTGAGGTCTGGGGACTGACTAGGCCACCCCGGCACATTGAAATGTTTTTCTTTCTTTTTTTTTACGTAGCCACTCCTTCATTGCCCAAGCGCTGTGTTTGAGATCATTGTCATGCTGGAAGATCCAGCCACATTTCATCTTCAGTGCTCTTGATGATGGAAGGAGGTTTTTGCCCAACATCTTCCGATACATGGGCCCATTCATCCTTTTTTTTTTAAGTAGATAAGTCGTCATGTCCTCTCTGCAGAAAAGCAGACCCAAAGCATAATGTTTCCACCACCATGTTTCACAGTGGGTGTGGTGTTCTTGGGGTGCAACTCAGTATTCTTCCCCCTTCAAACTCGAGAGGTGTTTATACTAAAAGAGCTCTATTTTGGTCTCATCTGACCACATGATGTTCTCCTAACCATCCACTTGATCATCCAGATGGTCTCTGGCAAACTTTAGACAGGCTTGAACCATTCCTGGCTTAAGCAGGGTGACCTTTCAAGCACTGCAGGATTTTGCTCTATATCAACATTGTGTGTTACTAATAGTGTTACAAATAGATGCACTACAGTGGCAACAATTAGAAAACCCTCAAAACAGGACTGGTTTTACATGTGGAGTTCATTTCAAGTTTCTCCCTCTCGATCTTTTTTGGCTGGTTTTGGCTTGAGTAATTATCTCTACTGGCAGTATGAGGGGATTCCTTAACCCCGCTGAAGTTGCACAAGTTGTCCCACTTCTCCAGGATGGCACATCCACACGTGCTGCAGCAAGAAGGTTTAATGTGTCTCCCAGCACAATCTCCAGAACATGGAGGAGATTTCAGGAGACTGGTGGTTATTCTCGGAGAGCTGGACAGGGCCGTAGAGGGTCCTCAACCCATCAGCAGGACCAATACCTGCTCCTTTGTGCAGGGCGGAACAGGCTGAGCACTGCTCGTGTCCAACAGAATGACCTCCAGAGGACCACTGGTGTAAATGTCTCTACCCAAACAATCAGGAACAGACTTCATGAAGATGGCCTGAGAGCACGATGTCCTGTAGTGGGCCCTGTGCTCACTGCCCAGCACCGTGGAGCTCGACTGGCATTTGCTCAAGAGCACCAGAATTGGCAAGTCCGCCACTGGCGCCCTGTACTTTTTACAGACGAGAGCAGGTTCACCCTGAGCTCCTGTGATAGACGTGAAAGAGTGTGGAGAAGACTGGGGGCGACTGCGGCTCAGTAGGTTGAGTAGTTGTCTTGCAATCGGAGGGTCGTAGGTTCGATTCAATTGTGTAAACAACCCTGCAGTCACATGTTGTTGTACCCCTGGACAAGGCACTTAACCCCAATTGCCTACCGATAATAGAAAAGCGCTATATCTATATAAATTCAGTCCATTTACCATTTACAAGGAGAACGTTATGCTGCCAGCAACGTCATTCAACATGACAGGTTTGGTGGTGGGTCAGTGATGGTCTGGGGAGGCATATCCATGGAGGGACGCACAGTCCTCTACTGCCTAGGAAATGGTGCTCTGACTGCCATAAGGTATCGAGATGAAATCCTTTAACCCATTGTCAGACCCTGGCTGGTGCGTTCCTGGTCCTGGTTTCCTCCTAATGCACTACAAGGCTCGGCCTCATGTGGCAAGAGTATGCAGAGGATGGAGGATGAAGGAATTTAAACAACTGAATGGCCTTCACGATCCCCTGACTAAAACCCAATAGAACATCTGTGGGACATTATGTTTCGGTCCATTAGAATCAGAATCAGAATCAGAATCAGAATCAGTTTATTGGCCAAGTATGTCACATACAAGGAAGTTGACTCCGGCAAACTTTTTTCTCCAGTACAGAACTTGAATAAGTGAAATAAAAAAAGAAAAAAAGAAAATAAGAACAAAAATAAGTAAAATACAAATAAATATCAGATCGTAAATAATAAAGATAATATATACACCAAGCCGGGGTTATTTTACAGTGAGTATGTACAGAAGTGCAGAGTTATAGTTTATTGTTATGTGAGTGCACTCACACACTGTGACTAGACAGAGTTCGTCAGAGCGACAGCCTGGGGGAAAAACTGTTTTTGTGTCGGGTGGTTTTGGCGTACAACGCTCTGTAACGCCGACCTGAGGGGAGGAGCCTAAACAGATTGTGGCCAGGGTGTGAGGGGTCAGAGGTGATTTTCCTGGCCCGCTTCCTGACCCTGGCCCGGAATAGGTCCTGAATGGAGGGAAGATCGGTTCCTATGATCCTCTCTGCAGTCCTGACTGTTCTCTGCAGTCTGTCCTTGTCTTGCCTGGTGACGGATCCGAACCAGACAGAGATGGATGAGGTCAGGACAGACTGGACTATTGCTGTGTAGAAGATGATCAGCAGCTCCTGGGGAAGGTTGAAATTCCTGAGCTGACGCAGAAAGTACAACCTTTGCTGGGCCTTTTTCCTTATTATGTTGATGTGTGAGGTCCACTTCAGGTCCCGTGTGATGGTGGATCCTAGGAACCTGAAAGACTCCACTGTGGGGACTGGCTTGTTGAGGATCATGAGAGGAGATGTTGATGGTGGTCTCTTCCTGAAGTCCACTGTCATCTCCACAGTTTTGAGCGGGTTTAGCTCCAGGTGGTTCTGACTGCACCAGAGAACCAGCTGTTCCACTTCCTTTCTGTACACAGACTCGTCGCCGTCGCGGATGAGTCCAATGACGGTGGTGTCATCTGCAAACTTCAGGAGTTTCACAGAAGGGTCCCTCGACGTGCAGTCAGTGGTGTAAAGGGAGAAGAGCGAATCAGTTTATTGGCCAAGTATGTCACATACAAGGAAGGCGCCGCCAGGTTGCTCTTCAGACTGTACAACAGCTCAGGGATGCCCTCACACAGATCTGGGAGGAAATGCCACATCGGAAAAGGTTAAGCTTGCTCTACTTTTGGCAAATCCTTGTTTAGTTTATAAATCTGTGGGCTTGTATGCTCGTGGGGGCCACACAAGATACTGGAAAGCATTTTAAGCTTTAGATTTTTTTAAATTTTCTTTTCATGGACTAGCCTGCCACATCTTAATTTCACTCTGATTTTAGGGTGTTTACACAATTGAGCCCTCTGTAGGCTGAAAACTTTCATTTCCATTAAAAGACTTGGCATCCTTTTGTTCCTAAGACATTGCCCTGTCTTTATTTGTATAGATATCCAACTTCATATTGACATCTGATGTATCTAATGTGTTTCTTTAAAGTGCTCCTTTAATTTTTGTGAGCAGTGTATATATATATATTTATATATAACTAATCTGGCTCAGAACCCGTCTATAGTGCTACTAGTCATTCATTGACCCATTAAGCAGACAAGTTATTATTTAGTTGCTCCAGTTGTTTGCATTGTTGCTTTTCTGTTGTGTAACTATGGCACATTTCCAGTACCCTCAAAACCTGCTTGGCCTGTTCTCAGTTCTCTCAAAACGCATTAATGCTAAGCTTAATCATAATGCTTAATAATAAAGACAGACTGGATTTTCTCGGCTGGAAGTTAATGGTTCACATTTTGTGAGCAGTAAAATGTTGTTTCCACAACATCTCCATTATGTTGTCGACCTCAAGTAGATCACGTTTGTCTGGGACAATGTGGGACATGTGGCCAACTGTGTGTATTGGTTGATCTCCCCAGGAATGTGTTGGTTATTATTGCCATCCATTCCTGCATTTATTCGGAAGTTTCCTCAAATATTTACATCAAATAAGTTGTCAATTTTCGCATCTTTTAAAGGCTGAGTAACTAAAATAGTAATTTGACTAAAATGTGTACGGACATTTAATCATACCTGAGAATATTCTCTTGAAGAAATGCAATGCAAATATGCTTCTTTAGCACACTTCAGCAGCAAGGTAATTCAAGGGGCTGTATATGATTTATATATTAAAATAACAAATAATAAACTCAGTGTGTCAGCATCTGGCATTTTTCTGAAGGTTTGTTCCAGATTAGAGGAGCATAAAAACTGAAAGCTGCTTCTCCATGTTTGGTTCTGACTTGTACCGGAGGAGCTGAGTGGTCTGAAAGGTTTATATGACTACTAATCTTTAATGTATTTAAACCTAACTTTTTAGAATTTACAGTGTTTTGAACGATTTCTACAATACTTATTTTGCTGTGAATGCACCCTTGTGTTTCAGAAACATCATGACAATTAAAAAAGTAGAAAAAAGAGGATAAAATTGAAAAAAATGTAAAAAAGAAAGAAATTGTGTAAAAAAAACTTTAATTAGCCTTTGAAAGAGAAGGACCCTAGCATCACAGGACCTCCACTGTGTTTAACCACATGCATGAAGTGCTGTTTTTTTCGTTGCTGCCAAAAAGCCCAATCCTGATCTAATCTCCTCATGATTACATTTGTGATAGGATAGAAAACATTTTCCTAGACTTTCATCTAAAACAGCCAGACTGAGGTTGTCACTAGGTGAATTTAACAGTAGTAATGGATATTTTGATGCCACTCTTGGTTGGAGTTCTCCACCTGTGAGATTTTTTATTGACTCTCTCAAACATCCTGCTCACAGTTCATCTTCAGCCTTGTTCGTTTTGATTGCAGTCGTTTCAGTTTTGCTCAGACAAACCACAGATGACATGCAAGTCTGGACAAGTACACATTTTTCTTGTTTCTATTTCCTGACTTTTGCAGAGCTTACTTCTGGGAAAGAAAAGGGCTTGCTCTCTTTTTTCCCTCCTCATCTTATAAAATGACTGAGACAAATGGGCTTCTGTGTCCCATCCTACTTAAAGCCCAAGAAATAAGAAAGTCAGAGAATAAAAAATACTTTTTTATATGTTTCCCATGTGATATTATGTAACTGCAATTAATAATAGATTTATTTCAAAGCTTCTTGTGAAATTTTACGAGATAAATCAACAAACCCAATCTGTGTAGTCATTTGACAGCAACGCCCTTTTGCTACAGGTTTATCTTCAAAATGTTGCACAAAGTTGGTATTTTATATTGATATGGTGGAAGGAGTTATTTGATTAGATAAGAAAATAAACACACCGATGCATGCAGTTTACTTTTAGGTTTTCTTTAAGCAAAACAACCTGCATGGTTTCAGGAGAACACAACTGTAAACTTAAATGCAAAAACCTTTAAAGATGTTTAATAAAAGCTTACAAAATGCTTCTTTGAAAGAAGAAAGGCGACTTCCTCATAGCTTCACCATATGCTCAAATAAAGTATTTCACATGCAATACAAGGCAACTGTGAGTATTTCAAGTGGTAACTAATGTTAGCTAACATCATATATGTGACTTCTGATTTGTAGTCTTTAATTAGGAATTTTTACAAACACATCATTAGTTATCATTTAAACCGTGGTACAACCACAGTCTATGGGTACAACACAAGTTATCAGTGATTCAGGATGCAAGGCAAAGCAAATAAAATTACTTTTATCTCAGGCCATGCACCCATGTAGCCAGGTTTAAAAAAAGGAATATCGTCATCGCCTTGTTTAAAATATAATTAAAAAAACTCTGTCCACACCTGACGGCCTAAGTGCATTGTTAAGAACTTTCTTGGATATCCCAAACCTGCAGGGAACAGTAGTTCCGCCAAATCTTATCCACTCAGAGTAACTTTTTACTTTCTAACTTCTACGTACAGCAGTGACTGAGCTTATGAAAAAACAAGCGAGCAAAAAGCGGTTGGACAGTTCTTAATGCCAACACAGTTCTGAGGGCATAAATGCTGTTTCTGAGTCTAACACAAGTGATGTTGAAGAATTTTTGTCATGGACAGGGATGCTGTAAACATAAAACTGTGGTTATTGCTGTCTAATTTCAAATGGTTAGAACTGCAATACTTCACTTAGGCGGGAGCTTTTAGAAAGAATCATTGTTGTTGCCCTAAATCTGCATTTCTGTGTGGATGATAGGAAAAAACATTTGTTTTGTGAGATACCGTGCTACATTTGGACAAAGCAGTAGGCTCCTGCCTTCGCTCCTCGTCCCTCCCCTTCTGGAAGGAGCAGAAAACCACTTCTCATAGCGGGTAAGCAAAATTAATAGAGAGAGCATCATGACCAAGCATCGACCAACTTTTTACTTTTTACAATTGAGTTTTTCAAGGTAAAGATGTTTTTTCTTCTTCTTCTATTATGAACCAAAACACTAAACTGACAGGCATTCTCCTTGATTGCTACTCCCTCTTGTGGATGTCCAAATCTATTGGTTAAAGTCGGCTCTCATAAATGGGAGGGGCCTTGGGGTAATATGAATAAAGAAAGATTCCCCTGCCTTATATCATATAGGGCTAGATAGCCAAATTTGAGCACTTTTTAAGTTCCTTACTACGTACCCCAGCTTTAACTGCATTCACTTTGGTCTCATGTTTTGCTGCAATCTAAACCTGCATTGTCCAACCCTGGTCCCAAATCAACATCTTTTTGCTGAATGGCAGTCATCTGAACCAGGTGTCTGCAGGGACAGACCTAAAAACTGTAGGGCAGTGTGCCTTGAGGACCAGTGTTGGAAAGCACTGATCCAAACCAAAGAATTAGCTCTGCTTTTCCAAAGTGTGGCAGCAACAAATCGCTCTTTTAACAATCCAGAAGCAGCTTCTAGGACCTGTGTCAGGTGTGACACAGGTCTGATAAGATTGCTAGTTATTGGTTTGATAAATTCCCATTATCCAGAGAAATATTTAACACGACAAGCAGGATTTGTTAAAATATAACGATAAATGTAATATTAATGCAATCAAGATTAATTGTCTTTAGATCATTAATTGGTGTGTAACATTTACTTATTTATTTATTTGATAGGGACAATGCACACTGATGAACATTCATTGAATTCAATAAACGGAAGTAAGCCAGATTTTAGCAGAAATGCTAATTTACATCTGCAGTCCCAAGGCAGATCAATCCAATGGATTTGAAACAAAGCAGAACAACATTCACAATAACAAATCAGACATACACAAGACATGTCATGCAATGGAAACACCTCAAACGTGAAGGGTTACATGATTGGTTAGCTTTTAGCCAATTTTTAAGTTGGCTTTTAATGCATATAAATTAGAGCATTCCCTTATAGAAATTGAGAGGCTGTTCCAGAACTTACCGGCGTCTACTGAGGGAGCATTTTGTCCAAAAGCTGTCTTTCTGTATGGGATTTCACAGACCCCCCCTAGAAAAAGCCCTAGTTCAGAGGCCGCTATGATGCCGTTTTGTAACATAAACTAAAAGAGGTGGCGGAGCAAGTCCATGTAACACCTTAAAAGTATGACAGGAAAATGTTAAATTCTAAAAATCCTCAAATCTTAATTTATGCTCAGATAAAATATCACATATATGAAAGGACTTTTGTTTTTTAGACAAGACCTTCAATTAGTTTTTATAGAGAGATTATATGGTTTTGCATGCCAGCAATGAACACATCATACAATATTTCAGGTTAATTGAATGTAGGAATAATTTTGCGGCATCAAATGTTAGAAAAGGTCGTATTTGCTTAAAATTACGCAAGTTAAATTTCACCGTATTGGATACCTTTTTGATAGGGCTTGTTTCCAGAACAAACACCTGAGGATATTGGAGGGAATACTGTAGATGCTGGAGGGTTGTATAGTCAGTAATTACTGTGAGTGAAGTTCAGCAGGCACAGAAGATCTCTTAGCTGATCCTTGATACGGGTCTGGACAAGGTGTACTGCTCTTTCGATGCAGTTTTAATGGATTTGTGGCTAACAGGTCTCAGAGCGGTGCAATGTTACAAACAACTAGTAAGTTTCTGCTTCAATGAAAAACTTCACAAAATGAAGAATTGGAACATTGTATGTTAATTTTTTTTACTGAACCCAGGGCAATTGGGTATACTATTATGACAGAGGTATTGGCAGCACATGGCTGAGATCTAAATGTTGTGGATTTGAGGTAAAAATGCAGCTATTTTGGCTATTAACAATTAAAGGACTGCTTAAGGGAGTCAATAAGAAAAACACTGGCCTTCTATGAGCCCTGATCTCAATCCTATTGAGCATCTTTGGAAGGAGCTGAAACGTGCTGTCTGGAAAAGGCGCCCTTCAAACCGGAAACAACTAGAACAGTTTGCTCATGAGGAGTGGGCCAAAATACCTGCTGAGAGGTGCAGAAGTCTCATTGACAGTTACAGGAATCATTTGATTGCAGTGATTGCCTCAAAAGGTTGTGCAACCAAATATTAAGTTGTGGGTACCATCATTTTTGTCCAGGCCTGTTTCATGCATTTATTTTTTAAATAATTCCGTTGAAGCATGGATGAAAAGCAATGTCTGACTTTCATTGGTCAACATTTATATAATTTTTATTTATTATTACTTTTGTCAGATTAAAGTTATTTCTCTGACCATTATGAGTTTTTCTTTTATTTAATGAAGGGTACCAACAATTTTGTCCACGTCTGTATATATATATATACAGTTGTGTGCGAAAGTCAGGGCACCCCTTTAAAAACAGCATATTTTATATATTTAAAAATGTATATTCATATTTACTGTCTCTCTGGTATATGGGAAAAAAAGACAATATTGTCAGGAAACATTAATGCATAGTTACATTTTATTTTATAAATTGAACAAAATTACAAAAATTAAAAACATAATTTTGGCATGTGCAAAAGTCGGGGCACCCTACAGCATCAGTACCTTCAGTACTTAGTAACACCCCCTCTGGCAGATATCACAGCTTGTAAACGTTTTTCATAGCCAACAACAAGTTTCTGGATTCTATTATTTGGGATTTTTCCCCATTCTTCCTTGCAAAAGGCTTCCAGTTCTGCAATATTCTTAGGACGTCTTGCATGCACAGCTCTTTTAAGTCTACCCACAGATTTTCAATGATGTTTAAGTCGGGAGACTGTGAAGGCCATTCCAAAACCTTCAGCTTGCGTTTCTTAAGGTAAATCTTGGTGGATTTGGAGGTATGTTTAGGATCATTACCCTGTTGTAGAAGCCATCCTCTTTTCAGCTTTAGCTTTTTTACAGATGCTGTGATATTTGCCTCCAGAATTTGCTGGCATTTAATTGAATCCATTCTTCCCTCCACCCGAGCAAGGTTTCCTGTCCCACTGGCTGCAACACAACCCCAAAGCATGATGGATCCACCCCCATATTTAACAGTTGGCAAGGTGTTCTTTTCATGAAATGCTGCTACTTTTTTTCTCCAAACATACCTTTGCTTATTGTGGCCAAAGAGTTCTATTTTAACTTCATCAGTCCACAGCACTTGTTTCCAAAAGTCATCAGGCTTCTGTAGATGTTCTGTTGCATATTTTTGACGTTGTATTTTATGATGAGGTCGTAGATAAGGTTTTTTTCTGCAGACTCTTCCATGAAGGTCTTGTTTGTGCAAGTATCGGCGCACAGTGGAAGGGTGCACCACCACTCCTGAGTCTGCTAAATCTTCCTGGAGGTCTTTTGAAGTCAAATGTGGGTTTTGGTTTACCTTTCTGACCAGACTATGAGCTGTTCTCTCCGAGAGTGTCCTTGGTCTTCCAGATCTCTTCTTGACCTTCACAGTTCCCCTCACCTGCCATCTCTTAATTATGCCTCGCACTGTGGAAACTGCAAGCTGAAAACGCTTTGCTATCTTCTTGTAGCCCTCCCCGGCATTGTGGGCATCAATTACTTTCATTTTTTCTGTCTTACACAGCTTCTTAGAGGAACCCATGGTTGCTGAGTGTTTGTACAAGGTTTGTGGAGTCGCCGTATTTAAGAAACCCTCAAATTGGCACCAGCTGGCACTCCCTAATGACAATTGTTGACACATGCTTCAGGACCAATGAGCTGGTAGAGGTCTGAGCTTGTAAAAAGAATCTGAAACTTTGAAACTCTCAGGGTGCCCCGACTTTTGCACATGCCAAAATTATGTTTTTAATTTTTGTAATTTTGTTCAATTTATAAAATAAAATGTAACTATGCATTAATGTTTCCTGACAATATTGTCTTTTTTTCCCATATACCAGAGAGACAGTAAATATGAATATACATTTTTAAATATATAAAATATGCTGTTTTTAAAGGGGTGCCCTGACTTTCGCACACAACTGTATAATAATTTATGAAAACATATTAATATTTTCGGGGCACCACCTGGGTTTCCAAGAACTATTTTATAATCCAAAATTTATATCATTCTCATAGTCTGAAGGAATTAATTCTTTACCGTATATTTGACATACACCTTGCCATATGTATGTGTGGAACAAGAATGACAACAGTTACTTTCCAAAATACAAGATTTATTTAGCAAAGGAAAAATAAGAAAAACATTTTAATCACCAAGCTAGGAAAAGAACACACTACTGATTAAAATAAATGAATAGTTAAAATAAAAGAACACAAAAAAGATGAAAATGTAATAAGATGAGAAACCATGGATTCTGGTGTCACAGTTCTAGATGAATTTGGATGTTTTAAGAACCAAAGACTTGATCTGCAGATGCTTGAAAGAAAGCTGAATTAGTTTCACTTATTTTAATTAGTTTACCTAATTCAGGACCAGTGGTTTACCTTTAAACCAAAAAGCAATGTAAAAAAACACAAACCATTCTTTGGATTAAGAAATGTTATGTTTAAAAATGATCTGGATGAGAGTAATTTTTTCAGGACCGTAAACAACTAATTAAGCAAACACACAAAAAGGGTCTCAAACATAGCTAATAAGATAAGTTTCTGTTCTTAATCTTCTCTGAACCGATCTTTATTTGAACACCTCTGATCATCTATTCACTGAGTGCCCGCCTGGGCCAACACGTGACTAATCTTATTTTAGCTCCCTGTAACACATGTGGGCATTTGGAGCTGCTCAAAATACATTTATTAAAAATTTAACAAAAGTGGGAAAACTTCTGTCTGATTGAGTAGCTCAAATTATACAACTCTTTGTCGGGAAAAGTCTCTTAAAAATACTGATTAAAGTTTTAGGCCGAGAGGCCTGTATTATTCTAGCCCCACAACCCGATGGCTGCGTGTGACCCAACGATACAATCAATCACCAAAAGCTAAATGGTGCTGATTATTAAATGATGCTGCTGCTTCACATAAGGTCATATGCTTCTCAGTTTTTCCTCGGCGGTCATCTGCAAGAAAAAAAAAGTTGTTTTGACTTGACCAGTGGTTTGACAAGGACGTTTTGAAGTGACCAAGAGAAAATCAGTTAATGTAGTTTTAAGATAAAATCAGAGGCTACACGCAAGTATTCCTGGATCACATCTCATTGGCCAAACAGTACAGAACGAGTTTGCCTTTTAAAGCTGCTGTTGACTTGTTTAGATTAGTTTATGTTAAATAATAAACTGGGAAAGAGATCTGGTAATGTGTCATCTTCGATTATACTGAAATCTCTTCCAGAAAGATTGAAGTGTAGAGGAATCGAAACTTCTCCTGTAACAAAAACATTAAAAGTTTTTTAGATCAGCGTTGACATACATCAAAGAGGACACACGGTGGCTTTATGTTCCTGGAACACTCATTGTGTACGAGTTGATACATAACCAGAGGAATATGGGTGTTCCTCTTCCCAGAGGTTTAAGATGTCAGGGCCGAGCATGATGTGGCATAGAGGAGCATTGTCTCAGGTGGGGTGGAGGAATCAAAAAATAAAAAGCAGAAGAAGCTCCTCAAGGACAAAGCTCTACAGGCGAGGATAAGGAGAGACAGAAATCAAGGGACATTTTTAGCACTTTCTGTCATGGCAGACTCACACAGGACCATCAGAAAGGGAAATATGAGGTGAGTTAACATCTGTTTTGAGGTATTGATTTGAAGTCACAATTATTAATTCCGCTTGATATGTACCTCAAAAGACAAACATTAACTTGTTTTACCAATCTGTTTCTGTATGATGTTTTGAGGAAAGATAAATAGTTTAATTCTTTCATGTGTAACTAAATGTTTGTCATAAATAATTGCTTTACTGTAATACTACATCAAATCTCATGGTTTGCAGTGAGAGCCTGACCAATTATATATGTATAACAGCTGACATAATATATTTAGAAGAAAAAAATATTTTAGAAGATAAGCTGGACAAAAGAGAAATGACTGCAGCTGATAAGGGCGTAAAAAAGGTAGATAATATGAAGAAGGAAGAAAAAATACATAGATTATAAAACTTGGAAACTGTCTGAATCCAGACTCTCCGACTTATTGGCAATGATACACTGGAATTCAATCAAATGGTTCACTTTGAAGTCCACACGGCAATGGGTAGTAAAAAGAGGGATTTATTTGCAGCAAATAGCTCTAATAACTCCCAGGTTAACACCAACATGTTTGTGATTTTCTGAATTCAGTTCACTTTGAGTCCCACAGGTTTTTACAACAAGAGTTTCATTCAAAGTAAATAAAAAAGTCTATTTTAAAAACAAGAACATATGTTCCTCTGTATTCTGACATACAAATGATTTTTTTTAAAATTATGTTTTAACATTTTTAATGGTTTTCTAATGAGTAGAGTTTGGCCAAATAACCAGCCAAATAACCAAGTCTCCAGTTACCAAAGTTGCTATTTCAGTGAAAGAAGTATAAATGTAAATAGACAGTAACCAGCTTTTTTCTGGTAATATTATTATTGTTCTCTTTTCATTGGCCTAAAAAAAATTAAAAATTAAGTGTAAAATACTACAAATTAAACATATCCCTCAGTATTGTTCAACAGCATACAAATCTCCCCCTTTTTAAGAATAATTGTTCAGTTAAACTTTCTTAGCACATTGCAGTGACATCTTTCAATTCTTTTCCTGCTGATACAGTAATGGGAGTTAATTATTAGCATATTTTCTAACCTATATTTTATTGTTTTTACCATCAAACAGACATTGTCAAGCTCAACTTTTCAACTCTGTTGCACAACATGCTCAAAAGATCTTTATTATTGTTTTTGAAAAATAATATGATTGTCTTGATATATGCACGCATATATTGGTTTCTAAATGCTGCTACAGACAATAGCTAATGTGGACTTAATTGCTACTTTTATCTAAAATCTTCAACCCTTTACCATTCATTCCCATAACAAATAATAAACAACTAAAATTACAAATAAATAAATAAAATAAAACAAAACAAAAAAACAAAAAATCTTATAAGATTTTGAGATTTTACAGCTAGGGTGAATAAAGATTATTTATCAGCGGTATAAACTCCTTCATCAGATGCAATGTTCTCAAATAATTTCATGTGTGTGGATTTTTGAGTAATCATAGTACCCAAAGTGCACCAAATTATACATATAACGTTAAAAAAAAAAGTTGTGACAATGCAAGGTCAAACAAATTACAGAAAAAAATCTAACAAAATATTATACTGCTGCTTAAATTGCCTTGACTGTATTGATGCCATAAGCGTAAATTGCATTTGTAACATTACTGTCCTAGTTGCAGTCCCTCAGGGACAGTAGTTGTTCCTGCTTGTATGTAACTGGATTCTATCCTGCCGTCCATCCAGAACCTCCTTCAAAGGTAGACAATAGCCCCACATACCCTTAGGGGGGTATTAACATTTAGTCTGTAACCTAATAAGAACAAACAGAAGACTATTTTTGCTACTGCTAAGATTTTTGTTAATCACTTTTGAGTTAAGTCCTGTAAAAGTACTTTGAAGAGTGGCAAAGCTTTCTTGCACAGCTTGAAATATTAACATCAGTTTAACTTTGATGATTTCAATAACTGCTTATAAGTGTGGAATTAATCCAACAGAAACTCAATCTGTATTTGTTTATTTACTTATGATAAAATTTGAGACTGGAACTCATATGACCAAACACTTAGAAACAGATGCCCCATTTGGGCCTGATGAGCTGATAACAGGAAATAAGTGTTAGGTGTATGACTCTTTTTTTTTTTTGTCTTCCATTTAGGTTTTGTATCTTGTGGCCGTTAACTCTGTTTGCCTTGCTGGTGTCTTATTGTACAGGTATCTTCTTCAAAAACTCTACTCTAATCTAATAGTAGATTTGATTGAAAATGTAAACATAATTTTTAAACATTATGTTTAACACTTTTATATTTCTTCTTTTTTAGCTGTTGTTGACCACAGCGAATGCAAGGCAGCAGGCATTGAGTGCCATGCTCAGGCTGACTGCATGAGAATTAGAAACAACTTTACCTGTGTGTGCCGCGTTGGCTACCAGGGTGACGGTCTGCAGTGCAGTGACATTGATGAGTGTCTGAGTGGCCAGCACAGTTGTCATTCAAAGGCCCGTTGTACCAACTCCCAAGGCAGCTATGCCTGCATCTGTCTCGATGGATACGTTGGTGATGGTAAAACCTGCCAGGACATCAATGAGTGTCAAACAAACAATGGGGGCTGCCACCCTTCTGCACTCTGTACTAATCTGGATGGTGGGCGAAGATGTCAATGTACTACAGGTTTCACCGGCAATGGTTTTGAATGCACGGACATTAATGAGTGCAGAAACACAGGGGTCTGCCACTGGAACGCCACTTGCACTAATAACCCTGGTTCCTTTGTGTGCAATTGCAATGCTGGCTATAAGGGAAATGGAATCTACTTGTGCATGGACATAGATGAATGTTCAGAGAGTCGTGTGTGTTCTTCCTTTTTAGGTTTCAGTGGCTGCATAAATACACCTGGGTCCTACCGTTGCACATGCAACAGTGGCTTTAGAAGCTCTGGACAGAACTGTGTTGACATCGATGAGTGTGAAAACAACATCTGCAGTTCTTTTGCAGATTGTAGAAATTCAATTGGGTCATACCAGTGTACCTGCAAAAGTGGATTTGTAGGAAACGGGATGACATGTGCTGATATAAATGAATGCAGGTCAGGCAATGAATGCGACTCCAATGCACTTTGCATCAACAGGCTGGGCAGTTAC
Source organism: Apricaphanius iberus (assembly GCA_028564705.1). Classification (NCBI taxonomy): domain Eukaryota; kingdom Metazoa; phylum Chordata; class Actinopteri; order Cyprinodontiformes; family Aphaniidae; genus Apricaphanius; species Apricaphanius iberus. Next base: position 622,134 of record JAPXFQ010000014.1, on the reverse strand, counting down.
GAGTGTGCATGTCTGAACGGTTTTGAAGGAGATGGTCGAAGCTGTGAAGATGTTAATGAGTGTTCAAAGCCAAACATTTGCCCATCTTTCACAACCTGTGTGAACAACCCTGGGTCGTACAGATGCGACTGTGGCAGTGGCTTCATATTCAATGAGTCCAAGTGCAATGACATTGATGAATGCAAAGTAGGGCGCTGCAGCCCCTTTGCAAACTGCACTAATTCACCTGGCTCTTTTTCTTGTCAGTGCTTTTCAGGTTTTAGGGGAGATGGTTTTACCTGTGAGGATATAAATGAATGTGCTCTGGATTTAAAGTGCCACTCTATGGCCCTCTGCTCTAACGTTCCTGGTTCTTACAACTGCACATGTATGGCTGGTTATGCCGGGGATGGGTTTCTTCAATGCAATGACATCAATGAGTGCCTGATGAATAATGGAGGTTGTAAAAACAAAGCAACATGTGTCAACAACCAAGGTTCTTTTTCTTGCCAGTGCCAGTCAGGTTATAACTTGATTAATAAAACAATTTGCCAAGATATCAATGAGTGCAATGAAAAGAGCAATCCGTGTGGAGTGAACGAAGAGTGCAAAAACACTGATGGGTCCTATGAGTGCCCTTGCCAGGCTGGGTACTACCGTCCTGCCAGAAACATGGCCTGCATCGATTGGGACGAGTGTAAAGACAAGCCATGCCATATTAATGCAACATGTCTCAATGCCATCGGCTCATATACCTGCACCTGCAAGAGTGGCTTCACAGGGAATGGCTCCCATTGTTTGGACAAAGATGAGTGTGCTGAGGAGCGTACATGCCACCCAAGGGCAACATGCACTAACGTTATTGGGGAATACTTTTGCTCTTGTCATCAAGGATTCATAGGCGATGGATTTTCCTGTCAGGATGTGAATGAGTGTTCCCTTTCCAACACCACATGCCCCGCTTTCTCAAAATGTGTCAACTCTCCTGGTTCTTATGTCTGCTCATGTTTGAATAGTTCAGTGGCCTCTAATGACACCTGTGTACCACCACCTTCACTGTGTGATCCTCCCTGCCATAGTAAAGGTCTATGCCACTTTTCACCTTCTGGATATCAGTGTGTTTGTGACATTGGCTTTGTTGGCAGTGGAGTGAGCTGTGCTGATATCGATGAATGCCAGGTGGACAATGTTTGTCCTGACAATACAACTGTGTGTATGAATACTCCTGGATCATTTTCTTGTGTTTGCAAACAAGGCTACACTCTCGACAGGCAGCAGTGTGTTGGTAATACATTTTTTTATATATTTTTCATTTGTCATTAAAAACATTGAAACTTAATGTTAAAATTCAACCTAAATGTTTAATTATGTTAAAGGACACAATCTATACAGAGTTATGGGAAAGTATGTCCTCTCTTTTTATGTCACACAAAGATTACCTAAGCAGATAAAAATTCAGTTTTCAAATGATTATTTCATTTAATCATTAAAAGAAAACCTTTCCAAACCAAGCTGACCCTGAATATTAGCAATAACCCGGTCACGTACAGCCAGGTAAACACAGGCAGAAACCTAAATATGCTCATATTCTGGTTAAAAAAACCTAAATATTAACCCTGGGGTACACCTTTTCTAACCCAGATATTTGGTCATGTAAACATCTATCACCAAATCATTTATTTATGTTCTGTGCGTGTTCTATTCGAAAGGAATCTTGGTATTTTCAGTAGTGGAACTTCTTTTATGCACTGTCTGGCATAAAAATTCCATCTATACAGAAGTAACTCTGTCTGCTCTCCCTCTCTCTCCCTCTCTCTGCTCCCTCATGTAAACAGGTTATCTCAATTTGTTTCGGAAACCCAAATAGTGACCTTAACCTGACCATAACCTGAACACTGGCTGCATGCATTGCACATTTAATTTTTGGTGCAATTTACCAGCCACATCAAGACACGATTACTGCCAGACCTACAGAATAAAGAAAATTGATTTGAGGAATTCTCATACTGCCCCAAAGGTCTACATCAACTCCATATAACCATCTGAATGGCAAAGAAAAAAACAAGATGAAAGATTTACAGTTGCATTGGATAATTCAGTATAAATAATGTTGAAATCTATGAATTTGTTTTTAGAAAACTTAAAAAAAAATCTAAAAAGAAGAGAGGCCTTAATTTCTCCACAGTAATGTAAAAGTCTCATGACTGTAAATGCTTGATGGCAATTGTTGCCACCAAGAGACACACAATTAGTTATTCTGTTGCAGTTATGTATTGGGTCAGCCTGGTTTGGATAGTTTTTTCACTTAATAAATGAAATCTGAATAAATAATTTGTTTATTTTGTATTTACTCAAGTTATCTTCTGATACAAATGGACTCTTGAGGATCTGGAACATTCATGTCTGGCTATAAAAAAAGAAATCTGCAGGGAGAAAATACTTTTTGAAAACACTTTACTGCTCAGGCATAACATGAATAGTGACAGGATAAACACTGATTGTCTTAATCAAAACACCAGAATGGGATTTATTAGACAGAAAGAATACATGTTCTTCCTAACATTGATGTGGTTTAACAAAAGTTAAATTGTGATGCAGAGACTTGTCAGATGATCTCCAAAAATGCAGTCAACGTATCATAAGCTAATTCAATAATTTGATCTCCCCACTTGAACTTGATCTTTGCTTTTAGCTTATAAAAGTCTGATACACGTGTGCCTTCATTAGGTAGCAAAACTATTTGCCTTTCACTGCTTTGCTCTTCTCACACTATTTGTTCCTGACCTTTCCAGATGTGAATGAATGTGATACGGGGCAGCAGGAGTGCAGTGAATTTGCCAAGTGCAACAACACAGTGGGCAGCTATTCCTGCTTTTGTCTAAGCGGTTACACTGGAGATGGAAAGAGCTGCTCTGGTACGTATCAGTTCCTTACCATGTATTAGCTGATGTTATTGCTTCTGTAAGATGTGTCTCTTGTGAGGTTTCTTTTAGCACATTTTGGGGCTGTTACCCTGACACTGTCCCATTTTGGATAAATTATAGACATTGATGAATGCCAAGACCAAAACGGAGGATGCCACCCATTTGCCAACTGCACTAACATGCCCGGATCTTTCTCCTGTGCCTGCCCGCTGGGCATGGAGGGGAATGGCTTTTCCTGCCAGGATGTGGATGAATGTGACCAGAACTCCACCCTGCCAAACAACTGCAGCTCGCAGGCTTGGTGCCTCAACACCAATGGTTCCTACATCTGCCAGTGCAATGATGGATACCAAGGGGATGGCTTTGTTTGTAATGATGTTGATGAATGCGAGTTGGCCACAGCATGCAACAAGAATATGACGTGCACCAACGTTCCTGGCTCCTACACCTGCTCTTGTATATTGGGAAATGTGTATGATGAGGGAACTTGTATAAGTGAAGATACCTGCCTAAATGCTACTAATGACTGCCACCCACTAGCCAAGTGTAACATATACCAGGGTTCTTTCTACTGTCAGTGCACTGAGGGATATGAAGGAAGTGGCACTGACTGCTGGGACGTCAATGAATGCAACCAATTAGAAGATCAAGTCTGCCCTCCCTTCTCATACTGTCAAAACACATATGGTTCTTACATCTGTGAGTGTTTTGAAGGTTTTCAAGACAATAGGACACACTGTCAGGACATAGATGAATGTGAGACGGGCAATTTCACCTGCCCTAACAACAGTACCTGTAATAACACAGAGGGGGGCTACGAATGCACCTGTGACCAAGGATTCTCAGGCAATGATTCTCTTTGTTCTGACATTGATGAGTGCTCCCTTGGCCTGATCCAGTGTCCTAATTTTTCCAACTGCCTTAACACGATTGGATCTTGGATCTGTGAATGTTGGGAAGGTTATCAACTCAACAGGACACACTGTCAGGACATAAATGAATGTGAAATAGGAAAATTCAGTTGCCCTGACAACAGTACCTGTAATAACGCAGACGGGGGCTACAACTGCACCTGTGACCCAGGATTCTCAAGCAATGATTCCCTTTGTTTGGACATTGATGAGTGCTCTCTTGGCTTGATCCAGTGTTCTATTTTTTCCAACTGTGTTAACACAATTGGATCTGGCATCTGTGATTGTTGGGAGGGCTACCAAGGCAACGGCACAGAGTGTGAGGATATTGACGAATGCCTGGACAACTCCACCTGCCCTGATCACAGCACATGTGTGAACACCATGGGAACCTACCACTGTCTTTGTGAGACAGGGTTTTCCAACAGTAGTGACCTATGTGTAGACCTTGATGAATGCAGTGAAAACAATGGAGTGGAACTTTGCTCAAATGGGACATGTATGAATGTTCTGGGTTCTTATTACTGTGATTGCTTTAAGGGATTTTTAAGCAATGGTACAGAGTGCGTGGATGTGGATGAATGCTCAGAGCTTCTCAACTCCTCAGTGTGCCAACCTTTCTCCACATGTGTTAACACTCCAGGTTCATACCTCTGTCGCTGTAACAAAGGCTTTATTTTGAATGGTACTGCCTGTCTGGATGTGGATGAATGTCTGGACCCCGATCTTACTCCATGTCCAGCAAACTCTTTATGCAACAATACAGAAGGGTCTTTCCTCTGTCACTGCTCCCCTGGATACAAACCTACTGCCTCTGGCTGTGAGGATATCAATGAATGCAAAAACAACAACACCTGTCGTTCTGATCAGGTGTGCAAAAACCTGCCGGGAACATACAATTGCTCTTGCCCACTGGGTTATAATGAGGAAAGTGAGGCATGTGTTGACAACAATGAATGTGAGAATTCACCATGTCATCCATTGGCACTCTGTTGGAATACACCTGGCTCTTTCTCTTGCCACTGTCACAGAGGCTTCACTGGGAATGGCTCCTGGTGCAAAGATGTGGATGAGTGTAATGCCTTGACCAATCCGTGCCATTCTGTCTCTCGGTGTCATAACACTGCAGGGTCATTTGTTTGTGTGTGTCAGCCAGGCTTTTTTAAAATTGGGCCCCTATGTGTGGACATTAATGAATGCTTGCAAGAAAAGGGGCAGTGTCACTCTGCTGCTACCTGTATCAACCAAGTAGGAGGATTCAGATGCTCATGCAACCACGGCTGGGTGGCTACAAAGGACAATGGCCTTGGAAAAGAAGGATGTTTAGACTTGAATGAGTGTGTCACTCCCAGCCCATGTCCTCAGCAATCATCCTGTACGAACCTACCAGGAACCTACACCTGTTCCTGTCCAGAAAACAACCCTGTTTGCAATACCTTTCCTATGATGGGTAGCTATTCATTTGTTACTCACCACATCTTAATAACCAGCCCCTTATGCTGTCCAGTTATCAAAAGTGTTTTAAGTAAAGCTTTAAAAAGAGTGGTAACCCCCCCCCCCCTCTTTTGACAAAAAACAACAACAAAAACAAAATTTTAGTCTTTCTGATAAGTAGCTGTTGTCATATCTACCAAACCTTTCAGGTTTTGTGAACAGTTACCATCTTGTGACGCCAACAAGGCTACTTTATTTCTGTAGTACACTGCATTATGTAGCTACTGCTATGCGTTAGAAGACCAGGGACTGAAAAAAATCGTTCAGTGTTTGCATGCATTTGGTCAAGTCTCCAACACTCAAGTTACGCTCTATGTCATTCAGTTTAGGTTTGAAAACCTTTCAAATAGAGTAGTAGCAGTTATTCCTGATTTTCAAAAAGTATGTTTAACTACTTAACATTTAGGATAGTTTCAGTAAGGTGTAGGACAAAACAGAATAAAGTCTGCCACATGGTGTGTCAAATTCCTATTCCCATAGCTTGACTGTTCCATCAAGTGGATTGCTAACCTTGATATGCTAAATACAAGCCTTCAAGTAAAACTTTACAGTTTTTAAGATCACCTTTGTTGAAATATTATGACCAGTTAGTGTTTTGCCCCAAGTGAACTACTCTAACATATATAGCAAATAGAGAATGCTGTGTGTAGCTATAACAAGTTTTGAATTTTGTTTATTCAATTCAATTTCAATTAAATTCAGTTTCTTTATATAGCGCCATTTCACAACAGATGTCATCTCAAGGCACTTTACAAAAAGAGTTATTACAATACAATGTTTAGTGTAGAAATTACAGAACCACAGAAGATTGCGTCGTGGAATTCTCAGCAATCCCTCATACTGAGCAAGCATGCAGCGACAGTGGGAAGGAAAAACTCCCTGTGGTAGTTTGTTTATTGAGAAACAAACTACCACAGGTGGTAACAAATAAAGAAATGCTATTATCATCCCATCATATGGACACAATAACCATGTTAGATACAAACCTGGTCAGCGAACTCAAACTTTTGCCAGCTAGAATTACAACTTCAGGGCGGTGTTCTTGTTTTATTTCTGACTTCGTATTGTAAAGAATGTTCACTATTACTTTTCCAGCTAATACCGAGCCAGGGCTAGGTCAACAAAAAAAAACAAACATTTGCATTGAAAAAAAAAAACACAACTCAGTAATGTCACAATGGTTGATATAAATATAATCTCATAAACCCTGAAACAGCCATAAGAGTTGCATAAAACTTTTTTTTATGTTAAGCTCACAGTTCTTTCTTTTATAAAGAAGATGGTGTTAATTTACGCCTTGGGCAGTTTGTTCTGCAATTTTTATACCCTTACCTTGAAGGAAATATTTAATATCCAACAAAATCCATATATATCTCTTGATAGCTTAGTATTTTACTAAATTGAGGGGATACGTTAAGTTTTATTACTTCTTATTTTCACAAATATTTCCGATCCCCATTTTGGCAAATTGAATTGTACAAAACAAAATAAAAGAATACAAGTAAAATAAATACGAAGGGTATCCAGCTCATCTATTTAATTAAATGGAGACATTTCCTTACAGTACACAATGAGGAGATTATGGAAAATTACTCTCATTTATCCCATTTGAATAAAATGGATATGAAAAGTCGGCATGTCGGCAATCAGTTAACACGTTGTCGGTACCAAATATCCCATCAAGGACTTATTTTATTACAATAAAAAGTCAGATCAGAAATGGTAAAAACTGGTGAAAGGTATAATGACAAGGACATATTATAGTCCACAGCAACAACGCTTCTACAATCAAACACTTTCCACAACATTTGTTTTCGCTTTTTGCGCTTCATATGGGGATTTTAAAGTTACAGATCTTTTATCAACACTTTCATTATTTTAAATTAACATAAATGAATATAGTTCTAAGTTCCTTAAGACATCATGTGCATGAGCCACTATGACATTTTGAAAGAATAACTTGTTTTACTTTAGTCTTGGCATCTAACTCACTGGAAGACAGATGAGAAACGAATCTATACTTACCTACTTCCAGTCAGATATATAGTTGATCTGGAAATTATACCATGAGTAGTTAAAATGTTTTATGTCCTGAAATCAAACAAAAATAACTGTTTTTGTTGACTAACTGTCTGCTTCCCACACAGAGAGCACTCTGTACCCATATGGAGCAGACACTGGAGATAAAGAAGTGAAAATAGATACAGAAGATGGAAATTCTCCCTACATTGCACCACCAGCAGGGTTTCCTTTCATGGGGAAACTGTACGACAGAGTATACGTGAGTGTGACTTTAAAAATACACTTAATACAACATCCTTTTTACCAGCAGGACTTCCTCAGAAGTTGATTTGATTGGTATGTTTTGTAACCTTCTCAAGAACCCAAGCATGATTTTAATTTACACTCTCCAGGTGTTCAAGATGCTATGTGCTCTAACACGGTTATTAGGCTTTTTGGAGAAGAAAAAGGCTGAAAGCATCCTAGATCTTTATTATACTTAACAGTAAGCATGAGGAGCTTTTCATTCATTGAGTTACACCCGACCCAGCCATTACCAAAAATCCTCTAAGTCAGATTTGACCAAAGCAAACGATTCCAGTTAAATGGGAGGTACAGTGTTTCTGCAACCTGGACCTTATTTTAACATGCATTATGTTCATTTACTCACCCAGACAAGTTTGGAGCCACCTGTAGTCCTTTGGGAGATGTTTATATCCATTCAGTGAATATCCATATAATGGGAATTAAAGGAAAGGTTCGTTTATTTCAACCTGGACCTTCTTTTTAGCAAGTATTATGTTCATTTACACACCCAGACAAGTTTGGAGCTACTGGCAGTCGTTTAGGAGCAATTTATATCCATTTGCGATCAGCGTACATACATATAATGGGAGTCAATGAGGGCAAGAGGTTGCATCCTGTAATAAGGCATTATCTACCCCAAAACACCTTCATTTAGCCATGTTTTGTAATGAATAGTTAGCGATATTCCACTCAGAGTTTAGAATGTCTTGGAGGTGCTAAGATATTAGCTTTTGGGTGTGTTACAGGCTTTTTTTGTAATAGATTTCAACTTACACTAACCTAGGATTTCAATTACATTTCAAGCCATTAGAGCTGTAGTCTGTGTACGTTGCAGAAAGGGAGCCTGTGGAAGCTGAACTTAGTTCAATTGGTCATTCGTTTAGTTCAAATTGGAAGCACGCAAACTTGAACCATCTTGACATCTACAGTAGCTAGTTTTGTCTAACCGACCACCATAGAGCATTGATTGAAAGTCCTGCTCAGACTACAACTGGGATGGAGTACAGCACTGATGTCATTGAAATTGCTCGATACAACCTTCTTTATACAACTTTCTTCATTAGCGTCATACAGCGGCTCAATTAATGTAAACTTATTCCTTCTGAGGTGAAAATAAACATTCAGGGTATGATGAGGAATGTTCGGAGCTAGAGCCAGGAATGCCCAGGCCAGGTTCCAGCGGCTTCTAGTAAACTTCACATTTATGTTTCTGATGCTAGGACTGAAAGGGATTTAGTTATTACGTTCCCCAAAAAGAGTCACCCCAAGGTTCTGAGAAGGAATTTAATTTGGTTCCTATTTAAGGTTAAAACACGGCACCACTAAAATCTCTTAAATAAAATGTGCCTTTGGTCTCACACAACTTTGATACAGAAGGGTAACAGGCAGTCATGTTTTATGGAAACAGTGGACAAGTCCAGTCCTCGAAAGCTACTATCCTAAAGCTTTCCAATGCCTCCATGCTCCAACACACCAGAGTTGAAAGCTGGCTTGTTTCCAGACCTCTGCAGAGCTGAATGACACGCACAGGAAGGAATTCAGCTGGTTGATTGAAGTTTATGATTGAGAGGAAATGCATTTAAAAGTTGCAGGATAGTTCTTGAGGACTGAACTTTCAACTTTTCAAAATCCCCCGCAGACTTTAGACCTTTTCAGACCCAAACAAGTGATTGCATAAAAGGTAGTTTAAAAATACTTTACCAATTCATTTTCAAAGATTGTATCTTTTAACCAGCTGCAGCCCTAATAAGAACATATTTTGTCATTTTTAATGCAATTTTTCACCTATAAGCAGCCACTACTTTCTCAAGAAAAACAAACTATAAGTAAAGAACTGCAGAGTTGAATATTTGGTATTTATGGTTTATCCAAACAATTTTGTGACATGACAATATACATTATTTCTATTCAAATTTGCAACAGAAATACTACAGAGGAACTCAGTTTAGACCCTCATAAGCTCTGCTGCTCAATATGTAGATTCATGAAAATGTTGTGGAGACCCATTTGAGTTCTACACATTCACATACGCTGTGTGCAGTGTATGTTTTGAAATGATCCAAACTATCGATTTCTAGGAAATGACATGCCAATGGCATCAATACTTTAGAAAATATTGATGATATGACTTGAAAATGTGGACAAAAATGGGTCATGTGGTTCCCAGGAGCTTAATATAACAAAGAAAACTGTTAATTACCTAAATAGTCCAGTTACATTTAAAAGAAATTGTTGGAAAAAAATTGTACCTCTCATTGTTTCTTTCCCGCCACTGAATAATTATATTCAATTTAACTATGGTTTTCTCCTCAAACTTTCCTGTTTGACATTATTGCACTGCAACAAATCTAGTTGTTTATTACACATCTTTACCAGGAGCACCAATAGAGGGCGATATAGCCTATAATAAAAAAATACAAATTGAGTAACATCCGTTTGAGTGCAGGGGACAGGTTTCCCCAGCAAATTGCAACAAGGTGAGCTTTTTATAGTAGTAACAAAAGACTGACAGATCCATGTGAGACTATAATATGTACATTCAACTATTTGATTATTCACAATTTCTTGGAGGAATCACCAAGAATCATTAGTAGGATAATAAACTGTAAAGCTATCGGCTGTTATGTACCTGACTGTGTTTTTATTCCCTATTCCTCAGTTTTCCGATAACGGCCTGGTCCAGTTTCAGACTTTGGCTGAGAACGAACAATATCTGTTCCCATCTCCCTCGGCTGATGGTTTCCCTGATGACATCAAGGCACCATTATTGGCTGGGTTTTGGGATGATGGTGACCTCACCCTAGGCAACGGGAAGCTGCACTATCAGGTTAGGCGTAAACAAAGGTTAACCCTTGAAAAAATTTGCTGTTGTGTTTGGTATACAGGAAATGAGTGACTTAAACTAGAGTCACCCTTGCAATAACTGCATCCTTCTTATTTGCTGATTCTTTTAGGAATATTCTAAACTGGACGTATCAGATATTTACTCTCAGATGGTGTTTAATCGCACAGCAGATGAGGTGACAAAGTTTGAGAGTCTGAAACAGAAGCCTGCATTTTACCCTGACTGGGTCCTTAAAATAACATGGGAAAATGTGATGCCAGTCTCCTACCAGAAGGTCAACTTTTCTGAGGTCCGTTTACCTTTCTGCACTCATAACCTTGGCATATAGTGTGACAATAAATACATATGACATAAATGAAGTACCTCATAAAATGTGCACTTCTGATCTCTAAAATAAATACATCTTGGGATCTTGAGAGTTTAAACTATTTTGTTTTATTTCCATGCCCTGCCTCTGTTTTGATTCAGAAAGACGTGACTGAGCTGGAAGTGTTGTCGTTTGATTCTCCTACTTTAAATGTTGTTGTGCTATCTGAGACTTTTAAGGTGTAGGCTGGGAAAAAGCAGTTAGTCCTGATTTGTCAACAGACTTCCTGTGTCGACTATGTTTTAGTACCACCTAGTGGCTATTTCAGTCTTGGGGGATAAAAAAAAAAAAAATTTATACAATGACATATGTTGCCATTTGTCTTATATTAGCAGCATCAGTCTGTGAAGTCTTGCTGATTTTTATTTTTTGCTATTTTTGTTATATTTGGTGCAGTATTTGTAAATTATTCTTCCTTCGCAGACCAACACCTTTCAGTGTATCCTGACCACAGATGGAGTACGCTCCTTTGCCCTCCTGCGATACGGGGAGATGAAATGGGGACCCGGGTTGAGGAAGCATCATGATGCTCTCATCGGCTACACAGACGGAAGAACCACTTTCAAGGAGACCACCAAGCCGCCAGAAAACCTCTTTGGCCCTGCAGGAAGATATAGACCTAATGAAGTTACAGGAACTCTGGGGAATTTAGGCCAGCTGGTCTATGATTTGACTGGGCCACAAGGGTCGGATGTTGATCCGCATATCAAATGTCAGGCGTGGTCGAAGAAAGAGCCTGACCCCGCTGTGTGGGTGGTGGGACTGTCCTCCTGTCCCTGCACCCGGACCCAGGCTCTGGAGGACCTGGCCTTCTTACAGGATCTCACTGATCCGGGTGACGCAGTTCAGAAGCTTAGGGCTCAGCGTTGGGGGGGTTCATCTCGACACGTCTTTAGGTCTCTCCTGTCCAACCAACATGGTGCTGGGAAGAGGTGTGTGTATGAACCAGACGGCGCCTTGCTGGCTGGGTACAACGAACGCTATCTCTATGGATACAGCACACAGAAACATATCGGTAATGCTCTCACTTTGGTTTGGTTTCTCTGGTAAAGTCTGACTAAAAAAAGATCAACATTAAACACAAAATGATGTGTTCCTGGCCGTTGGTGCACTGTTTCCGAATCCAAGCCTGGCGTATTTCTACATGGACCTGTATTTTCTCCCTGTGCATACATGGGTTGTCTCTGGCAACGTCCTCCCACAGTCCAAAAACACACTGTTTGGAGCTGTTAGGAGCACAAGAAATGGCCAGAAAAAAAAACTATCTAACCATCACAAATGGAAGCATGTGGATTTTGCGAAATGCTACCCGAGGTTACCCCGACAAAAAATGAATCATGTTCTCTGGTCAAACCAGATCAAAATTTAGCTTTTTGGGAACAAACGGTTCAGGCAGCTGGGGTGTGAAAAAAACATAAATATTTTCACAGCCGACTTTAAAAAACAAAAACAAAAAAAATTTATATTTCTTTATGGAGGTTTGTTGCCGTGTAAAAGAAAATTATTATTATTATTTATTTATTACTCGCAATGGTTGCCGATAAGTTTGGAGGATTCGATAGTGATAAAAAGACGCATGCATGGTTGATTTGACATCTCATCCGATGATCCAAATCAAGCCTTGAATCTGTAGCCCCCTATCAAGTGGCATCATTTGGCTAAATCACATGTAATATGAACTCTCCTAATCAGAATTACTGCCGTTATTGAAAACTATGGAGTAAAAAAAAAAAAAAACCTGTTTGGGCTCTTTGTAAAGTATAACTTGTAAAGTAGCAATTAGAATCACTCTAGGTATGCCTGATAAGAAGTTAGTCACTTTAGAACTCAGAAAAAATAATAATTATTCTTTGTCCTAGCCCTACTTGTCAAACTCAAGGCCCGGGGGCCAAATCCGGCCCTCCATGGCCATTTATGTGGCCCTCTAAACTCTAGAGAACCCCACAGATGCAAAATTTAGGTTCTATTTTTGTGCACCCCAATACAATTTTATAAGTAAAATAAAATCAATGTTTATTTAAACTGTCTTTAATTACATCATCATGTAAAGTTCTTCAGGATTATTCATTTTAAGACGTACTTTTTGAATGTCAAGGGTGATTTTAACGGTTTGTTATAGTTTTATCAATATTTTCTGCCACAACCGGCCCTTTAAGGATATTCATCAGCTTGATGTGGCCCAAAATGGAAATTCGTTTTACACCGCTGTCCTAGCCTAAATTGTCTTTGTGAAAATGTGCCTACAGCAACAGTAGGTGTTTGAGGACTGAAAGACACTCTTTGCCAACAAAATAAGTTGTTGACTGCTCACATTTCAAATGTGAAATTATAAATATCTCTAAAATTATTTTTTTTACTCAAGTTTCTATTTGGGTATGTCCAGATTTGCATTTCGTTCATTTGATGTGTAGGCCTATACTGTTGGATTGCATGATGGAGGGCTAGGACATACCTGTGATGTTTTTGAAAAGTAGTTATGTCCTTTGACAGCATTTTAAAACCTGTTTCTCTGCAGATGAGGATCTTCTTCCATTTCAGTGGTGCTGCATCGACTCTCCTCTGTGCGATCTTTACCTCAGAAAGAGACCCTTGGATCGCTGTCAAGGTTACAGCTTGAGCTTTCGCAGTGACTCTTCTCTCTCCAACGGAGCAACACGAGGCACCGGTGATGGATGCCCCCACTATGTAGACAGAGAAAAGTTAGAAACACGCAAAATATAACTTCATTTGCTTTATTGACATTTTAAAAGAGATATTTCCTTACAGCAATGGTGTACGGCTGCCTGCATTTCACCACCTTCGATGGGACGCAGTACTCGTTTAAGGCCCTGGGGGAGTTTGTGATATTACGTCTCTCATCTCCAAGAGGCTCTAATATCTTCACCCTACAAGGACAGATTGAAAAGCTGCAGACAGTCGCGAGGGGGATCATCGATGTTCCTCTGGTGGTGCGCATGGCTGCCTTCCATCAAGGCATCGGCAAGGTCAGGACGGGAACTTCAGCAGTACCTGCAGTTCTGAACAGCCCCCTGAAAATGATCGTTTTAACCTAGATTAAATTGATGTTTGATACGTCAGACTATTGATATCCCTTGAAGTTTTTTGTGTTTGGTTGTGTTGCAGCCACAAAGGTATGTGATCGACCAATACAAAGCAGTGCATAGTTGAGAAGTGGAATTAAATGACACATTATTGTTTTTAAATGTACTTCTAAAAAGGGGAAATGTTGCATGCATTTGTACTCAGCCACCGCCTTTCACTGAAATTATAACTGCAACTCTTTGCATAGGAGTCAAACTCAAGGCCCGGGGGCCAGATCCGGCCTGCCACAGCCATTTATGTGGCCCTCTAAACTCTAGAGGATCCTATAAATAGAAACTTTAAGTTTGATTTAAATACTATTTTGTTAGCTCAAATCAGTGTTTCTCTGAATAGTCCCCAATAACAGTGTGAAAAGACGTTCAGTGTCATTTATTTTTTATTTAGCACCTGAATACAGAGACATATATTTATTAATACTTTAACAGTTTGTTAAAGATAGTTTGATAAATACTTTCTGCCTTAACCGGCCCTTTAAAGAAATGTATAACCTTGATATGGTCCTAAATGGAAATGAGCTTGACACATGTCGGCTTTAGGGGTTTACCTCCACCAGCTCTGCACATCTAGTGACATTTTGGCTAAGTAGTTGCTGAATAGCTCAGACTCAGTCAGATAGGTTGGAGAAGTGCATTTCCTGTATATGATTTTAACACATGGATGTGCTTTGATTGAGCTATTTGGCTCAACATGTATAGCCTTAATACGGACAGCCAACACAGGGAGCTGAAGAAACACATTATTTGGGATTTTTTTTCACACACACATCAAAATCTTCCTGCAATGTAAAATGTTTTATACACCAAGGAAAGGCACGGCCATTTTATTTGTATAGCACACTTTCGACACAATTCAAGGTGCTTTACATGAATAGAAAAATGGGAAAAATTAAAACATAGAATCACTCAAAGAAATCTTAAACAAACATTTATAAAAGACAATGTATGTAATTAAAAGAAAATAAAACATTTAGTGATTAGAGCATAAGAGAACATTTATGTAAAATTATGAAAAGTAAAGCAGAAAATTTTAACAGTAATTAAAAAGAATAAAAGCAAAAGTTGTATCAGTTCCTAATCAGAAAGTATGAATAGATAAGTTTAAACTTTTGATTTGAAATGGTTCAGTGTCTCTGCAGTTTTGCATTCATCCGGGAGTTTGTTCCAGATGTGGGGAGCATAGAAACTGAAAGCTGCTTATTCATGTTTGCTTCTGATTCTAGGGACGGTGAGTAAACTAGAACTGGAGGACCTGAGTGATCTGGATGGTTTGTACCGTGACAGCAGATTGTTAATGTACTCTGGTACTAACCCATTCAATGATTTATAAACTAATAAAAGCACTTTGAAATCTATTTCTTTGAGCTATAGGGAGCCAGTGTAAGAACTTTAGAACTGGGGTGATGTGTTCTACTTTCCTAGTTCTAGTGAGAACACAAGCAGCAGCGTTCTGGATCAGCTGCAACTGTCTGATTGTTTTTTTAGGAAGACCTGTGAAGATACTGTTACAGTATTCAAGGCGGCTAGAGATAAATGCATGGATGAGTTTTTCTAGGTCTCCTTGAAGTCTATTCTCTGAGCTACAGGGAGCCAGTGTAATCACTTTAGAACTAAGGTGATGTGTTGTACCATACCACCACAAAGTATTTATCTTTTATTGACCATATTTTTGGTTTTCAGCTTATTTCTATGGTAAATAGGTTCAAAAACACAATTCCTATCACCTCTACTGAAAAGCAAGCTCTGATACATTGATTCATTAAATTTGGCTAGTTACAGTAGGGATTTTTTTTTGTTTCTTAGCTTAAATAAAAAGTTTTATTGTCAAAGAAATAAAAGATGCAAGAAACCCCCAAACATCATGATACTAAATGCTTTTCTTTTATTAGGACAAAGATGTATACCCATGTCTATCATTCAGAACAACAATGATTTACTGATTCATTTTTGGCAAAAAAAAAAAAATGTTAGTTTTCTTAAAGTATTGAACGTTAAGTTTATAGCAGAGCAAGTTAAAATAAAAAAGACATCACAAGATTATTTTACTCTTAATAAAAAAATCAAACAGACAAAACAAACAATCATGTGTTTATTGCTTAACTTGAGGATTTTTGGTCCACTTGGCACAGAAATTAGACACCACTGATCTAAAATCATTCTGTTGCGGATAAAGCGGATGAATACAAATGCATACCACACTTTTCAGACTTTTGTAGCTATTTGTAGTTTAACTTCAACTTGACAAACATTCTGTGATGGTCTATCACATCACATTTTAAATAAAATACCTAAAATATCTGAAATAATTTGTATTTAAAATACAGTATTTTCTACTTAAAGTGATTTTCACTCTGATGTGGATTGTGGGGTTAGTATCCAGATCTACAAAAATAAATAGAAAATTCTTGCATTGTTACCCTTTATCCTACTTTTATTAAAGTAAAACAAACATGTACATGACCTGAATCTAGTTTTAATCTTTATCCCTTGTTATCAGATTGAGTGGAAATGTTCTGACAAAGACAGTGGACTGCAGATTTTTGTGGACAATGTTGAAGTCCCTGTCAGAATAGGTAACACCCATCACACACATTTGATCCAAATGAGAAAAATCTGCTGCTGAATGAGTCATAAAGAGAACCGCGTGTGTCCTAACTGTTGGAAACACATTCTACATGTCCTTTCAGGTGTTTTGCACGAGGACAAGCAGGGCTTTGCGGTGCGGTGTGTCTCGGTGAATCGCTGTGCAGCAGTCTATGCCAGCGGTCTCAGGGTGGTCGTCTGGCGAAGTGAAGGCTACAGTCAGCTAGCAGCCATGGTGGAGGTCCCTCAGAGCTTCTACAGACGCACTGTGGGTCTCTTGGGTCTCTGGAGCTCCAACCGGTCCGATGATTTCCTCATGTCAGATGGGAATGTCCTCCTATCCAAGGATCTCAACCCCCCTGAAGAGGAGAGGCTGAAACTCTTCTGCTTGTCCTGTGAGTGAACCCTAGAGACATGTACAGTTTTTATGGCTTATCAAGTACAAGAACAAAAATTACAATGGCATGCAATGTAAAAAAAAAAGTTATTAAATAGAAGGAATATGTAGCAGATATGACAGGCCCTTAACCTCCAGTTTTGAGGTACAGATCAGAGATGTAATGATAGCTGTAAAAAGGAGACTTGGGGGGGGCACTCTTTATTTTTATTTGTTCGGTTGGTTTTACTGGCAGCCATAAGTCTGATACCTGCAGGAATCACACTATGTGAATGTAGACAAAAATTTCTACCTTTTAAATGTTATTTTAATAATGGAGAACATAGTTTTGGTGGGAAAGCAATTTACATATATTTATATATATATATTTCACAGACTGTTTGAAAAAAAATTGAACAAGTAAAGAAATCTCAGAAAATCATGAAACTTAAACTCTGATTGCATAAAAACCATAAAACCATAAAAGGTATCTAAGTCCAAGTTCATTCAGAAGAGGTTCAAGGTCTGACAATCTGCTTAAACTTGGTGAATTGTGTTTCTGTTCTAAAGCGTGACTGAGCCATGTAGCTCCAAATACAGCTAGGTTTTCTTCACTCATCAACAGAAATGCAGTATTTTCTAAATCTTTTGGAAATTACACTGTTTTACATCCTTTAGTTATTGTGGTACTGAAATTGTTAAAGGGGAAGTTTGAGACAAGACAAGTTTGGAGCCACTTGGCATCCTTCAGGAGAAGTTATATCCAATTGCGATCAGCATATATCCATATAATGGAAGTCAACGGGGCACGTAAAGTGGCGCCTCTAAATAAGGTATTTTCTGCCACAAAACTCCTGCATTTAACCAATGTTTTGTTGTTCATAGCTATTACTATTCCCCTCGGAGCTTGGGGCGTCTCGGAAGTGCTTCTTCGTTGGCTGCAGGGATGTTTTGCAGCCTATTAATCCAATTACACTTACACGTGATCTCAATTATGTCGCTGCCGTCAGCGATGACAGTTGTAGTCCAAGCAGGGCTTTCAATCTGTGCTGTACGGCAGCATATGGTTAGACAAAACCTGCGACTGCAAACATTAACATGGTTCGCGGTTGCTTGTTTCGAAATTGCACAAACAGAATGACCAAGTGGACTGTGACCATCGTATAGCACAGAGTAAAAGTCCTGCTCAGACTACAATTGCCATGGGGCTCTGCAGTAATGTCACTAAGATGGCAGCTTGTTGTAAGTTGTATTAAAATCCTGGAAATAACACTGGAACAACTCAAAGAAGCACTTCTGAGGGAAATAGTAGTAGCTATTCATGAAAAAAAAATATTGGTTAAAAGAAATCTATTACTACTGTGGACAAAAATGCCCTATCATAGTCTTTCAGGCCATTCAAAAAATTCAATTGAAAACCCCCCCGAAGCATAGCGCTTTTCTGACAATTTTTTATTCGAAACACAGTATTGTTTCATGGGATTATGTGTGATATTTTAGCTGTACTGGATGTTTATTATAATAACCCAAATAAGGAGCGCATTGATTAGTGGCAGGAAGGAGGGGGGTTGACACCGTAGGCGCAGCTTCAGCGTCTCAATCCAAAATAACATCATGGCTCAAGTTATGACTGAACCTAACCTGGCCGCAACCTACGGAATTAAATGCAATTAATTCAGTCATACTTAAAAAGATGAGGGCGGACTGTACAAAGGTAGACAGAATGTAAAAATAAAGTCCAGGAAATAACGTATTTATTTTTAAAGAATACCAAATAGATTTAGGCCCAAATTAAGGTATCTGAGAGTCAGAATTTTGACTTTTTATATTGGCTCTACTGTTATTATCCATAATGTAGCGACGCTTTCCAGGAACAACCTTTCAGAAGCACCATCACAAAATATTGTCCCTGCACTAAATTACAGAAAAAATGCACAAGTTATGTCCAGGATTGCTTGTAAGTAGCCTGTGGACCTGAATAGCAAGATCTAGATATCCAGATCCAGAAAGGAAAACTAATCAATGCTAAGAAAGCATGGCATTTCATCCTGAGATCTGAAACTTCAGATTAGTTCTTTGTTTTGACTACAGGTTTCTCGACGACCTTCACTTCCAAGGTATTCCTGGGCATTACACTGAATTTACTTCTCTGACACATCATAAACCCCCTCAGTCCTCACCCCAGTATTATCTCAAGTCCACTTCCAGCTTGAACGAATTTACCAACACGGTTAAAGAGTTCTCACCTGTTTTCCAGGGGCGGTTCCGGGCCCTGAAAGCCTGCTGGTTTCTTCGTCTCAAAACGTTCCCCTGGCTTTGGACTCTGTCGCGCTCCTGCTGGAACGCTTCAGTCCTGCTGAGCTGGAAACACAGATGAGACTTTGCAAAGACAGCATGCAGTGTGTACAGGACAGCCTGGCATCTGGCCTCCCTGAGCTGGGCCAGCAGACTCTGGAGGCCCAGACACGGTTCAGGAACCTGGCTCTTATTTATGGTAAATTTAGCTACATTTTTAGAACTTTAAATGCTTTCGTTTTTGCCGGGGACTAACAATCTGCAACATGTTTGTCAACCGGCAGGCAACATGCCACCCATAGTGACAGAGCCCACTGTAATACACAGTAAGGTCAACTCTCCGGTCAGCATTCAAATTGTTGCTCAGGACCCAAACAGTGACCCCGTCACCTACTCATTGCTCTTCCCCAGGCCTCCAGAGACTTTTGTTGGCAGTGGTGAGACACACACACACACACACACCCACACACACACACACACACACACACAAACAAACACATCCATTCTTTCTCCAGTCGTCACTGTTACAGATGACATGACTGTTTACATTTGTTAGTGGGATGGAGAGGCCACTGCTGTTGAGTCAGGGGATGGGTCAGGCAGACAGAGAACCTCTCCCTACTCTGACAACTGCGATGTGTAATTGCTATGTGTGTACTGTTCTTCCTCCCTTCAAGGCAACGGCTACCTGACATGGACACCCCTCAGTACTCAGCCGGTCCAGCTGACTCTCAAGGTCAGTGACCAACAGACGAGCTCCTTGTTCACCCCCGTCCTGCTTGTCTGCAACTGTCTTAATGGAGGAACCTGCCTGTATGACAGCATTGTTGAAAATCATCTGCAGGGAAAGTTTCAGGTACTGTATATAAGGAGCTAACCTATTTTTTTTGTTTTTTTTAAAACCCCAAAGGTATAGAGCATTTTTTCCCCACATTTTTGTGCAGCTACACACTGAAAATCCAACATTTGTCAACTTCCATTAGCCTGGAGAATGCATTGCTACAGTGATTCCTGCTTTTTCTGTGGCGCATGGAAGAGAAAGATTTTTAACAGAAAAGCCAACTATTATTTTACACTCAGTCAATGCGTTTATGTGCAGCAAGAGAAAGTCAAATTATTCCCTCAGTCCGACTGATATCAGACTTTTGAAATGCATGTATACACCTTAGTCCAGCTAGAGTCTAACCTAAGAATAGGAGAAATAGGACTAAGGTACCCATATAATGCAATTGGAAAATCTGATTTCTTTACATGTAAATGACAGTCGGGAGAAGCCAAGCTATTGCGAGCCTGTGCGCCGCCCCTTCAGGAAGTGATAAGACCACAGAAGCAGGAACAAGATCAACAGAACAAGCAGCAACGACAAATTAAACACAATTAAACTACAGTGCTTACTAAATGAACTGTGCTGCAGCGTTGTTGTCATAAATTTCTTCGCTCACTGTGCACATCCTGCTCTTCTTCTTCTGTTTTATTGGCTAGTGGCATCCAACTTCAGGTGCATTTCCGCAACCTACTGTGTAGGAGTGAGTTTAAGTGGGGAGTAGCCAATGGCCGCTGGCTGCTCTGCTTTGTGACCGCATACCAAGGAGGCCGCCATTGTTCCTCCATTGCTGTAGTACCTCCATTTGCCCGCTAGGCCCCCATTGAAAACCATTGGACTTTAGACACATTAAAAACAACTTTAATGCCTGGTGCCCCAGTGTTTTAAGCTTTCTATGGCTACATATTCTTCCTGAGATAACGCTGGGCGTGTAAAAATAATAGGCACCAGGCTGGTTTTCGTAAAATAATTTTTTGAAATCTAACATAATTAATGAGGGGGCCGAGCCAAGTTTAGCATCAGAGCTAAAGACGCGGGAGCAGAATGGGCGTGATTACGACCGAACTAGACGCCCATACACGCCCCGCGAGGCCAGAGTCTACAGTGAAGATCCCGCCCCTATGCCCTTTTTAGGAACATGCTTCGTCAGAGCTGGGGAGGAGGAGTCTGTGAATCCGCCATGAATTCCTCTATGAAAGTGTGTCATTCTGGTAAACGGGGAGGAGTGAGGAGGCGCTGTCTATTCTTTTTTACAGTCTATGGGAGTAGCCTATTTATAATATTCACTACATTCTATTTATTATTCCACTATTCCTTAAGAAGGCAAAGACTAACCTATATACACCTGTTTCTCCAAGTAGTATATTCTTCAAATTAAATTTCCCATATCCCTTAACTTTTTTTTTTTGCTTTTACTCCATCTGCTTGACTGGCTTTAGCATTTGTTTACTAACTACGTCACTCTGGTCCAATGCGAGAATGTCAGTGCTAAAGGGCACATGTTGCCACCTAGTGTTGCGGAGTCAAACGCACTTCACTTAATATTTAGATTTTCTGATTTCTGCTAAAAATATTCGTATTGTGAGAGGCAGTACCCTTCTGGTGGTAAACCTGCAAATTTCCATGTGGTCAAAAGGTTTTATGTCAGGGATGTTAGAGGTTAAAGATGTTTTTTATCCTGTTTTATGCAACTTAAATATAAAAAATATGAGATATGGTGATGCATGTCTTGCAGCAGTCAGACACAGACCGGGTGAAAGTAGACAAAAGGCTTGTTTATAGTGGTGCTAAAATTACCCAGAGTCCATCTTTTTTTCCTATAAAAAGCCCTTCAATAATTTACTTGTGAATTCTTAATAAATTAAACATGCAACATACACTTTCTTATGCATTGATACTGTAAGGCACTTTGAATTGTATTGTTGCTGAAATGTGCTTCACAAATAAACCTGTCTTGCATTTCACCCAAATCCCATTACAATTTATGGAGAAACTGTTCACAGTTTTTGGTAAACTATGATGTAAGTATATGATGTAGCTCTATTAAAGTCATACAAGCTATTTAAGAGTGATCCGCAAAGTTTTAATGCTTTCAAGGTTTTGTAGGAGTAGTAAACCAAAATTGTGACAAAAATGACAAGATAGAACACATCGGATGATATAAGTGTGACTAACTTTTGTCTCTTGTTTTAGGATGATGTTACAAACAGTTTCATCTTGGAAATCATGCATCTGTCTCACAATTCTCTTAATTTGGAATTAAAATTATGCCACGGTGGAAAACATTTAGTTAGCTATAGGTATATCTGAAGTGGTGTACAAAGCATCTGTTTGAATTTGTTTTTTCATCCTTATTTACTTCATAGGTGGTTGGGTGCTTGTGCCCAACTGGATATAGTGGGAGGTTCTGTGGGAACACAACAAACATATGTCGAGGCAAGCCGTGTTTCAGGGGGGTTCAGTGTCACCTAAAGTCGGCCCCCGAGCAGTTCACCTGTGAAGCGTGTCCTGATAACACTGTCTCTAATGGCAAAGAGGGATACAAATGCTTTGATCATGGTCTGTAATACACAAGATATCCTTTCTCAAAATATGCTGTTACATTTTCATCTTTCAACCTCAAACCCGATACCTTGTATTCAAACCTTGTTTCCCGGCGTTCCTCCTCAGACATGTGCAGCCCTCCATTTCCCTTCCCTTGCCACAAGGATGCAGAATGCCAGGCCACGAAACTCAGCTACTCCTGCACATGCAAATCTGGCTTCAGCGGAGATGGATACATTTGCACAGGTGCTAAATGTTGACCTTTTTAATGAAAAATAATGACCAACCATTTCTTGTAAATTTATTTAGATGCCTTTTACATTATCACATTACAACTGCTATGCTTTCTTTTAGTACTACTTGACAGACTAACAAAATAGTGCTTATTTTGGAAGTGGAATAACAGTTGCAAGACTTTTTGGGTTTGTCTCATACAGGTTCACACTTCCAGAGGCTGAATTTATTTTGCATTCTTCTTTGGTAAAATGGATGGAGATTGTCAGAAAAAGAAAATATATCAAAGTCTTGCCATAGAGTGTATTTAAAATGTAAGCCTGGACTTTGACAGGGCCTGTTTAACACAGAGTGTGCTTCAATGTAAACCATTTCATTTTATCTCTGGCCGTAAGTTTTGTCGTCCAGTTGGAAGGTGAAGCTCTGGATCTGAAATTATTTTACGGCTTGTGTTCAGGGTCGTGTGTTTATTTGAGACTGCATATACGCATGTAGGTAAAAACGTAATTTTATGTTCTTTATTTGGAATTTTGATAAATCAGGCCGTTAGATTTATTCTAAGATTAAACTACACACAGCTGGACCCTATTTTTTAAATAGGTGACTTCTCAAAGCATTGTATACACTGGATTTTATTTAGAATGGTCAGAGTAAATGTTATTCCTAAGCTGCCACTTTACAAGCACAACTTTATGTTGGTTTATATCATAGAATCCCCACAACATACATAAAATTGTGCAGTTGTAATGTGATAAAAAGGAGAAATGTTCCAGGTGTGTTGATCTTTCTAGAAGGCATTGCATAATGGCTGAATTTTTTGAGTCATCCTTGTTTTGCAGACGTGGATGAGTGTGCAGAGCTCATGGCATGTGAGAATGCCAAGTATGAGTGTTTGAACAAGCGTGGTTCTTTTGATTGCGTCTGCAGATATAAGGATTCCAAGAATGCTGATGGATGTGGTATGTACAGAGATATTTATTTAGTAGTGTTTTACCAGCGGTAGGCATATGTTGTAGCATTGAAGTTTATGTAAAAGTCTAAGCTTTGTTCACAATCAGGAGGGTCTTTGATTAGTTTTTTTGTTTTGTTTATTTGTTTTGTATGTTTTGCAGGGAACTCTCCGAATCCTCCAGGTACAGGCTCTTATTAACTGTTTAATTTCAGATTTAATTACAGTTGCTCTATCTTAGTTGGTGTTAGAGAAGTTTATAATTTCGCCTTTGGTACACTTTTATCTCAACAGGGTACAACATGTTCAACATCTCCATGGGATGGAGAAACGCAAGAGCAGATGGTCTTAAACAGGTGTGTATTTGGAGCAGTTTAGGCTCTAATTTACCATACCATCTTAGTGATGAAAGTTTCTGTTTGATTGCAAAGTGAATGGCTTAATATGTTCCTCAGATGGATGAAATACTGGCCAAAGGTTTTACAAACAAATTCTACAACATCAGTAAGAGAGATGTATCAAAACCTGGCGTGGAAGAGTATCGAGTGGCTGTGTCCAGTGATACGCCCCACTGGTACATCCAAGACTATCTGGCCAGAGTCAGCGCCTTCTATGACATAAAGGCCATAGAAGTTGATGGTAAAGGGCTTTTCTGCATGTTCATGTTTCTGTAGCTCAAAAAATAGAAAACAACACAACAGGGGAGACATGTATATCACCATTAAAATACATAAAGTTATGTTTCTGTGCTGCCCCACTTTGATTCTGCAAACAGATTTAGACGAGTGTAAAGCCAAGGAGGCGAAGTGTGTCTCCTCTGCTAAGTGCATCAACACCTACGGAGGCTACAGATGTGTCTGCAATGGCACAGCTGATGTTGATGGAAGCCAGTCCTGTATAATCTGTAAGTATGCCTGGAACCCAATATAGGTGTAAAAATGCATAAAAAAACAGAGAGCATCCCCATCAGAAATAGAATCATCAGATGTATATATTTCTCGGCAAATGACTGATGATTACAGTTAATATAAAGTTTTGTTTTTGTGAATGCTGAAAAATACTTTAGACCTACAGAAAGCCACAAATGGTCATTTGTGAAGAAAAAAATCTTTTAAAGGATAGTAATGGAAAGTTAAGTGGAAGGAACAAGTACAGTAGAAAAAAAGTGACACTTGTGAAGAAACGCCCACTCAAGATTTTTTGGGGAGATTCACAAGGGATGCACTTCATGCTTCCCTCTGCTGAGAAGCTTTATAAAGATACTGATTTATTTTTCCAGGAGGACTTGGCACCTCCACACACTGCCAGAGGTACCAATGCTTGTTTTGTAACCATGGTGTCACTATGGTTGATTGACCAGCATACTTGCCTGGACTAAACCCAACAGAAAATCTATGGAGCGTTGTCAAGAGGAAGATGAAAGACATCTGAAAAAACAATGCAGATGAGCTGACCGCCACTATAAAAGCAAAGTCATTGTCTCCATGCCAATCTGCATTAATGCAATAATTCATACAAAAAGAGCCCTGACCCAAATATAAGGGCGTAAGGAAGTCAACATTTCCGTAATTAAAAACGTTCTTCTTGTTCTCATGTAATAGTTACATTTTTGAATAAATCTATTTGTGTTTTCTCTAGCTGCAAACCTAAATCCTGAAAATTAACAGAATTAAATGGATTAAATATATCCCTCTTTGTGTAAGGAATCTATAAATTATGTGAGTTTGAGTTGAGTTAATGGCAATTAGATTCTACTTTATCATCAGCATATGCATTTTACATATACAAGAAAATTACTTGGCATTTGATTAAAAATAAAAAATGTGTGGTTTTAGCTAGGGATGCAACTATACCACTTTTTTCAAACTGATACGATACCAATACTTGGATCTGAGAGCTTGCCGATACCAAGTACCAATGCACACTCTTTTACCACACCAAAAAAATGCAATGAATTAGAGGACAGTTTTTATTTTCTTCTCTGCTTGTTACAACAAATGATGGTGAATTAGATATAAAAAAAGATATATTAATATAAATGACCAAAAAACAAACATTTCAAGTGAAAAATAAAAGCTTTTCTGCAAAACTGTCACAGAGCGTTCAATGGTATCTGTTAACTTTAACCGATACAGATACAAGTACACTGGAACCGTATCGTTCTGATACTAGTATCGGTATCTGTGCATCCCTAGTTTTAGCATATAGAAATCCAATAATGATAAATTGTCATCTATTTTCTCTCTTAATGAAACATTGTCAACCAGCAGAGAGATCGGAGGAGTCTGAATCGAATGTGGACCTCATTCTGGGTTTGGTTCTGGGTATCGGCATCCCTCTGCTCCTGCTGCTGCTTCTGGCTGCACTGGCCTGCTTCTGCTGCAGCAAGAAGACCGTTACTGGAGAGTGAGTTGCATTAAAAGACATTGACGCAACTGCTTTTGATTAGGACAGCAAACTGAAAAATTACATTACTCGATTGCTAAGATGTTTTTAAAGTTTGTATGGATAAAACAAGGTACATTTGACTCAAATGTCTGGGAATTTAAATCTGGAACAACCATAGGATCTTAAAATAGATATAAATATACTATTTTAGTTTATTCTTTATACAAACAATGAAAGCAACTTATTAGATTTCAAGTGGTTTAATCTGTAATGAGCTAAGCCACAAAAAAAACTGCAGAATGACAAAAATGCTAAAGCCTGATTGGCCTAGAAAACAAGCAGTAACAGAGTGCTGAAAGTCAAGCGACTGGATATAAAAAATTTTTTTTACATGGGTCAGCAAGGCAGATCCTTTGGGTAAGGGAGGACGAGGTTCATGCAGGGCATCAAAGAATAAACTGCTGTAAAGACTCACAAAGTCACCACTGTATTTCAACTTACAGTGGTCAAATTGGCCTGGCGAGAAACAGCCCTTTCCAGAAACTTGAAGGCTGTAAATCTTGTCTGCTGTGACTGCTGCACCATCCTCCTATTTAATTTCTCAGTTGGAGGACAAACTGCCCACTCTATTACTATATTAAACAAAACACTTCCTACTAACAGCTTTTGTGTGAGTTATGAAGCTTTTATACCACACAAGATTATTTATGGATGTGACTGCTTGGTAAATCAGGGTAGATGGATGGATGGATGGATGGATGGATGGATAGATGGATGGAAAAGTGGTTTAATTTCTCTTAGCTTACTTTTAATAAGATAGCCTAAGTTAACCTAAATTAGTTACGTTTATTCCAGGCTTATCTTAACTTGTCCTATGTTCTTATTTGATTTTAACAGAGTTTATACAAAAATTTGTTCCAAACAACTAATTTGATTGGACAAGAGAGATAAGTGCTGATATTAGAGTACAACAGCACTTCGACTTTTTACAGAGTTGCCTGCGGCCTCGTGCCTACAACCAAATGACACCATTGTTGATATTTGGCACAACAGCACTCTGTCTCGTGTGATATTGCTTAACTATATTTTCTTTCGTTGCTATTCTTCAGTTAGCACTTGTATTTATTTAATCTTGACATAATTTAGTTCAGTTAAAAATTCTATGACATTCATTTTATTCTTATTGCGTTTTTCTTCAGATTAGTTTAGCTAACCTTTAATTTACCTAAGTGGCGTATAGAAAATCTACTTTATATTTTCTTTATTTTCGTATCTTTCACCGTTTTCTTGTGATTACTTGAATAGTGAATATTACGTTTTTGGTTCTATCTTGGAAAGTTGAGCTTAGCCACTCTTATTTTATTTTTATCGTAGCTTTGCTAACTTTGTTTAGGTCAGTAGACTATAGAAAGTTTACTTTATATTTCCAACACTTAACTGTCTTATCTTTCACTGTTATGTTTTGGTTATGACTTATTTATCTGACCTTAACAGCTCTTATTTTATCTAGTCTAAAATTCAGTTTTGCATAGCTTAATTAATTTTATTCGAACATAGCTTGAGCTTAGCTAAACTTAATGTAGGTTGGTTTTGGGGATATTATGTTGCTCAATTGGTCCATAATAACTTAGCATAGTTTTTGGTAAAACTCATTTTATTATCCTCTTCTGTCTTACTTATTTTTTCATGACTTAAAATACATAAACCTGTAATGTTCTGTTATAGAGTCTATTTTACCTTAGCTTATTTCATATTTCCTATGGTTTAGTTTATTTTGGTTTTGGTGTATCTTGACTAAACTAATTTAAACCTCTCTTTAGAAGACTTTATGTGTTTTAAATGGTTACTTTTAAAATAAAACGAATTATTTGTAAAGGCTTGTATCTTAGATTTTTTAAAATAATTATTTAGTTTAGTTTAATTAAAATAATCTACATTTCTCTGAACCTAATGTATCGTACGATTTCTTAGGATACAGGTTTTAACACATTTGCTAAAATAAAACTAAATCTGTCTACCATGTCATATAAGTTATATTTCTTTTCATTCAAAAACCTAAATGATAGGATGATGCAGTGGTTGTGAATTATATGATTAGTTTACCTTAATGAAGTTAAAAATCACATTTTGTTGCACGGACAAAAGTAACCACACTAGTGATTTAATGCATAGTCAATGAACACTCTTTTAGAAAACCCTTTCTATTTTTTCCAAATCCACATAACATTGTGTTTTATAATGCCCCTTTTCTCTTTAGCTGCAAAATGTGCTCTTTACTCTGTCCAGATTTATGACATCTGGACCAGGTGTTAGTGAGCCATGGAGACACGTAATCCCCTTGATGACTGGCCTCCTTTCTTCTGCTGTCACTCAATCTGACTATGAATGTAACAATGCTGTCTGCGTCAGCATTGTCGGATCATGTTAGATTAGGGGGGAATGAAAAGCCAGACAAACATTAATTCTGTTTCTTTCAATTGGGAAAAAAGAGATTCTTGGACTATATGGTCTGTTGTAAAACAACCTAAAGTCCTAGAACTTTTTGCTACAATGAAGCAGAAACAATTTAGTTGACCATTTACAGAGCTTCCATTAGGCTTTTCTCAGTTCTGGTATCACATTAGCCAAGAAAGCTGTGACTAAACACGATGCAAAGAATTTTAAGTTGCTTCGGCCAAAATTGTAAGGAATCATTTGACAAGTTGTGTTCTTTTTTTGTAGTTTATTGTGAGATGATTAAGCAGCATGGACAGCCTGACGGTGCGTCATTCTCGAAACGGCTATGCTGTACATGTTTACAAAGAGAGCAGTTGTAATAATATACAGAGCAACAAGTTTCTAACTGCAAATAACACAACAGAGAGTCTGGAGAAGCAGTCAGATTGGAGCTCCATTTTTTAATCAGCTTTAGCCTCAGATTGCAGCACATTTCAATTCTCTGGGTATTTTGTCTAAAACATGTCTGAATATATATGAATCACTACTGCTCGTGCAAACATTTCCACCCCCCCCCCAATAATATTGTCAACTGATATAGTCAGGAGATACAAACTTCATGGAAATAGAAGATTAGTATTGAAAAGAGTGGACACCCAACCAAAACACAAATAAAACACACACAGCAGAAATAACTGTCATGATCCTATTAAATGATGTCAGAGTGTAAATGTGTGCATCACTTTTAGCTTCCTGAATCAAACACTGCTACAGTGACTCAAAGAAGTATGTTTTATAATTTCTTTGGAATAAAAATTTAAGAAACATACAAAAAATAAGATACAAGAACTTGCATTTTGATTAAAGTTCAACATTCATTCTTCTTGAGTCCTGTCCACCCCTCCCACCACCATCACCAGCAGTGATAGTTATTCTGATTAACCAGAAGCAAAGGTTAAATATCAGTGGATAACATTTAGTATCTTAGATCCTTTACCTGAGGCCATAGGTTTATAGCCGTTACAAAGAATGCAATTTTGTCCAATGGTATCAGTCAGGAGAAGGGTAAAAAACAAAGAACCACACATAATTTTAAGTAAAAAAATTAACATCCACTCCCAAAACTTTGTGTTAAAATGTGTTATGGTCTGATAAAGCCAAACTTCAATAAACTATGTAATCACACACGAAAACAACCCTGATCACCACTAAAAGGGCAACAAACACACAGTGAAACCAAGTGGTGGCAGCATCATGCAGTGGGGTTATTTTTTTATTCGATGGAACTGTGTTTTTCCTAAGGTGGAGGAAATTGCGAAAAGGTTCAAATAGTTGTCAGTTTTGATTTAAACCTATTTAAACCAGCTCTCTACTTGAAAGTGGAACCTGAAGGTCTGAGCACACATTCAGATCAACGGATAACAGACATCACACCGAGAAAGGCTGAAATACACAGAACAAAATCTGAAAGAAAATCTGTGGTCAAACCTGAAGAAGAGATTTTTAAAACTTTTGCAGGGTTGAGGAAATATGTTTTTTCCAAGGGCAACATTTTGTAGAAAGATTGAGCGCTGAAACTGAAACTAAAGGTGTTTCCCAAAATCTGTGCACGCTCATGCAGTATAATTATTAAAGCTTTTCTTTTTTGACATCTTTCCCTTGCTTGTACCGTAGTTAAACTGATCAGGATATGTCATAGCTGGAAAAGGCTTTGAAGTGATTTCTCACGGTCTCCTTTTTTATTTCAGCAGAGCTTTGTAGACCCTTGAGATCGATTGTAATTCATTATGTTTACTCCTGGATTCTCACATATTCTCTTGCAGCCTCCCTCACTTGATGCCAGACCACATCCAGCAGCAGTATAACCCCCCACCATTCAACTACGCTGACCCGGCCCTGCAGTACATGAGCCACTGCAGTCCTCGGATCTTAGACGACGTCCCGCCCCGGCAGCGGCTAAGATAGCACCACCAGTTGAGACTCGCAGTTTAAAAAAAGACAATGCAAGCACTTTTCCAGACTTAATATGACATAATAATGGTGGGGTGAATGTTATTTATTATTTCTTGGACAAGTAATTGAGTCTGGTTATAGGTCAAAGCCGAGCAGTTAAATCAGAAAGCTGAATCATGACAAGTTTATTAGTTTATTTTTGTTTTATGTGCAAAAGTGCTCAAACTTTCTGATCCAGCAGAAGTCCACTGTGTCTTGGCAGGTAATGTTGATTAAAAGTAAAACACTGCAGTGCTCTTTA
Source organism: Apricaphanius iberus (assembly GCA_028564705.1). Classification (NCBI taxonomy): domain Eukaryota; kingdom Metazoa; phylum Chordata; class Actinopteri; order Cyprinodontiformes; family Aphaniidae; genus Apricaphanius; species Apricaphanius iberus. The sequence continues at coordinate 591,327 of JAPXFQ010000014.1, read as the reverse complement.
TCTTCCAGTTAATAGCTAGCCAGTAGTACTATTTTGCAGAGTACGAGGTGTAAGATTCCTTTTCAGCATCACAACAGACAAATGATTTAATCCACTATGATCATTCCCTCAGCACATCGCTCCTTAGGAGAAACCACCACTTTCTAGACACCATGTATGTGCTGTTGAATTTCAAAACTCTTCAGTTATTGTTCAGACATAAATTGTGTCCTTGTGTTTCAGCTTGAATCAGCCCTGCAAGTGGAAAAAAAAGTCTTATAAAATAATAATAAATATGGTCTGTAAAAATGTTTTATTGTGGAAATCATTTCAAACAACAATATCTCTGTAATTCTGTGAGAGATGTTTTTCCTGGAAGCTGATGAACATAGGAGCGTAACAACTGAAAGCTGTTTCTCCATGTTTGGTTTAATTTCTGGAGATTCAACTCAATTCAGTTTATTTATATAGCGCCATTTCACAACAGAACAACACAACAGAGAACCACAGAAGATTGCGTCGTGACTTCTCAGCAATCCCTCACACTGAGCAAGCATGAAGCGACAGTGGAGAGGAAAAACTCCCTTTTAACAGGAAGAAACCTCCAGCAGAACCAGGCTCAGCATAAGCGGTCCTCTGCCGAGACCATGGAGAAGGCAGCAGAGACACAGAAAGAGCAACAGAACTGATGCAGAAGCAGAAGTTGATAGCAGGACGTGGAGAACGTTCCTCCACTGGAATGCCATCTTAGTCAGGGAACCTCAAGGGGTCAGGAGCACCTACTGTAGGAAGAGACTAAGAGAAAACAGGTTAGCGCTTGAATTGACAGCACATCATGCAGTCGGGGAGAAGTAGGAGAGAAAGTAGGAACTGACTCATAATGTCCTCCAACAGCCTAGCCTAAAGCAGCATAGCTACTAACATTAACCTCCTAGCTACTAGGAGACCTAGCTACTAACACTCTCTACCTTGCTTACATTAATCTATCTCTACCTAGCTACTCTACCTCTTCCTATCTCTTCCTAGCTTTTGACACTCTACCTGACTGCTAACCTGTCTCTAATTACCTGTTAACCTGTCTCTAACTGTAAGCTATTTCAAAGAGAAAGGTTTTAAGCCTAGTTTTAAAGATAGACAAGTTGTCTGCTTCACGAACCAACCCTGGGAGCTGGTTCCATAGGAAGGGAGCCTGGTAACTGAAAGATCTGCCACCCATTCTGCTTTTAGAAATCCTAGGAACTACCGGTAAACCTGCAGTCTGAGAGCGAAGTGCTCTGTTAGGAACATATGGAACAATCAGGTCTCTTATGTATGATGGAGCTAGATTATTAAGGGCTTTATATGTCATAAGGAGGATCTTGAATTATATTCTAGAATTTACTGGGAGCCAGTGAAGAGAAGCTAAAACAGGGGAAATGTGATCTCTTCTTCTTTTATTCATTAGAAACCTTGCAGCAGCATTTTGGAGTAACTGAATACGTTTAATTGTATTCTGTGGACTACCTAATAATAAAGAGTTACAGTAATCCAGCCTTGAAGTAATAATGATTATACCGACACTTTGAAGCCTTTCTATGAGAATATTGTGATCAACAGTGTCAAAGGCAGCACTGAGATCTAACAGGACCAGAATGGTCACCAGTCCATTGTCTGAGGCTATGAGAATATCATTAGTAACCTTCACCAGAGCTGTGTCAGTGCTATGATGAGCTCTAAAGCCTGACTGAAACTTCTCAAACAGCTCATTATTATTTAAATGCTCACATATCTGATGTGCAACTATTTTCTCAAGAATTTTAGATAAGAAGGGAAGATTAGACATTGGTCTATAGTTAATTAAGTCGTTTTGATCAAGAGATGGTTTCTTAAGTAGAGGTTTAATTAGGGCAATCTTAAACTCCTGTGGTACATATCCATTGAATAAGGATAGATTCATTATATCTAAAATTGGAGCAGCAATCAAAGGGAAAACTTATTTTAAGAGTTTAGTTGGGATTGGATAATACATGCAAGTTAAAGGTTTTGATGAAGCTAATAATTTTAGTAGATCTGAAAGTTCGGCTGCATTAAAGCAGTTCAAGCATATTTCAGGTTCAACCATTTTTGATGCTGCCTCACTAACTAAGGAAGAAGCAAGCATATTGGCAAGGTTCCCATTTATCTTATTTTTTCTAGAGTCTATTTTATTTATAAATAATTTCATGAAGTCGTCACTACTAAGAGCTGGGGGAATGGTTGGCTCAACAGAGCTTTGATCCTGTGTGAGTTTGGCAACTGTATTAAAAAGAAACCTAGGATTGTTTTTATTCTCCTCGATTAAAGATGAAAAATATGCAGCTCTGGTTGTCCGAAGGCTCTTTTTATAAAGCAATAGACTATTTTTCCACACTAAGTAAGAATCCTGTAAATGTGTGGAGCGCCATTTTTTCTCTAGTTTTCTAACAGTCTGCTTCATGGTACGTAGCTCTAAATTAATCCAGGGAGCTAATCTTCTATCGCTAGCCACCTTCCTTTTATATATTGAGGAAACTAAAGTTGGAAGAGCTTCTTTAAATCTTGCTACAGCGTTGTCTGATAACGTTCTGGTATAATGACGTTTTCTTTCAGGTTTAAAATGGTCAGTTAGAGTGAGTTTAAAAGTGATGAGGAAATGATCAGACAGGATAGGGTTATGTGGAAAGACTGTTATTTCTTCATAGTCAATGCCATAAGTCAACACAAGATCTAAAGTGTGGTGCCAAGAGTGGGTTGGTCCCTGCACATTTTGAGTAAAGCCTATTGAGTCTAAGATAATGTTAAAAGCTGTATTTAGACTATGACTTTCACTATCAGCATGAATATTGAAGTCTCCGACTATAATGACTTTATCAGTGTTTAAAACTAAGTCAGATAGAAAATCTGATATCTGATCTACAAATTGAGAATGATATAAAACCACGGACAATGGCTTTACTGCTTTGTTATGTCTATGAGTCAGGCTAAAGATTAAACGCTCAAAGGAACTGCAACAATTATTTTTTGGGGGATTAATTAGTAAATCTGAACGAATGTTGGTGGCTACTCCACCTCCTCGACCAGTACTTCGAGGGACACTAAAGTTTAAGTAACTAGGGGGAGCTGACTCATTTATTGTGACATGGTCCTCTTCCTGCAACCATGTCTCTGCAAGACAAAACAAATCAATATTATTATCACAAATTAAGTCATTTACCAGGAGTGTTTTTGAGGAAAATTATCTTATGTTTAGTAAACCACATTTAATTGATTTATTTTTATTTTCAGTCGGAGTTGTATTTATCTTTATGAGATTTTTCTACTTTGCTCTAGTAGCATTAACTTTAAATTCATTTGTTTTGGGTAGTGGACAGGAAACTTTCTCTATAGGGTAGTGGGTGGGTGGCAGTCCCTGTTCCCTGACCTGGACTCTGGGTTGTCACGACAATGGGGAACTAGAGATAACCCTATCAATGGTCCTGGAAAGAAGGGCAGCGCCGTCCGCGGTGGGATGGATGCCATCTCTACGTAACAGTCCAGGTTTTCCCCAGAAGGTCCCCAAGTTATCAATGTAGCCCACATCATTTTCTGGACACCACCTTGACAACCAAAGGTGAAACGACAGCAGAAGGCTGTACATGTCATCGCTAGTACGATCAGGCAGGAGACCAGAAAAAATGACAGTCAGACATCTTTTTGGCAGCCCTACACACCAAAGCTACGGTAATTTTAGTGACCTCCAATTGCCGGTGTCATTGCCACCAATATGGATAACGATCCTGCTATACCGCCGTTTGTCCTTGGCCAAAACCTTCAGATGGGACCTAATGTCCGCAGCTCTGGCCCCTGGAAGGCATTTGACGGTGGTCTGTTGTGTCTGTGGAGCCACGTTCCTAACTATGGAGCTGCCAATTACAAGAATCTGCTTCTCCCGCTCAGCGGGTGTGTTGCTGAGCGGGGCGAACCTATTGTTCACAAAAAGGGGCTGGAGGTTGGCTGCACGCTGGGGACTGGCTAAGCTTCCTACGAACAGTCACCCAGCTCGCTCGAGGTTCCGGTTGCACGGGAGCTGTTGGAGGACGGCTAAGGAGTCCTGTCCTAACTGGCTCTGCACTAGCTACTGCTGGGCCTGGCTTTTCTACAGTGCGGAGCCGGGCCTCTAGCTCAGAAACCCTTACCTCCAAGGCTACAAAAATGCTGCACTTATTACACCTACCATCTTCGGACAATGAGGCAGAGGTGTAACTAAACATCTGACACAGAGAGCAGGAGAGAGGAGGAGATTCAGAGAGAGACGGAGGGACAGGAGAGAAAGCCACCGCAGTCATGCTAGCAGTAAACCTAACCTAACCTAGTGATACCTTACCTAGCCCAGAAAACCAGTATAATACTTAACGAGTTCCAAAAATGTAAAGAAAACTGACAGAAAATAAGTGTTTCAACGTGTTAGTGTGTTAGAATAACTCAAAAAAGCTTCTGGATAGAGAAAATTTGATAAATTAAAGAGGGCAAGAGCACCGAGATGCTTCAGCCAAGTGAGTTACCAAACAGGAAATGACGCAATGCTGAGTTGATTTGAAATAGAAAAGCTGAGTGGTCTGGAAGGTTGGTACCACAAGTGAGCTTTGATGTATTTTGGTGCCATTCAGTGATTTATAAAATAGTATAAGTATTTGGAACTCTATTCTCTGAGCTACAGGGAGCCAGTGTAAGGACTTTAGAACTGGGGTGATGTGCTCTACTTTCCTGGTTCTAGTGAGGACACAAGCAGAAGCATTCTGGATCAGCTGCAGCTGTTTGATTGACTTTTTCGGGAGACCTGTGAGGACGCTGTTGCAGTCAATCTGACTAAAGATAAACCTAGAGATGTGTTTTTCCAAGATCTTGCTGGAACATTAGTCCCCTCAATTCTAGAGATTGAATGCTGATCCTTGTGACTGTCTCCGGAGGTTAAGGTCTGAGTCCATCACTACATTAGTTATGCCACTTACATCTGTTGATTTGTTCTGTGCACCTGCTTATTGTTTGTTACGACCCCAGTCATAAGTCAGTGTTCTTACATGTCTCGGGTGATATGCAAATTGCTCTGTAGAGGTGCCTGTAGGCGACTGATATGCCAGCTGTTCCAGTGGACATAAGACGGAGCTATCGGAGGTGTCATCATCCATCCTCAGCTCAGTAAAGCACTATAAAAATACAGGCCTTTTACCATCTTGTGTCCTGAGCTGCTTGAAGTCTGTTGAAGAATGTCATTTTTATGTTATGGCCTGTATGTCTCTAGGCCAGCCCCTAGAACCCCAAAGCCACAGACGCCCCTGATGTGGCTCAGGAGTTATAGGGGCTCGCCTTGTAACTGGAGGGTTTCCGGTTCAAGCCCTCAGTTGATGTGTCTTTGGGGAAAACACCTCACCTACTTGTAATGGCCAGAGGGGCCGATGGCACAAATGGCAGCCTCGCTTACTCTCTACTCTGCCCAAGGACGGCTGTAGCTACAATCACAGCTTGCTTTATTATCATCTTTCCATTGATTTTATTATCTTTGGTAATCTGGTGACATTGTAAAATAGAGTTGGGTATCATCTGCATAGTTATGGTAACTAAGTTTATTGCATTATAATTTGAGCTAGCAGAAGCATGTAGAAAATAACAGGAGCCCCGGATGGAAAATTGTGGTACCCTGTATGTGATTTTTGTCCACACCAGTAGAAACTTTCTGTTGCCAAGACTCAAACCAGCCATGTACTGGACCAGAAAGTCGGACCCAGCCCTCCACTCTTTATAATAATATATCAGATATTAAGGATGCCTTGCTAAAATATTTATCATTTTGTTTTTAATTATAGGGGGGTTAAAAATCCCATGTTTTCAAATCATTGAGGCGAATGTAGAGAAAAGCTTATTTGCATTAAAAGCTATAGTGAAAAATCTGAGAGGATTTGCAGCCCAAGGTCCTCTGTGTCATATCATTTTTGCACCCCAGGTCAGCAGGAAGTCATAGATTACCAGCTGCTGGAGGCAGTACGACCTAAAACGGTACAGAAGGTAGTATTTAAAAAAAATATTTGGCATGCTAACTGCTATTGGTAAACTGCTTGTTATGCACACATTTTGCTTGATCTGAGACAGTAACTATTACTTGTTGCAATAAACGCTGCAGTTCCATTGCTACACACGTTTTTTTACTTAATACCACTCTTTTTGGTTGTCTGTTCCAGCTCCCTGCAGTTTTCTTGTCTTGTCAGCAGGTGTCACAGCTGAGGCTTTCTCTTGAGGGAGCTCAATTAGACTTGTTTATGAGTGGGTTTTCAGCACAGACGCAGCACTCTCGCAGCCTCTGGCCCACGAGCGTGCGCGCACATCTAACAAGGCACCTGCTCTGCAGCTTTGATCTGAAGTGGCTACAGCATGCGGCGAGCCCGCTGACCCCTGCAGAATGAGATCATCTGAAAGGGGCGCGGAGAGCGAGACAGCCCTGCAGGTCCCTACCTCTGCAGGAACAGACCTGGCCTGCACGCTCCAGTTGAGGTCAAGGGCGGGACAACCGGACCTGTCTTTTCTTTACTGTTGCACTAAATTGTAGAGTTTGCATACAAATGGCATGACCCTTTCTCTACTTCTGTTGCTCTAGTTCAAGACTGTTTGTGGGCAGCACTGATGGCATGGAGGTGAATTCACTGGAGGCAAGAAAACATCCTTAGGAAACCGATGATGTGACACCTGTGATAGACAGAGGGAGAGTCCTTCAGTGTTCAGCGAGGATGAAATCACCATCAGATTTCTGGAAGCTTCCAAGGAGCAGCAGCTCATGTGCTGCTGAAGGCTGCAGTGTTTGAACTTCTGCTCCACACTGACTGCAGCAGACAAGCTGGAGGCAAGCCAATGAGGGAAAGGCAGGGCAGGAAAGAAGGACAGCTTTAGATAGTTGGAGAGAGCGACAGAGTGAGTGAGGACAGAAGCAATGAAAAGTGCGGAAATGCAAAGAGCAACAGCAGGGACTCTGTTTGTTCAGACAAAAATAATAGAAACAGGTGCAGGCTTTGGAAACACTTGATGAATTTGTGGCAGGCCCCATGAACAGAAACACACTTGTTAGTAAGGAAAGTAAGTTCATGCTCAACAGTATATCCATTTCTTCATAACACGATTGAAAGGGGCAGGAAACTTCAGACCCGACCAAATCCTCTTATCTGATTTAAAGCCATAAATCTTTTCTTAATCGTGGCGCAATTTTGAAATTCAAGTATTTTCTCAGGGACAGGTAGGAAAGCCATATTCTGTGGCTGTTGGACTCTGTATGGCTAAAACAAAAAACAAACAACCAAAAAAAACATACTGCTGACTGGGAATGGTTTTCTGCAGGTCATAAACTTTTTCCATTAGCATTTAAACACCTTTTTTCTCAGTAAATACAACGTAATCTAGACAAGTCGACACAAATTACTACAGCCATTACGTTATATGAAATAAAGTGGAATGGAAATTTCTTGTGGAAAGGTTGTTCAATACTTAGTTGTGAAGACAACCTCAAGCGTGTGAAGGCACAAGTGAATCAGTCAGATGTGTTTCAGACTCATAGTTTCATAAGCAATGTTTTCAAACCTTGAGGGTTTTGAGGTATTCCTATCCTCTCTGATCTTTTACTATTTCCACTAAAACCAAACTGGATTCAAGATAGGTGATTGCCTGAGATAGGTGCCTGCACCTCCGGTCCTAGAGTGCCACTGTTCTATAACGCACCACTTCCCAAACACACCTGAATCAAATAAATGATTAATGACAAAGCCCTTGCAATACTTACTAACAAGTCAAATAGGTTATTTAGTCATATAATTCAGGTATTTTGCACTAAGGATGCATCCAAAACTTACTGGAGGGTGAAACTCGAGGACTATAGTTGCAGATGGACTGGACCAAATAGAGACATCATCTTTCTCTGAAACTAAGATTTCCTCAGATTATTATCCCCAGACATTTATCCATACAGCCTTCTATCCCTTATTTTAAATCTGCTAGTTGCTTATGCCAAAAAGTAGCCATGGACCATGATGTTCCCACCACCAAACTTCACTGTTGAGATAATGCTTACTGAACAGTTGGCTCATACGACCTGTCTATATTCTTTCTGTGTTTAAATGGCTTATTCAAATGTTTTTGAACAGGTTCAAATATGCTTTTCTTCAACAGTGGAGTCTTGTGCAATACATGCACACATAGAGACCCATGATGTTTTACTGCAATGACTGAAGGCCTTCAAGATAAAAAAAGTTTCTCTGAATTTCAGGTCTTTCTGACAGTCTCTGCAAATTGCGCTTGGGAATTGGAAGTTTTCTGATGAATTATTTTACTTTTCTGTTAGAAATAGTTTGAGGAGCACCAGTTTAATGATTCTTTTTCGTTGAAACATTGCCTTTTCCACTTCTGAATAATGGTTAAAACAGCTTTCAACTGTGTTAAAAATACATATGTAATTAATGTTACAAACATGTTTCTATTAACTTCATGGCCTGCTTATTGTGCTTCTTATATATTATATGCAGCATTCTTACAGACTTTACTTTACTTTGCGCTAAGCTATCTGATATTAACTGGCACCAACGAAGATCATGAAGTGCCTTTAAAATGCTGACAGAGGTCAGCTAGTTTATTATTTTCACAGCTTTTTGCAGTTTTTTCTCTCATGTTTTCAGTACATGTTCACTGTCTTATGACAGTTTGTTACAGAGAATGTATCTTTAAATAGCTTAGGTTTCTTTCAACGCAGGGATTATCTTGGTTTCTGATTAGAAACATTAACTGGAAAAGCAATGACGTGTTCGATACCTAACTTTATGTGTATGAGCCCAGCTCCTCCCTCCAGGCCGATGAGATCAATCAAACACGCCCTGTAAAGCAAACACATGCATGTCTCCATGTGCAGGCTGAAACAATGCAAAGGTCTTTTCACTTCTAGCTTGACATGCCCAGGGAAGCAGGCAACAACCATTGTCTCCCATGAAAACCAATCCCCTCACTAGGCAGGCATCCGGCAGGTGCATTACAAACCCCTCATTCATTAATAATGCGGACTCTGTATTTCAGTTACACAGGTAAACATCTTCTCATATTTGTCACCAGCACTTAATCTCTCAAGGTCCTAACATGCCACTTAGGCACACAAATGTGGCCCCATTTCTTTGTTTTCTTGTATTTTTGTTTGTTTTCTTTGTTGTTGTTTTTTTTTGCATGGAAGCCACTTCATTTCCATTTGGGATTGTGGATTAGCTTTGAGACGTGCAGTGTTGCCACATCATATCTCCTGTTTCAGACTGCTGAGAATTAAAATGATTTCCTTTTCTGTGAAGATAACAATGCTAACTTCAATGCTTTCCTTTTAAAAGGAGTCATTCCTTCCCACTGTTGCCATGTGCTTGGTCAGAATGAGGGGTTGTTGCAAGGTTAATTAATGAATAAAACCGTTTTGGCTTTCTTACACCATTTTGCAACAATTATACACTGATATCAACTGTGTTTTATTATAACAGGGACTGAATTGGAATGTATGCAGTCAAATAGGAATCTGCCTATGTTGTTGGTTTTATTTATTAATTTATAAATTTCAGGAAATAAATTCCCTTTAGAATATGTTGTGAATTAGCACTATTGCTGAACTGAGTTGTAAGTGGGAGGGATGTCCACAGGCCAGTCGGGGATTGAGGAAGTGACTTCAGCCTCGCCTCCGCTAAACCAAAGCGATCTTTGCACCCTGCAGCACAGACATTAAAATTGGCGATTATAAACGCGGTCAGGGCTGGGCGCAGCTTGATAAGGACATATGACAGTTAATTTTCACAGGGTCGATAAGAAGAAAACATGGCAGTGATAGATTCAGTCCACAGCAGCGCTTCATTACATTCAGATGAAAATGACATCCATAATTAATAAAGCAGATACTACAATATAATTAATGCTGTATGGGTCTTATATCATAGACAATAGGTTTTATTTTTATTGGGTATTATTTAACAGTTCATAGGTTTCACTGGACAATTTTTTATTAACTTCCATTGTACAGCCATGGTTAAAACCCTTATTTAAAGTTAAGGGATGTTATAAAAATGATCTTTGTCTCAACTAGGTTCTAAAATTGTTTCAATCGGAAAAAACAAAAACAAAGTTAAAATGCTATTTTCATGTGGTTTAATATGAAAATTTACACTCAGGTGCTAATATTCACCATCACTTGATTTTATGGTGTGAATGTGTGCATTATGGGGTGAATGACTGAATATAGTGTAAAGCAATTTGGGGTATGTAGGGACTAAGTAAAACGCTATACAAATACAGGCAATTTACCATTTAATAACTGATTCATACAATCTTTACAGAACTGACGAGAAAACCAGCAGTTTACTTTTCTGGAGCATACAGAAGTGAGTTAGCACAATAACATGGTGGAAAGAGATCAACAGTGAAGCAATTGTTTTCAGCCATCAATCCGGGACGGTTTATAAGACCATCTTCAACCATTTGAAAAAAAGAAAAAGACAAAGGTTTGAATAATGGAAGATCAATCATCTCACACCAAGTATCAAGCACAGCAGAGGAGGGGTTGTGATCTGGGGGTTGTTTTACAGTCGGTACATTAGCATCATGCAGTCAATAAATTAACCATAAACTGCCCAATCTGGGCCATCGAAAACTGAGTGGCTGCAAAAGAAAAGAATCGAGGGATTATAACGGCCTTGCTGTGGTTGGACCTCTGACAAGCCGCAATGTTGAAAAAGAAGAGCGGACCGAAATTCCTCCATAAAGTGACAGATAGAAATATGTAGTGCAAATTGTGTTACTATCAAATTTTAGCATTTCTTAAGTATTTCCGGAGATCTGAAGGTGAATTCACACACCTCTGGGTACAGTCATTTGCACATGCAACAGCTTATCTGGTCCTTGTGACAGATTTAGGCTTTTGTGCAACCACCACAGGAATTACATAATATGTATACTGACATAAATCCCTGCAGCCTGAAAACATATTTAGAAGAAACCTAACTAGCTTTAGATCCTGACAGAAACAGGAACCACTTTGGATAGCCAGTTTTCATATCTGTGTATAAACTTTTGAGCTTTTGGACATGTTCTGCTCCATGCATGTGATTTAAACTAAAACGTGGACCTGTAGCTTATTCTTTGTGGCTCTTTATGCCCTTCTCTGAGCATCAAAACCTTTGCATCTTTCCCAGGGTAGAGACAGGTGGTTACTGGCAGTACAAGAGAGCAATCAGGCATAGAGCAATTAGGATATCAGATACCCTCTGCATCCATACCAAGCAGCAAAATTAGGCCCGAGAATCTGCATCATTACCTGTTACAAGTAAGAAAACATCCACAAAGCAACCATATACTGTAATCTATTGCATCCAAACTATTCATCTCTTACACTGCAAAAGTTTTAGTGATGAAAAAGTTTCTCTCAGAACTCTGACAGTCTTTTCTAACTTTTTACAGACATCATAAATATTAACAGAATACAAATTGGGCAAGTAAAATTTGAAAGCTTTTGTCAATGACCATTAAAAGTAAAAAAAGAAGGCTGCTGGTGGCTAAAAACACGTTGACATGTTCATGAAGCTGGAAAACTGTGCATCATGCTTGTCTGGTGCGACTCTATGGCACTGACTGGACGTCTGTGGACAAAATGCATGCAGCGGCAGCGCAGACCATGGGAGTGACGCATTGCAGGTACAAATGGACCAATCAGAGAGCGCGATTTCTTTCCGCTACGTTCTGTGCCTAAACACTTACCAACAGAAAGTATTCATGCGCCGATCCTTAGTCCACAGACGAAATCTACGATGAATTCGTGTGTCTACAATAATGCAACTCTGGAATGAGTAATTTTATAATTAAGGCGTTTTTTAATTAATATTCGCATAAAACGCTTTTATGAAATATTATTATCTGCTACCCGAGCAACTGAAGAAAGAGGAAGTTGGCGGAGTGATATGAAAAAGAAGGAGGGGTTTAGGACAGACCTTAAAGGCGAATCCAGTAGTCTCCTTATCAGTGTGCTCGCAGCGGTGCTTGGTTATTGTTGCAGCGGTTGTGGTGATCTTTTTTTTGGAGTCTTTTAAACGGAGTTTGTGGTGAACTCGCTGCTGCACCGACGCTGAGATGGTGAGATTAATGAATTTGTGTATTTACGTCACGCAACAGCGCTTGAAGATAACATTAATATAAACTCCAGGAGCTGAAACATGGCGTTATTACAGTATTTTACTACCACGCCACCCTGTATGATGTGCAAACGTGCACTGCTGTTTGGTAATATTTTTTTAAATTTAGGAGCCGATCGTAAGCTCGTAAGAATGTTCTGTTTGAGTATCATGGGCGTTGTTTACCTCTGTTAAAGCTGTTGCTCTAAAACTCATTTAGTTCGCTTGAAAGAATGAGGGGAAGTCGTCCACCATTTTTGCTTATATCCAGAAACTAGTCGGAGCCTGAGTCGGCACATGACAGTTGCTAGCCAGCTATAGCTCCTCCTAGCTAGCGTTTACCGCCAAATTACCCGTTTAATTGTCTGGTATGAATGAATTGTCAAAGCTCTTCAAGCATCTGGGGAAATATTCCGCGTAATGCCTCATATTAGTGCCGCTTCCTATTAGATGATTATCGAAAGCAAAGGGGGAAATGCTTCCCCTATATATATATATATATATATATATATATATTAGCAGTTTTTGCTACAGCAGCCTGCGTAGCACGTTACACCACCAGTTTCAGAGTTTTTATGGGCTGTTATTAGCATCAGTACGACTGAAAATGTTCATCCTATTTTGAAATCTATAGTTGCAGCTTTTAAATGCGGGGAAGTGCATAAATTGACTGCTGTTTCGCTTATTTGCCTCTGGCTAGATATAATCAGTTCTGGGTAAAAATCTAAAGTGATTATGCTGCTCAACCCTTTAGTAGTTATGCAATAATTAGATTCTGTTTGGCTCTTCCAAAGAAGGAGCCTATTAATGTGATCCAAATACCAAAAATGAATTAAAGCTTTCTTTATTTGATTTTACAAATGAAATTATTTGGTGCAGTTGAGCTTTGCTTTGGCTGATTCAGGTATTGGCCCCATCTAGGGTTGGTCCAAACACCCCAATAAGTCATTTGCAATGTGTAGTTTCCTCGCAGAATACATTTTCCACACACACTCTGCTTTTATGTAGGCCTTTTGGGTGAAAACCCCCCAATTCAGAATAGCTTAGATGTTGTTGTTTTTTTTGCATTGTATTAAAGCTAATTTGTTTCACATCCTGAAAGCTAAAGATCTATTATTTTATAGTTGACTACTTGTACATTTCTAATTGGGGTTTTATTTTTGTGTTCTAGGCTGACCAACTTACAGAAGAGCAAATTGCTGGTAAGACATGGCTGCGTTGATCTTCCTCCTAACCTGCTTCGCATTAAGGAACTCGTCTTGTGGGGTGGATTTACACTTTTGCCTTTTAAGGCATTCCACAGGGCAGCCTGTGGGTCATAAAACTGGAATGAAAGAAACTGCTGTTGCTTGCCGTCTGTGGATTGCTGGAGGACTCCCCTCGCTGAGAACTTTGCATTTTCGTGGCTGCTGCGTTATACATGATGTAATCTGGAGGAGCTCTGAGGGACTGTACTCTCGGTGTGCTGTCCTAATGAGTGCTACAATGAGCTGCAGTAGCAGCTAGGGTTTATTGTGGATAATTCGCCGACCTGCGACTTGTAGATGTTGTAAATTCTTATAATTTCAGGTAATCTCCCTGAAACGAGTATGTCCTGGATAGATTGCATGAAATAGTTGAGGGAGCAGGTTTGGTATGGCACAAATTTATGGTATTGGAGTTAACAAAACATGGTAAATATGATTTGTTTAACTTGTTTGCAGTGGCTGCCTCTGATCCATGCAGAATGTCTTGCCCCAGGAATGATTTTTGACTGGTTGTTTCTGACTCCAGCCATCTGCAGCATGCCACCATTAAAAAAAATAATTTTTGCCACTGGCCTCATCTCTAAGTGTGTCATTACTCCTCGCCCCTCATGGCTCAGTGCCGTCAGTAGTCGTGGTTCTCTTGTTGATACCCTGATGTTTGGTCTCGTTGAAGCTGTTTTACCAGAAACTCCTTAAGTTGGGAGTACAAACAGTGATGCTGTTTCTTTCCAAAGAGTGCCAGACCTAGTTTCAGTCTGTTGGAAGTGAGGAGTGCCTCCGTAGCATTTGGGTGCAGTAACGCCTCGTCTCCATCAGTCTCACCGTAGGTCTTCGCTTTTCTGTCATTAGAGTTCAAAGAGGCGTTCTCGCTCTTCGACAAGGATGGAGACGGCACCATCACCACCAAAGAGCTGGGCACGGTCATGCGCTCCCTGGGCCAAAACCCCACAGAGGCAGAGCTGCAGGACATGATCAACGAGGTGGACGCAGACGGTGAGAGCTTCGAGTCTCAAAGGTTGTTGCCAAGCGTTGCCGTTCCGGAAGTAACTTTTCCCCTCTCGGTTCTCCAGGAAACGGCACGATAGATTTCCCAGAGTTCCTGACCATGATGGCCAGGAAGATGAAGGACACAGACAGCGAGGAGGAGATCAGAGAAGCATTCCGTGTCTTTGACAAGGTAAGCGAGGCCCTGCGCTCCCCTAAGACGCGTTCGTTTAAGTGTGGCGCCGACTATTGCGAAGCGACTCTGTAACTGGCCTCGTTTTCAGGATGGAAACGGGTACATCAGCGCTGCTGAGCTGCGCCACGTGATGACGAACCTCGGAGAGAAGCTAACCGACGAGGAAGTGGACGAGATGATCAGAGAAGCAGACATTGATGGAGATGGACAGGTCAACTATGAAGGTTGGTAGCTATGCTTTAAATTGAAGTGGGTTTGTCACTGAAATGGCATTCTAAGCTCTAAACTTCTTTTCCTCCCACAGAGTTCGTACAAATGATGACGGCGAAGTGAAGGCCTTGTACAGATTTCTATATAAATTTGCCTTTTTTTCTTTGTGTAATTTATCTGTAAAATCTTAATAGCCCCCATTCGTCCCCGCCCCTTCTGCTGTCCAAAGGAACTGCATGTAAACTGCATTGGCTCTTGTCCCATGTCCCTTTCTTTTGCTGTCATGGTGTTTCTTGGAGTGACGGAACGGCCATACAACCAGTGGCTCCGCAGGGGCCTCTGGGAGCCGGAGAACTTGGAGTCTTCTGTCAAGCGTGCTCGAGGCCCCCTCCAAACCTGGCGATGTTGGAAACCTGTCACCTGGTTGTCGCTTGGCAACACTGTTGGCATGGAAGCAATGTAGAGGAGTCTAAACTCTGCATGGACTATGGACAAAGTATATATGGAAATCTCTCAGCATTGCACTACTGCAAAAAAAATGACACGGGTGTATCTCCTTGGTACTCGTACAAACTCTTTTGTATCTGCTGTTCTATAATGGAAAATGATTAATCTTAACATGCTTTTTAGTGTTTTACTCACTACTTTTACTTTTTTTTTTCTTTATGACTTCTGGTCATGCCTCAAACAATCCATTCCAAGTTGTATATTTTTGTTTTCCAATAAAATTTACAATCTACCCATATTTGAAACCTGTCTTGTTTTCGCAGTTAAATGAAACTTTTAAGTTTGGTTACTCTGTAATTGCTGTTTTTGTATGGACAGAACACTCCAATTTATACTTTTTGTTTAAACCATCCCCTGTTTAAATTTTAAAAAGCACTTAGGAGCATCAGCCAATGCCTCTTAATGTATTGAGCTCAATTCAGTTTTGGCCAGAAATTTCGGGAGCTGAGTGGACGTTTGGTGCAGTGTCACCGTGAGAGCATCCTTGTACTGTCCCTGCTCTCTTCCACATGGGCCGTGTGGTCTCCTGGAGCCAGCATGGCACAGTGTAGAAAGCTGGCTGCCTCATGTCTGTTTTGACATTTGCCCCATATTGAGGTGTGGGTGAGCGCTCATCAGAAAACTATGTAAATAGGTGTTCCTGTTGGCTATTTTATCTTCTGAGTTTGTTACAGTAGCTTGCAGAGATGCTAAAGTTGTGTGAATGAAATAAAGCGCTATTGTAGACTTGCTCTGTCTGGTTTTCTGATTCAGCCATTTTATGTACTCTACGTTACTGCAGAACAAAAAGGGTGGGGGAAAATTATCTCCAGTGAAAGTTTTCATATTGAGTTTCAGTTGTCTTGAACAGCTCATTTTCTGTATGCTACTTTGAGGAAATTTCAGGAAATTTAATGGTCTTTTCACCAATACAACTTTATCTAATTTCAGTCTATATGTGCATCTAAAACATAGAGATCAAACTCAAGCCTGTTTCAGTTTAAATGTAAAATAAGGTTTGCGGAAACACTTGCTCTTATCGAAACTTTTTAAAGCTGTAACACATGTTTATGATTCTCTTTGACTTGGAGGTTCTCATGGTTTAATCTTCTATAGTAGCAAATGGGTTTCAGTTTTGCTTGTGAAAATTTTCTTGATTTTTGTGGTTTAAGCCCTAAAATTCCTGCAATTGTATTCCAAAACGTTTAAACATACCCATATTAAAATTAAAGGGATATTTCACCTGTAACCCAAATTTAGGTTTGTTATATTCCCAGAGTTGGATTAGTAACCATGTTTAAACGTATAAAATGTCTATGATCGAAGTTCAGAATAGAATTTGAGTGTGTACATGGAAAAAAAAAATCTGATTATGTCAAGCATTTACATCTGCCACATGTCTAAGTGGAATAAATCAGTTTGACCTGCTGAAAAATCTAAAATACTGGAAGCTGCCTTATACTTGTGTTGGAAAAATAACGGTGCACATTTAAAATGCAGCAGTCATGTTTTTCCAAGGATGCTTTTATTTTTTATAGTCAGTTTTACATCTACAAGCCTTCATTGTTATGCACACAAATTATAAACCGAATCCCTTTATTTTTTAGGCTGACTTATTGCACGTCTATGCATGACTCAACAGACGTTTGCAGAAATTACTCATTCGGAATAAGGGTCTACATGCACCGCGATCGGGTTAACTATCGTCATACCTGTCTCAATCAGAATCAAAGTTTGATCCAAATGCGTGTAATCGGGTCAGAGTAATCTGCATGTGTTTACATTAAGTATTTTTACCCTGATCAGACATTTAGTCCGATTACTTGTATCCATGTAATCGTAGCCAGTGAGAAAAATTATTTTGTAATTTGCCCAGTCATTCTCTTAATCTGGCAGCAGTCTATTTACTTTAGCTTAGCATATACAATGTAAGTGAATGGTAACAGCTAGCATTTTTTGTTTGTGTGCAAAATTCATAAAAATGACTCAATAATGCTAATTATTCTGGTTGACCTCAATAAACGTATCAATTGTAAATGAAAATAAGTAGCATAAAGTAGCAATTAAAAAAAAAAAATTAACTACAGGAGTTGATTTAGATAAGGAGACAGCATAAATACAAAGTGCCAGTGCAAGATTTAAGGACATGTTTCAGAACCTGCAAAAGCCAGCTAACGTGATTTACTCTACAAAACTTGCTGGTAAAATATAACAAATCTTTTTTCTTCGTAATGCCCTGGTGTGAAATGCACTTTCGAACTCAGAAAATGTTTTTCTCTCTCTAACTCATATAACAAAATTTTACTTATTCCTTTAAAGCCGTTCTTGAACTTTGAGTAGAAGCTTAGTTTGTTTGGAAAGAAAACAGTGATGTTTCCCCCACAACAATACTAAGTGCTATTGGTTATTGGTTATTCTGTATTTGCTTCCGGGCCAATTTGGAAATAATACACAGTTTTACCGCAGCAGATTTGCCCCAAATCGGCCCATAAGACAATCAAAAATAACTTCCGAAGCGTTCCTAAGTCCAAGGAGGATATACACATGGTAAATGTATGGCGTTTGGGGCAGAGTAAACCTTATTACAAGCGGCACCTACCCCTACTACCTACTACCCTGAGCACTCCTGTTCTACTAATGTACGCTGATCAAGACTGGATGTATAAATACTGGTGAACGACTCAAACCGTTCCAAAGTTCTCAGGGTGAATGAAAAAGGATAAAAATAGCTATAAAAAAAAATAATGTCCAGGTTGGAAAAAAAAACAAAATTTCCTTTTATGGGTTCAAATAGAGTTGGACATTGTTTTGTATATCCGAGTGGTTTAACTAATGCTGTAACAGTTATGTAAAGTTATGATTGTATATTTATTGGTCATTACATCTTTGGAATCTCAAGGATCTTTCCAAATAAGTCTGTGTACAAAGTAAGGGTGTTTTGGAAAGCCCGGCAAATTTTACCTACAAGTATGTAATGTAATGATGAAATCAGACTAAATACTTCCTGTTTCAAGTAACCTTGCATGACTTGGATCAAACATTTTTTTGATATCAATCCACAAGTTTCTCATTCAATAGTTTGCTAGAATTTTAGCACATTCTTCTGGGCAGAACTGCTGCAATTGAGTCGGGCTTGTAGGCTGACTTGCACACACCATTTTAGCTCTGCTGACATTTTTTGTGGGGACGACTCAAAGGTATTGACTTTGTTGGCCTTGACCTACTTTGTGACTGATTTAATTGGATGATTAGAGTGATTGTACTTTGAAAAGACAGCTTTGTACTCAAACCTACTTCTTGGGTGAGACCTTGAGATTGTGGGTCAGTATTTTCTCATTTTTCTTCTTTTAAGTGACATGCATTTTGGGAAGCACACCAGTTCCTCCTTAAGCAAAACCACTCCAGCAACATCATATTGTCGCCCCCATAATTCACAGTTAAGGATGTTTTTCTGAGGTTTTAAGGCTCCTCTGTTTCTTCAAGTACTTCAGCTTTAATTCTGTCAGACTAAAAATATAGTTGAACTTACATTAGTCAGAAATAACGTTTATAGTGAAAAACATTTTGCATCAAAATATGTACAATTTCTCGAAGTTTTCCCATGATGGAGTTCTGACAGTGAAGACTGACTTTTCTTGACATTGCACCTTTCTGCTGGCCTCACAATATGTCTTAGTCTAAGTTAAAACAGTCAAGGAATCTAAATTTAGCCCTGCACCAGGCCAGCTTGTTGAAAAATTAATCTATGCCTGAGCTGCTACTATAGTAACAGTCAGACTTGTAATGGTGGTACCTAAAGAAGGCACAGTTGTGTCTGTATGAAGGTAATGATATGTGAAAGTTCTGATGGTTAATTAAGAATAACTGTTAAATGTGTAATGTTAACGTTTTTCATATACGGCAGAGTCATGCTTTTGTTTGTCATGCTCATCTGCAGGGTGACGAGGCGGAGTTCCACATGGCAGGAGTTACACGCCAAACCCACTCTGAGTGTTTTCTTTGTCAACAAACTCAGAATGGGGCTGTGTACGTAAAACAAAGGATGAATGAGTGCAAAAGCTACCGCTGGCCATTCTCAAAGACTAGGTTAAAGATCTTTGATGATGTGGGTCTCTGTCTGTCCCAAAGGCTTTGGGAAAATTGTTTACAGTTCATGGCATCATGAGCCTCTTTAACAGAACAAACCTGTGACGACGTTTCATATCTGTATTTCTCTGGTAGTTCATGAGTCACAGTGAGACTGTAATATCCCAAACATCTGTTAAATTTCATAAAAATACAAGCCTACTGTGCTGGACTACAGGACATGGCACTACGTTCTAAATCTGGGAGAGGAAACTTCAGACAAAGTCAATGCAACAATCCTTTCGCTGGCATTAAGGACATTGGGTATCACAATTTTCAATGAACTAAAATCCACCAAATAGTTGAGAATGCCTCTAAAGATGCGTATAATTGCCTATTTTAGTAGCTAAAATGCTTCTGTCACAGAAGCTAACATCTACTGTTTTCTTATTCCCACTGTTGTCTGGGTACACTGGGTGAACAGCCAATCAACAACAAGGACAGTAAATGGTGTTCCCCATTTGGCTGCATTGCACTTTGTTAGTTCTGCTTCCGAAGCTGCATTTTCTTTGGAATATTTTAGATTTGCTCTACAAAAACTCTGCAAATACTGAAGGACCAATAGGCAGGGGTCTGCTGAGTTCTTACTTGTAGATCCTGCTGCTGGCTGGCTGTGCAAACCTTATGTTATGACTACATTGCTCCCACACCCACTTACTTCTACATAAGTCAGCCGATGCAGGTCTGTGACAGCACTGCTTGTTGAGTGAGGAGCCAAGCAGAAGCGGGCTGAGTTCTACCCCTCTCCTCACTGCGGTTCTTCCACAAAACACAAGGAGATTGCAAAAACAATGCCTCAATGACACCCTGGGGTGTTGTGTGCCTGTGTAGTCCCTGCTGTTAAATACGGTAGAGGGTCTATGATGCTGTGTGCCTGTTTCTGATTATTGGTTTCTGTTGGCATCTACAAAAAGGAAACTGAAGCATTGTACAAAACATAAATTACAATTTTCAAATTTAGGTGGTTCCAAGTCTCTATGAAGTGTTAATTAGGGATACATGACTTCCTTTTTTTTACTGGCATACAACCATGTGATGACACAAGGAAAAATGGAGCAAGGCAACTCTGTCTGTATAGCACACTTTCAACAACAAGGCAATTCAAGATGCTTTTTTAGTTATTGGGGATAAAAAAAATACAGCAATACAATATCTTTTTAAGCGTAAAACACATTAAGGAAACACAAAAAGACACATTAAAACATAACATTCAAACCTTAATAAATTAGTTAATCATAGGCAACTCTGAACACAGGCTGTACGTTCACCTTTTTGGCACATAGCACTGGCGCTACATAAGTTAGCGGTTTTGTAGCACAGACAAAAATGACTTGTAGAATCCAGACAAAATCTTGGGTCTTCTTGTTTTCAAGAGACTGTGGGACGTGTTATACTGCTCCGCCTGAAGTTTGCTGTTGAGAGAAGGGAACTGGTACAAAATTTACAAGACGTCAAATTGCCACTGGATATCGAAGACCTTTTAATAAAAATGTCTAGTTCTAAAAACAATAAAATAAATAAAATAAAAACTTTGATGAGATAGTAATAGAGATTATGGTGTAATATAATAAAAATAATACAAATATAATAATAGTAGGGCATAATTAGTATGCACAATACATTGCTTGCCAACCATATTTAAACAAGTTTATGGCTATTATTATTTTCAATGTTTTTGTTATAAGTTTTAAAAGTTTTAAAAAGCAGACATTATTGAACTCACCATATATTTTGAACATTCTGTAAATGCACCTCAGATGGGAAAAGCAGCTAAACAAGCTTCTGCCTGATGTTTGTGTGTGGCTTATGAAAGAAAGGTCTTATAAACTGCCAGATTTCTTTTTGAATTCTAAATTAAATTAAAAAGAAGACATATTTATTTTTAAGTTAGTGAAGTTGATTGACAAAGGTTTATGATTGGTCAGTTGATGCGAGGTGATCATGGTGCATGGCATTCTCTTTCTAAGCATCAGTAAGGAATAAGCCATAATAAGCCAGGTCTCTAAAATATAGTCTATGGTCTTTAACAAAGTTTAACAGAAAGCAGCTAAGGGTGATAAGATTTGTTGCTAGGTGCAGATAAAATAGTATTTAGATGCACAATTGTGCTATTGTTCTATGTATATGGTCTTCTAGAGTTTAGAGGACTTTTTCAGCAGCTTTGCAGTCAGCAGGAAATATGTTCCATAATCCATATTTTCTAAAACGAATATAGTCAAATGTACATAGAAATGGTTTATCAGACACTAAGGCACCTTCTTCCATGGGACAACCATTGCTCAGGAGGTAGACTCTTGTCCTGTAACTGGAGGGTTGCTGGTTCACTTCGTCCGTCTAAAGCCTTGTTAATGCTTCTTTGTCAACAAGTTTGCACTCACACAAACACATACTGATGGATATATTTTTATAATTCTCCATTGGTGTTTCAGTGTTGCAAAGCAATCCTCGGCCAGGACTACAGGGCATGTAGACCTTTTCTGGCAGTTTATTTGTTTCAGCTTGTAAAGGCACATCCAGTCAACTAGAAGTGCAGCTTATACAATTCTCCAAAAATGCAGAAGAAAAAAATCACAGCGGTCTGTTGTGTAGCTCTCTACTCCTCCTTGTGTTTAAAGTCTCCAAAAGACCATATTAGATAAGCTAGCCTTGCAATATAAAGCATCTAGTGCCGAAATGCTAAAATCACTACTGATTAAATCGACTACAGAGCACCGCTCTGGTGAAATGATGTTGGGCTGACCAATCACAGATGTGCGCACCGCTGTGTTCGACGGATAGTTAATTAAAAAAAATGGGGCTGTAATCTGTTTGTCCTTAAGTGCCTGTCAGAGAGCCCTTACATCAAGAGATAATGGTGCTGCATCTCTATGCACCTCCACTGACGTGGAAGCATAAACTAGGCTTTAGCCGTTGTGTCCTTGGGCAAGGCATTTCACTCGCTGGTTTTGGTGAGAAGTACCATTGGAGCGGATTGTACGACAGCCTCACTTCTGTCAGTATGCCCCAGGACAGCTGTGGCCAAGTAGCTTGCTACACTATCAGTTTGTGAATCTGTGAAAAATTCTGGTGGGAAAACTTGCGGGGTGAGTTGACAAGAAGATAACATAACGGAGGGCTGGAGAGATTGTGCAAAGATTGGTGGAACATTTTTCTCTTTGTTTGCTCCAGCCTTCTGAAATGTGTTGTAAGGATGGATGACACCAGTCTATTTTAAGACCTCATGTTAAGGGTTAAGCCTAGTTTATACTTCTCCATCAGCAATATTGCACACAAACGGATTGACAGAGATGATTTTCGTTTATGGTTCTCTGTCGGTTTTCAGTGTTGCAAAGCAATTCCCCACCAGGACAGCAGGGGAGCTACCTTTTCATGGCGGGTCTGCCTACCAATTGCAGTGTTGTTTTTGATTAACTAGAGTTTTATTTTTCTTCAACTTGTGAACACATTCCCCTCAAGGAGCAATGGACCACAGAAAGCATGTTTTTATTATACTGTATAGCTTTTTACTAGCAGTGCAGTTCATAGAATGCACTACAAACGCATGTAAACAAACACAGCCATCTGTTTTGTTGTTTCTCTACACCTCCTTGGGTTCAAAATCGCCAAAACACCATATCAGAGAAATTGTCCTTTTATTATAAAGCATGTAGTCCCCAAACGCTGCGTTGACTACTGATTCAGCAACTATAGAGCACCATTCTGGTGAAACAATCTCTGGAAGTTGTTGGGCTGACCAATCACAGGCGAACGGTCTCCGCTTATGGAGACTGATAGAAAATTGGACTCTACCCCCTCTGTCCTTGCGTAGGTGATAGATAGGCCTTGTCGACGGATAATAGCGCTGCGTCAGTCCGTTTCGACATAGACGGAGAAGTATAAACTAGGCTTTAAAGCTGATAGTTTACAGCAGTAGTGTCCAAAGTCAGTCGCCAAGCTTTAGTTCTTTCACGGGTTCAGAAACTCAAAATCAAATGATGGTTTATTAGGAGACCTCTGCAGAACTTTATGACATGCTGAGGGGATGATTGGAACATGGGAATCAGCCGTGTTGGAGCAGAGACATCAAGAACTGACAGAACACTATAGACCAGAGTTGAACCCCAGTGGATTATGCTGTGTTTCGTTGCCAACACATCCAGGCTGGTTCCTGTCTCCTTATCTTCTCAGGTTAACATCAAAATTATTTGAGGGTGGGTTGCTTTCCTTCAGCTGCTGTATTTAGTAACCATCCGCACTCCACTACAGAAATAAATGCAAAGCGGCAGTCCCAGTAAAATCCCAGGATGTTCTGGAAACAGAAGCCTGGCGTTGTAACGCGGCAGGCAAAAGAAACAGAGCAGCAGATAAAACAGCACATGCTGAGGCTGTCATATGTATGGAAACACTTGTTTATCTTTATTTCTTGTACCAGCAGATCAACACTTCTCCGTGTGACTGCGGTGTGACAACAAAGGCAGTGGTGAAGGTTCCCGTAAAGCCTCTCTTTAACTCTCAGCTCAGCGTGGAGCAGACAGCTCATGAATCATCATTTGATTGCTGAATCCTTCCCTCTCATCTCCTCGCAGCTCCAACATGGAGGAGTAATCATCAACCTGCTCTCTTTCTTCCTTCCTCTCTCCTCCCATGTTGAGCGTTTCCTTTTCCCTGACGGCCAGCTCTGCTCTTCTTCCTGCCTCCTTTTGTGCAGCTGCCTGATGTTTCGGTCGACTGTGCATCAGATAAATTTTTTTTCCCCTTTAAGTATCTGGTCACCAAGATCGGTTATTAAGCCCATTCAGTGTTTCCATCGCTCAGAAAAAGGCTTCATTACAATCTACTTTCAATAGGTTTTGATTACAAGGTATGACCTAACGTGTATCTGCCATGCATTCGAGCAGGTTATGACAACCGCAGGGGTCAGAGAAAACTGATCCTACAGGCTGTCTGATTGTATCACTTCTCCACTTGAGGGCCTATTATGGCGCTGTGCTGGTTGACCAGTCAGCTTTGGCTCATATTGCAGAGTGTTGCAGCCTTAGCCTGATGTCTATGCTGGTAGCCGACAGATATCTGAGCTGCGCTGGCAGCTGCTGAGTGTTGAGAGAGAAGGAAGGGTGCTAAGAAACCCCGAGGGTGCTATTACTGCAAAGTTGAGAGCAGTTTTCTCTTTAGGTGTATCATTGCGACATGCAGGATTTTGTGTTTTTTGTCAAAGGTTAAGCAGCCAAACAAATCCCACAGCGTAGTTATGGGAAAGTGCTGATCATTGACACGGCGACCTGACCGAAACGGCTCACATTAAGAGAATGAAGATATGGTTTTTTAATGGTTTCTGCTCAGAGATGTACCCTTCAGATGCTCCTGTGGGTAAAAATCATTTCTAATTAAAGGTACAGAAAAAAGATAAAAAACACAAACTCACAGCATAGTCAAAATAGATTAGTTTTTAGTTTAGTTTCGCATAACTTTGGTAGTGTTTATTAAAGTTGCATAAAATGTGTCTAATCTTTGCTTGAATTCCCTTGGGATCAAAACAATACATATGCATCTGTATCTGATTAGCTAGTTCAGCATGCTGATTATCTAATTTAGTATACTGATTAGCTAGTTTTGCATGTGGATTTGCTAGTATAGCATGCTGATTAGCTGGTTTAATATACTGATTTCATTTTATAATTTATAATCCAAAACTTTTTTTTTCCATCTAAACCAATACATTGTCTACTTAGAGCAGTGTGTGCCCCTTTGGTGCTGTGGACTACCATTGAAAATTCCTTCTGGATTAAACTATTGACGTCCTTCTGGTATTAAAATTCAATATTTCATGTTTGTTTTCTTTACAGCTATGTATACACATGTACTTGAAAAAACAGCAGACTACTGTGTGAATACAATGGAGACCCAGTATTCGCAGATGCTATGAACCACAACCTCTCGGGCATACCTTAAATCTAAAAATACTTGAATCCTCCTCTAAAAACATTTTTAACTGCCAATTTTTTAGTTAAAACACCAAATATAACTTAATATGCATTACAGACAGAAACAGTTTTAGCATTAGCCAACACTCTTTATATCTCCACTCATGGCTATACTTTATAACATTTGACAAAGTACCTGAAAATTGTACCCAAGTTAGAGTAGCACTACTTCAACATATCCTTGCTCAAGTAAAAGTTTAAAGTAGCCATCCTTGTAATTACTCAAGGAAGAGTAAAAAAAAAACCCATAAAAGGCTACTGAAGTACTGAGCAACTGATCAGAAATTTAGATCAGTTCTCTTTAAATGATGTCATTAGACATTCATAAAAATAAAGTTATGCACTTATCCTTGTAGTTTAGTTGTACAATGAATAAATATGAATATGATTTCAAATAAACCAGTCTGTAGCAGAGGCAACCCTTTAAAAACATAAAATAAATAAAACAGGCAATGCATATAAACAGGGTGAAGTGCTTCCAGTGGCAATAGGTAATATTTACCATATATTCAATTTATTTCCAAATGGCCCAGCAAATTGAAAACAACATTAGAACAAAGCTTGTGTACAAAAAAAGAGGTCTCATTTAACATAAACTGTTGGTTTGTCTCCTTGTCTGGTGCATTTCTTGTTAAAACGTGTTTGTTTTTATTCAGTGAAGTTACTTACAACAGGTAGAGTATCCAATAATTTTACTCAAGAGTAGCGATACATTATTATATTACCATACTCGAGTAAAAGGAAAGTTAGTAGAAAAAAAGGTATGTTGCAGTACTACTCCTAAAAGGACCTTTTGTCTAATACCTACTCACGTAAATGTAACTAGTTACTACTGACCTCTGGTGCTCTTGGGTTGGCTGGTTTTTAAATGCAGGTATTTCAGGTTCCTAAGCTGCATTTTCATTCCAATATTTAAAATATTATTTTCCCCAAAAAACATCTGTGAATATTGAACTGCGATAAGATGTGGTGTCACTGTACATTTACAAAATTTTATTTTTTTAGAGTCATTTTTTACTGCCATATTTATTCTCCCTTGGAAAAAAACACAATTTATTTGTTTTGTTTGTTTCAGTGCTCACCCTTAAATCTTAAATTGGCAATGTAGAGGTAAATCTTTTAAAAAGATTTGTGAATATTAGTAAGTTAAGTTCATCAGATGCTGGTTAGCTAGTTTAGTATGTTGATTAGCTACTGAAGCATGCTGATTAGCTACTTTAGCATATGACAGCTTTCTTAGCATACTGGTTAGCTAGATCAGCATTCTGATTAGCTAGCCTAGAATGCTAATTCAATAGTTTAGCATACTGATTAGCTAGTTTAATACACCGCTTTAGTATAATTAAGCAGTGCTTGAATTTCCCTTTGGATTACTAAAGTATCCTATATCTGCATCTGTTTAGCTAAGTTTGCATTTTGAATCTCTTTTTTAGGATGGTACTTATTTTGTTCAGTATACTGATTAGCTAGTTTTGCATGCTGATTTGTTAGTTTAGTATGCTAATTAGCTAATTCAGTATACTGCTTTGCAAGTTTAGCATGGTGATTATCTAGCTTAGCATGCTGGTTATCTCCTTTGTTATGGTGATGAGTGAAATGCGAAAATGTTTGCACATTTTTTTATTATACGTTACTGTTATCTAAACTAAGGCCCTCGCAGCTGTAACGAAATACAGGTCAAAGTTTAAGAGACTCAGATAGTGAGTAGTGAGAGCATGTTCGAGTTACCCATGCCACTCAGGAGAACATTTCCACATGCTGTGCCACAGTGGGAAAGTGGGCCAGGCGCTTTGGCTTGAGCTTATTTTCTCAGTCGCACAAGGATTTAACTGCTTTCTATTAATTCCCTTGAAGCACACCTGCACTGTCAGCTGTGGGAGCATTGGGCAAGTGTGTCCTGCCTGGCAGGAGCTGGTAACTGGGATCAAATGGCACACAGCGGCACCGGTCGTCCCTCTGAGCGACAGCGGAGAGGAAAAGATGCCATCCTGTCTTTTTCTATTAACATCAGAGAACAACTGAAAATGAAAAGCTGGTCCTGTGTTCAGGGACAGTGGAGGAGGGCAGAGGAGGGGGAGTGCTATTTCTGCATGGCCCAGTGCTGGTGATGACCAGTATGTGTGTTAGTGGGTAAGAGGAAAGGAGAAGTGAAAGACAAAGAGTGAGGGTTTAAGAGAGACAGAGGGACCATATAAAACGAGCGTAAAAATAATGAAATCAACTTGTATTCTGTGTGTCATTCACAAAAATTCAGTGTTAAAACTGAAGGGCTGTTCCATTATGGGCAAATAAAGTTTTCTAGGTTGAAAAAGTTAAAGACACCCCAATCCCTTGTTGAGCCACCTTACGTCTCAGTAGTTACTCTCAGTCTCAGTCTGACTTTATGTTCTAAAACTGAAGCCTGATCCAGTTCATTTAGGTTTGCAGAAATTAGCTACCAGTACCTTGATGCTTCTTTGTTTTAGATCTGCTGCTGTGTTTGGGATCATTGTCCTGCTGATGACTCATTTTCACAGACTCATTTGTCTTTAGGATGTTTTGGTAGGCTATATAGAAGAGTTAATGGTCATGTCAGTGACTGCAAGAAACCAAGGTGCTAAATCCAAATTATTACTCATCTACCACCATGCTTAATAGTTGGTATGAAGTGTTCACAGTAGACCCCCTATTTGTGGACTTTTTTTGTTAAAGAAAAATCTAAATAATTTAGACAACATTGGTCTGTTGACAAGTTTTTATGTGTCTAAAAATATTGGACAGAAGATTTAGCTTGGAAAGCTGAAATACTGCAATGAATTGCTAATTGACATGCAATTGGCTGGTGTTTGTAAAGCAGCCACTCCCGCATTTGCTTTATTTAGTGCTGACTGGCTGAAACCCTAAGAGCTCATATAAGTAAGACTGTAGATGTTGGCTTCTGCGATAGTGCTGGGAGGGTTTTTCTGTGTGTGTTTTAATGCATACTGAGGCATATTTGATGTTTGAACCATTAAATTAGGCATTTTAAAAGGGGTCTTAACTATTCACCGCTTTAGCTGTTTGTGGTTGTTTGTAATCCCCAATCCCCATGTATGCTGTGTTTGGTTTTTATCTGTTTTTTTTTTATTAAACATAGTACTGTGCATTAATGCCATACGTCTATAGGTTGGAATCTTCTATCCAAGGAAGCTTTGCTTCAGAAAGTTTGCAGTAATCTAAGGTACAACTGCAAAGGATGTCTTTCACTGTGTAATTAAACACTTCAAGTTGCTGAAATCTTGCTGCCTTGGCAGTGTGTAAAGAGCTGTATCCTACCGAGAATTCTTTGAGAAGCAACTATCTGGTACTTCCTCCCCTTAAATTCTTGTCATGTTTCAGCATGCTGGTTAAAAATAGCAAGTATTTCCTGTAGAATACATATAAAAATACAGTACAAGGGCAATGGTTTGTAAACTGATTACTTGACTCCTTAAGTTCAGCATGTCTGCAGCAACCGTTTTATTTTTCAAACACCAAACACTTCAGTGACTTTGAATTCTGATGGAGAAAAGACAAAGCCATACTTGATCAACTGGTTGTAGCTTATCATCTCCAAAGCACCTCCACTTCCTGGAGACTGCCCCGCCTTATCAAAGTGGTACTTTAGCCTACAAAGTGATCGTCATGCTCTGCTACCCTCATGCTTTGAAGAGGTGATGCCGTGTTTTAATTTTTAAATTATATCCAAGAGAACAATGCCCAGAGCAGAAATGAAAACTATCGGACTCCTTTTTCAAGTAAGTCTATTTGAATTTTGGTATACCGAGTTTGTATTTTTATCCGATATTCTCACATGTAAAACAAATCAGAAGGGATTTAGTTCAAGTGGTTCAGCCTCTGTTGTCACATCCTGGCCTGATTACACTCAGACACTTATAACCAAATGATATCTTAAATATGACCCTTCACTTCAGTGCCCAACCCAAAAGAAATTCAAGAACAGATCAGAAACAATAATTAAAAATCTATCTAGAAAGGGTTAGGAAGACATTCCTAAAGCTGTGGGACCCACAGGTAACAACAGTGAGAAATATTCTCCACAAATGAATGAAAACTTAAATATTGGTAAACCTTCCAAGGAATGCCTACAACTGTTACGCCAAGAGTGCATCAATGACTCATCCAGGAGGTAAAAAAAGAACGGAATAAAAAATTTAGAGAAATGCAGGTCCCACTTTCTTCAAATAAGGTCAGTGTTCATGTTTCAACAATAAAAAAAGAGACTTTGCAAAAAGGGCATTCATTGGATAGTTTGAAGGTAAAAACCACTCTTGACCAAGCAGGGATGGGCAACTCCAGTCCTCAAGGGCCATAGTGGTTAAAGGAGAATTCTGTTTTTTTGTGGTTTTTTTCAATAGTCCTGCTGCAGCACAAATGTGTATTACGTCCGAATCGGCCCAGAAGAGAATCAAGAAGCACTTCTGAGGCTTTCGTAAGTCCAAGGGTAATATTAACATGGTAGAATTACTGAGTTTTGGGCAGATTCAATCTCATTACAAGCGGAATTTGTCCTGCCCCAAGCACTCACATTCTACTGATGTCCGCTGATGGAGGAAGTAAATATATATACTGTTGAACGACTCAAACTGGCTCCAAAATTTAGCCAGAAGTCCCATGTTAGCTCTGGAGGACTTAGCATGGGACATGGAAAGTCATCAAAACAGTCCATTAATCAGGTCTGCTGGGAAGGGTGACAAGAAGACATCTCTCGTTAAATCCAAAACTATTTTTACAATTTTTCACAAGCCAAGGAGGAGACACTCCAAGCTTGATAACAAAGATGCAAGCATAACTCTTATGTGTTGTGGAAAACTGCAGATCACTCCAAACACCGCAGTTGTACAATAAAACATGGTAGTGGCACCATCAAACAGTGGGGAATATTTTCTTCAGCAGGAACAGGTCCAGACAAAAACCTGTTAGTGGCTCCAAAAGACTGAGGCGTAGACGTCCACAATTCACCAGGACCCTGACTGTATTGTCAGAGGAGCTACAAAGGAAAGATTTGCATAAAAGTTACGGTATGTTATGTGGTAGAAAGTCCTGACCTAAATTAAATTGAGAATCATTGGGAAGACATGAGAGCAACTGTTCCGAGTTGCTTTCCAATCAGTCAGACCAGTTCCCATAAGCTCAGACTGGTTTCCATCCGGTCCTGCTGGATAGTATTTGGTTTCTAAACATGTTAAATTGTTTCTACTCCTAATTTCCTTATTTTGCTGGTGATAATTCCTGTATCTTTAAACCGGTATCCGGTATTACCAGTATCCTACCCTGGAATGTAAATATCCCACCCTGTAGTTTGCTTTCACACATTTCAGACTTTAATCGCAGATTGTCAGCTCTTTTAATGCATTCTGTCTGCTAACTGAATTTACATAAAAGAGCAAAGAGTCTTTGATTACTTGAACCAGTGTTCATCATCATGCTTGGGAGGGATTTAGTGGTTTGCCACCAGCATATTCAGCTGCATTTGTTGTGGACAAATTGCTTCAGTGACGCCAGCAAGGGAAGCAGAAGGATCTTATCTGCAACAAAGGGTACTTCATTCCACTTAACTGCATGTTCTTGGTAATGCTCCCTCCTCTCATCTCTCCTCTCTTCTTTCTCCCAGTCGTCTTTCCCTCTTTGTTGGAAGCCAGGCTGTTCTGTCGTCCTACTATCTCGGTCCTGCTATGCACTCATGAGGAGGAATGCTGTTCAGCCATGCGTCACATGCACATAGCTTAGTTGTGGCATGCTGCTGCACCCTCAGATAACACATTCAGTGTGAGGGGGCCAAGGCAGTGGCACACAATAAAACAGCTATTCTTATCGCCACCTACTTCTCATGCCTAGCACTCTGTGGTGATGAAACAAAACAAGAGTGCAGAGTATTGCCAAGACACAGAGATTGGAATCATAGCCGTGTTTATGTGCGCGCATCACCATACAATCAAGGACAAGTGCGGCAAATATCCCGTAATTTGAGTTGTACATTTATTCGGTGAACAGGCCTGCTTCATCCTTACAACTAGAAAACTGATGCCCAAGAGCAAAAGAATTTTGTGCCATGGCCAATTCGACAGTTGTTGAGGGAGTGGAGGGGTATATTCATCCGTTCTCTGTCCACCCAGACTATCAGATCATATCCAAGGATTAAAGCCCTCTCTATCAACCTTTACTTGAGTGCTTTATTGATTATAGCAGATAAAACAATCACGCCTCTAGTAATAAAGCAATAGCTTTTTAAAAATATGGTATAACCAGATAATGGGTTCTGTAATAAAAAATTAGTGAAAGTTTTAGACCTCATTTGTTGTTCATAAGTTGAAATGATTAGTCTCTTTTAGGCTTTTTATTTTGTTTTCACTGCTCTCTGATACAGAAAGTCACATTGTCAGTTGTAAATATTTGGCTTTTCCTTGATAGGTGGCTGCCATGCAAATCTAATGAGCTCCTTCAGCTTCAAAACCTCAACCTCTGTGAGCAAAAATAGACCTCAGTATTCTGAAAGAAAAACAAGTCAACAAGCAATAGCATTGGTGTAGTGTAGAGTCACTGGATATGCTAAAATAGGCAATATACAATGAAACATTCAAACTCCAAGCACCAACCACACCATGAAACATAAAGCAGATATTCTCTGCAGAAGATGAGATACTAGCACAAGGCTAGCACCATATCTGAACTATGTCACTTCCATGAGCTTGTAGCAATCCCTTAAATTATGCTTAGGCTTCTAAGCCTCCATAATCAACAATTTGAAGTCGTCACTTCGGTATACTAGTGAAGCTATAAGCTACATCCATTATTTGAAAGACACACTCCTTAACTTTTACACCTGAAAAACATGTTCTTTTGAAATGTTTAGGCGGCACACCAGCATTTATTATGTTCGCTTTCGGAGTTGTCACTGCCTGGGAGGGTCCCACTGCTGAAAACAACACTATATAACTTTTCTCTGGAGGTCGCCTCCCAGTAGTACTGACTGAGTTTCGCTTTACCGCAGCATGCTACAACCTACCAAATTATATAAACAAACCTGCTGTTTTGAGACTTGATCCATGGCAGATCCACCAAATAAGAGGCTATCAGAAGATGCGTGGAAAAGAAAAAGAGGAAGTGCTGGAGCGAGAGCAGCCCAGTTCTTAGCTGAAAGCTACCAGAGCTTCACCGCCGGAGAAGGCTGTGTTAAGGAAAGTTGAGGCAAGCAGAGCTGGGGAGCTGGACGCAGAAGCCGTGCCAGCTTCTCAACTCATAACCAAGTTGTCCCCCCTCATTAAAGCCTAAAGTTCACAACACAACTCCTGCTGATCATTCTGCTGCCTCAGAGAGCAGCAAGATACCAGATGACACAGGTCAGACAACACCTCCTTCCCCTCAGTGATATGAGGGATATTTTCTGTCAAACTGTTGCTCAGTTTAGGTCAAAGCTTCTTACAAAAGTAGGATTTATTCAACAACCCAGTTTTACAACTCTTCTGTTTTGTGTGGTTAGCCACTGTGAATGAGATGTGAGAAATACAACAGGATATACTACGGATGCTGAACTACCTATGTTGCTTCTAGATTAGTAAGTAATAAACGCTACCATGATGATTTAATACAGTGCCTTGAAAACAGTTTGACAGTTCACAAACTAGCATTCTGTTAGTTTGATGTTTAATTGGATTGCCTAGTGTGCTCGTAGTAATACACTGGCTTCTTCGGATGCGTTCCATAGAGATTTGTTTTTATGACAGTGATGTTATGCCACAAGCCTTGATCGGGTGACAGAGGGCAAATATTCACAAAGTTATGGAGTGTGTCTTCAAGAACAGCAAGATGTTGGTGCATTTCTTACTTGTCCAGCAGACCTGAACATAAAGAGAACACGTCCTTCTCGCCTTTCACCCAAATGCCCAATGAAGACCCGTCAGAAGGCAGATTAAATTTGTGCCACAATTGGTTGTAGCCAGTGCGACGGTGGCTATACTGTTAGCATATATTGTAGAATCAGCAGGTCAGCTAATATGCATGCTTTTTGAAAACAGGAAAAACATTTGAACTGCAATCATTGATGCACTCTATGAGATATGGACCAGATTGAATAATATTGTTATGCAACAATCCTTTTGTTAGGAGTTAGCCTAGTTTATTTCTTTATCTGTTACTACTGTGATACCTTTAGACTCCATTTCAAAATAGATTAAGACCCACACTCAGTACGTTTACATGCAGTAAGAGAAGACCTTATTGCTGGGCCTGCATAAGACAACCACTTTCTCTACATCCATACAGCATTCCAGTTTAGTCAAGCATATACCTCTCTGGGCAGGCCCCCTTTAGAAGTTACGAAGTTACAACACCCATACTACAACAACAAAGCTCTACTCTATGAGTCTCTAAGAGATGTTAGAACATGGAGAGATCACAGCAAATTCGGAAGACTTTCCTCTGTCAGAAAGCAATCATGACACCTTCACAAAACACTGTTACAAAAACTTTGTATATCCTAGCATAGAGTGTCAGGTAAGTAACATTGTAGTTTAATACCCAGATTGAAAACTTTTGACCACTTTCCAACAGTACTTTCCCTACATTTATTTGAGTCTGAAGCAAGGGGCAAACTGCCCGCACAAAGTGAAACCAACCAGGAAGTGGCAAAAATTGCAGTTCAGCCCTCATCTGCTGGGGGCTGGCTCCAAAAAGGAGCAACTTCCCATTCACTCCCATGTTAAATAGGCCAACTTTACAGCAAAAATAAACATGTTTACAGCCTGGTTCAAATTTTTTTTTAGGTCAGATAGGTCAGGTTTACCGTCATGACAATTCTGAGGGGGTTGAATTTTTTTCTAACTTCTCTGTTTATTTGTAATTTAATCTTGAAATTATTAATAATTAGGGGCGTGTCCTTTTGGTTGATAGGTCAGTCTAGGCATGAACTAATGGATGTCTGAGATGTGAAGTGAGTCAAAAGTCTTCTATATTTTTGAGAGGATCTGAGTTGTCACAATGACTTTGTGACTGCTTTTTGCTGGATGTGTTGTTAAACTAAGCCCACCCATGTCCTCACCCTCTGCCAATGGTAAAGAAAATACAACCATTTTAAGCCGTAGTGACCCGACCCATTTGGGTCTTGTTATACCGATATGTTTTCTCCACTCAATATGTTTCTGGGTCTAAAGTGATCCTAGTTGAAAAACGGGGCAAAAGTCTTTCAACCACGGCCTTCTGGCTGAAGCCGGCTGCAGCCTACATTAGCTTCAGTTGGGTCCGCACTAGCTCCTGACTAGCTTGTAGCTATGTCAGTTTGGAGAATTAACCCTTGGATGGATTGATGGTAATATATAATGGGTCTGCAGGTAATTACATAATAAGAAATAGCATTGTGTTTAAATACTACTGTGGGGCAAAAATGTGGCCAGAAAGACCTTTTGCTGAAATGTCCTTTTAAGTTATTAGAGTGTAGCTTGGTCAGTGAGCAACGTTTTCACCTAAGGTTTGTTGTAATAACATCTGAAAACTATGTGTAATCTGAAAATATTGGATTTCCTCAAACATTTGTCCTCAGCTGCCCAGTAACCTTCTGGGGATGTGTGAAAACAGTCAAGTAAATTAAATTTGTTCTTCATGAGAGGCAGCAAACATTATTAGTATTTCTCCTTTGTGTGTTGTTTTACAACCTTGTCATCTTGAACTGCGTGAAACCACTTTAACTGTGTAAAGAGAGTTTCTTTAGTTGCATGAAATTCAGGCCACCTCTGCTAATTTCTTTAAATGTTGACACTTAAAACCTAGGAAAGGCTAAACAGTTAGGATCTCATTATTTTGGAGTCAAGATAATGCCTCACTCCAAAGAGAGATACAAATCCATGGGGCTGGATTCCTGTGTGCAGGAAGATGCTGTGAAAGAGATTGAGATGTTAGTTTGTGATTGCGATGAAAGCAAATAGTGCCCAGTAAGTGTGCCTCAGTCCTCTATCAGGGCTCCTATTACCCTCACAGTCCAGCACTGATCTCAGATATATGCCTCATACCAAGGACTTAACACCACCTCCCTCTCTTCGAGCCAACCTCAGCTCTCTTGCTCTCAATTAAGCTCCCTTTTGGAGACGCGTATTGTTTCAAATATCCATGCAGCTCTGCCACAAAAATATATTTTTGATTTAAAAACATAAGTCTTGCAAAGGAAAAAAACATGACCTTCAGAGGCAGACATTGACTAATCGGTTGTGAATGTCTGGTTAAAAAGTGGTGTTTCTCCTCCGCTGTCGTCATTGTCCATGACCAGTGGTGAAAACCATGTTTATTTAAAGATCAGGTGCCAGGCCATTCATTGTTCCTAAAAAAATCCACTCCACCATCAACAGAGAGCAATGGGGGCAGTGGTGGACCCAAAATGATGGTGTTTTACGATCAACTCTGCCACACTGCTGTGCTATCATCAAGGAAGTCTAACAGTTTAACAGCTAATTCTCAGTGGCATTCTGAGATAATGCGCAAAAGCTTCGGAGAAGTCCCAAACACAGGCTGTTGAAATTTCCCACAACAGCTTGAGCTCCCATGGTCGCCTAAATCAACCTGTGTGCTGTTGATGCATAACTTTTTGTCTCAGTAAATGGGTATCCTTTCAGGGCTAGATAGTAAGGCCAGTCGGTGAAATGATATTGAAATTTCCAGCAACCCACACTGACAAACTGAATGAGAGTAAGCTTTTTGGCCACAGCAACATTAACTGGGATTAGAGAATTCCAGGTGATGCTTTCAAATTCAAAAGCACTGTACCAACAGTCAAGCATGGTGGTGGCAGCATTGTGCTACGCTAAATTCTTCAACTTCAAATCAGCAGCTAGGTGACTGAGACCTGTTTATTACCTGGTTGTTCCAAAGGGACAATGATCCTGAAGACATCCAGATCAGTTTGTTCTGCTGTCCAATTTCTGGCTTCCTAAAGCATCAAACAAATAGGAAATGTATCCCAACCACTTTGAATTAGAAATATATTTAGCCAACACAACTGGGCAGTACTGCGCCAAACGCTTGTTGATGTTTTCACTTCTTGCAATACATTTCGGCGGGTTTGCGATGTATTTGTGCTAAAGATTTATGCAAAACCTGAGATGGCTTTAAGATGTCCCAGCTTCAGGCTAGATTAACATGCACCCCTCAGACCACACTGCTGGCTGAGGAGCTGAAGAGCTAACCTGCCCCGTGAAGTGAGAGGCTAGCAGGGTTACCAGGTATCTTTTTACTCCTCCTACCTCCAGCCGACGACAGACCCCTTGAAACAACATTCCACTTCTAATAAATGACATTTAAAAGTTTAATCAGCTCCAAAGGCGCCTGTTAGCGAACAAGAGGGTCATTGTCTGAGTGGCTAATGGTGCTGGCACCACAGCAGTGTGTAGGTGGATGGAAACCAAGCAAGCCGGAGGGCTATCAGGTGAGTCTGGAGCGACTGATGGAGGTGCTGGCCAAGTTGTTGTTTAGTTTAGTTAGGCTGGTTGCTTTTAGGTGCAAACTGAAACGCATGGATTGTTTTTAAAACTTGAATTTTTGGCCTTAAAATTGTATATATGTCAGTAAATTTGCTTGCGTAGTTTTGTGCTGTGCTAAATAAAACAGCCAAAGGTCCCTTTTTATTTAAAAAAATGTTTCAGTTTTCTCATTCCTTTTTACATGTTTTCTTAATCCATAACCCATCTCAGAATGATGGTACCAGAATTAATTAGGGTAAAATTCATATTTTCATACTCCATTATGTGGGCTCTACTGAAGATCTGACTCTACAATCCTATCAAGAAGGATTTGGATGTCTTGCACAAACTGTGCGCTACGGTAAAGCTCCCCCTGTCATTAATACAGAATCTTCACAACAAGTTGAAACAGCTGGTAAATATTGTGATTTTATTGAGATATTGTCATGACAACAGCAGTTCACTGCTTGACCTTAGGTTATGTGGCCAAGGCATGTCGCTGATAAAGCACTGATTTAGAAGAGAAACCTTTTTTTTTCTACTCCCAGTTCTTCACATACTGACTGAATGTATAAAGCAATAGGTAAACACCTGTGTGATAATTTCTAGCAGGGTATTTCAGTTGAGTAATGTCACGATCATCACAACCTCATTGACCTTGGAGATAAACTATTCATGTGCCTACTCTCATTTCATTTCTAAATGACATTACAGGACACATCTGATCCTCATAACCTCTCCCACACCCCTCACCCATCTATGACTCCATGGCAGAGTTTTGATATCACAGCCATGGTTTAGTAATTCTTTCCTGGCATCCTGCGCCGGCTTTAACCTGCCTGTGCCCTCTTTGTGCCCCCTTCCCCCTGAGTGGCGGCATTATCACAGTGACCTGAACGCAAAGGCTGCACACAATCCTCCCCTATGACCATAAACCAAAGGTTGTTGGTCTATTAATAACTAAGAATAAACTGTTTCCTGCTGTAACTTTGGGTGTGCAATCATGTGAATAGTGAATAAACTAGGACACACCATTAATCCCTTAAATTTATTTTTTCTTAAAAAAAATAAGAGATCGCTACCATCAGTTACAATGAAAACCTTTTGAGAATTTAACACATTTGAAGGAATTTTCAACAGTTTATGTTGTATTGTGACCGTAAGACTTCTGCGGACTATTTTATTGGAGGACATTAATTGGACCCTTGTTGACCTAAAAATAAATTTTTTTTATTGTAGATCCAATGTGTAATATTTATATGTACATAGGAAGAGTATCACCACACAGTATACGATTCTTATGTCCAGCTAATCAGATAGTTGACTATTTCTAAAAAATATTAACCTATTTATATATTTTTATTTGGTAGTGAAAAATGTACCTTATTTTAACATAAAATATCAAGAAAATTGTGCATTCTAGTTGTGAATGAATTTTGGAGTATATCCCAATTTGTTGGTATAACTTGAATGAGATGCTTCTCATAGCCATTTTACAGTCTTTGGCATCAGTCTGAGGAAAACTTCTCCCACTTCTTACTTTCAGATGGGAGATGTTTGAAGGGTTTCCTGCATGTGTAGTCCATTTCAAGTCACAGATGGTCTAATATTATGTTAGAATTCATTTTGAGACGATGAGTTGACTAGCGCCTGCTGTAGTAAAGCATCAAAAAGCCATGACAATGCTACCTACTGTACATGCCTCAAAGTAGGTATCAGGATCTTTTCTTGAAATGCTGCATTTGGTTTGCACAAACCTTGTCCTTTTTTCTGGTGAATATAGTTTCAAAAGTCCTGGTCTTTGTCTATGTTCTCTCTGGAAAACTTTTGCCTAGTCCCCTGATTACCTTCTAGGGGTTTTAGAGACTTCTTTTAGCATCCTTCAGGCTGATTTCAGAGTGAACTTGCTTTAGCATCCAGACTTGAACATGTTACCAGCTGTTTAAACATCCTTGAAATGAAAACTTTTTCTCATACAGTAGAATGAAAGATTTTAAATTCTTGAAACCTTTTTAGATCCTTTTTCGGGGTCTTCTCTCTCTGAAGGCCTCAGACAGCAGTTTTCAATCACATCATGGTGCTTATGCTCATTTCGCCATTCAAAATACCAAACTATTTGTTTTTTTAAAACCCTGCTTCAAAATGTTGAGAAACAATGTCCTAATCAGCCTTACGTCATGCTTCTGTACACACATCAAATAGGAATGAATAGTGGGGTTGTTCATCAGAAACGGCATTTCTTTTAAGTCTTCTGGCAAATTCAAAGCATCACTATGTAGTTTTTCAACATTAATAATATATTTCCAATACCCTTGTGATGATACATCGACTTACAATAGGTTGAATGACAGGCATGCCATAGCCTGACGGAGTCTGTATCGCTTTCACTGGCACTATGTAACTTTGGGTGCGGGTAGCTACCTGTGCACAAAAAGAACTACAAAACTCAACTTCTGCTTTACGGCATAGCTCACTTCCGCAACCCACGTGAGCCCAACAAGCATTTGTTTGCCGGCTGCTACCGCGCGTGAGTGAGCAAGTGTAAATATCTGAAGCAGCAACCATTGAAGAAGGCGAAGTCGGAGGAGACTCTAAAAAGAAAAAAAGAGAGTGACAAACTAAAGGGCCGGACGAGAATCAATATTGGTCGAGCTTTTACTCGCTGGCGTGAGCTAAAGGAGGATGAGGGGTGCTCGACCGATGCGGACTTGGCCGTCATTCTCTTGGACTAGTAAGTATTATACATACGCCGCCGTATATATGACATGCTCACACATACAACAATATACCTGGGATGAAGACATTTGACAAGCAACTAAGGCTGCCCAAGACGTGAAAATCTGCAACGTACGAGGATATCGCTTGTCAATGCACGTGAATCCCCTGGTGTAACCATAACAGATTTTACGACAATAGAAGACAACACCTTTTTCCCAACTGTAGGGGGACCCCGAGAGCAAGAGTTAAATGGTAGTGCTTAAAAAGGTATTTTCTTCAGTTTTTGTTTAATATCTATATCACCTGAACTGTTGAGTTCCACATGTCTAAATATATTAGAAAACACACAGGCTGTTGCATACATTCAGCAATTGAACACTTATACACATGAGCACTTTCTGTTGTCAAAAGAAAGCCAAAACCAAAGAAATGCATGAATGCTCTGACATCACGATGACGCAAACTCAAAGTGTACAGTCTGATGCACGTAAGTGTGCGCGTGCATGTGCGTGTTAATAAAGCTTCATCTGCAGGCTGTCAGTCTGAGCCGCTTCCCCAGTTAATCTGTCCCGACTGTATTCAAGCATGAGCACAATGCGTTGAATGGTGCCCTGTAATGTAGCACATTTTAACCCTATCTTGTTTAAAAAGAGCCAATACTCAGTCATCTGTTTCATATTTTATTTCAATCAGACCAAGTAAAATAGGGTTATGGTGTTTCATCGGAGGAGACTGTTCTACATAATAAAAGGATACATTGAATAACCATTTTTGGATGATATTTAATGAACTAATTTATTTTTGATTCAAAAACGGTCAAAAAGCAATTTTATTAGACAGTTTAACAAAAAAAGTATACTAGCAAACATCCTTCTTCCAATCATCTGTGCATCCACACAGCATGAGTCTGTCACCTATATGCCTCACCATGTTTTCAGGATAATGTAGTGCTTTAATTGTAAGAAGAAAAGTTACCTCTTGTTCTGATCTCAGATGACATCTGTTGTGAATTGGCGCTATATAAATAAAATGAACTGAATTGAATCTAACTGGAATATTTTCTTACACACTCATCACTGTGTGATGAACTACAAACGTCTTTCTTTTGCTTTTTTTTTCTTCGTGTCACATAATTGGTGTCCATAAAGATCACATTTGTGGAACGCACTTCTACGTTTCCCACACCTGAGCCATGGATTTCTGCAGCTCCTCCAATGTTGCAATTGGCTTCATGGCTGCAACTGTATCTTAATGGGCATATCTAGGTTGAATTTACCTGTATAGCACGTGATGAAATAGTAGGTACATACAAAGCTACAATCACTTAAGTTAATTGCCTAGTTAAATCTTGGATAAAAGCAAACTTGTAAAAATAAGTTTTCAGAAGCATTTAAAAAAGGATCAATGTTTTAGCATATCTATCTATCTATCTATCTGTCTGTCTGTCTGTCTGTCTGTCTGTCTGTCTGTCTATCTATCTATCTATCTATCTATCTATCTATCTATCTATCATAACTTTTATTAATTTTTAAACAATTTAAACATACACGCAGAGAAAAAGTAACCCCCTGCCAGTACAGGACAGATCTAACAAAACAGCATGAACATATTTCTCAAAGTACAAAGGTCTACTCCATCTCAGATTCTGTTCCTAACTCCTCATGTCTTTTTTTCTAATAAAAGACAAAAATTATCCCAGGTATCTAAATATAAATCTTTTCTGTTATGAATTTTAGCCATCAATAACTCAAAAGATAAAATATCTGTTATGATCATGACCCAGTCTCTATATATGGGTCCGTCTCAACTTTTCCACTTATGGAGAAAAAACTCGAGCAGCTGAAATAAAACCTGTAAAAACAAGACTTGCCACATGTTTTGATTGTTTTCGTTTTTCAGATACTGAATTTAGGAGTTTTTGAACTATCTCTTATTTAAACCTCTCGACATCTGTTAAGTACCTTGATGTTTATAATGCTGTTTAAATTTTTTCAACTCCACAGAACTACTGTAGTTGTATTAGTAGGCAACTGGTTGCACTACAGTTATTTATTTTATTTGAAATTAGAGCAAAGAGGGTCAAATCTAAATGCAATCCACATTTTTTAGATTCTTATTTGTAAAAGTAAAAAAAAAACTTGCATTAGATTTTTTGTCCTTTACAGTTATGCACTGCATGAATTATAACAATGCATCTGCTATAGGAATGTTTTAGAAATCCAGAATATTCAGCTGTTGCGGGAAATACATTCGAGTCAAACATGTGATTCTCTTATCTGCTGCAAACCAAGGCAAGTGTTTCCAAATTTGTTACCGAGCCGTTGCAGGACTGGGCCTTGGCTTGCCCCTTCTCTCTGTTAGTGTGTGTGTGTATATTTGTGCACGTGTGAGCACACAGTGTAATACTTCACTCTCTCCCCTCCGGGATTAGACCATTCATCTCTTGAAGCCCCTGCGTAGGTGTCTCACATAGTGCTAATGAGGAGAGGATGGAACAAGAGTGAGCCTGTGAGTCAGGAGGGAAAAGAAGTAAAAATAGATATTTTTTTCCCCTCTTTGGACAGTAGCGCCTGCAATCAATTACAAAAAAAGTATTGATGAATGAGGACGTTTTATTCCTGGAGTGATTGGTGCAGCAGAGTATAAGACTAGTGCCTTTAAAGCTGCAGAGAAAGAGTTTATTTCATTTTTCCTGTTGCATAAAACAAATTGATTTACACCAGCCTGGAACATTGATTACGGCTGGCTCATACCTCACATTGTGACAGCAGACATCAAACTGACCCCGTCAAGTCTGCAGAGCTGCACGGCGGGAACATTATTGGCCTTTTCTGCCTCCGAGAGCGTTTGCTTTGGCTGTATGTGTGTTGTTCAGTAGGGCAGATAGCTCCAACAAGAGGCTGGCTGCTAGGCAACCAAGCCACATCACGTCAGGTGGAGAGAGCGAGAGACACAGACCAACAAGGAAGAGGAGGAGAGATAGAGCAAGAGAGAGGGAAGGCGGAGGCAGAAGATTGTGCTTACACGATTACATAAGCCAGCAGCCCAAGTTGCATCGCTCGCATTAATGTGGTGAGGCACATGGAAGTGATGTCCATTAGTTAGAAGTGACAAGGAGGGTGAAGACGTGGCGTCCAGCAGAGGCTGATTTTAAACAGGACTCGTTTATAACCGAGAGCATCAGGGACAGAGCAGTCAAAAAATGCTGTGCTGTAGAGTACTGAACAAGATCAAACACACAGAGGAGTCCTTTAAAAGCACATAAAGATTTAGTGGATACACACAGATGTGGGATCATGAGATGATGAAGTTATATGGATGTAATTTCCTTTCAACTTATTCTGAAACCAATTTAACTATCAGTTTATTTTAGCCCACAACCACACAGTGAAAATTACATTTGACAAAAATCACCCCTATATAGCCTATACTTCTCTCTTTGTTTGAACACTTTGTCCATGGGTCATCAACACAGCCACATCAGAGGGAGGGTGGCGAAGGTCAAACCAGCAACAATTCGGTTACAAGACGAGCTCCTATCCCCTGAGCAATGGTCGCCCAAAATGTTAATGACTTTTAATTCAGCAAATTATTCAATTAAATATTTCTTCCCCCTTGTCTTTGCATCTGCTTTGCATGTGGAGCTTAAGTCTCTTCCCCTTCCGGTCGGCCCAAGGGTCCCCTTGCCAAAATAAAAATGAATGGAAATTAATGGAGTAATAAAAGTTATTTTCTGGTTTAAATCACAGCTAATGATGTGTGTGTGTTGACTGTGTTTGTCAAGTGATATGGGATTTATTTGTCTGTAAAAACTTGCCATTAAAATGCATACAAATAAGAAGTCGTGTGTATGACGTCCTAGAGCTAACACTGAGACCTTGTAGAGCTTCTACTGCATGCTGGCTCTCCCTCCACCAACTATTTCTTGCCCAGCATAGCCGGCACTTTCCACATGGTTAGATTTATAGAGGTTTAATGCTCATTCCTTCGTCCTGGAGGCCATGGACATTTTTCTACTTCTTCTTCTTTAGTTGTAGTTCTCTAATTGTTTTTACACAAAACCTTTGCCGCCGGTCGAAAATCAGCTTTTGCTCTGTATCAAAATGTATCTTTAAAATTCACGGGCATCATATGTTTGATCCACGGCACATTTTAAAGAAAATAACTTTCTTCTCTCCATTGACTCTCATTCATTAATTTTGTCAATAGGGGACCCATGGACCGGAAGTAAAAGGGCGTGACTTAGGCTCCACATTGTGAATTGGTTGTTTGAACACAAACCAAATTGGTTTAATTAGTATTAAATGAATCATAATTAGGTTGTAATTCCCTCACAGGGTAACACAGACACACAGGACAGGACAAGCAGCTATTTACACACTCATGCCTAAGAGTCATTTCGAGACCAACTAACCTGACATACATATTTTTGGACTGCGGAAAGAAGCCAGAATACCCTGAGAGAACCCATGAATCCAAAGGCAGAACATCCAAACCCAATCCAGACTGGGATTTCAACCTGGAACCTTCTGGCTGAAAGACAACACTGCTAATCACAGCTCTACTGTACATCTCTCCACACTTAACCAGATAAAAAAAATGTATAAAACCTTCATTCTATTTGTGTTTTTTGGCATTAGAACGTTAGAATTAAACAAGCATGAATAACCTGATTGAGGAAGAGTCGGACCTGAATCATTGTACTCTGATTATTTCTGTTTGAGGAAAACAACAAAGTATACAGTTTTCCCTAAAAAAAAAAGCAAAAGGTTACCTAGACAATGTCACTGCTGGAATATAATTTTTTTAAATTAAATTTTGTTTCGTTAAACCAACAAAAATCATATTAAATCATTTAAATCTAGTCCTGGTTGAAAGTTAGCTTAGCATGATGATAAACAAGTAGTAGTCTTCTTAATGAGTCATTTCATCATGTTTGAAACTTATAATATCTGATTGAACAATACAAGAACAAAAACTATTGTGTAGGATTTTTGAGTTTTGAAGGTTTTACATCTTAAGCTAATTGTGCTAACTATGAACAGATGATAGCTTGTATTTAAAGTATTAACAATGAATAAATACATGAACAGCTCAGAGTTTTTCATAGCTTTCTCTGCTGGAATAGAAAAACAAACCTAATATCCCAAAACAAACTAAGAATTTAAAGCAGAAGGATTTTTCTTCTTCAGTATTAAATAACTTCACAACAGTCCAGATATGTTGCCCACAATCAACCCAAGCTCCTCAGAGCTCTCTGGGGATGATGGTGAAGGGCCTGATGGGGCAGGACGCCTCCAGCTCGAGGGCCGTCAAGAAGCAGTCGGGAGCCTGGCTGGAGTCCCGCGCCTGCAGAGCTTCGCCCAGGCCGCTCCACGCCTCGTGGGAGGTGCTGTGGACCTGAACCGCA
Organism: Apricaphanius iberus; assembly: GCA_028564705.1. Classification (NCBI taxonomy): domain Eukaryota; kingdom Metazoa; phylum Chordata; class Actinopteri; order Cyprinodontiformes; family Aphaniidae; genus Apricaphanius; species Apricaphanius iberus. The sequence continues at coordinate 546,368 of JAPXFQ010000014.1, read as the reverse complement.
TCACGCAGCACCTTCTCGCCCAGGTGGACACGACCAGTTTTCACTAGCAGGCGACCCTACACAAACAGAAATAACATTACTCACAAAGCAACTCCTAGTTAAAGTAATAAAAAATAAGACACCTGATGGAAAATTGAGTGTTTTAATTCTTTAATTTTTTCTAGAAATGTTCTCATTAATGTTTACTTTTATTTAATTCATTTCAGGATTAGAATATACTTTAATTGGTCTGAACAAAATTGAACCTTATGTTGCTTATTAAAATACATTAAAATAGGATTTCTATTTTAGAAAGTCACATTGTGGAATTCCTGTTGGATTATTTGATGGTGAGTTGGCCAGGTCCTGCTTCAGCAGAGCATGACCAACTTCTAGCTTCACAGATGGTCTGAGGATCTATTCTTGAAAAGATGCATTTAGTTTGTACAAATATGTCTTATTTTTTGGTCTCAAAACAAATCAGTTTCAGACTCATTTAATCAACGAAAATTATTGTAGAAGTTCTGGTCTTTGCATACGTTCTCTACTGGTTTTCTTAAAGAGAAAAAAATGCATCCTCCTCTAGTAAATGTACTAATGACAATGGTAACAGTTGCATTTCTAAACTTTTGAACCTCCCTCTAGCCTTAATTTGGAAGTTGAAAGAACATAATTTAACCATGAACCGACAGCCAAGGGTCCTCATAATGTGTGTGACGGAGAAATAAAAATAATTATTAAATGATTCGTCCAGTATCAAAGGAGAGCTATCAGAGGACTTGCAGAAAACCTTGAAACAGCACACAGATTTCACACTAACATTAAGTAATGCACTCAATCACAATTTGATCAAATATGTGGCAAGACTCTGTAATGGGAAAAAAACATTTTAAATAAAGTGATGAAAGAGAATACTTTAGATTTATGGAGGTTTTATACGGACTTGTTTTATCAAGCAAGATGGAGACACAATTACATTAAACTGAGCAAAATCTGACCTGCTTCCCAGCAACTGACTCAGACTTTTATAGATTCGGTAAATCTTACTGCTATCTATATCATATCAGTAAACATTTTTCAGGTGAGCTCGCCAGAGTCCGAGGCATCTTTGGGTGATAGAAAAGTAAAATCTCGCCGTGTGACAGGTCGTCTAGTGTACCGAGGGTCATCTCCATGGTAATACAGGACGTAGGAATTCTAATATCAGTTCATTTGACGTGACCTAAGTCATACAGTGTCACACAATCAGATTAAATCACTATGTCCTGAAGAAATAACACACAGGTCACTCTGTATGTAAGAATACACAGAACATATCATTCTTAATATAAAGTTTATAAAGTTTCCCATAACAACTTCACTAATGAAGAAACAACAAGTTGAACCTGATTTAAAGTTTCTATCAGAAGATTTGAGCAAGCAAGTGAAATACTAGAAGAATAAAGTCTGTTCCAATGAAGCCAATGCTGACATGTTTTGGAAGATAAGTGGCTCTTTATATCACCCAAAGACCCAACGCAAGAAGTGACGCTTTCAGGTGGGAACAACAGGGTGTAAACTGTCTTGGAGCATACGGTACAGGCAGACTTACTATTGAATTGAACAAAGGATAATGTAACATGTTTGGTGTTTATTTCATTATATATTTAATCTGGTTTGTTTGAATTTAGCCAGTTAAGATATTACATGGGCTTGACTTCATTCCTTCCTCACTAATACAACTCTACATTTGAAAAGAAAGCTTAAAGTCTGCTTTCAATTATTTGGTTTTAATCAGAATTTTTATCTATAATATATTATTAATTAAAAATCTTAAATATGTTAGAAAACACACAAGCGGCTGTCAGATGTCCTATTTTTTTACATGATCACATGTATTTATCTATTAAATAAATGTTAGATAAAGTGGTGCCTAATGCTGAAACTGCCTGGTCTGATTCCCAGAAATTAACAGTAAACATTACTCTACCACCGAGCCTCTATTATATTTCTATTCCGAATCTCTGCCCTTAAAACATTTTTATCGCATACAATTTTCAAGTCAGCAGATGGTGGCTTTAAATAAAAAGGAGGAAAAAAAAGAGTAATTCTGGGATTATAATGTTGCTGTTCTGTAGAGTCAAGTCATTTAGGATAAAAACAAAAAAACAAAATCGAAGCAGCGATAACGAGAGTCACATTCAGCTGGGATTGAACAACTAAAGGGAGAAAATCCACAAATGATAGGATTAAGAGGAAATCTCCACAGAGACAATGCACATTGTTAGATAAACACACATGCACCTGTTGTATGAACGCACACTAGTGGGGAAATTGAGACATGAAACACACACACATTTGAAAGCATTGGGAACATGGTTTTAGTTAAAGTATTGAAATTAAAGCAGGGCATTTCAATTAAAGTGAAACAATTTCTCCATGGACCCAAGCAAACCAGACCGCTGTAACAGATTTGTTTAGTACAAAATCATCTTTACCATCTGACTCAAGCATTTATCTTACTATCTGTCTTCTACCACATCCACATTCCTGTTGTTTGCTTGCACTGTAGAAGCAAGTAATCACATCATAATGGAGGAAACAAAGTTTTACTCTTCATTCATCAACTTAGCCTATTACTTGGAATACTAATCTTAGCATTTCTTTGTGGTGATCTGCTCCCTTTTAGACTCAGTGATGCTTTCTTTATACAGTTATAGCCCATTACGTACATCTGTCCAATTGCTTGTCAACACAAATTCCCTAATTAGACAATCACATAGCTGCATATCAATGCATTTAGGCATCTACACAGGGTGGAAACACAATCCTAGTATCAGAACTTGGGAGAAAGGGGTTTTATGTGATTTTGAGTGTGTGAATGGTCTATGTATTTAAAAAAATTGTTATCTACTGCAATTTTCACCTATAACCTAGTCATCTCTCAGGCTTAAAGAAAATGATCTGAAATCGAAAGACTACACATTCCTAAATGATGTCCGAGGTCAGAAGAAACGGGCTTGACATCGTAGAAAGGTGATAGCTCAATGAACCACTTGTTACAATCAAGATATGCAGAATAACCTCTCTGAAAACACAACAAACCTTAAAGCAGATTGAGGTGCAGCAGCAGATGACCACACGTCCTTCAGCAGAGAACAGAATACTCAGGCTTCAATTGACAAGTTCTCCAAAATTGGACAATGACAATTTACTCCTGTTGCTTTTCTTTTTACCAAAGAGGCCCAAAAGGTAGACCGGCAACACATTCTACCAACAACGCACCGTTTTTTGTCTAGTCTGTCCCTAATCTGGTCTCTGTGGGTTTAGAATCTGTCACTCTAATAAGTAGTCTACCGTGTTCTTAATGCAGATCTGAAGACAAAACCAAGGACCATTGATGTTCTGACATACTTTTTAATACCTTACCAGAGTATTAGTCTCGTAAAAGCTCACTAGCCATTTCATAGTCATGCTATCCAGTATCTTTCAGATATACAAAAACTAAACTTTGGTATTTTAATACATGCCGTACTTCTTTATGGTAGGTCCATCAGTGTTATCAAGACTGTACAGTTTAGAACCCTAAGACAACCCTGTTTAATTAGAAAGCAGGTGTCTTTGTATGACTGATACAGCTCTGTTAAGCGTAATGTTTCATACAATCTCTACCATCAGTTGTTACACATTTTAAGACTGCTGTGAACCCTGCCCGATAAAGAGATAACTTCGCCAAGTGGAATGACAGGTATGCAGCAAGCTTTGTTACTAAGCTGAGACAATCTAAACTATAAACCCGTGCATATTATGGCTAGTATTTGTGTCAAAACGAAGGGAATCTATTTGAAACGAAGAATCCTCTAATTTCTGCTCTCACTCTCCAAAATGTCAGGGGTGCTTTAGTTTTTTTCCAATTGCAGTCTGTCTCACAAACATGTCCAAAAGTCTCTCACATAAAGGCAATTGATAATGTTTTGGAAGAACATAAAAGATGAAAAAAGGAAGCTGTCCTTCACAATATCACCCCCCTTTAATTTGACGACACACTCACACACACTGAGATGGCCAGAGGTCAGATGGACGAGTCTCTTTATGCAATCTCTGCTCACACAAGTACCAGATAAATTGGGCTGAACTTCACATAGCTGTCTGCAGGCTCTGATGCAACTTTTAATGAGAGCATACACACTAATGGTGCATTCAGACCGCAAGCTTTGTCAGCGTCAAGTGAGGCTCACAAAGCGAATAGTTCAACGCATATACACGGCAGATACATTTTTAACCTAAAGCTTGCAAAGCTTGTAGGCGGGTCTTTCTCTGCTGGATGTTTTAAACACTCGCGGATAATGGCTGCTAGGCAGCGTCAACGTCAGGTAACGTCACTACAGTGAGACGCTCTGATTGGTTGCCGTCCTGCGTCAAGAGCCTTAAGACCGTCAAAATTTTAACTAGCTGAACTTCTGCGTTGCTAGCGTTATGAGCTTTGAAGCTTGTAACGCAGGAAAAGCTTGAAAAGTTGACGGAGCCAAGGCTCATAAATCGCTGCAGAGACCGTGACGCTCCTCCAACGGCCTCCAATATAGACTTAACATGTAATCTTGCTGGTGCTGACACTGCCGTTTGGGGCGGTGTGAACGTACCATAAAACATGCACTTTCTTCCTCTATCCTATCCATTTTTTTCAGAAAAAAACACAGGAACAATAACACTCCTGAGTAAAAATTATGAAGACAGACGTTTACAAGTTCCTGTTTGAGCCTGCTGGTGTTTATGAGGGTATTCATCATACATTCCTGTTGTTTTAATGGCATTCTTCAACATATTAATGCGTGTTCACATTTGGTGTAGATTAATTAGCACTTAGGCCTAAGTTTACCTACTCCAGAAATATTTAAAAATTTTTTTTTGACAATTACAAAATAAAAATCTGCATCTTAACTTTTATGGGACTCAATTCAAAGATGAACCTATGCTGCTCAAGCAGGTGATAATACTTCAAAAGATCAATTACATTAGTGTTCAAAAGAAAAAGATAGATTTGGAAAGATAACTTAAAATCGTTTTTATTGTTGTTGTTGGTTTTAGCCCAGCAAGTCAGTGTCTTCTGTCCGTCCATGAGAAACATACCATCGTCCCAGCAACTCTATCCAGCCCATTATGGAGATACCAAGCTATTCCCATGTCAGAAATGATACATAGTCATTCCTGAACTGGGGTCTCCTCCAACAGGGACATTTCTTGAATAACTCCATCAGTAAGGTCCTAACAAAAAAATTTGATCAAACTATGTATTTGCAGAGGCCCAATGTCTTTTATTTTTACTTGCTTATTTTCTTTTTTTTATACTGTTGCTTTTAATTGTGTGCGTGTATGGGATTTGTTATCATGCTTTTAATTCTGTGGGGGAGGGATAAGAATGTGATTTATGTGGGGTCACTTTAATCTGTAAGGCACTTTCAAATTTAATTTTGTATGAAAAGCTAATTATAAATAAGGTTTTATGATTTGATTTGACCCCCGTCTAACTGCAGTTCAGCATTCACAGAATTTCCATTGAAACGTAACTCCAAGTTATTCGTGGTAAATTTGCATGTTTATATATTTTTTTCAATAACATATTTTTATACTGCTGGCCGGTGTTTACAAAGCCTCCAATGCAAGAACTGTATTGGCTGCTGTACACCGAAGCTATGAGGAAAGTTGAAGATGTTAGCTTCTGCGGCAGAACCAAGATGGTTTCACTGTCCAAAAGTCCTAGAAGTAAAAGTCACCAGCTTTGACACCAGCTTTTTGCCTCCAGATCCAAAACTTGTGGTGGTAAAAAAAGAAAGAAATGTTGGTAACCAAGCACCAGTTTAACACTGGGACTGATTTGGTGGAAACCCCCTTATGCTGTTAGTTCCCAGGGTTAAATCCTCATCTCCTTTTCTGCAAGTCAGTAAATGCATGAAAACTTACAGATGGAAATGAATGCATAAAAAGCATAGCCTACAGGTCATGATGAAAGTTTGTCAGAGTAAACAGGTTTTCTTTGAGATGAACCTTTTTGTACGCTATATACAGTATGCAGTGTGTCAGTATACAGATAATAACTGTACAGGAGAGTGAACAGATGGTGAACATATGTCAGAAAAGTTTGCATTACTTTAATATCATCTGAACACTGTCTTTACTTTTCTTTCCTTTAGTCCACCCATCTGCTTCCTGTTTTACCTTACCTCACGCTAGTCATCTTGGCCCTGCAGTTTATATCTGATGCTGTTAAAGTGTGTGGGCAGTGGTGCATTCAAGCCAAAATTAGACAAACTCTAAAGAAACTTCAAACATACCAAAACATCTAATTAAACGTCTTAACCAACAGAAGTAAGGATCAAAGAGAACCCCCTTAGCTCAACTAAACTTTCTCCCCATAAAGGAGAAAGAAACCTTCCAACAACCCCAGCATAAATCTGATTATGGTGTTCAGATTAGGGATGTTTGGTGTCAGTATGTTTATATAAATCAGTGCAACAATTAAAACACAAAATTAAAGCGGGCACTGGGGAGGTTTATTTACAGGAAACAGATTAGTTTAATAACTCTCACAATGATAAGACTGTCTCCTGCCACCAGAAATGCCAAATAAATGAAGATGCATAAAAGCCTTAAAAATATGTTTAACTCATTAGGGATTTATGAATTACTTTCAACAAAATATGTTATTTATAAATTACTAATAAGTAAATAAAAAGTCAAAAGCATTATCATAAACTATTGGCCGAGTTGGTCACAAATGTTTGGAAGATTTACTAGATTTTATTTTGAATGTCAAGATATTTTAAAGAATTCCCACCCGTATCCTAAGCACTTTCTTTTTGATAAGCAATACAGGCCGACGGCATTATTTTTTCACATGTTAATCCTTTGTTTTATTCCAGTCCCACCTGGAGGTTTGTCAGAAAAGTCAGTCTTAGTTTCGTTTGACCTAAACTTTTGGTTTCAGTCAAAGCCCCGGTGTCTCTCTGCAGGAGTTGACAACGAACTTCCTTTCCTCCTGTCATCCAGCTCCTGTTTGATTTCCAACATTTAAAGGAAAATACGATATTCTAGAAAAGAGAAACTGTCATGTTTTGGTTGAGAGAGGACCCAAATGCAGAGCGGCGTTTAGGGCCTTTGAGACCCATTTATTCAATAAACAGAAAATCCACAGACTGACGAGACAGGACGTAGTTTGAACGTGAGCAACAACGAACTGACAAGGACAGACGGACACAAGAGGGTATATATACTGTGGGAAGGGGTACTTAACCAAAATAGAGAACACCTTGGAGAGGGGAGGAGAACACTGGGAAGACTTAACAGAACACACCTGATAAAATTAAGACAAACGAGGACACAGGAGCTGGCTGGGGAAGGGAAGAAAATGATGACACAGACAAGACAGACAGACAGATCATGACAGAAACTGTATTATTTTTGTTTTTATTTCTCCCACACTGTGTGAGGTGGCAAGATACACTTAAGATAAGTCTACACTCAGCCTTATTTATCACATTTCTGGTTATTTTAAACAACAGGCCTCAGTGTCACATCATATTGATACTCCAGGAAAAGAAGAAGTTTAGAAGGATCTTGCAGGTCTAGAAATAAATACACTAAGATTTTAAAATATGAATCAAAATTCATCAATTTCAAATTTTGAATATTTTGACCTCAGGGAGCCAGATTGTAGAGCAGAGCTCTCTGCGAGAATGGGGCATTGGGATTTAGTCAAGAGACTTTTACGTTTGTGTATGACAGTGTGCATTCATGAGATGAATGTAATTTGACAGCTACAGGACTTGTTAATTCACACAATGACCATCTGCAGACTCTTCAGGCTAAGAGCCATGAATGCAGCGTAACCCAGAGACCTAATGACCCAGAAAGACAGCCTTTACCTTGATCCCTTCGGATGTTACGTCTGGAGCGGTAGTGGTGAGAGAGGCGTAGCATGCTAAGTAAATTTTCTTAATAACTTTCTTGCTCATATTTAGATTAGACACTATACTCATAAAGCCCCACTATCAAAATCACAAACTCTGAAGCAAACGGTTACTCATAACACCTATATGGATAATAAATTTTGTCCATCTTTTACCGAAACATCTACAAATGTACCTATCACTCCTTTATCTATTTATTGTCTTCACCTGCTATTCTCTGAAGGGTCACGTTGGGCTGGTGCCTATTTCCAATGGTCATTGGGCGAGAGGCTGGGTTCACCCTGGACAGATCATGACAGGGCAACACAGCCACACACAGGAAAAACAACCGTGCACACACTCACTCTCATACCATAACTTGGAGAGACCAGTTAAGCCATCAGTCACGTTAGAAACTGCAGCCAAGCAAGGCAGCCAAGCTTCTGTCATAACTAAATGGTGAGGAGCTTTGCTCTTTAAAGGGGATCTCGGAATGCAGCTGCTGCTCCTCAACACAGAACACATCTGCTGAGGTGATCCAGGCCTCATCCCAGTGGGATTTCTCCAGCATTGCAGGTTTTCTACGCATGTGCCATTAAGAGGAGACCCCAGGATGTACCCAGAAATCGGTGGAAGGACAATACAAAATATGCAGAAATAGGATCATCACCTACCCAAAAAGTGTGTTGATCTTTCATTTTGCTGCCAAGGACGGCCATGGAAAGGTGAGGCTTCAGACTCCACTTGATGCACAATGCAGTAGATACTATAAATTTGCATGTAGTGCCTCATTTCCACTGAACGGTACTCTATTTTTTGGTCCGATGTATTCAGGAGAGTCTTTCCACTGCCAGTTGAACTCTCACTGATTAAACCCAAACGGCTAATGTTGCATCATACCAGTGCGACAACAAACATGATATTTTTCTGTCCCCAATCAATGGACTGGGTTGTGTGACACCAGTAGATCTTCCCTAACCATACCGTGCCATTGTCCTATGAACCTACAACTGAAGGGGGCCCAGGAATGGTGCGGTATGGGTCTGTTGTATGGACTACTTCTGCAATGAAAAAAAAAACAAGATAGTGTACCGAACTGAACTGTTCCATACTGCTCATTGGAAACAAAGCAGGGATTCCAGGGCCTGGATTTTTTTTGTACAGCACAGCCCTAAGATCCAGGAGTGAGTTGAGATCTTGGAAATTTAAAGTTAATTAAAACACCACAAACACATTGCTATGCTGCTCAAACTGTTGTAGAATCATTTTTGCTAGATGGCGGGATGCATTATACTGACTGGTCTGCAGTTATGCAGAGATATTTGCAAGAAAAGAGGGTAATGCATCATGTATTCTTGCATCTTTCACTCAGAACCAGAATGCACTTCAACAATTTGAGCAACAGTAGCTTGTCTGTTGCACTGGACAACACAGGCCAACCTCAGTTCCTACATGCATCAATGATACACGGCAACTGGTTCAACACTGTTCCTTACTTGAGTCACTTTGAAAAGACACTAACAAATACTCTTAAATAATCCTAGCCATCAATTCCAACAAAAAGGAAAAAATGACCAAAGAGATTCAGGGGTGGAGAGAAGGAGGAGCTTGAGTGGGACAAGGTGGGGGGAGTAAAGTTGTGAACAATCAGTAAGTTTACATGCACATCTAAATGAAGCTTTTTAGAGTAACCAGACAAAGGGCTTGCTCCCTATTGAGAGCCGAGTCCCAGTTTGAATGTCGTTCAGAAAATCGAATTATTAAATAAAATACGTTCGACTCCCCAACAATATATAGAGACATACGCCTCTACATGTTAGTGGTTAGCTTTGAGCTTCACTCAGGCAGTAAACAGAGGCTGGCGGGAGTGAAAGAAACAGAGTTAAAACAGGATATTAACAATCACAAAGCAGAGTCTCTTCATCAGTCCAAACATGCACTGATTGGTCGCTTATGTTTATATTAGCCAAAATATTCTCCTACTACTCCTATACTACTGCTGTGTTGATGCTGAGTCACACTTCTCCATCTCCTAACTTCCAGAGTGGGTGCAAGAGTATGGGTTGGGGAGGGGGGGCTGGTTAAAGAGATCGCATTATCTGAGTAGCTTAGTCGGGCTTCTGAAACTCCATCTTGATTAGATTCAAGCCAGACTAAGGTGTATACATGCATTTCAAACGTCTGGTTTCAATCGGACTAATGTAATAATTCGACTTTGTCTTGCTGCATGTAAACGTACTGGCTGAAAGAAACAGTTGGAAAGGTTAAAAGGTTAAGAGTCAAGCTGGGACAGGAATATATACACACCTACAGAGACAAAGGAGAGGAGACTGAATGAATGTGTAGATAGTAAAGATAGAAAACAGCAAAAGAGAAAAACCAAGTAGGGAAGAGATTGTGTGTGCTCGGAGAAGGAGCTAAACTGAGAACAATGAATAGAAAGATGAAGATGGAGAGAAGAAACACAGAGGTAATAAACAGAAAAATTTTAAAGTATGTGAGCTCAGAAGAGCCAAATATAGCAAGAAAGACACCGGCCAATTCCCAGTTGTTTCCCTGTTTGTCCCCCTCCAGTTTTTGCTTCTCCTCCTGTCTTGGTCTTCTTCCCTCCCTCTGTCTATTCATGCTTATCAGAGGCTTTGCTCAATAGAATATATTTCCCTGGTTGCTAGGCAATTCCATAAAGCGGTGAGAACGACCAAACTGTTATAAATAATGTATTTGCATTATCTAATCAGCTGACAACCACCCCCACCCACACAGCCAGGGAGAGACAGAGAGAGATGGGTGAGCATTTGATAATTGGAACGCGATTAATTCAATGAGCACAAGTCCTCGTCCTGTGAGCGTGCATGCATATGTGAGGTCGTCTGCAACTATACCACTGCGGGAGAGGAGTAAGTGTAGAAGTGTGTTTGCATGTGAGTTCAACTGACTCACAGCCTGCTCCACAAAAGAGGGAAAGGGATGACACGTGGAGAATCCTGGGAGTGGGTCATATTCATTGCATACCACCGCTGTAAGCGAGGCCCGGGACCACATTTCAGGATTGGCTACACACCAACAAGTACGCATGACGACCACAAACCCCTGGCTCAGACGGGTAAATGAGTTAGAGCTGACGCTGCTGTACCCATGGTGGCAAAACAGAAATCACTTCACTGCTTTCCATCTTTTTCCAAACATGTGGACAGTGATGCTAACAAATGTAATCAATGGAGCAAGAGAATGAACGTCTTGAAACCATTTGATAACTCCCTGCAATCAAATCAATTGCCAAAGTTATTACTTATTCTTATTTTATGACACACACTATATTTTTAGGTTTATGCTTTAATGTGTTTACTCATCCACCTAAATAAGTGATCCATGGTTCTATGGTCACAGGCGTATAAAATCCAGCAGCTAGGCATGCAAGCTGCTTCTAAAAGCACTGATCAAAGAATGGTTGGATAATAGTGGCGTCATAAAAAAAAGTAAAAGTAAGTGATTAGCATCAACAGGAACTCAGTCATGAAGTAAGGTTAAATTCCAAAGTTGGGTCCAGTGGATCCTAAGGATCAGAGTTTTTTATTACTCATAAACTGTATAGCAGAGTGTCTAATAGTATTGTCTACATGAGTAGTCATTATTTTGCCATTTGAGTCGACTTACTTAAAATGCAAATAAAGTGACTAAAACCATCACTTAGGTGCCCTCTTCAGCTTAAAAGTCTGCATTACATTTGAATTTTAATATGCCATTGCTATCAGCTAATTGGTGATTTTTGAAGTTTGTCGGTACATGTGATATCAGCTACACAGCCTATGTGGGATATCAAAGCAGTCAAGTCTCGGCCATGTCTCCTTAGAGAGTAGGAGTTGGGATTGCAAGGAAGTGTTTACACCCAGCCCTCTCCCCCCACGCATCCCTCAGCCTGCCAGGCAACCCCTCCTTTAGGAATATTTTTTCAAATAGGAAATGTGGGTGGAGTAAGAGTCTGGTAATGGGGTGATTTACTCTGAAATGGGTCTCCATGGTTGAGCAGCCGCATCCAAGTTTTACATTACCAAAAGCAATGCAAAGCGCTGGATACTGTGGATTAAAAGGATGCTGACATTGGAAATTGGTGTAGAGTGTTTTCTGAAACCTTTCTGTTTGGGTTGCCAATGCACAAGTCCAGGTTTTTGCAGTTACCAGAAGAGTTACTGTTTTTTAAGAGTTTATCGTTTGATTCTGCCCCTTTTATTCATGTCAAATTAAGACATTTTGAAAAAAGTTGTGCACTGAAATTTCTGAAAACAGTTTGGGGATACCTCTTTCCTCTTCCAACATGAAGACATGGATGAGGGAGTTAGGTGTGGAAGATCTCCACTGGCCCTCATTGCTTACTGAACTTAAACAAACCTAAAGGATGTCTGTGATAAATTATAGGAAAGGCTGCAGGCCTTCTTGTAAAACACTTATGTCTGACCTCACCAATACCCTTCTGGAAAGAAGATTCTGAAAAACACCCTCGTAAAATGTGTTTAGTTGAAACAGTCATAGCTGTTAAGGGTTTGAAACAACTAAACACATGATGAATAACGCTCATGTGAATGGTCAATGGAATGGACTTTATATAGCGCTTTTCTAGTCATACTTACCACTCATTTGGGGGCTTTACACTGTTGCCACATTCAACCATGAACAGAACAAAGCTCAATAGGCAACTTTGGGTTCAGTACCATCAACATGTGACAGTAGGAAGCTTGAATTGAACATACAGCCCTGCGAATGCGAGAAAACTACTCTTGGAGTCTGGATCCAAGTTCAAGTCATCAGCATGCTAGTGTTACAAGTCTCTGAAAAAGGAGTCCCTGAAAAAGGGGTCGAGTCAGAACTTGAGTCCGAGTCTAGGACTTGAGTACTCCTCTGCGTAATGAACCACACTTCAGAAGCATTAGATACTTTTAAGTTGGCTGATATAAATGCCAAATTCCACCATCTTCTTGTTTTATAGATCTAACCTCAGAAAAACTGAATGAAATAAGAGCATATTACTGTCATGTCCCTGCGGGAGAGTGTCCTTCATTTGTTGCCAAGTCAATAAAAGCTTCAAAGCTTCTAAAGGACGGTCACTCACAGTACAGTATGTACTTTTGCAGAATAATAGCTCAAGAGTAAAAATATCAACCAGGAATATCATCAGAATTCCCCTCAAGGCAGAGTAGAATAAATGGGCCACTGGCACACAATGTGTTCGCAGCAGATCCAGTATAAAAATAAAACGCATGCAGCCTCAGCCGTCGAGTAGCAGAGGCTGTAGGTTTGATTTTAGCAGGCTAATTTATGACACAACATGGGCAGTCTTTCAAATCAAATGTCCCGTACAATGTTTTACTCTCTCTGTACCTTTCGTTAGCTCGTCTAATGTAGTCCTGTCCCATGATTGTCCCAAGATTTCTGTATGTGGGTCAATTAACCTCTTCTCAAAATAAGTGCCCAAATTCAATTGCGTACGTTTAGCTCGCTCAAACAAAAAAAGGCACAAAAAGTCCACATATGAGCCAAATCCATGGAGGAAAGCTGGCATGAACAAACAAACACAGTACACACACACACACACGTACACGCATACACACACACACGCCCATGCATACATAACCTCAAACTGAGAGCACATCTGTCCTGTAAGAGAGACCCAGAGCGGGACTCGGCCAGCTGGCTTTGCTTCAACTTTTCACCCGCTGGGATTGGTTGTCCCACAGGCCAAATAAGGAAGAGATGCGAACCTTCGTCCACCCCTGGGACCGCACTTCCACACTGACACACAAATCCATCCAAAAGACTGCAGTAGGAGCAAATGCATTAGCCTTATGTGGTCACAAGATGGCAAGAGCTGAAGTCAAAATATCAAGCAACACATCTTCTGTAACCATGGAAACCAAAGCGGTAACAGTTAATGTGTGTGTAATGGCGTGCATTGTAGGGTGACTGTTTTTCTGTTGTTGGGTTTTTTTAAGGGAAATCCCTCACACAGATGCATTCGCCATGAAAACAGAGGAAGTTCAGAGGTCAGACTAGCTGTGGATAATCCAGGGGATCATCTGGAAGACAGACTGGCAGAGAGTCTGAGCAACGGGAGTGTGAAGAAGTGGAGAACGAGAAATCAGTATAGAGTGACTGAAAGAGGAAAAAATAGCTGCTGGGAGGAAATACCAAAAGGGAATGATCAGAGAGAAAAAGACAGTGTTCAAGCATTGTTTTTCATTTGTGGACTATAGTTGGTTAACTGCTGCCATTTTCTGAAATCTTCATTGAAACAGCAAATCCCATATTATCATTTGATTAGGAACATCCTGAAACTATGAGTATAAGCAATTAAAACAAGACTGGAAACTTGTATTAAAGTGGAAGTATCATACTTTGCAACCTGGATCGTATTTGTATATGCATTATGTTCATTTACTCACCCAGATAAGTTCGACGCGAACTGAAATCCTTCAGGAGATATTTAGATCTATTTACAATCAGCATATATCCATATAATAGGAGTTGATGGGGCAACCAAAGTGCAGCCTCTAAATAAGGCATTATCTGCTACGAAACTCCTTTTGTTATAAATCGCTAGCACTGTCCCCCTGAGAGATCGGAGGACCTTCGGTTATGCTTTGTTGTTGTCTTCCGAGGTGTTTTACAGGAGTTTATTGCAAATTACACCAACCAGCATTTTTGATGACGTCAGTGCTTTTCCCCATTGCAGTTTTGATCTGAGCAGGACTTTCACTCTGTGCTCTATGAAAGCGGTCTGTCCTGCTTATTATAATGATATACGCTGATAACGAATGGATCTTAACTTCCCCTGGAGGACTTCAAGTTGCACCAAAATTGTCTGCATGAGTAAGTTGACATACTACACGCTACAAATAAGGTCCAGGCTGCAAAAAGCTGTACTTCTCCTTTATGGCAGTTTTAGGCAAAAATGGGTTAGCACATGGATTTAAAAGAAATCATGATATTGGTCATGGTCATAGCAGGGCCAGGGGGAGGTTTTCATAATTCTATTTGAAATACAGATTACTTTGAGTTCCATAATGTGAAAATAAGAATGTTCCCTTGGCTGTTTTGAGCATGCACAAAACTCCTTAATTCATCACACTCAGACTGTGACTGCAATGATCAAAGTATAACTAGGGTACCCCATTGTAGACTGAAGCAGAATATTCTCACTATTGTCTGAAATAAAAATAAAACATTACACCACACTTAGGCCCCTTGCATATTGAAATTGGTATATTTAATGTGCTTTGATGCTGGAGTACAATACACAAATTGCACCAAGGCTCAGCTGTGCTGGTTGCTGAGAGACCAAAGGATTCAAAATGACAATTTTACTTTTTTGTCACACAAAAATGTTTAATGTGAGAGAAATATAACTTGAACATGTAATTAAAAAAAAATATTTTATTCATTTAAAGTTACCAAACCAGCTTAGCCTAGTTTTATAATTGCCTCCCAAAAGTGGGACTATTTGAAAAGTGTAGTCAGTCAATGCATTTACATGCCAGAGAAATTGAATTATTACCTTAGTGCGACTTAAATCAAACTGAACTGGAATTTCACAAATAAGCTACCCAGATAATTTGATTGGAAAATCGTATTTCTTTGCAACCAACCCTGCCCATACTTTGGCAAGACATGGACAGGAATCAACAACAAAACAGTAATACTATAAGAAAAATATGGAAGCTAAGACAAATGTAAGCGGCCAATCAGTTCATTTTTGGACTGACAAAATTATGGAGTATTGTGATTGTGCAAGTTTTGCTTTGACTCTATCTGCTTCACACCCGCCAGCATCTTTTTACTGCCTCTGTACCACTCGAGGCTAAGCAGTAGAATGCTAACACAGTCATCGCGGAGTTGAATGTACTTCTTTTAATAATTTGATTTTTTGAGTGACATATAACTGGGACACGGCTCTCAACAGGGGGCAAACCCTTAGTCGAATACTCGATTTAGATGTGTGTGTAAATGTACTGAGTTTGTTTCTCATTGCATCTCACAAAAATCTAACAGCATTTCAGAAAAAAGATTGTTATAGCAACAATCAAATATGGTAACTGTGTTCTAAGAGTCAGGAGCTCCTTTGCTCCTTCGGGACCTGAAGGACTTCCACTGAGATGTTTCGGCATGACCATAAACAAGCTGGTTATATTTGAAAACTCTCCAAAGTGGCTGAATTGAAACAATTCTGCATTTATATGTATTTAGTAAGTCATTAACAGATCATTTGCAAGGTATGAAATAATATATACTATTCATTTATAAAGGCTTGTAAAGATGTTTACAAATTAGCATATGTGGTAATTGTTTATAGATTATGTATAACTTTCTGATATCAGTCATCGGTTATATAGAACAATTTGATGCAACAGCGATTTATAAATGATCAACTAAACGTTTATAAACGATTAATGAAACATTTATAAATGCTCATAGACACATTTGACTTTAATTCAAAATTTGTGATATGTAAAAGAGTCCCTACATTTATAACCCCTTTACAGGTTATTTATGTTCCTGAATACAGGCGGCTGAAATGAGTTTCCTCCACAGGACATCTGGGCTGTCCCTTAAAGATAGGGTGAGAAGAGCTGAGGTGGCTCGGGCATAGGGCTGGACGATATAGAAAAAGAGCATATCGATAACGGAATAGACATATTGATCCATATGAATCAATAATTATCAATAAATATCACAAAATGTAAAAAATATATTTTAAGTGCCTCCCCGGTCATTTTTTTATTCTTCAATAAACAAATTTTAACTAATAACTCAATTAATTAATTTTTCAAACAGTTCTTTTTATCATAAGTAAGTTTTTAAGACAGTAACAAATTAAGAGACCTTAGTAACATCAATAAATACAAAGAAATGTAATATTATTAACCATTATATTTTGTATATTTTTTAATTATGTTAGTAATTTAAATCAAAGGCTTGTTTTGATGCTTTTTAATCTTTTAAACATTTAATGACAATATTAATGGTTGAAACTTTTTGTTTAGTTTGTCAATAAAGTTTATTCAATGTCAGTTCAGCTGTTGGTTAAAGCTAACTAGCTAGTCACCAGAGTGAAGATGGAGCCCAGAACACTGCAGTCCAGTGGAGTCTATGAGAGCTGAAGCCAGCAGGTCTGTCCAACCCTGTCGTGTTTTTTTAAAGCGTTTTTCGCTTCTGAGAACCGGGAGCAGAACCGAGGGGACATTTTAAAAGCAACCTGTGGTGTTAGCAGCACGAGCCACAGGTGTTGTTATCAAATGGGTAAATTCCTGTGCCTCTGTGACAGATTTGCAGCGAGCCCGGACAGGGGAGTCCTGCTTAAGACAGCTGATCGTAGTTTTATTATCACTACATTTAGTGTTTTAGTGCGCGGAGGATCGGTTCAAAATGGGACGCAACATTTACCTGAGCCACTGAAACATTTATCCAGAACAACTTCCTCTGCTGCTACCTTGCTGTGAAACCTGAGCGCGGCGAAGTTACGGTAATGGTTTGCTTAGGGACTATCAAAAAATTCTGTTTCAGCTCACATCTTTTTATCCTTTTTGTGGTTTGAATGGAGAGAGGAGTGGCTGATGAAGCTGCGTGGGTCAGCATTAATGATTTGTTTGGAATACATTGTTGTATTAAGCTACCTGATATGTTGTAATGAAAAAATGAGGGGAAACTTTGTTTTTTCTATCAAAGTTTTTTATTGATCCCTTTTTTTTCTATCGCACCACACAACTATCGATCGATATATACTGCTATCGAATTATTATCCAGCGCTACTCGGGCACCTGGTCAGGAGGAACGGCTCTCTGGTGAGGTGTTCCCCATCCCGACAGGAGGAGACCTAGACGAACATCCCAGACACGCTGGACGGACTGTCCCTTGGCTGGCCTGGGAACGCCTTGAGATTCCTCCCGAGTGGGTGTCCCGGGTGGCTGGGGAGAGGGAAGTCTTTGTCTCTTTGTTTGGAATACAAGAGGCACTAAAACTTTTTTTAAACTATCAGTGTGTCAAAGAAAGTGAATGTATGAAGGTTTGGAAATCCAGGATCTGATGTAAATGTGAACCCTTCAGCCATGTAAGACTTACCAGGAAACATCTCACAGATGGACTGGTCATTCCAACATGTATTTTGTCTATCTTATGATCAGACACAAGAGCTGGTCAGCATCTACAGCACTTCACTGTCCCAAATCACACATTGTTAAAGGTTCATCTACATCTTTTTACTTGTAAATGTTTTAAGAATCACATCTAGCCTTTAAAAACATTAACACATGATATTTGTGCATTTGCAAATTATCTATTAGACCTTATGCTTCCCCTAATGTAAAGTGTGAACACCTCATTACCTGTATATATTATAAAAATAATTTTTAGCTTCACAAAAACATTAATAAATTATATTTATTAATTTACCAAGTATCTGTTAGACTTTATGCTTCCCCTAATTTAAGTGTGATCACCTCATTACCTGTATATATTTTAAGAATAATTTGTAGCTTCACAAAAACATTAAGAGATTCACTTAGGGGAAGAAATCTCCTTTTTTAAGAGTTCTATGTCTGAAATTCATTCAGGGTCAGCATATATGACACAACAACGCAGGTCGATGAAAATGTTCAGCTTCCGCTTCTTTAAAAACGCTTTCAGGAGTTCAGTGATGCCACTGTTGACCACCGTGTTCCTATAGACTCCGAGGAACTCCGGTTTTTCCCTCTTCTATACTGCCCCACGACCTTCCTGTATCTAGTCACAACTTGCTGTGTGTGGATAGCTAGAGCTAAAGAAATTAAAAAAACAACAATATTAATGAAATGAACCAATACTTTGTATACAGACATCAACCTTTTTTAAGCCACCAATTGAGCATAAATTCAATATAAGAATGGCATTTTTGAAGTTGTGAAACTTGCATATATTCAAAGAAATACATGGCTTAGAATTTGAAGTCTTACACAGTACCTAGGTTAGGGGTACTGAACTCAAATACAAAACTTAAAATGCACCCACTGCTAAAATATGTAATCATAAAAAACAAAATAAAAAACTATGTTCTAAACTTTTACATAGATATTACCTTTAAACTAAAAACCTTTTGCCAGTGTTACTATGAACATGTTGGTTTACTATGGTAAACACATGTGTTTTTTTTTTGTTTTTTTTTTTACAAATGCCTGTGCAACAAAAAACATATTATTAAACAACACTAATTTCTTTAAAGAAAAGAGTATATAGGTTCTAAATACAATTTCTATAACAGAATTAATCTGTAAGAGAAAGAAAATAGTGGTGGTATATATTTGTGCTTCAACACACGTTTTGGAGAAAAATTTGAAGACCTTCGATGTAAAATAATAAATAAAAATTACCCAAATCAAAAAGCACCCTACCTCCTTTAAAAACAATAAATAAGCACTAATTGATGCAGCATTCAATGGAGCTTAAAATACAGAGAAATTCACTCCTGAAATCAGTAAATAAGAGATTAACATTTAATTTAATTTTGAGCGATTTAGTATTTCTGGGTATATGTGGCAACCAAAGCTGCTGTTAGTAGTTAGCTCTTATAGCTCGTCCAAATAGGCTACTCATCAGAGCCTCTTACCAGTTATGTTTTTGAGTTCTCTCGGCGAGACGTTTTTTTTATTCGAGCTAAATGCTAATGAATCATTAGCAGGTAGCAGCCGCCATTTATGCTTGACATTCCTTCTGCTGAGGCATGCATTGATGACGTAAGCGCGGTTCCATCCGGTCCCAGTCAATTATAGACACAGAAAATATACAATTTCAATTATATGATAAACTATAAAGTAAATGTATGTATAATGTTTAGAAAAATAATAATGTTTTGATTCTCATATTTTTTAAAATAATTTTGTATTACAAGCATTTAGGAAAAAAAATGTTTAATGGCTTAGAGAAATAAAATTAATATGATGGGCAAGAAATAAAAAAATGACCTGCAAAAGGTTACTTTTTTTTTTACACGACTGATATGTCATTTTTTTACTCTATAAACCATTAACAAATGTGTTCAAGATAATTTTAAAATATTTTGTTAATCATTAATTAATCATTTATAAATCAGTGGAGCATCATAATCTTATGTAGAACCGATAACTGTTTGAACAGTAGCTCATTATCTAATACCTTACAAATAATCAGGTAATGACATAATAAACAGTTATAAATGTATTTGTAAATGTCATTACAAGTCTTTGTAAATGAATGGTTATCAAATACCTTGTAAATGATCTGTTAATGACATACTAAGCACTTATAAATGTTTAATAGCAAAACACTATTATAAAGTGTTACTAATAAATTCCATTTTGTGATCTAACTGTAACTTTTAGATTCTTGCACCATGAAAACATACCTTTAGCAGCCAAGCACCCTGGCAATTATTGTGAAGCTACATGCACATTATGTTAAAAAAAAGCCCAATCACACAATGAAAAATAATCCTTTAAAAACATTCCTGGATTCAGATGATGATCCAAATTCTAATCACTGTTTCCTGGCCCTATTGTAGATATTTTCTAAAAAAAAATTTACAGACAGACCCTGGCAAAAACATAACCTCCTTGGCAGATTTAATAAATAGGACTCAGGACTATGGATGATGATGATAATAATAGAGAAATGATCCAACCAGAAATGGTCAAAGAGCCCTCTCTCTGTTGGTATGTGCAGGAGAAGATAAAGTGCTGTTCTTTTGGAAAAGAGTGGGTTGCATGAAGTATTGATAGCAGCCGTGCCCAATAAATATGAGATCAGAGATTGTGATAGAAAAATGAGTTGTTAATGTGCGAGTAAATAAGTGTATTGAACATCTATTAGGGGATGCATGTTGCCTGAGTATTTATGCATTGTCACATTTCTTATTTCTGTGTTTATGTGTTAGACATAAAGTTTTAATGCAGTTCCAAAGCCTCTATATCTTCTGCCTTCACTCACCATTTGCACCAGTATGTGCTCTCCTGTAGGATGGATGGCCAGGGCCTCATCGTACAGGGCCTTGGCTTCGTCTAGTTGGCCCCTGAGCTCAGCCAGGCGGCCCCGCTGCAGGAGAACCGAGTGGGAGTTGGGGAAGAGTGAGCTGGCCTCGGCTATACAGCACTGGGCCTCCTTGAGCTTCCCATCCACCATGAAAAGCTTTCCTGCAGGAAAGAGAGGTGGGACATAGGTGCGGAGGGATGAGTGACCGTTTTGCCTAAGGGACAAACAATAGAAACAACCAAAATAGAACAGGGACCGAATCTTCAGCTAGAAAAACAAATGTTTTTTTGTATATTCATGGCAGCTATTTCCACATAATGCATTTACAAAATCACAGATAGGAAGAAAGAAAATGATGGATGGATGGATGAATGGAAAAATGTCAAATGGATGGATTGATGGATGGATAAAAAGGGGGGATGGATTGTTGAATGGAAAAATATCAAATGGATGGATAGATGGATGGATGGATGGACGGCATAAAGCCATCAGAAAGTAACTTTTCCATTTTATTTCTCAACTTATCTAACCTGGAAAAGTTAATTTTTCCAGCCTTTTTCCATGCTGGGCAGGAGCCTTGGAGGCCTGTTGAAGAATTGGTTGACAAAGGAGGGAAAGACGCAGGCTAAAGACAAAAAGAATATCCATTTCTACTGGTCCCTTCAGTGATGGTGAGAAATCAACAGCCAGAACAAATCATAAAATGTGCATTTTTCACATACTCAGAAGCACACAAACTCATTGTTTTACAGAGTGAAACAGAAACATGGGAGCAGCGTAATGCCTGACATGAAACTTCTGCCTAAATATGGCCATCAAATATGAATGCTGAGGGCCTCCGTCCCCTGCTGCTGGGAAAATGAGGACAAACGCCAGACACAAAACACGTATTCACACAACAAACCACGCCCACAAGCACATCTCTAGCCAGTGAGACCTTGAGGAAAGAGCCCAGTAGAGGACCTATCCTTGAGGATGATGTGGACCAAAAGCAGGACAGGAGAACAGAGCACTGAGCTGTTAGTCACTTTTCTGGATGGATATTGCACACCTGGAGAAACCCTCGTGTAGAATGGGGACAGATAAACTGGGGAGAGCTGTGTTTGGTATATATACTCAAAGTGCCATCTACCTCTGAGAGCTAAGAACCTGTGTATGTCTGTTTGATTGAAGATGCTTTGTTTGTTTACCTGTGCTACACAGATGCACGGATGGGAAACAGTCAATGCATGCATGCTACCTCTGTGGGATGTCAGCTCTCAGACTTGTGCATAACATAGCAATTTCGCTTTCAAAAGGTATTCATGTCTGTCAAATGTATGGGGAGCATTTTGATCTAAAACTGGCATCACATTGAACAGGGACATTGGTTTTCCAGCAGTTTCCAGTCCAAGGTAGGCCCAAGTCTCGTGGTTCCTGGAGTTTTCCTGAGCCCCCGCAGGACAACAGTTTGGGTCAGATGATTGAGAACTTGGATACAATCAGATTTTTTACCAGGCAATTATAACTTTTAACTTTAGAGAGCTGCAGCAGAATGTCAGAAACAGCTGAATGCATTAAAAATATATATGTGTGTGCAGCCCCTGCCCGACCCTCCTGCATGGTTTAGCTGTACAGAACAAAAGGCCAAAAACCATCAGCCTGTTGGCAACACAGATGCAAAAGTAAATGGCATCATTGGTTCAGGTAATCTAATTAAATAATGAGATCATTTACATAATTACAAATGTACATAATGCTCGACCTAAACTAGATTAATTCGTGGATGGATGCAGCACTTCTCCTACAAGACCTTCTTCGGTTTTTCTCAAAAACAAACATGTACTCTGAGCAAATTTTTGATGCTGCAGTGCTCACAGCAACAACAAAAAAAAGTGTCCTCTCACGTTGCATCAAGTGCATAAACAATGTCCTACTCCCCTGAGAGGCTGATATTAAATTGAGCATATAAACAGGTCAGTAAGTTGTGTAAGACTCTGAGGCTGCACAGCTTTCACTGCTATGGCTGCACAGTTTCCTTTTCATCTGACCAAAAATAGAAACTCTAGATGGTTTCAGACACAAAGAAGGGACAATATCTTAATTCTGTAGCTTCATCTTGGGATCTGATACATAGAATATAATCAAATAGAGTGCACTCTAATAGTATGGGGCACACTGAGATACACTATGCAAAGGAGGAAAACCATCTGGAATCACTTTAGAGAAGCAATTGTTGCAAATTAACAATCTGGGAAGGGTTAAGCCAATAAGCAGATCATAGCAGAGATGTTTCACAGTAATGTACAGCGCCATACACTGTGGTCGGAGAACACCAAACACAGTGTATCAGTACAAGCACCTCAAACCAGCTGCCGGTGGTGAAAGGCAATGATTAGGGCCTTGGTTTGTAGCCACATGACTTTTCGGAGATAGGGTGGACCATGAACCCGACAATGTATTTCAATATGGCAGAGTCTTGAGCGATAAAAGAAAAGATTCATGTTTCTGTGCTTACCGTAAACCCAAGAGTCATCCCAATAATTTAGATAAATTTGCAGTCGTCTCTAGTATGAATGAATGCCTTGTGAGCTGTTTTCTGTGGGGAAAAATTGCTCTGCCACCTTTGTTACAGGAGGTTGAAGTTTGTCAGAGGAGTGGGTGGGTGGAAAAAGACATGTCTTTGGTTATTACTCATTAATATTCATGATATCCAAATGTTTCGCCTCAGATTGGCTAACAGCAATGCCACTCTTAAGCTGCCTTCGAACAAACATCATTTTCAGACTATTGAGTGCACATGACTGTGAAACTCACCAGCTAAATTTGAAAATAAAATAAATTTTGCATATGTATATATACACACAGCAAATTTTCATGTTGTAACATGAGATATTTACACATAAAGACAGTTGTTGTAGAATAGAGAGTTGCAAATATTGTCTGGTTTGCTATAATTAGCAACAATTAGACCAATAATCTAATTGGGATAATTATTAATGAAGCTCAAATTATCAGTAACAAAATCAGGAAAACGGGCATCACCTTCTTAATCTAGTATACAGTATGCAAAGTGCCATTTATTATACCAGACTCTCAGCCCTTATCTGAAGTATAAAACAAGGAGACTTAATCTTTAATTTAGGGATTTTTTCCAGATTGCCCAAAACTTATAACAAAAGCATTTACAAATAACTTTAAATTAAACTTGAACTATTCTACAACTCTTAATGGATGGATAACGTGCGGAAGCCAAAATCAAAATGAAGTCACAAGAAGACCCTACTCACGTGCGTATAGAGTGGAAGTGTGCAGGGAAAGGAAGGAGAGCGATGACCAGGGGTTTCCAATCAATCAATGTTAATACCTTAACAATTTGCACGATCAATCCAGGGAAGACAAAGAAATGCAATGTGGTCTAACTAGTTAGCCTTAGCTAGCACTGTGGCTAGACAAAGGAATTATTTTAACAAGTCAAAGGGCTACAGCTTTTCCAGCTTCCGCAGAGTAATCATGTACCAAACAACGCTTGTGGAAATCAAACGATCACAGCAAAACAAACAATAAGCAACACACTGCCTCTGGTTACAAATAAGAAAAGACGTGACGCTGTAGTAAATGCAGTGGCCGCCTGGTGGAACTGAGAGCGGGCCTGGCTTACTCTATAGAGTCCCCCCATATGCGAATAGGTATGGGGTCTTGGTGCTCCACCATCTGGCGTTCTTGTTCTCTGTGGACCGATGGCTCATCCCTGTCATCGGGACTGATAAAGATGCCGTGTTTCAGCTCCGTCTCATTCCTCTTCCACGCCTGTGTCAGCGCGGAGTGAACTTCTCTAATCTCTGTTATTAGGATTGACCTTCCTCTTTCTGAACATCCAAACTGGACAACTCTTCCTCCGCAAAATCGCTCAAGTTTGGCCTGATCAATGCCCGCTCGCTTGGAAATAAATCTTTCATTCTTAAGGATTACTTAATTAATAGAAACTTGGATTTCCTTTGCATCACGGAATCCTGGATTGCTCCTGGTGAGTTTGCTACCATCGCTGAACTTTTACATGTAGACTTATCCTATTTTTATATGCTGAGGGAAACTGGGCGGAGACCTACTGACTATCTTCAGATCTAGCATATCCTGCAAACCTGCCCCATTGATGATCAACCCATCTAATTGTGAGTTGAATACTTTTGAACTGTGTCACCCATCCCTACTCTCTCTGAGAGTAGTTTGGGGGTTCTGCAAGGCTCTATTCTTGGCCCTCTGTTTTTTAATCTTTATATTTTGCCACTGGCTGCTATTTAAAAACAATAAAAATAGGTTAACTATCACCTTTATGCTGACAACTGACTATTATATGTCTAATTAAAACCTCATGAATCGATGCATCCCCTACTTGATTGCCTTGCAGATATAAAGAACTGGCTCTCATCCAATTTTCTTTCAATAAATAACAGACTGAGGTAATTCTTTTCACCCCCTAATTCACACTCCTTTCTCTGATCTAGTATAAAACAACATTCTTTATCTAATCTAGGAGTCAGGATGGACTTGGAACTGAGGATGGATACCCAGGTTAACCACATTGTCAAATCGTGTTTTTTCCATTTGTGACGTCTTGCCAAACTTAAACCAATTCTAAAGAGATGCCACCTTGAGTCAGTGATCCATGCATTTATCACTTTACGGCTTGACTATTCAAACTCTGTCCTTTATGGCATTAACACCTCCTCTATTGACTACATCCAACGTGTTCAAAATGCGGCTGCACGTTTCCTGGCTGACATAGGCTGTAGACAACATATTGCAACTGTTCTGGCACATCTGCTTTGGCTTACCATACACATTTTAAAATCCTGCTATGTGTCTTCAAATCCCACAATGGCCTGGCCCCTACCTATTTATCAGAGGTCCTATGTCCATATACACCTGTCTGGTCTCTTAGGTCAGCTGACATCATCTATAACATGTCCCCAGAACTCATCTTAAGTCTCATGCATACCTTCTCCATGTGTGCTCCCAAACTCTGGAACCTTTTACCTTTACAGATACGGTTGGCTCCATCACTCATGACTTTTAAATCTCGTTTAAAAACGAATTTCTATTCATTGGCTTTTCATCCCCTGATTCTTTTCAGGATTCTTATTAGTTTCCATCCTTAGTTTTACCTGTTTTCCTTCCTTTAGCTGATTTTATTCCTTGATTTTATTCTTTACTGTCTGTGTATTTTCATTTGTACAGCACTTTGGTTGGCTCTCATTCTGTTTTTAAACCTGCCCTATAAATAAAGTATAGTATGGTATGGTGTGAGCAACAATGATTATTATTCAGAATGTAAGATAACTGGGTTCGGAAAAAGACACATACATATATGTAGGAATTAAGAAATTGGATTGTTCCTACTTCTGACAAGTTCTTCTGTTCACAGTCAAACAAATTAATTGAGGTGGAGGAAATGATGTCATGGATAGTGGATGCAGATCAATTGTCCACTTGAGTGGGTGTGAAGAAAGTTGGACGAAGTTTGGGAGTGCGTTCAAAAAAAGCACCCATTCAGATGCACTCCTTGGATGACAAAATTGGGTCAGAGTCAGCTGTCGTTCTGGAAACTGGACGGTGCGCTCAGAACCCTCGGGGGAAAGTTTTCAGAGCGATTCTTTTTGGAACAGTCGGAACAGAATCAAAAGAGAGAAAGGAATGCAAGCAGATATTCAAACTTTCCTCCTTCTAGTCCGACAGACCAACTGTGAAAGGCAAATGGCTGCAGGTGCTTCCGGCTTTTATAACCTTTGATGACATCACTGGCTAGAGACCAATGAGAATCTCCTGTGGTTGTATTGCGCTTGCCAAGATGGCCGCCAGTCCGGTGCAAGGGATGATGCGAGACGTTCTACTCTCTCAATGTAGCTTTTCCGTGGACGGTTGGAAGCTAAGATGGGCGAGGCCATGAATACTCATTTTCTCTGTGACATAGAAGAGACTGGCTTTTCTGTCTCATTGTTTTTTCCCCAACTATTTCCTTTCTCCAGCAATTGCAGGCAGAAAAGTTTGACGTGCAACTCAGAGTGTGCAATTGTATTTCAAAAAGAGCAAGTATTATGCGATTTCTCAGCGAACAAGACCTTAAAAGAGTAAACTGCAAACACCGGTGCATTTCAGTACGTTTTATTATTATTATGTGCCTCTTTGTTCTTCTTCCAGTCTCACAGAAATTAATTTCCAAATGAAATGCAACAATTATTTTCATTTGAAAAGATGACCTTAGCCCACTAAGCAACAATCCAATCATTTAAACTCCTTTAGTGTAAGACCGCAAAGCAGCTGTAATCATCTGTAAATACATACTCTCTTTTATAGAACGACCTTTGGGCCTTCCCTCGTCAGTGGAGCTGGGAAAGGGGACAGTGAGAACCATGGATCAAGACAGCTGGTTCTGTTCATTGAGAAGTGATACAGCACAACCAAGGCCAAAGCAAGGCATCTGACTTTAAGCTCCGTCTGGACCAGGAAGCAGATGAGAACCAAAAAGGTTTTCTTCCTAGATTCCCAGTTTTTTTTCTCTCTTCTCTAAACCTTCCCTTAAAATTAGACCAGGATATTAGAAACCCAGTAAAGCAAGAGAACCCCATGTTTACATTTTAGGAAGAACATTGATAGGATATTGATCAAGTTATACCTGATAATACCTTGAACATTCATTTTCAGTTCGCTGCTGAATATCTCTTGAAGTAATTCCTAATTTTTTTTTTTTATATAATTCCCTGTTTCTTTACTTAATGATTTAAAAATATTAGTAAGGTTACTAATGTACAGTGGGACAAAAAGTATTTGGCAGCAACTTAAAAAGTTAAGAGAAGTCTGTAATTTTCATAATTGTTCCACTTCAGCAGTGAGATACAGAATGTAAAAAAATCAGGAAATCACATTGTATGATTTTTAAAGAACTTATTTGCATAATAGAACAGAAAATATGTATTAGGTTAATAACACAAGTTCCCCTCAATACTTTGTAATGTAGCCTTGGTTGGCAATGACAGTGGTCAAACTACTCCTGCAGGTCCTAACCAGGTTTGCACACGCTGATATTTTGGCCCATTCTTCCATTCATATCTTCTCTACAGCTGTGATGTTTCGGCTGTATTGCTGGACATTACAGACTTCCAACTCTCTCCACAGATTCTCTATTAGATTGAGGTCTGGAGACTGGCTAGGCCACTCCAGAGCCTTGAAATGTTTCTTACCAAGCCACTCTTTTGTGGCCTTGGCAGTATTTTTGGGAAAATTCAGTCACATTTCATCTTTAATGCTATCACTGATGGAAGGAGGTTTTTGCCCCAAATCTCACGAGATATGTCCCCACTCATTCCTCCTTTGATACAGAACAGTCGTCCTGTCTCCTTTGCAGAAAGGTAACCCCAAAACCATAATGTTCCCACCCTCATGATTCACAGTGGGTATGGTGTTCTTGGAATGCAACTCAGCATTCTTCCCCCTCCAAACATGGTAGGTTGGTCTAATCTTACCACATGGGATTCTCCCAATCCTCCATGGATTTTAATCCATGACAACAATGAATAAATACGACAATAAATCTCTGTAAATTAAAAAATAACGTGGCTTGCTGGTTAAATACTTTAAATACTGATGGCAAAACATTCAAATGCAATTACTGGGAAGCTTCATTTAACCCAACTAGTTCTTCACTGTCAGTTATTTTTTAGCCTAAAATGATCATTATCAGGAGTCACTGAGATTTTGGCTCACCAGCAATTGGGCTCACATGATATGAACTCTGAATGGAGATGGTGGGGGGAAAGTATCCATCTTGGAAATTTACACAAATCTAATTTTCCAGGAGAGCCCAGTCCAAAAGGACCTGAAAACATCATTAAAAGTCATGTGTTGAGATGTCATACCAGCTTGCAGCCAAATACGCTCCAGTGTGGCCCAGATGTAAGCAGGTCCTTGGCGGCGGGTGGAGCTGAGGTCTGATACTTCCGACAGCGCCGCTTCCAAACGGGACACTGCCACTGATGGAGGGCTGAGAGATCCTAACACAGGAGGGAGATGACACAAAAACACAACCTTAAACTCTGAGGATTTAAAGGCAGTAAGATTAAACTGTAACACAGCTATATCGATTGATAGTAGGGCTTAATAAATCAATATTTGGTACTGATGTAAAGTACAAGAAATATTGTCACTTTTAATGAAAGTCTTCTAATTTTCAGAAAACCAACAAATTTCCTGTTCAAACAAGTTCTGAAACATACTGAAACACTGACCTGCAAATTAACATCATAACCAAAAAGTAGAAGGATGTGTTTAATTTACGATTTTAAAACAGGCTTTTAAACATTTTCAGATTGTCGAGATGACCTAAAGCATGAGGAAAGCAGACCTGTGGAGGTGTCCTGGATGTCAGGGAGGTTGAGGTGGATGGAGGGCTTGTGGACAACAGGGCTGACCTCCGACCTCTCAGCCATGGGAATACTGCTGCTGTCATCAGTCTCGCTGTAAAATGTAAGTGTGAATTAAAGGGATGTCTGTCATCAAAATCTCCAAACCACTGTGGATGGCGTACCTGGTTGCTTTTCCTCTCTTAGACAAGAGAAGTATCAGAATCTATAATAATTACACGAGGATACTATGTGTATGCAACACACCATTAAAAGGAAAGTACAATTTTTTGCAACGGGGATCATGCTTTCAATCAGCAGGGAGGGACGGGAATGTGGTTAAAGTGGGGTCATTTTAATCTGTAAAGCACTTTGAAATGTATTTCCTGTATGAAACTTTATAAATAAAGTTTGATTTGATTCGATTAACAGGGTGAACTGAGGTCTTTAAGGAGCAGTTCAAATGCAAAATCTAAAATTAAAACCTAATGATCTGTAAAACAATGCTCCTCACTTTCCTCCTTTCCTGCTGCTAAGTTGATATTTTTTTCTTCTTAGTAAGGCTGAAACTGATAGTAGTGGTGCAGAAACCTATCTGAAAAGTAAGCAGACTGTGAGAATAAGACAGATGTAGATGTAATGTAAATACTGTAAACGTTAGTAGCACTGTGATAGGATGGCCAAGAAACCAGCAGTGACATTATGAGAAATAACTGTGGAGTACAGCTACCCTTGTCTTTGCACTGCAAGAAAAAGTAGACATTTCCTGTTCTCCAGCTACATTCAAAAAGTGTCAGATCCTGGAGACTATAGGCCAGTTTTAATCTCGTGTCCAAGTAAACAGGATTGATTACACAAAAAAAAATAAAAAATCAATTTCTATTAAAGAATACTGGAGGGAGAAGACTTTAATTAGCTTAACTGTAACTAAACAGCAAGACTGCTCTCAATGAGCCAATAGCTATTATTATAGATTCAAACTGTTGCTTTAGACTCTTCAGTGGCTGCTGGATATGGTAGAGGTACATCGCTTTGCCCTTTGCACAAAAACACTTGAGTGTTGTGTGATAAGCAAAGCAGCAGAAGCTCATATCTGTCATGTGCACATTTACCTGGAGCGACTGACATCATACTGACTCTGCCAGCGTTGCAGCATCTCCTCGCAGGTGTGCAGGGCAGCAGCGGGTCCGAACATGGCCTCTTCAAGCTTCACCTTTGTCAACAGCAAACTGAAACAAAAACAAAGAATATTTGTATATATATATATTAGTCATTTTGTTAGAATATAAACTGTTATGTTTTATTCACACATTGTGTCCCCCAAGTATAGAGTCTTGAAAATACTGGACTGGATGAAAAATACTGCAAGGTTTTTACATTTTTATTTACAAATACAAATCTAAAAATTTTTAGCTGTATTTGTACTTTACTGTAACATCTCCAAACAAAATCCAGGGCATAAATCCAGATGTTCTGTGAAGCCCCCACAGGTTTGTTAGAGAACAAACTGAATCATGAAGACTAAGGAACACAACAGACAGATTAAAAATCTGGTCTTTATGCATTTTGTAGGTTGGTGATATTATACAGATATTTTTGTAAATGAATAAACTGTAATGTTTGACGGAATGACCTCAATGAAAAAAATGACACTTTTCAGTGTAGTTTTACCATTACTGCCGCTAGTTTGAAAACAAAACAAAAAACATTACTGTGAATGTTGTTACAAGTGCAGCAGAAAGCCCGCGACTTTGCTGCTCCTTCAGAGATGCAGATGTTTACCCTAGTTTTCTGGTGGTATTGATAATTTCCGTGGCGCCCGCCTGAGGTGGAGCCGCGGCTGGGTCCATGTCGCATGAAGGCTAGGACCCCCAGCTGACTGCTCACTTCTTCCTGAGCGAGGACCCGTTGTTATACCATTTTCTGCGACCATCATATTCAGTAACTCTGAGTGGCGCTATTTTGATAATACAGTGAAACAGCGCCCCAGTGTCACAGAATATGATGGTCACAGAAAATGGTGTAACACCGTTGTCTCTGAGGCCGCCTCTCCCGGAGCGGGAAAAGCGACCTGGGTTGGGTGCATCTCGGATCAGGTTGGTAGGTCGGTCAGGGTTGGATAAAGTTTTTTTTTTAAGTCTCTTCACAGTGCTCTTCATTTAAAGTTCTAATGAGGATGGAGATGAAGGCATTTTGTCCACATCGGCTTACATAGAAGGACACACAGCGTGCAATATGTCAGCCCCCATCCACTAGGACCCGCGCGCATGTATTTTAGACCCACTTTTTAAACTTTCTGGCCTACATGCAAAATGTTGTGTAAAATTGAACCATCGCCACCATTAAAACATGGTGGTGGCAACATTATGCCGTGGGATAATCTGTTACTTTGACACTGGAAGGGAGGCTATTCAGAGTAGGTAGGAAAATACATGAAGCTGAATACAAGACAATGCGTCGACGAAAACAACA
The DNA here is from genome assembly GCA_028564705.1 of Apricaphanius iberus. Taxonomy (NCBI): domain Eukaryota; kingdom Metazoa; phylum Chordata; class Actinopteri; order Cyprinodontiformes; family Aphaniidae; genus Apricaphanius; species Apricaphanius iberus. Next base: position 514,597 of record JAPXFQ010000014.1, on the reverse strand, counting down.
ATTTGAGGTGGAGTTTGCTCTTCCTGCAGGACGACATTCCCAAACATCCAGGCAGATCTACAGTGGATGGCTTAGATAAAGGCTTAGTCATGTGCTAGACTGTCCTAGTCAAAGGTTCTTTTCCTTTCGATACTAAACTATTCCCTACGCTTTACTGCCCTATCACATAAAATCCCGAAAATACACGTTTAAGGTTTGTGGTTGTGATAAAATACAAAACATTTTAAAGGCCGTGAATACTTTTACAAGGCACTGTACCAGTAGTAACGGCTGCTTTTATTACCGTTGACATGTGGAACAATGTAAACCATGTAAATTTAGCTCAGAGCAATGTTTAGCAGTAAAACAAGTCCAACCTGTTCTGGAAGAAAAAAGTAAAGAAGGAAGTAGATAGATTTCCTATAAATGAGGACTGTTATCTCCTGAAAATTTTTTAGGTCTTCCATGCAGATCTGAACCACTGCAATCACATCATAAAAAGCTCCGGCCACATTAAGAGCTTGTGGATTTAATGTTGACTGATATATGGATCAATGGAACAAGACCGAAGGGGAAAGCTGGTCAGCAACAACCTCTGAAAGGGTTTTTGATGTATGTGTGTGTGTGTTTCGAGAAGCTGATGAGCAGAAGCCGTAGAGTGTTTTCACTTTACCCTTTTAGCTGAAGACAACTGGTTAAGTGATGTGGGAGTCTCTGATGTGTTCACGGGTACTCTCTGTGTGTGGGAGTGTGTGTGGGTAATTGTCAGAAGGGGCTCTCAGAGGATGCAGTCTGTCATGGGCATCAATCATCCATAAGGGTGAGGAGAGATAGAAAGATGGAGAGAAGGAGGGTCGAGCTGCTGCTCTGTTGGGGGGGGGGTGAGGATCAATGATGGAGGGAGACAGGCTCATGTCAGGGGAGAAAACTTGTGCTGAAATGGGTGTTGTTACCAACTCAAGAGTTGGCGAAAAGATGGGATTAAAAGATGGAGGTATCTACAGAAAATGTGTGACGGAGCATGTGTGTGTGTGGGTGTGGGAGGAAGGAGTTTGGATTTACTGGCACAAAGATGACAAGCGCTGCAGAGGGAGCCTGTGTTAAGGATACGGCTGCCAGCAGGAGTTCACCGGAGAGAGTGTCTGTGTGATGGTGGGTGTCTCGGTGTGACAGAGCTTTTAGCAGCTAAGGGATGGGGTAAGCTCATCCAGGTGACAGAGGGTATAAATGCAGCAGCATGTCCTGTGCACAATGAAATTGATTCTCTCTTTGTCACCACAGTGTATGACACAGATAAATCCTTCTAAGCTTAGATTAGCATTAGCTGGTTAAAAAAGGAAGAAAAAAGAAAACATATATCATGCTGGAGTCTCCGGTGAGACTGAGTCAGTGAAAGGTTTACAGTCATTGTCGGCATTCGATGATGCATCTGAACTGTACTTTCTTCACAGGCAGATTGATCATGCAACACCAAGAATTTGGTGCATGTGTTTTGATTTTACTGATGTTTCCTAACCCACGCAGGGTCAAAAATATGCTCACGGAGCATAAAAATATGCTCCAACTGGACGGTTTCCATAGAGCAGAGATCACCGATAGTTGAAGGCGGGGGTTTTTTGGACGACCATCTCATTAGCTAAATGTAAGCCGCCTTAATCCATTTTTTCGAAACCACTTGGAATTATATGGAAAATAATCAAATCAGGTGCTGGATTGGTTTAGACTTGTAAGAGCTTTAGAATGAAGACTTCCCAGGTAGAAGAAACATTTTTAACCTTTTGCCCAACTGCAAAAGAGCCTTCATTACCTTTCATGTAGAGCAGTTTTAAATATCATCACGATGGTGAATGTGGCATATAGAAGGAGCAGCGGAATCTTGCATTCAGAGACTGATTTGCGCTGACAGCCAACATTGTTCAAAACAAAATACATTTTGAGATAAATGTTAAAAATTTGGGCCACATAGTGGTGCAGTTGCAGCACCGTCACCTTGCAGCAAGAAAGGTTTGAGTTCCGGCTTGGGGTCTTTCTGCATGGAGTTTCCCTATTCTCCCCGTTCATAGCTACTCTCTGGTGACTTTTGATATTTTTCACAGCCTGACTATTAAGCCTTGTTTATACTTCTCCATCAGCAGGTTAGCACTCACATGCACACGTATTGACTGACATGTTTTTCTTTTATGTTACTCCTTTGTTGCAAAGTGATTCCCCACCAGGACAGCAGAGGGTGCAGACCTTTTCTGACAGATCTGCCTACCATTGCAGTGACGTCTCTGGTCAATGACAGTTTATTTGTTTCAGCTTTTAAACTGAGATCTATTAAAGGAGAAAATGTAGCAGCACAGATGGAACAGATCAAAAATCATCTGGCAAAAGACAGTGTATGATTGTTCAGCGTCCAATACAATACCAAGGAAGGAGCTTTTATATTATTTGTGCTCAAACAGCTCTTTTGATTATTGAAAGAGGTGGAAGTTGTTCAACTGAAAAATTCTAGTTTGAAAATAAAAAAGTAAATATATTGTTGACCAGAGATGTCTCCAATAAAGTGCTATGCCCCCTGTTGTCCTGGTGGAGATTTGATTTGCAAGACTCCTCAGGCAATGGTAAAGTCTGAAAGGAAAAGATCTCCGTCGATACGTGTGCGTGTCAGAGCAAACTTGCTGATGTAAAAGTATAAAATAGGCTTTAAGTTGACTGGTCTTTCCAAGTTGTCTTTGGGTGTGTGTGTGTTTTTTGGATGGTTGTGTCTACTTGTTGTCGTGTGAAGTGACGACCTCCCTAGGGTGTGCCCCACCTCTCACCCAATGTGTGCTGGAGATAAGCACCAGTCGTCCTTTAACTCTGCATGGATAAGCGGGTATAAACAATAGATGGATGGATTTAAAAGGGGAAATGTTTTGTCTTTTTCAACCTGGACCTTATTTATAGCATGGATTACATTCATTTACTGACCCAGACAAGTTTGGAGACTGGGTCTCCAAACTTGTCTTGAGAATGCATGTCTTGAGAATGCATGTCTTGAGAATGCATATAAACTTTGAGAAGTTTATATGCATTCCCAGTCCGCTAATATCCATACGTTTGGAGTCAATGATTGCATGCGCAGTGCCCTCTCAAAATAAGTCATTACCTACCACTAAACTCCTTCATTTAACATTAATATGTTGTTATTCATAGCTACTACTAATCCCCTCAGAGTTCAGGGCGTTTCGGAAGTGCTTCTTTGTGTTCTTCCGGTGTTATTTACATACGTTGATTCTAACTTACAACAGGCTGCCATTTTAGTGGCATTACTGCAGTGCCTCATGGCAGCTGTAGTCTGAGCAGGACTTTTACTCTGTGCTATACGACTGTCTTAGTTCACTTGGTCATTCTGTGTGTGCGATGCAAAAATGCATGCAAGCGTGAACCATGTTAATGCTTGCAGTAGCATGCTAATAATAAGGTACATGTTGCACACACACAAAAAAACTAACTTCACCTTTAATAATTTGAAATCAAGGAGCTAAACAAATTAAATCAGAAATGAAACTATATTCTGTGATTTGAGTGATTATAGAAGTCATATTGGGTGGAAGATAGGATAAAAACTATTCCATCTTGCTGTAGTTTCCCAGCCAGGGTCAGAAAAGATAGATTTCACCAATATTACAACACTTGAAACAACACAGCGGATTACACAGCCTGTCATTTTCCTGCCTCCTGGGACTGAGCCGGTCGTGTGCAGAGTATTGAGTTTGAGCAGTGAAATCAGCGAGCGGTGCAGCTCAGAGTAAACGCTTGGTGTCGGAGTGCTGTGAGTGTTGAGTGCCAGCGTAAACTCTGCACATAAAAATAGCTAATGATGTTCTCCCCCCTGAAAAAAGTGGTACATCTACTGTATTACTCACTCCGTACTCCCACAGATCAGAGAGCATAGTCTCTGGAAGCACATGAGGCATGAACACCAAATTGCAGATACAACAAGCATAAATATATGCACATGAACACACATGTACATGTATGAACACAAACGTTAGTCTGTGCAGATATGCTTTTAGTGTGCAGCCCGACAGTGAGCCAGCCATGCATAAGCAGGTTCAGCAGGCTAATAAACATTTGCACAGATGCACACCTAAAAACGCACAGTTACTCCTGCTGCAACATCCTGTTAGATGAATGCTGAATCAAAGATTGGGATTAATTATTCTCTTTAGTACAACACATTAATCACCCCTCACCCCCCAAGAACACGCATACACACAACCCTGCCACCTTTTCCTTGTTCACCTCAGCTCCTCCAATTCTGTTTTAAACTGAAATGCATGCCTGTTTATTCTGTGATTCAAATTTAAAAGAAAATGAAGAAATTAAAAGAGAGAGAGATAGAGTATGTGCAAGAAGGGTATAAGGAGGTTGGCAAAAAAAGAAAAAACGAGAGCGATAGGACGGAGGCAGAAGAAGGCAGAAGCCGGGGGTTGAGGATGTGGGAGAAAACGAGGAAGCAGAAATTTGGTATGCTACAGCGAGCTGACAGTTCGCTGTGGTGCAGAGAGCCAGTGGCTAACACGAGTCACAGACATCCATGTGCACAAGCAAATAAAACCCCTAACACACACACAACATGCATGTGCAAGATTGGACAAATGTTCGCGTCTTTGCACCCCCCACAACACACAAGTGCAAGTATGCACATATCAAACCCACACCAGTCGCAGAATGCCCGGTATCGGCGTACGCATTGTGAGCTTTGATCTCTGATGCGCCGCTCACACATCCAAAGCCGATGATATTCTATGGGCTTCCTGCTGAGAAAACACCTCCTTTCATCGCCTCTCTCTGTCTCCGTTGAGAGTCCTGTATTCTGACTTTGAGCTCTGCAGCCGGGCCTCAGCTCAGCAGGTCCTCAGCGACAAGGTTTGGGTATGAAATCAAAAGGCTTTACTGAATAGATGTTGAATGTTTCATTATTCTTCTTTAAACCGTGCAGTGGTTTTGGAACTTAAATATTTTCCTTAGGTAGATGAACAACAGTGCGGATCAGTTTTCAAAGTCTGCAATAGGTTTTTCTAATGGATTTGACTTTAACCTTGTTAAACCAGTTGATTTCACCTCTGGCTGTATGTTAGGTGCTATGAAGGTGAGCCACTTCCCACAGCATGACGCTGGCACCACCATGTTTATAACGGGGATGGTTTGTTCCAGGTGTATCTCTTCTCCTCAACACACAGTATTTTGCATAAAGCCAAAATGTATGTGAATAAAAATTTGAATCGGAGTTCATGACTTATTTGACCAGTGCTTGGCTAACAGTTATGTTTTAAAAAGATTATCACACCTGAATTATGTATTCCTGCTGCATATCCAGTGTTAATATGCTTTACAAACCTGCCAGTTTAGGTGTTTTAAACTTCTTAACAACTTTCTCGCTGACCTGTCTGCTTTGTCACTGGTCTCGATGATGCTGTTTATTCTCTCTTAAACCTCTGCAGAACAGACCTACACAAAATTGCTGGATTTAAACTGAGGTTAAAGGAAAAGTTTGTTTTATTTTTTAGGTTGGACCTTATTTGTAGCAAATAATGTTCATTTACTCAACTGTACAAGTTTGGAGCCACTTGGAGTCCTTCGGGAAAAGTTTATATCCAGTCGAGATCAGCGTATTTCCATATAATGGGAGTCAGTGAGGGCAGGAGATTCGCTGCCTGTAAGGCATTATTTGCCCCAAAACTCTTTCAATTATCAATGTTTTGTTATTAATTGTGAGCACTACTCGGAGTTCAGAACATCTCTGACGCTCTTATTTGTTTGCTTCCGGGGTCAGTTAGAGGCTATAATAAAACTACACAATCGCACGACTTTAATTAAGTCACTGCCGTGCTCCATCCTGGTTGTAGTCTGAGCAGGACTTTCACTCTGTGCTCTACGGCGCTCAGTTAACCAGAACTTGCTCCTGCTGACGTCAACATGGATTCCTGTTTGCGTCTTTCCAAATTGCACTAACTGAATGACCAACTGGACTAAGTTCAGCTTCCACAGGCTCCCTTTCCGTAACCTACGCAGACTATAGCTGCAATGGTGGGCGGCTGCGACATCAAAGAAATCGTCGGTTAGTGTAAGTTTGAATCGGTTGCATCAAAAGTCTGTAAAACACCCAGAAGCTTATACTGTAGCACCCCTGAGACGTTCCAAACTCACAGGGAAATATAACTAACTATTCATAACGAAACATTGTTTAATAAAGGAGTTTTGGGGCAGATGATGCCTTATTACAGGCAGCAAATCTCCTGCCCCCTTTGACTCCCATTATATAGAACGCGACCGGATATAAACCTAATAACTCCTAAAAATAAGGTAAAAGTTTAAAAAAAAACCCAGAACTTTCTCTTTAAGTAAACATAGTTATTTTGTCACTTATTTGTGAATTTCTTGTTAGGAGGAAAAACAGTTTTCTATAGCAGATATTACTTGTTTACATGGGGGCCACCATGTTGGAGCTTGAGGTGAGGGTTGATGAGAAACTACTGTAATTCCAAGGCTCCAGTAATGGGATGGTGCTCATGGCAATTGGTTGCAATGGATTTTATTTGGTGGAGTCAGAATACAAGGGGATCAATACGAATCAAAGCCACGTTTTTCAAAAGTACAACGTAAAATTATATTTTACTCCTAATCCAATTCACAAAGTGTATGTGGTTTTAATTTTGGGTTCTTTTTTTTGCCACATGTCGTTCTCAAACCTTTATTTTCTGGACTATCTTCCAGAAACAGAACACTGTAGCTAAGACGCTGACTACAAACTTAGTTATGAGTTATGCTTGCCTCTGACTAGACATCATTTTTATTTTTTTTTATTTTGTGGACAGCCATAACAACGGTTTGACGCGACAACCGCTGCCTACCGGTGTGACCTTACGGTTACCGGGGCAATGGGGGTTTTCTGGAGCAGGGGACGACTTGATTGGTCGAGCCTGGCGGAGAGCTCTTAAATGGGTCAAAGCAGTCAAGTGTCTCCAGCGAGGAGGTGTAAAACGTGTGTGTCTCCAAGTGTGTGACTGTGCATCCAGGCAGACGGGGAACAGACTTCATCATCCGACTGTACATGCAGCAAAGGATCGGCTCGTGCAGTTATAAAATCGCCCACCCACTCCCTTCCTCTCCGACGCTTCCTGTCAGGCTCTGATGTCCTTCGTTAGTTCATCAATTTTCTTGTTTTTCTGCCCCCCCCCACACACACAACACCCTGCTTGCATGTTTGACAGTCACCCATCTGTTTGTGCTGGGACCGCGGAGGCCAAACACTGACCCCAAATGGCCGTAATATGAAATGCTTTTCAGTGCTTTGAAAGCACATCAGTGGCATGATGCAACACGCTGCCATATTATTGTGAAAGGATCGGCCTTGGCAGGTTTTACTGCACACGTCTGTCAGAACAGGCTATCCTCCTCAGGTAATGAGCACATTCCTGGTGTTACTGCAGGTCTGTGAAATATGAGAATGTGAGCCAGATACTATCATAATGTTGCAATATTTATGACACCTATTGAGAAACAGAATTTATCATTATTTTCACCTAGTACATTGGTTATACTCGCAAATTGCTGCAATAAACTGAGCATATCAGTGATTTCCTGCTAATTCCTGTTTACCAAAAAAGAACAAATGTATGTCAGTATTAATCCTGAGTACAAGACAGACAGAACCCCAGAAGTAGCACAAGGACTGTTGTGAGAAACGCAGTGGTGAAAGGGTGAGGGTGCATGAGGGGCATAGGTACTGCAATGCAGACTTCCACTCTGGGACATCTAAATAAGGCTTCAAGACGGTGCCTGTGTTTGTGCGCTTGGCTTCCCACCATGGTGCAGCCAAGACACCTTATCCCCACAGAGAGGGCTGCAGCACCCACTGGAGCTGCTTTCCATCACAAACACTCATAAAAAGGTTTCAGTCTCGTCAGTCTTCTCTAAAGTTGTCCAATAATGTATTCTTTTTGATGCATTGGGCTGGTGGGTGCAGTTACTTGTCATTTTATGTTAGTTTGTTTGCTTGTATTACTTGAAGTTGTCGGGATGCTGGCTGAGCGCCAGGTTGAGGGTGTCCAGGGCGTGGCGGTGATGTTTTTGGGAACTCAGCAGCAGGGTCAGCAGGTGGAGGGAGTGCAAGTCATCTGCACGCAGAGATAAAGCCGTCTGTAGAGGGTCCATCGCTGCAGACACCTGAAAAAACAACCGAATGGTTTGCAGCTAAACCTTGGGACACAGTGAGACTTTGCTCAAAAGTTCTGCTTATACCTGGCGCACGATGGCCAGCTGCAGAGCCAGGTACATGGAAATCTGAGCGTCCTGGGGGTCTAAGGAATTAGCTCTGTGGCAAAAAGACAGAGTTTTATATAATAAGAAAAAATAATAAACATTGGTTTCTGAAAACATTCCCTCCTCCTGCAACATGTTGCAAAGGTTTTTAACCATTCTGTTACATTACAATCAAAATAGATATATATATTTTTAGAATCTCATGTGTGAAACCAACACAAAGTAGCGCATGATTGTGAAGCAAAATGAAAAGAATATATGGTTGTCAAAATCTGCTTCTTAAAAATCAGAAAAATGTGGCATGCATTCATTTCAGCCGATTCGGATGTTGTCAATGCATTAAATGGCTGTTATTAGCTGTTATCGCTCCCATTAAATGCCGTCAGACTGTGCCCTCTCTACCTACTAGTAGGTTATCTACCATTCTTATCGCTGATAACAGCCACCTGTCTGCACGTGTCAAAAAGACTTCATCAGAGTAGCATATCATAACTGGAGTTATCTAACCATTTTTAAACAACCCACAAGTTTTGTGTCAGAAGGACAAATATACTTTCTTTTAAATGCCTAAACCTAAACCTAATTTGAAGAGGTTTTAAACACCAAACGGAAAAGTACATTTTAGTAGGTAGAGAGGGCACAGTCTGATGCGATTTAATGAGAGTGATAACGGCTAATAACGGCCATTTAATGGGCTGATCACATCCAAAACGGGTGTTCATTTTGGATGTTGTGGAGCTGGAAGGATTTTGCTTGAAATGATTAATTTTAAGTCAGTTGTGATGTTGTGTAACCAATGGAAGCAATCTATTGTTTTTACAACCAGGATCATCTTATTGGCATCTCAAAAGCTCAAATAACACCTAAACTATCACCCCAAATCTCAGTTCAAAAAGGAGGCATTGTGGAAACAGAGCAGAACGAAAAAGCAAACCATCACTTATATCAGTTAATGAACAAGGATTTTATCCCCTACTCCAAAGTCTCTCTGCTGGCTTTCTAACCAAACAGACAGACAGAGATATAAAGAGAAGTGGCAAAAGCAAATGAGGTGGATTAACAGTGTTTACCTACAAGTAATGGTGTCATCCAGGACATTTTACTGTCTCAGAGAGGATGCTGTTAGCATGTTATGACAGTTATGAGACTGCTGTATGGCAACAGTGTTCAGTCAGAGGCCTCTTCAGATTAGCTGCAAGACTGACTGCTATCGGAGATCCTTCTCACACACAGCGTCAGCATCGACAACTCTTTGAGGATGCTTGGCTGATGAGTTAAGAAAACATTTGTTTTTCTTTTGGGAAAAATTTGTATAATATATATATATATGAAGTATTTCTGAATCGAATGGAATTTAGACATGTAATTACAACTAAGTAATTAGTTAACAGAGTCCCACACTGTTTTAATTGAATCTTATCTCAGCATAAAAGCAGTTTTTTTGTGGAGGCCTCAGACAGAAGCTCAAAATTGTAAGAAGCATAGATGGAGCAAAATTCAGGACTTGATAAGATTAAGGAGAAGATTCGCTTTCCAGAAAAACAATGACCCCAAGAGCCAGAGTTACAATAAAAAGGTTTAGATCAAAACATATTCATGTATTACAGTGGCCAAGCCCCTTTATTCGCTTTGATTAAGCATGAGCTACTTTGTAAAGAAGGATGGGTGAAACTTTCAGTCCCTAAATGTACAAAGCTAGTGGAGACACACCCTCAAACGGAATGCACCCCTTTCCTCCCACTGTTTTTTCTGCAGGTCTGTCTCTTACAATCCCAATAAAATACATTGAAGTATAGGTTTATAATATGATAAAATACAAAATCAGAGGGCATAAAAACTTTTGCAACACACTGTGCCTCAGTGACACATACTTGTTTAATGCTTGTAGGGCTTTCTTGTTGAACTCATTCCGATCAGCTGACAGAGTGGCTGCAGATGAAGAAATAAAATAAAAAATAAGCGTCAGAGAGTCGAATAAAAGGGAAAAATCTCTAAAACACCAAAATATATTTATACAGATTCACAATCATGTGGCGAGACAAGGTTTGACTTTACCCTCAGAGGCCTGAAGACTGTAGCTGAGACCCAGAGCCAGGTAGGCCCTGGGGAGGAACTCCCTCGCTTCCTCTCCCAGCGATGCGACACTCTTAGACAGATTTTCCGCCTCCTTAAACTCCACATGGACAAACAGACACACAATCACTCAGCCTTTGCTTGATAACATTTTTAAAAAGTGTGTAAAAGTAAAATGAGGATGGATTCTTAAAATTAGAGTGATAATTTTTAATTTATAACTTTAAACAGCAGAAAAGACAAACAATAATCATCTTTTTATTCAGTTGCAAGTTTCAATGCAACGTAAAAAAATATTTAACATCTTAATTCGACTGCTTCAGATCATTATTCTGTTAAAAAACTCAATGATGTCATATGGAGTTCCTCAAGGCTCTGTTCTCATTCCACTTTAGTTATGTTGTTATGGGGGATTAGGGCTACTGTAGATACAATTTGAAAAAGAAGGAGTAAATTTTCACCAAAAGACTCAGAAGCTGTATTCATTTTCAAAGACAAAAACTCTGAAATTATCTGCTGAAAAGTCATAAATTTGTGAGAGAAATGATTAAAGGCATTAAAAACTATTCTATTTTCTGATATTTAATTATTACAATCATTTAGATAATTTCAGAAGTGAATGTGGTTCCTGTGGCTCTTTTTCCGGAATCAGAACAACTTCTCCTGGGTTCAAATTTGCCATGAACGACTCAAGAAAACAGCATACATCTTTATTAACAGTATGTTCTATGAAGCAAAGACTTGTTGAAACACCATACAAAATCACAAAAACTGGTATGCAGTTTCGATAAAGTTCTGTAATACTATTCCGACAGCGTACGCCATATGGACAGAACACCGGTACAGCTCACCAGGGATGGGTCCAGGAGACATATTAAAAAGATTCCAGAGCCACCTCAGCTTCTCTCGATTTGGAGCGGCAGCAGCTCTACTCGGAGCCGCTCCGAGTAGAGACCGAACTTCTAACCCTATCTCTAAGTGAACCCAGACACCCAGTCGAGGAAACTCAGTTCAGCCGCTTATATCTACAATCTTGTTTTAAGCTTGTTCTTTTCGCTGAGCTGAGCTTTTCCCACTCAAGACCATGGTCTCGCAGTTGGAGGTGACGACATTCTTCCTGACCTCTTCACACTCGGCTATGAACTGCTCCAATGAAAACTGGAGAGCACAGTCTGATAAAGCCAACCTCAACCACTTAATTGTCTTGGTCCTAAATCCGTCTCAGAGTGCCTGTTCAGCTATGCACCTTGGAAGGCCCTTGGATCATCTGAGGCAAGTTTATTTGGAGTTCCCAGAATCAGAACTGAATGAGAGGAGACAGCTTTCCGTTCATATGCTTCACTGCTCTGGAACAAACTACCTGAAAAAGCTTTCCTAAAGCCACAGTTTATTGAATCAGTTCTTAACAGTTTAGCCTCTTTTTAAGAAATGCACACAACTTAACACTTGTAATGCAATTTAAAGCACTTTCCATCACTTTAAGTATGAGAGGTGTAACACAAATAAACCTGATCCGTGTTGCACTGTGCAGCAAATGGTGTAGCAGGGAATGAAGTATTGATGGACTGGGCCTGCTGGGAGTTTAGTGTGAGGACAGTCTGAACAGATTCAACTGAAGGACAGCGCAGAGTTAGTTGAAGGACATACACACACATTCGCCCACACACAGTCAGCAGCAGCAGCAGCAGACTGCAGGCGGTGCGTGGCTCAGCCGAGCCGAGGATAAAAAATGTGCCACATGGTGTGAGCTACGACTGGTGGCGGGTAGGCAGGTGGGCGTAAGGGGGTACTGCCTCTGACAGGAAGCAAACTGCTCTGAAGTGCTCCCATTCTCCTCTCATCTCATCTCCTCTCCTCTCGTTCTCTCTCTCTGTTTCTCTGAATCCTCTTTTTGTCAGTTTGATGTCACCACACAACAGCCAGCATTTTAACATACAGCCTTTCAGCAAGCATCTTAGGAGGATTATGTTGCTGTTGTTTTTTTCTCTTCTCTTGAATAATGTGAAGTTCTGCAGAGCTGCTCTTCAGGAATTTAGAAAAGCAGCTTTACACTCATCAGTCATGCATCTGGCGCAGATATGCATTTGTAGTTTCTTGTTGAACCGAAATGACTTTTTTTTCTGTTCTAGCAACCTTAGAGATGTGTAGAAATGACCACAAAGCTTCATCAGCTGTGGGCCGACATAAGGAGCACAATGTAGCGGGGTAGATTACAGTCCAGACTGTCCGGTGGAGCTGACAGTGGATACCGGTGGCCTATTTCTATAATGCCGCACTGCACTATGGCCACAGAGTCCCATTGTGATTAAATCTGTAAGCTCCTTAGTGTCTCTGGCCTGCCATGATCTCCAGCCACTAACAGATGTGCGTTCACCATTCGCCTGTTGGTTCCTCTGTTCTAATATGGCCCTCCTTTCTCTTTCTGACTAACTCTAACCCTTAGTCATTTTTTCTCTGCCTCCGTTTGTCCCACTTTATTGATGCAGTGTTTTTAGGTAGAGCAGAGTGGAAGCTCACAGATTTAGATTGGAAAGCTTGCCAATACATCATATATACTTGCACGGTTTACAAAGAACTTGGAGTAGCTCTCAACTTTTCTGCTCTGGAGAAATGATTTTAAATAGTTGTGGGACAGACAGGTAAGGTCCAAAAGTCTTTTCCTCACCGTGAGTAGTCCAGATGCACAAATACTTACCTACCCCACCCCCCAGAATCTGCCAACAGGACACATCTCAAACTTGTGGAAAACTGGCGTAAGGGGAATTTTAAGTGAATGATGTTCAAACATGGTGGACTATGTAGATGCAGTATATGCCAGTTTGCGGATGATGGACTTCAGTACATTGAATTTCTACACAAAACATACTAGCCCTGAGGAACAGACACCCACTATTATATCTGCCCAGTGCAGACCAGCTGTCCAGAAGCAGGTGAGGAGAACTAGAACGAACTGAAGATAGAAGTGCCAATGACAATAAAAACTGATAGGTTAATACTATATAATGTTTTGTCAGGAGTGTAGGTTGTTTGTCTTTGGTTACATCTACAGACATTTCCATCAGAGGGCACAGTGCAGATCGGTGAGGGCACTTCCTGTAGGTGTGCTTCCAGAACATCTGCTTGTCATCAAGGCTTTGTTACCTGCTGGATAGGAGGAGCTGCCAGTCACTCGACGCCTGACCCCCATCACGGTAACGGAGTGGTTTAATCGCGACCCCCGGCAATGTTTCAGACGCGGGATGGCTGGACGCAGTCCACTGAGCTCGACTCACAAATCACAGGAAAAATGGAAGATCACGCTGTCCAGCTAACTTTTAAAAACTTTTCTATATAAAATGTTTTTTAAATTCACCATCCACCTGCATTACTGAAGACATTTTAGTCCATCATTTCTCTTTCTTGGTATTGTCCTTGTGAAAACCATGTGTGATGTTATAAATACTTTTATTATTCAGTACTGACAGGATAAACGCTACTTTCTCCATGTTGGGAAACCCCCCCCCCCCAACTATCTGACAATCTTAGATTTAGAGAGCAAATGAGCTTCTTTCATCTTAGCTAATAACGTAATGTTAACATAGATAAGCTATCGCACATTTTTTCCTGTTTAGACATAACTGTTGGACCTACATTCATTTTGGAAGCATATCGTGTGAAAAATAGAACCCAATCCTATCTTTAGCGATGCAGCGAGAAGCTTCTGGATGGGCCTGAAATGTGTCACAGCGTAACCTGTGCAAACAACTACATAGATTATATAGGTCTATTTGGGGGGGGTGACCATGCTGTTACGCGCCGCTGATGCACCTGGTGTAAATAAAGCCTAGTTTATATTTCTCAATCTACGCCGAAACGGATAGACGTAACACTATTATCTGTCGATAATAGACAGATAAAAGACCTCTCTGTCACCTATGCAACCACGGACAGAGTAGAACCCAATTTTCTAACTATCTGTCTCCGTCAATAAGTAAGTAAGTAAGTAAGTAAAGTTTATTTAAACAGCGCCCTTCACAGACCATGGTCACAGAGCGCTTCACAGTTACAATAAAAACACAGTAAGAGATATATACAAGTTAATAGGCCAAGACAACACATTTACAATCATAACAGCCCCAAAACAATTAGGCAAAAGCCTGTACAAATAAAAAGGTCTTTAGTTGCCTTTTGAAGGAGTCAACAGACTCCATGGAACGCAGAGAGAGCGGAAGATCGTTCCAAAGCCTGGGGGCAACGGCCTGGAAGGATCGGTCTCCTCTGGTCCGGAAAGCGAGTACGAGGAACCCTCAGCAGATTCTGATCCACAGACCTCAGCGCCCGAACTGGGGTGTAGGGCTGGATCAGATCGCTGATGTAGGGTGGGGCCTGACCATGCAAAGCTCTAAAAGTTAAAACCAGAATTTTAAAATTGATCCTAAAAGAAACTGGCAGCCAATGAAAAGCTTTGAGAATAGGGGTTATGTGTGACCTCCTATTAGAGTGGGTCAGAATTCTTGCTGCGGAGTTTTGCACCAGCTGCAGGCGAGACAGCTCCTTCTTGTTTAGACAAGAGAACAAACTATTACAATAGTCCAAACGCGAAGACACAAATGCGTGAATGACCAGCTCCAAATCATTTTTCACCCAAATACTGGTTAATCCCAGGAATGGAGCCATCAGGGGCAATAACCAGGGTTTCAGTTTTGTCCACGTTTAGCTGCAAGGTGTTCACACTTAGCCATTGATTAATCTCCACCAAGCAATAAACTAAGGAATTTAGCCTGTGGAGCTCAGAAGACTTAAAAGAGCAGTACAGCTGAATATCATCCGCAAACATGTGGTAGGAGACATCAGGAAATCTCTGGATGATTTTTCCCAAGGGGATCAAGTACAACAAAAATAATAAAGGACCCAAAACAGAACCTTGGGGGACTCCACACAACAGATTTGCTGATCCAGACCTTATTTGGTTAGCTATGACACTAAAGCTGCGCCCAGAAAGGTATGACGAGAACCAATGAAGAACTGAACCTGACAGTCCTACTTCCTCCCTCAGCCTTCTCATCAGGATTTGGTGGTTGACAGTGTCAAAGGCTGAGGACAGATCTAAGAGAACTAGAACAGTGCACTTTCCCGAATCAGCAGACATCATAATGTCACTGGACACTTTCAGCAAGGCTGTCTCCGTAGAGTGATGTTTGCGGAAACCAGACTGAAATGTCTCATGGATGTTGTTTTGATCCAGGAATAATGACAGCTGCTCAGAGACCACCTTTTCTAGGATCTTGGACAAGATTGATAGCTTAGAGATCGGCCTGAAGTTACTGAGGACAGTCGGGTCTAAGCCTGTCTTTTTGAGTAAAGGCTCCACTATAGCATGCTTAAATGCATTGGGAAACACACCGGAGGACAGAGAAAGGTTAACCATTTTGGTAACCCAGGGGCCAATTACCTCAAACACTTTCACAAAAAGCCTACACGGAAGGACATCCGATGAGCAAGAGGAGAGTTTCATCTTGGTCACCAGTGCTGAGATATCAGCAAGAGTCACAGACCTAAATGAGGACCACAAGCTGGAGACAGGCTCAACGACAGCAGGGGTTCCACACAAAAGGGGAGGGATTTTCTCCTTGATCAACTTAATTTTGTCAGTAAAAAATCTCAATAATGCATTGCTGTCCGCTTCACAAAAAACAGGAATAACTGGCGCAGCATAAATGGAGAGCATATGCCTGTGATTGGTCCGTTTAGCAAGAACCAGAGATCCTTTCACCAGAACGGTTCTCTATATTCGATGTAATCAGCAGTCAATGCAGCATTTGGCTACTACCTGCTTTATATTAAAATATAATTTATCTAATATTGTCTTTTGGCAATTTTGAACATAAAAAGGTGTAGAGAAGCAACAAAATAGACCGCTGTTTTAGTTTACATGCGTTTTTAGAGTATTACATGAGCTGAACTTCTAGTGAAAAGCTTTTCAGCTCACTCAAAACTTAATTTCTGTCGTCCATTGCTCCTTGAGGGGGAATATGTTCACAAGATCAAGAAAATAAACTCTAGTTAACCAGAGACAACACAGCAGTGGTAGGAAGACCTGGCATGAAAAGTTAGCACACCCTGTTGCCCATGTCAGAAATTGCTTTGCAACACTGACAGAAACGGAGAACTATAAACGAAAAACATCTTCATCTATACGGCTGCGTCTGTGTGCAAACTTGCTGACGGAGGAGTAAAGACTAGGCTTTACAGTTGAGTGTTAACCAATGTGGTAAATCTGATTCTTCTAACATCATCAAGTTTTCTTTTTCCACGCCTCTTGCTCCTTCACCTTCTTGAAATAACTCTGGGATTATCACCTTTGGACTGGCAGCCTTTAAGCTCTACTTATCGTTCCCCACTTCCTTGAGCATCTGATCCGCCCTGCAACGTCCCACCATCAGCTCCACCTTCTCGTCCTCAAACCACCAACCTCGTCACTTACTGGATCACTAAACAGAGCAACAGCCTGCCATTCCACTCCCCCTTCCAAGTGGGAAACAACTCTTTCCACAGTATCCATGACCACCTATTAGTTTTCATTTCTCATTTCCACTCTGCTGTCCCTGTCTTCCCAATCCTGTATGCTGCATCTCTGTATTTGTCGCTCTCACAGGTAAATCAAAACTGAAAAGTTCTCAGATCAGTGCATCATCCATAAAGAAATACACAGTAAAAATACCTAAAACAGTGGCCTAAACCCACACACCCTTAGACATCATACATACACACATACATACATATATATGCAGGCAGAGCACTTCACTCTTTTATAAACAACTTGCACATTGTCCATTATTTTTTGGAGCATTTAGGCAGGACATTGCAGTTGGACAAAAGCCGTGTTTGAGTCTTTTTGTCCTTGCTGCGATTGATCTCCTCCATGCTGTTGGACTCCCCCCGGACCAGAACCTCCACAACATTCACTATTGTTTCAATAAACCTTTTAAATTCCCTCTGTTCTCCTGAGTGGTTTTCTGCATGTGGGTCAGATTGCTTGAACAAAAAAAAAAATGAAAGTTTTCTTTTTCCTGAGTTGGGCAAGTCAGCTAACGCAAAAGCGTTGTGCTCGCTGTTCCTCCTTCTTGATCAACAAGCTCCCTTAAATGAACACGGGTAAGACCTCAGCCATCACTCAAGGAAATCCAAAAGAAGTCCTGTTTGCAGTTCACCACAAGCCATGTAGAGGACACAGTAAACACGCGGAAGAGGGTTTTCTAGGTTACAGGAGAACGAACTGAACACTGCACGGCACCCTGAACACACCGCTCCCATGGTGGGATCTGGTGATGGCTGCATCAATATGTGGGGGATACGTCTCTCCAGCAACGACTGGGAAGCTGGTCAGAGTTGATGGGAAGAGAAATGGAGCCAAATACGGGATACCAATCAAAAATGGATGAATTTTTTTCCATAGTTACATTGAGTAAATAACCTCAGCTGAATGTGTGCGTTTCATTCAAGGTGTGCATGTTGTGTGCTAAGGTGCGGGTGCTGGGGTGCATTCACCCAGTGCAGATGACCAATGCAGATTTTAGCAGCAAGCAGGGGGAGCGAAGGGTCATCTGGTCTCATCCTGGCACATTCTTTAAACACAGACACAGCACCGACCCACTGCAAAACAAACAGACATGAAAAGGAATGACAAACTGGCTAACAGTGACTATTAAACACACATCAACTGTCCTTACGCAGCCCTAATAGACCCATTTAGACACACAGTCACTTAATACATGTAGGTCAATCATTGATGGACCTTATGAACGCCCACACAGGCACACACACACATGTATGCACACACCAGGGCAAGCCCTGGATAAAAGCGGATCTGACGACACCGAGGCGGCTCCCTCTCCTTTTAGGGAGCAGACTATTTCTAGAGATCTCCATTGATCAGAAGTGTCGCTTTATCCCGCTGCTAAGATCAATTTTTCTCTCTCACAAAGACACACTGGTGCACAGAGAGAAAGAGAGCGATAAGAGGAGGAGGGGGTGACTGGAGTTGTGTCTGTGATTCCAGTAATCATTGCTATGTTTTAGATCAAAAAGGCAGATACATTTGTTATGATAAAGGCTGCACGTGTGGGACATGAGGGTGGACAAGAATTTCTGTGGACACCGGGACACCCAGTATCTCCTTTAGGTGTGAGCGTTGATATATAAGGAGAAATGAGCTCACCTTTCCGGCCGCCATGAGTGACAGGCCCAGCTGGTGCCAAAGGTGGAACTCGTTGTATGAAAACTTCATGGCTCGCTCCAGACACTAGGGGCAAACACACAAACATGTTTTGTTCACGCATCTTTCACAATGTGGGATGTTCAACAGGAGGTTTCGAGCGCAGAGAGAGCATGCAGAGTCCTCTGAAAGGTTCAACTACGTCATACTTCTTGAAGTAAATTAGCTTGAAAGTGCTTGTCGGTCAACGCTCAGCGCCCGCTCTGTGCTGCTTCACTAAACAACGATGACTGGACTGACGTGTGTGGGGTTTTGCTCAGTCAGAGGTTGTCAGTCAAGTAGGAAATAAGGTCCGCCTGATGTTCTGATTAAATATTATGCTTTAAATGGAAAAACCCTCCACCACCTGGTCTGGTTCTGTGATGGTATTATGATATCCCTTTACTGTGTGAGGTCCCATGAGCTGAAGCCCCTGAAAAAGCCCTCTTTGACCACATTGACGTGGGTATCCTATGAAGGGGCCAGCCCAGGACTCGATGTAGGGGAAACTATATTGTTTTCAAGGTCAGAATTTGATGTACGCCTATTTATATATTTATTATATTTATCTATTTATTATATTTATGTATTTATATATATTTTGAGAACTGAAAAGACTTTGACCAAAGAAGACTGCTAACATGAATGCTAACATTAAATAAAAGGGTGGTTCAGCAAAGTTTTGGTTTAAGGGTCTACATGCCTAACATATTTGTTTGCTTTTCAGTTGAACTGCAAATGAAACGTGTCCCATTGAAGGTAGAAAACGTTTTTAAATGATTTATCATGGTCTAATATTTTTACATTAAAGCCAACTGCTAATAGCTTCATACTAGTGAATACAGCCGAGCTGATGTATGAATACCACAAACTAGTTTCGGCCATTGATTTATATGCCTATCATACAAGGGAAACTATTGATTGTACTTTGATAGCATTTAGTAGATGGAGTGTGAACTACTGTGGTTTATTGAAGCAGTAGAGCACAATGAGTAGACCGCATTGCTTCAGTATATAATGTTAACCCTGTGCCAGATTCTGCAATAATGATTATATTTCCTTACTAATGTCTTCTACCCTAAAAATAATGATTTACATACGTAAGTACATACCCTAATTTCATTAAAAGCTTATCATACAGTACAGTAAAATGATTTTACAGATTTTAGCTGTATTTGAAACTCTGAAGGATGAACACCAATGCTGATTTTATATTGATTTCATAGGTTTGTATAGCAAAGTAAAAACTGTACATGATAATTTCAGTTAAGTTTCAATTCAGTTTATTTATATAGCAGCATTTCACAACATAATAACGATGTTAAAAAAGTGATTGAAAATCAAAAAGACATTTTGACTCAATTTAAGTGTCATGTTTGAGAAATAGCAGCATCAGGGAAACAATCAACATACTAGACTGAAAATCTACTTTATTCCTGTGCTCTGTGGTGTTAATAAGCATCATATCAGAATATCTAATTGTAATAAATGTTTTTGAACAGTCGATATAAACTAGGGGGTTAAAAACCGGCCTTCTTACAGGGATGTGAATGGTTTTTTTGGTTTCTTTTTATTGTTATCTCACATCTTTTTGTTTTTTAAGAAGTGTGTGTGCAGAATTGCTATGCCTGGCAAATATGTTCTAGAAAAAAAAAGATGAAGGCTTCCATCACTGACTGTAAAAGTAGCTTTGCATAAAATAACAGTCTGGTTTTTGCTCTCATTTTGGAGAGCAGGCCGGACTCCACTTTTTGTTTTATGCAACTTACAATAACTATTTATGCTGCACGGAAAATTATTACATCGACAAAGATGCATGACACTGACTACTGCCTGAGATTTTAAATCAAACCTGTAAGTGGTGATTTCCACTGAACAAATACATAGACAAAGCTAATCTGAGAATTTACTTGATGGGGAACCAGGACTATGAAACAAAGGTAGATTCAGAGCACAAGAATCTGAAAACACAAATATGACAAACAACATGCCTCTGAATTCTTCTTTGACCACAGTGTGTGCATTTATTACCACACCTCAGAGAGCATGGCGTACTGCCGCCTCCTTGCCATGCCGATGGTGAGCAGGTCATAGATGGAGGTGGCATCCTGCAGGCTGGCCTGGCGAGCCTCGGCCTGTTCCGGCAGGCGGCTGATTACCGCTTCGCCGCTGGTCTGTTGGGACAGAGACAGAACAAAGGAGAAAAAAAAAAAAAAAAGATTGTTGAACAGCTGGTTCCTCTATGATGAAGGACAGTTGGAGTGTCTGTGTGTCTCACCATTGATTCTGTGATGAGCAGCAGCAACACAGCCTCCTCTACCACGTCCTGTGGACAGAAGCAGCTGCCAAGAGAGAAAAAACAAAACAAAAAATTACAAGAAAAGCTAAAAAACAGGAAGTTTCTCGCTCACACAAACAACAGAACAATAGCGGATTACGGAAAGTGTCTGGTTTCCGTCTCACCTGTGGGGCTGTAACACAATACGGACCCCCACGGCTGTATCACCGCACAGCATCATCTCAGATGTCACATTAAAAACACACACACACACACAGATCCCATCCATGTCCAATTGAAGGACACAATCTGCAGACATCATCGCAGCCTTTTATGAAACTACTAGGTGACGATAAAAGCAATCACCAACACTGACACAGATATTCCTCAGGGGGAATTCTGCTCCTCCACTCCTGCTAATCTCAGACATGGATTTAGATCTTCACTTATGATAGTGTGGGCAGGATTAGTCATGTGGTGGTGACTAAGAATGGCTCACGGGGGCCTGAGCAATGCTTGCAGGATCCCTGCAATGAGTGAAACGCAGAAATGAAACAGCAATAAGGTGACGCAGTTTGATGTGCAGATCGGATAACAAGATTGTGCTTTCAAGATTGAGAAAGTGTGGCGCTTTGTCTGTTTCAATCTTCAACCTCATATACTACATAATTGTGAGTCATCCATTCCTAATCAGGGACAAAAATATATAATTTCCAGTTCTCCTTGAGGTCTGACCTGTTGATTGTATTTCTAAGCGCTTCACTCTCAACTGTTACACATTTTGAATGTATTCCATTGGGATTGATTGTGACAGACCAACACAAAGCTTTAAAGACAAATCAGTCGATTTTAATTCAAGATCCCCAAAGAAAATCCAGTGTTACCAACAGAACCCAGAAGTAAACCGGAGTGTAATTCAATCTCAATATAAATTCAGCTGAAGGCCTCAGAGATTTGTTAAAAACATCATGAAGACCAAGGAACACAGTAGACTGAGATACAGTGGTTAAAGATGGGTTAGGCTGCAATACAATAAGCTATTCTTTTCTGCTTAATCTGGGGTCGGATTGCGACTCAACAGAGAAGCACAGACTTGTTGGCTGAGAAACAAAGTGCCTGAATACCTCACAGATGACGTTTTGATGTGGAAACGGGGTCATTCAGGTAGAGCATTCATCCAAGAAGCAGCAGCGAGGACTAAGGTAACTCTGAAAGAGCCAGAGAGATCCTCTGCTCAGGTGGGAGAATCTGTTAACAGGATGTACACGTCAAAAATCTGTTGTGTGTTTTTTATTTTATTTTTTTGGAAGAAAGACTGTGTTGAAATGAACCCCCGGAAAACAGTTTTGGTCAGATGAGACTAGAATTAAAGTTTTTCACCCTCTACATACTATATACACTCCAAATTTTTGTGTAGTAAAAGACTGTGAACACATCCTCCCACCATTAAACATGGTACGATGTAGTGGGGATGCTTTTCTTCAGCAGAACCAGGGAAGCTGGTCATACTTGGTGTCTGAATTCCTGGAAGAGAACCTGTTGGAGGCTTTAGAAATATCGACATTGGGGCGGAGCAACCCCTCCCAGCAGGACAACAACCCTGAACGCCCAGCCAGAGCTACAATGGGATGGTTCGGATCAAAGCATATTCATGACTTAGAAGCCTAAATCTAGACAATTGAGAATCTGTGGCAAAACTTTGATTTTCACAGATGCGCTCAACCCAATCTGACAGGGTGTGAGCAACTTTCAAAATAAACTTTTGAAAAGCTTTAACTGCTGTGAAAGGTGATCTAAAAATGCACAGCTCATTTTTCAGATTCTTATTAGAGTAAAACTTTTTAAATCCATGTTGCCTTTTTAACCCACTTAAAAATGATTCTCTTATTTCTGTTAGTGTCACATAAAATCCACAATTATATACACTAAAGATGAGTTTGTAATTTGACAAAATGTAAAAAACTGCTTGCAGCGGTACACAAACACACACTGCCAGAAAGATGCAGAGCAGTAGCAACGCAAGGTCCAATCCCTTGCAGGACGGGAAATTATGAGGTTGAAGATTTCTCTCCACTTCCTTCACTAGAGGAAAGCAAAGAAGGTTTTGAAAGGAGCCGAGTGACCCTGATCCGAATGATTTCGAGCTGATTGCTTGTGAGTTGCAAACTCCAACTTGCTACAGAGGTGTGGCCGAGACTGAACTTGTTTTATACTCCACAGTGGCAGGATGGCCGTCGTCAGAAATCCAAGCTGAGCCGACAGCAGTGCCCAGTGATGCCAGAAACGCTTTACTTAGTAGCGCGTTACTCCGAATCTGACCACTTTATCTGTAACGACCAATCTAATGTCTTAAAATTTCCATACCAGTAATCAAAGTAAAGTTACTTGTTCAAGCCCCTATGCGTAACAAATTTTGTAATTTCCGTAAGCAAAAGAAATTTATTTGGTGCACGGGGTCAACGCCAGCAAAAGCAGTAGGAAAACAAGCAACAATAGCAGTAAATATGGTAATAAATACCATTTACAACACTACTTTTTCTGTCGTAATCTGAAAATTAGACAGCTGATTATCTCCTCTATGGTCGCCATGTTGGTTTTGTTTCTACCCTACAAATCCGACGCTATGTAGTCGAGTTCTGTACTCTGCCCCCCTAGTGGAACTTTCAAGTAGTGCATGCCCAAGACACAGCTTTGTGCTGATGTAAACAGGAGGTTAAAAGATAAAGAATATTTCCAATCTTAGGGTTAAAATGCACGTCCAATAAAGTAAATATTGGAAAAAATGGTTATTGTTTTTATACTGAGGCAGTGGGAAGTGTTGCTGACAGCTGCTGAAAGTAACTAATAAAATAACTTGTAATCTAATGTCTGTGATGGACTGGCGACCTGTCCAGGGTGTACCCCGCCTCTCGCTCGTTGACAGCTGGAGATAGGCACCAGCACCCCCGCGACCCATTAAGGATTAAGCGGTTAAGAAAATGGATGGATGTAATCTAATGTAGTTACTTTTGAAATAAGTAATCAGTAAGGTAACTGACTACTGATTACTCCTTTTGGTCCGAGTAATCAGTAGTCAGTAATCAGATTACAGTTTCAGAGAAAACTGTGGCAACACTGGCAATGACCGATTCAAATTCAGGTGCAGAGTGAAGTTTCAACCTGCATCAGGTGCTCCACTAATGGTTTTTGATACAAAATTAATATTTTTACTAAAATGTACTAAAATACCGAAAATAATGACCGGACATGTAAACAGCACTAATAGACACTCATTTGTTCAGTTTATCAGCAAACAACATAAAGAAAAGTTGATTTTGTTGAGATGCACTACTTGTTTCTTCCTAGTGGCCTGATGAGCAAACTGACTAGAGAAGAATTATAATAAGAATCAGACGGAAACATGAACTTTCCAAGAAAACAAAGAAATGATACATACCAATATGTGCTGTAACGCTGAGGTGGTTTAAAGGTGGGGTACATGGCGTCCTTGGAGGCGGCGGCTCCCTCCCTCTGGAGCCAGGCTGCAGGTGGGGGACCCAGCGGGGGCCAGTAGCTGTCCTCACTCACAGAGCTCAGCAGCACCTTTGCTAGCTTCTTGGCTGCACACTGGGATTCAAGAACAAACACAAATATTGCCTCATACTGCATCAATAGAATCCTAACGCAGTATAAAACAGAGTCAGAAATCACGTAAAATTCAGCTCTTAATTGTTTTTTCACTTGCACGATTCCAGTATGATATTGTGAATGCTTGGCGGCTTCCTCACCTTCCTGAAGCTCTGAGACCCCCGTGACTCCACCACCCTGAGCACCCTACGCAGCTGGTGAGCACCCTGTGCAAGATGACTACACACACACGCACACACACAGTGAACTTGTGTCAGTGTGATACACTGGTTTTAAAGATTGAGTAAAAATAAATGAACACACATGAGAGTATTCAAACAGATGATGTAAAGCAGCAGCGACATATTTCCATTTACATACACAGAATAATACGAGGACTTCGTGACTGAAGGTTTGCCATTTAATCGATTTAAAAAGTACGGAGGGACTTTTAAACTTTTGATAGTGCTAAACACCAGGCCCTCATTAGAGAGAGCTTAGTGTTATTTTTTGCTTAATGCAACACTGACACCTACTGGTTCAAAACCGGGGTCGCATTCTTATTTCTTTTCATCCACTTCAAGCTTAAAGTCAACATGGACTGACAGCTACGCTGTATGCTCATGAAGCTGCAAGTAAGGTGGGTTCCAAAAACCTACAAACTGCAGCTGATTTTTGCAGGTTTTAAAATGAAACAACAAACTGTTGTTGTTTTTTTTCACAACTATTAAAGAGATGAGATGGAAACTGGACAGGAAGGCCCACAGCAACAAGTACTGGTTATTCTCTACATGTGAAAACAATCTGCATTATTGTATAAGACGAGACTGAGGTTGCAAGACAGAGGACTTTTCTTTCGCAGAAAACACCCAAGCAAGGCTAAAGTCTCCTCAGTGTAGCAGATTTAGAGGTTTTCGGATAAAACCAAACAGAAAGGAAATCATGAACATCTCAGAAGAAGCACAATGCCAATGTGAAACAAAGTGGGGGGAGCATTATGCTGTTGGGATGTTGTTGGACCTGCAGTTTTCCTAAAGGTTGTGATGTTATAAACGGTCCGTTTTGACCCAATACCTTCAGGTGCTTGCTAGAAAGATGAAGACGGACTTAATTTTTCTGCATAGCTGTGAGTAAATCCAAATCATACCTAAAAATGTTTTTAGGGGAAAATAAATATTTTGGAAGCTGGAGTCCAGATCTAAATCGGACAGAAAATCTGTGGTGTCACCTGAAGAGGGCCTCACCATCACATCTTTGCAAGGTTGAAAGTAAATATTACCAAGTCATGGTCCGGAACTGAACAATGAAATAGATCAAAAGGTGCATAAACAAAGTCTTAGCTGAAGCACACTTCTGAAGTGGTTTTTGTTTACCCTCTAAAAGATTTATTTGTTTTTGAATTGAACTGTGCATGATGAATGTCACATTAAAAGTGGAAAACAATTTTGATATAATTTAACCTGATCTAAAAAAAAACAAAAAATAAACATTTTACCAGGGATTTGTGGAGGTTTGGGATCCACCGGACATTTAGTCCGACAAAAAACTAGAAAACAGCTGAAAACAGCAGACTGCTGTCACTTGAAGAGCTATTACAAGTTTTATTAGTAGAAACTGCTTTCTTAAATATATTTTTATTTAAACCCCAAATGTTTACGTTGTTTCCACAAGGAATTCCAGGTTTAATTCTTTGTTTGCTCATGAGCCACAGGTCCAGTTTAAAACCCTCATCTAAAGTGGACCAAAGGCTGAAAGAACAAAAATCAAGATGTGATCAAATGAAAGATAATAGGAGAGAAAAAATATTTACTGTCCCACAGGGGGGAATTTGGCAGTAGCAGCAGCAAAGTAAATATAAGATAAGCATTGGATTCACACAAGAAAAATCTATAAATAAAAACTGAATTAAGAATAATACATACACAACATATATACATGTATATTACATGTTTATTTACAGATTATTGTAGAAAGTGCTTACTCTTCAGAGAATTTTAATTTAGTTTTCCAGCAGTGTAGGAGGAGTTTATTGAACTTCGGCTTTAGGCCTACTCACCCCCTCTGCAGCAGACAGAGGTAGGCACTCTGCAGGGCCGCCTGAAGGAAGAAGCCCAGGTCAATGTCAACAGGTGCAGAAAGGAGGGTGGCTTTGTTCATCTTGCCGTGGGGAGTGGTTACCATCTGAAAACATGAACGTGTACTCTTATGTAAACATGCATGTCATCTGCACCTTGCATATATGTAGGCCCACCTTATCGAGCTCCTGCAGGTAGGACATAGCTGCGTCACACGCCTTCAGGAAGCAGGTCAGACTCTCCTCCTCTCTCTCTGAAAGACGAATACGAGACACAGCAGACAGAGTCTGGTGGTCCAGAGAAAGACCTGCAATGTGCAGAAAGACAACAGTCATCAGGGGGATTGGTGGGAGATCAGTCACCTCCTTATTTTTAGTTCCTTTAAGTTGGAAACATCTTTTTTTCTTCATAGGTTCGATCATCTGCCTTCGTCTCACCCCCATCGATCACTCTTCTTATGTCACGTCCACCATCTGCACATCCTTCATCACTAAAAACCCTAACCCCAACCTATACTCTTCATTCTTTTCTCTTCTTTTGCCTTTTTAAACTTTAATCAATAAAAAGGACTAAACAGTCACATCCTCTGTATCCAATGCAAACAGTTCTGTTCTTTTTCCTGTACTTTTGGCTCCGCATTTCTTCCGGTTTCCCTCTCAGTTTTTTTGTTGTTGTTTGGATGCCTCAGCACATGAAAATAAATATGCCTCTACTTGGATTTCCTTAACTCTCAATTCAATGCAATAACTGACTACCTAGGGGGAAAAAAGGAAGTACACGCTCTTCCAACGCTGTAGTTTTACATATTACATCATAATAGACATAATCTCGTATTTGCTGGTTTTGCAACTTCAGTGAGAAAACTGAAAGTAAAAAAAACTTAGTACCCCTTTGATCATCATCAGAGTGATCGCCTTTATGAAACCAGGAGCTTTGGTAGTTTGCTGCTCTGGTCCGTGTAAACACAAGGCCAGGACAGAAAGACATCAGCAATTACCTCAAAGAAGCCAATATCGCTTCCCATCGATCTGGGAAGAGTTGATCATATGAGTGGTAAATGACCAGGCCTTTGGGAAAACTTGCAAACATGCCAATAAGGTTATCCAGTTTTTTGATTAAGGTGTGTAGGAGCAGGGATGCAGGAGAGAGGCATGAGACAACTGAAGTAGTAGATCTCAGTGCTACACAGTGCGAGATAATTGTCAAGTAGAACACAACTGAGAAATCATCCAATCTTCCAAGGAGTGAACGTTACATCCAATTCAGCCAAGATTCAGACCATACAATGCTCAGAGAAACTGCAATGAGCCGGAGCTCGATCTCAGACACAGCAGGCTTTCATGATCAAGTTAAATGTTAAAGGAAAAGATGGAAAACTTCTTTGAGAGAGTTTGTAGGAGAACGCACGGCTTAATTATCCAAAGATGCATCTGGGTGAACAACAATGTGCTTTAGAAAAAAGAAATGTTTGATCAGAATACAGAACAGCATGTTTGTCAAAAACCAAACAGAATATCAGCACAAAAAACTCACCCTAAGAAGCACAGAGGTGGAGGGGTGATGATGCGGAATTATTTGCAGCCACAGGACATGGGCACCTTGCTGTTACTAAGGCCATCTCCACACGTAGCCAGGGGTTTTTAAAAGCAAAGATTTTCCTCCGCTCCTTTAACAAAACAATCTCCATCCACACATAACCGGATAAATGTGTTTTTCAGCCCATTCAAAGACGTGGCAAACCTGTAGGGGGCAGTAGTTCTCCCAAATCCTATCCGCTCACAGTAACTTTCTTTCCTCTATCTTCAGTACACAGCACTGATACAGCTTATAAACGCAAACAAACAAAACGCACTTTAACAATGGATGATACCAACACAGCTCTGAGGGCATAAATGCTGTTTTTTAGAGTAAACACAGGTCGCGCATGTGATGTTTGAGCATTTTTTGTCGCGGATAGTGATGTTACGGTTCTTAAAACTCTATTTTCAACCGTCCACACGCAGATACTGAAAAAGGAGAAAACGCAAATCTCCACTTTGGCCAGAGTTTTTAAAAAGATTCATTTTTGGTGCAGAACATCTCCTTTTATGTGTGGATGACGGGCCAAACCGTAGAAAAACATCTCCGTTTTGGGAGATACCCAGCTACTTGTGGACAGGACCTAAGTCAGTCATAAATCTTAGGTAAAGACAATGATCTCAAACAATCCAGCAAATCAGCAACAGAATGATTGGGGAAAAAGGAGTTGTTCTAGTGGCCTAGTCAAAGCCTGGACTGAGACGCTGGATTGAGATGCTGTGGTGGGCCTTTAGGAGAGCTGACAAGAAACTGACGCTGGAAAAGAAGAGTTGATGTCATGGTAAGATGGTGAGAGAACAACTAAAGGGTGTTGTACAATATTAAAACCTGATAAAAACCAGGTCCTTTTTATTAATTTATGGATCCAAGCAGGGTATACTCTTTTTTTTTTTTACCATAAATGCATAACAAGGATGATAAAACATAGAAGGCCACTTACCAATATTGCATATGGTTTTGGCGTTTAAAAATTAGACTTTAGGTTAATTACATTTTTAAATTATTAATTTAAAAATAATTCTGTATGTTTGTATTATTTTTGGTCTGTAATGGAGCTATTAATTAGTCCCTCTTGCTCCTCAGTTATTGCCTCCTCTTCTTTTAGACTTTCATTATTCCCTCTGTGTGTTTGCAGACCCACAGACAGTGGGTACACAAACATAGAGGAAACCATAATCTGCTCCCTGGAAGACCAGATGCTCAAAATGGACCCATTAGAAACAAATATTCAAGGAGTTCAAGAACTTTCCAGTAAGGGAAGAGGACTGTGGCACTGTGCAGCCTTGGGCGCTACGCCAGGACAAATCAAATAAGCAGACAGCTGCCAGCCGTCAGACATTCACAATGTCTGACTTGATTCCCACAGCGACAAGCTTCATATCCCACAGAGAGGCCTGCGAAGGAGCTTCTGCTGTGGCCCACAGTAAATATTGTTCAGGGGGAATCAAAACAAGCAGAGGAAATCTAAATCTGACAGTTATTGCAGTAATACTCCTTAATGTTTCATGAGAGTGAGGTCATGTCCGACTATCAGGAAATGGTGGAGGGTAACGACATAATGATGATGAGTGAAACAAGATTACACCGAGCCCGGGTGTTGTGCTCCGTGAATGTGATTTATGGCCTTCACTGATGTGTTCGGCGTTTGCAACGGATAAAAACGCCTCCAATCGGATCTGACTGGAAAAACATCAAGACTTCTTCACAACTTTACTGGAAAACTGTCACATTTTACTCTGATGCGTCTCGAAGAAACACATTTATGCTTTCACAACCACTACCTCAGGTTAGGACTCATCTCTGGGAAAAACATTGAGCACTCCTTGACCCAACTATCTCCCCGATCAAGCTGATGGTTTCCAGCCATGTCCAGTCTGCCTCCAAACACTCCTTCTACAGCCCGTGCTCTTCAGATCCACATATAAGGTCACTTTTGTTTTACTCGTATCATAACTCCCAGGAAAGGAAGCAGAAGTTTTGCTTGTGCTTTTCTATATAAATACATCCTGCTGCTGATTGACACTGCAGTACATAAGCCTGGTGATACTTACAGGCTTCCTTCAGGTTTACTCTTTCATACAGATTCAATACACAAACTGATACTTTTCAAGTAATACTTTCAGTTAATTTTAATAACTATATAATAACTATATATTCATGCAACAGGGATAACTGAAAGGCCAGTTTAGGGGAGATTCATATGGCATGGAGACAGAGCTTAGAGAACCACTACATACGGACATATTCCTGGCCAAGTAACTCCTGAACCCGAAAAAAAGCAAGGTTCCATTATCGAAACTTCAGGATAATTTTACAGGACTTTCTTCTGTTTGGATAAATATCTTGGCCCCCTCGTTTCAACCATTGTTTCTCCATACAAAGATTAGCCATTTAGGGAATTTGCAGACATCTGCTTATCCCGACTGTTTGAGCGGTGAGCACCAGCTATTATCAGCGTAAAAAAGCAGGGACTGTTGCCGCGTTTCTTTTTGCTGTTGTTATGAACGGTTTCGCCAGCAAATTTTGATATTCTACAAAACAGGTTTTTCTGTGATGTCTACTCATTTATTTCTGCGTTACAACCATTTCCGAGTAAAAACTCCAAGACAAGTACTCCTTTGGTTCCTGAAACGGCCACAAAAATGGCCCCATCGGCCCGGCCAACTGAAGTGGACTCATGCATACCGTGATGGCCCTCAAACTATGTAAGCAACTTTATAGGCAAAGTTTGGGATTTATAGAAAAAAATTTGCGCAACTTTAAGCACACCAAGGATTTTGCTTACGCACATTTTTGGACAAAGAGGCACTAACGATGCAGCATGGGAAATACCAAAATTGTGAATTTAAGCCACATTTTCAGACTTGTAGGGCATTGCACACACAGAGACGAACACAACCAACACATTAACTTCTCCCCTGTCCCGTCTATAGGAACGGTGAATAAAAATGAGAATGTGATAAAAATTTGTTGCATTTAAGAATTATATTTAAAAATATATGTCTTCCGATTGTATAGCAATTGCATGTATTGGTGCATGTGTGAAGAACAAATATGCTGCAGCGTCCCAGCATAATTCTGCACAATGGATGCGCTGGCACTCATTGAAGGTTATTTTTTTAATATCAGGCACACTGCTGCATCAACACTGTGTCACCTGCAGCTCTTCCATTTATTTTTATGACCCCAAATCACCATTTTGCATGGATAATACTTTTTAAAAGTAGTTTTGAAGCGCACCTTTTCCCCAGGCTATAAATATAGCCTATAATTGAAAGTTTATATGTAGGCTAATGTTCTTATGTTTTTCATGTCTTGTGCTGCTTTAATTTTTTACTTATTTTTAAGTTTTTATTTTTTACTCTTGTCTTCTAACACATTTTTTTGTAACTATATTTGTCTGTTTTTATGTGAAGCCTTTGGCTGAGTAAAGCTCTATATAGGTCAACATTGATTGATTGATTGATTGATTGATTGATTGATTGATTGAAATAAAACTTACTCCGCCTCTCGGTTGCCATGGTTACACCTGAACCTCCCCATATTAGCCATGTTAAGTCGATGCAGAATATTCACAAGACACTTTACATTGACCGTTTATTGCAGGAAGTGGGTGTGCAGGAGGCGGGATATGATCAAGAAACAGCTGAGCACAGTTCTACCAAGAGTCTGATTTATAAAGCAGAGATTGCATGCAGCTAGGATAAAGGTTTTTGAATACAACATTTAAACATGTGCTAGTGTCGCTCCACTGATTGTCAACACCAAACTCGATGCAGCCATCTAACTGGACATTTAAGTACGTACGTCGTGCTTTATGAAGCTGTTGTTTTCAATTTCCGGCAGGAGTTGAGGACCCTGCCAAAGGTACCAACAGTTGGATCAATGGCCATTGTGATGCTGAGCTTGACTGACCAGGAAACTGGCCTAACCTGAACCCACAGGGAATCTGTGTAGTATTGTCAAGAGGCAGATTCTAGACACCAGAACCAATGATGCAGATGACCTGAAGGCTGCTGTCAAAGCAACCTGGCCTTCCTGATCATGTCAGCAGAACCACAGGCTGACTGCCTTCATGCCTCACCTCATTCATTAAAGTAATTAATGCAGAAGGAGCTCCAACCAAGTATTCAGCGGATATGCTGGGCAGTTGAGCAGGGCAACATTTATGTGTTTCTGAGGTTTCTCTATCACCAAATAAATAAATAAAGTGTTTGTAATCCCAATATGTAGTTCAACAAATCTCTGGTGTAGCTTGGATTCTTCATTCTGGCTCCTTGTCTTTGGTCTTGTTTGTGGTTTTAATCAACTGGATCTCAAGGAGTAGTTGTGGATAGGGGGATTATCTGCCTGACTTCAAGGTCTCATCTTCTTGGATGATATGGTGCTGTTAGGATCTTCAACCCACAACCTTCAACAAGCAAGATCGAGAGTCGGATCATCTGAGATTGAAGTGAAGGATCCCAAATGATAAAAGGTTGGGGGTCAGCTTCTGTCTTAAGCAAAGCAGTTCAAGTAAAAGTTTTCAGCGAAGACATGGAGTGGGACTTTGATAGATGGATTAGAAGTTTTGTTCAGTAATAGGTCCATTACTTTTTTCTGGGATGGGTTAGGACTCTCTCAAAGATCTGTTGCAAAAGGAGAAGCAGAAAAAGGATGGAAGGAGGGTTGGCAAACGACAAGAATGAATTATGAAGTCCAGTTCTTGCTGCACATAATTTTTGAACAGCTCAGATGTGTAAGGACCCAAAAGCCTAAGAATGCATGTCAACTTTTTAGATTTTTTTTTCCCAGTTTAAGAAACGTTGACCCCAACAAAACTGTGGGCTCCATCCGCAAACTCCCATCAAGAACCCAACACATTTATCTCTCTCTGTCCCTAACGCTGGTGTCATGGATGCACAAAGCAACAAAGCAGATACATCTCTGTCAGGTACCTTTAATGACAAAGGCCTCAGCCAATAAGCGAAGGTGATAGACGGGTTGGTCATCCTGGGTCAGCTCCTCCAAGCCCACCCTGGCACACATTCCCTGGGCGTCCCGGTAGCGGCCCTGAACATAGTGCACTTTGGCCATCATCAGTAGAGCCTCATTCAGGTACCGGGGCTGCAAGAAACAAGGAAATAAATTGTCATATATAAGGTTTTGTTACCCTGACCAGATTACTTCCAGGTATGATTAAACCCAGATTAGACTGACTGTGAGGCGGCCTCGGCTCAGGACACAGTTGAGGTAGCCTTTGGCCTTGGAGAGTCTGGCCGGAGTCTTGTCCATTAAAGGTGTGGAGCTCCGTAAAAGATCCATGTTTTCCAGCAGGCACTCCTCCAGCAGGGCCTCGGCGATCAGCAGCGTGCCGTAGTCATCTGCAGCGTGGGATTGAAAAAAGTTGAAAGTAAACAGCGTTTGATGGAACGAGTCTGAACTCTGGGTCACAGGTCATCTGTTTCTGTAGCCAAAGCAAACCCTCTCTCAGTTTATCAAAGCAGAACTTAAAGAGAAGAACAAACATGCCTGAAATGGTGTTTCTGTTCAGGAGTTGAAGTTACCATTTTGCTCAGAGTTTGCATCCTGCAAATACAGTAAGAACTCCTATAACTCCTGATATTTGAGTTACAAAGAGGCAAAAAGCAACAGTTCTCGGATTCAACCTCTGTGTCCGTGTAAACACACACAAACGCATAATCAAGTAAAGATCTCCTGTTTAGCTCTTTGAGTTCGGGTGTGTTCTACTGCCAGCTCTTTGAGCTGTGTTTATGCTCCGATATACTTGACATTTTTGCTGCTACGTTTATCAGCACGGCCAAGGCGAAACCTATCTCTGAGGAGAAGGTAGGAGATAAACACCGGGAGAAGTTTTTGCCTTGAAACCCACAGCAAGAGAAATTGATTTCACATATTTACTACAATAAATAGAGATTAACAGGGTGATAACCACAGCTACCATTTATTGGTTTTAAAACTATAACTTGTGTTTCTTGTGTGTTAGCATTTCATGTTTTTTTGTCCCAAACTCTTTTTTGTATCATATTTCCAGATTGCTTGGTTGTCTAATTTTAACCAGATTTTTTCCCCACTGATAAATTCAAGCCACATACTTGGACACTGTTAAGGCTTTGCTAAAAAGATTTTAACACTTAAATGTGATCAAAAAAGCAAGCAAATAGGCCTAAACATCCATCCATTTTCTGAACCGCTTATTCCTCAAGGGGTCGCAGGGGGGCTGGTGCCTATCTCCAGCTGTCAACAGGCGAGAGGCGGGGTACAACCTGGACAGGTCGCCAGTCCATCACAGAGGCCTAAACATAACAGTCTCATTTCTGAGTACCTTTTTTTCAAAGACTTATAAAACAACAAAATAGCTAGAACATTAGCTTAAAGCTCAGGGTGGTGGCAAAAGGCTGATGTTGTTGCACTGATTGAGCTTTTCCAGGGCTCATCTGGAGCTGGATGCTGATTTTAACTGGTTTGCACAAAAAAAACAGTTTTCCACAGATACAGAGCTAGCTCACATTCATTTCATTGTATAACTAAAAATATAACTTTCAGCAAATGTTTCAACCTCTGTTTAAATACTTCTCTAAAAGGCATAAATGTGTCGCAAATTTGTGTATTTCCCTCAACAGAGCTACCAAACAGATGTCTAAACATCATATATGAACAACAGGCTGTGTTTTTCATGCTCATTGGCATTTGCAGTGGAAGCAAACTCTGGTCAATGCAAGTTTGGAATCGTTTTTATAAAACTTTTGAATACTTTGAGACAGAAAAGCATTAATATTTATGGATGCTGACGTAATATCTGGAGCCATCCACTTTCAGAAATTTCCCAAAAATAGGGAACTATTTAAAATAGATGTTGAAAAGGGAAGAAATGAGCCCTTTTCAAACCAATATTAGCAATGCATTAAATTTGTTTTAGGTGAACTGAAATAAATAGGTAAAAAGACTGATTTCTTCTCTACCTCTGAGAGCAGTCTCTGTTTTGGAGACACTTTGTCCCCAGGTTTAAGAAACAATAGGAATCTGGAATTTAAGAGAACCTTAAACTGAGAGATGAGGACAAACCAGAGTTCATGTCACGGCTACTATAAGTTAGTTCTAGCAGGGAGTCCACAGGCAGACCAAAGCTGTTGTTTGTTAGCATAAAGTTTATCTGGTAAGGAAATCATTTATTTTACCCATAATTACTGTAACATGATCAGTTTGATCTGTTTGGCATTGCATTTGTGTACATATTTTGTCACAGTATTTGACCCTTCCTTTCGTTATCCACATAACTGAGCATTAGTTTAAAGTAACTTTCTAGAAGCAAACATCTTGTAAGGAAACTAACAGTGGAAAGATTTACAGAGTTTCAGTAGCACAACAAAGGGTGATATAAGGGGTTTAAAGGATGTTTGGTTAGTGTTGTAAATTTGAACACACATTTTAATCACTTAGTGATTACGTGGAGAAAATTGAGACATGTCTACCTCCTTTCTTCTACTACGTTACTAAACGTTGCTTCATCTCTGCTACCTTATGCTGAGCTGTTAGCATGTCTTGATAGTCGTATATGGCTATTGTACAGCAAGAGTCTTCAGTCAGAAGCCTCTTCAGATTCACGCCAAGACTGACTGCTACCGGAGTTCCTTCCTGCCTACAGCATCACCACTCACAACGACTCTTTTGGATACTTGAATGATATGAGTTATGACAACATTTAATTTTTCTTTGAAATAAATCCAATATTTTGGATTTTGAATTGAATTTGAACTATTAAATATGTTGGTGACACTATCATAGTGACAATAATGTTCAGACGTTGAACAAAAATAGAATGTCTCACTAAAAGCTGGTAAAATTTAATTGTTTTTCAAGTTTTTTGTCAATGAATGTGATGATAAGTTACTGACAGACTAGGGTCGCTTTTGAATCCCCCTGTTGGGTGCTGGTTTATTGGATCTGCAAGCTACTGTACACATAAATAACCTTTTAATTATTTTCTTTCTGAATTAAAATTCATCCTTGGATACTTTACCTTTACTGGCTTTGCCTTGTTTGGACATTAGAGATTGTACCGAACCTTGAGTTCTGCGTTTCAAACATAACGTCATTCTCGTCGGCAACTTTTAGCTCTGTTCTCTTCTTCCCTGTTAATCTTTTTCTTTCTTTCATACTTTATCACATATTTCTCTGTTTTGGACATGAAAATTAATTAAGCTACTGTGATCTGAAAAGTGTGAAATTTGAAAAAAATTACACCATATGTATTACTTCATATTACTGATTAATAAATAACTTCCAGTCACTCCAATCACGTAAAAAACGCTTCTGAAAACGTAAAATCCAAAGCCATGGTACACCCTGAAACCTGTAACCCAACTAGAACTTGCAAATACAATATTGCTGCATTTTTATGGTTGACAGAGTTGGGTGAAGGTTTAATATATGACCACCTTAACTACCTTGAAGTTCCTCTTTCTGAAAACAGCTCCTCCTGATGCACCTTGCACACTCGCTGTCCGATCAGCTAATGTGAACCATGCAAGAGCACAGTAATACCCCATTAATTTAACACTTGAGTGCATAATCAGTCAGTTGTGAGCACAACGACAGACGACTGTAGTCTGGACACTCAAACCCATATTTACTCTGCAAAGGTTAGGGGCGGAGGCAGGTGCATTAGTGAAATGCCTCAGTAATGCTTTATGAGGTGCAGAACGAAGATTGTGTTTGCTTTTCTTTTGTGGAATGATTTCGAGTGTAAAGACAGAAAATTAGCTGACTGATGGAAAACTCTGGTTCAGTATTAAAGGGAGCAACCGAGAGATTTCTCTTCCTTCATTTTAGAGGCAATAAAGGTGATCAAAAGTTGTTTGAATGTGAAACAAACTCTTGTTGTGTAAACTTCCAGGGACATATTTCCTTGTAAATGGCAGTTTGTGTCGCATGTATGCGTCTTTGGTTTTATCTGTATTATTTGAGGAAGAGATCTGTTTAGGAGACCTTTGACTAATGTAAGCCACTCTATCTTGTTTGGAGTCCAAGGTCCAAAAGGTGTACAATGTGATTGTATACTCACTGCAGTAAAATAAATATCTGCCCTACTAGTAGGAATTCCTAAAAGCTTTTGTTTTCTTTTAAAATGTGTTAATTCATGAAAACCCTTCAACATTTTAGCAATAATTAATACATTTCAGTCCCTTCCTGGTACTACAATTAAGGTCATCTTCATCTGGGGTAAAAAACATTCCAGAACTTTATGTAAAACACCAACTTCAACAACCTTTTCTGACTAATTAAATATGATTGAAAAATATGTTTGAATATGGTTGAAAACCCGGTTATGCTTCACAGATCACAGCTGATCACAGAGTAATCAGGAAGTGACGGGACATGCATACAGCTTCCAGGTGCAGCCCGCGGTCACTCACCCTCCTCATGGATCCGCGCAGCGTGCATCTGCTCCACCAGCGCCAGGATCTTGCCCCACTGGCACTCGGCCCGGTAGCGCTCCAGCTCCGCTTCCAGCCGGACCTGCGTGAAGGAGACCCGGGAAGCCATCGCCGCTCTGTCCCGGTGTTGATGAGCGTACTCCCCGGACACGATGGGACTAACTGCGGACTAACCAGGAGAGATAAATGGAAAATCTTTGAGTGCGCAGGGTGGGGTGGGGTGGGGTGGGGTGAGGTTTGGGTCATTACTGTACGGGCGCACAAAACAACAAAATCCAGATAATACTGTACTATTTATTTACATATATTTGAATATACACATATTTAAACAATGTTTTTATTTTTAGTGAAGTTGCCTGATTAAAAAGTGAAACTGATTTAACCCCCCTTTTTGTTTTGAAAATTATGTTTTTACAGTTAATGGGGAAAAAAATTACATTTTTTTAAATTTAAATATTGATTTAAATGGATTTAAAAAAAGTTCCCCTCACTTGACAGCTTCCGTGCAGTCATTGGCACTCTGCACAAAGACACATAATCAATTGCTAAAGAAGCTGGCTGTTCTTGTAGAGCTGTAATATACCAATAGAAAGTTGAGTGGAAGGAAAAAGTATAAAGAAAGGTGAGACACTCCAGGAATGACCTTGGCTGTGATAGAATTATGAAGCAAAGTAAACTCAATTTAGAAGTTTTGGGGAGATTTTCAAAGCCTGGAGCAAGTTCTTGCCAGGCCTTACCAATTATTTTATTTTAATAATTTCTGCCTGCAGTAGATACAATAACATTGCATCTTCTATGAAAAATATTTTGCACTTTAATATGTCTGAATATGTAAGAATAATCTGTAAGAATAAAAATACTATTTCTGTACATAGAAAACTGTTTTTTAAGATATATAATAATAATGCATTATATCTAAATCCTTATTGGTTATTGTTACTTTTAAATTAGCTTTCTGATTTCTGTATCTCAGATAAAAAAATGTATTATCTAACTATTTAATATTTCCTATTTAATGTATTAATACCAGCATTGGAATTCCATGTAAATAAATGTATAGATCACAAGTGTCCTTTAAACATACTAAGTACTTTTGTCTAATTTGACAATTATGTTAATAGGGTCAATTGTTATTATTATTATTAATCGTAGCAGGTGTTTAACTTTTCAGTTTTTCACATCTGCTGGTAAGCACAAATAATACATTTGGCTTCTCCTTA
Organism: Apricaphanius iberus; assembly: GCA_028564705.1. Lineage (NCBI taxonomy): Eukaryota > Metazoa > Chordata > Actinopteri > Cyprinodontiformes > Aphaniidae > Apricaphanius > Apricaphanius iberus. The sequence goes on along the minus strand of JAPXFQ010000014.1, from coordinate 475,823 downwards.
CAGACAAAAAAAAAAAAAAAAAATACCGTATACAGGACAGAATTACCAGAGCAGCTGAGTAACCCAATTTCTGTTATTTATTTAATTTTCTTTTCTGTCACACAGACCACTAAGGGGATTCACTGGTGCCTAACTCTTGAAACATTTGTGAATTAATGCAAAATGTAGAAGCAATTAATAATGGTGAGTCAGATCAAATCAAATTCTGCTTAGGACTCAATTAAACCTTGGGCCAGCCCTGCCTAGAAGGCTTGATTTGTAGCAGTGTGAGCCAAGTCTCTAATCTTTTTTTCCCCCCTTAACACTTTAACGGGATCAGGCAGGGCTTAAGAAACAGCAAAGCAAAACTATGGCTGGAAACAAACAAGAGCAACAGAATGTAATATGGTGTCTTGTTAATAAATTATTGTTGTTCATTGGTTGAAATGAAACGTATGCAAATGCTTGGCATGCTCCCTGATCTGGGTTCTGCATCACTGGCAGGCTGACACCAGCTTACTTCCCTTGGCTCAGATACAAATGAATACATCTGTTTGTCTCTGCTCTGTGACATCTACTTGAACTTCAGGAAGCACAGGAAAGTGTAACACAATTAATACTGTTGATGTTTTGTTATACAATTGAAAACTAATTGTATGGAAATTACTAAAGTCTACCAGCAGCTTGAATTACATGAAGCACAACACAGGGAGACCGGTTATTCACTACAGAGTCTAAGTCAGCTACTGAGACATTAAGAGAAACCTCAAGCATCTTGAAGAGGGATTTGCCAGCGTCATTTTCTCTCGGGAAAGTTGACATTAGCGTGACATGAAAAGCGCCTGTCCGTCTCCTCAGTGAGCGTCCAACCCCACAGCATGCCCCTGTCTGATTAATCTAGATCTGATAACTCAACAGCGGATTTGCTCCCCCTGCTGACTGGAAAGTCTCACCGCTCGTTCCAAGTTTCTTCTTTTTTTTTATCTCGCAAAGATGGTTCACTACCTACGTGGAAAGACATTTGTTGGCTCTTATGCTCTTACGAAAAAAAACAAACCCAAATGGATTTCACATAGAAAAAAGTGACATGTGAAATTTCCATGTGATCACATGTAAGATGTGCGGAAAACATGTAACCTACTGTGTTTTGTACACATTTCACATCCACATTTGGGACATTTGCATGGCAATGACCTGTGAAACCCACATTCACATGTGAAGTCCGTGGTATAACACATAAACCACATGTGAAACATATTATTTTTCGATATAAAATGAATGTGAAAACCTATGTGAAATTACATGTGTAGCCCAAGTGAAGCCTATGTGATTACATGTGAAAAATATGTGAAACTCATGTCAAACCATACATGTGAAGTCCACGTATGCTAAACATGCAGTTTGCCAGGTACCACATTTGATAACATGTGATCCCATGTGAAAAGTATGTCTAACAGTTATATCATAGACTGTGCTGCATTAACTATAGATTTAGCACCTGAGTTACAAGTAGCACTTTTTTTACTGTTTATTTTCCACATCACCACTGCAACTAAGTGATGCAACAATGCTAACTAGTTCCTTTTTACAACCAAAATGTTTTTCTTCTGAATCAGCATGCCTAAAAATGTTTACAAGACGGCATATTCATGTGATACATATGAAAAGGTTTGTACAAGCTTGTACTTATCTCAAGCTTTGTATATTCATGAATCTAATCTATATGTCACCTTAACAATATCTTAGTCTTAACCAAATTGATTTCAATGAATGATCTATATTTATTTTTCTAATTTTATCATTCTAATGATATTTCACTGTAGCCTATATATAACAACGGTTAAAGGTGGTAGGATGCTTTAATACCGTAATACTATGAAGAACTCATGAAATGATAGGAGTTATAGCTGCTGTTTGTACATAGTATACTATATAATTTTTTTTGTATTATTTAAATAATCAATGAAGAACAATGATGTACAATATGCCAGCATTAACTTTGGTATCATTCGATTTTAGTCAATTATTAGCTTGTTCTGTCAGTCTAGTAGGCTGGGACAATATTAATAAACCATGTTTATTTTCATTTTATTACCGTTTATGTATGCATATTAAGTAAGATAGACTTATACTATTGGTAAATATTGGTTATCGGCCATAACAGCAATACTAATAGATATCGACCCAAATTTTCATCCCCAGAAATTATCCATACAAAACATTTCAAGATAAATATCCAATAAATAGTAATACAATTTAGATGGGAAAGCCCATATTCAAAATTATATTATATATTTTTCAAAGTTTGCAAAAAATTGCTTTTTTTGTTAGATTATAATTACTTTTATTAACATAGTGTCTAATAGTGACATTTGAGCACCTACTCGTTGACATTATGCCTTGAAACATTAAAGAAATAAAAAAACAAAACCATGAGGTATATAATGTACACTAATACATACTTATATCCATACATATATAGCTACATACACACATACATACACACATACATACACACGAACATGCATACAGCTTTAAGCAATAATGAGGATTTACTCAAGAAAACTGATACAAAGTTGCTGAATATTGGAAAAACTTACTCTAAACAACGATTACAAAAAAAAGGTTATACACTTTTTAAATTCTGTTCTGTTAAAACATTTAGTAAACTGCATTTAAAAGCACTAAAAGTTGATTTATACCGTTCAGATAGGTTTAAATGGGGTCCCATATTATCTACCCTCCCAATACGGCGGCGGCGTTGACGTGTCATTAAGACTGTTAGTGTTTATGGTTAAAATCAGACACATCATGTAATTTTTATGTACATTTCCGGAGTTTACTGGGTTTAATCTGATTCATCACACTGTCAAAAGTTATTTTCGTAACTATTTACCCATAAATTTAACTCGTAAAATGTGGAAATGTTGCAAGAGTTTGAGTGTTGGAGGAGGGGAAGTCTCTCGCTTTAGCTGCACAAGCTTTGATCGTGTTGACCAATCAAAATGAGCTGTCGTGTCCATAACGGGGTACAGGAAGCAGCTTGGTCCATAAAGGTTCACGGCGCTTACTGGAAAGTGTGGAAAAACAACACATTAACGGTCCACAACGGAGACACGGATTACCTGAAAGTGAGGATCTGGTTTGGGAATTGTTTTTTCCCCCCCACTGTAGCTGTGTAAATGTTGTTTTTGTTTGCTTCCGTTGCGGGGTTTTGTGTGTCTCGACATAAGATTGCTAGTAGATGTGTGGTAGCTAATGTTTCTGTTTGTTTATGCTTCCTTTGGGGCATTGTACTGTAACCATATGCAAATAGGACAGAGCTTAAGTCATAGAAAATGTGTGTTTGAATATAAAATTTCACTTGTATGGATTTAAAGAGGATTTATATGCAAAGGGTGATACCTAAACTTCTTGTTTCCCCCCTGCAGAATGAGGCGTCGTGAACAATTTTGGGGTCTGTACCTCTTCCTGTCCTGCTCTTTACTGTGTGCTCAGTCCCAGTTGTCTCCACACCAGCAGCAGCCACCTCCTGTAGTGGGAGGCGCAGCTCATATAACTCGCCTGGACAAAAACATGGTGCAAGACAAAGAGTGAGCAACACCCCTGAAGTTCAGCCACATCATTTCAGGTCACTGTGCACCATGAGTCTGAAAAAAAAAAAAAACGTGTTATTTTTGGTCCCCTCTGTTCTCAGCCACATCATGGAGCACTTGGAGGGGGTCATCGACAAACCTGAGAAAGACATGACGCCCCAGGAGCTTCAGCTGCATTATTTTAAGATGCACGACTACGATGGAAACAACCTGCTGGATGGTCTGGAGTTGGCCACTGCTATTACACATGTACACAGAGAGGTAACCGCCACTACAGGCAGGGGGGGGGGAAATTTTATTTTTACACATCTGGAGATAATAAAAATGATAATTTATATACATATTGGAGTGATTAGTATCAATATAAATACACCATATTAAATTAAAATAGGCTTTAAACCACTCAAAATCATACGTAAAAATGCAAGAAGTACATTCAAGTCTTCTTGAAGTGTCAGTGTGCATTATTACATTTTCAACCCTTTTGAGTTATGTTGCTAACCACATATAGTTTCTCCTTTTTATTCCCTTTAGATGTGTTGGAGAGGTGACGATTGTCTCCGGAGTTGTTGCTATACGATGCAGGCAAACACGAAATTCATTAGATATAAAAAAAATCTCATCTTATTTGTTTGATAGTTTGTGGCAGGAGCACTTTAAAGAAAAGTTAGATGGGAGAAAAAAATATGCAAGATTGCTCAAGATTTTAGTAGTTTTAGATGGAACAAACGGCAACATTTTCTGCCTTGATGTGTAACCTTTAAAATGAAAAGGGTTAGCGTTCTTTTTACAATGACCATACTTTTTATTTTCCTCTTCAAACAAGAGTTTTGTCCTTGAATTACAGGAGAGAGGGGAGCACAGCCAGCCAATGAAGGAGGAACACCTCATCACGCTGATCGACGAGGTCCTGAGGGACGACGACAAAAACAACGATGGCTACATAGATTACGCAGAGTTCGCCAAATCGCTGGAGTAGATCATCTTGTCGTTCTCCGTTTCAGCAGCATCGAAGGAGAATCCTTAATGAGGGGAGGGGCCGCAAGTTTCAGCCAAACTTGCTGTGTCTTTCATGGACAGTTAATCAGGGGTACCTTTAATTTACAAAAAGCTTGTGACAGTTCTTTCATAAATGGTTGGTAGGAAAACAACTCCCTGTAATTTAAAAAAAAATTAGAAACAAAATATTCCCCCCCCCCCTCCTTTGTTTATGTGGATTATGTCATTTTAAAGGGTCAGTTTAACCAAATGTTGTTTTTTCTTTGTTTGTTTTAAAGTCAGACTTCTTTGGTATGTGTTTTCTACCAAAAGAACACCAGCTAACCCCTATACTGAGCGCCACGTCATGTTTGGTGATGAGCTTAGCAGCAAAGCAAACAAAGCAGTTTGGTTGAACTGACTCTGACTGGGAGTTCTGCACTTTTCAGCAGCGCTTCTAAAGATGTACCATTCTATTTCAAACTCACTGTTTTAAATATAAATACATCTCACCAGCTGTTTGAGTCTCTACATTTAGGACCAAATGATTCCTTGTGATGACAATTAGGCAATTTAGTTGTTCCCATGGCAACAGCAAAGAGCCTTGATTAGATCAGCTTCGATCATCACACGAAGGGTAAACCTTGTTTAACTAATGAGCAAGTCACCAGCAAGCGGTGCAGCCGTCAGAGCGGCGCCTCGAAACGAGCCAAACGCTGTTCGCCTCCGGTCAGCCGGAGGAGGAGGCACGACTCTAATCTGTGACGGCGGGATGTAAAGCTGAGCCGCCTCCAATTCTGCAACACTGAATAAGCTAGACTGAAAGCACACTGGCAGACTCTTCTGCAGGCTGGAGTTTCAAGAAAGCACTTGAATGCAACACATTTCCTTCAGATGTTAGCTGCCTTTAAAAAAATGCATACAGTTCAAATGCATAATCTGTGTTAGCCTCTGATTTATACTTTTTCCTTTGGATGAACTCTTATTTTTTTCTTGCCAACCAGTGTTGATTCTTTTGTCAGCTCTGTAGGCTGAAATTATGTAAAAATGTAACTCTGGTATGTGAAGAAAACTGGTCTCTGTTACGTTTAAAGTAAATTATATTTAGTTCTAGCATATTAAACATGTGAAATAAATTTGTTTTGTCTAATTTTTGTTTTTTATACATTTAATTTCTAGGTAATAGAGCTGCACAGAAAAAGAAGAAATGTTAATTTAAAGCCAGAACCAATCATAAGATCATCTTTACATCCACTAAGAATTTATTAACATTTTGAAAGGTTCTGGGGTGGTTTATTGGGGGACATGCTCAAAACTGCCATAGGGAGGACTTTGTGGTTCATCATCTGTCTTAACAACGCCCTAGTTCCACAGCTGCTCTTTGTGGTAGCAGGTTATCCATCACATGTGAACCATTTACACCACCATTGATCAGAGTGTTGGATCTGGATTTCCAACGCTGAGAATACTACAGCCCTATCACATTATTGGAGAGTTAATCATAGATATGGACTTCAGGCAAACAAATCTCAACAAAGAGCTGCAATAAACAATTTAAATTAACAAAACCAATAAAGGACTCTTTTGGAGCTCTAAGTGAAAACATGGGTACACACACCTCCAAACTGCATATAAATGAAATACGTCGGAAAGTTGTCATTTAGCTGCAAAATTTATCAGACAAAGAAAAGCTGTGGTAAAATTGGTGATAATGACCAAAAATAAAAAATTCAAGGGCTCATTTGGTTACAACAGGATTTAAAAGAAGATGCAGCACAACTCAAAAAAATCCCTCAGATCTCCAGATCAGATGTGAGAAGCTTACAGGGATCAGTGAAACCAGAGATTGCAGATTAATGCATAAGGCCTGCTGATATTCAGATGCAAACGCTGGTGTGTTGTTATCCACATGAAGGGTGAAATTGATTTTAGATGTGCAGAGACCCCCCCCCATATTTCAACTTCACAGATTGTGAGGAAACATCTCAGAGGTGATGACACTGTATAACCCAACAGAGACACAGCCAACATAGAAGCATTGAGGTAGGAGTACTTTCTATGTGATGAAAAGTTGAGCCAAGTTGATGGCAGCAATAAATGCAACTGTTGGTACATTCTGAATACTGGTAGAACCATGCAGGAGGAAGAAGGAGGATTTACAAACCTGTTTCATAAAGTAGTTAAATCACATGTACTGGTTAAGTTAGGTTCTTTACATTCTTACCAAAGTCCGGAGTAAGTGACTGCTTAAGAGGTTTATACTTTAAATGTTGCATTTAAAGTCAAAGGCATCCACCTGTTTTGAGTTAAAAGCTTATAATTAAACATTCCTGTAGCTTTTTTGTCTTTAAACCATGCATGTACTCTTCTTGTTAAGTGATTTGATTCACAAGGCTTTATGGATGAATATAGCTGGGTATTGTTGTAGAATAAAAACATTTATTGCAAACCGTCCAGTAAGTGAAGCATATTCAAAATAAAAATTTTGTCCAGATACCACGCCATTACAGACGGTGCATAATAAGCATGCTGGAGCCTGTATAAAATAACATTCTGATTCAAGTCTATAAAATGAATCAGGAAAAGCGATCTTAATTCTGAATCACTGACAATATCATTCTTTAGTGACGTTGTTGTGCGACGATAAAACTGGGCTGAGAGCCTCCTAACAATTTTTTCAATTTAAATGTAGGACAGTTAACATTCGATTTCACTTTAAAAGTAAATTATATATAAAAATATTTAAAACTTTTTATTAGTATATAAATTTTTATGCCATTTAAAGTGAACAGTCTCTTTTTGCCTGTAATTATCTTTCCTCTGTGTAGAGGAATGGTAATTTGAATATGAAGGGAATGTACAAACTTCACAAATCAATGCTTATAAGCAAAAAAATTAAACAAAAATTGTGAAGCAAAGGGATTAGAATTGTTGATCAATTGAAAGAAATCAGCATTTTTGACACCGCAGATCTCAGAATGACTACTAGAGGAAAGACAAGGTCATTTCATTGGAACAGTACAATTTCAACAATAAGGCATTTCCAGGTGGTTGTGTGATTTTCTATATGACTAACAAATTGAAACAGATAGGTGTTTAGATTTGATTTAAATGAACTCAGTGTTTCAGCAGCTTTGCAGTTGTCTGGAAGTTTGTTCCAGATAAGGGGAACATAGAAACTGAAAGTTGCTTCTCCATGTTTTGCTCTGATTCTAGGTACGATTAGGATGCTAGAGTTGGAAGACCTGAGTGGTCTGGATTGGTACAGAGACAGTAGATCTTCAGCAGACCTTGGTTCTCAGCCATTCAATGATTTATAAACTAGGATAGTAAAAGTATTTTGAAGTCTATTCTGGGAGCTGAAGGGAAGCTAGTGTCAGAACTTTGGAATTAGGGTGATGTGCTCTACTTTCCTGGCTCTAGTCAGGACATGAAAAGCAGCGTTCTGAATCAGCTGCAGCTGTCTGATTGACTTTTTAGACAAACCTCTGAGGAGACTGTTGCAGTGATCAACTTACTACACCTAGATTTGGTCCTTAATAGTAGTTTCTAGTTGTATCAGCTGAAGCTGTGTGCTGACACTTTATTGTTCATTTCTAGGCTCAAAAATAATTACTTCAGTCTTGTTTCTTTTCAGCTATTATGGAAATCCCATTGAAAACTTTGAGTGCAGTGTCGGTGCTGATGATGAAAACCAGACTGAAAAATATACAAAAATGGTTGGTCATTTTCAGGAAGTTATTCAGCTGTTGAAACAGCTTTTGCAATAATCTTGCTGATGGATGGAGGAATAAAGATTGGCCTGTAGTTCTGCTTTAAGGTGTTTTCCGTGTTGTTCTTCTTTAGCAGTGGTTTGTTAACTGCAAAGTTTTTTGTTTTTTCAAACATGGACTTCATTTTTAGCAAATATTACATAGTTACGATAGTTTAGTTTGATTATACCCTCTGAAACACCCCGGAACCAAGCAATAAGCACTTCCAAGAGGTTCTGAGCTCTGACGGGAGTCATACTAACGATTAATATCAAAACATGGTTAAGCAAAGGAGTTTTTGGGCAGATAATGCCTTATTACTGGCGGCAAATCTCCTGCCCTAATTGACTCACATCTTATGGATATACGCTGATCGTGACTGGATATAAACTTCTGAAGCGGTTCCAAAATAGTCTGGGTACAGCGAAATGTAATATTTGCTTAACAATAAGTCCAGATAATATATATATATATATATATATATATATATATATATATATATATATATATATATATATATATATATATATATAAAGCCTGGGGGAAGATAACAGACGGAGGGAATGACTTAAAGGCAGTAGTTTTAAAAGAATGTTGTTTTAGGGACACTGTTTCAGTACTGATTTGTGCATCAGAACATCATTATTTCAAATAAAGATGTAAGCATAGATTTCATTGTGGCTTTATTAAGTAAGAATTGATGCAGAGAACAGGCACAACCAGATGGGCTACACAGGGTTCCCCTATTCCTTCCTAGTTCCAGGGGGAAGCTGTCTCCAGAGGCTGCATGGAGCCCAGGGGAAACATGGGTGAGGCAAGGTTGGTTCTCAATGAGCCGTACCAGTCGTCGTGCTGGCGTTGAGGGGCTGGCTGTTGGGGGCTGCTGGGACAGGGGCAGCGGCTGACTTGGCTTTGATGGCGGGAGTACGCCCCGGGTGGTAGCATGGAGGACAGATGAGGGATGTGAGACAAGGGCTGGGTATAGTACTGTCGAGGCACGCCCCCCATCAGCGCTCTGTGGCCCGTCATCACACCCATAGGGAACACTTTGTGGGAAGCTCGCTCATGTTTGCGCTGTTTGGCTCTTCTGTTCTGGAACCACACCTGCTGAGACAAGATGACAGAGACTAACTGTCGAGCAGCCGTTAAAAAGCTTCTGGCATAATTCTGGCTGAAACACTGACTATTATGACTGGCAGAATTGTTGGAGTTGATTTAAAGCGATTGGTTTCCTGCAAGGGGTCTGGCTGAAGTCAAACTTTTGGGATGCCATTCCAGAATCTCAATGTTAGCCTCTTTATCCAATCCAACATCAGTTTTGATGTTTTCAGAAGCACTGACCAAAACTTTCACCCTCTGGTGAAAGGAAATTAGTGAAGATGATCAGTTAGCACTTATTCTTACTGACTGTGTTCTGTGAGCATCTAAAGCCAAAGTCCTTTTTGGTTCTCACAATATAGCTGAGTCCGATTCCAGCGTTCAGCAAAAGCTCTTGATTTACCAGCCGTATACGTTCCACTCTTCTCCATTGCTCGTGTCTCATGAAAGAAAGAGATCCCAGATGTTAGTCTCCAGCGGGAGGTCAGAGTAGAGTTGCTTCCTATCTGTACAGAAAGGAATCAATTAATGTGCTTAGGGGTAGAGATGTGACTTTGTAATGAGGCTCCAAATCCTGTGCCAAGTAATCCAGGAGGACTTTTGTGAAGCACATATGGAGGCTTGTGTTGATTTTGTATGTAATGACATTCGAGGCCTCGTCTGCTGGCCGTACCACGTGACTGATTCATGAACCAGGTTGCTGGTTTGCTTGAGAAGAGGTAAAGACGCTGCTGTTACCTGGTCATATTTCGTTGCCTTAGGATTGTATCGGGCATGTGATTGGAATCTGTTTGAGTTTTTTTATTTTTTTTTGGAACTAGGTAAGGTAGTTTTCCTTTTTCAGATTGAAACAAAAAGACCTTATCTATGCTGAGGCATTGTGGAGCCCTACATGAAAACCAACTTTGGCTAAGTCGTTTTAACTCTCTGAGCTTCATCTGTGGTACAAAGTACAAATAAATACATTTAGTCTATTGTGACATAAGCACAATTACACAATAACACAACAGTACTCGCACCAAAACACTCTTGTTAGTCTCCAGTTTTTCTTTTGTCTCAGACACTGTATCATAAGGCCGGATTAACACAATATTCAGATCATTTTCAGAATTTATAAATCATTAAAGTATTTATTCATTTTAAAGGTTCACAAGCCACATTGTTATATTCATTGTTCCCATTTTATGTGTGTTGTTCACTTCATGACGCAGTAGACGCTTAGAGCGCCATATAGCGTCGGCTCCTGAGTCGACCCAGTCCGGAACAGCTTCTGTCCTACAGCTGTTACCCTCTTGAAGTCTGCCTCCTGACATCTCACCCACATTAAAACTCATGGACTGAACATACATAATTATCATACATAATTTATCCATATGTCCCCCTGATCTCAACTGGACTAATGAAAATACTGTATAGACAATCATACTGTCCAAAACAATGTTTATAGTTCTATAACTGTTTGTTAATACTCACAACTGTATATCTATAATCTGTTATAGCTTTTCATATTTATAACCATATGTATAACCTGTTCATAGCCTATACATAGCTTGTTCATTCACTGCAGTTATAGCCTGTATCTACTTATAGTATACTCATAACTTCATACCGTGTACATTTGAAACATGTCTATAATAGAGATATATTCAGTAATATATCTATATTGTTGCCAAAGCACTTCTGAATGGATGCAAACTTCATTTCTTTGCCTTGTACTTGTGACATGTGCACTGACAATGAAGTTGAATTCTGTTTTATTTTATTCTATCTCAGCATCACTACTTCTGAGTACCTGATCAGGATGCCACCACAGATGCTTCCCTTTGGAGGTTTTCTTGGCAAATCCCACCAGAAGGAGAACCCAATGAAGAACAACAAGAAAGACTCACTGATGGGAGTACATTTCCCATCTGACCCGGGAATATATTGGGACCCTCTAGAATAGGGGTCTCCAATTCCAGTCCTCAAGAGCTACTGTCCTGCAATTTTAAGGTACATCCTTGCTCCAACACAGCTGAATCAAAGGAATTATTCATTGTTAGACCTTTGACAAACTTGATGGCATACTGAAGAGGTGATTCAGTCATTTGATGCAGCTGTGTTGGAGCCGGGATGCACCTAAAAGTTGCTGGGCAGTTGCTCTTGAGGACTGAAGTTGGAGAACCCTGCTCTAGAATGAGCGGGAGGTTGTTGTAGGGAAGAGGGAAGTCTGGGTCTCCGTCCTGGATCTGTTGCTCTTGCGACTCGACCTCGGACAAGCAGAAGATCATTGACGGACAGATGAAAAATTTGACTTTAACTTGTGGTCAAGCTGAAGCTCTCAAATCCAAGAACACGGTATCAGCTGTCAAGCATGTTGGTGGCAGCACAATGCTGTGGCACAGCTTCTTTTCTGCCTTAAGATCTGCTGGTGGATGGCATATCTCAAAGTTCTTCACCATCACCTCAAATCATTAGTGAGATGGTTGAAACCCAGACAGTTAGTTGCAATAGGACAGTGATCCCAAACGCAAATCAAACAATTTATTTTGAGTGGATAAAGCAGGATATTTTCTGAAAATCAGGGTTTAAAAGTTGGGTTTGGTCACGAGACCCACCAATTTAAATAAACTCCACAGCATTATACGAGAAGCTTGTTGATGGCTACAGAAATCTGCACCCAATTATTGTCTACAAGATGTTCTATCCTGACAAAACAATTGTTTAAAAATCATGAAGAGGCCAAATTAATGATGATTGGCTGAAGGAACCAACTCTCCCTCTGCCCCACCTGTATGCGAGCTTCGTTGAGCTTGGTGACCCGAGCCAGCTCCTCTCTGCAGTAGATGTCAGGGTACTGATTCTGCTGAAAAGCCACCTCCAGCTGTTCCAGCTGCTTGTGGCTGAAGGTGGTGCGGTGTCGTCTCCTGGCGGGAGACTGGTAGGCTTTGCTCCCTCTGTTGAGGCCGACAGTCATGGAGGTCTCTGACGTTGTTCCTTTCCTCCCAGACTCACCTATATCTGCTTTCAGAAGCAAAAAACAGAAGAAAGGACTGAGGCTTTGCCAGCAAAAAGCCTTCATTTTTAGTAGAGACAATTCTCCAGCTCCTGTTTCTTGACTTCCTTGGTGTAGTAGGAAAACAACAACCTTCACTTGTATGAGTGCAAATCACGAAAATGGAGGGATTAGAATGACTCAATGGTTCCTACTGCCAGCAGCAACCTGAGAGCCACAGAGCTTTGGCTGCCTAAAGACAAGCGCATGAGAAAGAGATACCAGAAACTGGAGGATTTGACCAAGATTATGCTCACAATCACTGATGAAGGGACCAATCTGCGAAAATGGGGGAGAGAGAAATCTGTTCACATCACTGCTTTTGTTGTTCTGTCTAATATTTAGTTTCTAATCTCGATGCAATAGAAAACAAATGTTAACACTTTAGCAATTAATCAGAAAATTAAGTTTAATTTCTTGAAAAAAGTGGCAATAAATTAAAATAATTCTTTTAAAGTAACTTCAATTGAAGCTCCACCAGAAAGTGACATCAATATTATCCGATAAAACTAAAAACATTGCTGATTCCTATAAATAAAGAAGTCACATGTGAATACAAAACCAACATTTTAGCTGGTATTCAACCAACAAATTACTTATTTTCCAAACTCTTGTATAAAATCGTCACAGGGGATGAAAACCTTTACATTTAGGGTCAATAAGTTGTCGGTATTGCATTTAAATGCTTTGTTGACCAACCTGCGCTGGAGCTGACCATAGCCATGTCCGAGTAAAGTTCTTCGAAGTCCTGGTGGCTCCTGGATGTTCCACCTGCTGCCTTCATCTGGGCCATCTCTGCAGCTTTGCATTGCAGCACAGACGCGCAGTCAAACAAAAAGTCATCCGTCCCTCCCATCTCCTTACGGCCCAATGGAAAGCATTCTGGAAACCAGAGGATCGCGGTAACTAGATGAACTTACTTGAGTAACATTTTGAGAAAAACAAAACATCCATCAAGGAGTAGTTTATCTGCATTGTAGTTTAACAGATCCTTTAACCAAACATGCATCATACAGAAACACAAAATGAGACTTTTTGTTGACACCCAAGATTAGTGGTCTAATATTATTTTATAGCTTTTATAGATTTTAATGCATGGGACATTTGGAGGTCATCTGAATGTACAGGAAAGAGGGTATGTTTCCACTGGAAGTACTTTGCTTTGCTGACATATAAATTAACTGCAAACATAGTATAAGTTTCAAAGGCTTTATCTTTTAGTAAAAACTAGATTTGTAAATATGTTTTTGTCTATTTCCTGAATTTATTCTAGAATGGTATGACTTATTCATACTTTTATTTCATTATTAAAATACCAGCATTCACTCTTAGTTTGATTTATTTTATTACCATCTTTGCACATAAATTAACTCAGATCTTGTGATCAGACTGTTAGTACTTTTACACATTTAAAAAAAATTTGAAGTCTGGGACTACACTTTTTCATTCCCGTTTCTTGTTTTTTTTTTTTTTTTTTTGGCGGGGGGGAGTTGCGTTACCGTCCAACAGATGAGGCTGTGCTGAATGTTACAGACTTCAAGATCCTGAAATTTCCATTAGGAGTGACCAGAAGAGCAGCTGAGAAGGGTAGTTTGGAGGTGAGTTAGAGAGGCTGAGATGGTTTGGACACGTTCTGAGAAGAGATAGATGATATATTAGGAGGTTGTTGGAGATGGAGCTGCTGGGCTGAAGGAAAGGAAGAGGACCTCGAAGATTCCTGGACATGGAGATGGTTGGTTGACGGCTGAAGATCCAGAGGATAGGGTTGAGATGATCCACTGAGAAAAGCTGAAAAAACACATGCTCTTAGTGTAGCTAACTGTGTGGCCACCAGGTGGCACCGCTTTACCACTTCATGAAAGTGCAGATCCAGAAAACGTGGTGAGTGTAAAGTAAAGCAACTTGATTTCACTCCCTCCTTTCATCCAGAACAAACCCCCATCTGGATCAACCCCCACCTTTGGCTGATCAAACCTTCACTATCAGGTCTAGATCAATGAACTCTTGCCCAATCTCCTAAAAAGTTTGATGCGATCTGTAGTTTCCATGATGATAAACTAAGAGTTGTGCAGGTGTTGAGGAATGGACCCTGTGATGCTAATGAAACAAACACACAGAGCAATATCCCGACTCAGCACTGAGTAATGACAGGCCTGCAAAGTGATGCTCATCATGATTCAATGTGAAACCCGGTGTGCAATGCCTGTATTTGAACAATGCATTTGTCATTTAAATGTTTTATTTTTCTATGTTGATTAATGTAAATATTTTAGATCATCAAAAATAAAAGAAAGAATGAGAGTTAAAGCTCGTTAGCCACGCCCTGTTTGATTATAGACAGACGAGAGAATAGAACCTTTCCAAAACGTGTTTAAAAAGCATCCTATCATGCCTCGACCTTTCAAGGAAAATGAGAAACTAAGTCACTGATAATTATGGGTCTGAAAATGTTTACCATAGGACAGTGTTCAACCTTCCCAGACGTGCCCAGCCAATAAAATTACTCCAAGAGTGCACCAACGTCTCATCTAAGAGGTCACAGAACAACATCTAAAAATCTGTAGCCTCGCTTGCCTCACTGAAGGTCGGGGTTCAGGATTCAACAATAAGAAAAAGATTGATTGGGCAAGAGGGACTTTGATTGAGAACGCATAAAACCAAGGGGGGAAATCCCACAAAGACCTTCTTATGTTTACCAAAAACCAATCTCGATCATCCCCGAGATTTTGGGGAAAACCTTTTATTCAGGAAAAACAAACATCCCACCCGCAGTCAAACAGGGTGAGGGCAGTGTGATGGTATGGGACAGCTTTGCTTCTAGACAACAATTAATTCTCCTCTGATTGACTTCCTCAAGCCTCATTAAGGAGGATGATAATGATTCAACCCACTGCAGCAAACCCACATCTGAAAGAGCATTGAACAAAGTAAATGTTTTGGAGTGGCCTAGTCAAAGTCTGGACTTAAATATGATTGAAATTCTGCTGGCTCTGTCTTATAAAACTGTTCATGCTGAAAAAAAAAATCACCAAAGATGCTAAACTGAAACTGTTCTGCACAGAGCAGTTTGTTTTGTTCCTTCTCAATGATACAAAACAGTTGCTGGTGCAGTTAGTTTTCACACAGGGCCAGGTGAGTTTGAATCCATTTCTTTGTTAATAGAATAAATCATATTCGTTATCTCTCAACTTATTGCTGCCTAAAATTGTTATTCGTTTGGAGATTTAAACATTTGTTCTCATTGACTTTTGGTTCTCCCTGAACTGGAAAAGCTTTTTTGATGTTATTTTCATGGATTAAACAGGTCAAGATGCTTTCTTTTCAAGCACTTATTGGAGGACCTAAAAACCCTTAAAAGTGACCAAACAAAAGTGAAAAACCAAAGACACCTTTTAATTGGCAAATACTGTTTCACAGCAATAGATACAATGACATGTGACTAGATTACTATGGCTTGTCTTAAAAACTCTTGCTTTCCCATTCGTCTTCTTGTGCTGCGTCGTTCAACCCTAGAGATCCGTGTGACTCTCCACAGCAATCAGACTTGAAACGCAGACAGGAAATGTGTCAGACAGCAGATTGTAGCTCTCCCTGAGACCAGAAGCCTCGCCAGGAAAGTGAAGCAGACAAAACCCTGAGATTGAATGACCTATTGAGGTAGTGGGCCTTCAGGAACGCCTGTTACATATTAATTCTCTGGTTGAAACTACAAATGACCCTTGAGACTGAACCAGCTCTCACGTAGGCGAATTGAGAAAGTCCCTTCCTTGTTTTTGGGCTCTTTGTCGGCTAACATCTAATTTGATTCCTTGTGATAGTCTGTGAGGGCCAAATCCAGTGTGTGATGTCTGTGTGTGTGTCGTCGAAGAGCCTCCATCCTGCCTGTGAGTAATTGTGTGCATGCTGCTGCTGAGATCTCTACACGTACCACATTCTGCTCACATGTTTCCTGTCCCTGGCGACTTAACCATAATCCCCCGAACCCCTCAAACAAAAAGAAAAACGATAGAAAAGCTGCATGTCTTTCCTTCTTGAAGCACTCGGGGTGAACAAAAAAACATGCAAATAGGAAAAAAACTTGTGTAGGTAATATATATATATATATATATATATAGAGAGAGAGAGAGAGAGAGAGAGAGAGAGCGAGAGAGAGAGAGAGGGAGAGAGAGAGAGAGAGAGGACCATATACTTAAGGGGAGGGAAATTATACATTGTTTTCATCTTTACACATAAAAATCCAAAACCTGTGGTGTGTGATTATAATAAGTCACCCAGATCCTCCTAAATATAATGTGGTAAGAAGACACCTAGTCTGTTAAGGTTGCAGACACTATATTTGATGAACAAACGGCATCATGAGGAGCAGAGAGAACGACCTGCAGAAGTTTAAGCATGTTGGTTTTCGTAAAACGATACTGATTCAGTTCAACTTAACTCAAAAATAACATGTTTGGCCCAAAGGGAAAATAAATGTTCCTGCACCTCATATCATCCAAACATCTTCAAAGACTCGTCGTGGACGGTGATGGCGTGGACAGAAAGGATCTCCAGTAGCAGTCAGTCTCACAACGACTCTGAAGAGACCACTGACTGAAGACTGTACTAAACTGTCATGCCATGCTAACAACTCAATTTCTAGGCATCAGAGAAGATATTTGACAGTAACGTGTCTTAGATGACACCATCTGCTGTTGGCAAGCACTGGTAATCCACCTCATTTGCTTTAAACCTCTGTCTGGCTATATGATTAAAAAGCAAGGCAGAGCTGGGGTGTTGCGTGGTTAGAGCAGGGGTCCCATTTGCAGAGGCTTCAGTCTTCAACGCAGCTGTCCCTGGTTCAAGTCCCATCCCAGGCGACCTTTGCCAAATGTCTTTATCCACCTTCAAAGTCTGTCTACTGTCAATAAAGGCCAATCTGGCCCAAAAAACCTTTTGAAAAAAAGCAAGGCAGAGCGACGTAGCAGTTAGGGATATGATCCCTGCCCATTATGATTGATTGAAGATCAAGATAGCATGAACTTCCTCCTTCTCTCTCTGCTCTTTGGCCTTGCTCTGCATCAATGATGCCTCCTTTTCAACTCCTCCAGGTTTACTTGTCGTAGTTCAGGTATTATTGGAGCTTTTGGTGGCTTCCTCCAGTCTTCAAGGTTGGGTGTCCTGCACTAACACTGACTGGCAACACAACAAGACAAAAGCCAAGTCATCATGAGTACTATTATGCCTTTGATCATTTTGCACATATTGTAGAAGTAAGTAATCCCAAATTGGAGTCTGTCATTTTCTCTCAACCTTTGCTTACATGACACTAGGCGGACCGCAGCAACACAGACAACTTGACTGACATGTCGTTTTCGTGTTTTGCGCATTTTTTAATTTTTAATTCAGTTAACGAACATGTTTTTTTTTTTTTTTACTTCTAGTTTTCAATGTTTCGTTCAATTTCGTTAACAATATTAGCCTTGGATGGTAGATACGTTAGTCAAATCATCTCTGTTGCAACTATCCTTCCACATCTAGCCAGCAAAGATGTCAGCAAAGATTAAAAGAAAGGCTGGAGTCTTATTTGGGATTATTTACTAGAATATTTGCAAAAATTATCAAAAGCATCATAGTACTCATAAAGGTTTGGGCTTTTGTTTTGTAATGTTGCCTGTCAGTTTCAGTGTATTTACAGAACTGTAGCACTTGTATTTATTGTTGGACTTTCTAATGCACAGGTTATTTACAGCAGGGATCACACATATGTACATGTAAATAGGCAAGATTATAGTCTACGGCTAATTTTCATTTGGGAGGTTGATTTCAACAACATAAATAATTAAATCAATAAAAAATCAGTACCAACAATTAGAAAAGTTTGCCATAATGGCCAGTATGAACAGGAGGAGAAATTAGAGAGAGAAAAATGTGTCCTTGAAAACACCGTTGGACAAAAAACAAACAAACAATGAAACAGTTTTGTGGATCATAAAACATACAGGCCAAAGGTCATTGTGTTTACAGAATTAATGAACGTCACTCTGCTGCATAACTTTTATACTTGCCTCGTATGGTTCTTCATCTGCCCCAAGGAGAGACATTTCTTTTGTAGGCTTGGTCCTGATATGTAACTTGTATTACAATTAGATTAAAACTGCAACTGAAACAAACAAAAACTAAACTGGAAATAAGCATTTTCAAATAACAAACAATCTCTATCTAACACCAAGCTAACAAATTGTACCAACTAATTAAAACTAAAATAGAATTGAAAGTCATAAGTCAAAACTAAATAAAAACGAAAGCTAATGAAAAAGGTAAGACTATTAAAGCATTGGTTGAACCAGAGGAACATAGAAAACATGTGGGTCACCAGTTAATTAGAAACTGAGTTTGACACACCTGGTTCAGATCAAATCATAGTCATGAGTTGGAATGGGCTAGCCAAAGTCTAAGCCTTAAACCAGAAAAGAATTAGTGGCAAAACTGAAAAATTGCTGTTCAAAACTATTTTGATTACTCAGCTTAAGTTGTAAGACAAAGAAGAGCAAAAATGTTATAGCATCGACGATCAGTAAGATCAACAGCTTAGCCTTCACTTAAAATTAGGGATGTCTGATATTAGCAGCCTAAAGTCATTAACGGCTGACATTGACATTAAAATGTAATATTGAAAATTAAAATTGTAATTAATAGTATTACTTTTATACTCTAAATGGCATTTCTATGTCCTGGGGGCGGATGTTGCATACTTCTGGGCCAAATCTGTCTCTTTACTTTACGCCTCTTCAGTGAATATATACATATTGTATTTTTAGAAGATAAAAAGGCAGACCTAAAATTTAATGTTTTCTTGTATATTTAAAATCAAATTATTTGGTAACAAAGCACTTGTAAAAAATGCAAAAAGGTTAAAGGGTTTTAAACATCAAACTTTGCTACTTCTCTTACTCAAAATGTCCAATTATGACAGATCAGACACATAGTTTTGAGATATTTTTGTTTATTTGGCAAAAATCACAATATATCCTCTGGCTTTTGCCTTTCTGAGCCAATCTTGAACATTTAAGTAGACGTCTGTCAGTGGTATTGGTTTAAACCGGTATCGGGATTTAATGTTTAGACAACATCGGTAAAAAATCCAATACCGAAAAACCCCAACTTCAAATTCATATCTTATCTTACCAACGTTAATCAGCACCGTCTACCTCCTGAGGACACACATGGAGGTTTCTGACTCATCACAAGGATCTAGTATGTCTTGGGAGACCCAGCCAGAAACTGAAAGAGATACAGTACTAGATCCGTTTCTCATCTCTGGATTCATTTTCTGGTTTGTTGGATTCTTTTCCTCCTCTAGTTGTCATGTTCTTGAGACCCATCAATTCCGCTTCACTCTAAAACATTGCGGGTGTTGTCGTTAAGTCTGAATGTATTCATACATCTGGCACATTTCTGACTGAAATCATATTAAAACAATGATATGCGGGGTATTCCATGAAGCGAGCTCAACAAATCAAGGCTCATTTGAAATATCCTGGCATGAATTAGCCTAACAGTTCACTGCAGGCTTATTCTGTTCCACCAATGAAGCTCAGGTGAATTCAATCCGCACTGATTCAGGCGAGGCTCAAGAAGTGAGACTCATGTGTGTCAACGCTACACAAAAGGCAGCCCCTTTTAATCGATGCTATATAAGTGAGCATGAAAGGAAAAAAAACACATTCTTCTCCCTGTCTGACAAAGATTCATTTATTCAGCCTATGAGCATCGCAATTATTTCTTAACAGATAAGGGGAACAGCAGCTGCATATAAAAGCTTGTCATGCTGCATTTTGTTACAATGTAAATTAGGTGATGTAGCTCACGGACAGTTTACAGTGTGATACAGGGAGTGCTGAGAAGTGCTTCTAACTGTAAACTTCTAAGTACATCTTAATAAATAATATTACCCTGTTGGTTAGTGCAAGATAATTTGATTCCATTGCATAATTCAATCACCAAAAAGAAAACTGCAGCTGCTGGAAACGTTTTAATAACTTTATATTGGAGGGTGGGTGTGGTGACGGAGAGAACAGCAGCAGAACACCAGCACCGCAGTGTGACATCACCTGCATCGTCCAATCATTTAATCAACCCAAAATAAGCATCACAGTCAGCCTACCACAGAGCAGGCTTGTCCAAGAGCGTAAGTTGCCATGGTGAATTAGCGAGCTTCAAGTTAGCCACGTTCATAGAACCTAATCTGGAGAAATTGAGCCAGGGTTGTCAAAGTAAGTCTGGCTTTTGGAATTAGCTCACTTCCTGGAGTGGTTCGGCTAGAGTCCTAACCTGAGTCTGCTTGAGATTAGGGTGATGGCAAAGAAGTCTTCTAACATCAGAGCCAAGACCTGAAGCTCATCTCCAAAGATAAGTAATCTAACACCAGTAAAAGCATTCTTTATAAAAGCTGATAAGCGAGATGGGTTTGGTTGCAGTAATGCCAATAGTTTTTCCAATAATTATTGAGAAGGGTATAAATAACCTTTAATATACTGTTTTTAAATAAAATTTAAATGAAAGCACATATCTTATTAAAAAATTATAGTCCTGTTTCACTTACTGCCAAAAAGAAAACTTTAAGTCAAGGCCAAATGTTATTCTATAGCATATTTAGAGCAACTCAAGCTCCCCAAAATGCTAAACAAAACAGAAAATGCAAACAGAAATACATTAATTAATAAAAGGAGGTTAAGTCAAAATCTGCCTGGGGTATCAATAACGTTGGAATTAATCATAGATATTTTCTGCAGGCAATATGTCAGAGTGAGTGGGTTGGTTGCAACCTGAGCACCATGCAGGGTGAGGTGGGGGGGCGTCAGGGCACCGAAAGAGGTGCTCACCCACGGCTGCATTCATGGAAAAAGCACCTCTGGCCAGCAGGATGAGTTACTCAGGGATGTCTGATAGGAAAGGGGAATAAATATGCCGTGACACACTTTCAGTCACAGATCAGCATCATATGTGTCACAATGAGCTGGTGCTGATCCATTTCCTGTCATATTATTATTACCTGCTCTGCAGAAACCAGTAAATTATAAAATATTTGGCTCAGTATGCATGCGTACACACATAAACGCAGAGCAGAGCCCAACGCTTGTTACACCGTAAGGAAATAAGGCAAGTCATATTATACTAGGTGCTGAGTTTCAAGCATCGTGGACACACACACACACACACACACGGGGTCCCGGTCCACACAGGCCTCTGCCTCTGAGTGGCTCTGGTTCGGCCCAGTATGGACACAGAGAAAATTCTTCCCTCCCATTTTCCCGGGACTGAACTGGGAGTGACCTGGTTGGCAGACAGACAGCCCCAATGGAAGGAATGTAACCCAATTCCCCCCACCATCTCACCCTCCACACCCCATCTATCCATCCAGCCAGCCAGCCAGCCAGTAAGCTGGCCCAGCTGTGAGAGAAACATCCAGCACACTACGGGTCACAGAGAGAGGCTCCCACATCAGGGTTAGATGAAAATTAATTTCTTGGGACAAAACCTGTTTGATGTTGCCATCAGAATTCTAGACACACAGAAGAGCCGGAGGTATAACGTTACAAAAATAGCTAAAGAGCAGAAAGGAGTAATTGAAGCTGAGCCCAGAGAAATAAAAGCGCCTGGACAGCTTACAAGGTTTGATGTTTCCTGTTCCTCCTGCATGAATTACTCTTCTCCAGCATCCTCTCATAGTCCAAAGGTGGACATGTAGGTCCTGTGTTGTTGGATCAGGACCACAGGACCTCTTGTTGAAGAGCCCAATCAGAGCAAAAACTGTTAAAGAAAACTCTTCAACAACAAACTCTTAACTGCATTTTAAACACTAAATTCAAAAGTCAAATTTAATCATATCAATTTTAGGGTTGATTTCACTTTTTTTTATTTTCCTGACTACATGACTCACGGTCAAATGTATGTCTTAAACTATTGTTCACTGTAAATTGCATGATGAAAATGTATCTTTAGGTCTGCTGTGACTTAATACCTGCCATGAAAATACAGATCATATCTGCTTTCAATCTAGGAGGAAGCAATGTTCCCATGAAGAAAATCTGTTTTTATTGCTGGCTTTAATGCCTAAAAAAAAATTCAGCCTTTTAATGTCATCTGGCTTTGCAGTAATCCCTCTTACTGAGCATGCATGATGTGACAGTGCAGAGGAAGAACTCCCTTTTAACAGGAAGAAACCTCGGACAGAACCAGAACCCGGGTCAGTGTGAGCGGCCATCTGCCATTGGTGGTTTGAGGAGACAGAACAGACACACAAACACACACACACACACACAAAACAACAAAAACAGAAGCACGGATCTAGGAGTACTTTCTATGTTAAGAAAACGTATCCATGCATTTGTCTCCAGCGGTGTTTATTGTTGACTCTGGTTTACCAGAGTCAACAATAAACACGGTGAGACCGCATTTCAGATTCAGGCAGCTAAAATATATAACAATCTTCATGAGGATGTGAGACAAGCCTCAACTCAAACAATGTTTAAATCCAGGCTGAAAACAGTTCTTTTTACCCGTTCATATGACAATTGAAAGTATTTTATCTGCACTCTTGCTTTTTATTGTAATTAATAATTTTTTAGG
The DNA here is from genome assembly GCA_028564705.1 of Apricaphanius iberus. Taxonomy (NCBI): domain Eukaryota; kingdom Metazoa; phylum Chordata; class Actinopteri; order Cyprinodontiformes; family Aphaniidae; genus Apricaphanius; species Apricaphanius iberus. Next base: position 452,778 of record JAPXFQ010000014.1, on the reverse strand, counting down.
TTGATGTTTTTTTTCTGTTTATCTGTTTTTCTTAATTTATGCATCTGTGAAGCACTTGGAATTGCCTTGTGAATAAATTGTGCCCTACAAATAAACTTGCCTTGCCTAAGTAAAGAGTTAATATCTGGAGAGGGAGAACGTTTAATTGTTTGCAGCAGTAGCTCAGCTGATTCTCCCCCTACAGGAGGGTACCAGAGCTAAACAGAAGGCAGAATGCACAATTTGTGGCTACCCAATACTTTCATGCCCCACGGTATTCCACCAACATAATCTGCCACTCAAAACCTTGAAAATCCCTTTCCTTCTGTGGGGTTCTCACCAAATTAACTTCATAACTACTGTTAGCATGCTCATATTAGCCTAAAAATAACAGTCACCATTCTCCTTCCATGTGATGTTTAATGGGAGCTGGCAAACAACAAATTGGTATAGAGTGTGGACCAGAATGTCACTCAAGGTTTCACTTCAGTCTCTAAGTCTGGTGATGTATTAGCATAATCCCTGCTTGTAATAGCTTTGCTCTTGTTTTTATTAAGGGTAGCTCTAATGTCCATTTTGGCATACAACCGCGTCTAAGTATATTCTTCAGTGCCTCTAAATGTCCTGATTAACAGCATTTCTCTCTGCTGGTTGTCTTAAGTCAATACATTGCGTGACTGCAATTTAATTTACACTGGGGTTGTAATCTTTCTTTGGCGGACCTGATATAAGAATGGGACCACTGGCCCCCCTGATGCCCTGGAGTAACGGTGATATGAGGCAATCGGCTCTGTACAAAGGCCTCCCTGGTAGACCATCCTTTTTAAGCAACGTCTCATGAAACCATCAACATGACACGAACTTGGTTGCAAAAATGTCTTTACGTTTACATTTTTACTGTACCCCAACATTTTGGACTTTATCATACAATTAAGTCTTCTTCTCTTTCAGTTTTTCTCCTCAGCAGGCCACCACAGCAAATCACCTGTCTACATTATCAAAAAATAAAGTAAATTATGTTTTTAACATCCACAAATAGGCATGGGTCTACTGTAATTACTTTTGCATGAATTTTTCTGTGTAATGACATGCACAACATGAAAAATAACAATCACAGTGCTCGTCAGGTGTATTATTGCAGCACTCTTACAACATGAATCAGTATAGAAAACACTTTGGTCTGTCCCAAAGACCATTTGTGTGGTATTCTGGATGAAGTGGGAACCACTGAGGCCATTATGACTCAGCAGAAGAGGTTGCATGCAACACTGCCCTGCATGGTACTCTGTGTTCTTTTCTAATGAAATTCAACGCATCTTGAATGTCATATTACTCTGCACCCTGGGAATCTCATCTTTCCCAGCTAAAGATATGAAGCCAAGACGGACAGGCTTGAAATGGACAGGTTGTCCCGAGGGCTTCAAGGATGTCAGGTCATGAAAGTTATACACGCAAAGATGATAAAAATAAGGCATTAAAATGTGCCGTTGCTTCGAGTGTCCCACTTTAATTTGAGCATGTCAGCTGTATTGTTGAGTGATAGAGATCACAGTGGCGTGTGGAAGCTTGCCCTGTGTGCGGTCTCTGAGATTTGACTGTCTGGCAAGGCGAGCCGGCGGATCTCTCAGAGCTGTCCTCCTCCTCCAGACTCCCCTCGGTGGTGTCCGCTTTCCCCCTCGACAGCATTTTGTTGGCTCTGACGGCCTCCTGTGGTCCTTAAAGGCCCTCCTAGAGGTTACCAACAGCTACACTACCCTTACGAGACTATTATTCACTGGTACGGTAGGGAGTGAGAGACGGCCCGAGGGCATGGGGGGTGGGCCGGGAGTGGCAAAGGTATAATTATCATCTTTCTACATCTCTCTCCACACCTTGGTTTCCTAACTACAACTCTCTTGATCCCTGCGTGACTCAACCATGCAACCCAAGCAGGGTTAGAGTGCTGAACATTTTGATGCACTTCTTTGGAAAAGTATCTATTCCCCATGAACTTTTCCACATTGTGTCATGTTCCAACCACAGATTTCAATGTGTTTTTTTGGATTTTATACATAAAATCAACACAAATTAGTGAATAAGGGTATATCTATTGTACGATTTGGTATTAATTTGATTTTTAAAATTAAATTAAAAAGCCTAGAAATCAGAAGTCACACATAGGACCTCTGGGACTAATGCTAGCTAGCACTAGCCAGCACTTGAAATACTCATGCACAACCTTGTAGAGCTTCTCCTACATGCTGACTCTCAATTGACCGACTTTTGTTTGCGATCTTGTAAAGCACTTTGTTATTTTATCTGTATAAGGTGTTATATAGATACATTTTCTACTTCGTTTTCTTCTTCTTTCTCGACCAGCATAGCTGCCACTTTCCAAATCACCAGGTTTATAATGGTTGTCTCCACGTTTAATGCTCATTCCTTCAACCCCGGAGGAAGGAGCTGAATCACGGCCATTTTTCCCCTCTTCTTCTTCAGTTGTAGTAGATAAGTGTTTTCACACAAAACCTGAAGTAACTTTCGCCGCCAGTCGAAAATTAGCGTTTTATCTGCATCAATTTATATCTTTAAAATTCACAGACATCATATGTTTGATCCATGGTGTATTTCACACCGTATCAGAAAATACCTTTAATCACTCCGTTGACTCTCGTTCTTTTTTTAGGGGGGAGGGGGGGGGGGTAGTAGGGGACCCATGGACTGGGAGTAGATGGGCGTCACTTAGGCTCCACATGATTTTTCCAAATACAAATTTTAAAAGTTTACTGTGGGTTTGTTGTTGCATGGTGATGCAGTTGGTAGCAATGCTGATTTGCAGCAAGAAGTCCATGGGTTCAAATCTCAGTCTGAGGGTTTTCCCTGTCATGTCTGGCTTCCTCCCACAGTCAAAAAACACAACTGCTTAAAAATTCTATTTTGACATGAGTTTACACTGATCAGTGATGGACCGGCGACCTGTCCAAAGAGTACCCTGCCTCTGACTAAAGGACTGCAAGTACAAGCAGGTAAAGAAACCGGATGGATGGATATCTGCAGCTCTAAACTTTGCATGCATGCATTGTCAGCGAAAGGAAAGCAGCATCCTTGTTTTCTTTTTGGTGCTATTAAGTAGCAGACACACAGCAACGTGAAAGCAGCTGTGCTACAGCTACATAGTGACAAGAGGTGGTTGCTATGGGGAAGATGATGTGAGGAATCAAAAATATCAAAGAACACAGCGGGGATGAAGTTATGGAGAGGCAGAGTTAAGCAATAATAGCCCAAGTGTTGAATGTCTCGAAAAAAGAAAAAAAAAACTGTTTACTTCATCATCAATTTCAACCTTACCAAGTCATGGCTGTCCACCTAAAGTGACAGGATTTTAAGAATTTTAATCAAAAAAGTAACCAAGAGTTTTGTGGAATTTATTGAGAAGTTGCTGGGATCTCAAGGTCAGATGGTAGAATCAGCTAGCAGGAAAGTTGATGCTAATCTGCGGTTTTCTCTGAGCAGTTCAAACCAAAACTGGGAATGATAGCTTACATTGAAAACGTGTAGTAAGACTGAAAAACAACAAGACGTCACCCTGATCATAACTTCCCCACTGTGAAACATGGTGGTGCAACTATCATGCTGTGGGGACGCTACTTTATCAGAACTAGAAGTAAAAATCTGATTTTTAGCTGTTAGATTTTAGAAAGCCATAATTTTCCTTACATTTCACAATCATTCGCCATTTTCTGTTGATCTTTCACATAAAACCTCACTAAAATACAGTCCTTTTTTTTCAAGTCCCTGTATTATGCGTTGCTTTAAATCCTGTCAATATTTTCCTCAAAGTTGATCCTTGCCTATATCTCAGCTTTAAACAACACAATTGTATTGCACCTCCACTGCTAAGAACCTACAGTACATTCATAAAAAATAAATAATAATATCCGAAGGACCATAACTAGAGGAGAATGTAACGTTCCCAAGAAAAAATCTAAATTTGAGAAATGGTTACAGAGGCAAACGTTCATGGAACGATGTACCAATAGCCGTCAGTGAAATCAATAATTCAAAAATAGCTTAAAATGATGTTTAAGAACACGTCAATAATGTACTTACCAATTACATTGTTTTAATCAGAGGCCTTTTTAGATTTGTAACTTTTATGTAAATGTTATTTTTAATGTTATGCAATGTTCCATCTCTGCATTATGTTATTACTGTTCTTGATTTGTGTCAGGATGTTTCTGTGTATTTTCCTGTTTTCAGTCAATCAACCTGACCAAAGATGGAAATCAGCCACTGGCTATAATATCAACATATTTACACACGTGCCCATTAATATGTGTAGTCCCTATTCAAATAAATTCAAATTCAAACACATCCTTATAAAGAGAAAGATTTGTCCTTAGCTTCCATATAAAGTGCCCTCCGTTTATAATTTAGGTTTTGAAGAGGCTTAAAGGAGATATATCAGCAGCCCGCCCACCCGCCTCGCTCCTCATGGAGTGTTTCCTTCTCATTGGACACAAACATAAATTACTCCAGAACCTCATTAAAATTTTATACCCACTAGCTGTCAAGTCTTTCCTATTGCACAACAGTGTGCTTTTCAGAGACTGGGCGTGTCAGCAGCTTGGTTGTCATTACCGTGGAGAGAGCCACTGCTGCATGGGCGACTTTGGCTCAGATGGTAGAGGAGTTGTCTTGCATTCAGAAGGTTGTGGGTTCAATTTCAGCTTTCTCCTCATGTTATCTGGGTAGTAAGCGTCGCCCATACATTTTGAAGTGGGGCTTTCCTGCTTTATTCTTTCCAAAACCTGCTTAAGTCAGCCTTTTTGGAATCACTGTCTTGGCTGAGCATAGAGTTTTGTCCAAAATTCAACCATCTTGCATTTTCCAGGAATTTCTTCCTCCTCAATTTTCCAGCCACTTTGTCCAATGCACACGAACCCCTGGTAGCTAAAGATTAGGTGCAGTGCCATTAGACGAGTTCTGGGACATTTCCGAGAGAAGAGAAGCTGTAAGCGTAAATCCTCTGGGTCGATCCCAATTTGCTGTTGTTTCTCCACACAAAATTGGACTTTTAACGTGTAACTGAACCCAATGAAAAAGCATTATCCAACATTTGAAAAACTCTACGAAAGTGGGCAGGGCAGGAGGTACGGAAGGGCATGGCCAAGTGTGGAGCATGAGCGCGAGGGGGGGGACGTGGGTGTGTGGTCTGGAAGACAGTCACAGCTGAACCAACTTGAACTGATACGGCATGGGGCCTGCTGAGCTCCTCCGGTAAAGGGAGAAATCATGATGTCTCTTCTCCACCGTCCACCAGAGGTAAAGGGAGGCTTTATGGAATTCAGCAGCCAATTGCCCTATCAGTTCGAGCTGTTGGCTTGCGCTGCCTGAATCCAGAGCGGCTGCAGAGGGAGAAAGGATCGGTCCAACCTCTGAGTGGTAACGTTAACAGAGGCTAACGTTCAAAATATACCCTATAGCTCTCCAGCCGTAGGCTGCTTTAAATCCAGTCTGTTTGCTTCAACTACTTCCACGTTTTTTAGTTTAAACAACCTTGCCGTTGTTGTCTTCTAGAGTGATTTCAGACTCTCTGTTTCTCGGTGTACGGATTGCACCAAGATACACATTCCAGCTCGCCACAGGGCGGGGCGAGTGTTTCAGAGAGGGAGGGTATCCCTGTGAGACCAACCCTGCATCCAAATCCTAGTCTGTACTACATGCTACATAGTAGCTACTACTTGCCCGTTGATGCAGTGAATACTGTGTAGTAAACGAGCGAGTAGTCGGCATGAAATTGGACGTACAGCTCCACCATTTTACTGGAATGTTTGTTACATTTCGTCGTCCTTGGTAGCCGACGTCACTCTTCTTCTACGATTTTGGGGCTTCCGCTGCACTGTGGGATAGCGTAGCATACACCGGCTTTTACTGTGGCGGTAGTACACATCCGGGAACTTTATGCCTACTATGCCAATCCATACTAGAGATTCGGATCTACTACATCGCTCGCTTACTGCTTTTCACCTGCTACATAGTAGGCATAGTAGGGGTATTTGGATGCAGGGCATAACTGTGATGTAGACAACGGAAAAGATGTACCACTCTCAGCCAATCACAAAATTCAAATGCAGTACCACACAATGACCATGAGCGGCAGCACTAAGACATTTTAGACCAAAATAATCTAGAATTTAACAACTTTAGATGAAAATATAAAACAATGCCATGAAACTGAGTGATTGTATTGGTAGGGGGACATTTATGCAGTTTATAAGCAAAAAAAGAAGTTGTTTTGGGGTTTAGTTACTCTTTAAGGACTTTCCTAAGGCAGCAGTATTGTAGCATAATTCAGGGTTGGACTGGGCAGTTATGAATATAAAATAATGCTGATTATTTTCACTATATTGAACGATCTTGATTTTCAATCAAATTTTTGTCAAAATAATGCAAAAAGCAATTAAATATAGCCTTCACTATTAATGTCACATACAGATTTTGCGTCCTGTTCCTGTTGTTTTACCAACAACATCACATCACTTAAAACCTGCGTGCTAACGCTAACTGTGGTCAGTGTCAACAATTTTGTCGTCTTTATCATCTTCCCTATCGTCCATTTTCCTTCAAAATTCGTCACCAGCTGTTTACTCTTTACACTCGTTTAGCTACAGTACCTGGTGGGGCCTCCTGCTTCTTAGTACCACAACTTTTTCTGCGACTTGATTGGCCAGGTAGCTTGAAAAAATGCGGCGCTTTGTCGGGATTGGTTAGTTTAACAATGAAACACAACACGCGATTATTATCATCAAGCTTTATAATATCGCGATTTTGATTAAAATTAAATTAACTGTCCAGCCCTAAATCAGGTTCTAAAAATCAGATGAAACAGAATCTTTGATGGTGTTTAAGTATTTAATATAATAAAAAAAAAAATTGTATGGCCAGAACATGGTGGGAATAGAGTTTACTCTTGCATTTCCCCATCCAACCCTCCTCACTGACACTTTACATAGTATTCAGCAATCACTGTTCAATTTTATATGTATATATATATATAACACTTGACCTGCTGTCTTAAATACATTCACTAAGACACAGAATGAGTAATTAAATCCTAACACATAATTCCCCCATAACAGCAGCATATTGCCACCATTTCAGCCGTGAGTGGCGTCACTGATCGTTACCAAAAGGCGCTCACAGCAGTAGAGAATGACAAGAGATAAAACAAAGGAAGAAGCAGGGAAAGTTGCTGCATTTTCGTTTGCTCTTTTTATAAACCGCTTCGCCAGCAACTCTTCTAATTTTACACATAACGATTGTTTGGTGACAACTGCTAATATTTCCAACAAGTTCCCCCCTACAAACTCTACCAGGCCATTTCTGAGTACATGCACTGAAAAAAACCTTGTTGGGTGAACATAATAAAATTATATAAATCATTTCCAGCTAACTGATTTGGGTTGATTTAGAATTTTGGTGAGTGAACTAAATTTAAACATGTTGGGTCAACCTAATACATTTAGGTTGCTATAAGGCACAAATATAAACAGCAGGGGATGGGACTTGAACTCAGAAAAGCGCCTTTGTTTTCTGAGCTCCTGCACTAACCACTTCACTAGACAATAACTCAGAAAACTTGTAAATAATAACAAATATGTCTTAATTTACAGTGTTACAGAAAGGTGTTTATAATGATTTCAGTAATACAATTACTTCACTTTTTTCATGAAAAAAGGGAATTGGCAGGTCTTCATTATATTATAATAATTTTTAGTTAACACTGAATGTGTTAAAGTGATAGTGTGTAGATTTTGCAGTACATCTTTGAAAATAGCCATTAAAATATTATATAATAATAAATACGTAAAGCACATTAATTGCAAAATATTGGTGATATTGTCAAATATGACTTTAAAAATCTGTTTTAAAATACATAGGCGCGGGTCCTCTTTTCAGGGGAAAGCCATATTAGATGACTTCTTTACTTCTACAAGAGCCCAGACGGACAAAGCGCACGGAACACGCTCGCTATTAAAACTATGATTACCCCTTAAAATGCAAAAAAGTTTCGCCATAAATACATTTTACCTCTTCGCTAGTTCCAAGCAATGAAAGAGAGACGAGCGTTTGAAAACAGAACAAGTTGGACCTCCGTTGTTGAGTTTCTTACTCGAAGACACAGATACTGCATGCTTGTGATAATTTATGTATGCACTGCCCTCTACTGGCCGAAAAGTACACACTGTGCCTTTAAAAGTATCAGATTGACCCAACATGTTTACATTTAATTCACTCAACAAAATTCATTATTGCTAAATCAACCCAAATAAGTTATATGGAAATGATTTACTTAATTTTATTATGTTCAACAAGTTTTTTGTTGAGTGTACCCTGAGGCTGCTACCCAGTTGGTTCCGGATATGGTCCGGAAAGCGGTCCTTTCAGGCTAGCCCAGTAAAATGCAGACACACATACAATGAAGGTCTCCCATAATGAAAATGCATCTATAGCCATAGCATGACTCTTCCTCCACCATGCTTTACGGTTGGTACTCTGGTCTTGGGTGAGAAAGCAACCATGAAGCGTCTTGAAACAATTAATGTATGGGGTTGCTTCTTGTTAAAGGTAGTGGCTCTTCTGCTAATACTGGGGGAAAAAAATTACATGAACGAAGAGCAAGATCAAAACATCCTCTGAAAAGAAAAGTCTGGTTATGATCCGTTTATTTTCCAGTGTTACAGAGATCATCTTACAAATCATAATCTATTTCAGAGAAGACCGGAAATCAGTCAAGATTTGGTCCTGAAGTTGATATCCAGTATGTCACAGCACCGGAGGCAACAACATTAGAAATACTTACCAAAAAGCCTTTACAACCCAGTTTTCAGGGTGTTTATTATGACAATAGTAGAAGGTATTGGTTCTTGGCTGCGTCAAGCCTCCCTGCACAGGACACATGTTCCTCAGTACACCATTTAATCATAAAATAAACAGTTTAAGTTTTTCATTGAAGGAATTAAACTTCTGTTGGTTTATATAGGATACGTAGCGAAAATGCAAGGACAGAAGCACACTGCTGACAAGTTATATCACAGTTTTAGAACTGTTAACATCAAATGATGGTGAAAAGAGGAGAAAAAGTAAATCTGCACAGTTTTAGCCACTAAAATGAGCCCTTAAACAGGTCAGTTGCTCTTTTAACAGATATTTTGGGAGCCAGTTGAAGTTAAATCCGCTTTGTATGAAAAGTCTGGTCCCTCTGTGCGTGTGAGGGAGAGAAAGAGAGACAGAGAATGGGAACAATGCTGTCATTTATGGAGTGAACACCACAGTCTTTAACAAGAGCATTCAACACATTAACCATCTGACTGTTAACATGTAACCAAGTGATGAATCATTGCGTGTTAAGTTCACGTTCTCAGCCCTTCACTGCATGATTTTAACCTGAAAATCCAACCATTTCAGAATATAATATGATCAGACTGAGAACGAAGCTTTGCAAAAGTATTCACATAAATTTTTTCTCACCTTTTCATTTACTCCAGCTTCCTCCCACAGTCCAAAAACATGACTTTCCGGTTAACTGGTCTCTAAACAGTCCACAGGTGTGTGTCATTGTATTACCCTGTGATGGACTGGTGTCCACCTACAAGTCAAGAACTAAGAAGAATTACCGGCGAGCACCACCAGTCAATCTAAGTCCCTGTGGATATATTCCCCTCGTCCCAGGAAAATCCGCCACCAGATAATCAATAAGCTTGTCTCCTTCATCATCATCTTCATAATTCACCCATCATGATATACTACTTCAATACTTACTTCCCCTCCTCAGTGCCTTCCTGGTACTCTCGACAAAACCTGGAAGAATTCATCCCGACTTCTCATGTCAGTAAACTACCAAAATCTTTCATTGAAAGGCACAGTGTGTAATTTTTTGTAAGCACATCAGTCTCTCTTTCATCGCTTGGAACTAGCGAAGAGGTAAAAATGTATTTATGGCGAAACGTTTTTGCAGTTTGAGGGGAAATCAATGTTTTAATAGCGGGCGTTCTCTGTGCGCTTTGTCCCTCTGGGCTCTTGTAGAAGTAAAGACGTCATCTAATATAACTTTCCCCTGAAAAGAGGACCCTTGCCTATGCATTTTAAAACTGATTTTTAAAGTCATATTTTACAATATCAGCAATATTTTGCAATTAATGTGCTTTACGTAATTATTATTACATTATAATTTAATGTCTATTTTCAAAGATGTACTGCAAAATCTACACACTGTCACTTTAAGTCCATAATTGTTGCTCACATAGATCCAGAATCACACCACTTTGTCTAACTCTAGCAACATTATGTTCCATGGGTTCATGATGCTGTTTGTTCATTGAATTCCTCTAACAAACCTCTGGGGCCTTCACAGAACAACTGGATGTCTACTGAGAGGTAATTTGTTTACTTATGATGGCAGATCTACATATTTAATATCTAACTGGTAACTACATATTTCGTTAGTAAGCTAAACGTTTATTTTGAAGCTACACATTTAGCTAGCAAACTGACTAGCTAAATATATAGCAAGCTAAACTGGCTAGTTTAATATGACTTTGAAGTAGATATTTAACTCAGGATATTGATGTTTAGCTAATATGCAAATTCAGTGAGAGGGACCCAACTGGAGTTACAACGGCCGACAAGGGCGGCGCCATACATCCAACCCACATCAGAAGACCCAAGCGGAAACTACTGTAAAACAAAAAGAAGAAGAGAAGCATAGACATATATAAACACTATATGACAATAGTGGGATTCGACAACGTAGTTCAGTGGCGACCACCTTACTTCAGACAGCTAACGTGCCGCTCTCTATGCTAGCAGTTGGAATTAATCTATACATTTAATTTGTGAATTCAGTATTTAGCATTCTAACAGAATGTTTAGTTTCTAACAAAGTATTTAGTTTAGTGACATTAGTAAATGAATAAATAACATGGATACAAATATGACTTTGAAAAATGAATTCCCATTTATTTATCCTAAATATATAAATAACCCAAAATATTACTATTAAAGGGACTAAACAAATAATTATATAAAAATGTAGAATTTCTTCCTCATAAATGCTTCAGCAATGCCCTAGTCAGTAGAATGAGCCCTGGCCATTTCACCGCAGTTGCCCCCATAATCCCTATAAATTTATTAAATAGCGAGTGGTCAGGTTGTTCAAACAGATCTACTGAGTCCTTCCAGGGGCAACGAAATGTGTAATGACGTCATGCGTGTACACACTCAGGTGTAGAGTTTGCTATCTCCATCATAAACAACGGCGGAGCGAGAGGTAACTGAAGGATGGATTCAGCAGAGAATAAGAGGGTGACTTTAAGAACTGGCAAAACTCTAGCCCAGCCCCCAACTCAACTTACACAATGGTAACATTTCTTACCTCAGTTACAGTCATGACTGCAAATTGCCCAGGACGGGACCAACTCATCTGTTTTTTCTGTTTATTTGTTTGTTTGTGAGCTCTCACACAGTATGTATGAGCCTCATGCACGAGTTTACCATTCAGGCTGCAGTTACATGTTTGGCTTGAGGGGGCACTCAGGAGCACAACATTTTCAAAATTCCCATAGTCCCTTTTAACTTTTGACTGTAATAATTAATTGTATTTTCACTTCACAAATATTAGGGATGTAAGAAAATATTGATATGGCAAAATAAAGCGCAATATTTTATTTTATCATATCGATATTAAAAACCAAACGTTTTTTTTTTATGATGACAGTATTTTTTTTAGTAAAATGTTAAATAAGACCACTTGTTGGTGGCTGTTATCACCCACTTGGTTCCAGTTGATGAACTGGATGTGTCATTTATGAAAAAGGTTGGAGTGTTTCTACAGTTAAATTCAAATTTTAGTCTTACTCATAGTATCACAATATGTGTCATTTCCAAAACACATCTTTGATTCATTTTTTCCAATATTTGCAAGCTGCAGACTCTGTCCAGTCAGATACATATACTGTGTAATTTATGTTTTTAGTTTTCAGTTCAATTATTTCAATCTAAGTAAATGGAACATTCACAAGATGTCACCAAAATCTCCCTGTCCCCTTTAAATTATTTAGATAATGCTGTAACTGTATCAAATTATATTGAATTGTTTCGAATCATATCGGTGGCTGAATATTGTGATAAATATCGTATCGTGAGCTGAATATTGTGTATCGTATCATATTGTGAGATTGGTGTATTGCTACAGCCCTAATAAATATGCACTCCTGTGTGTTGATTTATCACATAACATCGAAATAAAATCCATTAAAGTTTGCAGTTTCAAATGTGACAAGATTAAGGGTGCAAATACTTTTGCAATGCAAGATATCAGAAACAGCCCTGACCTCTAACCCAGTCTTACTCATAGTATCACAATATGTGTCATTTCCAAAACACATCTTTGATTCATTTTTTCCAATATTTGCAAGCTGCAGACTCTGTCCAGTCAGATACATATACTGTGTAATTTATGTTTTTAGTTTTCAGTTCAATTATTTCAATCCAAGTAAATGGAACATTCACAAGATGTGACCAAGCTCAGAGAGTCTGAGCTTGGTCACCTTTGGCCTACTGAGCCTGTGATGTCAGCCTTGGTTCAGAAAAAGGCAAAGCTGGAAATAAAAAGGAGAACCAGGAGCTCGGGTCCAGCAAAATAATTACTTGAATGAGGGAGGGAATCAGGAAATAGCTTTTTGGTTTGGAAAACTGAGGAGTTCGATGGAGAGCTGCCATGTGCTAAATGAAAACAGGATCTGGAAAAAAAGAAAACGGGGGTGAGGGTGAAGCACGGAGTGTGAGAGAACACAGCTGAGGCCAAAATGTGTGTTTTATAACAGGGGAGAGGGGCCGGCAGGTTAGCCAGTGGTCAGCTAGGGGGGAACATCCCACTCTCCACCCAGCCACCTCCTCAGCTGGCAGGCTCTTCTCCTCACAGGTTTCATACACGTTGTCCAAATCACAGTTTTTATTGCAGGAAATTTCTGCCACACCGCATCGCGTGAGCTGGAGGAGCGCTCCATTCTTAGCCCAGGCGCCGCTCAGTGCCAGGGTACGTGGAGCCTGGCAGTGTGAAAGTTACTCAGTGAGAGGAAGGGGAGGGGATGGGGGCAGGGTGGGGGGGATAAAGCTACCAGCCAGTACTGATCCAAATGGCAACGCCTTTTTCTCCAGTTAAGAGTAAAAAAGACTCAACAAAAACCACCAGCCCAGTTTAAACCTTTCACCAACACACACCATTCACTTCACCCCCCCTCCTTATGGGCTTTTATCTGAAAAAGAGGCAGCGGTTTTGAGCCTTTGGTTTTATTGAAATAATATTTTCTGTACTCTGCTGCTTCTCTGGCTCTGTTCTCCCTTAACAACGGGCATTATTTTTAGCCTCTGTGTTGAGTTCGGTCATTTCCTGTCGGAATGGCTCGACCACAAGCAGACTCAAACACTCTGAGGCTTTCTGCTCAGCCTACCAGCCTAACAACACTTCTCGTCTCCCCAGCCCATGAGCCTCCCCCTGTCTTTAAGCAAAAAATGTAAATAGTCACCTTTTTTTCCCCCAACTTCTAAAGCCGGAATCTACACAATCTGGATGGAGTAGATGTGGTTGAATGACATACCGCAGTGTCTGAAAAAGACCTTTTAGGAAACACACAAACGCTGGACATGAGACTATACAGACCCCTCTACAAAAACACATCCAGGTGGCTGTTCGCAATCGAGCTGATCCATCAGATATTTGACACAGTGCATTGTTTCGAGCCTACAGAGGTGTCGAAAGTATTCACATTCAATACTCAAGTAGAAGTACACATACTATGATTTAAAAAGACTTCTGTAGTCGCTGAAGTATCAATTCAAGTGTTTTACTTAAGTAAAAGTAAAAAAGTACTGGATTCAAAACTACTTAAAGTATAAAAGAAATGTATGTTCTTGTTTTTTTAAATGCCTTTAAAGACTAAAACCATAAGCTGCATCACAGCACTGCCACAACTCCACCAGAAAAAACACTTTTACTAAGGGCCATAGTGACTATAATGTTATAGTAAACATCCTAATACAAAAAAAGTAGATCATTTGCTAGAAATCCAATTTCAGCTGCATATGTTATCAAAATTTATGCATTTTAGTGCAATGTAAATACATCTAAGAACTATATGTGAACTGCTGAGCATTAACACGAGTTTAATGGACTTGAAGCTATGATGACTAGTTGCCTATTTCTAATGGTGTATTTGCCTGGGTCTCCACCACGGGCGTCTTTGGATCTGGCAACATCTGTCTGCTTCGTCTTGCTGTCCCATACACAGCCAGAGGTTAGCTACACTAAATAAATCAGCATTTTTAAGGCATCAGATGTGGCCGTGAGTTTATTTTTTCAATGTTTAGTTTTATTATTAATTAGTTTACCTCAATACAACAGACAGATTCTGACTTGAGATAGATCAGTATCTATACAGTTTTCTTTCCTTCTGTGTATCACCATGTGTATAAATGTACATATACAGTATTACTGTGTTCTGCTGCCACAGTAGATATTGGAATTAAAAGCTGCAATTCAGCCAAGGGAACGTTTCTATAATAGAATTGATCAGAAGTTGGAAAGTTTCTCTGAACCCATCTTCCCATCTTTTCAGCGCACCAAACCATAGCATGATGCAATCCTTTTCTATGGGTGGTTGCCACCACACTGGGCTCTTCGAAGCAAGTCTTCAACCAGCCACACCGGTAACAGTCATGTTCCAAAGCCTCCCGGTCACAGTTGATACTCAGATGCTTATATGGGAATCCTCTTACTATTAATTTATTAATCCAGTTACCTTCAGTCCGTGCGTAAACTGCCAGCATGTCTGCACCAAATGGTCAGGGGTGTCAATTGTAATCAGTCAAAAATGACATTCAGCCACCATTTTACATAACCAGACAAATATTAAAAATATCCAGTTAACACGATCCCTGTATGCGATCAATCCAGACTGTCATAATGGTAAATGTTTAAATGATCAAACCACAGTCAAATTTTATGCAGTTAGTGCATTTTTTGGATAGGTTTAATTGTATTCATTATTAATAAAATTATGAGACTAAATGACACAGAAGTACCGAGGCTATTTTTAAAATGTAAAGAGTAGAAAGTACAGATAATTGCGTAAAAACTTGGAAGCAGTGGAAGTAAAACGTAGGGCAATCTTTAATTACTGCATTGAAGTATAAATCCTCAAAACTTCTACTTAAGTAAGGTAACAAAGTATTTATACTTCATTACTTGACAAATTCTGCCCGCCAAAGTAATCACATCACTTGAAATTTTCTTTTTTTATTTTATTTGCTGGTAGATGGGGTCCGGCCACAAATGGAGGAGTCAGGGGCGGTGCAAAGGGGTGGAAGGTTAGGACGATTCGAAGGGCCCAGGCTGATGAAGAGCCCAGAGGAGCAGACCCCCCATTTCTTTTCTCTTTTTATTACATACGTTAACTGTGCTAAGGCCCAGCATGGACTCAATGTATACAGTATTTTGTCTGCTTTGACCATAGACTTAATATTTAACAAAGAAATAAGGTATTTGCTGTTTCAGTCACACCCGTCCCCCTCACAATGGTTCATTCCACCGCTGTCCGAGCTACACTCACTACTGAAGCGTCACTTGCTTATTGCACTTGTTATGATGCAGCGAGGAGGGTTACACATGCATGCATGTCACATCAAGAGTCAGGGCATCAAAAACGGAAAGAAAAGAAGGAAAGAGGAGACAGAAGTAAAATAATTGCTCAATTATGATTTATATCCAACAAATTTAACATCTCTGCTGTCTGCGGGTTATCATGTCTCATAGACACAGATTCACCTACCGCTGCACACCCATGTCCACCCAGGACCTTCTAATAATTGTTTAATAAAAAAAAAAAAAAGTAAAAATAAAATTTAGAAATGTGTATGGTAACAATAAAACTATGAAATCTATTTACATAAATCTAGCTTTGCCAATTGATGTATTTTTTAGTAAAAAAAGATAATCATCAGAAATTGTACCTTATCCAAGAAATTGTACAAAATGTCCTTTTAAGTACTTAAGGAACATGTATGTACTGTTCAGACAATGCAAAAGGTATAGATAGTTAGTCTGAGGTCCAATATTTGTCCTTAGGCTGTGTTATTTGTTTTTGCGCTTTGGGGCACAGTAATGTACCCATTCTGTAACCCTGTTTTTGAAAGTGAAGCATGCAATATGTTCATATACTCACCCAGACAATTTTTGTGTGAATTGGTGCAACTTGGGGAAATATTTAGTTGCACTGGCGATCAGCGTATCCATATAAAGGGAGTTGTTGGGGCACCCAAATTGCAGCCTCAAAATAAGGCGTTATCTACCAAAAATTCCTTCACTTCACTAATTTCTTGTAATAAATCACTAGCAATATTCCCCTGTAAAATTCACAGCATGTTGTTTTCCTGGCAGTTTAACAGACATCTATTCCAACTTGGATTTACATCTGAACTTTGACTGTGCCTTTCTGTCACATGAACATGCTTAAATCTAAACCAGGGGGGCTGCAAATTGCCTCTGAGCCATATGTGTGGACCCTGACTTAATTTATATTTTAAAAAAAACTTTAAAAAAAACATTGCTTTTGGCCTGCAAGCAGTTTTAAAAAGGAAAATTTTGACAGAGGAATGTCTTCAAGTAATCTGTATGTCACTCGTTTCGAATAAAAGTAGGCCACACCATAAAATCCCTGATTCTGCAGTCTTTCTCCCTCTGCAATCTAAAAATAATTTAGTTAAGACAGAATCTTACCACATTTCATCTGCATGGTAATGCCTGATTGGTAATGGCTGGGACATAATAAACCATGGTTTGTATTTTACCTAGAATAGAAAGACATCACATCACTTTAACCATGCAAAATAGTTTCAAATTGCTAATTAAATGGCAAACATTACCTTACTGATAGCACAAATAAAATGTATTTGTTTATTTTATACCTCCTACATGGATGTAAGCCAATAAAATTAATTAAAAACGTGTATTATAAACAGCTAAACATCTCGATTTTACTGTCAGTCGCACACAAAGCAAATACTTGTGTCAGTCTCTTCTGAGAAAACTGGTTAGATAAGAGCGATATGACCGGGTTCACCTCATTGGATGCCCCTGAGCAAATTCTCCAACACACACCATCTCCAGTGCAGTTACTCAACGGCCTGTGGTTTTCCTGGGCAGCTCCCATGCAGGATGTGAAACTGAGCTTTGTTGAGAACAGAGCAGAGAGAGCCAAGGACTTTTTCCACTGAAACAAAGATTACAAGAAACAGCAGCTAAATTTACTCTTTGCAAAATTCCAGAAAAGTACACGACAGTTTCTGTTCTGTCTAAAGCGACGCATGGAAAAGAATGATATGCTGCAAGAGAGTTCAACCCTCACAAGTTAGGGGCACCATCATCCAGGGTTGTAGCAGCTGAGCCAATCAAAGAGGCTCATATATCATGTTTAGATTGGTGGTGTAGACTCGGCCAGAGCTGCCAGACATAATAAAACACACGTCAGCGGCATGTAAACAGCATATGTGGACAGGGGGAGTGTAAATGCCAGGGGAAACGTATATCAACACATTAACAAATTAAGGCAGCCTTACACAACCTGGGTGGGTCCCCCAGTTATAACTGAAGAGCAGTGGTGGGAGAACAGCTGTGAGTCAGCAGGAAGCTGAAAAAAAAGAAGAGGCTGTGGTGAAAGTTGAGTGGTGGTTTGACCCGAGCCCCCTTTCAGTCCCAGCTATCCTGGAAGAGGCCCTGGGGCCCGGATAAAGAGCCTTTAGGCTCTTCTGCGGTCGCCCTGAGCTGATTCATTCCTCTGGGAAAGCTGAGTCAAAAGGGAGACCACAGAGGAGGCCTCCTTCCTAGCTGTATGTGTCACAGCCTGAGCTGAACTTAATAAAGGTTTAAAAATGACAAATTTTAAAGCAATCCATTCAAAAATTAAAAATTTTTTTTTTTACTTGTTCAACAAATTTTTTAAAAAAAAATTTTGTGTCTCGAGCTTAGTATTTCAGGGTTATAGATGCTGAAGAGTTCACATTTGGTCTCATCTGACCAAATCACTTTTTTCTACACTTTTGATGTTTCGCAAGTGGCTCAGGTCAAATTTTAAACAGGGCTTCTTGTGACTTCCTTTCAACAACAGGCTTTTCCCCTGTCATTCTTCCATAAAATCCAAAATTGTGGTGTGTACAACACGAAAAAAGAACAAAATAAGCTATGTTCCTGTTCTTTTCACCATGCTTGTAGAAGAAATGGTTAATTATGCAGAACTTATTTGGTGCATTCACACCTGATCGTCTCTGGTACCCTCTGTTTGATCAGGGACCAAACTTGCCACACTGTGTCCTTTTTTAGCTAGTGCTGTTCGCAATCACACTGCTCCTTGTCAAATGAACCAAAGCTTTGGACCAACATGTTTACCTCCCCGCCTGTGTTGGCGCTGCCCCGAAAAGCACTGAGTACAGGGCATTTCCTGTTCCACAAAATGTAAAAAAAACATGGAGGCGCATCAGATTTTAAGAGATTTTGTTCTGTTAAGAGTTTTGTTCTGATTTTTGGCAAATCTGCCAGAAAAATTTAAAAAGTTCCAGCAATGGACTCAGTATTAGCATAAAACAAGGAGGAGATGTTGTTGCCCGGTTGTTTTGGTCTGCCTTGGAATATAGTCCGTTTCCAGTTTTGGAAGCAGTCCTCGTATGCTTAGCATTCACATATGCAATCGTACCGCACATGGGTTCATTTCAACCGAACCTAGACCTAGGGTTTTTAGGAAGACCAGAGTTCTCTAATTTGGTCTGCATCAAATTTTGATTGTACGTTCACACCACCTTAAAATGAACCGGACTTTCAGGGCAAACGAGATACCGTTTTTCTAAAGTGGACTAATCAGGGCTCGTGTAAGTGCACCCTTAGTCTGTCCTGAAGAAACCTGTGGTCTCAGGACATGGAAATATTTAGATGCTGAACTTTTACTTTCATAACCTCTGACCTTCAGGGACCTAAAAACACATTTTATAATGACTTGGATGAGTTGGAAAAGGTTATGCTGCAGTTATCTACAGAAAACTTTTGACTTTATGGGTTGGCTCTTCCTTCAGCATCATCAACTGTTGAACTTTTGTGAATAAGGTGGATACCTTCAAGAGCAAGGCCTAGAAGTAAAAAAATGTAAGTATTATTTTTTTGTGATGGTTTCAGATATAACAGTCACTGTCTTTTTTATTTTGATGCAGTTTCATGAAAGTAATCAAACGTCTTTGGCATTTCAGTTGAATTCAAGGAATGGAGAACGTTTGCATGCGTAAGGATGGCATGCTCAAGTACCCAGAAGAAAGAGCAGTTGATCCTCTGTGCAGCCTAAGGTGGAAACCATCATTTCTAAATTCAATTAATTACAGAGTGACCAGTACTTCCAGTGCCTCTGACCCTTGCATTTTTTTCTACT
Source organism: Apricaphanius iberus (assembly GCA_028564705.1). NCBI lineage: Eukaryota > Metazoa > Chordata > Actinopteri > Cyprinodontiformes > Aphaniidae > Apricaphanius > Apricaphanius iberus. The sequence continues at coordinate 433,294 of JAPXFQ010000014.1, read as the reverse complement.
GTAAGAAATACAGTCATAACCCAAATCCCATAGGTCTACCACAAGACCTACATGAACCCATCACTCGCCCGTCCTCCTGCCTCCATAATGGTGCACCAGCCACCGCAGAGGCCGTGGCTCCATCTCCGGGCCCCATAACTTCTCCACCACACTGCCTCTGGCTGCACAGGGAATGAGAAATTAAATATAATGCTCTCACGTCAAATCCACAATGCAAGCGAGGGAGCGAAGAGGAAGGAATTTTGTCAGAGCCCCGTAAACACATCCATGGATATGTCTCCCAGTGCCAGCTCCCTGAGTGACGAGAGACAAGGGGTGAGAGTACGCAGCCCGAGGTTTAGGTAGAGGCCAGGCAAGCAGCAATGATACACTGCTCTGAAAGCGAAGGATGGGCAGGAATGGGAAAGTAAAAAGTGGTGGAAATGTATATGTAAAGAAGCAGTGGCTAAGATGTACAGCCTGAGCTGGAAATGCTCAGAACTGATGTACGCTACATATACACACATGCAGTTAGACAGCAGCTGGGAGGAAGTAGAGTAAGAAAGAGAGCAGGAAAAGACACTGGAGTTAACAAGACATGCCCTCTGAAATTTTCCAGAGGCTCTGCCAAAGAACCCCAAAAAAGAAAAAGAAAACAGGCCGTTCACATGTGGTCCAACTTCTTCAGAGTGGAGCGCTGAAAAGATCCCCAAAGAGGAGGGGGTGTCGGTGAGAAAGGGTTAACCGTGGTTTGGACAGGAGTTTGGGTTTGTTCAAGTTATGAGATGCAAGACCTGGACATCATTTGGCCTGCAGATGTTGAACAAGTCAACTATCCAGGAGGTCTGGGAATTTACAGAGGGAAAAGGTCAGAAACTAAACCTACTGATGAATAGAGCTCGCTCTCAAGGTTGTGCAGTAAACTTTCTGTTCTGTCAAACACAGAACGCAGCTATTTAGCACAACATTTAATAAACAAAAGGCAGATACAGAGTCGCAGTTGCTGCTTCTTCTCCACGCCTGATGATTGGATGTTTGGCCTTGACTTGAAAGCTCTTGGCATGTCTGATGGATGAGGAGCGGGCTCCAGGCCCGGCCCTCCTCAGCCTCTGGAAGGTGAGCCCCACAGTGGGTGTAAAATACCGCTGGGCAGATATATTTCGCCTATGAAATATGGATGCTGGCCTTGTGTGAGCCTGTGCATGTGTCTCAGTGGAAGGTTAACTGGAGGGCATGGCTTATTTTGCTACCACAGACTTGGCGGAGCTCCAGACCTGGGAAAGAAGCAGCAGAAGTGTCACTTAATATGGCAACCAATTTGTGTATTCATTTAATAGCCTGGATACAAATCATAATTTTTGCTAAACAGTTCAGGACTATATTGTAACGTGTTTGTTTAAAAAATGTAGACTGGTTAACTTGACATGTTTGAGCAGCAATTCTTTACTCGTATTGTTATAAATACTCAACTCTTGCACATTTGAAGCTTTACTAGATGCAAGTTTGAGTAAGGCCTGCACAGCTTTAGGGAGGGACAGATAGTATGCAGCGAGCTGTGACCATACTTAAGACCAAATTACCAGGCTCTTAATTCAGTCTGGATCTAAACCAGTTCAATTTAAACAATGCACTCACTAAAATAATCGACTTGAGGACACCATTAAGGGTAACTGTTGACTGAGTTTAAAAACCTTTTGTTGGATTGCATGGTCAGGTTTTTTACACTCCAGTTTGGTTCACCCACTCATAAGGAACAAAGGTTTTGCTGCTAGTTTGTCATTTTGGTTTACCAGTAAGATTTCTAGTTAAACAAACTAACAACAGTGAACACTTCAAGCCACAAACGTTATAGGGACAATGCCACAAGATTATAAGTGGAGATTTTAGAGAAAGATTTTAAACAATTGGAAACTGTTCTAAGCGCCTCTGTATAGCACATGAAACTTTGTTAGGCCTGAATTAGCCCAAGGGGTCTGATGAATATCCACATACGACCCCATTTTAGAGGCCTACGATGGAAAGAATGGTTGGACTCGCCCAGGACACAAATATTAAGAAATGCACGGCAAGTTTATTTGTGTAGTACACTTTAAGCAAGTTGCTTTGGGTGATTATGTGGGAGAGAAAATTAGCAATGAAATAAGTTAAAACAGAAAAAACAACATCATAGACACAAAGAACCCTAAAGCATACAACTGTTATGACATTCCAGCTATTAATGATCAATTAATCAAAGGCAGCTCGAAGTAGGTGGGTTTTTTCTTTGGACTCAAAGGAACTCAGTGTTTCAACAGCTTTGCAGTTGTCTGGAAGTTTTGTTTCAGATAAAAAGATCATTCTGTAAAAGCTCAAACCAGCTTCTTTACGTTTGGTTTATATTTTAGGGGTGTTGAGTAGACGGGAATTATAGGACCTTAGTGGTCTGGGGGGATTGGTACGATGACAACAGGTCTTCAACATACTTTGGTAGCATAAGCTATGGATCTAGCTGGCATTCAGCCAGACATGTTTGAACTGGGGTCAGAAGAAGGTTCTGATGTTAAGGAAAAACCAGATCACCAACAACTGGAAATGAATGTATCACAGTGGCAGGTTATGCGTGTGCTTAGACACTCTTTGTTTTCCTATCGTCCAGTAAGGACATTAGCATTAGCTCTGGAACAATCTTCCTGGCGACTGCAAGGCTGCTGCAACACTGAGCTGCAATAAATCAAAACTTAAATCTCATCTGTTACAGCTGCATTTCAGTAAAAGTTTATGCTTCATTGCGAACCATATGTTGTATGCGTTTTTACGCTCAATTGCTGTTTTTTTACTTTGTCTAATGTTGTATTTTATGCTTTTCATTGTTTAATTATGAATCATTTTTGTGACATGAAAATTTAAGGGGAGTGCCCACAGCTCCCATGACGTATTTGTGCAACTTTGTCCAGACTGGCCTGTTTCTCTGTGTCCATGACAAAATTACAAACTTACATAGGAGAGCAGGTCGGCGACGGTACAGACCTTTTGGAATGGTTCATTTCACATCCCAAGCTTCCTATATTCAAAAACAGCAGGTAAATGTGGTTTTGAATTGCAGGATGACTTTGAGTCCCACCTGTGAACCAGGACAGTTAGGCAAGCATCAGCAAGTTTAGCATTTATTACTCATTAACTTAAAATAGGTGAAAACTCTGTGTTACTAGTCAACAAGTTAATATACTGAGCCATTCTATTCAACTAGTCAACATGTTGACAAGGCCTTATCTAATAAATTTTTTAATCCAATTTGTGAACTTTATGACTATTGTGCAGTTATTGATACTGTATACCTTGTGTGGTATAGTTAACATTTTAAGTTTTTTTGAAACCAGCTATTGTCATTAAAACAAGAAGGTAATAGCTGAGGTTTGTTTTTAGTGTCACTTTGGATAATAGGACCTTAACCAGTTCAACGAAATTACCAGCAATGTCAAAAATTCAAGCAGGTTATCACCAGGGTTGTTTAATGTGTGAATGCTGGTAAATGCATTTAAATACAGAACAGTAGTGAAGGGGGAAAAATATATCATTAGGCTAAATTTGAACATACCTAAAACTAGAATGTCATTGTAGCTAAAGTATATTTTCTGAACTTTGTAAAAAAATAAATTAAAAATACGTATGGTTACCCTAGCCATGATCATTGTAATCTGTTTACCAGGAAATCGGATATAAACTGTTCCACAAGTCTTGTAATGCAAACTGTGATTAAATACATTAATCTTTTTGTGGAAAGGCGCACACTAAGGGCCTGGGCGAGATTTGATCTCCAAACTCCCGGGAGAGAGTCATGCACGCTAACCAGTCAGAAAAACATCAAATCCCTTGGCTGACTGGTTAACATGCATGACTCTCACATGGGTGTTTGGGGATTGAATCCTGCCTGGGTCCTCAATGTACTCCTCACCACATTTTTAATTAATTAATTCTTCTGTAACTAATCGACCACCTCTAAAATGAACATTTGAAATTGGGAAAATATTTTATGTGCAAAAGTTAACTTGACATTTTTAGGACTAGCTGGCCAAAAAGCTTAACCTATCTAACATGTATTTTAGGCCCTACAAGTTGACTAGTTAGATTTATAGGTTTCACTTTTTTGATCAGCTTGCACATTTAATTTCCAGTTGTAAACTAGTAGTATAGGTGTTCGTTAGCAACATTTGGAAAACTAGTTGACCAAGTTTACGCCATTTAGTGGCACTAGTAGAAATCTGATATCAAGGCTAATGATACGCATTCAGCATGTCATCGTACCAAACAGACCTTCTGTATCAATCTACCTTTTTCTTGCTGGCGCTGCTGCAGTTTGCGTGCAGACAGCTTCTGACCGGCCATTTGCCGAGTATCTGTTTTGAGCTCTGGGCTTAGCAGCTTGTGAAGGGCGAGAGACACAAGCTCTAAGCTTCAGAAATGTAGGTGGTTCACAAGTGGACTAGGAGTCAGCTGAGCGTAATGGAGAAACTGGAGGAAACTCCTTAGACACTGTAGATCAACTCATGAAATAGCAATATAAACCAGGTTTACAGATAAATTTGCTAGTTAATAAAAATCTTAAACCCTACTAATCTCAAAACCTAAATGACTGAGGCAGATTATAGATCAGCACAACTTGAAAGACTTTATAGTTGTTTATAAACTTTTTTCCAGAATCTTCTCCTCTTTTGCCTTATTTCTTCCAAGTGTTGAAGTAGTTTTTAGAAATCTGCGAGACAGGTAGCTGTCCAGTGGGTCGGCTTTGAGTCAGTGTGTACATAAATGTCTCTCAATAGCACAGTCTCATATGCTACAGTCAAAATGACCCATATGAACAGCTACAAACACCCTACGAAGGATTGTCAGAACATTTCCATATGGCAATTAGGCATCCAGAGTTTGTAATTTCATGTCCAGATCGATGGTATTGTCCAATATTTCTATGAAAGTGCCATGAAAATTCTCTCCGTAGGGCGTATGTACAAAAGCCTTAGAATCAACCGAAGAACCAGGCACAAATTTCTTGGATTATTTAGGGTCAGGAGACCATTCCAGAATCTCACATTCCTGCAGTGGTACAAGATCACATTAAATTATTCTGGGGGGCCCTTACGGTACTCCAATGAACGCTGTACTAGCGAGATTAATTCTCTATTCACGCTATTTCACAAATGGTCGCTTAACAATTTTCTAAAATGGTCGTAAGTACAGAAAGGTTCAAACACACCTGAAGGACACTTACCTACGGCCAGTGCAAAATAAGAAAATGATGACACCTGCATGCTCTGACCTACTGATTACCTTCATTTACCACCTCATCAGCAATGCGACGTTTATTTGGAACCCTACTGCTTGGCTTCCATGTTGGATGTCCCAGTGGTTTGAACTGGGAGGAACCTCTTGGTGCATTGCCCTCACCATCTCTCTCCTTCAGGGGGTGAGCGTCAACTCTTCATAAACCTTGGGTTCTATTTTTACTTCATTTCCAATAAACAGTCAACTGAAGTTCCAGGCAGCTCGGCCTCGTCTGTCTGCATAGCTGCTGGGGCCAGGAGTTGACTCGGGGCATGGTGAGGGTTCAGGAGAGGTGAACTAACAGTCTACAGTGGAGGTTTCAACGTTCTCGGCTCCTTTTAGGCACCCATTTTGGTTCCCCCAAATGTATGATTTACTTCTCAAAAATTCTTTGTTTCTCTGGGGTTCAAAGAAGTAGGCCCAATTATTTTAGTCCCTTTATCCTGAGCTGGATAAGCATCCTAGTCGACCTAGCCACTAGGAACAGTGAGAACAATGGAGAGGTAAAATAAAGCCTTCATAGGAACATCTTCATCCCAGAGCTCCGTCCTCTTTTGGCTATAAATACAATCTTTGATATAAATTTCTGAGAGAGTCCGGATTTTTATATGAGTAAGACTGTAAGAAGACCGTTAGTTGCATTTCTTTGACAATGCGAATAATCTCGAAAAACATTTTCCTACACTTCATTTCACACTTTATCTTATCTTACGTTTGCACAAAGTACCAAAGGAATTTCCTTATGTTGTGAACCTGTTCACACATCTGGAAATAAAACCTTTCTGATTGTATAAGACCTTGAAAGTGCCTCGGTTAAATTTCATACTTTTTCAGATTATTTCAACCTTATTTGGACAACATCTGGCGTCTCCAACTCTACCATGACAAATGCAAAGTTAAGTTTGCTAAAGTAGGGCTAACAAGAACATCTTAAATTGGTCAGATGTGACCAGGACTGAGCTTTTCAGTAACAAATAGACTAATAGGTGGAAAACTATCATGCAGGCTATTAAATATGTTTGGACGACCCATGATGCTATGGGCCTGTGCCTCTTCCAAAGGCCCTGGAAAAATCACAACTTCAAAAACATTTAAAACATTTAGTTGGATCCTACTTCAAAACTGAAAAGGGGTCCCTATTAGGTCTTCCAGCAAAAGGTTTGACAAAATTCAAAAGCAAAATCTAGCTACTGAAATGGTCTTCTCAGTCCGCAGCCCTGAATGCAGCAGAAAACCAGAGGGGTGAGCTGGAGAGAAAAAAACTGTAAATGGACTGAATTTATATAACGCTTTTCTAGTCATTTTGACCACTCAAAGCGCTTTACATTGAAGTCACATTCACCCATTCATACTCACATTCATACACCGATAGCCAACATGGCTCAGTAGGATGTAGAATTTATGGGGTTAAATGCCTTGCCCAGGGGCACATTGACATGTGACTGGAGGAAGCTGGAATCGAATCTACCACCCTTCCTGTAATCCTGCTTCTTGTAGACAGGAAGCAGGATTATAACAGACATCTGTAGGTTTAAGAATTTCTCAAACAAAATATATTTTAAAATTACCCAAGAAAGTTTTTCACATTAACAGTTATGTTTGGGCCCATTAAGCCTCTATTTAATGCTACATCTTCTCTTTTCCTTACAGAGAACTACTCGTATGAGGATGTACAGCTTTATACTTACCAGGAAAGGTCACAGGAGCTGGTTGTCAGAGTGCTGGATCCAAGCATATTCACAGAAAGTTGAGTGGAAGGAAAAAAAGTGTGGCATTAAAAGGTGCAGCAGCAACATGCATAAATATAGCCTTGAAAGGATTGATGAGCAAAATCCCTTAAACCGTAGGAGTGTAGAAAGGAGTGGACTGATGGACAGAGACCCACGAAGCAGATAAATCCTATCCTGACCTAGGGGTGCCAAAATCCTCCTACCTGGGCTAAGGAGCAAGAACTGGACTGTCACTTGGCGACCAGATGAAAAGTTTGCAATTCATTTGGAAAACAAGGTCCCAGAATCTGGAGGAAGAGTGTAGAGGGCCAGAATTCACATCGATTTAAGTCCAGCGTGAAGCTTCCACAAACTGTTTGGGAGGAACCAGCATTGGAAAAAGGCTGCTGTAGAATCAAGTATAATAATAATCAAGATAGTTTTTGATTGTAATGAGTTAAAAGAAAATCAGCCAATGGAACAAGATATTTTTTGAAATGAGAATATATCCAAAACATTAAAAAAATTCCATAAGGGATTTTGTTTTGTTCTGGAAAACAATTTTTTGCTGGCTCAGGTCCACTGGGTTTTCTGAAGTGCAGTGGATCAGCTCCTCATGCTTTCCTTCTTCCAACGAGCTTAGTTCACATGATTTCCCAGCAGGACTTGGTGACGATGAAAGCTGGTTAAATGAACATGCTGTTGCTGAGCTTCATTGGCCAGCGAATTGTTCATTCTAGAACCTTAACGAAGAATCTATGGAACATTGTCAAGAGGAAGATGATGGAGGCCGTAAAAAACTAACAAAAAAACATGGGTTTCCTGAACGTCTCAGCAGAACCACAGGCTGACTGCCTTCAAGCCGTATTACTTTTGATGCAACAATTCAAGCAAAAGGAGCCTCAACAAAGTATGGAGGAGATACAGTGGATATAAAAAAAAGGTTTATCCAACCATTTTTAATGCGAGTTTTTTTTGTAAAAAAGTAGCATCAAGATAAATATTTTAACAGCTTTTTCCTCCTTTAATGTGACCAATAACCTGAAGAACACTATTGAACAACAAAACTTCAAGTAAGTGAAGTAAAAATAAACTAAGATAATGTGGTTTGCATAAGTGTGCACCCGTTTGTAATTGCGGATGTGGCTTTGTTCACATTTAATCAATTACATTCAAAAAAAATAATAAATAAATAAATTACATTCAAAGAAGTTAAAGTGGAGTCAGCACACAGTCGGCTTTTCCTGACATTTTTGTAGCCACACCTAGCACAAGCCGTGCTCATAGTTTAAACATATCAGTCAGGTGACGGCTACAAAAGAATTACATATGCCGCAGAAGACGGTCATCAAGTGGAGAAAACATGGTACAACAGTGATATTACCTAGAACAAGACCTCCGTCCAAAATCAACGTAGAAGGTGACCAGAAAACTAGTCAGGGAGGGTACCAAGAGGCCGACAGAAACACTCAAGGAGCTGCAGGATTTTCTGGCAAGTACTGGCTGTATAGTAAGCTACATGTGACAACAATCTACCATCTTCTTCATATGTCTGGGCTATGGGGTAGTGTGGCAATATGGCCTTATCTTACAAATAAAAACATCTAAGCTCGACTTAATTTAGCAAAAAAACAAATGAGATCTACCAAACCCATGTGGGAAAATGTGTCATGGCCTGCAGGAACCATTGACAATGTTCCAAAAGGTATTTTGGGCGCAACAAACAACACTGCTCATCACCAGTAGAACACCATACCAAGTTTTCTGATCTGAGAGAAAAATCTTTACTTTTAGTAGAAGTAGGCTAGTACAGAATTCTACTAGCCTGTCTGCATATATCGCCACTGAACGCACTTTAGAGGCAAGAACAAGGATTAAGTGGTCTGAACCTTGGAAAACCTGAAGGATTGAAGGAAATCTGTGAGCTGAAGAGGACTGTGCACAGGAGATGCCCTCACAATCTGTCAGATTTGCAGCGGATTGGCAAAGATCGGGCAAATATTGCCAGAATCACGATATGCCAAGCTGATGCGCTCCTACCCAAAAAGACTGAGTGCCCTGATAAAAGCCTAAGGTGCTGCAACAAAGTATTAGTTGAAGGGTATGCATATCTATGAAACCAGGTTAACTTTTTTATTTTATGTTTTTCCCCTTTAAAGGTTTCAATTCTCAGTTCCATTGAACAGGTTATAGATCCCATTAAAAGGTGGAAAAAATTGTCAAATTATCTGACATGGTGTGTAGACACTGTATAAAAGGTACGGTTCAGTATGACAACATTCCTGCTTTAAAATATATTTAGTGGTTTGATGCAATTAAAATTTCTTAGAATGTGAAATTACTTTAAATTCTGTCCATTAATATGAGAATAAAATGTATTTCTAATTTATTCATACTTTCAGCTAATCCTGACGTAATAAGATGGCACTCTACATCTAAACATAACCCAAATACTGAGCTGCTTCTTAGACAGAATAAAATCCATGGCAACTTAGGCATTGTCTAAACCAACAGTTCCCAAAGTTGGGGTCGGGACCCCATTTGGGGTCACAAACAGGTGAGTGAGGGGTCCTTAGATTCTCGAGAAAAATGTCAATACAACAAATGTCAATAAGCAGTCATCTCCATCTTATCAATCTGAATAAAAGATGAAAAACAGGACTTAAATCAAAAAAAGCAACATTCACCAGTCGATATACTTGCTGTTGATGTTGGTTATGTTGCCACTGTAGACTATTTTTAAGTGACTCAGAAAAAAATGCTCGTAGGTTCAATCCCGAGTCGGGGTCACAAGCCTCTTAAATTATTTTTTTGTGGGTCAGATGATGGAAAGTTTGGGAACCACTGGTCTAAACCACTTGCTAATTAACAATAAATGTATGACACACAAAAAACAACAGATTTTGATCTTGTGGGCCGGTGTGTAATACACTTAACAATTTTATTTGGAATATTAAGACAATGAAGCATAAGCCCAGCACCAAGAGTGACAGCTACAAGTGTCGCTTCGTACGGCTCGTATTAAAAATGAACAGGTTATACGGGAAAACAACGGCTTTTACTTGTCCTGAATGGTTAAGCAGAAACACAGAACGGACACTGAAATGTGAAACCAATAATGCCATTTACACGCTCCACATCCTATCTGACAGCAGGAGGAGAAGAAAACACAAAACTGTGAGGAGGGCAGAGGAAACGGAGAGAACGTCCCCGGATTTAAATCGGTTTTTCTTCCTGTAAGCGGCCAGGGGAACGTGACGGTGCTGCACAGTGACGACCATTAGCTCCCATCATCGTCAAGTCTCACATCCACGCTGCAACTAATGTGCATATTATGCATTAAAGTGACATGATTGCAACCATTGTTTGACTAAACTCCATTGCATATTAGGGAAAATGAAAATAACTTTCATACATCTTTTTTTTTTCCTGTTTGCATATAACCCAGCTTTTTGTTACAACTTTTTTTTAATAATATATTTATACATCTGTAGGAAGACAAAATAAAAGAAAAAAACGAGACTGTGTCCGGGCTGCTGGAGGCGGATGTAGGAGTTCTACATCCATGGGGGTATTGCTGTTGCTTTCAAGCTCAACTAGTGCCACTCAGTTGTGTCAGAACAGTGAAAATGTGGAGAAAGAAAAATGCATCAATTAGTTTTGCAGTGAGATCAGAAAACAAAAACATACACAAAGATATCTGCATTTTAAAGTTGTTGGTCTGTTAGGAAGGTGGTGCTGGTTAAATGTGTTTAAATGACCAACATGGGTGGTGCAGGTCTAAGCAGACGGGAATAAACTCCTTTTGTTAATTAGTACAATTATCCCCACACACACACACACTCTTTCCCCTAAATCTAAAAGCTAAACGGCCAACATGTTCTAATGTTAATTGTCAGACATTTCCCATGGGGAAAAGGATGAGAGGTTCCTGGGACTCCCTGATGCCTGAGGGGAACCACAGCGGTCCCTCCCTCACACTGGCTCTGTCCGGCTGGAGGAACACGCGGAGAACGACTCCAACCATGTGAAATATTTCTGGACCACTGCTTGGTTTTGTTCTAACACTTGTACGTTTCTCCATCTTGAGGCGTTCGCACGGATCTGGACACTGGGACTTATCCGCCGGTTCTGTTCCTCCCTGCAGCATTATCTGCCGTTGGTAATCACACGAGGCTATTTAGGGGCTTTTGATGCTCATGCGTGGCTTGGATACCTATGAGCCTGATATTTGATGGTAAAATTTGGAATTTGGGTAAAATATTCATGGAGAGTATGGCAAACAGGCGAACACTTTCAAACACACCATTAAAGTGCTATTGACTTGGAGGAATCTCTTGCCATTTCTACAGCCCTACGAAACGATACTCCCTACATTGGTTCCGACTCGGTTTTGGGATCCAACTGCATTTTTGTTTATTTTAGGCAGAAAAAGACTGGAAACAAAACTATATTCATTAAGGTCCTAGAGCCTGATGAGGACGCCAAAGCACCAACAGGGTCCTGCGTTTCCTTCACGCCGCAGTCGCCTTCGCAGACGGGCGGAGAGCGGATGGATCCGACTTAAACTAAAACTTCCTGTCCAACAGCAGAGGGGTTCCTTCGAGTAAACCAGGAAATTTACCTACTGACACCAACAAGACGGTGAGAGATCCAGGACAGGAGCCAGTCAGTTTGTTAGGTAAACTGGCAAATCGTGTAAGCAAATTAAAGTACTGATCAGTCCGGCTCACTTTCGCCACATCAGACTTCCCTCTATTGCATATCACCATTTTTTATTTTTTACAAGTTTTAAAAATTATGAAGATTTAGATTTTAAAAAAATGTATTAATTTCATCGATTCCTTTCGAGCTTGATTCGGGTGCTCTTCGGTCCATATAGAACATATAAAATGCAGTGTAGAAGGACGTCTCTGATAGCCGAGGCACTCCTTACCCCAAGGCCCCATTCCGCTACGCGAGGGCATTTTAAAGTTGTCCAGTTAGGACATGTCATTTTTGTAATACAGACATTTTTAATTAATGAGTGCCTCAGCTATCAGAGACTTCCTTCTCCAACATTAAAATCGATTATCATGATCCGATTATTTCGGGATACGGGTCAATGCGGTTAAAACTTTAGCCGTTGCCTTAATAACATGACTTCAATTCAATGATGGGCGGGGTTATAGTTAACCAGGGGAAACGGCATCAGCCCTAAAATGCCTGTCTGCACTTTTCCTTCCTATTTTAGCTGTAAAAAGGTAAGCGATGTTAAATAGATTTTTTTAAAGGACTTTTTAATAAAAATAGATTCAGAAACAATTTTTTCTGCGACAGAACTTGCCATATCCATAAAACATCAGGAATGGTGCGGTGCAGTTCGTTTGCTTACAATGGAAACGGACAAAATGGCGTACAGAGCCCAAACAACTTGCACCGTAGTGCCCAGTTCCATCCCAGACTGTCTTTTACTGGCTAAAAATATTGCTTCAACATAAGGGAAATGTTTAACACACACGGGATGTTGACTAAGCTCAGACAGATTAAGTTTTCTGGCGTTCCCGCTTCCACACTCGTTTTACCCTTTGCCCCGGACAGATTGCATGTTCTCACTTTCCAGGAAGTTCCCCCTTTTACATTTTCTTGAAACACATTGAGGAGAACCGCACTGCCTGCCTCCAATTCTTTTTTTTCCAGGGAAAACCCAGCGGGATGCTGTGATACTAACAACTCACTCAGTTAAAGAAACGACGTCCCCGTTTTTGTTATTCCAACCGCAGACCTGCGATGCCTAGAGCAGAACAGCAACCTACTGACCCACTAACAAAGACTAATGCATGCATTAGTGAGTGTGAACAGTAACAAACCAACCTAGTTTAACGATCGGCTCCTAATTAGAGGTAGCACCACTAAACTGCAAACTTTTAATGTGCAAGACAGCTGGTGAGCTTCCGGCTCACGCGCCTCTCTTTGTGGTTATTATTTCGGTCTCAACTCATCGGACTCTTAAGGTTTGAATTGTCGAGCGACAAGACCGACGGTTACTGAAAGGCACAAAAGGTTACAGTCACACCTGAAATGTTTGAGGATATGCAAAAAATTTTTAGGTGGGAACGGTTTGCAGAGAGAGCTAAACAGTGACTCAACATTTTCACCCCTGAATTGTGGTCCAAAACAAAGTGGAAAAAATAGATTTTTTACAAATGAAAAGAAAAAGAATTCTGAAAAGTCTGGCGTGCATTCGTATTCAGCCGCTTTTACTTTGATAAACCTAACTTAAATCCAGTGCCACAAACTTCCCTCATGTCCACTAAGCAGTACGGCTCCGTACACCGTTTCCACCACCGGTTGGACTCTCACTGGGGAGCCCAACGTTGCCTCATAAATATGTAGACCCTACTGTGCAGCCAAAGGGGGTCCAGGAAGGGTGAAATACAGGTCGGGGGCTGCTTTTCCGACAGAAACGGGCTGCGCTGCTTAGTGGAAATGAGGCATAAGGGAACAAACAGCCTCGTGAGGATCAGAACAAATGGGGCTGAAGGGCGGAGCGTTGCAAAAACAGGCTCTGCGTCACCCACTTGTTGAACAAGCAAGGAGAAAAACCATCTTGGATCTTGTACAGTATGTAAAGGTCTTTATTTATCCACAAAGCGACCACAGAGAACATTGCAAAGCCCCTCTTATCCGCACGGCGACAATGGTGGCAGCATCATGCTGTGGGGATGATGATGACGTTCTGATTGGGCAGAAAAAAAAAAAAAATCATAGCATATTCAGCATGCACTAGAACGGATTGGCCCAGTCCAGCGCTAAACGGAAATCTGCAGCGAAGATCGAGCAAAGATTTCTGAACATCTGAAAAAAGGAAAAAGCTATTTCTATGAACAGGGCTGAACACAAATGCACGCCACACTTTTCAGATTTGTATTTGTCCATCTACAGTTGCGTGCCACTTTGTGTATCGCACAAAACCGAAACAGAAAAGAAGCGAGTTTCTGGTTGTAATGTCACAAAATGAGAAAAATATATTAAAAGTGTACGAATATTGTTGCGAGGCGGTCGTAGAAACGTGAAAAATGGATGATGTAGTACGTTTTTCCCGTTTTACATCTTCCCAGCACCGACCATCACAGGACGACCTCAGGACACGTTTGGGGTCAAAGGTGGGATGATGAGGCGTTTCTAATATTATGGCTGACTGGCGTTACGTACACTAGGCAGCGAGCAGAGGGCTTTTCTTGTGTCATAAAACAGGGAAGTAGGGCTTAAGGTCGCTAATCTAACGCTCCAAGCTGTAGGCAGCAGAGCTGCTGCATGTTGAATGAAATGAATTAACCTTGAATGCGTACATTCTGACGATATGAATGGATTAATGCAGAGAAGACACTGCCACGCATCAGGGATCAATCAGCGTAATCAAATTAATTAGTATTCTTTTGAGGGATTTAGCTGGTCGTCTGCGTAAATAACCAGCAACAGCTCACTCACTCACACTCACTCACTCTCGCACACACACCCAGCCCCAGTAAGGTGCTGCTCTGTGAAGGCTCTCTGAAAGACAGCAGAAAGCAGGACAGTGAACTGTACAGCTTGAGATATTAATTTGGTATGAAGGTGCGTTGGGGAGGGGGAGGCATGCAGGCAGGACTACGAGAGGGTAGGCAGGGGGCGCTGGTGAGTTCAGCACAGATGCTTAGCACAAAAGTAGGAGAGGAGAGACACGAACGGCCTCTCCTCCGTGTCAAAAACAACCTGTTTATGATGAAGACGTGCTCGACAGACACTGAATATAATCAGCTTTTCTCAGTGATGCAAGTAATACCAAAAACAAACAGAACAAAAATTAGAATGAACTTTGCATTAGCTTGTTAAACTTGCTTCTATTCTCCGACAGAGAGAAAGCCACATCAGTTCTGCGGTCCGTCTTTATTTAACCTTGAGCGGCGTCTCCCTCTCCAGCCAGCGGACTCGTACTTTCTGTTTATAGTGATACTCCTTGAGAAAGTCCTGCAGGGCAGGCGGCAGCGGCAGGGAGCCGATGCCGTCGTACGTGGTCCGCCGGCAGATGGCGGCGCGAGCCAGGTGCTGCAGAGTGAAAGGGAAGGTCCGGTTGAGGGGCACCGTGAGCAGCGGCTCGAAGAACATGCAGGCGCTGGGGTCCTTGTAGTGCTCCAGCAGGCCGGTGACGGTGGACGAGTGGAAAACGCACGGGTCGTGGGCGTCGAAGCTGAAGTTGTGGTTCCACTGCTCGATGCGGGCGTGCAGGGATCTGTTGTAGCGGCGGAAGCTGACGGAGAAGAGGTAGTCCTCCTGGGCGGAGTCGCGCAGCAGGAAGGTCCCCTCCGGCCGGCCGTCCAGCAGCGCCTCGGCCTCGTAGCGGTCCATCACGCCCCAGTAACAGGGCAGGGCGGTGATCTGCAGCAGGTCCGGCACCAGGCAGTGGATGTAGTCTATCTGGGTGTGGACCTTCCAGGGGCCGGGCTGCTGCCGGCCCTGGTGACCGTCTCCTGAGGCATGCCTCTGCTTGGGCCTTCTAGCTTGGAGACATAAGGTGGTAGAGTCCTCCTCGGAGTCGCAGTCCTGACTCGATGCTGCGGCCGCCAGCATCTGCCCGCACGCCCCCGACGACCCCGCGCTGGTGGAGCTAGTAGCCCCGCCGGTGCGCGCTTCCCCGGAGACCTCTCCGATGCCGGGAGCCATCTTTGGTCCTAGTTTGTAGAGAGAGGGAGCCGGCACCGGGGCCTCCAGGGTGTGGATCTGTGCGTTCGGCGGTGGGTCGACGCCTTCCTCGATGCTCAGCCTGCGACGCTCGCGCAGCCGCTCCTCCTCGTCCTCCGGCGACGGGTGTGCCGGGTCGAATGCGTCCAGCAGGGCGGTGGAGGAATGGGGACTGACCGGCGCAGTGTGCTGCTTGATCAGGTGCCACTTGTGGGCGAGGTCGGAGCCCGGCGGGAACGGGCAGGTCTCCAGCATCAGCTCAGTCAGGTGGATTTTCCGCTTGGAGTTCACAGGGTTCTTTGGATGCGAGCGACGGCGAGCCGGCAGTGGCAGACACAGGCCGACCGTGTCGCTCAGCCGCTGGCGCAAAGAGCGGGCGCTCAGACCGCGGCCCGCAGACCCAGAGTCATTGATCTCCTGGATGGAGCTGATTCCGTAGCGCCGATCCCTGCGGTTCCCGCAGCCTCTTAACCTCCCAGAGCGCCGCTCTGCCTCCAAGGAGCTCTGGGTCTTAGTGGAGCACGAGTGCTTTTTCTTGCCCCCCCACGGAGCGTGTCGGGAATACGAGTCCCTGCGTGCCATGGGAACACCGCATGAGATCCCTCTGGCGTCCTCAGACTCCTTGTCGATGGAGATCTCTACTATCTGCGGGATGTCTGACACACAGTTATGATGGCGGCGTCCTCCCGAGACCACCGGCGCCAGGCTCCACGATGGGCCAGGGGCGGCGGGGTCCAGGTCCTCCGCCGAGCAGCCTCCTTCGCCGAGCTCCACCACGCACTGGACAGTCTCCGCCTCCGCTCTGTTCTCTGCGGACGCCGCGCCGTGGAACAGCGTCTGGCATCTGCTCTTCAGGCTGCTCCACATGTTGCCCGTCGTCCTCGAGGAAACGGAGCCCGCCCCCTCGGACCTGGCAACGACAGGAGACGACACAGGTCAACTCACAGGTGGACAGATTCATCCAAAGCAACGGTTTCAACCTCTACAGAAGAACCTCCTCCTCAGGCTGCAGTGTGTGCAGTAATTAGACATGGCTGGAGTGCAGCAGGGCCAACGTGTCTGGGGGAGGGAGGGAGGGGGGGTTTAACAGCAGCAGATTTAGGAGTTGCCAGGCAGACGTGAAGAGACACAAGGCCACGGCTATAAATGAACCAGGGATCTGCTCACGGCTGATCTGCTGGTATGTACTGTATCACGGAGCCAGTCTAGACCTGACCAGAACTCTTTCCCTGCCACAATCGCATGCTTCCCCTCCATCTTCCCCTCCGACACCTCGCACACTTACTGCTGATTTATGAAAAAGATTCAACTGGGATTTGGTTGGAATTACACCAGACTTTTTGGGAGAGGTCCTTCTAAAATTGTTCCTATAAAATCTATTTCAGCTAACTTCTTAGACATAAAAATGTACTGAAATTAACAATTTACAGGAAGAAAAAAAAAAAACATCCCTCGATTTTTCTCCCCCTCTGATATGTTGACCACAAATTGGTAACCAACTCTAAACCCATGATCACATTTGAGTTCATTCTCTTCTAGAAACATATCAAATCAAAGTTCAAGATTCGATTCTGATTCTCAAGAGTTAGAATCGACTATCAGAATCTGATCAAAATCGACATTGATATGGGTCAGAGTGATAAACTAACGATGTCCCGATCAGGTTTTTCTTTCCTCGAGTCCTTTCAGTCCCAATCTGATACTTCTAATACAGAAAAGATTAAAGAACAGCAAAGAAAAAGATCCAGGATGTTCCTTCTTTATCCAGCTTACTTTAACTTTTAACAAAGAATACTTCTATGAGGTAGATTGAGCTACCAAGTCATAACTCACTTTTGGACTTTAGAGAAACAGTAAATATAAAAAAAAAACTTAACAGCACCTAAACTTAAATAACGCTAATGAGAATGTATATACATATCAGGGTTTGCGTTAACTTAATATTTTCTGTATTTGACCCGTTCACTTCAACGGTGATGGAAAAATATGAAGGCTGTCGGTCATTTTTACAAATTAGTATAAATGACCGACACTGACCAACCGCAAATTGCCAGATAATTTGAACTTTACGCACGGATTCCAGGTAAATAAATCAACTAAAAAAAGATTCCCTGACACGTTTCTCAAGGAATATCACCGACCAGGAGCTTAACGTTTCTCGGACACCGCGACTGCGGTTAGTTAGACGCGCTACGACAAACGCTGCTGCTTCTTCTTCTTTCCTCCTGCAGGCTTTTCTGCCACTGAAGTGTAGTTTACGGACCCAAAAAGAAAACTGTTCGTTCAGAGTATTTTAGACGTCTGATCCGATTAATTGCAGAAATGTTTCCTCATTTTAAAACATTAGCTGAAGCGGCATAATTCCAGTCCCCAAAGCAGCGGCGCGTGTGGATACCAGTGCTGGGCGATATGGCTAAAGTTTATATCCCGATACAGCTCAAGCTGCAACTAGTAATTTTTATGTTAATTTATTTCATGAATAGTTTATAAAAATGGAAAATCTGGAAATACAGTTTTAAATGATAGAGGACAATAACACCACCCAGACTCATCATGTAGTGATCTTCCATCTGTGGGAGCTATGGATATCAGTGAAATTTTAGGAGAGCGGCTCAGCTCTAAAATCTGCCATTGAATTAAACACATTATTTGAAAAGCATCCAAATTTTGCCGCGATACCTGCTGTCACTCATTTCCTTAACTTTACAGCAAATTTTGGTAGTCGCGTTTTTTTCCTCTCACCTCATGCACCCTCTTGTTTTTATTTTTTTTTTCACTATCCGCATGTCTCCTATGTAAAAGAGGGGTGTTACGTCGATATGCATCCCCCACCCCCGAGATGTGTTCCGACTCCACCCACACGCGAGGCAGCGGCTGCCCATAAAGTTTTGGTTTAGGCACTGGTTCCCAAATAGTAGGATTAGGAAAATAGTCAAGTTGGATATAAGAAGAGCACCGCAGATCAGATAACTTGTTTGTAAAGTTGACCAGCTCCCGGTCAGACCAACGGACTCCAAAACAACATTTATTTTATCAGAGACTAACTTTGGGTTGTCTGATAATCTTGTTTAGATCCCAGGTCTGAAACGTATTTGTTACAGTCTTCCTCCATGTTTGTTCATGTATTGCGGCATGCACAGGAATGCGAATGATGACGTAATTTACTGCCATAAAACACTATTGTGGCTTAAATCATAGAGATTTATATAAAACAATACTTTTTCTATGGTCTTGATTATGTATTTCGTCATATCGCCCAACCCTAGTGGATACAGCAAAATAAGTAGGTTATCGCACATGCTATCTAGCACAGAACTCACATGTCCACAGCTTTTTGCGTAGTTTAGAGAGGTAAATCGTACCGGCGTACTCAAAACAAAAGGTTTCTGATATAATAATGTACCAGCAGATAATCTGTACTGGATTGTAGAATTTATACATACACCCCCACAGCTGAGATGGCAATTGAAACACAACCAGGACTGGGCTGATCCAACCCGGCCGGGCCAAACCAAGTTGAGAAGTGCCACATCACTGTCACAAGAACAACGCCCTGCCCTCCCCTTTGTGAAACTAAAATACAAGGAAGGACATATAAATAAATAAATAAATACGCAACATCGGTTTTTAATACAGAGCCGGTTTTACTTATCGGGTCGCTATCGACGGGTTAAACACACGAGCAATGTTGGGCTGGTTGGCATGGCAAAATGTTCCTATCGTGGTATTTTTTTTTAAAATATAATCGGTATTCTGGTACTTCAAAACTACAGACTTGGCTCCTCTTTGGAATTACTTCCTCTGGTTCAGCATTGTGTGCGTCGTTCTCACAGCTTCTGCCAGCAGCTGTACTTCGTTCAACACGTTACTTTCTTGCTGTGGCGTTAGTGTGTGAAATCGGTCACCGCTGAAACACTTCCCCACATCAAATTTCTCGGGCTATTCACCGGTATAGCGGTCTATGAAGAGTTCATTTGATAACAAAAATAAACACCGGCTTTCGGTATGAACCGATATACCGCCCGGGCATAGACCAACGTCAGCCGATAGCGATGTTGATACCAATATATTGTGAATCCTTAATTCATACCAACACTGTAGTTAAACGCCATTTCTTATATTGGATAAAAAAAAAAAAAAGGGTATTTGACATCAGCTTTGATGCATAAATTAGGACCCTCTTGCAATTCGTCGACTATGTTGGATACAAAGCTACAGCCTCTAGCAGAGAATTTGCAACGCATTTCCACTTGTGATGTTCTTATAGCATTTAAACATTTTTTAAATACTGTCAAAATCCGCAGGTCAGTGCTGATAGAAGACCGGAAGTCTGGTTTGCCCAGTAAAAACTTGATCAGTGCTGGTCTTCTTAGCACAAACTGTATTACTATTGCAGCATCCACTCTTAGCCAATTATGAGAACATAAAAAAAGGTGCTTCCAACAGGAGCACGAGGTGCTCTTAAGGCAAAAAAAATGCCACAATAGTAAAACTTCAAAAACTTTATGATTTGAATCAAAACAAGCAAAACCATTTCATTGGGAAAAAAAAAAAAAAATTAATGAACGAGTTAAAATGTTCATGCTGGTCAAAATATTTGCGTCGATAAGAGATTTACTACCATTAAACACAGATTTATTTAGATTAATAAATTTGTTTTATTCTAAACAAGTACAGTTTGTGATTCGCTTTAAGAGGATTTGGTAGCAACCAACTGAGCTCAGCACGATGCTAACTTGAAGAAGCGGCGAGGATTTGTCTAACCTGGCCAAAGCTCAGAGAAAGGAGGCCAGAAAAGCCACATTTTCAGCCTTTTAAACTCTTTCAAGACGTTCAGATGGAAGTGGCAGTCACAGTCAGACGTTTAACTTTAAATCAAGGTGAAGGTTGTCTCGGGAAGTAGTATACCTTAGCGATTCACTATTCATTTCAACTAAATTGGACGGACCTTACATTAACAACTGTTACCATTCATAGACAGGTCAAATAAGTGATGTAACACACCTAAAGAAAAACCCTTTGCTTTTTCAGGCTGTAAATGTATCAACCAGATGTTGGTTTGAGATAAAGAAAAACTGATAAGAAGTGTGTTGAGAAATTAAAATAATTGCGTGATCCCTCCAGTGTTTGACAATTTTGCATTTCTGGACAACTCCACTGTTGCTTCAGCATGATGTTGTGGTTAGTTACAGTCATTCTCACTGTGATACAAACAAAGTTCATGAGCAGAACATGTTACACCAAGCCATACAACTCCTATAACAATACAAAAAAAAATACATAATTGGATTTGCTTTTTTGCTTTTTGCTAGATTCAGCCAGCTTTATTGTGCAATTCCTCCTAGACTACTGTGACCGTCGCCAACGACAACCACAGAACCAATCCTGCAATCCGGTCCACATCCATTTTGAGCTGTCCTGAAACTCAACTAGGCTACTTTTGTTCTCCGGCAGCCCAACACACCCATTCTCCTGGGAGCTCAGCGATCTGCGAGAGGCCTGGTGGAGAGACAAGACTCTCCGCTCAGACCGGAGCAGAGATGGAGAGAGATCCACATGAAGCCATTTGGGATCTGCAGTTCACTAATCAAACCGTAATTTTATTATGTCCATCTATAAAATCTCATCCAGCAAAACTATTTGGCAAAAAATTATGCAAATTTGGAGGATTAACTCACTGCTAAATGAATGTGTTTGCATGATAATTACAGGTCCCTAAATCAATCAGACAAGCAGTTCCCAAATTGGGGTCCCGGACAGTTGATTGTGGGGTCTTAAGATTCGGTTGAGAAAATAATGTCTATAACATAAATGGCAACCGGCAGCCATCTCCGTTTTATTAATCAAATGAAAAATGAAAACTAGGACTTGAATTAATAAAAGTAACTAACTACGTAGCAAATAGTACTCGTCCGTTAATGTAGTAAATACTGCATAGCAAACAAGCAAGTAGTAGGTATGAAATCAGACATACTATAATAAAGTTTTTGGGAAAAAAAGACAAAAAGAAGAAATCACACATATTGCTCCACCATTTTGCCTGTCTGTTGACCCGGATGTTTTTGTTACTCTCACCTGTGGTCCTGCCATCCACTAGCGTTATTTTGTCTGCTATAACTTAAATGTTTAATCAGCTGTGAAAAACAATCACAGTAATAAGTAACATCGCTACATGTACATTTATACGCTGAAATTGCGGCAGTGTCAATGGTTGATAGTTCGTCTGTAGCCAATTTTAGCTAGGTCGCTCTTCTACGATTTCGGGGCGTCCGCTGCATTGTGGGACAGCGTAGCGTCCACCGGCTGCCTACTGTGGCGGTACTACGCATCCAGGAACCTTATGCCTACTAGTCAGATCCATACTGGAGATTCGGATCTAATACATCGCTCGCATACTGCTTTTCACCTACTACGTTGTCGACGTATTCGGATGCAGCACTTGTGAGTGCTGAGTGGCGCAGGTGTGGTTTTTATTTGGGCAGCTTAATAAAGCTTTAGCCATGCGTTTGCCCCCTGGTGGTTGGCAGACTATTGGTTTAGGCAGTGTATGATAAAGAGGCACGCAGTGAAGCTCGCATTTTAAATGTAAATATCGTTGACGATCAGGTTAATTTAATTGTGGCCACCATAATCCGATTAATTGTGCAGCCCTAATTCCTACGCTTTACTGCATTTCAGAGAGTCCAGTTTGGACAGACCCTGCATCCAAATACCCCTACTACACTACTATGTAGCAGGCGAAAAGCAGTAAGTGAGTAATGCAGTAGATCCGAATCTCTAGTATGGATTGCCATAGTAGGCGTAAAGATCCTGGATGTGTACTACCGCCAAAGTGAAATCCAACACCCGCTACACTATCCCAAAATGCGCCGGAAGCCCCAAAATCGTACAAGAAGAGCGACGTCGGCTATCAAGGACGGGACCACAGGACTTAATGTAAACAACCCGGTAAAATGGTGGAGCAGCACGTGCGATTTCATGCCTACTACTACTAGATCCTCCAGTTAGTCTCTCCAAAGATCTCCTAAACTTTGCCACTAGTTCCTTTTTTGCTCGCTAGAGGGGGGTCTAAAAACTGGCTTAATAGAGCAACAACGTAGCTAAGTTGGCAACACTGCTTGATCGGGTGGAGTCACATGACTGCTTGTAGTCAAGTGACTCCAGTCTGTAACGTTGTCTGGCTGCGGCGTCTTAAAGGGACATGAGCGTCGCCGAACTACACGCGTTTACTTTCAAAAACACCAAAAAACAACATGGTCAAAATGATATTGGGTATAGACAAAAATGTCAGTATCTGTAGTATCAATTGTAAGACTACTTTTGTGTCTGGTGGAGAGGGAATATTTTTTCCTCTGCCATCTTTATTTTCTCTACTCTCTGCAAAATGAAAAAAATGCCTTTGAGGAAAAACAATCATTAAAACCTGGTTAGTTATGTTGGGGGGAAAATAGCTGCTTGGGCATTTAAAAATCTTGAACTTATACAGACGGTAGAGAAAAAACAAAATAGGTTGAAGAGAAAAGCAGTCTCTATTAAAACACACCATCGACGGCTCAGAGGACTGCCAAAAACAATAAGTAAAATAACCTGTATGGAAATTATTAGAGGTTGGATAAAGCCAATTAGGGATACACAATGTATTGGCATCAACAGCTGTATTGGTCAATATTGAGTTTTTCTTTATTTTGTTGGGATTTCTTTATATTTTGGCCTGATATGTTAACCTAGTATTTGTTTGAACAGTCTTGAACGAATTTGATTTAAAAAGTTAAATTAATCCAAGGCTTTGTAATTGATTTTTCTTGAATGAACCAAATTTTAAAAGCACGATTTAAAGTTTTGCCCATAAAAGCACAATTGTTTACAGTTGAATGAAATGTGGTGGATGAAAAAATGAAATTAATCAAATGAGCAACGCAAACATAATTACTGTAAACTTAAGGTCTTCTCTAAGGTTCTGTGGCCATAGTGAACTTTTATTTGACAGTGGATGGGTAGAAAGGGGAGAGAACTGGGGGAAAAGGCAAAGGTCCACAAGGACAGGACAGAAACCCGGGACGACCAAGCCAATGGCTGGGGCCTTTTAACGTAACAGTGGGCAATATAAAAGGTATACGGTAGAAATTATATTTATTTAGCCAAAGGTAGAGATATTGACTAAACCGCCATATCTCAGTTATGTGTTTTAATGATACTTTGTACCATGTACGCAAGGATACTGATGTTCAGTGTTTGTCTTCACACCACATATTGAAAGTTTGTTGTTTTTCATTTAACAGAAGAAACCTGTTGAGCTTGAAGCTATTTTAAATCTAATATATGCAGGGTTCTTTTTGTGCGATATATGTATAAAGAAACCAGGATAGCAGAAAATTTTGAACTTTATATAATATTTAGCTTTTATTTTATTTAAAATATCATCGTCTTTATTTATGCAGTCAGAATTTGGGGGCGTTATTTTGAAAAAAATTTTTTTAATGTATTTTGTACAAGCAATGTTCTTTAAATGACATTCTAAACCGTTATGAAGTTGTTCTGCTGCAATGTATAGGGAAACTCAGAAAGCTCACAAGCAGTCATTGTGACATATATATATATATATATATATATATATATATATACCAAGATACACATCTTTACTGGATATGATTTAGATAAAATACATTAGATTTGAAGCAGTGTCGCCCAGCCCTACTTTTACGTCTTTAAAGAATTTCAATTGCAATTCAATAAATTTAAATGCATTTAGATCAGTACAGTAGGAAACAAGCAAAAACATTATAATAAGTGTGGCCAAAATTGAACAGACCTAAAACTGAGGAGTCGTTTTAAGTACATTTTCTCAACTTTGTGTTTAAAAAAAATTGAACTATTATTTATTTAGGGTTAAGATATTTTGATTTTGAAAAAAAAAAAAAAGAGTACTGGGGCAAGACTTATGATTTTAATATATTTAAAGCATGGATTCTCTGTGTGGTTAGAATAGTTGAGCTTTAAAAGGGCTTCAACTAGTGAAATGGCTTTAAAATCTCTAGAAATCATAGAAATAAAATACGCCTCTGAATTAGAAATGTTACCAGCAACAATAGTTGACCTTCTAAGTCAAAAAAAAAAATCTGAAGTCGTTTTGTTAGAGAACAAGTATTTTCTATTCAATTTGATCAAAGTAAAACGCAGCGATCTCAAAGACAATGAAAGTGTTTACTCTAATTACAGTTTTTGTGTCAATGTGACCAGCGGGTTCTTTGCCGCTTTTGTCAAACACAGAAACACAAGTGCCAGCTATGCGATCAGAGCAATCTGCCACCCATTTTTTGCAACCCCGACCGTATACATTTTGTGGTTCATTCGTAAACCTTTTGTTTTAAACAGCGGCAGAGTGGCGTAACTCGGCACACAACCAGCTGTCTTTGGCAAGCCAAAAGGATCAAAATGCTCCCATTTTTGAGCACTTCCAGACAGAAAATCATAAAAATTTATTTTAAAAATATAGAACGCAGTGAAATATTTCGAGTAGCAGGAGAAAGCTGCGAAAACACAGCCGGAATACCGGTTCCCCCCCCCTCCATTTCGAAGAGCTCCTTTAGAGCACCCTAAAAAAGGCGGTTTAATCCGTCAAAGACAACATATTTTACGCATTTCTGAGGAAAGCTGTCAGTAAAAAACGCTGTTGTATAAATAGAGGAAATATTGTTTTTCATCATTCTCTTTCTGTACATGCTCAAAAGATGACACATTTTGATCCTGTTGGCTTGCCTGTTCTATGAACAGATCAGAACCAGGCACTAGGCAGAGGCTCGGGGAGGATGATAAGATAACAACAATGACTAATGCAAAATAATCAAATGTATTTGAATGTGAATTCAACTGGATTGGATTTGATTCTTTTTTACTAAATCAAAGTTTAGATTGATTTACATTGCATAGATGTAACTAGGAATTTAAAAGTGGCTTGTAAAATCCTCAAAAATAACCTTTCTTGGGAATCGTTGCTATATATATATATATATATATATATATATATATATAAATAATGCGATGATCCTTAAAACGACCAAATAAAATCCTATAAAAGAGATTTAGGCGTATAGAAACTGTATGGAGGCCTTCGGGTTTCTGGAGGCCTCGTTTTCCCCTTGTCACTGCCAAGTTAGCGGAGCTGCTAACCCGTTAACGACCGACAGCAGTCCCAGCACACCACTAAATGTAGCTACAGCCCTGAGATAACATTATCAGCGCTTACATTTGCCAAACCAGCCCGGTCGGCTCAGGCAAACGCATAATATCATTTAGAAAAAGTTATGTAGGCCTAAAAGAAGGCATTAAACGTAGCAGCTAACAGTTAGCATTTCCAGAATAGAAATTTCCTAACATTTTTAGTTAGCACGACTAGCGAGATTAGCATGCTAGTTTATGACAGTTATCGACAGAAAAAAAATATAAATTAAACCAGCTGGTGTCGATGAGCTTTATGTTGTAAAAGGTGGGGGAAAGGGTGACGCGGTGGACAGTGGAGTTGTTTCGAGAATTAATGTCTTACCCGTCTCCTTCTGGGAAGCCCTACTCAACGGCTCTCTTTGTCTGTAAAAAATGGCTATGAGGAAAAGTCGGGCATATATCCCTCCAGAGGACCACGGCGTCGGACGAAAGCGTTGAACGGACACATATTATTGATGGTATCATCCCGAATATTTAAAATTATACCCCTAAAAACACCAGTCAGAGCAGAGCGATTTAAACGCTAAACTGTAGTCCGACCGCCGCGGCAGCCCGTTCCTCATCATGGTGGGGCTCCTCTTCTCTGCCTGGAGCAGCCAATATGACGGCTGTCTGAGCAGACACGGAGCCGGGGAGGAGGACGGGGCTCAACGTGAGGCAGCTCCGACTGACAGCGACTCGGTCCAATAAAGAACCGCGCTGGGGCAACCACTTCCTACGGAGCGCACGGATGGGGAATGCCTCGGCACCGGCTGGAATCTGATGAGCGTGCCCGGCCACCAATGGATGAGAGGTGGGGGAGGAAACTCTCCGCTGGCTGCTACTTGGAAACGTGGAGGGGTGAAGGGATGCTGGTTCCTAACACATCCAGGCCAGGCCGATGCTGCAGCCAATCCCGAACCCGTAGAGTTAAAGTTTTCACAGGAGGAACCAGAGCTGGCCCAGGGGCACATGCAAATTTAGGGCCCCCAGACCATCTGGGACCTCAATTATATCTAAGTACACAATAAAGATAGAATAATCCTTTATTGTTATACAAAAGATATGTTCAGCTTTAAAGCCCAAGCCAAGAAATAATGGGGAGAAAATTCAGATTTTTTTTTTTAAATTCTAAAGTCGTCATTTGCAAAAAAAATATTTTTTAATTGATTTGTAGGCCTCTGCCCCCAGGTATCAAGTATACCAGAATGTGTACAACCAGGTTCTGAGCAAAGTTTTTACCATAAAATGATGTAAAAGGTTGTAGAGGCAAAACGTTTCAGAAACTGTATGTATCAAATATGATACGTTAGGCTTTATAGGGTTAACAGCATCAAGAGTGAGAGGTAATAGAAGCATTTAGACTCACACAATTGAAAAAAATATTGAAAAGTGTAAAAAATAGAAATAAGAAAAACATAAGTACATCACTGTACTATCCAGATATTAAAAATAAAGTAGCGTTCTCAGACTTGATTGTGTAACTGAGTAGGATAAATCAAAAGCCAAAAATATTAATATACAGAATGTGCATGTTTAATTGTGCATTAAAAAGCAAATGCATTATCAACGATAAAAAAACCTGGATGTGCATAACACTGAATTTGTATCTTGCGAGATTTTATATGTAATTGTTTTTTATCTTTAAACTCATCTTTAAAGTTTCACCTGTAAAAAGTTCCCAAAAAAAAGTACAAAACAAACAAACATGGCGGACCAGCAGATTGTAGAAGTTGTAGGTCTGATCTGTTGTGTTTGGGAAATATGCCTGATAAATACTAATAGGCAACTCAGGATGAATATAGATTGAGGTAGAGGACGATGGAGAATGCTGGTTGTATACAAGACGATTCCACATGAGGCAGAATGCAATGAGTAGAACCATCCGCATACAACCTCCAGCACAGATGTCCTCCTTATACAGATTTTGTGCAAGGCATTTACAAGATCCAGCATTTATCTTTCCAGCATGCACTGTCGTTTAGGTTATATTTACCTAGGCTGCCTTGTACAATAGTCCACTTCCTCCTTTTGATACAGTCCTGGTCCGCTTGCCATTCACACATGCAATCGAACTGAAGCAGAATTTGTTTCAATCGAACTGAGACCAAAGTGTTTTTGGTAGTTTGTTTGTTTGGTCCCAATCAGGGTTTGATTGCCCATTCACACCTCCCCAAATGAACCGGACTTTACGGGCAAACAAACTAGAGTTCATGGAAGTGGACTAAATAGGGCTAGTGTGAATGCACCTTTAGGCTCCCCATAGGGAGCCTTAAAGTGACAATGTGTAGTTTTTGCAGGACATCTTTGAAAATAGCCATTAAAATATTATGTAATAATAATCATGTAAAGCACATTAATTGCAAAGTATTGGTGATAATTTAAAATATGACTTTAAAAATCAGTTTTAAAATACATAGGCACGGGTCCTCTTTTCAGGGGAAAGCCATATTAGATGACGTCTTTACTTCAACAAGAACCCAGACGGACAAAGCGCACGGAACACGGCCGCTATTAAAACATTGATTTCCCCAAATTTGCACAAAACGTTTCGCCATAAATACATTTTTACCTCTTCACTAGTTCCAAGCGATGAAAGAGAGACTGATGTGCTCGTCATGTTGCTGCAAGTAGATAATTCTCAGGGAATTGAGCATTTGAATACATCACTAGTTGGTAGGGATGGGAATCTTACAACATCTCACGATTCAATTCGATTCCGATTCTTGGGGTGACGATTCGATTCAGAAACGATTCTCGATTCAGAAGCAATTCTCGATTCAAATAAAAAAAAAAATTTCTTAATCAATACTCTTTCATTCATCATTTGTGTTTGTAATACACACGACTTGATCTGCCAAATGTCTGTGATGAAGTGAGCCATGAATGTAATAGTGCATCAACACAAAATGGATTTTACAATCTATGTTGAGAAGGGAACTGGTTCAAAAGTAACAAGACATGAAATTGCAACTGGACATCCAAGACCTTTTAAACAAAATTCTAGGCTTGAAAAAAATAATGCTGATATATTTTGAGAAGAAAAAAAATATATATGTATTTTGTTTGTTCTTTGGTGCGTAGTAGAAAATACATTGAAAATATTTAGTATACACCAAATGTTGCTTATCAACCATCATTAAGCAGAAATTTATGGCTTATGTCATTATTTTTCATTGTTTTTGTTAGAAATTTTAAAAGTCCTAACGTTATTGAACTCAGCATATATTTCGGACTTCATTGAAAGCGCCACAGGTGTACAGCGCTGCTGGATGTTTATGTGTAGCTTATAAAGAAAGATCGCTCTTATACATTTGCAGATTTATAAAAAAAACAAAAAACTTTAGCCAAGGGTGTCATTAGCATGGAGAAGACCTTTTAGACGGCCCAAACATTTACCTTCAGCAAAGACGGGGCGGGCTGGATTTCTCTTTCATCTTTCATGCTGAAGCTTTAGCCTAGCGGCTACGGCTACGAGCGCTAGTTAGCCAACGGCGCATCAGACCTGTCAATGCGACGGTGGCCGTTGCATGACAAACACTACGCGAAGCGAAAATGTAAAAAGGTTCAGAAAACATATTTTTTGAGAATCGATTCTCAAACATTTCGGATCGATTCTAAATCTTGTTAAATAGGAATCGAGATTCAGACGTGAATTGATTTTTCCTCACACCCCTACTAGTTGGACCGCCGTTGTTGAGTTTCTTAGTCAAAGACAGAGATACCGCTTGCTTGTGATAATTTAGGTATGCAATTCTCCCTACTGGCCGAAAATTACACACTGTGCCTTTTAGTCTAGTTTATGGTTCTTGGTCACTGGAGGCGTAGAGACACACAGCTCCATTATTTGTCAACGTAAGGGCTCTCCGATAGGCATTCATGAACAGTCTAATTTTTAACTATCCATCGAACGTAACGGAGATTATGCTTCTGTGATTTGTTAGAGAATAATCATTCCACCAGAACAGTATTCTATAGTTGATATAATTAGTAGCCAATGCATCTTTTAGTCACTAGATGCTTTATATTGTAAGTCCATTTAATCTAAGATGGTCTTTTGGGGATTTTTAACACCGAGAGGTTAGAGAACAGCAAAATAAACAACTTTTGTTTACTTGAGTTTTTCAGAATATTCACTGAGGTGCACTAGCAAAAAAGCTTTCCTGCTCAATCAAAACCTGCTGTCTGTCGGCCATTGATTTCTATAAGAATCGATTCAAAATCGATTTTCTGTTCTTTTTCACACAGCCCCGGTTCTGGTAAAGTGATCTTGGACTGATGTTGGACTGACCAATCACAGGCGTGTGCTTGTGTTCGACCTGTAGATAAAACATTCTACGCTGTCTGGAGAGCCTTTATGTGTCTCCACACCTACGCAGATGGACAAGTATAAACTAGGCTTTACTTTCAGCGTTT
Source organism: Apricaphanius iberus (assembly GCA_028564705.1). Classification (NCBI taxonomy): domain Eukaryota; kingdom Metazoa; phylum Chordata; class Actinopteri; order Cyprinodontiformes; family Aphaniidae; genus Apricaphanius; species Apricaphanius iberus. Next base: position 402,998 of record JAPXFQ010000014.1, on the reverse strand, counting down.
AGAATTTTTGTTTTAGAGAATGAAGGGTTGTGTCTCTAACCAAGTGGTCAGAAAAACAGGAGTGCCACAGGGGACTATACTCTCACAATTTCTTTTCATTTTGTACACATCAGACTTCAAGAATTAGTCATAGACCTGTCATCTGCAGAAATACTCAGGTGTCTCTGCAGTCTTCGGGTGGATCAGAGATGGAGAAGAAGCAGAATGCAGAGAGCTGTTGGACTGCTTTGTGTAACGTTGTGGAGACAGTCATCTTACGTTGAGTGTGAACGAAAGAATGGAGATGACTGTAGATTTCAATAGAAATAGGGTTAGGTCAAACTGTATTTGCAACATTGGAGAAAAAGTGGAGGTGGTTGAGGAGTATGCATACCTCAAACTCCACTGGACTGCAACCTGGACTGGCGACTGAACAGTGAAGCTGTCTAGAAGAAGGGACAAGAACAGACTGTACTTCTTGAGGAAGCTTAGGTCTTTTAAAAATCTCTTGTGGAGGGTGTGACCTCTTGTACCATCATCTGTTGGGGTTGCAGCGTCAGAGCCAGGGATTTAAAAAGGCTCAACAACCTGACTTGACTTTCCTAATAACGATTATGGAACCTCTGGAAATTATGATGCAAAGAACGATTCTTCATCCCTGATCTTCCTTTTCATCAGACTGTTATACAACAACAGAGTGTCTTGATTCAGAAGCATTTTCAGGATCACTGTAATACAGACCGCTACAGGTGATCCTTCCTGCTCACAGCATCTACAACTCCTTGAAGAACCTTGGATAATATGAGCTACAACAATATTTAATTTCACTTTAGAGTTTAAGAAATATTTTAAAATCAAATCTGAATAGATTTTTCTCTACAGTGGCACTACTCTTACTGAAATGACATTTACTATAGGCTGTGCTGCAGGTGCATTGAGGGACTAACTGGTTAGATTTGGCCTACTGTAAGTGTGTCTGACAATCAAACGGGTGATGCAGCACTTCTGCAGGAAATACAGGCAGCAGAAAATCATCTTAATGATCTGAAAATAACGTGGAATGAATCGGTCGTTGCTAATGAAATCTGGCCATTTGAGTCTGCCCTAGTCCTTTTTACAAACAAATTACAAACCCTTCCATGTGCCGGATTTTCCATTAAATCCTTGGAACGTTTTGTTAAATATAAGAATTTGGTTAAAAACCTGCAAATGCAGAGCGAAATACACATAGATGTAAGCTACGGTACAAGAAAATACAACTTAGGAAAGATATTCTTCTGATTAAATTATTTACAACTGAACAGCAAAACACACAGAAAAAACTGAACCAACATCTTGTTCTGTAGGCAAAAACAACCTAAAGTGAGTTCGATAGATTTTTACCTCAAATGTTATCCCTCTTTTTATCCATCTACTTCCTGCTGAACTAAAAAGCCAGTGAGTCTAAAGTCTTTACAGTATCAGAATTTGGGCAAACTTGTAACTTTATCCCATGAAATGAGGTTAAATTAGAATTTTTTTAAAGGCAATTTTCAACAAAAAAAGTCTAAATTCACACACAGTTATTCCAAAGTTCAATTCCAATTACGCATAGAACTTGTCCTCAGCTTACTTGACAGTGGGAAAAGGCTGGAATATGGGGGAAACACAGAACGCTCCCATAAAAAAGTTCATATTGGATTTGAAACAAGGACATTTTTGCCGTGAGGCAACAGCACTGGCCTACAGCACCTCTTGCATTTTGTATTTACTTTGGGTTATTTTTGTCTGATATTTAAAGGATAAAAATCCAGAAATGGAAGAAATCTTTGCGTATTACTTGACTGGAGCTGAGTTAGAGAGCAAGGAAAATCTCCAGTGGTCTGAACAGATCAACTTCTACATCTCCTTGATGCTGATCTGATTTGTGCTTATGAAAGAAAAGAAAAAGGAAATTGGATTAGCACTAATTTGTCCATCAGAATTAATTTACTCTATTTTAGTCTCAACGCATTTCTCTCTGCAAATGCTGCTGTTGTTTCATTTCCAAACTAGGAAACGATATCACGCCAAGGTGATGCAGAGGTATTATTAGCAGCATCATGATCTCACATTGTATTTTTCTATAATACAAGAGTAATCTATCTTTTTTTTTTTAAACTCTTGTAAAACTGTTTTTGCTTCAAAGAAACCTTAACTGACCCTTGACATCAGAAGGAGCAATCTAATAATCTTTAATCTATTGCAGTGAGTATCTAATCTACCTTCAAATATGCATGCAAAAATGAATTTAAAATAATTAGCACTGTCAGATAATAGTTGTCCCTGCACATCCACTAGAAACAAATCTGGATCAGACATTATTGTGAGACCATTGGACAGTACGGCTTACAGTGCTGTCTAAAAGGCAGCTAACATCCCTATGTTTTGCTTAAAGAAAACAAAGTTTCTCATTTCTTTATAGAGGGATCTTGATTAATATTTCTTCATGCTTTTGTTAGGTGGATGAAAACTGTTCTTTGGGAAATGGGTGATACTTTTTTCATTTGCGGTCACTATCCGATCATCTTTTGATCCCAACCTATGAATAAAAATTCACAGAAATTACTACATTTCTCTTTGCTGTTGGTGTGTTCAGGGTAATTTTAGTTGGTATTTTTCTAATAGTTTCATTTTGGTCCCATCTGACCAGGGCACCTACTTCCATGTTTGCTTTGCCTCTATGTGGCTTTCTGCAAATTTTCATCTCACTACGCCGCCATAAAACCCACACCTCCGACACACCCAGCTAATAGCGGTCCTGTTAACAGTTCCTCCAGCCTGAGTTGTGCAGCTTCTTCAGAGCCACCATGGTGCTTTTGACTGCTCTTCTGAATGTTGCTCTCCTTACCGGGCCTCTCAGCTTAGGTGGGTGCCCTTGTCCTGTCATGAGGCTGGTTAGGGACCCTGGTTTATGTTGCCATCACACTGAATAAAGAGGATGTCAAGGAAGTATATAAAAAAAAACAACTAAAACATTGAGTTAACACAGTCTCTATAAAACCTTGCAAGTTGCTAACCAATTGTCAATTAGTAGTTTGGAATTCAGTTCATTTTATTTATATAGTGCAGATCCACAACAGAAGTAATTTCAAGGCACTTTTGAAGAGAAGCCATTTCAATACAATTATACAAACATTCTAATCAACTGAAACGTTTTCTAGTTAAGGAATCCCAGCAGATTGCATCAAGTCATTGAATTGCTGCCCCGTGGAAGCAGAATCCAACCACAGCAGTCATTTCATCAATCCGTCATACTTAGTCAGCGTGAGCAAAAACAACACTTAGAAACTAAAAGTCATGGAACGGACCTAATTTGTGGAACACACTCAATAGAGAAATAAGGCATCCAAAAGTATTGTGTCATTTAAGAAGCAAATGGAAACTGTAATATTAAGTACATATAAAACTTTGAATTGAAAAAAACCTGATTTGATGGTTTTTGTATTTTTTTTCTTCTTTTTTCTGTCATTTACAAATGTGGAAAAAATATAAATAACATGATAATTTAAAAATATTTTGGAACAGGTACATTGTAATTGTAAGATTGTAGAAAAGCGACATAAAGGGCAAGTGTGTTCATAAGTGATAAGGAGCAGATGTCATAAGATTAACCTTCTTTCTGTTCCTTTTCATTCAAGCAGCATTTATTTCAGTTCAGGCTTTTTTTTTTTTTTTCACCAATACCTATTTTACTTTTTAATGAATGAAACAAAAAACTCCTTTTTAACAAGAAGAAACATCCAGCAGAACCTGGCTCAGTACGAGCCGCCATCTGCCAACACCATCTGGGGGTTTGAGAAGACAGAGCAGAGACACAGAAAGAACAAAATCAACTGATCAACTTTCTATATTAAATAAAGTAAAAAGTTCATGAAAGAAGTTCAGTTTCTGCGATCATCCTGTCAGTCTATGCCCCTGTCCAACAGGGCATTGTAGCTGAGCAGCACGCCAGTCCAGGTGGAGCCTCTACGGAGAGAAAAACATTTAGAAAGACATTAATAGCTGAAACAACAGCAAGAAACATAACTGGAGAGTAGTATAATAGATTATAAACATGTGGAGTTTGCTTAACTCTATAGGAACTTCAGTTGGAATTGTGGACTTTGGTCTAATGAGTAAACTGTCGATGAAAAACATTTCATCCCTACTGTTATGGATTGTGGAGAATGTCTGATGGTAGGAGTCTTTTTCATCATCAAGCCTCCAAACATGTTATTTAAATAAAATAAAAATTAGAAAAAGTTATCTCTGGAACTTTCAGCTGGACAATGATCTGAATATAAAATAGAAAACAAAGCCTTTTCAGTGTAACGTGATGTTACTGTGGTGAGACATGTTGTGATGGAGAGTTTGAGTGGTGCACAACGTGCTTCATTTGGGACTGAAGACGCAAAAATGTCTGACTGTGGCCTGTATTTTACGCACAGTTACCAAGACTTCTATAGTTTGGTCAGTGGGAAACGTAAGTACATGTGTGTATATGAATCCAGTGCAATAGGGTATTTCTGGAAGGTTTGGTTTGTCTTCAATTTCATTTTAGATCATTGAAAAAAAATCTATTAATATGTCATATGCATGAATTTATAATCAACTAAATGCACACATCTGGTTGTATTTATAGCTGTTAATATTCAAAATAACAAAATTGAAACAAAAAGTTGTATGTTGTAAAAGGTGGGGGGAAAATGTCATGTATTTTATCAAATATTTCTAGGCAACCTTGTTAATGCAGAGTTTTCAGGGGTCTTCATCTTTGTCACACAGGTGCTGTCGCCATCTTGTGGCTGTAGGATGGAAATCAGTTAAACCTTCTTTAACTTCGGTCTGAATCTTAAAACATAACCATAAAATCAAACCCTTGACAATGTTGGGAACGTCATTAATCATTAGTCAGCTAGCAGATGACACTACTCTCTTCCTAAAATACCTTCCACAAATTCCTCTTGCCTTGTTTGAGATTTCATGTTTTCAAAAGCCTCAGGTTTAAATCTGAATAAAAATAAATGTTAAGTACTAACTATTTACAAACAATCACAAGTGGTTGTAGCTAAAAATGAAGTTAAATACTTTGGTAGCAGAATTTGTAAAGATAAAGAGTCACAAGAACTATTGAACAGTGAAAATACTGTGTCCAAATCTAAAACAACTTTGAATAGCTGGCTTCTTTATTTCTATTTCTGGACATTCTGCTAACTAAAATGGAAAGTTTCTCCAGATTTATTTACCCTTCATATTGTTTACCGGTGTCGAACACTTTGATGAAAAAAATCAATCACATTAATTTTAATTTTATTTGGAAAAATAGATATTACATTAGGGAAAAATGATATAGTGAAATCTCTTCAAGATGGAAGCTTAAATGTGATTGATTTTGAAGCAATGAACGGTACCATTAAACTCAAATGGCTGCAGTCTTTTTTGAAAAATATTAATTGTTTTTTGGGGTTTTTCTCTAAAATGATCTTCAACAGTGTTGGCGGTACAGATTTTTTACCTAAATGTGATTTGATATTTCTAAAATAGCCCTCAAATTGGCTGATAAACAGGCTCTCCAATACTGGAAAATATTATACAAACATAACTTTTCGCCACATACAATTTCAATATGGAACAACAGATGCGTCCTGAATAACAGAAAGTCGATTTAAAAAAAAAAGACTGGATGCATCAGGGAGTGTGGTCGCTATTACATTTATTTGATGGCAGTGGTAACCTCCCAGGACACAATAATTTTATTGATAAATACAACATTTCATGTTCTAGAATCAAATATGACAAATTAATTAAGGCTATTCCCTCAGCAATAATACAGTTAATTAGAGGGGCCTTACTGTATACATCTCTTAAAGTACAAGTTCCAAGCCTATCTTTGGATGGTGTCCAATTTGTCGATAAAAATTGTGATAACAAATTTTTAAGAACTCAACTTTTTGCTTTTTCATGCTGCATCCAAGCATTTCACTTCGAACACCATCTCAAAGATTAGAACCCGGGAACTCTCTTATCCAGTTTCACCAAAAGTTAAGGAAATTAAATTTAAATTACTGAATGACATCTTTCCTTCTACTGATTTCCTACACAATGTAGGAAATCTGATCTAATCTGGCTCAGGAGTTGGGTGTTTGCAGTGTAATCAGAAGGTTGCCGGTTCAAGCCCTGGCTCTGACAGTCTCAGTTGTTGTGTCTTTGGGCAAGACACTTCATCCAATGCCTACTTGTGGTGGTCAGAGGCAGTGTGTCGCCTCTGTCAGTGCGCCCCAGGGCAGTTGTGGCTACAACTTAGCTTGCCATCACCAGTGTGTGCATGTGTGTGTGAGTGGGTGGATGACTGAATGTAGTGTAGTGGGCTTTGGGGTCTGTAGGGACTGAGTAAAGTGCTATACAAATACAGGCCATTTATTATTGGCAACATTTTTTATTCGTAAATGCCAGTTTCTGAATATATCCCCTATTTTTGAAGCTTTCAAGTTAATATTGTTTAATAATGTTTTGGAAAAATGCAGATTTTCTGAAGCTCAGCAGCTTACGGTGTGTCCACACCAAAAGCGATAGGAGCGACTAGAGCTTCAGGTTTACATGTAAAATCAATGTAGGAGCGCGATGAAGCGCGACTTGGTGTCCCGCGACTCTTCAGAAGCAGATTTGCGTCGCGAAAAAGCTTTTCTGCCTGATTCGCGCGAACAATTCGCGCTACAGATGCGATGGAAAATTCGCGCTGCTTTTTATGCGGAGCATTTTGTGCATTCGCGCTCATGGCGTCTATCGCTCGAGTTGGAAAAATCTGAACTCCAGCGTCAAATCGCGCCGCGACAACCAATCAGGCGACAGAGTTTCAGTGATTCTGTGACTGTCATGGAGTCACAGCCTCAGCAGGACATGGAGGAAATACTGATAAACATCGTGGCTAATCACCCCGAGCTACATGACACAAGCTGTTTTCAAATACAGAGACAGAAATAAAGAAATAAACTATTAAGACAGGAATGCTCTTAAGACGTTTGTGGGTGGCTTTTAAAAGAGCCGTTGTTGCTGTAAAAGCACGTCTCAGCCTTGAAACGGCCTCCTCACCGGTTTCCTGGTAGCGCTCCGCACCAGTCCCACGCTGCTCAAATATTATAAACTTTTACGAACCGCAGACAGATGGACAGCTGCTCAGAAATGTAGTTGGTTTAGAGATTTTATTTTAGTCATACATACTAATTCTATTAATTTCTGCTCAATTTTCTTTTAAATTACATTTTTTTTAATGTATACTTTTTATATATAAGAATATAGAAAACATTTGTAACACTCTGTACTGTTCAACACAGCATTCATTTGTGCTTTGTTATACATTTTGTATTCGCCTTGGTGTTTAATAAAGATTGATAAAAAACATTAAAAAAAACTTTGGTCTGAACATGCAGCAAATGCCTCATGTCAACTTCGGAAACTTATATAAGTGAGAATTTTTTTTTCATGTATTTTCTTTATAAAACAGGAAAAAGAAAGGAAATATACCACAGTCAGACAATATGGTATATGGAATCTGGAACTTTATTAAACCATAATCAGAGTTATCCATTGTCAAGGAGGCAAGAAAATAATGTGGAGCCGTGAATGAAACCAAGCACAGAAGTGTATCTGGTAAGTAATAGGATATTTTAGCAGTCATATTGCAATCATTTTGTGTTCCTTTGTGCATATTGATTAGTAGAAGAAATTCAAGACTGCCTAATGCAAAAGTGATGGAATGTTAGGCTACTGTAGATGTTCTAATATGCTCTTTAAAGTTGCTCTATGACCTTAGCTCCTTCCACAGGGGATTTTAATATTGTCTATCATTCAGCAGCGCTTAGAGTTTATTCTGAGGAACATGAAGAAACACTCAAGGTGGTCCGTGTGAACCAAAGTTTTAGCAGAACCATCGCAAATCATGAAATCACACTCATTTTGAAAGGTAGCACCAAAAAAAAAACTATTCAAGATCATGCCATGGAGTTTCAATCTGTCTGGACCTTTTTAAAAACGTACCTTTGTTTTTCCATTAAGAGATTAAACTCGATGGTGTGTTTAGTATTAAAGTGCATCATGACACAGCATTTTAATAGATTCTAACTTAAAGAAGTTGTGTTTTTTCCAAACATGACCTTATTTTTAGAAAATATTACATTCAGCTACTTACCCAAACAAGTTTTGAGCCACTTGGAGTCCTTTGTGAAAAGTTTATATCAAGTCACGATTGGCATATATCCATATAATGGGAGTCAATCAGGGGAGGTGATTTTCCACCTGTAATAGATTATCTGCCCTAAATCTATGTCATTTAACCATGTTTTCTATTAAACGTTAGCAAGACCCCCCTCAGAGTTCAAAATGTCATATCAGTGGTTATTAGTTCTGTTCTGGGGGGATTTAGAGGCTATAATACAGCTAAACTATTGCATGATTACAATAACGTCACTGCTGTGCTCCATCCCAGATACAGTCTGAGCAGAACTTTCACTCTGTGCTCTATGGTGGTCGGTTAGGCAGAACTTGCTACAGCAAACATCAACATGGATTCCCGTTAGCGTCTTTCCAAATTTCACTAACCGAATGAACAACTGAACTAAATTCAGCTTCCACAGGCTCCCTTTCTGCAACCTATGCAGACTAAAGATGTAATGGTGGACGGCTGCAACGTCAATGAAATCCCGATTTAGTGTAAGTGGGAATGGGTTGCACTAAAAGCCTGTAAAACAACCAGAAGTTAATACTTTAGCACATCCAAGATGTTCCGTACTCACATGGGAATATCCCTAATGATTAATAACTAAACATGGCAAAATGAATGAGTTTTGTGGCAGATAATGCCTTATTACAGACGGTACATTTCCTGCCTTGATTGACTTCCATTATAATGTTAATTTCCTATAAACCAAAGGAGGGCCCAGCAGAAATAGTTTGGGAAACACTGCATTATATGGATAAATGCTGATAGGGACTGAATGTAAACTTCTCCCTGAGGACTCCAAGTAGCTCCAAACTTGTCTGGGTTAGTAACTGAATGTAATATTTGCTAAAAATAAGGTGCAGGATGAAAAAATAAAACACAAAAAGAACTTCTCTTTTAACAGTGAGCAAAAACGTTTTTGTCACACCGTGTGCACATCTATATCCCCACCACCATACTTTTTGTATTTATATTTTCATAAATAGCCTACTTATATTGTTTTTAAATGAATAGAATTTTATGAAATGTATATTGTATTTTATATTCAGCGACGACTCTAGTGACTCTTTTTCAAAAAAGTGACAGGGGTCAAATCTAACCACTGTTTTTTGGAGGACCAAAACGGACATAATTAAAGATAAAAGGATAAATAAACCAGCATGTGATTCTCAAATAAGACTGAGTGACTGATCAGCCAAGCTGTCATCTAGATCTAAACTGTAACTAAAACTATGTTTTTTTTTGCTCCATTTATTATTATTATGTAATGTTCACATGACATATATTAATAGTGAATTATTTTACTTTAGTTTACCTGAAAGTTTGCTGAGCACAGACTTGAGTAAACTTTTTTTCACCACTCTTCTCGATGAACCAGATCTTTTTGAAACCTAAACATGTTTAAACCTGCTTCTCTGGTGTTGGGATATTATCCTGCTACACACCGATGTGACATTACCCTAAAAATGAAGTTCAAATGTGGAAAAAAAGATAGACTGACAAACAATCCTAACATTTAGTTTTCTCTCTGACGGCATACCACCAATCACGTCCCTTCTGCCTACTTTCACAATCGTTGCCAAGGTCAGGGATTATAGATTTTAATGGCAAGCCATTCAAATTGCGAGACAGTCTACATACAGATACACTCTTCTGCGAGTAGTTATTCTATTTTACTTATATGAAAAACAGACCAAAAGTTTGGAGACACCTTCTCATTCAGTGGGTTTTATTTATTTTCATGACTATTTACATTCTAGATTCTCACTGAAGACATCAAAACTATGAATGAGCACATATGGAATTATGTAGTACTTTTACAAAAAAGTGTGAAAGAACCTGGCCTCCAAAGTCACCGGACCTGAACCCAATCGAGATTATTTGGGGTGAGCTGAACCGCAGAGTGAAGACAAAAGGGCCAACAAGTACTAAGCATCTCTGGGAACTCCTTCATGACTGTTGGAAAACCATTTCGGGTGAAAAGCAGTAATCAGAGCAAAGGGTGGCTACTTTGAGGAATCTAAAATATAACACATGTATTCAGTTATTTCACCATTTTTGTTTAAGTACATACAATAATTCCATACATCATTTGTTCATTCATAGTTCTGATGCCCTTCATTGAGAATCTACAATGTAGTCATGAAAATAAAGAAAACGCATTGAATGAGAAGGTGTGTCCAAACTTTTGGTCTGTACTGTATGCCGATTTAAATGAAAAATACAATACAATTTGTGTCACGTGCACCTTAAGGTTAGAAACCAAACACCAGGCGCTCTCCTTTAGGAATATATGATAAATATTTTTTTTATGTATTTTTTTATTGCAGGTTCTCCACGTCTCGAAGATCCAAAGCGGGTCCAGATCATGACACTACCACCACCAAGTTCTTTTTATGAAACGCTGTATTCCGCTTTGTGACTTTTTCAAAACAAAACCTACAGCAGAACCAGAACCAGAACCAGGCACTGAATGAAGGGGTGTGAGCTGCAACGGACTGGGTTTAGACCATCCTGGATTTACTACAGCCCATCTTAAAGCAAAATAGTGACCCAACAACAAATTCCTTAACTGGGAATTTAAGGAATTTGGAGAGTCATAAGCAGATATCTTATCTTCAGTAGATTAGTTTATTCAGTACATAACTGACATTTTCCTGAATACTAAAGCTAATCGGAGCTACAATCGAGAGCAAACTGAAAATCTACCATTTTAAAATGACTGAAAACTAAAAAATTATAGAGTGGTTTATCAGTGTGTTGCATGCAGTAAGAGAAACCCCAAATATTCCCTAATTCCGTCTACATTTGGACTTTTGAAATGCATTTATATAATCGAACCTATATGGCATACTCCTAATTGAGCTAAGGCACTCAGATGATATGATTGAAAAGCTGAATTTCTCTGCGTGTAAACCTCCATCCCAGTTTAGTCGAGCTATTAGCACCCTTGCCGCTGCCTCTTTTGAAAGTAACCAGACCACAGAAGCAGAATAACAACTCTGGTACACAACAACAGCAAAGAGCGTAACACAATCAAACAATGTACTGTAGTACTTACAAATGTACTGTGTTCCACTGTTTGTGTCGTCCATTTCTTTGCTTATTGTTCATATCCTGCTTTTTTTCCATCTGCTTCACTGCCGACAGAATTTGTTTACTATCTATGCGAAACTCTAGGCCAACCTGAAGAATGCCCCTAGAGAGGGCATATATCGCCACCTACTATTGCGGAGTCAAATGCTCTATGTAAACTGAGCATGTAAACTGGGATAAAGGCAGCCATTCTGGATCAATTACAAGCTTCTCACTCTGGTTCCATCACGCCATTGTGTTGTTGATGTTGACTCTGTAACTTTGGTTTTTGCCGAACCAAAAGCATAACCAGTTGCGCTCTCTAGCCCAAAGAGCTGAAAAAAAAAGCCTTGATCTGCTGCCTAAGTTACCATCGCGCATAAACTACAGATTCTGTGAATCACTTAAAGACTGTTCTGAAAACTTGCCTCTCTGTGCGTCACTAATTAAAGCTGATTGTTTTCCTCATCGGACATACAGGAATCACGTAGGTAACCTATTTTGGATTCAAAACGGCGAATATCGCCAACAGGTGATGTATTTTCATGACTAGAATGAGGAAACTGTACCCCACAGCACCTTCTTTGGTAAAATGCAAATGTAAAATGTTTTATTCTCCATCCCTCTCACATAAGAAACAGGGAGTGTACACGATATGCAACGCCGTCAGATAGCAGGAGAAATTCGGGAGAATGGTTGCTCCAGGAGATTTTCGGGAGGGGCACTGAAATTCGGGGCTCTCCCTCGGAAATAATCGGAAGGGTTGGCAAGTATGCCTTACAGCCAGTATATTTTTAACCTATCCTGGAAAACAGCAACAACTCTTGGGGCTCCTAACTGTATACTGCTTGTTCCTTGGGCTGTGTCTGGTTGAGAGGACAGGAAAGGGCCGTAGAAAAACACAAAACCACAGAGCCATGAGTACCTCCAACTGGAGTGTGTTTATAAGTGCCTAAAAGAAAATATCGAACAGTTAGCTTTTGCAAATTTTGTTTGAGCTGGAATTGACGGATGATTCTTTGAGAAACAAACTGCGTGGAAAAAGGTTTTGAGACTAAACTTCATTATGCAAGTCAATTTGTGGAGCCAATCATTTCCACTGCAAAAATAAGATATGTTGGGTTTCTCAATTGCTTTTCAACAACTTTAAAATGGGTGCATACTACATGCAGGAATGTGGGCTCCAAAAATATATTCAGATACCCTGACACGGTACGTGAGAAAACTGAGGTCAAAGTAATTACAATCCAAGTCAGCTCCATCAACTGAGTTCCAACTAGCTCATAAACTCCACCTGTTGGGCTATTATTATCATTTTTATTGTAAATCTAAAACCTGCAAGAAAAAAAAGGGATCATAAAGCAGATAGTCATTACTAATACACTACCGTTCAAAAGTTTGGGGTCACCCAAACAATTTTGTGTTTTCCATGAAAAGTCACACTTATTCACCACCATACGTTTTGAAATGAATAAAAAATAGAGTCAAGACATTGACAAGGTTAGAAATAATGATTTTTATTTGAAATAAGATTGTTTTTACATCAAACTTTGCTTTCATCAAAGAATCCTCCATTTGCAGCAATTACAGCATTGCAGACCTTTGGCATTCTAGCTGTTAATTTGTGAGGGAATCTGGAGAAATTGCACCCCACGCTTCTAGAAGCAGCTCCCACAATTTGGATTGGTTGGATGGGCACTTCTTGCGTACCATACGGTCAAGCTGCTCCCACAACAGCTCAACGGGGTTAAATCTGGTGACTGCGCTGGCCACTCCATTACCGATAGAATACCACTGCCTGCTTCTTCTCTAAATAGTTCTTGCACAATTTCGAGGTGTGTTTTGGGTCATTGTCCTGTTGTAGGATGAAATTGGCTCCAATCAAGCGCTGTCCACTGGGTATGGCATGGCGTTGCAAAATGGAGTGATAGCCTTCCTTATTCAGAATCCCTTTTACCCTGTACAAATCTCCCACCTTACCAGCACCAAAGCAACCCCAGACCATCACATTACCTCCACCATGCTTAACAGATGGCGTCAGGCATTCTTCCAGCATCTTTTCAGTTGTTCTGCGTCTCACAAACGTTCTTCTTTGTGATCCAAACACCTCAAACTTGGATTCATCCGTCCACAGCACTTTTTTCCAGTCTTCCTCTGTCCAATGTCTGTGTTCTTTTGCCCATCTTAATCTTTTTCTTTTATTGGCCAGTCTCAGATATGGCTTTTTCTTTGCCACTCTGCCCTGAAGCCCAGAATCCCGCAGCCGCCTCTTCACTGTAGATGTTGACACTGGTGTTTTGCGGGTACTATTTAATGAAGATGCCAGTTGGGGACCTGTGAGGCGTCTGTTTCTCAAACTAGAGACTCTAATGTACTTATCTTCTTGCTCAGTTGTGCAACGCGGCCTCCCACTTCTTTTTCTACTCTGGTTAGAGCCTGTTTGTGCTGTCCTCTGAAGGGAGTAGTACACACCGTTGTAGGAAATCTTCAATTTCTTAGCAATTTCTCGCATGGAATAGCCTTCATTTCTAAGAACAAGATAGACTGTCGAGTTTCAGATGAAAGTTTCTTTTTCGGCCATTTTGAGGTTTAATTGACCCCCAAATGTGATGCTCCAGAAACTCAATCTGCTCAAAGGAAGGTCAGTTTTGTAGCTTCTGTACCGAGCTAAACTGTTTTCAGATGTGTGAACATGATTGCACAAGGGTTTTCTAATCATCAATTAGCCTTCTGAGCCAATGAGAAAACACATTGTACCATTAGAACACTGGAGTGATAGTTGCTGGAAATGGGCCTCTATACACCTATGTAGATATTGCACCAAAAACCAGACATTTGCAGCTAGAATAGTCATTTACCACATTAGCAATGTATAGCATGTGTTTCTTTAAAGTTAAGACTAGTTTAAAGTTATCTTCATTGAAAAGTACAGTGCTTTTCCTTCAGAAATAAGGACATTTCAATGTGACCCCAAACTTTTGAACGGTAGTGTATTTGTCTTCGCCAAGCTGATGATGTCTTTTAAAACCCAAAAACAGGTGTGTTGCTGCAGTCTGTGGATTGGAACGATTGCTCAAAATCCTTAAAACATCGTATGCATGCTCTGCAAAAACGTAGCACCTTTCCACAGCAACATAGGAAGTGTCCAAAGTTCAAGGCGGATGGTGAAAGAACGCATTTTGAAACGAGGCAGCTGTTCACTGTCAAAGAGATGATGAAAGTTGTACAAAACTGGATTCATCTCACCTCTAACTCAAAATGTAGAAAGAACATGATTAGTCCATCCACTTTCCTTGTCCACATAGACCAGTGCATGTTTCTGCACTGGGCTAGAGCCTTACATTAGTTCCTCTAAGAATTATCCACTTTGCTATTTGAGCTGCTTAGTGGCCAATTACCCAAACAAGTATTATGTTGCAAACTAATTTTGGACCTTCATGAAAAAAAAAAAGTCTGCACTTCCAGAAACCAGTAGTTACATCCACATTATTTTCTGCAGCAGATATGTCATTTGTAGAACGAACCCCCTCGGCACCAGATGGTTAACACAGGAAACGTTTATTGAGAAAAGAGGAGCATCAATGAGAGAACGCATTGTTGGCTGTGGCACTTAAGTCCTTGATCCTGAGGAGGAGAGGGGGGGGCCTTCACACGACATAAGCAAGCAAAGCTGCCCGAGAGCCTGGGCCGCTCACCTTGCAGTGATCCGAGCTGCTGATAGGACCGTTACACAACACAGGCCTGGGCGGAGAACAGAAGCACCTTCAGCATTAAAGCTTTACTTAATCAAACAAAATAAGAGTAAGAATTGGCACCTTGGAGTAATGTCTTAAAATTTTTTAGAAAACTTAAATGCATTTTAAATAAATGGGACAAGGTTAAAAACAAAGTTCAATCACAACCTCAAAGTTTTCACTGCACTTCATTTGCTACATACACCTTTAAGTGCTGGAAAGTTCACATATGGTTTCTGCCGTAATTCTGTTGAATTGACTTTCACAAGTTGGATAGCACCTGCTATTCATTTAAAGCATTAGTTTTTGATTATTATTTATAACATGTGGCTTAAAATTACACCAATAAAACAGAAAACAGCTTAGTACAACTTCGGGCCGAAACAAAATCAGATTACTGCTGTTGGAGATTGTTCAGTCTTTTCAAATCTTGTTTCAGATCAAGTAGAGGAAAACAATATTGAAGTCACTGTTGCACTTCTTTTGGGTTTTCTGACAACTTAAGATTGTTTGAGCCGTGGATTTCATTCTTCAGTAGTGTTCTGTTACAGTAGCTTATTGATCAT
This sequence comes from Apricaphanius iberus, assembly GCA_028564705.1. Lineage (NCBI taxonomy): Eukaryota > Metazoa > Chordata > Actinopteri > Cyprinodontiformes > Aphaniidae > Apricaphanius > Apricaphanius iberus. The sequence continues at coordinate 387,429 of JAPXFQ010000014.1, read as the reverse complement.
TCACCACTTTTTCCTTTTTAAACTGTATGTTTCCAGTTGGATTGTCTTCTGGCTATGTCAAGGAGAGGATCTGCCTTTCTTGAAGAAAGTTTATGTTGGTGGACTGAGGCGTTAGCATCCTGAAGATTTGTCATCACCAAATCTGCTGTGATTTAGTTTGTCCAATAGTCAGTAATGTTTCTAGTTTGGCTCATTTTCTATTTCACAGACAGAGGGGCTATTATTTTTGCATCTTTGTTGGTCTGTAAGGAGCTGAGCTTAACAAGCTGCAACAGCCCTCCTTTAGGCCACTTCAAATTTAGATCACCCAATGTTGTCAAAACCCGTCTCACGACTTAACCTTGCTGAGTGCGCGCGCTTAGTACACAGGACGTCGTTTTTTTTCTTTCTGCTTTTCTGCCCATCCTATTTCTATGCAACCATTGAAAAGTTACCATAGGCGCCTTCTGAAGGTGTGGGCGCGAGGGTGAAAGGGAGGGCAACATGTATTTTTCTTTTCAGCAGCTTGATAAGCTTATTTTTCTTGCAACTAGAGCAATACCATAATACTATGAGCACAGATGGTGCAGTTCAATCTTTATGAGTTGGAGCGACTAGTGTCGGTGTTATAAGGTTGTTTGCACAAGCCTGGCATGGCTATTTCTTCTTTAAATCCTATTAAGAAAGAGTCAAACAGGTGCTGTTGGCTCCTCCACACCTAACCATTGATTCAGATATGCTCTAGGGACTATACATTCATTCTGGCCTAGGAATGTTGTGCTAATGCAATCTGAACACAATTGAAAGATGGCTGGATGAATGTAGTAGTTCAAGTTAAATCTGAAAGAGGCTTTAAGTGGAGGTTCAATTGCATAAAAAGTGAATCACTTTTGCAGATAGTTGTTAAAAAAAGCAAATGAGAGTTTCTCATCAGTATCTTTTTGCTGTATTTGATCTGATAAAAAAGATAATTTAATTCTGTGTTTAGCAAAATGTTGAAGGAAGTAAGACAGCTCATTCAAAAGTGGTAATTATTATTATTATTATTATTTGCCCATAAACACGTAAACATAACGTGTAACTAAAAACAAGAAAGAGTACTTAGTTTTTCAAAGCAAAGCATTAAGCTGTAATTATGTTAACGCTCAGTTGTTTGATTTTTCTCGGCTATCATTATGTGTGTTTAAATAGATTTAGATTTTATACATCTGTTTTAGACAGTGTTAGGCTTCATAGCCTTGTTAGCTACATTCTAAAATAAACATATGGTAAATTATGCTGACTTGGCATGGTTTAGCTCGCTAGCTAGCTAGCTAGCTTTTAGCAGCTAACATATTATCTTTGTCAGTTGTTTTAGTTAACCTTTGCTAGACAGGAGCTAAATGTAACCAACTAATATAAATGCTTAAGAACCGATGTATGTGGAAGCTAACCAAACACTATGTATTAAATGTCATTGGTATACAGTAGATGTTAATGGTTTTCTCATCAGCTTTTAAGGCCATCCAAATTTGATTAGATTTTACAAAGAACTGCTTTGTTACTGTCTTTACTGTAATCTCCATAATGGTGACATCTGAGAGCTACAAAGGAATCTTGTTGCAGAATCTTGGCATAATGAACTTTTGATTGTTCTTGCTAGGATGGTGTGCTATATCATATGTGTGCATCTTGTGTGCTTCAGTCTGCTGTTTCCGGAACAGTGTGCATGTTGGAAAGCATAGGGAATCTGCATTGCTGCGCTAAAAAAATGGAGCAGAAGCAGCTGTGCTTCACTGTTGTGCCATACATGTACAGCATTGTGTCATCATAGCCACATGATTTCAAGAGGCATATATCATCATATTTTAGAGCCGAGCCACAAAACCTAAAAATGATGAAAGTACGAAGCATAAATAAATAAAACTTCCAGATGTTGGAGGACTTAGGATATAAGTGGAAGTGAGGAAAGCAGATTACTCCCCACCCACAATAACAGTTATGACAGCTAGCTTACCGGAGAGTAGACTGCCAGACCACTGAAAGAAGACCCATCTTTTACAGTGCTTTTTACTTTGTGTGTTCTGTCAATGCAAGACTTCTAAATATCTACAGACCACCTTAAATTTAACATGCTTTCCATAACTGTCCTTCATGTTTAGCAATACAATTGCTGCATTTTTTTTCCTTATCTGAGCCAAATAAACAAGTCTCTGCAGTCACAGCCTGACTGTACGTCAACTTTTGAACTTCTCTACCGTTAACCATTGGTAGCATTAGCTGGAAGTGGGATTTTAGGGCCAAAACATATACTGCTGTAGGGAAATTGAGGAAGATTGATATTGTGGAGAAAAGTGAGACTGTCCTAACCACTGTCTCCCATAGTTGTTGGAAGAAATGTATCCATGCATGCCGAGCCATGTTAACAATTCAGAGCAGAATTATGTCTTTCTGTGTGCTACCATTGTGTTTTGAATGAGTTATTGTCACAATCACTAATTTGCCAGTGAGCTTAAATTACAGGCAGACTCAGATGGAAACCGATCACTTTTAAATCCCTCGGGTAAGGCGTCGGTTTGCCAAGTGTTTAAGCAACAGCTCTCAGACAACAGTTACCTTGACTTCCTCCTCTCATCCGGATAAATCCTCAGTTGATAAACTTAAAACTGGGGCTGAAGACTTTGCTATCACAACTTTAGTCCTTCTTGGTAACAATGTTATGGAGTGATGGCTGAGTTTTGGCATCTAAAGCATAACGTCATCACTTTTCAGTCTCAACTTTCTTTTGCATTTCTACCGTTCTGTGCTCGCTTTTTTCTTTTATTCCATTTTACACAATTCTTAAATCAGAAGAAAGGAAAAGTATTTAAAAAAGGAAAAGTAATATTAAAAATAGAAAAAGTAAAAATGATGATATATGCCCTTAAATGAATAGTGTGCATTTTAATCTTTGGGAAATATATGAATTTAATTTCTAATGTCATGTTCGTCTAAATTTTTTCCCTTAAAATTAATAAAAACATAGCATATTACTGTACGATAACTAAAAGTTTTTTTATCAGCTGATAAAATATCTCAACAATATTTGATTTAGTGATACAATCTTATAAACTCTAGATAATATAGATTCTAAAAATGAATAATTAACATTTTCACCTTCTTGTGAACTCCTCAGTCTCATTCTACGTTGGGGTTATTTTGGCATACCACACTACAAAACAATCATAAGGCAAATAAACCTTAGAAATAACGTTGTTATAGGTCCACAATTTCTATTTAAACAGCATTGGTTTAATCTCTAGGCCCAAATGCTGCTGAGAATTGTAAAGTTTTAATCTAAAAATATAAAACTGGGCTCAGAAAATTTTGAAACACTGAGTCGCCCGTAAACTTTCATCACTACACAGCTACTTTCTTCTCTCATTTTAGAGATTCAGGCATATAAACCTATTAGTCAAAATAATTTTTCAAAATCAATAGAGATATTCATGAATTAAACATTAATCTTAGAGCTGAAATGTCCCTTTGTCTTTCTGTAGTCATATGAAGGCAAACATTAACAAAAACAAGAAAATATTAAAATGGTTATAAAAGAAGGTACTTTTGAAGCAACTTTTGAAGCAAGAGAATGACTGGGCTTTGAGCTCCTTTGGTAAAAACTGCGTTCTTAGCTTCAGTTTTGAGAGTTATGGTATGTGACAAGTCCTGCATCTTACAGTTAGCTCTTTTTTTTTGTCCATAAAACTTCTCTGTTTTTGTCTCCTCCATTTTTCTTGCCTTTTTCCTTCAGTCCATGATTGGTTTTTAGTCTTTTACTAAAGGTTTTTCAGGCCGCCACATCACGTGATCAGGCAGCAGTTGATGCAGCGGGGTCCCAGTCTTCTTTTCATGGATCCCTTCTTTCTCTTTGGAGCCAGAATGGCGATGATGGCCTCATCAAAGACGGTCTTCAGGCCCTTCTGGGTCAGTGCTGAACACTCAACGTAGCAACAAGCTCCAATCTAATATGGAAAAACCACAGGAGAAACTTTCAAAACCATCAAAAATGTCACTAGTTCATAACATATCAGAGTCGAGGCCACATGTTAAACTGTCTTAAAGATAATACACTATTGTCTACTACTATAAAAACAACTAAGCAAGCATTCAGGAGGAAATACTTTGCTTTATTTAGGGGCTTTTAATCATTTTAAGTGTCTTTCTAAATAACATAAAAAACAATTATAAATAAATAAGCATCATAACGATAAGAAAGACTCATTAACAGAAGACATTATCAATCTCCATCATTCACCCTCACAAAAAAAGGAATCTAACTGTCACCTAACTGTGATTACTGAAAGCAGTCACTTCCTGTATGACCGAATGAGTTCCACAGACGATCAATGACGATATTTGGCTAACTCTTTTATTCCAATAGTTTGGGAACTTGAGGAGTTCATAGTTTTTACGAGGTTTGGTTATTTTCAAATATTGTGCTGCTCATTACGGCCATACAAGTCTCCTTTTATCTAATCTCTCCAAAACACTATCATCAAGAAGTATTGTGGACAGGAAGTGAGATATAGGCTAGCAAGGTGCATCCAGTGTATTTTACAATAAAACCCATGTTGCATTTTTTCGGGCTTTTTTCTTTTACTATTAATGACAGGGATATCAGTTCCCATGCTATTCCCTGGCTTAGATCTTTTGACAAGTATATCTTTAAATGTATTATGTCAGATTCTGTCATAGTTTTACAAACTATTGCTAAAGATGAATTGATTGCGTTTCACATACGAACCACAGTTGGTGTGAATCAGTTGTTAAGTTATTGCTGATGTCTTCCCACCCAGGCATTGTTTTAGCACATATTACATGCTCTAGAGAAGAAAAGTGACAAAGCCCCTTCCCATTTTGCTTATCCTGTTAAATCTAATAGAAGCTGCAAGGGTTTACCCAGTTTTTCCTCACACAACCTTTTTGCATTTTGCCCTCCTCCTTGTTTAATAACAACATTGTGGAATTTGTTTTCTGCATTTTTGAACACTTGAGGTTAACTTGAAATAATTTAGTAAACCATGGAAAAAAAAGATCATTGTTATTATGTCCAGATGCATAAAACTCATAAAAGTACAAAAGTAGTCAATCAATCAATCAGAATCCCATTTTAATTGCATCTTAGTTTGCCAAAACTGCATGGACTCTTGAATTAATATATATTTGAGTTATTTTTTTTAATTCTTGCTGACAGGCATAATTCTTCACAGACCACATTTTGGATTTACGTCCCGCAGCCCTGAACTCTGCTGGATGTCCATTTTGACCAAGAATGCATCTTTGGACTCATTTTACAGCAAAGAATGCTCAGAAGTCCGATCCCACGTTTTTCACAAAGGAATTACATTCTTATGGTTAGATTCCTGCATCAAATCAACAACCAAGAATCTAAAAGATCCCATCAGCTATATCCTGTGAGAGTAAAACAGAAAACAGGTGCTTCTCATACATGGGCTGTTTCACTGTGTTTCAACATACGAACCTCTTTGGCCAGTTTCTGTCCTTGCTCGGTGGTGATCGGTTTCTCCTTCATGTCGTTCAGTTTTGCAATGGTCTTAGGGTCATCACGAAGGTCAATCTGGGAAAAAATCAGCAACCTTTTGTCTGAATGAGTCAACACATCAATATGTGACATATAGTTTTATCTTGATCTGACATCAATTTATATGTTGTGTATACAAAAATAAAAAAAATAAAAGCAGTTTTTAGGTCAAACCAAAAGTGATAATATTTAGCTAGTTTAGAATTTCACTCATTACTAAATATTAATGAATGTGTTGAACCTTTAATGTAAACTCTTCCTGTATACAATAGTTTGCATGACTGGAACATCTAAAGTGATAGTTGAGTATGCCATAAAACTGAAGAATGTGTTTTAGGAAAATAATACAAAGCTTTAACCGTGTCAACTCCTCTGGGAAAGCTTTCCACAAGGCTTAGAAATTAATTTGTGGAAATTTCTTATCATTCTTATGAAAGTATATTTGTGAAGAAGGTCTCTGCTCAAATTCACCCCTTAACCCCCCTTCTTACAGCTGTTACTGTTGTTACAGGTTAGTGTAGCTTAGAGCTGTAATCGGGCCTTAAAAGTTGGGCCCAACCCGCTCTGAGCCAGAGGAGTATACTTTGATTGACAGCTAATTAAAGCCCGAACCCGATTACAACCCAACATTATTCAAAAACGTACATCTGAAAAAAACTGGCACCGGACAACATGACCGTCAAATTTTCAATTTCCTGGACAAATGTTGGAAATTCCAGTCAAATAGGCCTGTGAGGCTTAAAATGATAAATGAATAAGAACAATTCCAAGGCATGTTGACTTATAATCTTTTTTTTTTGTCTGCAGCTATATGAAGCTTTAACCGCTTGCTTCTGTTGCCTCAAAGTCTCGCCTGTGTGCGTTTCTGTGTGTGCTTGCTCTAGATTTCAGGAGATTTTATCGGACTTGTGGGCATCAGGGAGTTTCTATATAAATGCAGGACACTTCTGCAACTTGAGACTAGCGATGTTTGGTAATAGTGCTTTTACACTTCAGCATTTTCTGTGGCCCATTGCAGCACTTTATTATAAATTATTGAACTAATGAGACGATCAGCTGACAGCTAAAGCCCGAGCCTGACCCGAGCCTGTGGAAAATGATAGAAGTTAAGCCCGAAGCAGTCCCTACGGGTTAGGGCAAAGATCTTCAGCTGTAGTGTAGCTCCTAGCTGAGTCTGCCTCCGATTGGCTGATCAGCCCCTCCTAATGTCTCTGGTCCTGGAAGCTCAAGCTGATGAGGAGGAGAACCTCTCCAAATCAGAGAAAAGAAATATTCTGAGAACTAATCAAAACGTCCTGCTTGACAGATGGAGGGGACCGATTTGGTTTTAGATTTGGTTACACTAAATGTTTATGTTTGTATTGTGCTCTAAGCTACATTTAGGTAATTTTGTGTTCAGTTTCTGCAAGATTTTGGTGTTATTTGTCCTTCACACCTTCGCATGTCTCTGGAAGTCCCAGAGTGTTAAATCCAAACTTCTCCTGCTCCATTATGGTGGCTCTGGTGTTGAAGGCTGACAGATTATAGGCAGTTCCAAGACTATGGATTTTCTGATTTTGTAAGGCTTCTCCCAAAGAATAAGTTTAAGGATTAAAGTTCAGAACCATTTAATTTATATTTTTTCTTGGGGTTCATGACTTTAAGATAAATTCTTAGATTTTAGTCAAAATATTGTTAGGATTAGATATTTATACTTTTTATGCTGTGAGGACTTGAAAAACAAAGTCAGATTCATTGTTGTGCACACAATCTTGACCAATAAATTCTGATTGTTTCTGTCCAACTTTTATACATCCAACTATAGAATGTCCAAGAATAGAGCTAAAGTTGATTAATAGGTCTAATTCTTGATTTTATCATTAACCCCTGTAGCTTCCTCTAATAATCTTTAGTCGGAGTGCAATTATCTTTGCTTTGAAATGAATGTAGTCATGAGAGAATGTCTTAAGAGCTATAACAGTGATACGTCAATGCAAATTAAAATAATTAGTCCTTCATACTGATTTCGACAGCTTGTGAGAGTGATTGGTTTTTAACCTGAGAATAACTTAATGTAGCATAATAAGTGTTAAAACGTTTGAATCTTCAACCGACAGTGAGATTTCTCCATTTCAAACAAAATCCTTTTCATCCTCACTTCCTGCTTTTGTGCAACACTATTTCAAAGCCAACTACACGGTTCCTCACTCCTTGTTTCAATCCACTGCAGAGCTCTCTTTACCAGCGACGATAACCAGACACAATCCAAGCTTCAACCCTTTGCTTTATTTGTCAGTAAATGTCGTTCAGCTTGTGCGCACAGAATCGCAGCAGTCGGCCAGCCGCAGAACAGCAACTGAGTTATGATGGGGACCGATAAAAGAGCACACAGCATCAGCTGACACAAGATAAATCAGACACCCACTCCAAGCTTCTCATCACTGCTGGGCCTTGGCTGCACCGGCATTTGGTTGCTGGGGAACATAGGTCGGCAAACTGATTCAGGAGTACACCGGGTATTGACTAAATCTTTGGTTTTAGCTTATTACAAAACAAATCACACAGATAACCATTAAAAGAAGAGCCATTAAACAACTGTTGTAATTTGTGGAAAGGAGGGGAGAAAAACTACAACCACTGTATAATCTGCATTTCTAAAGCGCTTAATGCAAATTATGCAAACCCAATTCGCAATGGACAAACACACTGGTGGTCCAGCACTTTCCAATCAATTAGTCTTTGATTAATTGATTGGAAACTTGGAAAAATATTCACACATGGAAAAAACAGGAGGTGACGAAAAAAAACAAAAAACAACAAAAATTCTGATTAATGCTGACGAAATAATGCGCTAAGCATGGATATATGATATATGATACATGGAAATATGAAGACAAATAAATAAATATCTAATTAGATATTTACGGATGGGAATAAAAAATACTATAGTGCTATAGTACTATAGTATAGTAATAAAATGCAATGACTGAATTTAAATGACTTGTCAGACAAGGAATTAAGTAAAATGAAAAATGATGTCCTTGAATATTTCTAATCATGTAGTACCAAACTTGGAGCAGCAACAATATGACGAATCGTTTGTTTTATCGCTTCTGTTCGATGACTTCTACAGTCTAACAGTCGCAGGATTAAAACTCTTCAAATCAGGAGGTGAAGCTTAAAATAATGGAAATAAATAAATAGATAAAAATTACAGAGAGTTTAAATGAAGAGAGTAGTTTGCGGCTGATCCAGAACGCCGCTGCTGGCATCTTCACTAGAACCTGGAAAGTAGAGAACATCACCCCGGGCCTTACACTGTCTCCCTGTAGCTCAGAGAATAAACTTCAAAACACTCCTACTCGTTTATGAACCATTGAGTGGCGTAACTCCAAAATAGGTTAAAGATTTGTTGTCTCTATACCGCAGTGAAGCCGGTAACGGCCAGCAATCAAATTAAAATTACTTGTTCGAGCCACTGTGCGTTACTATTTATGTCATTCTCTTAAGCAAAAAGATATATTGGGTACACAGGGTCAAAGTCGGCAAAAACAGTAGGAAAACAAGCCACAATAGCAGTAAATATCGTCTTACATACCTTCTATGACACTGCCGCTGTCTTTAATATGAAAATTAAACAGCTGATTATCTTATCTACAGTCGCCATGTTGATTTTGTTTCCACCCAACAAGTCCGCCCTGAGTCCGAGTTCTGCTTTCTACCCCCTAGTGGAACTCTCCAGCAGTACGTGCAGTCGGCTGAGTAGAGTTATCGGTATTGGTACTCGGTATCGGCAAGTATTCAAATCAAGGTATCGGTACCAGATCTTTATGAAAAAAGTTGTATCGTTGCATCCCTACTGATGACTATTTCAAAGTAACTGTGGCAACACTGCCTGCTGGACCACTCAGGTCCTCCAACTCTAGTTTACAAAACCTCCCCAGAATCAGAACCAAACATGGAAAAGAAAGGCTCAGTTTCTACGCTCCTCAAAACTTGAACTAACTTCTATATGACTCCAACTCTGCTGAATCGTTAAGCTCTTTTAAATCAGGGATAACAATCTATCTGTATAGAGCTACCTCTAATGTAATTATGTGTGTGTTATGCTTGATTGCTGTTTTTGCAGTTTTCCACGCCTTTGCACTTCTGATTTCTTTTTCTCTGATATTTTATTTTTTATGCTTTTCATGTTTTTATTACTTTGCTGATGAAAGTGCACTATACAAATAAAATTGCCTTGCCTAAACATGAATTTGCTGATTATCAGAAGTGGGGTTATTGTAGAAATTATTTAACTTAAAAAAAAGTGACTTATTGGACAGAAGGTCAAACAAACCTGTGTGCCAATGAGCAGATAAGGAACACTGGGTGCGTACTCCTGCAACTCTGGTACCCATTCCTCACGCACGTTTTGGAAACTGGCTGGGTTGACAACAGAAAAGCAGATGAGGAAGACATCCGTCATCGGATAGGACAAGGGCCTCAAGCGGTCGTAGTCCTCCTGCACAGAGACAGAAATGCAATGTTACCCTTCAAGGAGCAGGAAAGTTGAGGTAATTCATGTCCGTTCATTATTCCCCAGCTATTAAACTTTTTCAGATTTGTTTCCCTTTGATCAGACTGTGCACAAGGCAGCACCATGAGGCACTGACTATAAGCCACACTGTCGTCTTTGACATTTGCTGGGTGAAAATGGGTAATTCAGAGACGCCAGAAAGCGCAGCTTGTGTCAGACTCTCCCTTGTCCTCCCTGAAAAAAAACTATTTTAGACAACGTCTGACTTGATCACACATAAATAATAACAATCCATCGAACAGCTTCTGCTTATTCCCCATAGTATGCAGATTTACATAAAAATAAAACAGAAACAATTATCTATAATCTGTAACAAGGTAATAGGCACACAGGACAGGGGGAAGCCAATCGGAAGCAGGAGAACCTGGAGAGAACCTAAGCCTGTGCAGGGAGAAGACAAAAGGATCCAGAAGCAACATAAACAGACCCAGGCTGGGATTTTAACCCCAGACCTTCCTGCTGAAAGGCACCAATACATAATACATAAAGAAAAAGAATAAAGAAGAGCGAAAAAACAGATCCTTTTTTGATTAATCTTATTTTAAAATTTAACAATTCCATTAACAAACAGAGCGCTTCTGTGAGGTAGGTTGAGCAATCAAGTATTTGGACTTTAGTGCAACAGTAGCCTAAACATAAAAAAGTCTTATATGAAAAGAAATAGCACCTCAGTTTAAATAAACGTAATAATGAGAATGTATATACGTATCAGGGGTCACGTTAACTGAATATTTTCCGGATTTAACTGGTTTATTAGAACGGTGACGGAAAAATAGGAAGGCTGTCGTGTTTGATTTAAATGTGCAGCAGATACTTTCAACTTTATGCATGGATCCTCGGTAAATAGTTTTTAAAACTTTGGCTGAAGCAGCATCATTCCAGTCTCCAATACAGTGGCGCATGGATACATCATCCAGAATAACATCTTAAGCCCCATAAGAATCATCTGTTCGAGGAAAAAAATTCCGATCAAGTCTGAAACTACAGGATTGGGGCCAATTTTCGATCGCGTGATCGGATCAGGACATCCCTAAAAAGTAATGCAAATGACAGCAGAGTAAACATTCATTGGAGTTTGTTGGGAGCAGTGAAGATTATAGTCTCACTGCTGCTGGGAGGAAGGACCTACAAAAACGTTCCTTCGTCTGTCGCTGAAGGAGCTATTTGAAAGTTCTGGTGGCCCGAGAGAGACCATACTAAACCTCATTGACATTACAAACATTTACTATTAAGAATCAGGTCAGGACAGGATGTTTGAGTGCCATCCAACCCTGGGTCATATCAGAACCTCCTGAAACCACCTACTCCTACCACGCCATCTTGCAGTGTGACTCATTTACATAACCATCACTGCTCTGCATGTGAACAAGGTCACATCCAGACTGTATCAGTGCACCTAGACTCCACACTCCTCACGTTGATTTGAAGCTGATGATGACTCCATTACACCGTCGTCCCACCTGTTTCATATGGCAGATGAGTCAACACCACGTCACTGGATGGGGGATGAGGAGGTATGATTCACAAACATAGCAGCTGCTTGTCCAATCCCCTCCGAATGAGAACAGCATGAGTTTTTCAGAGAACTGGTGACTGACAGCAGAAAGCCCTGGATGTGATGAGGATGAAGACTATCGGTGGCTCAGAGCAAGGCAGGATGAACAGAACGCAAGGTTTAGAAAAAGGAAGAAAATATGGTTTTAGGTGTGAAGATCCGGCATGAAGACCACTGCGTGATAGGATCATATGTTTAAAAAAAAAAAAAAAACTAATGAGTGAATCATACTCATTAAAAGCAACTATTTAACATCTACTTTTAACCCTAAAGATGATGTCCGTTCTTCTTTTACAGAGAAGCGTGGTGTTTCCTGAGGTTATAAGCAATCGGCTTTTGGGCCAAAGGTTTCTGGTCTATGGGTAGCTTTTTTATTATGGTTAATATTGTGTTCAACAGTCCGGTATCGGAAAGGATACAAATGGAAGTTGTGCAAGCAACATTTTCAAACAGAACAGAAACAAGTCTAGTTTTAGCTAAGCGATAAAAACAACACTGAAAAACTCAATGTACAAAACTAATGCAATTAAATCGATTTGGGAAAAACAGCCAACATCACTACATTTCTGAAACCCAATCAGCTTTTTGCCCCTTTCTTTGTCCTATTACATCATATATCAGCATTAAAGCCTGCTCTCACTGCCTCTCCTTACTTGGTACCTGCAGCATGGGATGATGAAGAGCACTGTGTCCTTTCTTGTTCTTGTCCTTTGCCTCTAAGCTGCAGACACTGTAAGCCACTCAGCGGTTTACTGTAAACAGGACTGGGACTCATCTGATTCGTCTCTGATTCCTCAATAAACGTCCAACGTGTTTCCAAAAACAGTAAAGGACTCCGTACCCTCCGCCCGTCCTGAGTTTAACCGGCGCTTCCCCCCAGATGTTTTTATACTCCTGCCGAGGCAGTTCAGGATGAAAGCTCCCACCAGAAATAAGTCAGACTTTTATTAGCTCAGTGCAAAAGTTCATGCAAACATCACTGACGTGGTGGTTGTGTGTGTGTGTCTGGTAAGAATAAGCAGAAAAAACAAGGAAATAACATGGTGGGGCAGCATGATAACCTTGAGTAAAAATATAATGGTCTATGAGATATAGATGGTTTAACCATTATTATCTGCGTTTTAAATAATAACTGACAAATTAATCACACTCGTAATTTAATAGAGAATCTTTTTTATATATCAAGTAGAGGAAAAAATAGAAAATCCTTACTCAATTTTCAACTCAAGTTGATTAAAAGTGAGAAAATACATGAGATATGCTAAAACAATGAAAAATAATGATATAACTACTTTAAGAAGGCACTGAGGCGAAATATGTATTCAGACTCCTGTATGTTTAGAACAAGTATTCAAAGAAATCCCCTGGTAGGCAAAGGATGGCATAAAAAAACATAAATAGTAAAAAGGAAAAAGATAAAATAAAATAAAAAACTCGGTAAGAACACGTCTCAAAATTTGAGAGTAAACTGAACAACAGTAAACAATGACCCAGACAGCATGTAAAAAAAGTGCAGCAGCTTCAGTGTACGGACTTTTTTTAATTCACCAATGTTGAATAAAAGTTGTACTGACACAACTCTTGCCTCAGCTTCTGTTGCTTAAAATTAATATACAAATGTGTCAAAAATCATTCATAAATGTTTAGTTAATTATTTATAAATGTTTAGTTGATCATTTATAAATCGCTGTTGCATCACATTCTTGTATATAACCGATGACTGTGACTTTAGAAAGTTATGCATAATGTATAAACAATGACCACATATGTTAATGATCATTTGTACACGTTTAGTTGATCATTACTTAATCATTTGTAAACATCTATCCAAGCCTTTATAAATGAATAGTATATCATTATCTCATACCTTGCAAATGATTTGTTAATAACTTAATAAACACTTATAAATGTTTGATGACAAAACATTATTAAAGCGTATTACCATAAAAAGTATGACAGGTAGTTATTGGTTGTTTTCACCATCCAGTGGTTCAAGTAGATCTAGTAATAAAATTGGATGTTTTATGTATGAAGCAGGTTACTATGACATTTTTTTACAGTTAAATGCAGTGTTAAAAATCACAATATATAGTGTCTTATCCACAGTTTTGTAATATATCATATTGTTCCAGATATCGTATTACAAGATTTTTCCCTTGAAACATCTCTAATATTTGGTGTTTGACCTATTAAAACAGACAACTATTTGCGGTTTTACACGTGGGTGGCCATGGTCCCTTACTGGGGGTCCACTGTATACGTACTAAAATCCAAGCCAGATCAAATGATGATTTGGGAAATTTATGAATAAAATAAGGCTTCAGTTCAAAGGTTCATCCTGGAAGGCTGCACTGTCGGCTCCACTCCTGGGAAGCTTTCCAACTGTTCCAAGAGTGGGCCATGATTCTCTGGTGTTCGCTGGAGTCCCAATGCCTCAAGAAAGGCCCCAGAACTCTTTTTTCCAATAACTCAGTTTCTCATTTGCTGTTGAATTTCCTGGAGATCTGGGTATAATATTTTCTTTTTAGAGATCTTGTTTGGTGTTTCTTGTCTGGGAGTAATCAGTGGACTCACTTATAGCTCTGCTTTGCGACGGTGACGTTGACTCAGTGACACAGTGCAATGATATCAGTGAGTCATTCCCTCCTCGTCTCCCCTTCTCTGCTTCTCCCACTCTCTTCTCTTCTTCTTATCCCCCCTCCTTCTGATCCTATTGCCTCCTCAGGGCCCTATAAACCGCCTACGGTATATCAGAGCAGAGTTTTAGACGCCTGCAACAATATGGCTGACGGGTGAGAACACAAGCCTCGACACAGACCCAGCTCCATTTCTGTTCCTCTGCAGTGCAAATATGCACATTTAGGACATTTGACTATAACTGCACATATAAAATCAATGGCTGGATGTGTTCTGACAGTTCGTTCAATGTGATTAATGATAAATCATTTCAGCCCGGATTAGCGTGTACTGTCTGAGCAAGCCTGCATGGTGAGAACATCCCATCAGTTCAGCAATGAGACAGAATTTAACTTTTAAGATCAAGAAATGACTATCCAGACATGTAACTGTATTCTTCAAGAGCGGCACTCTACCCGGGAAAATTGTCGGATAATCTCATTTGTGACTCTAGAGGAGCACTGCCAAATCCCTAATGGTGCCGTCAAACGTTATGCCAGATTTACGGTGACGAGTAGCAATTTAATAAAAGATGGGCCCGGAAATTCTTTTTCGCATTGAAACTGAACAAAACCGGAAGTAATCCTAAATGGAAAAACACACAACCGTGGCAGCATTGCAGACGCCCTGACTGGATCCAAATATGAGCAAATCTGCAGCTGCAAACAGTTCTCCCTCCCAAAACAAAGAACACAGAGCTATGGCAGCATCATATTGCAACATAAAGTTTGGGTTACACACTTAATAGAGTGGTGGAATGATGTGAATACTAACATAGAGGGATGGGATGATGACTGCACCAGCTGAAGTTCATATGAATCATCATTCTGGATGTGGACCAAACATAATGCATAATAAATCAGGTTAAATCTTTTGCCTTTGCTGCTCAAACTTTAAGTCATTAAATGTTGCTTTAACTGGGCAGAGATATTAAACAGTCAAGCATGTGGCAGATCAGTTTAAGCTTTTAAAGTGTGAGAATACTTTGTTTTTCCAATCTGCTGCCTAAATGGGTCAGAATTTCCAAAATCTTTCTAAATGCCATCTAGTTGCAGATTTGTTGCATGCCACTTGCTCTCTCATTTAATGCCACCATTTGACATTTTCACTAGCTTTGTGCTGGGATTAAATGACATTTGATGTACAGGACCAATAATCCCCTGAAGTCCCTGCTAGTTGCCAAGCAGCTGGTTGGTTGTCGCTTATCTATGTGCTGGATAAGGCAACAGTTGTCCTCTAGCTTTCACTTTCTTTGCAGCTAATTTTCCATCGAAAACACATAATTCATCCTCACCGGAAAAAAAGCAGCAAATCAGAAAGTTTGCTGCTCTGTGTTTTAGCATGATGCCAGGATGGAAAGCCTGCAGCAAAGGACAGACAGCATGGAAAGTTGCTCCATCTCAGCTTCTACAGGTCACTAGAGGCACAGCTAGCATGTTAAATGTTACAGTTCAGGACAAGACAATTAGAAAATCTCAAGGAAAGGCAATTTTATTTGTATAGCACACTTTCAACACAAGGCAATTCAAGGTGCTTTACATGATTAAAATTGGAACGCAGCATAAATCAATTTGATGATCAATATACAAGAAAGCAATTACAATAAGACAATAGTCAAGACGATACAACAATGTAAGAACAAGCATGGCATGTCTGGAAGGGTTAAAAGATAAGCATCCTTTTATTCAAAAGAATATGGCAGCATTATTTAAAAACAGTGTCCTTTGGAAAAATGAGAACAAAGTAGAGATATTTGATTATAACACACAGCATCATGTTTGGAGGAAACAAAATATCGCACAACATATGGGCAGAAACAGCTCAAATGTAAAGAAAAGTGGTGGCGGAATGATGATCTGAGCACCCTGCAGTAATTTAAGTTCTGCCACCAAGAAACTGCTGCAAGAAACTTAGTTCTACACCACCAAAGAAGCAGATCAGTGCATCATTCTTAATCATGTAAAGCAAATTAATGATGTAGTAAGAACAAAAGTATGACCACTTGGTGGTGGCTGTTTTCACCTTCTTTGTTCCAGTGGATCAACTAGATCTAGTAATAAAACTGGAGGTGTTGCGTATGAAACAGACTGAAGTGATAAGAATGCTAGGACAATTTCTTTCCATTAAATTCAGTTTTAAAAATCACAACATGAAGTCTTACTCATAGTATCTTAATATATTACATCGCGACCCCCTATATTGTGACCAGTGTTGGGGTTAACAGTGTTTAAGTATAACAGTGTTACTAACGGTAACAGTGTTTTTTAAGTAACGGCTAATTAGCTACTTTTCCCATCGTTGGAGCAGCGTTACCGTTACTGGAGATGTAGAATGGTGCGTTACTACAACGTGGTTGAATGAGGTGCAGCAGTTTCAGGTTTTCTTACTGCCCGCCAAGGAAATTCGAAAGTAGTATTTTCAAACTGGAAGTACTGACACAACTCTCGCCTCAGCTTCTGTTGTATTCAACCTGGACCTTATTTTCAGCATCCATTAAGCTCATTTACACACCCAGACAAATTTGGAGCCACTTGGAGTCCTTCAGGAGAAGTTTATATCCAGTCGCGATCAGCGTATATCCATATAATGGGAATGGGTGGGGAAAGGCAAAGTGCTATCTCTAATAAGGCATTATCTGCCACAAAACTCCTTTAATTAGCCATGTTTTGTTCTTCATCACTAGAACTATTCCCCTCGGAGTTGGGGGCATCTTGGAAGTGCTTTTTTGTTGTAAATACTACGTAGCAAATACCAATCGCCCATTGATGTAGTAAATACTACATAGCAAACGAGCGAGTAGTAGGTATGAAATCAGACGTATTGTAATGTTTTTGGAAAAAAAGAAATCAGACGTATTGTAATAACGTAAAAAAAAAAAAAAAAAAGAAATCAGACGTACTGCTCCACCATTTTGCGTGTCTGTTGACCCGGATATTTATGTTACGCTCACCTGTGGTCCTTCCATCCACTAGCGGTTATTTTGTCTGGTATAACTTAACTTAAATATTTAACCAGCTGTCAAAAACAATCACAGTAATCAGTAACATCACTACATGTACATTTATACGCCGAAATTGCGGCAGTGTCAATGGTTAATAGTTCGTCTGCAGCCAATTTTAGCTAGGTCGCTCTTCTACGATTCTGGGGCTTCCGGTGCATTGTGGGATAGCGTATCGTCCACCAGAAGCTTACTGTGGCGGTCCGCCACGACAGTTGTAGTCTGAGGAGGGCTTTCATAGACAGTTAGGCAGAACCTGCTACTGAAAACATTAACATGGCTCACGTGTTGCTCACGTGTTTCCAAATTGCATGAACAAAATGACCAAGTAGATTATGACCATCGTTGATTACAGAGTAAAAGTCCTGCTCAGACTAAAACTGCCACGGGGCTCTGCAGTAACGTCAATGAAGTGGCAGCTTGTTGTAAATTGGAATCAACGTCTGTAACTCAGAGGGGAATAGTGTTACCAATTCATAACAAAACATTGGTTAAATGAAGGAGTTTTGTGGTAGCTAATAACTTATTTAAAGCCGGCACTTGGCGTGCCCTCACAATTCCCATTACATGGATATACGCTGATCGCGACTTCTCTCGAAGGACTCCAAGTTGCTCCAAGGTTGACATTGAAAAAAAGACCCAAAAAACGAACTTCCCCTAGAGTCTCCTGTGCTTGGCTTAAACTGGATCATCAACAGGACCACTGCAAAAAACAGAGCAACAAATCTTTAACAGAATGTCTTTTAAAGAAGGACTCAAGGTGTTGCAAATGGTCTACTCAAAGTCCAGACCTGAAGCTGGCTTGACATGTTCTCCTGTGGCCTTGATGGAGCTGAGGAGAAACAAATATCTGCAAACTGTAATTTCCCGTTTCTGATCACTCTCTTATACGGTTTGACATCCGTGCTGCTCCACCTGCACCCACATCCACTGCCCCCCAACGTCGGCGAATCATTACCTCTTCTACAGTTAATGACTTTGTTACTGCCTTTACTGCCTCTGACGTCTGCTCTACTGCTGACTTGGCGTTGCTTCCGTGTCCTGACCTCTTCCTCTCCTCCATTCACACCATCTGCTCCCAGATTATGGACTCTGTTGCCCCCTATAAGGTTATGGGTACCAAAAGCCTATCAGACCCTTGGCTCAATGTCACAACTAGGGCCCTCAGGCGTCGTTGTAGACAGGCTGAGTGTAAATGGAAGAAGGACAGGCTACAGGTGTCACTGGAGATGTTCAGAGACAGTCTTTCCACCTATCAGAGAGCAGTGAAGGAAGCTAAAAGACGGTACCTTTCAAATCTCATCAACAGCAATAGCCATTGCCCTGGAATCCCCTTCAACACTATTAACTCTATGTTAAATCTGGTGTCTATTGGTTTAAGTGATGTTTCTGAACACACCTGTAGCGCATTTAAACAGTACTTTTTGGACAAGGTTTTGTCTGTTAGGCAAGCCATCACACAAGTCCCTGCTGGTGTCATGCCCTCACAAGCGGCGCAATGTGTGCTGGAGAACTCTGAGGAAGTTACCCTTGTGGGCCTCAAAAAAGCTGTCCATGAGTTGAAGGCTACCACCTGCCCCCTAGATGCTGTTCCTGCTAGGATTATGAAGGAGGCCATTGACTTCGTGGGCCCCTGCCTTGTCTCCTTTATAAACAGTTGTCTTAGTTTGGGCACTGTTCCCACTGCTCTCAAGCATGCCATTGTTCGACCGCTGCTCAAGAAACCTAACCTCGATCCTTCCATTCTGTTCAACTTCCGCCCAATTTCTCATCAGCCATTCCTGTCTAAGCTGATGGAGAAGCTTGTTGTCTCCCAGCTTCAATCTCATCTTCAGCCGCATGCCATTGCTGATAAATTTCAGTCTGGTTTAAGGTCCAGACACAGCACTGAATCAGCATTACTTTGGGTCTACAATGACATTCTTGCAGCCCTGGACAGAAAAAGCTCTGTGGTTTTGGTTTTACTAGACCTGACCATTGAATTTTGACACCGTGGATCATGCCGTCCTCATTTACCGACTCGAACACACTGTCGGTCTAAGGGGCATGGTTCTCAGATGGTTTTCATAATACCTTAAGAACATAACTTTTTCAGGTATGCTTAATGACTTTTCTCTTCAGCTGCCCCTCTGTCATCTGGTGTCCCTCAAGGATCCATTCTTGGTCCTATTCTGTTCTCGCTCTACATGCTGCCACTTGGTCAACTCATCTCAAATCACAATGTCTGTTTTCACTTTTATGCAGACAACCTCCAGATCTACCTTCCTGTGGCTCTGAGTAACCGCACTGCACTGGACCATATCCATAACTGCATTCATAGCATCAAACAATGGCTTTCCCAGAATTTCCTTCACCTGAATGAAGGAAAGACAGAGTACCTCCTGTTCACCCCGAACTCACCTAACAGCTCCCCCAGTTTTGGTCCTCCAACACATCAGTTTTCTCCGGCAGTGCGCAACCTAGGTGTTATTTGTGACAGTGGTATGTTGTTTGAAAAACAGATAAGTGCAGTTGTGAAGGAAAGCTTTTACCAGCTACGGTTACTCAGTAAGGTCGCAAATTGACTATTGCAATGCCCTCTACACTGGACTCAAACAATGACTCCTCAATCGGCTTCAGCTGGTACAAAACGCTACAGCAAGTCTCCTCTCCAACACCTCAAAACGCTCTCACATCAGCCCAGTCCTCCGCTCTCACCACTGGCTCCCAGTGCGGTTCAGGGTGGAATTAAAATCCTGATGGTTGTGTTCAAGGCAATAAATAGGCTCTGCCTATCTCGCTGAGTTGGTAACAGTTTACCAACCAGCCAGAACTTTGCGCTCCTCTGAACATACCTCGCTGGTCATGCCCAAGTACAAATATAAAAAGTTTGGAGGCCGGTCTTTTGCCATCCAAGGCCCAAAGCTGCTTCGGAGGTACACTAAATTCATTGTTTTTAAATCACAGTTGAAGACACATCTTTTCAGACAAGCTTTCGACACGTATCCACTGACTCGACTGCTGTTTTTACGTAATTTTGTGCTTTTCTATCGCTGTCTACTGTGGTTCTTGTTTTTACTTGTGTTTTTATTTTGGAAAGCGCCCTGGGCACCTTTCTGGCTGTTGTAAGGCGCTATATAAATACAATTTGATTGATTGATTGATTGAAACCGAAGAACACAATAAAGTCCTCCATAACAACGTAAGAGTGAATGACTAAGAGTTGCTGCTGCTTAAGAGAATTCTACAAGCTGTTCAGCTATGTGGTGTACTTTTTTTGTCTGACAAATAATGGGCATGTTTCTGCAGTTTTCTGAGGACAGTAGAAACAGGCTCCAACCTTCACCTCCTTCCTAACCTGCTGGCCTCTGGCCCCTGCAGGAGGATTCAAGGCTCTGTAGGCCACTAAGCTAGAGCAAAAAACAACCACTCATCAGCCTGAACAGCAGGGCTGTTTGGGGATTTGGATTAATGGGTGAAGTGGCAAAGGTGATTACAGGATGTGCAGCTGAGTGTGAGAGCATCTGACAGGCTGAGCAAATGAGGGACAGGCCAAAAACAAAGTGTGGGTTAATAGGGCAGCGAGATACGGGTCACAGCACCTGAGTTTCTGTCCCCGAGGCGTTTCCATGGGCACCGCAGCACTTAGCATCTACTTCCTCCTTCTCTCCCGGTCCTCATCAGGAAGACAGCAGAGCCAGACTTGGCTGAGTGCAGCAGCAGCAGGAAGGGGAACGAATAAATAAGTAAAGACTTTCCCCTCTGCTCCCCTCGTTGTGTTCAGCCAAACCAGCCTTCCGTGTGGAGCGATTCAAGAAGCAGAGCCCAGATGCAGATGGAGGGAGGAACCGAACAGAACCCTGGATCAGAACCTCTCAAAGAGCTTGGAGCCCGGTCACCATTATGTGACATGCAACACCGACGTGGCCGCGTGAAGTCCTATTCATGTTATTGGGCTGATGGTTAGATAGCATTTCTTTTTCACAAAGAAATATCTGAAAAGTGTGTTGATTAATATAATAAAATAATCATAAAATAGTTCCAGTTGTACAGTCACAAACTTCTGAAGGTATCAGTACTTTAGCAAGTCAT
This sequence comes from Apricaphanius iberus, assembly GCA_028564705.1. Classification (NCBI taxonomy): domain Eukaryota; kingdom Metazoa; phylum Chordata; class Actinopteri; order Cyprinodontiformes; family Aphaniidae; genus Apricaphanius; species Apricaphanius iberus. The sequence continues at coordinate 366,032 of JAPXFQ010000014.1, read as the reverse complement.
TTTAATTTTACGAGAAAAGCAAAAGGAAACTGAAAGGGCTGAGTTGATAAGTAATTCCTTCTTCATCCGACTTCTTCTCTTCTCTTACCCCCCTTCAGACCAAATCGGTCTCTCTCTCTTCCTCTTTCCGCCTCTGCCTCGCTCTCTCCCCCTTCTCTCGTTGGGGCACGGCTTCTTTGATCAGCCTCTGAGGCTATAAACATTACCAGCTGGCATTTTGCTCCACATGAGGAGGTCAGCCGAGTCGGAGGCGGAGGACAGAGGTGGGGGAGCGGTAACTCTACTCCCTGCAACCGCCGGCATCCAAAGCAGACATCTGGGAGAACTTCTCCATTTCAGAGACACTCTCTGATTCAGCTAAAAACAAACCGTCCCTGACGCACACACTGAATCACGCTCGAGTAGACAATGAGGTGGTGTTCTGCTTTTTTTTCCAAGCCAGCTGTAACACTTCTGCCATCTGTTTTTTTTTTTTTTTTGAGGAAAAACATAAAAACAAAGTCATAGGTAGCAGACTTGGGAGCGTAGCTTTCTATTTGCATGCATGAACCTTCACGTCTGAATGAAAGCTCGTAAAATATTAAGTTTCCGTTTTTGTGATGAACAGATCGCGTCTCAGTTGCTGTCTGAAAGTGTGACTGTTACAGCAGCCCGAGAGTTAACGGCTCACTGTTCGGCAAATGTAGTTTTAGGTTTCTGGGGGAGACAGAGGGGTAAAGGTCATATGAGCCGGGAATGTGAAGTGAAGCACTGCAGTACAGCTGAAAGGAATCCACATGCACAACCCTCCTTTACTGAATCCTACCTTCGTATATTTAATGTTTCTCAACAAAACTCACACTCCCTTTAGGCCCCAAAAAATGCTGAATCCACTTCCTTCCTCATACACAGTTTCAAAGCAATTTTTTTTTGTTTTTGTTTTATTTTAAAGTAAAAAAAAGTAAAAAGAAGTGCTGCAGCAATGATTACATTAGGCCTGCGTGCTGCTTGTTCTACAACTGCACCGTTAATTGTATATCGCTACGGTTTTTAGCTGCCGGCAATCGATCAGCAGAAGGAAACCCCAAAAGAGCATCAACGATGTGGATCTCATTTCTCCTTTTGCTTAATGTATGCCCTTAAAAAAAGACCTGAAACAAACCAGCAACATGCTGAACATCAGCCTGATCTTGAGAGAAGAAGCTGCAAATCTTCGCGTTCATGAAAATAAGCAAAGTGACAGGCAAGTTGATGCATGTAAATTTAAACAGAAATATAAAAACAGAAGTAAGAATGTCAAACTAGAAAGTAAGGGCAGCATTACAGCATAAGAAGATTACCTTGCAGTTATCAAAATAGCGCAGTCCCACAAAAGAAATATGCAACTAAGCTAAAATATTTAAAAACTGTACAAGATGGGCATGCATATATATGTGCATAGTAAACAACAAACTACAACAAGTGGGAAAAAAACCCTACAAATACCAGCAGGGATAGTAACACATATTGAGTTTATAGCTTCAGTATTAGTAGTGGTAACAGGGCCAACAGCTGCTGGGAGGAAAGACCCATGATAACGCTACTTTGTGCTCCTAGGATGTAGCAGTTTACAAATTATTAACTAATAATTGCGGTTCCATACCGGCTTAGTAAGATCTGTAACATAAAAAGGAAAACTCAAGGTGTCACTTCACATCTTTTAAGCCAATCTTCGCAGAGGAAGCTTGAAGGCATCAGTACCACTGCATAAAAAAGAGGAGTCTTCAACCATTTCTGTCTATAAACCATTAATTAAGCACCAGAGACTTTGATGGTTTTCGTTTAATAAAAGTCAGATAGCAATACAGAATGTGGATACTCTCATAATTACTTTCTTTTGGATAAACTAAATGTTATGCACATCAATTTGTCCACATATGAATCGATGAAGCAAAAATTGGTATCGACAAGGAAAGGCCTGATGGGTCCATCTTTCATAGTTTGTTTTTATTCTCTCTGTTTTTGTGAACATTTGTTCAAGGTTAGTTTACACTCAGACATTACTACTTTGATTACTTTTTTTGTTCAGTATCCATACTTTTCTGTTTTTTTACTCTTAGTAGTTATGAATTTTTGATTAAATATGGCATTGCTTATCAGGAACAAAACTGTGATTGGTGTGCACTGCAAAAAACATTGTATTCTATTTTTGCCTCAACAGTAAAAAAAAAGTAAAAGGAAAAAACATATAAATTTAAAAAGAAAATCTGATAGTGTTCCTGTAGATTCTGGAGTTCTCTGATACAACCTGTTTATTCCAGACAACCGTATTACCAGAATATTTCAAAAAAATTGAGCTGAGCAGTGTTTGTCTACAAAATGGTAAGTGAACAGAAACAACTGAAAGTCTTTGTTTTAAAAAAAATCATCCAATCAGTCTGCGTTTTAACCTGTGAGGACAGTGGATGACAGTTAAGTTAAAAGGTTGATATACAATCAGGTAGGAGCTGCAGTCCGGTGGGGAGCCTAAGTCTCCTCCCCTTGCGGTCGGCCCATGGGTCCCCTGGCCAAAAAATTGATGAATGGAAGTCAATGAGCGATACAAGTTATTTTCTGGTCCACTTTGTCTTATGTTTTTAATCACACATATGTTGTACCTCAATTTAAATGATAACTAATTATGTGCTGTTGTTTTTTGAATTACACATCAGCAGATGTGTTGTATTGACAGATGACACATCAAGAATTTAAGAAACGGGGTGTGCCTAACCCTTTAGCTGTTGCTGTTCCTTCCCCTGAAGCCTTAATTCTGCACAAAACTTTTTTTTTCATAATCCCCAATGTGCAGCATGTACAGTTGGCATGTTTTAGCTAGAACCGTCTATGGATGACAAGACAAACTTATTTCTGTAATTCTACACTAAAACTATACAATTGGATAGTCTGGTGGTCCCTGAGGGTAAAGTAACAATTCCATATATGGTAATCACTCCAATGTGGTGCTATGACAAGATCTAAGTCAGAAATAAATGTCGGAATATCTGCTTTGAAAAAAAGGTCAAAAAATTGAAAGATTCTGGTTTATTTGAACTGTATGCTTATAGATGTTAAACACGTGGTTACCTCCACCAGTTTATTATTTTCTCTAACACTCAGCATTGGTACAGTATAGTATATGGAAATGTTCTGAATCTTTCATCATACAAGCACAAATTTTTAGCGGTTAATCCGAAACATGAGGAATGCATTTGTCACTAATAAGTGAACCTATCCTCTCTTGCCATTAAAGCTGCATGCTGTTTGTGGTGTGGCTCCAACAGCTCTGCATCAGTGTTGGTAACCTTACTTCGACAAATTAGTTGTACTTACTCAGTACTTGTACTTGTATCTCTGGTACTTGTACCAGAGAAAGTAACTGTTACTGTAAAAAAATAAATAAAAGAAAGAAAAGGAAACAGTTGCTTTATATCAAAATAATTGGATTTACTGAGCAGTTTCCAGAAGTCCGTTGAAATGAGTAGAAGAGACAGGTAGTCTACTTGTACATAACCTTCTATATTGGACATTAACAGACAGCAAGATGTTTATCCTTCACTTCAAGTATTAAATGTGAAAAAAAAAGTAAATAGTTCAATAATATAAAGCATGTTTAACTCTATAGCTAATTAAATCAAACTCTCATAACTCTCATGTGCACAACCTGTACTTCCAAGTATATGTTTCACCAGAATAAACAGTTCAACAATATATGTTTGTTTAATCTGTATATTCAATCGTATATTTTCCATATTTGACCATTAAAATGGTGATATAAAAATCTGGAGACTGTCGATTACGTTTTAGTATTCACACCTCTGACCGTTTGATGCAAACAATGCACGTTGAACTTTAAGCATTGACTACAGGTAACTAAATCTATCATAAACAGATTCCCATGAGGGCATCTTATAGCGCATTCCAGTTGTCCTCAGAACTCGTTTTTCCGAGGTAAGTTAGCCAAAAATTATGAGGGGCCACATGGGACATTATTCAGGATTATCCTCTCACACACACATGTGAAATTTAATTCATTCACACACTATAGTGAAACCTTTCATATAGCATACTGAAATCATTCACACACTATACTAAAACCTCTTATATAGCATATTGAAATCCTTCACACACTATAGTAAAACCTCTCATACATTATACTGAAATTGAAATCCTCTCATCAACATAGTGAAATCCTCTCTACAACACTAGTGAAATCCTCTCATACAACATAGTGAAATCCTCTCATACAACATAGTGAAATCCTCTCATACAACATAGTGAAATCCTCTCATACAACATAGTGAAATCCTCTCATACAACATAGTGAAATCCTCTCATATAATATACTTAAATCATTCACATACTACACTAAAAATTTTGATATCGAATTTCACTAGTATGTGTAAGAGCAATTCTACGTATGTGTGTGAGAGGCAACTTTCACTTGAAACGGAAGTAGTAGAAAAAAGGAGCGCATTTTCAAAACAAACGAAGAAGAAGTTGGAGAAGTAGTGACACATTTTACACCCATCATACTAATGTCTGCTCAGCAGCCTGAACGTGACATCAGCGAAGCAGCTGCCTTACTGAATACCATACTGGCCTCAGCAGAAACTATTAGAACTCTTAGTAATGCGACAGCAGCCGGACAACCACCGGTAGCCATTCTGAATGAGGACACGGTAACTAGCCAACTAGCATCGCTCTTTCCATCCCGCCGCCAAAGCAGTGCGTTGCCGGCTTCTTCAGGTCCAGTTCCATTAAGGAGAGAATGCGCACCACGTTATCAAGCTCAGCAATGTTTCACTAAATGGACATCGGGCATGAAAAGAAATGCCGGCGGGATGGAAAGAGCGACGCTAGTTGGCTAGTTACCGTGTCCTCATTCAGAATGGCTACCGGTGGTTGTCCGGCTGCTGTCGCATTACTAAGAGTTCTAATAGTTTCTGCTGAGGCCAGTATGGTATTCAGTAAGGCAGCTGCTTCGCTGATGTCACGTTCAGGCTGCTGAGCAGACATTAGTATGATGGGTGTAAAATGTGTCACTACTTCTCCAACTTCTTCTTCGTTTGTTTTGAAAATGCGCTCCTTTTTTCTACTACTTCCGTTTCAAGTGAAAGTTGCCTCTCACACACTACGTAGAATTGCTCTTACACATACTAGTGAAATTCGATATCAAAATTTTTAGTGTAGTTTGTGATATATATTTATGAGAGGATTTACTATGTTGTTAGAATATGTTGTATGAGAGGATTTCACTATGTTGTATGAGAGGATTTCACTATGTTGTATGAGAGGATTTCACTATGTTGTATGAGAGGATTTCACTATGTTGTATGAGAGGATTTCAATTTCAGTATAATGTATGAGAGGTTTTACTATAGTGTGTGAAGGATTTCAATATGCTATATAAGAGGTTTTAGTATAGTGTGTGAATGATTTCAGTATGCTATATGAAAGGTTTCACTATAGTGTGTGAATGAATTAAATTTCACATGTGTGTGTGAGAGGATAATCCTGAATAATGTCCCATGTGGCCCCTCATAAAAAATGACGCAATGAACTCATTGTTCCGAGCTGCAAGCTTCTTAGCTTCAGAGTACTCTGAAAATCAACATGTAAAGATGGCTGCGTCCAGTACTATCAGGAAGTAGTTGTAGTCTTTTTTTTCCTGGTTTATATGTTCTGTTTCCATTCTCTTTGCTATGTAAGTACTGAGTAATTATTATTGTTATTAATAATTTCGTTGTTTCAAATATGAAACCTTGCAAATGTTGCTGCAGTATTTTAAAGAATACAAACAAAAAAAACACTCAGGAATATAATCATACTGTCTGTGTTTCCTGCATTCCCCCTGGAGGGACTGTAGGTGCAGAGAAAACTTGCTTATAAGTCCTTTGTACTCAGCTAGAGCAGCAACACACAGAGGTTTGCCGGTGGTGTCCATTTTTTCAGAGTTGGTCAGCTAGAATGCAAAATGAGTTCATTACGTCATTTCCCGGCCGGAAATTCTGAGTTCCGAGGAAAACTGGAATGCAACATTCATCTCAGACCTGGACAGACCTGTCATCAATGCATCTTCCTATCCACAAGCTGACAGTGCGCTAAGGAGTTACAGATACATGGAGCCCATCTGTGACTGAATTGGATTTAATGTTCAGTAATGGGAACGACGTTGTAACAAAGTAGTAACGACAGAAAGAGTACTGTAGTTAATTAGACGAACCTGTTAGTGATAAAAGTACAGCTTCGGGTAACGCCTTAAATACCATTCTTACCAACACTGCTCAGTGCATCATTAGATTGAAACTTTTGCCATCTCCTGTTTGCTGTAGAGCTGAAGCTCAGTTAAACTGGATGGAGAGCTTCAGTCAATGTATATGTTCAAGTCTTCACACCAATTCTTTGTTGGATTTGGGTTTAAGACTTTAACTAGACCATTCTAACAAATAGGCTTTGTTTAAAGCAAACTGCAGACAGGAAGTTGGCTGTTTCCTGGACCTGGGATCAGTGGGGGCTGAGCCCATACTCTCGAAGAGGAATCGGGGGGAACCTGCGCAGTAAAAAGCCTTTTTACTGAAGCTTTTTTGAGCGCTGTTCCATCTTGTTTAAAGCCGAAGACTGCAATATCAAATTCAAAATGTATTTATTTTCCAACTTAAACATGACAATGTATTACATTATGGTGTATTATGATATCATAATAACAGATTTTTTTATCATAATAGATGTTATCAATAGTCAAAATGTTCAATGAGTCATTGATAAGTCACTGATTGTAATCCAGCAATTCTTTTTGAAAAAGCTCCCTATGTTCTGCATTTTGGAAGATGCAGCATTATCACTTATTGTGTAGATATTCTAAGGATTGATAAGATGGAGAAACAGCTTGAATTAGTTAGAAATATTTACAGGTTTAATATATTTATGTTTACGTCAATCTTTGACCCCCATGATGTGGGTCTGTCTTTTTTATCGTTGGTAAATAATCGTTTGATGTCCATTTTTTTGTCTGGACCGTTTGATATAAGAGTTTGGATTAAACACTGGGCTGTCAGCCAATAAAACAGTGAAGATTTCCCGTTTCCATAGAGCTCTTCTCAGATCGGTTATACAGTCTTGTCTCTGTTGCATTCATGAAGCCAGGATATTACGAAGACTGCCTACTTCATTAATGTCATAGGGCGGCTCAGTCAATATAAATGTATTCCTTCTAGGGTGAAAAAGAGAAATGTTCTAAGCCAGAGCTGGGAATCCCCAGGCCGGGTGATGCCACTTATGCGCCCTTCCATAAAAAACTGATTTGTGGGGTGCAAGTTCATAGTTAGGCAATCTATAGATTTCCTATTAGCACAACGATGCCCAAAAAATGTTCCACAGAGTGAGTCTAAGGTGATAATGTTTCTAATGTGGAGCAAAAAGTTCACAGTTTGCTGTGAAGCCAATCCAGGAAATATTTCTATTGGAAAACACAAACCAGCAAATACATTGTTTGCCCCTTTGGCTCCAGAAATTGCGGTGACTCTCATTAGTCAAATATTCAACGATCCTGCAAACCAAATTATGTCCTAATTGTAAAGAAATTAAACAAATAATACCAATGTCTCTGGACTGATGCTCTGAATAAATTGGTGCTTGTCGTAGCTTGTGCTGCTGAGTGAAATATCATTGTGTGTTGGGTTGTGGGGATGTACCAGTTTTCAGTACAGTCTCAACTCATGAACGTCCACTGAATGACACATTGTTAAGAGAAAGCCCAGGCATTAAATGGCAAAATCTGTGACATCACTAGTGGACATAGGAGCCCTGTTCTCCACATAATAGAACTATTGAAGCCCCCTCACTACCATCACTGTCCACGGTACACCAGACTCTGGCAGTAAACCCATGTGTGAAAACCATCACCTGTTGCAGCTTAGCGTCTGGAAGCCCCCGGGCGTCTTGGAGGCCCTCTTGGGTCAATTTTGGACTGTGCAGGAGCACATGGGCACAATGCAAGACAGACGGAGAGCATACTGTGGGAAATTATTTACTCTCTTAAATATTTATGCCACCTTTGCTTTTTGTCACACTGCAATGTTTATTATAGTAAATTTATTTTAATATCAGACAAAGACAAAGTCAGTAATTATAAAAAATGCATTTTCTAAATAAAAATTCCATTAATCCACTTATTATCTATACTGTCCTATGCAGGGTTGTGAGGGAGCTGTTGCCTATCTCGAGTGGTAATCAGGTCACCAGTCCATCGCAGGGCAACACAGAGACAGACAGGACAAACAACCACCCACAACTCACACCTAAGGGCAATTTAGAGAGACCAATTGACCTACTAGTCATGTTTTTGGACTCTGGGAGGAAGCTGGAGTACCCACAGGGAACCCACACATGCACAGAGAGAACATGTAATCTCCATGGAGAAAGACCCCGGACTAAGAACCTTCTTGCTGCAAGGCAACAGTGCTGCCAACTGCGCCACTGTGCAGCCCTGAAATTTCATCTGTTAAGGACAGAATAAGCTATCTGGCTTTACTTGTGAAACTAATTGTCTCCATCCTTTTTAAGTCATGAGCTGAAGCTAAAAATGTTGGGTAGTCCAGTTCAGCTCTACCAGCCACAACTCGGGCCTGATTACGGCCAGCACTTTAAGCACTCCAAGATGGCAGCCCCCTGTACTTATCTCAGAAAAATGAATGAAACGGAGAACAAGATGGATGTGGAGGAAATGCTGCAACTCATTTTGTTGAGGCGTCGTCACATCATATAAATGTCTGTCTTCTAAAAATGTAATCTTCACTGCGGGCTTCCATTTTGGAATCATGTGAGCGGAGACCGCGTTTTGATTGGTTACTTTAATATTTGGGTTAAGCAGACAGCTCACGCAGACGGCACACAGCGACTTGCAAGGCGAAAAATATCAAACCTGTTTGATTTTCACCTCAGTGCCTCATGAGGCAGAAAACTCACCAAAAATTAGCCGCACACAGCGAGCTATCTGCTGAGCAAGCAGCCTCGAATGACTGAAAGCTCAGCAGATTGGGCTCGTGTGCGGCAGGCTTTAGTAACAAGGCAGCACTTTAACAGAACCTGCAGGACAACATGAAGTAGGCTGAAAGATATCTAAAAGCAACAAACCATGCCGTGATTGAAACCGACTCAAGAAGAAAAATGAGAAACAAAGTCACTGACATGTATCAGAATGGAAGGGGTTACGAAGCCATTTTGTGGGTTTGGGAAATTCTGAGTCATCATCCACTGCAACGGATCACTGGTAGTCATATGGATCAGCCATCCCTGAACAGTTAAAATGAATTAATACTTGAGACGCCCTCTAGTAGGGATGTGTACTGATAAAAATCTGGTGATACGATATGTATGATAATAGCGGGGCGACAATATATGGTGATACTCCAGAAAAAAAGTGTCAAAGCGTTCTAAACACTCCAACCTGTTTCATACTAAACACATCTAATTTTATTACCAGGTCTAGTTAATCCACTGGAACAAAGAAGGTGAAAAAAAAGCCACCAACGACAGTCAAAGTTTTATTTATTCATTCATTTTTTACCACCAAAATTACGGTCATCATTAAAGGCTCCATTGAAATTCAAAAAAATGAAATAAAAATAAAAATCAATAAATTGCTTTTGAATAACAACATCAAATATTGCGCTATATTTGTGTATTGATATTTTCATACATCCCTACCCTCTAAAAACGCTCTTAACTTCCTATTTTATTAGTTCAAAGTACATCTAATATATCTTAATATGCATTAAGATGCACAGTGGAAACTGTATTAGCTCTACTACAGAAGCGAATATCTACAGTCAACCGTATTTCCTCTCTTGGGGTTATATCCAATCAGATTCAAGGAAAATAAATACCGCTCCTGGATTAGCTCCAGTGGACTGCATTTTCGTTTGAATATTTTAGATATACTCAAAGAAACAATCAACGAATAAGTTGATTTTCTTTTAATAATTTGGAGTTATATTCCATAGAAAAATGCAGTGGGGCAGGAAACATGGAGCAGTGGTGAACCTTCTCAAGAGTGGCCAGTCTATGTGCATTAATGACTCATCTAAGACGTTACAAAAGAACGTTGAAAGCAATAGTTCCCAAAGTTGGGGCAGGGACCTCACTAGGGGTCAAAAATATCTAAGTGTAGGGTCTTGAGATCCTTGTTAAAGAATGAGCTAATACCAAAAATGAAAATTAGAAAGCATATGCATTTTTTTATAAATAGTGTATGAGATATAAAAAAGGACTTGACACGTTGGTCAAGTTATTGGTTCTTGATGCTGATCGTGTGTCATTGTACCACTTATTTACTGACTCAGGATAAATGCTTGCACGTTCAACCAAGAATTGGGGTCACAAGCTTCTTACATTTTTAATTTTGAGAAGATTTATGTTCCAGTACACATGATGTAAAGTAGAGATGCATCAATACCGATACTGGTATCAGGTATCAGCACCGATACCGTTTTTATGTACTATATTGGTATCAGTTAAAATTAACCAAAACTATGAACCAATACTTAAATGTGTAAAAGCTGAAATAATTTCACAGAAATGTTTATTCTTCACTTGAAATTTTTGTTTTATGGTCATTTTTTAAATCGAGATTTTATTCTTATTCAATTTACCATTATTTGTTGTAACAAGCAGATAAGAAAATAAAACATGTATTCGCATTTATTGCATTTTTTTGTGTGTTAGAAGTATTGGTAATCGATATCAGCAAGTACTCAAATCCAAGTATTGATATCATATCAGTTTAAAAAGTTATACATCCAAGTGATGCATCCCTAATGTAAAGTAACAATATTTGAGAAAAATAGAAACATGCTAGGGCTGGGCAATATGAGCTAAAAATAATATCACAGTATATTGAGCTTTTCGCCTCGATAACGATAATAATGGACAATTCCTATGACCACATCAACCCCCCACCCCCGTTCTTTTCTGTAGTCATTGTCCTGTAGTGGCCAAATTTACTTGTTCTTTAAAATGTAAAAAATGTGTTAATTTGTGTGTGGGTTCTTGCTATTTAACGGCATCAACCAGCCTTTTAATTCAGTGTTTGATTCCAACTCCTTTCTGTATTTCTTAGAGTCCAGTTTAAACTCAGAAGTGATCACACAGACCAGATGAGGTGATGAAGTGACAGGCTGAGTAAAATAGGCAATTTTAGTGTGCAGTCGTTTACTTTAGACAGAAAATATTTTACATTGGAGCACAGGTGGGAATAATCGGCGGCTTCAAGCAGCAATTCAGCGGGGTTAATAGCTATTCTTCCTGTGCAGGACCTGGGCGGGTGGAGCTGGTGAGCTAGAAGCGCTCTGCAGCTCCGTTGCTGCAGTAACAAACATATGTCCTCTACATTAGAGTCTAAGTGTCCAATAACACTGTAAAAGGTAACTTTATTTGTCGCTAGTTGCATTTTTCTGAAAAACAGTCGGTAGATGAGTCTAAACTCTTGCTAAATAGAGATACACAGTAACTGTGTTAGCAGCCTTCTCCTCACTTAGGTATTATTGCCTCTGTGTGTCACATGACTGTGCGTAGTCACGTGACTCAAGGCAATGCTTTTTACTTAAAGGGGCAGGAGCACCGCTAAACTAAAACACATATTTTCTTCTTTTTTTTACATACCAAATTTAAAGGCACGGGCAAAATGACGCAGGTAACAGTCATAAATTTCGGTATCGGTACATTTTCTGTATACCACCCAGCCCTAAAACATACAGACAGCCATTTCAAAGTCGGGGGACTGCTTGTCTCCTTCAGGACGACTTTCTACAAGCATTCCTCAACGGGAATATCAGTTTTGTCAATTGGAAAACTAGCGAAGTGGAAATGTGCCAGTAACACGCGTTACCCTTATAACTAGGATGTAAGAAAATATCGATACATCAATATATTGTGATATTTTATGTCAGGCATTGCAACCAGCTGCAAAACATACGTAGGTGTTGATTCACCATCATGTTCTCTACTCCTCAAAGCCTAGGCGGGTGGTCGGAGTGGAGCGTGTGGCCTAGTAGAGTTGCTAAGTCATAAAAGCAGTCTGTTTTAGACTGTGTTTTGGTGTCTGCTACAGATGCACAGATATTTGAATGCAGAAATATTCGGAAATGCAATTTTGAGCTTGATTTTCTTAAAGGTATTGTGGAGGTAGGACAAAGTTTGGGGTTACTTCATCAGGAGATCACACAGGTATTTATTCGTTTTCTGTGATGTGTGGAAATTTTGGGACAGTTCCTAACCAAAACCATCGCCTTCAGGAGCGAGCCTTCAGTGACATTGTATCCGCTCCACGGGCGCACTTCTCGGTGAGACATTGGAGGGAGCCTTTGCTTTCATGAAACAAATGTGTGTCAAATATCCAACTAACTTTGGTAAGTTTGGCATGTTATTTGGAGAAATGAATTTCAGATTGCAGCTATAATAGGTTATCTACGTCCAGATGATTACTTTCAAGGGAAGATTCGTAGTGACGGCGCTTTTTTTTTTCTAAAAGTGGGTCCTCCATTATACCTTAAAGATATGCCACAAAAAATGTTAACAACACAAAAAACCCACTTTTTCAACGGAGTGGGTCTTCAATGATGATAGTAATTTTTGTAATAAAATTAAATGTACCACTGGTAACTTGTGGCTTTATTCACCTTCTTCATTTCACTGTATCAACTAGATCCAGTAATAAACCTGGATGTGTTATGAAACAAGTTGGCCTGTTTTTAGAACGCTGTGACAGTTGTTCAACAGCACATGTGTCAAACTCAAGGCCCGGGGGCCAAATCCGGCCCGCCAAGGCCATTTATGTGGCCCTCTAAACTCTGGAGGATCCTATAGATAGAAAATTTAAGTTCTATTTTTGTGCACCCCACTACAATTTTATCAGTAAAAAAAAAAATCTGTGTTTATTTGAACAGTCATAAATCACATCGTTATGTAAAGATGTTATGTATAATTTAATTTTAACCGTTCGTTATAGTTTTATCAATACTTTCTCGCACAACCGGCCCTTTAAGGATATTCATCAGCTTGATGTGGCCCAAAATGGAAATTAGTTTGACATTGCTGTTCTACAGTTTTAAATAAAAAGTCTCACTCATTCTGACACATATGGTATCACCTATCATCCTTGCCAACAAACATCCCTACTTATAACCCAGTTGAGCCGACTTGAGCCACGCTGAGCAGGTGCTAGCGGAAAAGAACAGTTTGGGACCGTTAACAGAAGCCTACTTGGGTATTGCAGCAGGACAAGAAGACCAAAGATTTTGGACTTAAATGGTGTGATATTCTCATACAAGCTGCTCTTAAAACTCCTGATGGGTGACACAACGAGCCAAAAGTCTTAGAGGGCAAATACTTTTTTCACACAGGGACAGTTTTCTCCTATGAAAGGCGTCAAAAGCTGTTATCTTTGATGTTAAGAGTTCTTTGATGAACTGAAACATTAAATCTGTGTGGGGGGGGCAATACTTTTTCGAAGCATTGTATGTGACTGTGTGTGAGCATGAAACTGAAAACAAAATAAACCATACCTGACCAGCTGTGTCATACAGTCCCAACAAGTACTGCTTCCCTCCAACGTTGACACTCACTGCGAGAGAAATGACAAAAGAGCAGTTGAAAGGTGAGCAGTGGTTGGGGTGAGCAGACGTGGAATAGGAGGGGGCGAGGGGTGGTGGTCTCAGGGACTTCCAGCCTCTCTGAGCCATGAAGGAAGGAGGCAAACAAGTGGTTCTGATTATAGCAACAGATGCAATGCAGTTGCAGAAAGAGTGGCAGAGAAGTCAGGGGGGATTCATCCACGTCTCTCTTTCCCCTCGTATTACATTTCAAGCTGGAAACTTATCACCAAACAAAGAAAAGCAGCAGTTCTGTAAGTCGTGATGTCAATTGGTCAAGGAGAAATGTAACCACACCTGCATAATGATCAAACACCGTTGGCACATACTCCTCTGGAAAGGCGTCGTTGGCATAGCTCATCAGGAGACACGTTTTCCCCACTGCACCGTCTCCAACCACGACGCATTTCAGCATGATAGAACCGGTTCCGTTAGCCATAATCCCGGCCGATCCAACATCATCTCCCCGACGCCCTGTTGTTCCAACCTCCTGCAGCAGCTGGGTGGGGATCCCCGCACCGCGGCGGGCATCACCAGCCTCGGAGGCGGACTGCGCGGTGCACCGTGTCGGGCTGGAGCAGCATCTCTCCCCCCTCCTGCCCAATTGCGGTTATTATCCTCCTAAATTTAACCAAGACTTTCTCCCGCTGTGTTCTGTTTTCATGTAATATTTCAGCCCAAAGAGCAGTGGGAGTTCGCTTTCCTTGAAGGCGAGGAGGGTTAGTGTTTTCCGCTCAGATCCACGGCGCGTCCTGCTGCCTGACGCTCCCCGGCGCACTGAGCTGCTGCCGCCGCTGCCGCTGCTGGACAAGCTGGGCGGAGAGGCGGAGCCTGGCTGCAAAACCAGGAAAGTAACCAACATTAGCCTGCAGTCAGCCCTTCTGCTGTGAGATTCTGGGTTAGAGGAGTAGGAAAAAATTACACCTTTAACAACACACTGTAAAAGAAAAAAGAAATAAAACAACAAAGTGGAGGGATGTGTGGAACAACATCTGCCTAATGCAGGAATAGAGAAATATCCAAACAAATATGCAATCTTCTGTAAACATTGGTTGATGACAAATTTCAGAAATCATGTCATTATTATTATTATTATTATTATTATTATTATTATTATTATTTTTTTTTTTTTTTTTTTTTTTTGCTGTATGTCATTGTTCTACTGTAGGCTACTCCATTGGAATACATTTCCAAGATCCATCCAACCCACAATTAAGAACCAGGCAATCTTTCAAGCAAAGCTCGTTTCAGTAGCTTGAATCCTATTTCATCCCTCATGATCAGGTGATCCTGAAGACATTTTTTTTAGCTCTGTGGGATCAGCCATCTTTGATGGTGTGGTATGTTGAAGCAGCAGCTGATCAACAGCTGAGAATAAGCGATAAGAAAAACTCATCATGGAGGATAACTTTGTCTCAGGATAACCCCCCCCCCCAAAAAAAACAAAAAACAAAAAAGAAACTCCCACCAACTGCATGAAGCTGTTGCAGAACCGAAGAGCTCTTTCGGTCACAGACGGCTACATCCTAGGTAAGGGGGGGCCAACTCATTTCCTTTTTTGTCAACATCAGGAATGCCCTAAAAGAGCCGGTTTTGGTAGAATCTATAGATAAAATTATCTCAAAGCGATAAAGTATCAATAAATATCTGGCTCCACATTTGACAGTTACTTCCTAAAATAAATACAGTAATACTTAACATATTTTCAAAATGATGTGATTTAGGACTATTTAAATAAACATGATTTCATTCACTGATAAAATGTTATTCAGATGCACATAAATATAACTTAAACATTCTATTTATATGATCCTCTTGATTCTAGAGAGCCACATAAAGTGCTATGGCGGCCTAGATTTGGCCCCCGGGCCTTGAGTTGACTTGTGTGTCCTAGGTGTACAAAGAGGCGTCATCGCAGATCCTTCCTCCCAGCAGTTGTTAGACTCTATAACCATCACAATCCCCAACAAACTCAGTAACTCTCTGCTGTTTTTTTTGCAGTTTTGCTTTCTTCCTCCAGATATCTGTGCACTTTTTGAAAATTTTTCTTTCTTTAAATTATCTGATTTAGCTGAACATGTCTTTTAATCAGAGTATTGTATTTTCAACCGCTTGCCCTTATTCCACAGTATCTTAGTCTTATATATACATATTTGTTTACCTCTGTGTGAATACGCCCATTTACCTTAATTTGCTGCTGTTTCGCCTAAATTTCACCCAACAGACCAGATTAAAGCTCTCATTACTGCACGATCCTATGATCATAAGAATGTTAGAAAATGCTCATTTGTTTGGCCGCTGAACTGTAGTAACCTACTGTCTCCATTGTTTTATGATTTAGTATTTCTGATGAGTAGATGACTCATCGTCCCTGCGTTTGCCTTCTTTTCTGTGTGTGATGGATGGGATGTGTGGGATGGGGCCACAGAGCTGCAGATGGAGACGCCACAGGAAGAGGTGTGAGATTATGAGACAAGGAGAAAGAAATCTGACCTCTGTGGTGTACTTGGCCAAGTTCTTTTTTCATTACTGTCCTCATAAAGCACGTCTGTCTACAAAGTTTAAAAGAAAAAAAAAAAGGAAACAGCAAGCATGTGGTGATATGCGCGCATTTCGAGGCAAATGAAACTATAACCACAAAATAATCAGCAAAGTCACAGTCGACAGGAAGCTTAATCTCATTGCTGGTATCTGAGTGTGTGGCCGAGAGAATGTTCAAATAAAACTCAGTACAGCTCAGCTGCTGAACTTTCAAATGAAACATTAAAATCTTATAAAAAAGATACACAAGTAATTGACATCTTCACTCTCTTTTTACAACAACCAAGAAATGCCTCATTGTGAGGTGGATGCCTTTTGTTTTTTTCATGATAAAACCTCTAAGAAGAGTAGCATGCGTTTGTGCACCATTTAATTCATTTACATTTGGGCTCCATTTACTCAGATTCTCTCTAAACAAAAGTCAATACAACCAACAGAAGTCCACTAATGAGACAGAGCTCACCTATTGTCCGGCGAACAAACACCATCCCGGAGACTGAGTAGGACAGCAGACAGATCAGGGGAAAAGACTTAGAGAGGTTTAAAGCAGAGTTAGATCTTAGAATAATCTCTCAAGCTTTGAATTGTTCAAGCCCTTATCCAAAACAAATAAATAAATAATTGGAATAAGCTGCAGAACTGCAAATCTACCAAATGCATGGCCTAAACTGGCAGCGAAGCAGCCAAGGGTTCCAAGATTACACCGAAGGAGCTGCATAGATCAACAACTCGGGTGGAGGAATCTGTACACAAAGGGCACTATTAGCTGCACCTTCCACAAATCAGGCTGGGATCGAGGAAGTAATCGGCGAGAAAAAGGGGTGTTATGACTATAAAGGGCTTCTTCTTAAAGATGAGACCAAGTCCTTCTGGCATTTGTTAGACTTTGATGTTACATGTTGGCCAAACATGGAGGGATAGAGTGAACCAGTTTCAGTGTCCAGAGTGTCTTCTTCCTGCCAGCTCAGAGCCTGAAGCCTCTGATATGCTGATAGCGAACCAGGCCTCCATGTGTCAAGCTCTGTGCATCTTGTTGTTGATATCTGCTGCTTGCTAATGCCTAGATGCACCTACTAAGACTTACATCCTAAATATAATAAATATTTGCTAACAGAGGTTATGTTTGGAAGAAGGGGCTCTGGAGGAATAGTAAGGTTAAGGTCAAGCTTATTTATTTAGCACTTTGTAACAGCGACAACTGCCCAAAGTGCTTCATAGAATATCACAGAGATATAAAGGAAACTACAAGATAAAAATACATACATCAACATAATAAAAATGAAAGTAAAAGTGACCGGGGGTACCTTTGGTTGAAAAGTCCGCTTATAAAGGTACATTTTTAATTATGTTTTAAATGTGGCTAGGCAGTTGGCAGATCTGATGTTAAAGAGAAGAAGCAACATAAAACTATTTAAAACACCATAAAACAGCAAGATAAAATATGAATACCATACAAAACATAAAGCCTTAAAGCACCTTAAAAGGAACACAATCCAGGTAAGTTTGAGCTCTTTTACAAAGAAGAAAAGACAAAACTGTTGATGCACAAACACAAGATGACAAAATAATGTGAAGAGTTTAAGGGAATAAATTTAATTCATTTGCCAGGCATCATAAAATGTGTGTGCATGCTGTTTTCGCCTGCTGTCATATCTGACAGCTGCTGCACAGCAGTTGCTCACATTGCAAACAGCAGTAACCTCAAAGGTGTGGCTGTGATGCTGAAAGTGACCATGTTCCCTCTACTGGCCAGGAAAGGGAAGTCTCTACAGGGAAAGACAGCTCCAGTACCTTTAGAAGTAATATGGATTTAGTCCACAAGTTTTTTGAAAGTTACATTCTCCTCTGCAGTCCTATAGAGCTAGAAACAATCTTTAAAGTGTTTCCTCTGTTGCATTAAAAGATATTTTTTGGGGAAATTTCTTTAAACTATTTGTGAATCATTGCTCTTGTGGTACACTATTTCAAAGTAAATGTTCCTCACTGTGCTTTGTGTCATAAACTTTGGTTCACCCCACCTCCCCCTTTTTAAAAATAACTCATTAACAGTCATGTTCTCTTGTTTTGCCCATTTTGAAGAAATGAGGCTCTGCTGTGATTATACTCAAGGAAAACAGGAACTCATTGACTAACAATGAAAGGTGGCCCATCTGAAAAACAGAAAGCAAAAACTGCAAATAAAATGCAAACTGTACACTAAATATGTTTTTTCTGATTAAAAAAAACCCTCAGGATATTGGCTGTGGCTGCTGATCCTGGCTGAAATGTGAAAGGGAACCTTACTGTGGATGAAATCTGCATCAGCACGTAAACACCAGCTGAACAGGAATCAGCAGACAATGAAAGCGTCCAGATTTTTTTTTTTTACCAGCTGGACAAAAGCAGAACATCTGTCAAACTGTAACTTAAATGGTTGCAGGAAACCTTAACACCAAAGCAACCCAAAAACAAATCTAAACATTAAAGTAGGGATGCACTCATACCAATACTGGTATCGGGTGTTGGCGATACCATTGTTATGTACCCTAAACCATGAACCGATACTTCAAATGTGTAAACGCTGCAAAAAGTTCACAGAAAATGTAAAATTTTCACTTACATTTTTTCTTCTGAGGTCATTTTTTAAAAATATTTTATTTTTTATCTAGTTCATCATTTATTGTAACAAGCAGAGAAGAAAAAAAAACTGGGTTCCAATTCATTGCATTTTTTTGTGTGGTAGAAGTATCGGTATTGGTACTCGGTATCGGTAAGTACTAATTTCCAAGTATCAGTATTGTATCAGTTTGAAAAAAGTGGTATCATTGCATTGTCACATAAAAATTCAAGGTTGGATATGGAAAATGAACAGCACAGTGACATCTAGTGCGTTTCGGTTGTAGTTGCAATAATAGAAACATCGTTTTAGTCATTAGGTTGCCTGGTTCACTGAAGATACGTCCAGTGACCAACCTGAACCGTGTACACTGAGGAATGTTTTTTAGAGGAGTTTAACTGACAGCTAACGTTAGCAAAGTTAGGAAGTGAGTTAGCTTACCAATCCAGGAGGAAAGTTGTCTCTTCCATGTGTGTTTGATGCTGTGGAAACGTTTTATGTGGGTCCATCTGGTGTAAGCTACTAGTACTCTAGTTTCTGTTCTTTCTGCGGTCACTCCTCTCCTAAGACGGATCTCTGGAACTCTAATGGGGCGTTCAGACCGCAGGCTTTGGCAGCGTCAAGATTACATGTTAAGTCTATAGTTGAGGCTGTCAGAGGTCTTTGTGAGCTTTGGCTCTATCAACTTTTCAAGCTTTTCCTGCGTTTCAAGCTTCAAAGCTCATAACGCTAGCAATGCAGAAGCTCAGCTAGTTGAACTTTTGACGGTCCTAACGCTAAAGCACAGCAACCAATCAAAGCGTCTCACTGTAGTGACGTTGCCCGACGTCGAAGCTGCCTAGCCAACCACGATCTGCTAGTGTTTAAAACATTCAGGAGAGAAAGACCCGCCTATGAGCTTTACAAGCTTCAGCTTAAAAAATGTTTCTTCTGTGTATATTTGTCGAACTACTCGCTTTATGAGCGTTGCTTGATACTGACAAAGCCTGCGGTCTGAACGCACCATTAGAACTCCAGAGATCCGTATTAGGAAAGGAGTGACACCAGAAACAACACCTCCTTGACTTACTGACTCCGTCATTTTTCCCTGTGCCAACTATGCTGTGCTGACCATATAGTTGGATCATACAGAAAGTATCTGTCAAACCCCAATGGCAGCCGCTCCTGGCTGGTAGATGTAAACGTAACGTCATTGTTATCAATGTCAAAATGTGTATTTTCTGATATTTTTATTTAAATGTATATATTTTTAAAGGAAATGTTGCACTTTCATTCTGCACCCCTCTAAACGCCCAATGGAATTTTTTTTTTTAAAATACAGCTTTTTGTGAAATATTTATTCAACCTTTAAGTTATTTAGCCCTTCGAAAACAGGACATGAAAAATGGTAATTTTCAAGACTTGGTCTGTTTTACTGTGTTTTATGTGTGCAGGATTGCACACCAAAGACGGGCACTGTGAGGAGTTCTGCTGTTTCATCTGCCCTCTTTGCAGAAATGTTTTTGTTGGGGGAAATGACTGTAATGAAGGACTGAAATAACTGCCGCTCTGTTTATGTACTATCTGGATTCAAACCCCCTAGACATTTATGAGGATCCTCTGGTACATTTCTTACCATGTGAAAGCTGTCAAAAGGCAATGTTCCGGTAAAAAAAAGTGGTGTATTTGACAAGACAACTCAGGTTAAAGACTGGATGGAATTGTTTGCGAATATTCCTGAACGCCTATCTGAAAACGGCTTTAGTATTATAAACCTGATAATAAAATAAGGGGTTAGCTACATAGGCGGAGATCCCGGGGGGGACAGGTGGGACACGTCCCCCCCTCACACAAAGTTGTCCCCCCCACAAAAGAAGTTATTTTAAACACATACATGCTATCAGTAAAACTGTATTTTCTTCGACAACTACAACTAAAAAGTTAGTCTGCAAATACAAAACAATGTGTTTTTAATTGTTGAGAAATTATAGTCCACCCCCCTTATTCCTCAAGTTGGTACGGTCGGTCCACACACACTGTTTCCAACGGGCGGGGCTGCCGGCTCTCCCCCGCTAACAGCTTCTCAGCAGCCCGCAGGCTTACAGGAGGCGGGAATCAAAAGCCAGCGGTTTCCAGCAGTAAGTCGTTTAATTATCATATGCTGGTTCTACAAACTTAAATATGTATGTCAAATGTGGTCATATTATGTCGAACATAGACACCGATTACTGGGCGATATCTTTAGACTTTGATCACCGGTCGGAGATCCCTTTATGACAGACCACCACCACAGTAAAAATAAGTTGTCACTTCATGTTCACTGGTCATTCCAGGGTTATTCCACTATTATTTTTCCATTCACTAAGGTGACCAAAAGTTCCTTTTCCCGGACACGTACGCTTTCACGGTCTGCCTAACTAACTAACTGGTCCGATGTATGGAATACCACAGCGTTTAACCGCTCTTATCACGTCTTCCCCAGGCTCTGCAGTTGTTTACAATAGTGCAGGTGTAGCTTAGGGATGAACTGGTTGCAACAAATGTGTGGTGGAGGCACGTTGCTCAAAGCTCTCTGTGTAAAACATAGAGCAGAAGATCCCATTGGCCACACAGACCCAAAAACACTATGAAAAGTGAGAAAAGTGAGAGATCGATTAAATTCAAAGATAAGCTATAGAGTATGTATCTGTTTAGTGTATTTGTTAAGTAAACGTTTTTTATATTTAATTATTAAAATGAAAAAAATATTTCAAGAGTATATTTTTATATTTTGTGTATCTTTTCGTTCAGTAGGACTTAGATAAAGTTATTGAATATTACAGAGTTATTCTCTAATAGCCTACAAAAATGTCTATGATTTATTAAAGAGATTTCAGTCATTTTGATACTTGACTTGATTTTTGAAGTAGTTTGATGTTATTAGCCTTGAAAGTGTTTCTGTAATAATGTTGGAACTTCTTCATGCTTACATTTTTGTAAATCTACTTTGACTGTAGTGGAAATTAAGACATTTTGTTGAATGTGGTCATAAAGGCATCAATTCATAACATTATTTAACATGCTGAAGGCAAACTGTGCAAAACCAGATGCAAAGAAGCAGGAGAGAGCATTTTTTTCATGTCCCCCCCAAAAATTACTCTCTGAAATTTTACTGTTTATTGTCCCCCCCAAAATTGAAATGGGATTTCCGCCCCTGGTTAGCTACATAAAGCACTGCCTTTTGGACCTTTTGTCGTTTTCTGTGGATCCATGCTAAAATCTGTTAAAGATTAGGGGTAGTGGTCATAGATTTGGTATAGTTTTTGTAAAACTACTGATAGCATACTTAAGTTATAACCTTTCAACAAGATGAATTTTGCTATACATATATTTAAGGCCTTATATTATTTGGATTCTATGTGGTGTTTAAAGCTTTTATGTGGAACCTGGAAAACAATAAGATCCTATGTTCAAATCCCAGCTTGGGGTCTTTCTGCATTGAGTTTTATTCTGTCTGTGTACGTGTGGGTTCCCTCTGTGTACTTCATCTTCCTCCCACCGTCCAAAAACATTACCTTTTGAGGTTTGATCGTCTCCGTAAAATAAAAATAAAAATTTTGTCAAACCAAACTTAATTTATAAAGCACCTTTCATACAGAAACTGCAACACAGAGTACTTTACAGAAATAAAATGACCCCACATAGACCACATTGCCATCCCTCCCCCACATAATTAAAAAGCATGATCACAGTTATACTTCCCCCAGACCCAACCCTAATGCACACACATATGTAAGAGCAGCAATAAAAAGGACATTAGGCCGAGTACAGATGAGTGTGTGAGTTATAGTTTCTCCCATGCGTGTCTCTTCATTTTCCATTTTTATTTTATTTCCAAATATCACCCAATAAACTTTGAGTTTTCTCTTTAGGCTTTAGTGTGTCTCTGTTTGTGGTTTTCTTCCTGACCTCTCAAAAACCAGCGGGTTAAAGCAGTTTGTCACTTTTCCCTGGCTCTGGTTCTGCTGGAGGTTTCTTTCTTTTCAAAAGGAGTTGTTTCCCTCCTCTGCACCAGTACTTGCTAAGAGTGACGGAGGTTCCAAAAAGGAGGATTTGATCTCTCTTTATGATGTACGGATTCTGGATGTAGGGCATAGTAGCTTAATAGAACTGAACTGTTTGCACCTAAATTATATTCCATCCATCCATCCATCTGTCTGTCTGTCTGTCCCTCCATCCATCTATCCATCCCTGCTTATCCTTCCAGGGTCATGGGACGAGGCTGAGGCCCATTGCCAGCAGTCAATTGTGGCAGTTCATGGGCGGGAATTTTATTACCACTATATTGTATAAAATCGAGCAGGACTGAAACTCACCTAAATTAACTGAATAAAAAATTTAATTAAATTAAAATCGTAGATTTGCTAGCTTGTCTGTCCTGCATTTCAATATTGGACAGAGATCTTAACGGTCTCCATGTTCTCCACGACTGCAAGAAACTAAATGTACTCTGAATTGACATAATCATGATTTTATGTGGAATATCTGGGCTTTTCTCAAAATAATACCATCGGAGTAGAATTGCATTTGTATATTTACAGAAAACTAAAGTCCGTCCTGCTGAAACTTTGCTCTTCTATTTTTAGGGAAGGCAAACAAATCCAGGAGCCTTCCTTTTCACATTTCTTATCGGTTATCCAGATGCTATCTCCCAGATCGAAATGCATGAGCACATGCAGGAACACACACATAAACACGTACTTCCTGTCTGTCACAGGCCGAGATCAATCATGGTGTAGGAGTGCAAACTGAGGGTGAGGCAGAGCGCAGGAGAAAGTGGCGCTGTGCAATCACGACGTTCTTGGATGAGCTTCTAAATTAGAGCTGCCGTGGGCTCGGTGGGAGGGTTTGGTCAAATTACAGAGCGTATTTTTAGAGAAGCTTCGCCCCTACAACTGCCAGCAGCTGAGGATCGTCACTCACAGGCCCCCTCTACTATACATGCATGTACATCTGGGTGCACTGCAAGAAACTGAAAAAAAACAACAACAACCTCCTCCTTCAAAACACAGAATCACATCTCAGGATGGAACAGTATTGATTCAGCGCATCCCTTAGTAGGAAGCTGTTTAAGCCAATCATGCTATCTGTCGTGTGGCTTATTTGCTTTACAGGAAACAATGAAATCACATGTTAGCTAGACAAAACCCTGCTAGGGTCAGTGAATCTGTGTCAGTCTTTGATCATACAGCAGTTCCTGACTTAATTACAGTCCCAAACTTTTCCAGGACAACCAGGAGATCTCTTTGGTTCTGGAACCATGGCAGGAGCACAAATAACAGCACCCTGCACTGCTGCTCTGTATACAGTATTTCCTATTTCTGAGACTGCCTCCAAGTGGTAACAACCTGCTATGACATGGATACATGTGCAGAGTGGATTTTCCATCACTTTATTAATGTACATTTATAAAAGTTCAAACAGAGACAGACCAGTAGCTCTAAAACTTACTAAAAACCCTTAGCTAGAGAAATTAATGATATGAAAAACGATCAAAACAAACAGATTAAGAATATAAAGCTAAGGCTGTTTAATCATGAGCTGCTTTGCGTTGAACAAATCCGGTATCTGTTAGATGAATAAGCTCTTCTACCCCTTCTATTTTCCTTCATAAAATGTAAAAAAACCCATTCAGTAAAGATTAATGGTAATAAAAGTATAAAGAGTTGAACAATACTTATCTCTGTTTGTTGTTGTTTTGTCTTTATTCTTTCTTTTATCATGATTTCCAGTGCTCTTCTTCTCTTTTAGCAGTGGAAAAACCAAAACTGACATGAAAAAATGCCAGAACTTTATTTATTTCAGTAATTCATCTTAAACGTTGAAACAAATATATAATATGGACTCATTACATACAAGGAAAGATATTTAAAGCCTTTATTTTTTATAATTTGGATGAGTATGGCTTACAGTTTATAACATTCTTATAAGAACATATAACCCAATATTCTAAAGCTCAGAAAATTAGAATATTGTGCAAAGGTTCAATATTTTGGGCTCAAAGTGTAACACTGATTCATTTTCTAGACTTTTCTTCACAGTTTCTTTGGTTGAGGCGTTGCATGTTTATTCCCTCTGGCTTTGGATTCTTGGATGGCTCTTACTTTTTTTGCTTATGGACAGTTTTTATGATCAAAGGAGTAAAGTAATGAAGTACAAATACTTTAAGTTTTGCGTATCTGTACTTCCCTTGAGTAATTATATATTAATTTACTTTTTACTTCTACTCCTTGCATTTTCTTGACATTATCTGCACTTTTTACACTTTAATTTGTAGAAAATTGATTTCTACTTGTATCTTATTTCATAATTTTCACGGCTAAAAAACAAATACAGAAAAACAAAAACAAAGAGGAAAGTTGCACCACATGAATAGAGTGAATTTGACGTTGGATAATAAACATCTAGCATTCTGACACCCTATTGGTTTGTGCATGATCCATTGTACTGAGCATGACACAAATCACTTGACAGTCTAGCCAGGATGTAGCAGATGTATGTTGCTGAGTTCAAAGATGGCCGTTACAAAAACTCAAGCAAATGCACCACAACATTACTCATTACCAGCCATTCACCATATCCATCCTATGAAACACATACCAATGCTCAGTTGTCAACATATGTTTTTTTTGAAGAATAGAAGATAAAACTTTATTTGTCTGACCCTAAAAGGTTACATAAATTCCTCTTTGACACAGGCTCCACATCATCTTTACAATCATACAAAACAATAAAAGATCTAATACCACATATAGCTTAACTAAAATCAAACACTTCGATAAATACGACCATTGATTAAATTGTTGTAGAAATTCCCTTACTGTTAAGGACTGTTACTGCAAATGTAATAAATTATTTTTTAGCTTAAATTGATACTTCAGAAGTCTTTTTAAACCCTGGTATACTGTATGTACTTCTACCTGAGTATTGATTGTGAATACGTTTGACCCCTTGGTTATAATGTTTAACCTTGGCAGCGAAGTATTTATGTTTTTCCACCAGTAGCAACTAGTTAGCATCTCAAAAGCTCAAATGACACCCAACTACACTCCTAAATCCCAGATGAGCTGAAGAAGCAGATTGATGGTTTCAAAGAGAGAAGGAGAAAGAACAACAGCATCTGCTCTATCAATCATAATGAGTGAGAAACATATCCCCTACTCCAACATCTCTCAGCCAGGCATTCTAACCATACAGCCAAACAGAGATCTGGGGTGGCAAAAGAAAATGTGGTGGATTCGCAGTATCTCCCGACAATAGAAATGTAATAGCAATAGCAAATCGTCTTTAGTTCCTGCTCATCCATCACCACCATCACCAACTGTTTGAAAAAACTTGGATGATATGAGTTATAACAACCTTTAATCTCCTTTGGGATGATAAAATATTTTTGAATTATCCATGGCTACAATTGTAACATTTATTAAATAAAATAACAACTTTAGTATTTAACCGCTAGCTGTGAATATGTTCTGGTTTGTTAATTTCTTTAACAATGCAGCTGTAATTAGCACTTCATGCTTCACGTTCAGGTCAGCACCTGCTTGAGACTGTCTGCAGCGTTTCCTCTGCTGAGCTACCTCTGGTGTATCCGACAACCCAAAAGCTCATGTTGCCTCCTGTGTTTTAGCCTATTGTATGTTTTCTGCGTACATTTTTCAAAGGAACTTGTATCAAAAACCAACAACAGGGGAACACCCTTCCTCCCCTCTAGAGCATACAGGCCAGAGGTCAGAACAAGCAGCAGTAAGCTTCAGGCATAACATCCTGTTTATTTTATTTTTCATGTCCCGTTGGATGAGGAAACATGCTTTATTATGTCAGGTGAAGCACAGACAAAAGGAAGAAACAGCTTGGTTCTTTACTTGATGACTTAATCCACTGGATGCATCAAGGACTGACTTGTCCACCCAAACTTGACTGTTTGGGTGGACAAACACACTCCTCAAGCTGAGGTACGAACCAGATCAAAGCCAAAACCACAGCAAGAACGCACATCTTTTAAAGATTTTGTTTATTTACAATCAAAGTTTAAACAATTCAAAAATGTGTGAGGGGGGGGGGGGGGGGAGAGAGAGAGAGACATTTTACAAACAAAATTCATACTTTTCGGATTACATACAAAAGCCAGTTGTTATGAACTTGTCACATTTTCAGGTAGATCCAACGCTAAAATTAGATTTTCTCCGAAAGGAAAGCTCCACATCCAAGCAGCCGGAGTTCCTCGAATCAAAGAGACGTACGGTGTGTTCCGACTTCAGAGGTATATGAAATGCACTCTATCTAGCATTTGTGCACTTTATTTTTTTATTACATGGCACTGAGAAATGTTTTTTTTATGCTGTATTTCCAGAGTTGTTTGTTAGACTCTACTTCTATTGTTTTCTACTCCAAAGTTCTATGAATCTGCAGTTGTTCTTTTTGTGTTCAAGCAATACATTACATCTTGAGGAGTATAGCTCTGGGTT
This sequence comes from Apricaphanius iberus, assembly GCA_028564705.1. Classification (NCBI taxonomy): domain Eukaryota; kingdom Metazoa; phylum Chordata; class Actinopteri; order Cyprinodontiformes; family Aphaniidae; genus Apricaphanius; species Apricaphanius iberus. The sequence goes on along the minus strand of JAPXFQ010000014.1, from coordinate 338,766 downwards.
GTCACGTGTTTTTTCCAGTGCACTTATTACAAAAAAACCCAGCAAAAACGTTCAAATATGTTTTTGTGGGCCTAAAATTGAGGCAGAAAGGATTTTAAAAAAGGGGCCTGACTGAGGACCTCTAGTGGGATAAAGCTGGAAATCATACAAATTAAATAAAGTTTAAAAAAAGTATCTAACAGAAGTTTAGAGTCTGCTCTTTACATAAAAAAAGCTTTTTAAAATCTGTCAAACTTTTTGTCCCGCTTAAGTGGTCAGTCGGCTGTCACAGGAACTCTCATCTCTGCTACGGAAAGGCCTTCCGTTTAGACAGATTAAATGCACGTGTGCAATCATTCCTCATCCTGTCTGTTTTGACTTCTTAAATAAAAAGAATCCCAAGTGGATTAAACAACGACCATAAACCAGCAAACCTCGAAGACGGTCAGGATTATGATTATCCAGGCGGTGACTACAACTGCATCCAAGGGTGGCTAGCAACTAGTTATACTTAAAGTACTCTTATCCAAAGAACTACTATATTTTTTCAGAAAATATTACTTTTGGGAGTACAATCAGTACACTACCTACTGTGAGCAATTTCATTGAGAAAACCAAAACCAAAACCAAGCACGTTTTATCCAAGAGAAGGGCACAAAACCAAAGTTGATGTTAAAGTATAAGTTATTTAGTTATGTTGAGCCATTTGGAGACCAGTTGAAAATACAATTAATACTTTGTATTGACATTGGAAGCACTTTATCCTGTTCTCTACTATTTGCATATTATCTATTGTATTAGTTTCATAAATTTAATGTTTAACATTTTGATATAAAAAGTATTTCTTCTGTTTTTGTTTTGTTTTTTAGCAATATGTAATTGTATTAATTATTTTGATGTGCTCTATAAAATACCAGAATTTAAAGATGAAAAATGTTTATATAATCAGTGCCAAAAGAACTGATCAGATACTCCGACCAGTTTACTTGAGTAGCCTTTTTACATATTACTTTTTATACTTGTAAGTACTTTTTATACTTTTAATTACTTTTATATGTGTAATTGTTTGGATATGTACTTTATACTTTTACTTGAGTAAAAATATTTTGAAGTAGTCCCACTTTTGAGTACAATTTTTGGGTACCTGAAAGGTCTGAGTCTATTATTAAGGTCACATGAAGGCAATTACAAGGTCAGCTTTCTATCACTTGAGGAACATTTCTAGAGTTAAAAGACTGATGACACAGAGGAGACCTAGAAAAACTAATTCATGCATTTATCTCTAGCTTAGTTCTACAGTCCTTACACTGGCTCCTAGTAGCTCAGAGAATAGACTTCAAAGTGCTTTTATTTTTATAAATCATTGAATTGGATAGCACCAGAGTATATTACAGATCTGCTATCGCGATACAAACCATCCAGACCACATAGGTCCTCCAGCTGTAGTTTACTGACTGTCCCTAGAACCAGGATAAAACATTGAGAAATGTCTATGCTCCCCACGTCTGGAACAAACTGTCTGTTGAATGCAAATCTTCAGAGACACTGAGCTCTTTAAAAAAAAAAAATTATAACTGATGTATTTAGACTTGGTTATGAGTAACTGATACGACTTTTGCGTTCATTCTTTTTAATTACTGTTATCGCTTTTGTCAATCGCTACACGTTTTCTGTTTTTAATTTTCATAATTCTACATAATTTTCACTTATGCTCTAATCACTAAGAAAAATTTTAAATGCTGTTATTGCTAATTTATTATTGTGATTATGATTATGATTATGATTATGATTGTTATTATTATTTTTTTTTTATTGATTCTTGTTTTTCATCAGTTTTTAAAATGTTCATAATTTTACATAAATTGTCTTTTATAAATGTTCGTTTATGTTTTTCTTTCAGTGAGTCTATTTTAATTTTCACATTTTTGTTATCCTGTAAAACCCCTTCAATTTCCTTGTGTTAAAAGTGTGCTATATAAATACAATTGCCTTGCCTTGCCTTGTACAGCTTGCATTTCTTAAATGGCAAAATAAAGGGAGAGAGAATTGTATGAATGTTTTATTTCTTTCTTCAAAATCAGAAGTATACATTCACTTCCTTACTATTTGGTGGAATTGTCCCAAACAGTTCGGCCAAACATTTCAGGTTCTCTTCCAGCAGCTTTCTATAATAGTTTGCCGGGAAATTTCTTGTTAGAATAAGTAGAACTTGGTCATATTTTTGGCTCTTTTTGCTCATCTTTTCAGTTCCGCCCACACATTTTCTCTGGGACTGAGATTAGGGCTTTGTGCATTGCTCTGATTTAGCTGTCCTAAAACTAACCTGGACGTCATCTTGGGTTCATTATCAATTTGAAAGACCCATTTTTGCCAAAGCTTAAACTGTTAGGCTAATGCCATTAGATGTTGCTTCAACATTTCCACATAATGTTCTTGGCTCTTGATGCTATCTAAAACACCCCCGTAATTCACTCAGATGGACTCAGCCTACTAGAAGCTTCTTAAGCTTGTAATGGAATCATCTGTTTATTTTGTTTAAAGACACAAAAACCTTAGTGTATAATTCTGAATTTAGTGAAACTAAGTAGTAAGTAAATTATTGGATGGTGACAGCACCTTTCCCTTGGAAAAACAAATATTGTGCGATAATGAAACTACACAAAGTTTACTTTAGATTACGTATCAAAATATTCAATGACAGATGGGTTCTGAATATTGAATGGCCTCCAATGCTGACTTTCCCTGCATCAAAACTTCCCAGATTTTAAACCTAAATAATAGTAATTGCTTTCAATAGACTGACACAAAAATATTTTTTGAATGACAAAAGTAATGAACACAATATAACATTTTAGAAATGCGGATTTATTATTCTTTATAAAAGTGTTGAAATTGTCATTCATTTTATATAAATAGTGAGTAGATGAATAAATACATTAACCCAAAGCTGCAGTAATACTCTGTTAAAAAAGGCAGACTTTAAATACATTTAAAAAAAAAGGATTGGTTTTCAACATCATATCAGGCTTCTTGTAAAGAAATGTACAAATGTCCAGAAATCTAAAATAATACCTCAACACAGAAGCATCAGCAGAAAACGTTTTTTTCTTGAGAAGTACAAATGTCCATTCCTTCTCCTCCCAACCAGTCTTCATTGAGCTCCCCCAGAATCTCCTGCAGGGACAGCACAGGGAGAGGAGCATGTTTGACCACCTTCAGATGTCCTGGCTCGCTGCTGTCCTCCAGACCCACCCCATTCCATAACTTCTCCAGCCCTGAATACTGTCCTCTGGTTTGTGGGCTGGTATCTGTGCTGATATCCCAGTATCCAGAATCGGGTGTGTTTGGAGTGGAAGACTGGGAGCTGGAAGAGGAGTAACTGTTCATCTGCTGCTCTGGACACAAGATGGTTGATCCATTAGGGGTTGAGTTGAAGCTCGACATCTCCAAGGTGTTGCACCACAGAGGGGGGACAGGAGAGGTATGAGTGCCTGGCTGAGGCCACATACCCCACATAGGTGGACTGGACGTTCTGCCCAGTTGCTGCTGAAGCCCGTATATAGAGCTGTATCGTCCATGAACCTCAGAGGGAGAGTAAGCAGGAGGACACTGGCTATAGTATGAGCCCTCTTCAACTTCCTGCTTCACGGGTGCTGGGTAGGCTGGTGGCGGCCCATGAGGTCTCAAAGGGACATTTGAGCCAAGGCTGGAAACTCCTGGAGGCGAAGGGAAGGTATCTTGGTGTGGGCTGTTAGACTGCCACAAAGCTTTTTTCGCTCCCCTGCATTTCAGGGTGCGGGCTCTCCGGTTCTGGAACCACACCTGGAGAGGAAATGAAAAAAAAGAGCGTTGTTTAAACACAGAGCGCTGATTGATTGAACACGTGCTCAGTCGGTCAGTCGCTGGACAAACCGGCATCTGTGGCTGATTAACAAAAACAGACCGTGCTGCATTTGAAAGTAAAGACGGACAGTGATACACTGATTCACAGTATCTGAAATGTATGCAGGATGGGTTCTAAAACAGATATTTTTGTATGAGAAGCATTAAAAATACAAATTATCTCAGTAGTATAGAGTATGCATTGGTGTCTTCAACTGAAATCTGCTTCCTAGATGAGATATACATTCAAAATATATGAGGAATAACAATTTTCACATATTTTGATAAAACTTTCATTCTAATTAATCTTATAATAATATAAAGTATATTATAGCAAGTTTGCATATCTTAGTATTAAAGAATATTATGTCTGTCTATTCGTCGACATAACATGTATATTTTGAGTATGTTCATTTTTTTCCATCTTGCAAAGTGTGTTTTTTGGGTCTCTTTCGTATAAGCTTTCTCTTCTCAGGCATTCTGGTTTGCCGCTGTGGCAATGGAAATTTACCATTTTAGGTACAAACAGGAACGTTTTATTGTCCTAGTTTAAGATTTTCTGGGTTATTTACCTGGATACGTGATTCTGGTAAGCCAGTGGTCTGGGACAGGCTCTCCCTGAGGCTGATGCCGGGGTACGGGTCGGTCTCGAAGGTGGCGCGCAGAAGCTCCACGTGTTCTTTGGAGAAGCTGGTCCTCTTCCTGCGGCTGGCGCTGCGGGAGGAGCTGCTGCTGGAGGCCACAGGCCTGATATCTGAGGAAAGAGGAGAGAGTTGAGCTTAAAACTGGCAAAACTATGAGCCAATCTTTTTTTTTTTTTTTTTTTTACAAAGAAGCCTAAAAAATAATTTTTTTAGGGAGTGCCATGCACATAGATTTAACACAAGGGCAAATGCAATAAATTTAATATACTTTTCATTGATGAAACACTATTTTATTGACAGAATAATGAGGTGTTTGTAGAAACAGAAAATGATTAGTTCATAAAGTTTTAAGTAATATACATATTTCTACTGGCAGTGTTTTTTTCCTATGTGTCTAAACGTTTTGGCTGTGGCTATTTGAACATAACATATACACAGATTCTAACATGAAAAAGTTGATTTTCAGCTTGACAAAAAAAACAAAAACTATACAACTATACTCTCTCTAAATCTTAAAGAAAATCAACACACTTACCATCACTGGAGTCCTTCCACATAGCAGCAGTAGAAATAAACTGGTCTCTGGATGCAGCTGCTGGGACTGAGGTCAGTTTGCCAAACTGTCAGTGTCTGTGTCTCTCTGTCATATCAGAACACCTTTTATATTGATCACCTGAGAACCCTGAAATGACCCACCAAAAGCCAGAGCACAGTGAAGGGGGTGGGGTTGGATTTGTTTTCCTTCAAGTAATAATGCTTGACGACAGTACTCTGACCCCACAGCACCCCCCCCCCCCCCCCCCCAACCCCTCACCACTCATCTAGTACTCATTGTTAGTCATTCTACAGTAAATTTGTGACAAGTTCAATGACAAATGATTCACTGCAGGCCCAGGTTGGCCAGAGAAAAGAAAAAAAGTCATTCAGGAGTCGTTGACAGCAACTCGTCGATACCACTTTTATAAAAGATGACACCATTTGGGTCGTTTGTGTCACATGATGCTAAATATGCAATGTGTGAAATAGAATACATACAACGAAGAAAGACAAAAAAAATTAGCTGCATAACTTATTTTATGTTTTTGCTTTTCACATTTTTTTTCAACAAGTTATTTAATTCTGTACCAAATATCTAAAATTGTGTAAGTATATTTAAGAAAGACTGAAACAATGCTTTAGTTCTAATTTAGCAATGAGACTACAGATTAACTATTATTAGGTCAAAGCAGAAGCATATTTGCGAACTGACTGACATTAATCAACTAACGACAGTCTTACAAAAAACTGATTCAGCTCATAAACTTTTGCAAAGTGCAAACTGGAGCTGTGAGCTAAAGCCAATCAGTGGTCTTCATATGCAAAACAGCTCTGTGTGATCAGAAGGGGGAAAAAACAAAGGACGGCTCATGCAGTGAGTAATTGGACATACACTTGTTAGCTCAAAGCAGCCTCATTGCTATGAGTGGCTGCACCAAAGCCAGTGAAAACATTTTCTTCTCCTTAAACATGTTCAGGCATTGAACAGAGCTGAGGACCTGCATAAATGATTATGTGTACCTTTTTTAAAGTTTTCATTTTGTCATGTGAAATCACAGATTCTCAAATGAAATTAGTTCTGGACTTCGGCTTGTGGCTTGTGGAAAACTATAAACGGCCTTTCTTTTCTATATATTTTTTCCAGTGATTAACCTGAATTTTGGGTAGTGTTAGTCAAAATACAGGAGACAGGAATCCATGTACACCGCACTTTTTAGATTTTAGTGTGTATAATATCTATCCCCTTCCTTCCAATTTAATTAAATGCAATGAATGAATTACTTTTTCTTTTTTCATTATATCGAAATGAAATATGTTGAATTTTGTGGTTGTAATGTGACAAATGGGAAGAAGTTAATGGAATATGCATCTTTGTTTTCTAAAACACTGTATGTACACTACTGACCTACTGTCTTTTGGTTGAATGGAGGATTTCTGAGCAGCAGCTACATTTGAAATGCACTGATAATGAAAACACATAGTCAATAGGGAACAAAGTGCAGAAGTAGATTTACAGTTTTGCAAATATAAAAGAAGACAATGCAGTCTGGTGTTATCAGCGGAGAGCACTGCAAGCATCACTGTTTTATCTTTTATCAGCAAAAGGAGGAAAATCAATGTCTCTCTTGCGTGGACACACAAGCTTTCTCTCTGTGTGCTTCACCTAAATCCTATCATACACCCTCAGCATTTTACAAACTGGTGGAAAATTACCAATTAATGTAAGAACTACTAATTTTGAATAATACACCATTCTCATGAGAAGTTGTGCAATCATTATCTACAAATATTTCTGATAAATTCTAAAATAGAGAAAAAGTCCTCTATCACTGAACCCTCCCATCAGATTACTTCTTATGCCCCAGTTTACATACAATGATCGAGTGATTAAAGATAACCAAAAACTGTTGCAGCTAACAGCCTTTTCAGCTAATGCAAAATCACTATAAAGAGTTGCACTTGGTTCACTGCTGCATCCACAGAGATGTGCATATTTTTAAAGAAGAAATAATCATTTCAATTGAGTTTATTCATATAGTGCACTTTACTAAAAAAGTAATTTCAATTCATGCATACAGTCAATCAGATGAAAAGTTTTCTATTTAAGGAATCCCAGCAGATTGCGTTGAGTCATTGACCTGCAGCATTCATGAACATATCATGACAGTAGAGAGTCGCCTATGCTGTTTTGTTGACTTAAAAGCAATCCTTCATAATGATCAAGCATGCAGCAAAAATACACATCTAATCAACTCTTCAATTAGAAGTCAAAGTATAATCCCCCCGTGGACAAAAACATTAATTTGGTAAACTCTTTCAGTTTGAGCAAGGACGTTGGATGGTTTAGATGCATAGTTAATTTGTTCAACCACCAGAAGGAATAAACGAAAACTGGCATTTGTTCCCAGCAAATTCACCACAAAAGTAAGATGATGCTTGTCTGGAGAAATGTTCACGAAAAAGCCTCTTCTCTCTAAAAACAGACATGGCCGCATTAGTCTCGGATGAGTAGTAGTAGAAATGTTTCATCATTAATCATTGTTCATTAATCCATGCTTGTGTGTAGTGAATGTGTAATTCTTAGGTTTTATTACTGGATCTGAACTATTGGTGTGGTTCTGTTTAGTTTGTTGCTTTACCGCTTCTCTGCCATCCGGCAGAGGCGGAGGACTGGGATGTTTTCTTGTGTTCTTTGTTTGCCTCCCTGTCTTGTGTCGTCAGTTCCCGCCTCTGCTGGTGCGGTTTCTTTTCTTCACCTTCTTCCTTTCTTCCTTCTTGTCTCGGTTTCGTGTCCATGACTTCAGGAAATTGAACCCTCAGTAATCACTAATAAAGATTTTTTTCATACATATGAAAGCTGTAATACTCTGCTTGGGAAAGTAAATCTGTTGGGTTTGTACTTGGTACTCAGACACAAATTCTGAATGGCAAACTGCTAGACAGGACACGTTAATAAAAAATAAAATAAAATAAAAAAATGTTTCATCATAATGTAAACCACCATGTTTGGAGACAAAAAAACCGAACATAGTTTATTTGCCTCACAGTCATTGGATCAACCACAAACTCCTTTCTATACTAAATTGTTCTTGAGTAAAATATGAAGGTCATCTGTCTGACAACTGAAGCTTGGCTCAAACTTGGTCATAAAAAGAGCAGTGACCCCGAACACAGCATCAAATGCACAACAGAATGAAAGAAAAAAACAAAGAATCAAGGTGTTCAATAACCCAGCCAAAGTCCAGACCTTAACATGGTTAGAATGCTGTGGTGGCAGCTAAAAACCGCTAGACTGAAATAAATATCTATGAACTATAATGAAGGGAAGCAACATTGTAAAAAAGAGTGGGTCTAAGATTCTTGGCAACAGTGTGGCAGACTGATAAAGTCAGCCAGAAAACAAATCCAGAGAGTTGTTGTTGCTAAAGATGGTTCAGCAACCTTTTTGGTGTATTAAGTTTTTCCTTGGAGGTTGACAGCAACGGCAGATATTTTTTGTGAATATCAAGCAATATGAGTTTTTGTCAAACAAGATGGTGGCACTGTCATGATGTGGGTGCTGCATTTTTAGCCTGTTGTGTTGCAGTTCTCATCACAAGAGTCAAAGAAAACACTATTTTTGAAAAGGCTTCTATTTGACAAGAGCTCAGTTTTTTTACATAAGGAAAATGACGAAGCAGCAGCCAGTAAACTGCAGTAAAAGCATACCCCGACAGATAAAGACACAATGGGACACTATCTGCAATGGATTGGCCGCTGCAGGCAATGGAGGTCAGCATTATTGAAGTGTGAAATCATCTTGACAAACAAAAACCTTTCAAAACAGGTCTACCAGCATCCAAACCTGAGATTCTGAAAGAAGCCCAGAGAACAATTCCCACACACTTAAGTCTTTTCCAGATAAAATTAAAGGCTCATGTAAAACTGACATTACTTCTGTTCTTGTTTTGCGCTTTAAATTGTAATTCTGTTTTAAACGTCATGAAACATCAGGAAATTTCTGCAAAACTGTCATAAAATTTTAACTGTAAAATACAAATAAATTAGAGCGGTGTGCTTTTCACAACCCTAACTTGTCTTTTAACGTTTGTTCAGAAATTAACATTTCAAATCCGTCCACTTCATGTATATAAAGTACAACAAAAAACAGACTTTCATTCAAAAAGCAAACAAGGTTATTTTAAATTTTATCTAATCAGACTGTAAGCATTCCATAAATTGTTTTTTATTTGAAGAAACCAACAGACAAGTTCATCAAGTGCATCATATTCCTCTGTTCTCACCCTGAGCTAACACATGGTTGCTCTGCGGAGAGACAGGATGGGTAGTAAACTATATAGCATGGTGGTAGAGGGATGATGATTTGGGCTTGCTTTACTGCCTAAAGAACCTTGTCAACTATAAATGCAGATATTAAGTCTCTGTATAAAGGAAACCAGAATAAATACTGATGCATCAAGCACCTGTCCAGCAGAAGGAATAAAGGTAAGGTAACGACAATAATGTAAGGTAGTAGCAAATGGAGGACCAAAACTGACTAAATTAAAAAAGGTCTTTGAGATTGTGCCTCTACCACTTGTATACGTACATCTACAATAGAAAATGTATTCATAGTCTTCATTTTAAAATACCTCAAACTTGGTCAGATGTGAACATCACCTATCAGGTATCTTCACAGCTGACTAGGTCTGGACTTTGAATGGGAGATTCTAGAACATGACTGCTTCCCTACGACATCATTCTGCCAACACCGTGCTTCATTGTGGCATCTGTGTGCATTAGGTGATGTAGGCTACAAGATTGGTTTTAGAGTAGGTTTGGATTTCGGCCATAACGTTTTGCTCTTTTTCCTTTTCGTTTTTTTAGTTAGTGTCTTCAAATGAGACGAATACAGATTCCCTTAACTATAGTTTTCTTTGTGACACTCTATCATTTCTGTTATATTTGTGGATTTCATGACTATGGCACTAGTTTTCTTGTCCATAGGCCTATATTCTATATGACCTGAGCTTTGTATCTCCGCTGCTTTATCTGAGTTAACAACGCCTTCTTCTCTGAATAACGCCCTCCTTGACCGGCTTTTCAGTTTAAGTGGACCTCCGTGTCTTGGTAGGTTTGTAACTGTGCCATACTCTTTCCATATTCAGGTGATACGTTGAACAGCACCTGTTAATAAAGTTTGCAACATTGTTTTAAACCTCTCCACAACGTTATTCTTGGTATTTCCGGAAATCTTCACAGAATCCAATTGGGTCTTGTTACTTTTTACACTTTTGATACAGTTGTTACATAATTATAAGTATCATATGACTAAATATATATCTATATATATATATATATATATATATATATATATATATATATTTTAGGCATATGATATATAAAACGCCCCCTCTATGGTTGTCGGGTGCGTGTAGTTTCGACCCGGTCGCATTTGACAGCGGCACCACCGTAGAGCAGCAGCGATGGCTTCAACCGATTATTTTAAGCGGACCAGTCTGTTTTGGATCGTCACTGTTACGGTGGCAGTTGGATATTTTTCTGTAAGTGGTTGATTTAAACTTTCTCCACCTTAGCATTACCAGCGAAAAAAAATAAATCGTTTATTGAACTTTTATTTTCTCTGCTGGGGTTACCTAAAATATCCTCCCCCGAGTCCCTTTTAAGTATTTAGACAACTTTTTTCTCCTGTAGTTCAGTTTAATGTTGTTTCTGCCGCCATTTAACATATCCTATTTAGTTAAAAACTGTCAATGCAGACTATCGTGTTGATAGCCAATCTTATCAGTGTCAATTAAGTCCTCAGGTGGGTTAAACAGACTTTGGGTTAAAGTCCATTTTGACCTGAGCTAAAGAACTAACGCAGCAAACAGCAGCCAGACCACCTTGAAACAACACAAAACATACTTATTCTCCGTAAAGATGTCCTAATTTACAAACATTTGATCATTTCATATGCCCTGTCATTGCAGATTAAGGAAAACATCATGGTGGGTCAGGTTACCCTACAGTGTTAATTGTAGATTTGCTCTACAGCAATGGGAAATCAGAAAGTTCTACTGTTGTGATCCCCTCAGTAGAGATTAAACATTTACATGATTCCAAACTGTATTTTTAGGAATATTTCTTGCATTTATATCAATCTTTTCAGATATTTGTGGTGTCATATCCTGGTATCGGCAAGGGTTAAACACCACAACTGCCCCTGAATAGCTGCCAAAACTTTAGACCCCTTTCGAAAATATTGTTTTATAATAGTTCAATCAGCAAATATACATTACTATGCATTAATACGCCCATCGGAAACCGTCATGGCAATGCCGCAAAAGCGAATGTCAGCAGTCTTCCTTATTTCTGCTTTTGGGGGTACAGCCAATCGGTGCCTTGGAAAATAAAAGGTACTGCTTTGCTCTTTTTCATGTGGCTGCCAATGGTGTGTCTTCGTATTTCACCTTCCAAAAGTTTTCTTTGGAATAATTAAATGCCCTAGGAAAGAAAAATTGCAAATAGGTTTAAAAGACACCTCTACATCGAGGATGGAGACCAAAATGTCAGCTCCAAATTACATCTTTACTACAACTTGTGATTGGTTTTTTGAGGACTGAACTCTGTTATAAGAGTTTAAATATAAAACCCCAGATCTGACGCCCTGGTCATATCATGGAAACACAAACTCAGACTATTTCAACCAAGGGTCGATAAGTTTACATTTTCCAGTTTTCAAGCTGTAAGGAAATTGTGCTGATAAAAGGGCTCATTGATCATCTACTGTCTTAAGTTTAATTTACATCAAAGCAGTAACGTAGACCTTCTCTGACATCCAAGTCTTGATTATAAAGCTAAGTGGCACAAAGCTAAAAAGGCAGGCAGATTTTCCCAAAGACTGCAGAATTGTTAGAGAAGTTTTGGAACAAGGGATAAGTGATATTTAACAAATTATTGTATTATTTGTTGACTTTCTAGCCTCTTGTTAGTGGCCTTCAAACAGACACACACACAAAGATCACAGTACATTGAAGCGGTGTTCGGTTCTGGTCCAGTCCGAGCCATGTTTGTGCAGTTTTAAATATCAGGGAATCAGATGCTTCCCAGTGTACTCCTGATGAACAAAGGGATATTCATTCGGATTTGGATCCTCCAGATATCTTGGGCTCAGCCACCTTCATGTGACTCAAGTCGTGCAGAACCAGCAAATTAAAAGCCAAACCGATTTTGTTCGGAGTCTCACAAAAAGGGCTGCACTTTGTTGCTCAGAGTGGAAACTGATGCAACAACTCGTTTAGTGGCGTTCACAATTAATGCTCGGATTTCCCAGCGGTCATAAATAGGACCACGGAGTCGAATTTTCTTTTGTAAATGATGCCTCGCAACAAACGGCAAGAAGAGAGATTAGGTAAAGTAGAAAAGAGAAACAGTTGGGCTGCATAGAAAGTAATCCTAGACACTAGCACGTTTATAACCTGTTTATTACTGCAGTTGTGTGGTGGGGAGGGAAAGTGTGGTTTAAATCTGCAGGAACGTCGTTGAAGAGGAGCAAGGAAAGTTAAACGAGAAACTCACGTTTATGCTCGGCAGTATTTTATGCTATCGCCGATCAGATTTTGGAAAACGGCAGAGGAAAAGTGGAACAAACTCTACATCTTTCACTTTTATTTTGCAGTTCACTGTGTTTGCACCAGAAAAAATCCCGTTTGATCACCTTGGCCCGTTTGGGAGCTTCTGCAGATACCTGGTGGATAACCATGGCGACCTGATGTACAAAGGGTAAGTGATTAGGTGCTGTTTCAGCAAGAGGAGGACTCCTGCAGTCAAAGCGTGCAGATTAGCTTCGCCACCTTCAATTCTGCTAAAATGACAGCCTTTCTTCTGTGACGTGTGTGAACAACCCCAATCGGCTCCATTCATACGGAAACAACGGCCGTTTGCGTGTCCAGATGAGTTGATCTTAATTATAGTCTCTTCAGATGAGGTGCCGAGTACCCAGAAGAGCTTTAATACCCTTTGTAATCAACATCAGTGTTAATGGTTTGTTAAGTGGCCTTTAAAGTCACATGACTGCTGTAGTTCCTAAAAAATAACAGGTGACATTCAAGTCATGTGACGTATAGGCCAGTTAGATGGACATTAGCTGTTGCAGGCGCTTTATTCAATGTTAGGATTTGGTCGAACAACCAGATCTGTAAAACTAAATTAACGTTTTGTACCTTTTCAACTCTTTTACAAACCAATATTTTAAATTGGTCTTCTAATTTTATATATATTATATCAATTTTATTATATTATACTATAATATATATATATATATATATATTCTATATTATCAGTTTTATTATATTATACTTTCTAGTCATGATCTGAGTATGAGAATGAGGTTATGTGATTCCAGTATATATATCTACCAGCACAGGGTGTTCACTCATTGCTGCTGTTCAACATTCAGCTGGCCCACACAGTGATTACAACTACAAAAGATGGAAATGCATTATGATTTGAGCATCATCATGGATGTTTAGCTCCACAATTTATAAAAAAAAATGCGAAAGAAGAGAAGCTAATATGATTGGGTTATACACTTATGGACACTAAATGGTTTATTTATTTTGGGTTATTGTGTTCTGAAACCCAAATGCATATTAAGAGGTTAGATAAGGCCTTAGAGAATCACCGTCTTTGGATAGATTTTAAGGGAGAAATTTGGACTTTATCAGGGTTAGGAGAGTGGTTCTAAGTCTTTCCAAGCCGAACACGGCTACTTTACCAAGACAGAAAAAAATGGATCCAATTTGATTTAATTAGGGGGGAAAGAGAGAAAAATCTAATGATTCTCACTACACTACACAAAACATCGTCATTAATTCTGCTTATGAGTGCTTGTGTTAAACGTGTCCGTTTGGAAAGTGAGATCTTTGGATGTCAGACCCCGTGGTTTCAGGTTCACAAAACATTTTATCATTGCACCGTTTCTACTAGGATGTAAAAAAAAAATCCTACATTTTTTTGGTACAGCTGGAAGCTCTTCATTTAAACTTCCTGTATAGGACGAAGGGATGGTGAAGTAACTGCGTGTTCGAAAATCAGTAAAGGCGTTTTGTCCACATCAGCTCATATCCACATTTGTAGTTATTTGTTTTTATTAAAGTGTACAGAAATCGTACCAAAGCTGTGATTTTTGTTTACTGTTACACCTCTAGTTTCTAAAGTTTATGTTAGCGATGGACCAGTTGTTGAACCTGAGCAGGAAGAGGCCGGGGCCGTTCTTAGGATGTTTGGGTGCTGAGACAAACAAAACAAATCCGGTGATTCGTGTAGATGGTGTCTTCCTGCCACTTGATCCTCCACAGAAACCCAGACTACAACAGGAGGGCCAACATTTACCAGAAGACATGCTTTTAGGGATGAGGTGACTATCTCGGTGCCTCTGGTTTTACAGAAGCAGCTAAAAACAGACAGAAACTCCAACCCTGGTGTAGTTCAGACTCTTTAAGCTTATTGTTTCTTTCTCAGATAGGCCCCGAACTCGCTATGTTAGTAGTAATCCATCTTTCAATCAGTTTTGTGCTGATTCTTGTTTTTAACTGGACCAAATCAATAAAATGGTATAAAAGCTGAGTAACATGTTAAAGAAATAAAATATAACGAGATAAAATGTTAAAGTAGGCTGTAGCTCTTTAAATAAATGCTTTTTCTGTTTCAGGTGGTGGGCAGCGTTTGCTGTTCACGTCTTTGAAGCCCTCTATGCTTTAAAGGTGTGCAGGTAAGAAAAAAAGAGAGCTTGAATGTCCATTTGGTGGCGCTAGAGTTTAGGTTAATCCTATTTAAGCTCATTTGGGCACCAATAGATAACATAATCATTGTGATTCGATTCAAAAATACTTACCTTTTTATCAGGTTGTTGAGCCTTTTTAATTCCCTGGCTCTGATGCTACTACTCCAACGGATCATGGTTGAAAAGATTTCACTCTCCACAACACACTTGTCATATCCCGAAAGACCTAAGCTTCCTCTAGAATTGCAGTCTGCTCATCCACTCTGTTATCCAGGTGAACTCTGAGATATTTGTACTCCTCAACCATCATCACTTCTTCTCTCATATGGGAAACAATGTTTGACTTACCCCTTAGTTTGTTCAAATTCAAGATTTCATTATTGTTTCCACACCATGCCATAAACCCAAAAACTGTTGAGTGGTCTGAGTATTTCTGAAGATGAAAGGTCTCTGACCTGAACTGGAAGACTGAGGTGTACAGAATGAAAAGGAATGGTGAAAGTACAGTTCCCTGTGGTGCTCCTGTGCTGCTGACCAGCTGGTTTGACACACAATCCTTCAGTCTCACAAACTTTGGTCTGTTTGTTAGGTAGTCATTGATCCAGGTGATTGTTGAGGCCTTCACCTGTGTCTTCAGGAGTTGCTGATTAAGAAATTCAGGCCGAGTAGTGTTAAACGCACTTGAGAAATCAAAGAACATGATCAAAAGTACCTAAACAAGTTCAAAAATACACGGTTTGAATAAACATGCTTTAGCAGTGCTAATTTGGCTTTCTGTAGCTTTCAACAAATCTATGATCTAGTTCTGTCCATAAGACTTAGGAGACTTCATTTGAATTGCATAGTTTCCTGAATTACCAGGCATTTAAACATATGGCCTGATTTATCAACGATTTGTCGCAAAAAAAGGCTATAGCTGATTTCCTAACAAGGAGTAGAGAGCATTGCACCTGTTAAATCCGGAGCAAGACCTACGCAATCCATTTGCCGCTTTTCCCCATGCTGAATATGCATTAAGGTTGTTACTGTCAGAAGACGCAAAATATTGAGAGAACAGACAAATAAGTAGGCGTTTCAGTGTGATTTGCTAAACAACAAAATGTTTGCTCCGGCTATTTTAGCGTCTATTTTTATAGCTTCTGAAAGGCATGTCTTAACTTTGCGCCACCACATTCAACAGAAGTGTATTACTGACAAAAGGAAAAGGTCATTCACACACAATACAACCTAATAGTAATTAACACACTAATGGCCATAAACCTGACAGTTACATAGGTATTTTGTTTATTTTTGTTGTTTTTTTGCCCAATGATGCATCATAACTCACTCCACCTGCTGCATATTCTCTGAGCGCACAGTGAGTTTTGTTCCTCATGGATCCTTATTAGTTTACCCTGGAGTAGTTATAATCTTCCTGGGTTACATTTATTGAAATAGTAATCATGTAGAGTATCACAATGACAATCAGGGTACATTTAAAAATATTTTAAAGGTTAAATATTTTCAAGACAGCATTTTTTTTCTTCTGGAACTTGACATTTAATAGAGTCCATGATAAAGTGAGGTACATTTTTAAACAACATTAGGAGAATATAGACGTTTAGTGAACTGTTCTGGAATACGCTGTGTGCATGGAGCAGAGAGCGCCGCATGTACACCGCACGCTTTAAATGTATTACTGACAAACGAGAAATATAATCGAAAACATTGAGCCTAATAGTAATTAACTCTGTAACAGACATTGGGTTGATATGTATGTTGTTTTCCCGCTTTATTTTGCTATAGACGCATCATGAATCCACGCGCATATTCCTCCTCTCACAGCAGTGGCCACAAACTCCTCATTTGAATCGTGCTCCTTGCGCCTGTTATGAATTGCTCACGCAATGTTAGCAGATTAGCTACAAAGGAAGGACAACAAACCGTCTCAAATGTTTGTCCTTCTGGAAGTGTAGAGTTGTTCTACTATGTCCATCACCAAACCTTTTTCAGTCTATTGCCTCTGCAATTAAAACAGACCCACAGAATGACGCTAACATCACCATGCTCTGCAGTTTGTTCTTTGGTTTTTAAAAGCCTCATCTTGACTGTGAACATTTTTCAGCTCAATTGTCATCTCGTCTGTCCATAAAAGTGGGAAAGTCTTGATTTTAGGGCTGAGGCCACCAACCAGAAACATAAACTCAACCAGTTAAGTTAGAGAGAGCCCTCTAATGTCCAACCAGAATCCCACTTAGAGCTCGCTGATGACTGTGTTTGATGTGCAACTTGCTAAAGGCCATCTAACCAAATATTAGACGGGATGCATTTATTTATTTAGGCTTGTATGTATAATTTATAAAAACACAATAAATCCACAGAAGAGGAACGG
Organism: Apricaphanius iberus; assembly: GCA_028564705.1. NCBI lineage: Eukaryota > Metazoa > Chordata > Actinopteri > Cyprinodontiformes > Aphaniidae > Apricaphanius > Apricaphanius iberus. Next base: position 321,587 of record JAPXFQ010000014.1, on the reverse strand, counting down.
TTTAAATACGTTTTAAGCCTGAAAAGAAGATGTCCATGATGAGTTTATGTAACCTTGAGATGGGGACAGTTGATTTCACTAACTCCTTTTTCTTGGTTCCTTCCCAGCAACAAAGGCATCAGCAGCCCAACGACTCGCTTCCTGTGGTTCTTCCAGACCTTCCTGTTTGGCTTCGCCTCCCTCGGCCTGCTCATCAAGTACGACCCCAAGCGTCCCAAGAAGCACTGATTCCCCCAGCAGGCGGCGCCTTCAGAGCAATACAGCTGAATCATTACATTCCTGGTGCCTTTCCTCAAGGATATGGAAAACCTGAGCCTTCCTATTTTAACATAAATGTGTTAGGCTGACAATAGGGACACTACATATTTAATTGCTGCCTCTGTTATAACATTTAATTCCCTGATGCATGTGTGTTAACTACATTCCATTTATTTTCTGTGAAAAAAGCTGTAGTGTAGAAAATGTTAGGATTGATGTTTTTAAATTAATAATATATTATTGAAAGAAGTTGTTTGATTACTCTTCCTTAAGATAGATTTTATGTGCAATTAAACACGAGTCCTGAATCAGTAATTTCCTGCTCTAAAGATGTTTACAGTCAGCCTGCAAGGTGGCAATAGATATTCCTCAACTGCTGCTCAGTTTTAATGTCAGGCATGTTTCCTCTACCGGTACACTGCTGTTGGCTCAAGGCAAAAAAAAAGGAGATATTTTCATATTTACCTCTGTTATATCAAGGTGCTTTCACTTCTTGTCAAGGATACTGGAAGTCTTGAATAAAGTGTTTTTGCAAACTAGCATCTATTTCCTTTAAATTGTTTATTGGCATCTCCTCTGAAAAATGAATCTGAAATACACACCACTATACCTTCTAGCATTTGATGTAGCTGGACTTTTCATTTATACACATTTATACACTCAAATGTATTTAAATCCAGACAAAAAAAAAAACCAAGTACTTCTATAGGGCTTCATCTAGACCCTAAAGATCCTAAAGCACTTCACACTACATTTAGTCATTCACAAACTGTTGATGGCAAGTTATGTTGTAGCCACAGTTGCCCTGGTGTGCACTGACTGACTCATCCACAAAGTTTTGCAGATGCTTGTTTCTGCACACAGCTCTAAAAGTCCAGACACTGCCTTTCAGATCCAATGGAAGTTTGGAGATTGAAAAAAAAAGAAACCCTAGCAGCAGTTTGCTGTCCACTGACTTCAGAACAAACCCAAATCATCACTCCCACCCTACCTACATGACAGTTGGTTTGAGATGTTTCTGATATGTTTTTAGTTGTTTTTTTTTTTTTAAACATGCTACTGAAATTTTGACCATGAATATATAAATTGGTCTCATGTGTCTAAAGTGTTGCAGAAGGCCTGAAGCCCATTCAGAGCCAAACCTAGTCTTGCTGCCATATTCTGTTTACGGAGAAGTAATTATTTCCAGGAAAACAAGAAATAATTGTACTTTTTCTCAGAAGTATCCTGCTCAGCTACAGCACCCTGCTGGATGGGGAGCATCAATTCGGATGATTCTCCAAGTGACCAAGCATCCTCCGTGTCCTGTTAACTTTTTACTTTCTTTAATATATAACGTACTCTTACATCGGGTCCTTTGTACTTTTTGTGTCTCTTCTCTGTCTTCTTAAACCCCCAGATGGTCATGGCAGATGACTGCTTGTACTGAGCCAGGTTCTGCTGGAGGTTTCTTCCTGTTAAAGGGGAGTTTTTCCTCTCCACTGTCGCTAGATGCTTGCTCAGTATGAAGGATTGCTGAGGGATTGCTGTGGTTTGAGTCTGTGTGTTCCATGGCACAACCTCACGTCAATGACTCAATGCAATCTGCTGGGATTCCTTGCATAAAAAAAACTTTAACTGATTGGAATGTTTGTGTAATTGTATTGAAATGAAATTTCTTCTAAATTGCTTTGAGATTACATCTGTTGTTAATTTGCACTAAATAAATAAAGAGTTTATGGAGATTATGGGTTTTATGAATGCTTTTGCTGAGCATTGCACGGTCTAGCCAAGGGGAAAACATGCCAGGACATTCACTCATGGGGGCTGAAGGTTACCTTAGAGAAATAAGGTTTACGGATGGAGTTTGCATGTTCTCCTTGTGCATGCGTGGATTATACCTAGTTTTTTTCATCCTGTGATATACTGGTGAGCTTTTCCAGATAACCCTTCCCATGTAGATGGGAAGAAACAATCCCCTCTCTAAGGTAATGAGTAATGTATTTTTACTATGGTTGTTTTCCGTACACTTGAATCAAGAAAAATAAAAACAAAATCTGCATATTACTTTTTTTTACTTCAATCAGCATTAAACAAATACCAGTTAACTTGATCATGAATTCCTTCTTTTAGATTTATTAAAATAAGTAATTTTATTAAGTTCTATAACTTAAAAAAACTTGAATTTATAGAACTGACTGGGGATTTAATATAAATAAGGCAAGCAGACCTAGCCAGATTAGAAAACAATTTAATATAGTTTCCCCATATTTTAGAATAAAACATACTTAAATAGATGTGGCATTTTTTTTATATTTCAAAAGTCAAGTTTCCTAGCTGTACTTGAATGAAAAACTGGCAGTTGTTGGGTAAATCCCTTTATGCTGACTTGTTTTATACTAAATAAAGAGGTTGCTACTGGTAGCCATGTGGATGTCAGCTGTATTTTAAATCTAGTATCAGTGATGTTTCCATTTAGCTTGGCATTGTTTCAGGTGAGTCATTCAGTTAAGTTCAGACTGAGTTATGGACCTTGTTGTTGTTGAAAGATGTGTTCACTGACAAATTTCTGGTTCAGTCCATCTTTCTTTTTCTGCTGTAGCTACATGAGGAGTCATTAATGTTCCCAAACAGCAGAGTTTAGCGATAGCTGGGAGAGCTCCCAGTTCCACACATAAACATTTTGCATGTATTCAGGTAGAAAACAGCTGGATTCGTTGAGTACCCATGCATACCAAACTGACAAGGCCATACTGAAAAATATTAATACGTGTACCATTACAGCCCTACTTTTTAACATAGTAGATATGTAAGTAGGTAGGTAGCTACTTTATTTTTTCCTTAAAAAAGGGGAATTTCAATACTGTAGTATTGTGCTATTAGACATATACGTGCCTCAAACCAGCAAACTAAAACTCCTGCTTTGTTAAAATTGTTCACACTTAATGTGTTCTGTGATTTAATGAAGCAGCAAGGGAGTGCTTAGTTGCTATAAGCAGATTTTCCATTTTGGTTTCAGAGACACTGGCAGTGCATAATTTGATGTGCGTTTTGTACATAATGTTAGATTTTAATAACTCCAGGCCTGAAAGCAGATCCTGTTAATTACATGCTAAAAACATCATTAACAGATGGGAGGCCGACGAGAAAATAGAGATAGACGTATCAATACAACTTAAGAAAATGCCTGTTATCAGTAAAGCAGTGATATGAAGGGACGAGCCACAGTCAAAGAACCGGTTTGAGCCAAAAATATGCTGATAACTGTGTCAGGGAAAGGACAAGAATGGTCTCAGCTAAAACTGCAGAACGTCTATCTGAGGGAGCATCGTGTAGGCCTAAGAGTCTACAACCACCACGGCAATAATATTACAACAATCTGAGTCTATCTTATTTATTCATCAGACTTTTTCTATTTAAATTAACTAAAGTGTTCAAGTAAAGATACTTTAAATCAGAGATCTCCAAACCCAGGTCCCAAAGGCCGGTGCCCTACCAGTTTTAGATGCGTCTCTGGTCCAACACAGCTGATCCAAATTGTCCAACTAGCTCCTCAGAATGGCAAAGTGCTGCAGAGGCCTGCTAATTAGCCATCATTTGTTTCTGGTGTGTTGAACCGGGAAACAACTAAAACCTGCAGGAAAATGGCCCTTGAGGCCTGGATTTGTAGATCCATGCTCTAGATACTAGCATCTAAGCTAGCATTCATATTTCAAATTACAAGTTTAGTTGATGCTCAGCTATTTGTCTTCTTCATCCCCCAAGAGTATTTCTAAAAGCTACAACTGCTCATTTCCTCATGTATGTTATGGTATGTTGCAATTTTACTCTGATCTTAGCATTTTGGGGTTCAGAAAACTTCCTTGGAAAGCAGTTTCTCAATAATCTGGATCTGGAAATCCAATTTGCCTGCCTTGTGCCCACAGCTATTTGCCCTTCCGACTGTTTTATTGAATCTTATGTAAACATTGTACTGCATATCTAATTCGAAAACACTTTGTCTAGTGTTTTAAATGCTTAAGATCTAGATAAATAATTGGAATTAGCAGTTAGCAAGGTCACACAAGAGTTAGCCAATCCCACTTTCTTTCTAATTTACAACTGGGGTAAGGTTAAGTTACTAAGACTGATTCATATTTGGAAAATAATTAACATAAATCCAATGTTTTATACTAAAAAATATTTTTTTAAATTAGTGCTGAACGGGCAAAATGATTTGTGTGGTTTGTGTTTACAATCAAGTCATGGAGGTCATACCTCTTGTATTCTGCAGTGACTGAGAAGGGTTAAATACCGGTCTTTTAGTTGGGTGATATTTGGTTGCAATCTGCTGTTCATGATTTTAGGTGTCATAAAATCCCCAATCCAGTTTCTCCTTAAAATGACAGAAAAATCAGACAAAGAATCCACTTGAAATAGGTTGGATATTCATCAGAATTTTTATTTTAACTTCGGTCAGCAATATAGTGCATAGCTCATCCTCAAAATGTATATGGTACCACCTCTCAAAGTACCACACAGCAACAACAGCACTGCTCACTCTGCTTAAAGGCATTAAGTGCTTTAGCTCATCTTAAGCAGCCCACTCACTTTAAGAGCTGCCTCAGGCTAATAAATCAGGGGTGGATGATGTAGACACAACTTGCCCTGGCATTCTCTGTCACTTTTACCGCTAAAGATTTACACAACAAATGTATTTTGTCTTAATTTTCTTTCAAAATATCTGCATACATATGTTCGCTTTTGTTATGAGATCATTCTCTGTTCAACCATTCTGCAATGGGGTGTATAAATATAGAAGTATGTACAGCATTTAAAAAATAGAGAAACTCTGAAAATATATATATTTTTTGCTGCATTTGTATAATTTTAATGGGAAATTAGCCTGAAACTACCCATATCCTCCAACCTGCAGCTAACTCAGAGGGTATAATTCTGATAGTAGCTAGATCCAATCCACTCCTCACAGAGCAAGAGTAGTAGAAGTAATTTAGGTTAATAATTGCTCTATAATCTCCCAGCTTCTCTGTGTGCAAGCATTTCATGAGGTCGGTTTACGTCACAGTTAAGGATGTGTTGGGAATCCATTCCAGATTTATTTACATCCCACTTATTTTTTTTCCTTTTGTGTGGTTTGGATGTTTGGTTTGGCTTCGATCACCGGTCCAGCCAGCATATCGAAGGGTAGCGCTCATTCAGCGTCTTGCGCAGCTGAGCACTTTGTGTCTTATCCCTGGTTTCCACCACGCACTCCACCTGTCAGCACAACAGACACGTACACATCAGAATTAGAGCAAGCAGCGAGCGTGGGTCGCCTGTTAATCATCTGAGACCTTTCACCTTTAGACGCAGCCATCTGACAAACAACACAACAATTAGTCTGGGCCGAAGAGGCAATAATGATGATTCGAAGAGGTTAAGATACTTTTCAGGTTGCTTTAAATCAGAATTAAGACTGGGAGGCTGTGGGAGATTAGAGTCCTACCATAGAAAAACAAATGTTATGTAAAGTGTTTTAGATTAGTCATTTTTTATAGAAATGTATCTGAAAAAAGACTTAGTAACAATGCCAGACAAAGACCTTAAATGTTCCTATCTAGAGGGGCTGTTAAAAAAATTACTGGATAATGGGAAATTCCTATTTTCCATCATGGTGTTACTGCGACTCCACCAAGCACAGCCCATGATTGTACCACTGCTCAGGCCCTACCCTGAGATAACTTTCTCAAACCATTTCAGGTATCAAACCAGGTTACTACTAAAATGACATTTTTGCCTCCTAGGCACCTCCCTTGGAAGTTTTTCAGGCACATCCCACCCAGGGATCCCCAACAAGAGCTAGAGGAATGGCAAAGGATGTCTGGGGTTCCCTCCTGGACCTTTTTTCCCCACAAACTGATTTCTGATGAGTGGAAGACAATGGTTGGATGGAGATTTCTGTACCTCCACCAGTTTCAACCTTGATGTGTGGGAAGAAAGGACTATTATTATATCTAACCTTTAAGCCACAATATTTAAGTTCAGCAGTTTTAAAGCATGTGGGTTAAGAAGTTGCCTCTACCAAATCCACCCATCATCCAACCATGCCAGCAGGAGATGAAAAAGTGCTTCTTGCGTTGTCTAAACGCTTAATGAAGGCCATCTGAACATGGAGTGCTGTCCATGGTAAACAGAGTGTGATTTGGCGATTGTAGCCACATGGTTGTAGGCTGAAGGTAGTACAGCCACCAAGAGCATTGAAATTAGCATAAGGTCAACATGACAGCTTTTCAAGTCCTCAATCACCAAGCCACATTGAACACACTCCAAGTAGGAGCCCAACGCGCTTCAATCTTAACTACAGAAGTTTGAGAAACACTTAAAATTCATACCAAACCTAATATCCTACATCACACTCACTGCTTTATTCATACACCAAAATCCTTCAAAGACTATCAAGTTCAACCTGATTTTTAACCATAGTATCTTCATCGAGTGCAAGAGAGATACAACTTAATGATAGGATAAATTTACAAAAGCTCTTAATGTCTTGTAAGGTGAATTGAGGACCCAAATGTAGAAAGATGAGTGGTGATATTTTAATAGAAGGCAAAAAAATGACAAAACTAACAGGAGAGCAAACCCACAGGGAGCAGAGAACAGCAAGCAATGACGATGAACTAGCAAGGAAATAACATAAACTAGGAGCTTAAATGTCCTAGGGAGATGTGAGGAAAGAACTGAGAAAATCTGAAAACCGATTACTGTCAAACAGATGCAGGTGAGAGAAAGAGAACAGGTGAAAAAAGGAAGAAAACTATCCTAAACTATATACTTGAAATTAACTACAGCTATCTGAGAGGAAATATCTAACCAGAGAATAAAGAACTAACAAAGAATGATAAACTAGGGAAACATAAATAAAAGGTAAAAAATAAAATTAATTAAACAGAAAGGTGAAACATCTAAATGCTGGAAGAGGAAAACATCTGGAAACAAAGAAGTGCCAAAATCGAAACACTAAGGTCCTAAAGTAAAGTATAAACACATAGAAATAACTAAAATGATAATTAAAGCAAAATAAGGAGAAAAACATCACATCACAGCACTTAATGTCCATAAACAGCCTCGACTACACAGCAATCTGGCATTGTTTGTCAAAATGAAACTACATTATAGACTGATCTTTTAAGAGCCACCCACGTTGTTTAACAAGAGGATGACTAAAGGTGGTTTTATTAAGCTGCTTTTAGGTTATTATGGGAACTTATACCACTAGATGTCACTATATCCTAAATACTGGGGAATACATTTAATTTGTGAAGCTTTATTTATTTCGTGGTTAGTAGCATACTGGATGAATGTTTCGGTAGTATTCACGTTAGCTTTTTGGAGTAATGAAAAAGTATTTGAAGGATAAAGTGAAAAGGACAAATTAGCTGCTTACCTTTGCTTTGAAGACATCCGACTTGTCACTGTGTCTGCGATGGCAGACATCCAGTAGTCTACGAGGAGAAAGAAAACATGTAACAGAGAGTTAAAGATGGCATCAGGCATCAAAAAGAGAACGGATTAAGCCTGAAGCAGAAGACATGTCCCTACCTGACGTCTTCTCTGGACAGTACGTCCAGCAGTTTGGCCATGTCTCCTGGACATTCTCCAAGCTGCACAGAGAACTTACTGACCCGGTCGTCCAACACCAAAGCTCGGTCCACACACTGCCTCACCCGGTCCGGCTCCATGTTAGCGCTACTCACCACAAGAACCACCCTATACAGCCGAGGGGGTGGATTAATATGAGCTATAACCGAAAGGGTTTCGGCTACCAACGATGTTAAACCCGCAGGGTCTCAACTGGGTCAAACCTCAGAGTTTAAACTACTGCATATGTACCCAGACATATATACACGAGCCAATTGCTGCACCACTACAATGTTAAAATATCTGACCCACTTTTTCCCTTTTAGATCTGGTAGTTGCCCTGCCAAAATGGCAGCCAGTCCCATGGCTCCCACGGGGTCCACTGTGGAGTGTTCCACCTCCTGAAATCGCAGCATTGCCACCAGAGAGTCTTCCTCACTGAGAAACGACAAAAAATAAAATTAAAAAAATCATGCACACTGATTTACGTAAATGAGGTCTTAAAGCTCACAAAGATAAAGACATTCTTGACACAACCTAACAGCCCTGTTTGTCTCACATCTTTAATAAAACTTGTTTTAGGTCTTAAGGAGTAAATATTTTGTGGAGGTGCAGTACCTGACAGGTATAACTTTGTCTATCAGTTTCTTGGAAAAATGGAAGGTATTTGCTCCAAGTGAACGCTCTGTAAAATCTGTGAAAATCAATAAGATCATAGCATTAAAGAAATAGAAAGAAAATACATTTGCATTCAAGTACTTAGGGTGTTCTACAGTCATGGGAAAAGAAGGTTAATCATCTAACCACTATCAACATGACTACCTCTGTAAATAATGGTTTAGGCAGTTTGATTGGTTTAGCCTTAAGCTGCCTGTGTGCTAAAACACAATGCTAGAAATGCAAGACATCAGCAGTGACCTTCGAATATTTGCAGCTGTCCAACATATTCGGGGTTACAAAGCCATTTCCGAGTAATCTGAAGTCGACAAAAAGAGAGACCTCCAGAGAAATATAGGTAAATGATGCCAATGTACAAATATTTGGGGATAGTGTACAGCTCCATGTTTACTCCAGCTACTGTTAAGCGCAGGGACAGATGCTGATGATGTGGGCTATCTTTGCAGTCTTGCAGTCACCGATTCAACCATGAAATCCTCTGTATACTGAAGAGTCAAATGTTAGTGTATCTATCTGATCGCTAAAGCTTTGAACAAACACAATGGTTCCACATCCAGCATCAAATCCACGAATGGTTGAAAGAGAAAGGAGTAGAGGATTGTTGCAATGGTTCCAATCAGAGCTTAACCTGATTGGAATGCAGTGGTGGGACCCAGAGAGAGCTGTGCAGTAGTAAAGTCTGCAAACCTCTGTGAAATGATCCAAAGTGAGAAGGAAGATTGGGCCTATGTTACTTCACAACAATTAAGGAGAGAGAAATATAACATCTACGCTGTTTAAAAAAACACTCAACAACTTTTATTTCTTTGGCCTGACAATATATTTTACATTTAGAAAACACAGAAAGTGAAGTTTTATTCATGTGAGGCAATAACATAAGTTAGTCTAACAAACCAATGAATGTATAATCTTCAACTGATTTCTTGGATTCATCAGTTCTTACATTTGTAATTTCTGCTTCATTACAACCAGGGAAAATTCATCCAACATAAATTATTTTGTTGTGGGATGCAGGAAATCCAACTTCCGAAGTTCTCTTCAATTTGAAAAAAACAAAACATTTACCCTCTTTATTTAGGTTCACACAATGCAAACATATTAGTTAAGTTTTGCTGTGTTCCTGCTGCTGCCTCTGAGCACCTAACAGCAGATGCCTTACTTTTTTAAGTTCAGTCAACTTTTCTTTTTTCAGAGTGTACTTAGATTTATTGCTGCTAAGTGGCTTGTTGAGCTTTTGAATCTTGAGGTGTACTTGGGGTATTATATATTTCTGCTGATAATAAAATTTAATTTTTTTCCCATAACTGTAAATCAACAGTCCTCCACAAACCCTGAATGGTCCCACAACACTCAATTCAGGTTTTTCTGAAGCATCTTACCTCCATACAGTTTCTTATTTGGGACACAGTTCATGTTTTTGATCGGGCCGTCTGTTTTCAGAGATTGTAGCAGTAGAGGGAAACCTTCTGGTTCAATTCCCTGTTAAAGAAATGTCAACAGTTAATATTAAAAAGTATCCATATTGCCATACTTATCATGAGTACATGAGTGTTCAGAGGGGGGCAATATTTTTCTGTGGTTAAAGCCATACACACTAAAGTTTAGGCAGTGAAAATTAGAAAACAATTATGGGTAGTTCATGAAAAGCTAGCATTTGGGGGGATGTATTTATCTTCTGAGTGGGTCGTGTTTTTATTTTTTATTTTTTTTAATTAATGTTTCCACTTGCAGATAAAGCCGCTTTAACACCTTTTACAACAGTAAAATCTGTTTTATTTTTTATTTCAGAGCTTTGCACCATTAACAGCTGCTACACTTTGAACAGTTCATACTTCAGGTGGTCAGGCCAAGGAGAAAATATGGTTTTCCAATTAAATTCATTTCAAAATTTTGGATTTTTCTAGAAGTTCGCGGGGAAGGTTTTCATACTAATAGTTATATACATAGTCAATAAAAGAAACATGTAAAATTTACTAAAGGTAAAGTTTAACTTCTGTGAAAATAAACAGTATTTACTGTAAAAGTAACCTAAAAGTCCTACAAAGTTCCAAGAAGTAAACTGCTAACTCTGTAAAGTAATTTTCATCCCAAGCTAAAGCAACCTGTACACTCTGGAAATTTACAAAAAGGAAACAGATAGTTCTGGAAAAAAAATGTGTACGTTTCATTAAATATTAACTTACGAGTTGTGTAAGAGCAGTTTGCAAGTCTTGTGCAATTAATTAATTGTTTTTTGTGAAAGTAACCTATAAGTTGATTTGTTTTATTTGTATTTTTATTTTATTTTTTATTTTTGTAACTTTATTTTTCTGTAATGTACCACCATACAATAACATAGGATAAACAAAAAAGAATGACAAAGAAAACAATACATAAAAAAATAATATTAAAATAAAAAAGATAAATAAATAGAAACTTAGAAAAAGTTGCCTAAACATTTGCAACAAAGCAAGAAATGCATAGATAAGAAATTCACTGTTTTACAACAATCTTTTTTTCTTGCCTTTTATGGTTGTATTAACACTTAAAACAAGATTACATCAGAAAGGCAAGTGAATGCGTAAATCCTAAAGAAAATAAAAAGTAAAACTAAATAAATACAAATTAATTAATTAATTAGAGTGGAAAAAAACAACAAAAAACAATAAGTGCTCCCAATTTGGTTGTTGATTCTTTGCAGTATCTGCCAGATAATTCATTCTGTCTCAGTTTTAGTTATTAAGCTTCCCCCTTTCTTTTTTCTTCTCCATTTCATGCCCCTCTCCTTTTCTCCCCTTTGTTGAAATACAGCACAATCTTATCATGTCTTATATTTTAACATTTTACCCTCTTTGCATAGCTCTCCCATTTGGTCCACAGTCTGTGTCTCATTTGAAGATTTGGTCTGATTTTATATGTTAGCTGTTCCATTTTTTTTTACTTGTTCCATTAGATCTCGCCACTTCTCTAAGCCAGGACTTAATTTCTGAAGCCAATTTTTTGTTATAAGTTTGAGAGCTGTTATTCTTAAAATTCTTATGAGATACTTGTCTTCGATTTTTACTATTTACTATACGTTTATTGAAAGTATTCTATAAATTCCACAAAGTGTTAAAGTAAATAATATGTTCCAGAAAGTAAAATGCATGTTTAGTGAAAGTAACAAGTTGTTTTTTTTTAAATGTCCAAACAGTAAAAACAGTTTAGGAAAGCAATCTATATCTTTCTGGGGAAAAACAGGAAGTTCTTTATAATTATCCTAATAGCCATTTAAATTATTTTTAAGTAACTTCTAAGATCTGGAAAGTTTAAAAGAATACACTGCGATTTTTTTTTTAAAGCAACCTGGAAGATTTGTGAGAGTAACTCATTTGTTGTTCGAAAGTAACCTGTAGTTTTTATTAAGTTCCTGAAAGTTTAAAAATCCAAAATGTAGTTAAATGTAGAATCTTGAAAGTAATCCATATGTTTATGGGAAGCATCCCAGACATTCTAAATAGGGATGTTCAACATTGGCTTTTCTACCGATATCCGATAAACCGATATAGCCTAACTCATAATTTCCGATAACAATATAAACCGATACCGATATGTGGGGACCCTCCCTCATAAAAAAAAAAAAAAACTACTAAACCCTTTTAGGTAACTACAATGAAATATCTTGTATCATGCATACTTGAGTTTTAAAAATTTATGAAATGTAATAATACCACAATTTTAGGCAATTGAAAAAGGCACCATTTTTATTTTGTCTTCAAAAGTAGCTGGAACATTTTCTCACACAGAGAATACTGACAAAGGCCCACCACTCAGGACAAATTTCTGCTTTTAGAAAATGTAAACAACATTATACCTTTATAGCAGTGAGGTAAAGTGGAAACAACTGAAACAAGAATACAAAAAAAAAAAACAGCAAACATTTAAGTAGGACCAATAATTAACCTACTTTGGGTATTGCAATCTTAAAAATAAAGTGGGCTTAAACACTGCATTAATTTAGCTCTACATGTAACTGGCCTGTGGCCATAATTTAATACAATCAAACAACAACATTTACTCAAGTAACCAAATGTGCAAATGAAAACAGTGTCGAAAAGAGGATATGTCATATTTTTACATTATGAAAGAGAAAAGAAGTAGCTGAAGAGTTTGATATACAATATGTGTATGGTGTGAAAAACTCATCTTATTGAAAACATAAAAACCAATACCGATAATTTCCGATATTACATTATAATGCCAATATCGGCCGATAATGACTTTAGGCCGATAATATCGGACATCCCTGAAAGAAATGTGTGTTCTGTGAAGGTAGTATGCAAGTAATTTTAAAATAAATTGTGCATTTTATTAAAGCAACCACTAAGAGCCACAGGGTTGCAAAAATTAAGTTACAATTTTTCAAAAATAACCTATGAGTGTTTTGAAAGCAACATTTAGAAAAATTGAAAGTAAATTGTGAAACCAGTAAATATAAATGTTTATTTCTGCAATTATCCTGAAAGTAAATTGTAGAAAATGACTTGTACTCTCAGGTAGTAGTGAGCTATATAAACGTTATAAAGTAGAAATTATATAAATTTAGCCCACAATAGATATTTTGTATTTACCGGCCTACTTTGATTGCGCATTCTGATGATGTCAACAAGCTGTGACTACGTACCTTGTGCTTGAACTTGAAGACTTTTTGATTCAGATACAGGCAGCTGTATTTTTGTCAATGAATAACACAATTTTTTATCAGGAATGTAATCAGGAAAGCTTATGGAAAATTTATTTCTCTTTTTTAACATTTTGCATTTCATGTAAAACAATGTAAATCTTAAAAAAATAACCTTTTGCTTTTATCTTATTTGAAATATTTTCATTTTTATTGATGTGTTTATTTATGTGAATTTTTGTGTTGTATTTTTTAGAAAAATATTTGAATTTTTATGCATTTTTTCACAATACATGTTCTTGAAATGGCATTTTGTACTGCTTTTAATTTATTGTTCTGTTGGAATTCATCTGGAAAGTGAGAATGATCAAAAAATGTCATTTTGACACATATAAAAAAAAGACAAAAATACATCTTAATAAATATTGTTACCGCCTTGTTTTAGATTATATCACAATACATATTTGAAGCCATTCCACCCAGCCCTACTTTCAGGGAAAATACAATGGAATATTTTAGTTCTACCTTTTAAGAAGTTCCTAAAAGTAAACGTGTGATCCAGGCAGTAACATGAATGCCATTGAAATTAACCTGTATGTTTCAGAAAGATATCAAAGCATTTTGTATTGTTTTATACTGAAAATTAAATTGTGAGTTCCTGAATTTTTTATTTTTTATTTTTTCAAATAATCAGTAGCCTAGATTTGTTGAAAATATCCTATAAATTCTTAATCTTCCTGAATGCGACCTCTAAGCTTATGTAAAGTAACCTGTGAACTCCAGAAGTTCACCGGTAAATTCCATTAAATTAATTGTAAGTAGTTTTTGTGATCTTCAAGTTATGCATGCAGTTCTGTACATGTAGGTTACAGAAAAGTATTTGCTATGTTATAAACTGGTAATAATGTCTCAATAGACATGTGAAAAATCGTATTTAAGTAAACCCACAAAATTAAAAGGAAACCCAAGTGGAGATGCAGAAAGTGAGAGGCAGCACGTCATCACATTATAAGGTGAGAAATATGAGAAACAGCCATGGTTATAGCACTGATGTGAAGCAGCAGCCAATAAATGTCTGAGTTTTTATGAGTACTTACTATAACGAGAATCTGAGAGTTGAGGTGTTTGATGGCTGCAGCGGTGCTGGCCAAAAGTCCATACTGTCCTGCAGCAGGAACAATCACTGCATCCACTTTGGGGACCTGCTCGAAGATCTCCATGCCCATGGTGCCCAGTCCTGCTAGGTAAGATGCACTTTCATCTCTGGGAACAAGAAAATATTTTTATTTTAACAGAGCAAAAAGAATACACCTCTCCCCAAACCTTTACAAAGAACAACAAAGAGACAACATAAAAAAAACAGTAATGATGCTATACCAGGGTGAGACCGTCTGATATCGCAAATTTGAAAATGAACATGCTGAAACTGACTCTTCCAGATAAAGGTATCCGTTGTCTTTGGCCAGATGGCGGGCGTGGTTTTGGGAGTCATGGCTGGTGCCGCCATACGAGATAACCATGGCGCCGTAGTCTCTGTAGATCCGGAGGCGTGGAGAAGAGCAACTTGATGGCATGATGGCAAACACTGGAATCTTCATCTCCACTGCGTGGTGAGCCACAGCCATGGAGAAGTTACAGTCGGTGGCAACGATCACACCCTTCCTCTGCTGCTCCTGGAGGGAAACAAACTCGCTCATATTAGCAACACCCTCCCAGATGTACAGGAGAAACATGCAAGTCAGTGCCTTTTCATTTGAACTTTGCTGCACTAAGTGCAACAACGACAACAGAATAAAGCCATTCGGTCTCCCTTGTGCTTGGTTTTACCTGTGGGAGGGCGGTGAGCAGGTGCAACACTCCTCTCTCCTTTGCAGAACCCGTGTAGTGCAGGTGCTCCTTCTTCAAGAAAATCTCCATCCCGTATTGTTTGGACAGTCTGGAATACTGTGTATAAAGAAGCATCGTCCCTAGTTAAACATTCGTCGTTAATTTAATTAATTTAAGGTTGTTCACTAATATTTAAATTAGACATTAAGGTCATGTTTGGTAGTTTAAACAGAGGGTATCCCTAAGTCAAATAATAATGGGAAAGAGGATTCATGCATGGCTGACTGATGTTTAATTAAAAAATACTTAATTTGTCCCAAAAGAAAATTAAGATACAGCCAACACAGTCATCAGTAGAACTACATATACCCCTTGGATCAACACCTTGTAGAACCTAATTTAGGAGCAGTAGTTCTTGCCCCTTTTTTTTTTACATTATTCTGGAAGAATTTTAACACACTCCTCTTTACAACATTGCTTTAGTTCATTACGGTTTGCAGACATTTGTTTTTGTGAAGCTCTACTAATGTGCCACTGGACCTGCTGACGAGCCACTTTGAGCCATGATGGCCTCACATTTAACTCTGGAGCGCCTTGCTATACAGAGAGGTCCATGTTCTGACTCAATGGCTACAATAATCCCAGATGCTGGGCGGGAGCTGTGGTTAACTCATGCTGATTGGTTGCAATTTAGACGGAAATGATACACCAGATGTTGCTGGTGAAGTAGAATGCAAGGTAAAGACAATAAAAAACACAATGACAGGTGGACCAACCATCGCTGTGTATAGTAACCCTGTTGACCTCTTGTTTTTGCCTTTTGGCCCTGATCTGTTACTAGGCTCACTGCAGAAATGGTTGTGTATGTTGACATCTTAGCAAATTCCTTAAAGGGTCAATTTTGTATAGAGTAACAACAGGTGAGAGGACCGAGCCCGTAGATTTTCCCAGTCCCCTTCCCCCCCATCCAAGAAATGTCTTGGAGCTCGTCTAGTTTCATCTTTGGTCTCAATTCACCAAAAGACATTGTTACAGAAGTCTTGTTGAGTATTTTGGAGAGAAGATGCTTTTTTTTTTCTGGTAACTCTTTCCAACAAGCAGCAGTCATTTTTACTTTGTCTTTTTGATAGCCATGTCATGAACTTTAAGCAATCAACCAGCTAACTGAGGCCTGTAAAATCTGTGATGGAGCTATTGGGTTTCTTTGAAAGTTCTTTAAGCGTTGCATGATCTGACTTATTGAATTGATTGAAATTCTTTATTTTAAGCAAAAAGGTATGTTTTGCTTCCTAAAACCTGACGACAAAGCTCTTCATATTTTCATCATTGCGCACTACATGAATCACACAACCAGCATACCGTGCAAGGTGTCTTCTGTATCACTGACTGGATCGTGAAGGCTGCTGCACTGATGTCCTCAAAGCGGAGGTACTGAGCTGGAGGTTTGGGAATGTTCCTGAACTCACTAACTCTTCTGGTTTTGGGGGGCTCCATGAGCTTCATTTCAGGAGCTTCAACCACTTTGGTTTCGTGGAACTTAACATCTCCATTGAGAAGTTCCTCCTCACCAAAGTCCTTGAGACGTTCTGGTTCAATGAGAGTAGGCCGGCGGCCTAAGGTGCCGTTACAGACGGGTTTGAAGGAGCCACCCGGCTGACTGGGGCCGAGACGCAATTCCTCTCTGAAATAATAAATAAAAGGAGAGAAAATAACTTGCATGTCATTACTGGAAGGTGCAAAACTCACTGGGACCTCATGTAGAAACACAAAAAAAAAATCTTGTCAAAACCAGCTATTTTTTAATTTTTTTCCCCTGACACTTTATTATCACATTGTTGTCACTTTTACATCACATTTCTTATACTTTTGTCACCTTTTTTTTACATTGTCACATTTGTGTCACGTTTTCATCACGATGTCCCATCATTGTCTTATTTTTATCACATTATTGTCACAATTGTCACCTTTTTGTTACTTTTCCTTCACATTTTGGTCAGATTTTAATCACTTTTTCTTCCCATTGTAACCTTATTATTGTATTGTCACATTTATATTGCCTTTTCCTTTACATTATTACCACATTGTCACATTTTTGTTACCTTATTGTCACAATTTTGTCACTTTTTCATTACATTATTAGCTTATCATCATCTCTTTTTTTCCCCACCTTGTGCACATATACCCAGTAACTAATATCAAATAATATCAACAAATAAATAAAACCTGCCATTCTCCTATAGAAAATACTAATAAGTACATGTTTAAATAATAAACAGAAACCCCCCCAAAAAAAACAAAAACAAAAAAAACCTGAAAATTAAATAAAAGACTTTAGCATTGAGGGTAGCCACAGGTCCTCAAACTCTTTCATTTTGTTCTGTAACCTTGCATTGACTTGTTCCATATTTAATGCATCTTTCATTCTTACCCACCCTTGCTTTGCGCTGGGGGGTTGTGGTTCCAGCCAGCAAACTATAATCATTTTTTTTTTTTGGTATTGTAATTAACATTTTCAATATTTTTCTTATCTTTACTGGGATATTTTTCGGTAATAATACCCAGTAAAAATAGCTGTACATCTAAATCAATTTTTACATTACCAATTCTGTCTATCTGTTTTTTTATTTTCTTCCAGTATTCTGTGACTTTAGGGCAGTCCCAGAATATGTGTATATAGTCTCCTACTTGACCGCAATTGCTCTAGCACTTATCAGAAACTTTACTATATTTAGAAATATGCAACAGGACCAGAAAATATTGTATTTTTACTTTTCATTCAAACTCTTTCCATATAGTACTACTGAACATTTCATGTCCTTTGAGCGTTTCCTCCCCATTTTCTTTTGAGATAATTATGTTTCTTTCCGTTTCCCATTTATTCTTAATGTCCATTTTACTGTCTTGTTCTGCCTGCAGGGCCTTATAAAATTTTGAAATTATCTTCTTATTTTCTAACTTGGTCATCAATAGTTTCTCAATTTCATTTTCTTATTTGCATATAAAATCCCATTCTTTGTGTTTTATAAGGTAGCTTCTTATTTGTAAAAATTTGTGTTGATAAATTGAATTCATCTTTAAGCTGCTGAAATTTTTTCATATTTTCATCTTCAAAGAGCTGTCCAATATGGACAAGTCCTTTGGATTCCCATTTTTGAAATCCCTTATCCATAGTTGAAGGTACAAAATCAGCATTCTTCCCTATTTTAGTTGCCCTGCAGAGTGAACTTGACATTTTCATTTTCTTTTTTATTCCCCTCCATATTTCTGTTGTTCATTTGATCGAAAACCAGCTTTTTAAAGTTGATTTATTTACTGGGGGAAATCGATCTCGAGAGATAATTCCTGTTAGCTAAATTATCAGATGCAAAGTTATCGGCAGTCTTGCTTCTAACGCTGAAATGTACCTTTTGGTAGTTGGTCTTGCTTGCAGAGGGAGAGCTTTGATTATTAATCTTTGCACATTCTCTAACAGTCCGGTCTTCTCCTCACCTCAACCTACAGGTTTTCCTTAGCATTTAGTTCAGCAGAATGAATGGCCATGGAACAAAGTGGATTCGGATTTGTTTTTGAACTTCTGACCTTTAATTTGGCCGTTCATTTAGTCTCTTTAAACTTCAGAAAGACCAATGTTGACCAATTCCATCTTACCAACGGGAGGTAAAAGAGTTTTATTTCAACTCTCTTTGAGTGGCAGACTTTATGATGCTATGCGCAAAGTTCTCAAGGCGGTTAGAATACTAGATCTATTAATAGATAATAGATCATTCACCGTACTTAGACTCATCTGGCAGATTTCAGTAAGTGTCCAAATACAGTTTTTAAAAAGTTGCCATTTTGAGTCTATTATTGTAGGACAGAATTTTTTCCCCCCTGAAACGCCTCCAAAACGATCTCAGATAGATATCCCCAGTGATTACTATCTAAAGTAAGTAACGTCCACGGCCTCCACTCATGAAGACGTATTTATGTCATTGACCACTCTTCACACTGTGTTGACAATACTAACTCAAGTTCTTGTCCAGCCTTGTTTGTTCCAGTCCTTTAAAATACTCTAGTTCTTTCTCCCAACTGTATCAGCAAAAATTATTATTTATTATCACCATTTGCTAACTTATGAAGTTCACTTCTCTTCTCCCTTTCCTTAATGACACATTCTCAAACGACAGATTAACACTGAAACCTCGCTAACGCTGTGATGCCTCACATTTTATCTCTAGGAACTTTCACGTGTGCCAGGTGTCCACATGCTTACTTCTGTTTGATTCTTGTAGACGTTTTTGCTAAAACAGACACTTTTATCACATTAGGCCCTTTTAAAATTAGAGTGTCTGATATTTTCAAGTTTAGAACAAACGGAACTGACCTCAAGAAGTGCAGAAGGGTAAAAAAAGAGCTTGTAAATAAGTGTCATTCTTCGGTCAAAGATGGAATTATTTACCTTTTATATCCAAACCAGCTTTAACTGTCTTTGATTGATTGCATCCATAGGACTACTTATGATTTATTGGTTAGTTTGGCTCCTCTTGTAGGGGAGATGCAAAATAACTGGCAATTTAGTAAGACAGTTTAATTTATATCAGGTTGTTAAATGGACCCAGGATGGGACAATTAATCTGAAAGGACACCAAACAAACCTGGTTTAGGCCATTTGTTTGGATGCACGCCTCAAAGTTTAATTTATAGATCAGGCTTTTTGCAACATAAAGGATTACCCACAATGCATTAAGTAATGTGCTCAGGCACTATAACAAATCAAAATGGATTTAGTGGATGTTTATTTACTTTAGCAGACAGCCACCAGGTGGAGCTGCTATCTCAGCCAAATCTATTGTGATGGCAGCACTCTGCAGACACCACCCTGCTCTATTTCTTTCACCATGATCTATTATAAGCAGCACATTCACCTTTCACCTGGTCTCACGAAACCATTAACGATCTCTGCCCCATTTTATCCATTATTTTTAGTCCACTGAAAACAGAGGGCCCTTATTATTGTGAATGAGATTAAGAGGAAAGTCTAAAGCAGCACTCATGATAAAGAAGCTTTTATTCAAGAGCAGCATTCAGCAAAAAGCATCAATAAAAGAAAAAAGAAAACACTGCAACCTTGAAGAACCTCTTCAAAGGAAGAGATGAGGAGATGAAGTGGAAGGCAAAAGCCTATTTAACTTCAAATGGTCCAAAAAAAATAGAGCTTAGGGATCAAGCAAAAAAAGGTCTAGGAGGCATTTAACCCAGCAGGCTTTTATCATCATCATCTGCTTCTTAATGTCCTGAATACCCTAACAGGCATTTCCTGACAGAGTTCATCTGGATAAACAATGAAGCATTTTCTGCAGATCTGGTCTGACTGCTGATGGTGCTTCGTTGAATGTTGAGGTTTGGTCATTACTTTGAGTTTTTTTTTTTTGCATTTCTTGGCTTTAGCCAGGCTGAGTGCAGAATTAAAAGATTTTTGGTCTGGACAAAAAGGTAAGTGAATCCTTTTCCAAATGAATCCAGAGGACTTTTGAATCAGCTCATATTTCCCCACCTCATGTCTGGCAAAATGTTCAGAATTACTAGAAAACAAAAAGGAAAAATTGGATTTTGTAAAAAATGTTAGTTCTGAAATAGTAGGGAAACAACGCCAAGGTAGAAGAAGAGATTGTTTCTCTTTAGAAAAAGGAGATTCCATGGGGGAACCAATAGAGGAGGTAAACATATAAACCAGGAGTAAAGCCTAGTCTAAATATCTGTATTAGCAAGTTTGCACTCAAACCCACACATATAGACAGAGATGTTTTCTTTTTATACTTCTACATTGGTGTGTCAGTGGTGCAAAGCAATTCCCCACCAGGACAGCATGGGGTGTAGTCCTTTTGTCGTAGGTCTGCCTACCATTGCAGTGATGTCCATAGGTGGAAAGTAACGAATTACATTTACTTCCATTACTGTAACTTACTAGGTTTTTTGTGAAATTGAACTTTTTAAAAGTAATTTTTAAAGTCTTTGACTTTTAATTATGTTTTTTAAGTATTGTACACTGCAATTCTTACTCAGTTTATTTCAAAACTGAGTAAAGAAAATAACTCATAAATATGATTAAAAAATATTGCGCCCGGAAATACTGCAATGCATAATGGATATACTGGCACTAATAAGAATAAGATGGGAGCAGCAGACATTGATATGGATCAACAAAGAGACCCAATGGAATGAAAGTAAAGAAATCTATGTTAACCCCTAGCCATATATGTAAGATACCACTACAGCTTCAGGTCAAGAAAGGCAACAGCCTTCTTATGTGACAAGAGTCCAAGTTCACAACTTTTACAAACTCCACATCAATCCTGTGCTAACATGTAGAGTTAAGTTAAACTAAACTACCATCACAGTAAAGCCATAGTTAAGTAAAACGCTGTTCTCAGTTTAATCAGACATCAGTGAATGACGCGAGTAAACGTCTCTCACCGACCTGTCTACTTTTGACACTTTTTTCCGGGGTTGAGGGTGGCGATTTGATTGGTTACAAATGCTAGGCAATTTGTTGGGATTTTTAGAGGGTTTTAAAATATGTAGAAGTAAAACATATATCATCCAATAGACCTATTAGGATGTTAGAAGTTAATTTTTCAATACAAAAATACTTCACTGCAAAGTGAACAAGGATGAACTCTTCTAACTTTAAAAATCAACTGCAGCTTAAAAAAAAAAACAGAGGTTCAGAAAGTAACACTCTAAGGATGGACACAAATAAAGAAACAGTAATCTAGAAGTACATTAGGGCAGGGAAATATTGAAAAATTGTGATTTTTTTTTAGCAGCTGCTATATTTATTTGACAAGTTTTAAGTTTATTTATGTTCTAATAGCTGACAGGTGTAAGCCAGTCTCATCAAAAAAATGAAATAGTTTTCTCTCAAATGTCTTACATTTTGATGGTACCTCAAAGTTTTGTCTTCTTTTGGTCATTTGGGCGAAGTCAGAGGATTTATGACTGTTAGTGTTCAATATTTTGATTTATGAATTTCTAGTTAATCTGCAATTACACTCAAAACGAAAAATTATGAAAAACAACTTTGAAATTTGTCTTTTTACACCATTCAGGAGTGACTGATGTAAAAAATAATAAGTAACTTCTTAGTACATTTTAAGTAAGCTACTTCTTACTTTTACTTGAGTTAATTTTTAGACTGGTAATTTTACTTGTATTTGAATAAAATTTCATCACAGTAGTAATGCTTTACTTGAATAGAATGTTTCAGTACTCTTTCCACCTCTGTTCAACAACAGTTTATTTACTTCAGCTTGTAAACGCGTACCCACTCAAAGGGCAATGGCCGACAGAGAGCGAGATTTGTTTGAGCTGGAAAGCTTTATACAATAAGTGTAGCTCATTGAATACTCTAAAAACACACAAAAAGAAATGAGAATCGGTCTGTTTTGTTGTTCTAAACACCTTCTGGTGTTTTAAATCACCAAAACACCATATTAGATCAACTGGCCTCGCAATATAAAGCATCTAGTCCCAGGAAGCTTCATTGACTACTAATTATATCGACTATAGAGCACCGTTCTGTTGAAATTTTCTTGGACGGATGATGGGCTGACCAATCACAGATGTGTGCTCTGTTGCGTTTAATTTACATTAAAAAAATTAGCTCTACTCATTCTGTTCTTGCGTAGCATGCAGATAACTCTTGTGTTGCCTGATAATGGTGCTGCGTGTCGCCGTACCTACACTGACGGAGAAGTATAAACTAGGCTTAACCCAGTTTATTGTTTTGAGAATGTAAAACTCAATCCAGGATATGGAGGAGCAATGTTGCTTTTGTTGGATTCCCTTTACAGCAAATATTTCAGGGTGGAAGGTTATAGAAGAATTGAAACCATCTTAGTCTAGATGTAAGTGATAGATTTGCAGAGGGCAGGGTTCTGAGTCTCTACAGGTTGCTATTTCCCACCTCTCCCAGAAGGGGTCATTCTCCTCGCTGTCTTTAATCGCAGGCCTCGGTGAGAACAAACGTTCCAGTCGCTCACTCAGGTAGCTCGAGTAGAATAACTGGGCAGCAAAGTTCATCCTGGCTGAGGAAACTCCCTCCTACAATCCGAGCGCTGGAAACCGAATCCCCCCTCCTGCTCTTGCTACTGTGTGTCCGAGGGATAACAGGACACTGACTAGTGTTAGTCCTCTACCCGAGCTCCCTCACTCTATCCCTGCCCCGGAGTTATTTAAGAGAGGATTACCTGTGGACACATGGTGGCTGTGGAGAGTCTCTGCAGTGGCTCTATTCCTGGGCCCGGATTACTTCCCCTTTCTGTGACGCGATGCTAATTAGACAGTCTAAGGAGATAGATGTAGAATTAGGGTTTATCTGGAGGCTGGTGCAATAGCAGCTAGCAGCTCCATCATACAGAACAAATAGTCTTGCATGAGATGAGGAAGGAAAGACTTTTGGGGGCAATTTGTCACTAAAACCTTTCAGAATATTCACTAGCAGTCCTCCCTTTTCTTGATTTGCTGCTGCTGCCTGAAAGGGAAATACATTTACAAGAAACTTCTAATATCAGTTAGAAGGGATGTGAAAACATGGGACTTCCCTGGTAAAACTTAATCAACACTGATAGTTTATTTGTTGGGTTTCAGAGGAGATACAGGCTGCCAGCAGTTTGGACGA
Source organism: Apricaphanius iberus (assembly GCA_028564705.1). Lineage (NCBI taxonomy): Eukaryota > Metazoa > Chordata > Actinopteri > Cyprinodontiformes > Aphaniidae > Apricaphanius > Apricaphanius iberus. The sequence goes on along the minus strand of JAPXFQ010000014.1, from coordinate 297,927 downwards.
GACTGAATAAAATAGATGAAGCTGGCTCCATCTAAATCACAGCAGGCAGTCCAGATCCTGTTTTACTCTGATCAGGTGTCCAATGTGATCCTCAAATCTGTATTTAGCAGCAAACAAAGACGCCAAGAATTACTGGAAAGAGCTCCTGAAGGTGTTCCTAAATTGTAGGACATGTGAAAGAAAGGATGGCGCAGATAAAGCTACCATCCCAGAATATCAACCAAAATCCTGGGGCGTTCTCTTGGCTCATGAAGCTTTTGAGCAAAACTGATTGCGTCAGCACTGCGGCAAACGTTTTTACTATTCAAAGTTATAATTCTTCCTTCTCCACCAAGGTTTTTGGTTCTCCTCCCAGAATGTTGGAAAACGTGTCATTTGAGGTTTAGTTGAAAAAATGTCACCAAAAACCTGTAGAAAAGTTCTCTCTAAAGCTAAAAACAGACCACTTTGGAACTTCACAGCTTGGCTGGATTTCACAGTAGACATACCACTGGGAGATTAAACAGTACTCAGAAAGTTAGGTTATAAATTACTAAATAAGCGTTTTAGGCAACGTTTTGAATAACGTCCAGGAACTATTATTTACTCTGCCCATTTTTGTAGTGTGTATTTCAACTGTGAAGTCTGAAACAGGGACATCTGCTCAGTAGATGCTGAGTGGAAACTCCTCCCTCTCCAGCAGGTGTTGCACAACAGCTGAGTGTGGGGGAAAGAGGCTTCACTGCTCAATTAAAAGTAAAGTTTTTAACAATAAAAGTACCACTGATTTTTTCACAGAGACTACACTAAAACATATTTAGAGTCACAACGAAGTCCACAGAAATGTGCAACTGTAGCAAATATTAAAAGGGTTCTCTTGGAGATGAGATTTGAGGATCGAGAAACTGCTTGAGCTGGGATGAAAAACCAATCTTGCATCAAAATATTTAAGATTATCTACAGCATTTATACTGTGAGACTTATTATAATCACCTAAAGTCAGAGAAAGTTTGTAACATTTGAAGATAGATAATGAGTAAGGCCTACACACACAGGGTGGAAGTTGCATCTCAACTGTAAATGGATGTTAGTTTAATTAATCTTTTAGGCAAAGCAAGGCAGTTTTATTTGTATAGCACACTTTCAACACAAGGCAATTTAAGGTGCTGTTTTTACAGTAAAATTTCCTCCATCTTTTTAAATCCAAAATGCTTTAAAAAAGACGCTTGCCAACGGAAATTACAATGGAAGTTGTTAGAATGTTCACTCTGTACTTCTTTCTAATATTTTCTTAGATTCCAAAGATATTCAGAAGAAGGCAACAGCTTAGTGCTGAAACATGTTAAGGTAAATAAATCTTGATCTGTACGAATAAGATGAATCTAAGAAAATACAATGGAAGTTTTTTGAGAAGTAGACACTTTTGAATGACATTTTGGTTTTCAGCAGCAGCTCATAATGGATTGGGATTTTAAGTATTGTAGTGGACCAACAATTTTTATTGGACATCATAATTTAGACCGATGTGGATAAAAAAAAAAAAAATTGTTTGAGATGGTTGTATTTTGTTAATAATATGAGTCTTCCAACTGAACTTGGACATTATTTAGCATTTTCCAAGGGTTTAATGTGTAATGTTATGATTGTGTCTTTGATTGGTATATGTTATTAGAATCAAGAATCATAGCTTTCCAATGAAGTATAATATGTATATGTACATAGAAATGGTTTTGCAAAAACGTGCATAACGTTACGACCTGTGGACGGGACACAATGGGTAGACAAAGTACGAATTTTAGAGATTTATTAAATGATACGATAGAATAATATTGAAAATTAAAGAATTCAATATACTCTGCAGCCTCCCTCTACAACACTGTACCTAAAGGTTCCTGGTAAATGAAAAAGTTCTACCTTCAGGAGCTACTCTAGTTCCTGGAGTAATAGAACTGCAGCTTCTGAAACCTTTCAGGGTTCTGACACTCTCAGGAAGAGCCCCTTTGCCAGGTTGGGGTACTCAGCTTCACCCAGGCTGGCCTCTTCTTCCTGTGAGAGCCATGAAAGCACTCAGTATCATGGAAAATTTAGGTAGTGCTAAAAAGCTGTGTGCAAGGAGTGAAGCCCACCAACCTGACTCAGTTATAGCAGATCTGGTCTGAGGAATGGGACAAGATTCCGGCAAACTATACTTGTAGATTGATACCTAAAACACCATTCAATTTAAAAGGCAATTCCACCGAATATTGAGGAAACATTTCACTTCTGAGTCTGAATGAGACTGTCAGCAAGCATGGAACATTATTCACATTTAGGTTGGTCATTCCATTTCATCACTTGAAGACTTGCCCTGCCCCTAAAAAAGATGATGGCATTTTTAGATGGGACTAAAATGATCTGTACTCAGCGTTATCAGGATCTTCCACTGACCGGTAGCCATCAGGTGCCCTCTGCCCTTGTTGTTAGCAAATCAAAACAGCTAAAGCACAGGGTGATGATGTAACCCCAGGAGAATCCAGATAAATCCAAAGACAAAAGGAGCATCCACTTGGATTTAGGGATCATCTTGATCCGCGCTGGCTGTAATACGGACTCGACATGGAGAATTATAGCGCTTACATGGCAAGCTAGTTATTATTGTTATGCTATCGAATAAAATAACAAAAATGACATTAACAACATCAACTGCTTATTATGCCATCTTTTTATGCATGTACTGCAACATTTGGGGGGTGGGGTTTAGTGTTTAATAGGGTAAATAGTAAATGACCCTGAGGAGTAATAATTTACTACCTTCACCCCTTCATCTCTTTAGTCAAGCTGTTGATGGCCTCCGTAAGCACAGAAAAGCCACGATCGGATTAGAAGAGGACAAAGTCAAGGAAAATCAAGTGCAAGTAATGACTTCACACGCCCAGCCGCACATCTCGTTCGAATGAGATTTAGCATCTCAGAAGTGGCAGGAATGCAATGATCTGATAGGCCTCAGGGTGACTAAAACAAAGAGATATAGGAACAGCAGAAGGCGGAGGGGAGGACAAGAATAGACAGTGAAAAGGTGACCCTGCCTCCAGGAATCTGTCACACTTCAGATCAGCATGACACCGGCCAAGGATGCTGTGATCCTTTGGTTGTGTGCTCTCTGAGGACCTTTTGTTCTTTACATTGTGTGCCAAGAATACACTCACATGATGACCGATGCATCAGAAAGAAAAGCAAACAAGAAATCTACAACTTACTTAGATCATTAAGAAATTTCCATATTAGCTCTCTCAGATCCACCATCAACTGTGTTTCATGCCGTTAAAAAATACTGTTCTTATTGGTCAATTAAAACTGGGTTGGCCTAACGTCTAAACCTCTCCGACAGAAAGGCTTATGAAGGTAAATGATGATGGTACTTCTTGCTATGCATATCTGGCCTTAGGGGTGCCTCAAGGGTCTATACTAGGGCCTTATTACGGTCCTTTACAGTAATAATGTTTTTACCAGTCAGTCCATGCAGCAGCTTTAATACTGAAAATCTTCCTCCTAAAATTAAAGGTCTTCAACATTTACATGTAGGTTAATAATTTGTTTGTGAGAGATATCTTAATGGGTTTCTTTAGGATTGAACCGCACCACAAACTAATGTGCAGAATGGGATTTCCAGCTCGGATCTAAAACACAAACATGACAGAAACCTTCTGTAAAAAGAAAGGAAAGAAAGACAACAGACATCCAAACTATTTGGGCTATTTTCAGTTATTTTCACTGGGTAATACTGCCATCTGCTGAAAGTTTTGGTTGTGGAGTCTTTCTCATGTTGATAGTTTAAATGGTTAAAATGGGACCTGTTACAACAACACTTAATTTCCCTCGGGGATCAATGAAGTATTTTTGAAATGAATTGAAATAAAAGTCAAAGACATGTCAGGGTAAGAAGCAGCTAAATGTCACTAGTACCATCCGCAAAACCCACCTAACAGAAATAATATTATATATATTATATATAATTATACCATTTCAGTTCAATTCAATTTCAATTCAGTTTCAATTCAGTTTATTTATATAGCGAGGGAAAAAAGTGAGGGATTGCTGAGAAGTCACGACGCAGTCTTCTGTGGTTCTCTAATTCCTAAATTAAACATTGTATTGTAATAACTCTTCTTGTAAAGTGCCTTGAGATGACATCTGTTGTGAAACGGCGCTATATAAATAAACTGAATTGAAACTGAATTGAGATTGAATTGAAATATTGGCATTACAGCAATTAAAAACCTCCTATACTTAGCTGCTTTTTGCATGTTTCTGCTGGTATTTTGACTACTTATGCTTGAAATGTGCTCCAAGCCTTTATGGCTGGAAGGCCTCCTTGCCATTACCCTAATCTTTAGCTCCCACTGCAGACTCTCTGTCCAGGCTCCTCCAGAAGCTTAAGGATGCTTCTTGTTGGGAGATACATGCTGGTAACATACAAATAACATTATAAACCTAAATGTTAATAATTTGGTGCTTAACTGTACATACTGTTAGGTTTGCTAATTTTTTACAATTTAAATATGCATAGCGCCCACATAAAGCTTAAAAATGGAGATATTCCCCATTTTAAAATCTGCAAGCATACATTACTTTCAGTTTTACTTCACTCTTTTTCTGTTAGGTGGGTTTTGCGGATGGTACTAGTGACATTTAGCTGCTTCTTATCCTGACATGTCTTTGACCTTCATCCCTCTGTTTTTATCTGTTTACAGCCAGGCGTGCCTCCCAACTCTGTTCTGTCATAAACCCCCCCGATCCCTATACTCGTTTGCCCCCCCAGTTTTGTTTGGAGCCGTGCTTAAACCATAGATCTACTTAAGCGGCCAGACGAGTACACCAGAGGAGGAGGAGGAGGCTGAAGACAGTCTGGCTTAGCGAAGATAACCGTGTTTTCTACATGCCCCTTTCCCACGTAACAGTCATATTGGTCTGTGTGTGGGGAGGCGTGTGAGTCAGACACAGACAGACAGACAGAGTGAGACAGGTCAGTTCAGTGGGAGGAACAGGAACTAATCAATGCAATTATATATAAAAGGCGGTCAGAGCTGCAGATTTTCCCAGAAAGAGGAAAGCGGCTTTAATCGTGTTTGTGTGTAAATGTGTATGTGTGTGTTTTACCATGAAGCATTTCATATAATAAACCAAAAATAATTTTTAGGTTGATCTGGATCAAAATGAGAAACGTTTGATGCACTGCAGTCTAGTGATGCAAGTCCATGTAAGACAGTACTTACAGTACTAATAATTGATTACAAGGGCTCTTTTCCCAGTGTGGGATGATTCTACAACTACGAGTTTGAATTTACTGTGAATCTTCTCTAATCCTCACTAGGTCGGTATTATACATACAGGCTCACACTTGGAGTCCTTCGGGAGAAGTTTGTATTCAATCAGGGCAGGAGATTTTTCCACCTGTAATAAGGTATGATCTGCCACCAAACTCCCACCCCGCTGCGCCAGCTTCCTGCAATGAACAGGAATCTGAAGCCATCACCATGGACACAAGATTGGAAATAAGTTCTGTTTTAAAATCAAAGACTTCAAACTTCAATTGAATATTCTGATTCCTTCTGGAAAATAGATGGTAACAGAAGAAATTTTTAAAGAATTCAGAGTTTACTTTGTGGAGCCAATTGGTACATTTCAGCAATATGAGAAAAGCCCCCATTCAGGGAAAGTACTACTTACTTCTTCAGAACTCAGTAGGTACCTTGCAGGGGTACTTTCCATGAACTTAGCAGTAACTTTCTGGAACTTTGAGCTTTCCTCAATTTTTTTTCCATTATGTACTTGTTATTTTCTCTAAACATACCTAGTACTTTTCTGTCACCTGCTGCTTATTCCGTTAAACTTACCAGATATTTTCAAAGTACTTACCTAGTTATGTTTGTAGAATTTAGAAGTTACTTTTCTAAAACCAGTTTTTTATTTTCAGGAACTTACCATTTGTTGTTGGGTGTTTTTCTAATATATTTAAACATTTTACCAGATATTTTCCTTAAACTTTCATGTATCTCATGTTGTACTATACATTTTATTAGTTGGAAAGGTGAGAAATGTTTGGAAGAGTCAGCTTAGAGGTTAATTTGAGGAAACAACCTGGTACCTCCCAGAAATTACCAGATGGTTTCCCAGAACTTTCATGAAATGTACAACTTAATTCTTCAGAACTTGGCAGGTACTTTGCATGTAGTATCCTCCTTGAATTTAGTTTTTTTTTTTTTTTACAGAGCTTGCTAAAGGCTTCACCAGAAAATGCAACAAGCATTCTTGTTGCATTTTATTTTGGTGATTTACTAGTGTTGCACCGATACCGATACAAGCATCGGTAGGAGGGCCGATACCACGCTAAAATACTGGTATCGAGGAGTACTAAAAAATAAGCGCCTGTACCGTTTACCAATAGTAACGTAAAAACTCAAACGCAGCGCCTAGCATATTCCTCTAGCCCACACACTGCTGTGTGATCTCATGTGTTCAGTGCATGCTAAGCCTAAACTATTGCCATTGGCACGGAGCGGATGCTCTTAACCAATGGTGAGGCAGCTTACTCATGTTCGTGAAAAACAAACCAGCGAGAGAACATGTCGGCGATTTGGAAGTATTTCAGCATCGAAACTCCAGCTAGTACATCAGCGACATGTAAGATTTGCGGTGTGAAAGTTGCCAGAGGAGGAACCAAAACGTCAGGTTTCAATACCTCAAACTTAATTAAACATTTGAAAACTAAACATGTGAACGAACACCAAGAGTTTGAGGCCACGTCAACTGCTAGCAAGGGAAAGGGGGATGGGCTAAAACGATTAACCCTGGTCAGTTCACTTCAAAAGACGGAAAAATGGGACGAGAAGAGTGAAGCAGCAAGAAAGATGTGCGAGAAAATTGCCGGGATGATTGTGCTCTGTAACCTGCCCCTTTCCTTTGTTGACAAGGTGGGATTCCGGCTTTTTATGGCTCACACAGTACCTAAATACAAGGTCCCAAGCCTCAAATATATTACAGAGACCGCTGTCCCTGCACTCAAAAAGAAGGTAACGGAGCATATTTAAAGGAAGCTTAAAAAATGTGCAGGGCCATAAGCTTCACCACTGATATCTGGAGCAGCAATATCTCCCCACTTTCCCTGCTTAGCTTAACTCCTCACTGGGTGGACAGTGAATCGTTCAATCTGGAAAGCGTTGTGCTGCACGCAAACGAGTTCAAAGGATCCCGCACTGGTGAAGCAATTGCAGGAGCAATGGAGAATATGCTTCTCAACTGGAACATCCCAAAGTCAAAGGTAACATTACCCACAAAGAGTGCAGTGAACCAAGAGGTGGAGAAGAATGAGGATTCTAGATCACTGCAGACAGAGCCAGCAGACCCAACCAGTAAGGCCCCACGGATGGAAGCAGAGCCCAGCACAAGTAGCAAGAGCTGCTTTGAGGGGCTGTATGAGGAGGTCCTGCAAGAGCATGATGCAGAACAAGGTGGGGCCAGCAGCACGGTCACACAGGTACAGATAGAGACCTATCTGGCTGAAAAAAACTATCCACCATATGGAGAGCCCATTCGAGTACTGAGAAAAGAATAAGCAACGATTCCCATCCCTGGCTGCTACTGCAACAAGGTTTCTCTGTGCTGATAGTGAGAGACTGCTTAGCACAGCTTCCAACATACTTGATGAGAAGAGGAATAGGCTGTTGGGAGAGAAAGTAGAAACACTCATCTTCTTACAGAAAAACCTACCAATGTACTTGAACTTGAATCCCAAGGACTTGAATCCTCAGGAGGACTGAGTAAACATTACTAGGGGTTGCTGCTATGTAACATCTGTCATTAATGTAAACTTTAGTTTGCCACTGCTTGGTATATATATATTTTTAAGTGAATTTTCAAGTTAGAAGTTGTTGTGATAGGACACCACCATTTAAAATGGCCCTTTATTTATTTTTACCTGATTATGGCGGCACTTAGAGGAGTGTACATCAGCCTTGACCTCGGTTTACAGGAGGAAATTTATGGCAGTTCTGATTAATCGGATTTAATATGTTCAACTTCTTACCTCAGATAGGCCTTACTACTGTAATCTCTCTCAAAGATACTTAATGTATATTATTTGAATTTAATTTGAGTTCTTGTTGCGTAACTTATATGTTCTATTTGCATGGATGTTGCACTATTTTTGGCCGTTGAGAGCCAAACAACTCTTTTATTACATGAGAGTTTTCACTTATTGTCCCCCAAACCAGGTAGGCAATAAAAAAGTGATATCGGATTCAGTCTGTATTAGTCTTTTTCCTGTTTCACAAAAGTTTTTAAGCCTCGTCAGACCAAGACATGATGGCAATGATTTAACATTCAAGTGAGTATGTCGTTTTGCAGTATTACAGAAGGAAATCTTCTTATATATATATTTAGTTTCTTCAAATGACGGGGTATCGGGACAGTATTGGTATCGGCGATACTTAATAGCCAGGTATTGGAATTGGTATCGGGGGAAAAAATTGTATCGGTGCAACACTAGTATTTACTTTGAACTTGTTACTTCTGAAAGTATTCACCAAAACTAACCAATTACTCAAATATTTATGTTCACAGAACAGGTTGCCTTCCCAGAACTTATTTGGTACTTTCAGTAACCCTACCAGGTATTTTTTTTCAATAACTTATATATTTCCTTTAACTTTCCAGTATTTTATGCAGTACTACCACAAGGTTTTATTGAGGTATTTGGCCAAAATGACAAGGAAAGATGTTTGGAAGAGTCAATGTGAGGCTTTCAAAAATGAAAAACAAGTACGAAGAATGTTGGTGGTTGCATAATGCCACCACAAAGGGGAAGAAATAAGGATTTTTGAATATTTTGAATGAAAACAAGAAAAAGGAGGGAGAAGAAGCTGAGTTGCTATGGTGATGCCTACTCCACAAACATACCAACCACTGAGGTGTATGTTGTATAATTTTTCAAACTCAGGAGAAATAATAGTTTAGATGGATATTGATAGGGCCTGATATTGCATAACCTGAAAATTGTAAGTTTTAGTCTGATATTTGACAGATTTTTATTCTTTCTCCCCGTCATGTTGCATTCTCTTTTTGGTGAAGATGGCTGCATGGATTTCACAAGGAAGAATAGATACACAAAATTATAAATATATACAGTAACCTGAGTTTCCTGTGTAACAGTCAGTTTGCAGCTGAACTGAGCTGAGAGTTGAGTCCCCTCCCCAGTACATCCCACCCACCCCTTCCCACATACTAAGACTATTTGTCCTTCATTTAGGCGCCACCGAGTCGAACAGAAAAGGATTAGGGATAAAGTAGGCGAACACATGTAATAGACTTTAGGGGTGGAGATAATTTGGAACTTTATAAAAGTCTGCTTCTGAATTTAAAAAAAAGAGCCACACCTCTGTACTTTTCTTTATTTTTCTTCACGCACCCCTCAGTCTTTGTCACCAGTTGCACTCCAGGTTCGCCTCCTTACCATGAACCGTCCCTCCTGCTCATCTGTTGGAGTCCTGCTTCTCCTGATTGGCTACACAGCGGCAGGTAAGTGAACGGGCTGGGAATAATGTGCAGTGGGAAACCGATACGATGGGAACCCTGAATCTGAATCCGAACATAGGAATCTGTGCATGTTCAGACTTTGGCCAGGACATCTGTTTCTAATTTGACTGCTGTTCTTTCTTCCCTTTTTCTGATTCACTCACACAATTGTCTATAACAAACACTTCATTCTTTGTTTTCCTCTGCTTGCTTTTAAACCATTCTGTTTCATACAAAAAGAAGATAAAGTGGCACGGTTACACTCAGGAAACAACCCACCATTACAAACACAAAAACATATTTTTTATCAGATCATCTGATTTCTTTTTATGTGTTTTAATTCCAATGAATCGTGAGTCAAAATGGATAAAAGAACATGATATGAAGCTGAAGTAGAGTTTTTTTTTTTAAATCACAGAGAAAGAATGCTGACAGCTGCGCAATGGTGTACAGCTGTTGGGGTCCACAAAAGGTTTAGTGTCAGCAGAGCCTGAAGCAAAGTAAAAGTGTTGCATGATAGAGTAACTGCTTGCTGTTGGATTTCAGGCAAACTGGTGTTTTATTACTCCTGAGTAAAACTATTGTTTTGAAAGCAACTAGACTGCAAATGAACCTGTCAAAATTCAGGGGGTGGATTTTTTTCCTACACAATGGGAGTGGCTTTCTTAACCTCCTTAACATCTGTAAAGATACTCCTTATACAAATGTTACTGCAACAGCTCTTACAATATAATGTTTTACACATAAAAGTCTGAACAGTGTGGTGTGTAATTTGTGCTGAGCTCTGCTGAGTCAGTGCTTTCCAGAATCACCTTTTATGCGATGCCAGCTGCATCTTTTGGATCCTTTGGATATGCCAGATCTGAACCACTGTTGCTCTGGTTGCATGTTTAGGGTTGTGGTCCTGTTAGAGCACACGTGTCGAACTATAGGCCCGGGGGCCAAATCCGGGCTTCCAAGGCCATTTATGTGTCCCTCTAAACTCTAGAGAACCCTATACATAGAAAATTTAAGTTCTATTTTTGTGCACCCCAATATAATTTTAGTAAAATAAAATCAGTGTTTATTTAAACAGTCCTTAATCACATCATTATGTAAAATGATCAAGATTATTCCATTTTAAAACATACTTTTGAAATGTGGAGGCTGCTTTTAACAGTTTGTAATAGTTTTATTTCTGCCACAATCGGCCGTTTAAGGATATTCATCAGCTTGATATGGCCCAAAATGGAAACTAGTTTGACACCGCTGTGCTAGACGGTGAACCTCCAACCCAGGCTCCAGCTTTTTACAGCACACATGTCACACTCAAGGCTAGTGGGCCAATTCTGGCCCGTCATAGTCAATAATATGGCACTCTAAACTCTACAGGACCATATAAATAGAACATTTAATTTCTATTAACCTATATATTGTATTTTATCAGTCAAATCAGTGTTTATTTCAGTTGTCCTAAGTCACATCATTGTGAAAAGATGTTCAGTATTATTTAAGACGTACTCTTCAAATTTAAGAAGTATTTGTTGTGACATTTATAAATATTTTAATGGTTTGATAAAGATGGTTTATCAATGCTTTCTGCCACACTCGGTACTTTAAAAAATATTCATTATCTGGATATGGCCCAAAATGGAAATGAGTTTGACACCCTTGCTCTAAAGGGTCTTCCTCAAGGCTTATTGTATATAAAATCAGCAGAATATGGAAATATGCAATTCAGAAATTAACAGTAACTGAATGCAAAACAAAGTACAGATGCACAAAACCAACAAGTCTGTAGGAATCAACAATAAAAAATACTCCTAAAACAATACTTTTTTAACTCACCTTTTGATTCCATTGCAGCATTCAATCTTTTAGGTGGAGTTTATCTGCAATCTTTGCTTGGTCATTTTATTTTAAAAAGAAAGTTGCTTTGAAACTGTTGTAGATCAACTCAAGATTATCCTTCCTTGTTTTCTTTATGCTCTATTAACATTTTTGACTAATTTAAAACAGTTCCAAATCATTTTTAATGCAAAATCTTTGGAATGATCTTGTTTTTGGTTTTTGTTCATCAGACCAGGACACATTCACATTTTAACCCACCCTGGGAGAAAACCCTTCTTTCTTGCAGACTTAATGTTTAGTCCAGACATAAATTCAGTTTGTGCAGGTTAAATGACGCACAACAATTTTCCATGGTCTCATTTTTTATTCCACCATAGATAGGCATCTGTGTGTACACTGTTTAGATCCCCTAGATGTCTGTGTGATGGAGCTAAAAGGGTTTTGGTGTGATTTCCCAAACTGCTGACACCGTTTTAGAGGAAGGAAAAAAAGTGCTTGCATGAGCTGGAAGAGGAGAAAACTCCTTCCCACTTGTAACTATAAACCAGCTGAGCTACATGTAGTTTTCTCTTCAATGTGCCACTTTATCCCCACATGCAGTTTTATGGTACACACAGCCCTGGCACGACTCGCTGTACTGACATTCATCATGAAGCTCTCGGCTGGAAACTCTGCAGTCGTAAAGAGGTGCCGGCGCTGCGCTCGCTCCGGCTCTCCGGTGGGGGCACAGCTGTGGTTTGGATGGATTTAAAAAAACGCTTCTCCATTTTATTTATCTTCTTGCAGATTGCAACACCAGCAGAGTTGCTGTGGCTCTTATGGACTGCAAAAGAAATAACACGGAGACACATTTATATCCAGCTGTTTCGGCCTAGTTTTCACTGACTTTAATGATTAATCTGTCACCTTTGAATGAAAGGTGGAAAGATGGGATGCCAAGTTATCACACGCCTGAGTGAGTTCAACAAAACCTCCCACTGTGGAGCACAGGCTAGGGCAGACAGCTGCTCTGTCCACTCTCAGAGAGAGTCCATCCTGCTGTTTCTTGGCTTTCATGCTGCATGTTGTGAAATTGGCAACCCTCCGGCATGCATCATGGAGCCTAGAAAATGTTTCAGAGGGAAGTTATTATGAAACGAAGGCAGCTCTGTGCTCGGAAAATGGGTTTTGATGGACTGGACTTTTGCAGACCCACATAACTTACAGGATCAATCACATGTGACGCAAAGTCCAGACAGCTGCAAAGAATAAAAAAGTGTTTATACTTTCTGGGTTTTTTTATTTTCTTTGGGTACATGTTTCCAAAGGCACTGAATGAGCAAATGAAGGGGTCTGAGATCATAGAACAAAATTTCCTAACTGTGGTTTAAAACTGAGGAGTTGTCAAAAGGTAAATGTAAAGACATGAAAAACACAGAGGTCCAGCTGCAAGGAGCAAACAGACGGAGGCTTATCTGAATTAAAACCGTTTCTGTAAACACACATTGGCTTAACAAGCATCAAAATTATTGAATTCCCAAGTTACATTTAGACTACAGTGAAGCAGAGTCTGCCAAAGCCGTGTTTCTCAACACTGGTCCTAGGGGCCCTTCATGTCTTAGATTTGTCCCTGCTCCAGTACACCAGATTCACATGACACCGTTACCTACCCCATGCTCTGTTCAAGTCCTAAGTGAACAAAAAACACCTAAAACATGCAGGACAGAGGTCCAGGTTAGATAAAGACCACATTTCCTTGATGTTCGTCTCAAGATTGAAAGGTTGTTTTGGATTGAAAAGCCTCTCTTTACTGGTGATCCGGTATTTAAGCAGGGTTACTGTTCTGGGAAAAACTAAAGGTCACGAAAGACTCAGCATCTTATAGAACCACCCAAAACAGAAAGAACTGAAGTACTAATTTCCTTCATGAATTTATCAGTCTACTTGTGGAGGACTTTTGGTCCTCCACTCTTTACAACAGTAATGTTCAATAAAGTTGATGACCCAATCAGGGCTGAGCTCCAGCGGTCGGACAGATGGTCTCGCAACTGGGTTACTTTGATATGCAGGAATTCGTGCTTTGTTCAGTGACTAGAATGGTCAGCATCTTCCAACCATCACCAGCTTCCAACTGGTTTAGTTTCATATATAATGTCTTTTTCCAACAAATGCTGTCTCAAGGCATTTTACAAACAAACAGAAAACCAATTTAATCCAATCATACAGGCATTCAAATCAATTCTAATTTTGAAATAATGCAGTGGAGTTCAGTTGGATAAAAGGTTTGCAAATTCCATCGAGTCATTCAGTTAATCCAGCAATATCAAGGATGCATGCAGCGACAGATAGTGGAAAGGAAAACCCCTATCCACTGCTAAAATAAAGGATTATCTTGTGTTTTTTAATAAATCTGGACTGCATTTGATCTTTTTAAGTTAAATATCTAAAATAATTATGGAAATGCACAACCGCAAGTTCAAATTTGAGTCAAAATTATACCATATTATTTTCTGAAGGTGTGTAGATGACGCTCTGTTTGAACCGTTTCTATTCAGGAGCATTTATGGCAGAAGTGTAGTAATTTTTTCTGTTTTAGTGCACTTTAATATGGCAAGTAAAATCAGTGCTAAGAGTGCTCACTTTTAGCAGTGATACCTTTGGCAAATAAATAATAAAAAAAACCCATAATATCTGGTATCTGCATAACTCTGCAATGATTACAGACTTTTTCAAATATAGTGAACTCATCTGCTAACTGAAGGACCAGTTGGTAGGTTTTAGTCTCTAAAATATGTTAGTTTGTATCCATGACAGCCAGATATCTCAAATTTCATTTGTTTGTCTTATTTAGTCTTTTTTAATGATTCAAATGTACATAATTTTTTTAGTGAGAATCAACCAGCTGAGACTTAAATGCATTTTCTGTTTGAAAGAGGTTGTAACAGGATGCTGGAATCTGTCTGATGTGGCAAAAATAACATTCAAATCTTTTAGATGGGCCTGGTTTCAGCCATATTTAGGCTAAAAAAGGGACAACTTTAAAGGCTCCCCATCTGAAGGAGCCTCACAGTGTTTGCATTATGCCCCAATCTCCAGGGATTGTAACCGTAGTGTCGCGTTCTAATCTGATACACTTCAAAAACAGTATTTTCTTTATTTGTTGTCATTAAGTCTCCCAGGATGTTACCCAGCCAAAAGAAGCCTGAGCTGAATATCATGTGATTGGTTACCTGAAAACAGTGACGGCACTAGTGTCTTTCCAATAAAAGTTTAAGAGGTTGTCCACTGAGACTGCCTTAAAAGCTACACAAAGAATCCTATTGCTCAGATAAAAAGATGCTGAACAAAGCTTAAAACAGCAGCATACATTGCCCTCCCTGTAAAAACCCATCTTGGTATAGACAGAGCTCAGCAATAAGCTGTCAGACAGATTTCACCCTAAGATTCTCGTCAATGACAGCTTCGATTGCAGTAGCAGATGAAAGAATTTGAAGTTCACTGATTCAAAAAGTGCAATCACATGGCAGTAGAAGGTGTTGGAAAACAGGAGCGGATTCCTGTGAATGAAAGCAGGCGTCCAGACTTCAAAACAACCTGGTTTCAAAGAGAAATAGATAATTGGGAGCAGAACTGTGAGAAGGAAACAGCTGGAACAATGCATGAGGTCCTCTGCACCCTGCTGGAGTGGGCTCACACTTTGGTTCTCACTTCCCCCTCTTGCAGTCTCTCAGTGAAGCTGCAAGAGGGGGAAGTTTGTTACGAGGATGATTTGAGATGGAACAGCTAAATGATTTTTTAAAAAGTATTCTATAAAAATGTTTTATTTGTGTTTTTACTCATTTAGAATCATAAAGTTCCCTTAAACAAACTATTCAGTCGAAAATGTCTCTAAGTCATTCCTATGGTTCTAGTTTTACTAGCATTTTTCCACACTACTTTTACAGAAAATGAGGGAAAACGCCTCCATTCTATAAGGTAAAGTTATCGACCAAAGGAGCAGTGGTCAGAAGGTAGATCTAGTTATAGTTAAATCCCAACTATGGAATGATCATATACACATCCAAGTTGGTTTCAGAATGGATAAAGCATCTACTTGAGTGTCCTTCCTAAAGGCCTGAATGAAAATCTGTTGAATATTTGTGAACTTTGCCTAAAAGCCAGGTCTGTGCCATCAATACCAAAAAACCAAAGCTTTTATATAAGAGAAAATACATGTTAGTACTACAGAAGCTACTGTCCACTTATCACTGCTCTTGGTGTACAGCCAATCAAAAGCAATGAAAAAGAATGTTGCTCTAGGACTGGCCAGTTTGCAAACAATTCCCATCATGCCTTATCCACACGTAGCCAGGTATCTAACTAAACGGAGACATCTTTTCAAAACTCCGGCCAAAGTGAAGTTCTGCATTTTCTCAGTTTTCAGTGTCTGCATGTGGCAGGATGAAACCGGAGTTTTAAGTGCTCTAACGTGACAAAAAATTATCCAAAATCACTTGTGCAACATGCCACAAACAGCATTTATACCCTCAGAGCTGTGTTGGTATTATCGATTGTCCAAGCGCTTTTTGCTTGCTTGTTTTTACAAGCTCCATCACTGCTGCAAGCAGAAGTTAGAGAGTAGAAAGTTACTCTGAGCGGATAGGATTTGGGAGAACTACTGCCCCCTACACGTTTGCCACTTCCACGAACATGCTGAAAAACAAATTTATCCGGTTATGTATAGATAGAGATTTTTTTTTAAAGCAGCGGAAGGAGATATTTATAAATAAATAAAAAAGCTACGTGTGTATATGGCCATGGGTTTAAACAATTTAGCTGTAGATTTGAGGTGAAGTGGAATAATTTGGTGGTAGATCCTCTTCTTATATTCCATTCCCTTTCTTTATACCATGGTTGGGGTGAATACTCGATTCTGATTGGCTGGAGGGTGTACATTAAAAAGTGATAATGTACACCTAGGAAAGGCATCCCGTCAAATTGCCTGATGACAGTTCTAAATTATTGCGCTGGCTCAAATGGCAACGGAGTCTCAACGTTATTTGCATCATCCTCTGGACACACACAAGCAGTAAGTAGTGTACTGGCCTTCTGAAATGATATTTAGTATCACGTAACGTAAGGTAAAGCCATCATCTCGCTTCCCCTCACTGATAAATCGATGCGGTCGGCTCGCTCTGGCCACATTGCTTGGCAACACCTGTATACGGGAGATATTAAATAGTGCGCTCGAGTTATATAAAAAAAAACTCGCGATTTTAACTCTAAAACACATTAAAGTATTATTAATTGATTAAATATGTCTTTCTTTCGTAAGTGACCATGGTATAAGCGGGATAATGCCCTCTGAGGTGTCCATTATCAGAACATAATGGACTTTGCGGAAGCAGCCACGCCTCCGCGCCGTCCATTATTTTCTGATAATGTACACCGCGTCGGGCATTATCCCTTACATAAACAATGTCAGCGGTAAAACCCCACAACATGATCCAACCACCACCATGCTACTGGTGTACTGCTCTTCGTCTTGACCCCAAACAGCTTTGTCCATATGATTTATCCATGTAGACAGCAGCAAAATTCGAACTCAACCTGACTTTGTCAGTCATGGAGTAGGAGCTTCTGCCATGGTCAGCACCCTCCCAATCCAATGTGAGGTAATACGGGTGTTCCAGTAGTTTTCAATTAATGGCAGGAATGAGAATTGTTGGTGGCTCTGGTATATGTATGTATATATATATATATATATATATATATATATATATATATATATATATATATATATATATACCAATTCCCTTTCACTTGACGGTGACAGTTTGGGTCAGATGGTTGAAACCTAGACAAAGCTAAGTGTTCCAATTGGACACACACGCACACACATTCTGTATATACATATGTACAGATGAAAAGCCTGTATGTATGTATGCTACACATGGGCCTGGGGGGCAGATTACATTTACATTTTAGCAAGACTTTCTGCCTCTTTGTGCCTTGCAAACGCTCCAAGCAAGCTAGGGCTAGTTGTGGGATCCTTTGTGTAACCAAGACTAAATATGTAGTTTCCAAACTAACAGTTTTATTTAAAATGTTTGCATAGCTAGCTAAACACTCAAATAATCCAATAAAGTATAGTTTCATGCATTAAAAAAAGTTAAATGTAGCCATAAATAAATGGATATTGATTTTTTTTTAAACACGTTGCTACTACGTTTGCCATAGTCCCTTGGGAAAAGCTGACCAATCACTGAGTTTACAGAGCCCAGATGATCCCTCCCTGTTTAATTTACGGTGCTAACTCTGTTTAGCAAAAATGACATGATCAGCAGTTAAAACTTTTACTCTCAACAGGTTAAGCTGCCTTAATATTAACCCCTCAGGGACTCGTATAGTTATGTAAAGCGATGGGTATCCGACCCATGTTTACACTTTGGTGTACTTGGATTCTGATGTGTACAGACAAAACAACAGAATTTTAAGAATATTCATATGCCACCTCCCAGCTACGCCACTGATGTATGTATAGTTTTGACCCAAAAGAAAATGAATCTAATCCAGTTCTACCATATAACCCCCCCCCCCCCCCCCCCCAAAAAAAAAAAACAAGAAATACAGTTCTTTGTTAATGGCTCAGGTATGTTTTGTGTGCAGGACTGGAGTCTGACCGGCAACCTCGGGCAGTGCAGTCAAGCATCTGTCAGGAACACACAAACCTGCACAACCGGCTGGATGTGGTGGAGAAGGTGCAACACTCAAAATAGCTTCACCTTTAGCCCCCAGTGGTTGAATCCAGAATATTTTCTTGGCCACAACTTTTTTTTCCCCCTATGAAGGATAAACTATACAGATCTGACTCACCACCCTCTCATGTCTTACTGTAAAAACACTGACAAATCAAGATACTCTTCTTTTTCTAGGTCTCTTTTTGTATTATTCATGAGTGAAGCTTCAATGATCTATAATAGAACATAATAATCTATTATTCACTTGTCAACCACACTCCCATAAGCTTTGCCTCTTGTTTCTTGCAGAGGGTGGAGGATACAGTCATGAAGTTGGAGGGAGAGCTGGCTGCTCTGATGGAGGCCATTGAAGCACCGCAGTGGCGCCCTCTGCTGGACATGTCTGAAAAGACCGCTGTGGACATCTTGGAAGATCCTGCGCAAATGGACCAGTCGTGAATGGCGCAAACGCCACACGTCACGATGGCTGGATTTGATGCAAAGCCTCTACATAGACAATTCTGTGCAAAAATCCGAGTCTTACGGTTTTCCAGAAAAAAAAAAAAATCGGATGCAGCTGATTAAAATGCTGGTTCATGTCTTTATATTTTGCTTGGATGGTTAGTGTGAAAAAGTGTAGGAAAATATGTTTTTACTTTTTTCTCATAAATATTTTGCTATGGGAGCTGGATCAAAACAACTTTCAAGCAGCCTGGACAACTGTTGACCAAGAAATACTAATTGATTCAAATTTTTGGCTCAAAACTTTAAAACCATGATTTAAAGAAAATAAACAACAAAAAAACAAACCATCAGACAAAAAGCTTAAACAAAGGCTGTGTTGGTTGACGAACCTTTAATTAAAATGTTTATAACTCAGTTTGAGCACTCAGTCTTCTTTGGCAGGAGGTTGTCAGCATCCCACATCTTGACTTGGTCAAATTTGCCATCTAAATCTCGGCAACATTTTTCAAAAATATCTGATTAAGATGAAACCTCTTATTCACAGAGGTGACAACAAAACAGTTCTGTCAGATTTTGTTCTGGACTCCAGTTACACGCTACTTCTTGTGAAGCCACTCAGGTTTTGAGTCTGAACTGGCTTGTATTTGAAACCATTTTTTATATTTCTATACCAGTTATATACCAATCTGAAGCAGCAGCAGCAACATGATGCTTCAACTGCCATGCTTCATTGTGCATATAGTTCCAGTCTGGTGATGCACAATGTTGTTTAAGAAATTGTGGAGCAAAAGGTTCCAGTCTTGGCTTCATCTGACCATAATGCATTCTCCCATATAGTGACTTTAACTGCAATCCTGGACGCTTTCATTGGAAGAAATGTCTTCTGTCTTACAATCTTACTCCACAGTTTAGACATATGAACACAGAACATTATCACAGAGCTCAACCAGTAATTGTTGAAAATTCCTCTTGTATCCTCTCAAACACATTTAGAAATGCTCAATTTGTCTTATACTACTCTTGTCCCATATTTTCTCCAATTTAAATGACTCTCTTCACTGTTCTATGGCATATGAAACTGACTGACACATTTTTTTAACATCTCTGCAAACAGTAGCTTAAGGCAAAGGAAGGAATTGTTAGAAACTCCAAATGGGACAGCTGAAGTTTATTTCAGGTTAATCAGATTAACTCCGCATGACTCGAATGCTGGAACTGAATAAGAAATTTAATGCAACAAAGCATTAGTTTGTGTGAACACTGCGCAATTATCCAACCATGTTAATCTTTTTATCCTTTATGCATTTCCTGTCTTGCATGTTAAAGGTGAAAAAAAAAAAACAATATCGACTTTATTGAAGTGTGCATCTTTAGAACGACTGTGTTTTACAGGAGAAAAACAACCTTCTCTGCATTATTTACTCTCTGTAACCCTGTGACAGCCTCATCTTTTTGACCCAAGTCGCAATTCAGTCCTAGATTTTTCTTCCTGCAGCCGCTATTGGCAAAGCGCCTGTGTACACTGCTATTTAGAGAGGAGAGGTTCACACCAGACACTCACCCCTGCGCTGCATGGCTCTAGGAAGGCTCCAAGCAAACCTTTCTGGAGAAAAGTGACACACAGAGACGAATATCATTGGAAGATTTATTCTTTTATCAAAGCAATCAAAGCAGCATCATGTTTTTGAACACACTGAGCAGTTTTTAACAGGTACAGGAACAAGACTGTTTTTATTCCCCTCTTTTTTTTCCCCCTCCGACTTGACAGAGGTAATCTGGAAGAGAACGAGTGGTATGGATCATGCCGTCTTGAGGGTTTTGTTTTTCTTAACGGGGCGCTGAGATTCAGACTGAATCCACGGGGGCAAAGACAAAGCACGGACCGGGATGTCTCGACAACATCACACAGGAGGACGGCGGAGTAAGAGACCTGCTGTTGCTGCCTTCGGCTTGAGGTCAAAGGGCATCCAGAACATAAACAATTAAATAAACACATTGGGTAGCAACGTCCCGTTAGAAATGGTAAGCATCGTAAAACCAAATGTCAGAATTAGTTGGTTTTCATTTACAAAACCAATAAAAGATGATTACATCTACACCTCAGGAATATATTTTCATTCTAACAGAACAAAGTCAGAGAACGTTCTACTACACAAACCAGAACCTTTTATGGATCATCATTAAAATACTGCAGCAAATGCATCATATTGATGGCATTTTTGGTGGTATTTTTTTCTAAATACTCTATTTGCTGCACAAATAAAACGGCAACAACAGATCATAACACACAAACACACACAGAGCGTCAGACTTCATGTCGCTCATGTCCAAGGCCGTGAGGCTGCATCCCTGAACGACAAACGTAAAGGCCACCTAGAGGATGCTGGGAAGTACTCCATATCATCTAAGGATAACATGCTGTCCACGTAACACCAGGATTATATTGTTTTTATACAATTCATGTGTTCACAAAACTCACTGCCACACAGGCCAGCTATACTCTGTCAGTAATCAGGTGAGCGGCGAGGTATGAGGGTACCAACAGCTTCTGCATGCATAAGATCAGCCAGTGAGGCTCAAGCTCCAGGCTTTGGCTAAATCAGGCTTATATTGTAAAGGTACATGCAAAAACTAACCCAAACAAAATACAGCAGAAAAAAGGAAAAACTGGTCAAAAAGACTATTCAGGTCATCACAGGCAGACTTTAAAGATGCCTCTTTACCCCTCTTTACCCAAGCTCCTAAATCTATTTGTTGTGTGGAGATAAAAGGACTAATTGCAGATTTTGAGGAGATTTTTGCCTAATTTTGGGAATGATTCGAGAAGATTCACACTAGTCTCAATTCTGTGCATCAACTTTACAGCTGGAGGGTCCATTTTTAAAGGCAGCATGATGAAAATGAAGGTAGTTGGGTTAGCTAGTGTCAGTAACGGGTGGTGCTGTTTGGATCAGATCACGCCCAAATTGGACCCTGTGAACGAATGTTGAGCTTCAGTTTCCTCTGAAGTTAGAACCGGTATTTGGAGACGATGTCAAACTGAACTGAACTGTTTTTCCGGCTAAAATCTGGAAAAATCAGTAGGATTTTCTAACTGCTACAGTAACAGCAGGGTAACTATTGTTGGCATTTTTGGCTAATTACAACAGGGAAGCCCAAAATTATTCATCCCTCTTCAGCATTTAGATTAAGTCTTAAATGTACCAACATTTTTCTTTTGACAGGAAGCAAGAACAACATGCTGAAGCACCCGCCCAATACAATTCAGTTTATTTATATAGGGCAAGAAATGACACACGTCATCTCAACGTACTTTACAAAAAAAGTAATTTCTAATTCAGCCGTACATGCATTACAATTAATCCTTAACTTCATTTGTCCTATCAGTTAAAACGTTTTCTACCTTAGGAAACCCAGCACATTGCACTGATTCATTGACTTGCAGCATTTCCTCCTCCTGGACGAAGGTGTAATGACAGTCGACAGTCGCTTGTGTTGTGTCGTCGACTTCAAAGCAATCTGTCATACTAAGCAGACGTGCAGCAAAAGCGGAGAGGAAAAATTCCCCTTTAACAGGAAGAAACCTCCAACAGAACCTGGCTCAGTATGAGAAGCCATCTGCCACAACCACAGTCTAGATTCGAATCTGGTAGTGAATCTGTGGATGGAGGTAAAGAAGTTTAGGCTGATTGGATGCTACTGGTAGCATGTGGTCATGGAGGTTTTTCTCCATTACAAGCGATGTTTCTATACAGTTTGACATTGTTTCAGTTGAATCATTCAGTTCAGTGCATAACATCTTATGTACCTTATTGCTGTTGAAAGATGCGTTCAATGACAAAGATCTGGTTCTTTACACCTTTGCTTTTCTACTATCACTGTACGAAAAACCATTAATGTTAGAATAGTGTTAGCAGGGAGTCCTTTCTGTTTTGGCGGACAGTTGCACTTTGGGAGTACACATCCGTTTTTTTTTTTTTTTTTATTGACGTTCCCATTACATTTTCTTACTCCAAGAAGCCCATCTCAGTTTCAATCGGAAATAAACTTCTTGTATTGTATTGTGACCTCAACCATACCTCTCTGCATTTAATGCATTCAAACACTAAAGGGAAAGGATTACTGATAGATATTGTGCTGAACTAAGTCTGCAACTGACTTAACAAAAACAAAAAAAGTCCCGGTCTAAAACAAGCAGAAAGCTTGGGTATACTTTTAAATAAATCTGCCTCTGTCTAAGTAAAAGTTTTCAGCACAGACTTAAGAGTGGTGTAAATCTTTTGTTCAATCCTAAAACACCAAAAATCGTAAGTTGTTTCACCAGAAAATGCAAGACACCACTCCACCTGAAATAACCAAATTACTGTCCTATAAACAATAACATCTTCACTATTAAAAAGAGCAAACCTCAGGTTCTACAAAAAAACAAAAGAGAAAAACAACATACATTCAGAAATTTAAAGTTCCTTAGAAATGGTTATGCAAATGGTAAAAAAGCTTTGGCATATTTTGCCTACAAGTTGTGCCTGCAAACTTGGAGAGAAGAGCGGAGTGAAGCGTTGTGGGGAGAAAGGGGTGGGGCTTCACAAAGCTCTTCCCTGGGTTTACACGTCAAGTTAGCAGTCCCACATAAAACTGTGGAGAGTTTAATTATCTACACTACATGCTATTTACACTGCTTTTTATTTATTATAGGGCCCAGAGGGAAATGGGGTGGTTAAGGTAGTCTTTTGCTACATGTTCCCCAGCGTCCAGACCAAGAATAACGGGACCACCTGATATCTGCAAGGGAGAATCTCAGACGAGCTCATCTATACGGTCTGAAGAACCAACAGCTACATGTTTAGGCCCCAAACTAAGCCCTAGGGGCAGATGATCTTTGTCCTAACTGAGCACTTAATAGGATGATGTCTGGTAAAGCAGCTTTGAAATAGATTCTTAAAGGTTAACAATGCTGTTATCTATCTTTAGAGCTTATTCTGGCCTTTTTCCAGTCATTAGTACTGATTTCCAATGAATTAAGTTACCTTAATATCTTAAAAAGGCTTGAAAATGAACTGGGAGAGAAAAATTCAGAGTTCACGATGCATCCGTTGGTGCAACACGGATACCAGATACTAATTATCATAGACAGGCACAACTTTAAACAGGTTCAAGAACATGAAAACGAACCAACACTTACTGGAACTGGGTCTTGGAAAGCTGCTGGAATGGAAGTAAGGAAGGAGTTCCTGCAGGAAATCTAACATTTTTGCCCCGAATTCTGGAGCCTAATACAAACTCATGGTAAAACAGAGAGAACACCCACTTTTTCTAGGCTTTTAAGGTGTCGGGACATAGTATGGATTATCTGCTGTTTTATCAGGTTCCACATTAATAATCTAAAATCTACAAAAACACAGAACAGATTCTATATTAAAACTTAAGTAAATATTAATCAAGCCAAAAAGTAAATGCTGCATGTGGATAACTAAGTACACCCTTCTTGCTTCCATATATCTTTAGAGAAAAAAGCAA
This sequence comes from Apricaphanius iberus, assembly GCA_028564705.1. NCBI lineage: Eukaryota > Metazoa > Chordata > Actinopteri > Cyprinodontiformes > Aphaniidae > Apricaphanius > Apricaphanius iberus. Next base: position 273,889 of record JAPXFQ010000014.1, on the reverse strand, counting down.
CCAGAAGCTGGCTGCATGGCTAGCTGATCATCATCAGAGTGACCTCCTCTACGAAAGCAAAGGTTTCGCCAGTTTGCTGCTCTGAAGCACACAGGTGCTTGATTACACAATGCCAAGATGGAAAGGCATCAGCAATACCCTACCCATAGTAGTGATTGTGTCTGCCCATCAATCTGCAAAGGGTTTTAAACAATTTTCCAAACAAATTTAGGTCAAAGAAGTTTTAGGAGCGGACATGTCAGCAAATTCACCCAATGGTTGGACACGTCATTGGTAAAGGAAAATGTAAAAAAACAAAAACAGAAGCTCATTATTAACCTCTGCAGATCATAGGTAGCATGTTACATTTTGAAGGTCATGAAAGTATACAGTGGATCCCCTGGTTTTGTGTCAGTTAAGAACAAATATACCTTAATGTGCATTAATGCATACAGTGGAAACCATCTTAGCACTCCCAGTGAAGCAAATATTTACAGTCTTCCTTATTCCTGCTCCAGGGTTAAGCCAGGCAGACCAAAGGAGAATAAGTAACGCTCCTAGACTGGCCGCTTTGCAAACATCAGCCAATAGAGTGTTTAGTAGCATTGCGTCAAAGTATTTCAACTTCCAAAGCCACATTTTCTTTTAATTATTTATATATGCTAAATAAAAAATAATTTGGAGCCATATTCAACTGGAAAACTCATGAATACGAGGGGGTCCACCATAAGCTGAAAAAGGCTGAACAAGTGTGGCTTATTTGGCAGGGCTTGGTAGAGAAAATAATTCTATTTCTAAAAAATATGACTGCCAAAGAGCATGGTCATAATGCATAGTATTGTGTTTGGAAAAAACAAACAGCATTCAAACTCTGAGCTGCTATTGAGTCGACCACAAACTTAGTATATTAAAGTCTTTTGGAGTAAAATGCTAAGCTATTTGACAACTGAGGATGTATCGAACTGGAGATATGCAATGGCTAAGACCAACTCCAGACCTCAACCTGACTGCAAAAATGTGATCGTACCATAAAGGTTGCATATGGAATACGAACACAACAGCAACATCTAGTGTGTCTAGGTTGTAGTTTCAGGAGTACCAGAAAAACATTGCCAGGTTTCCTGCCGATACTAGTGACCAACCTGAAATATGTCCAGTGTCAAATGTAGAGGAGGTTATACCACGGTCTGGGTGAGTAGGCTACTCGATTCAGACTGGTGTCCGTTAAAAAGTGATGTTGGACACCTACAAAAAAGTTCTGAAATCAAAAAGCCTGATTGTTCTAAGTTGTTATCATCTGTAATCATCTTTTAAAAAGCGAGTGTGTGTATGTGTGATTACCTTGCGAGCACGTAGAGAGCAGTAGCATGTAATAGAGCTGTGCCTCACAATAAAGCTGCTTCTCTTTAGCATTATGACCTGTTATTAGTGGGCCACCACATCCACGACTGCAGAGCTAAGTCAGAGGAATTAGCCTCGAAGGGAAAGATACTTTGTCTCCCGACAATGGTTAAGAAAAGGAACCGCAAAGGATAAGAGAATCATCTCACTTCCCTCCACTGATTAGGCATTATAAAACAGCTGCGGCCGACCAAGCTGCAGCCAGAGCCGGTTGGCAACGCGTCACAAGAAATATCAAATAGTCCACTCAGCCGCTTCTACTGAAAAACTTAGGGCTCTAACAGTTAAAAAACATTCATGTATTAATAATTAATAAAAGCTTACTGATCCAGGAGAAAGTTGTTATTTCCACGTGTGTTTTGATAACATAGAATTTTTTTTATGTGGGACCATCTATATAAGCTTCACCTATTTATTCTCATTTCTGCACTTCTCCGGTCTCCCCACAAATCTGGAACAACATGCGGTGGCGGCCTCTATTGGTGGGTACATGTAAACATAATGGCATTGTCATGCCTGTTAGAAAAAACATTTTATTTCTGTTTTTAGCTTTTTAAATTAACAAAAGCATAAAACGCTTGCAAAAAGAGGATGAATAAATGTATGGGAAGATGATATTAAATGTAATATTTAAAAGTAATTATTTGATGGAAAACTGTCAAAACCAGCATGTTCTTAAATCTATATTTATAAACATCAATTGGTGCTTTCTCATTTTCATACAGAGTTACAAAGGGCAACCTGGAGGTCTGGAGACTCCTGCCCTAGACCCAAAACCCTGGAACTGAAAGGGGGTGTTCTTTCTCTCCACCATGATCATACAGGGCAGAGTAAAGCAAAAACACAGACGATAATATAAACCGAGGGGCTTTTTGAACCACTCTGTCGTCCCGATCAGATTTGGCACAGAGCCTTTGAGGAAAACCAAAAGTGCCTCAACCAAACCAGCAGCCAACCCTAAACTATGGATCGCTTCTGCTCATGACATCCTCATGACGTCTCTGCTCATCATCAACACCTCCTTGTGAGTGAAAACTTATTTTTCATGCTGTAATGTTACATTGCATAGTCGTTAGAGCTTCCTCTATGAGCAAACGGACTCTGTGGGGATCTGCTTCATTCATGCCTTACCAGAAAGATGCTACAAAAAGTAAAAGAGAGGGAACACTGGGAGAGCCATTTTGGGTCATTTCGCCCCCACCCGCCCCCCTTCCAAGTGCGTTTCGTCGGCCACCGGCTACAGAGGAGAAAGGTGAGGGAGAAATCTGTTGGCACAGCACAAACACGGCAGCGGCGAGAGAGATCCGTCACTGCGTGGGCTAGCAGCTGCCGGGGGAGGAGCACACGGAGCCGCAGATGCTCAGTTTGGAGGAGGACTCCGGCTCTGGATCAGGATTGGGCTGTGGTTCTGGTTCCTGGTCCGGTTCATGTGCATCGTCTTCATTGGTGGCCCCAGGCTCCGTCTCTCCTTCCCCGTCTGCTGTGGCGTCGTCGCCCCCAGGCTCAGACTGACCTTCATCCTGACGCCTTTTCAACCTTACAGATAGAAAAGAAAAATCACATCAGTGTCCCTCTATTAATAACTCTGCTCCATGTAGCAGCAAAAAAAGAAAAAGAAAAAAAGAAATCACAGTAATGAGAATAGCGTGTAATTACAGAACTTGACTAAATTAGACTCTGTAGGGCTCTTCACTCCTGTGCATAATTGTAGAATCATTATAAATACCAGTAGATTGTCATTAATTAGAGAAATAGGATTTAATAAGACACTTGCACAGAGAGGGAGTTCAGTGGAACTGTGGTGGCAGGACTTGGTCTATAATAAATGAGGCAATGATTGAGTGCAGCACAGAACCAATATTCCTCCCTGCGCCATTCAATGAAGAATACCTTACTTTAATTTATGGCACTCTCAGTTGTTACTCATAATCAACTCCACACATGCTGTCATGTAGAACAGCTGTGACGCATCACTTTAGAGACATATTTGAAGTATAGTCTTGCAGAAATGTCCGTCCTTAATTCTTTATTATTTTTTTCCATCAACAATCGCTTTAGGTTTGTTTGGGGGTGTTCTGTGTGGCAGACCCACACAGTCATGCCTGATTCTGAAGTGGAGAAAATGTGATAATTGGTCAACAATTTTTTTTAGAGAGGTGAGACATACATTTGTATTTACACTTCTTTATCATGATACCCCTAAATAAATTCAAGTGGAACCAACTCTGTACAATTTAATTATAAATGCAGCTTTCACAAATGCCGGTTTCTGAGTTTTGTTGGAAAACATTGGAAAAGAAATGGCACCATGAAGACCAGAGATTATAGCAGAAAAGTCTGGAGTCAGGATCATTGCAAGACCCAAAACCCTGATTTTTGTGTCCAAAAGCAAACAATTACAACAGAGAATTCACAAATCTTCAATTCGGTCTGAGTATTTTGAAAGAATAATTTCTGATGACATGAACCAGCGCTTTCTTACGCGTTGTCAAAGCCTATAAAGCACATAAGACTCTGGTGTGGACTCACCAAGACGACACAAAACATCCAGGGGGGGGGGGGTTTGAGCGCAAACGCATGGCAAACTTTTCAGATTTTGAGGTTGGATATGGAACATGAACATGATAGCGACATCTAGTTTATCTTGGTTGTAGTTACAACAATAAAAACATAATGCCAGCTGTTGAGTTGCCTTGTTCGCATATGGGCTGCCGATACGCCCAGTGACCAACCTAATCTGTGTCCAGTGAGGAATATGTTAGAGGAGTTTAACTTGCAGCTAACGTTAGCAAAGTTAGATAATGAGTTAGTTTACCGAGACAGGAGGAAAGTCGCGATTTCCGTGTTGTTTTATGTGGGTCCATCTAGTGCAGGGTTCACCTAGAACTGTTCTAGTTTCTGTTCTTCTGTGCTCACTCTTCTCCTGAGACAGATAACAATATCTCTGGGGCTCTGAAGGAACTGCTTGACTTGCTGACTCCACCATTCTTCCCAGTACCAGCCAAGCTGTGCCTACCATATAGCAACCTGCGGCCGCTACCTGCTGGTAGATGTAAACATAACCTCATTGTCGTGCCCGTTTTAAATGTAAATTTTATTATATTTCAATTAAAATCAGATTTTTTTGAGAAATGTACTATTATTCTGCACCCTATAAGTCCTGTGGATTTGTTATTTTTTATGTAGCTTTTTATAAAAAAATGTTCCATATTCAATAAAGAAAATGTGATTTCCTTCTATTTCACATTTGTTATTAACTGAGGGTAAGCAGTACTCTCACTGATTTCCGTCTTCAACTGATGTGTGCTTTCTCTGTTTTTGTTCTGCTGCTGAGCTCCCTGCTTCAGGGCTCCTAGGTGTCAGTTCTACATTTATGCATAAAGTAATGAGGCTCAAAAGAACTAGAAAAAAAAACCCGAGGTGGGGTTTCTTTAGCTGCTCATGGTGAGAATTAAAAACCAAATTTAATCTTTGTAGCACCAACATTAACTTATGCCTTAATAACAACCAGGATTTAGGGGTGTTGCGTGGCGTGAAACATCTCTACAGCAAAGTCTGAGGGAAACTGATTCTAGTCTATTTTATGCATACAACCAGGAAAAAAATTATTTGGTCACTTACTAGGAAATAAAGCTGTTTCATTTTAATGAAGAGAAAGAGAAAATATGAACCAAAGATCCAGATAAAGAGCACCCAGCAAAAGTAGATTTAAGTAATGAATTGATTCTCAGGGATACACGACTTAGAACTTTGAGGAAAAACCTTTAGTTAGCAAAAACACCAGTGAGATATTTACTATTTGTTGTCATAAGGTTTGGACACATTTCAGGATAAAGTTTAGGGTATAGGCTCCCCACATCAATTCTCTGTAGCTTTAAATAGTAAAGCCTGGTTATACCACTACATAGCATGATTGCTGTTTAGCCGATGGTGGGATATTTTGGGTCAATGCCATGCCAAAAAAAGAAACAAAAATATTGTCATCATATAAGTTTGATAGAAAAAAAGCAGTGAAACCAAATCTCTACCTCCATGCCTGACTGAGGCTCTTTTCGGTTCTTTGGTTCTGTTGGAATGTCAATCACTCTCACCCCATAAAGAGGAGGCATGCACATCCTTTTTTAATTCTTACCACCCAATTCTTTTATCATGTGGTGGAAATATTCCAAAACTAGAGAAGCAAATACTTTGTTTGTGCACTTAATAAAACATCAAGCCCTAATAGAACGGCCACCGTCTTTTTACTTCTCCACCGAGTAAGCACCAGCAAAAGCCCTGATTTTTCTTGTCTTGCTCGTTTCTATAACCTCATCATGGCTCGCTTCTCCTCTAACCAATTCCTTCTGGTTTCTTTTGGCCTCATCTTGTTCTCCCGCTCAGCAAATACGCATTCTTTTGATCCTAAGGGGTGGAAGTCTAGTATAGATTCTTCTATTCTTCATGCTTGTTTAGTATGAGGGATTGCTGAATGGATTGCTGTGGTTGCAGGTCGGCATCAATGTCAAAGACTTCATGCAATCTGCTGGGATTCTTTACATAGAAAACTTTTAACTGATAGGAATGTTTGTATAATTGTACTGAGATTACATTTGTTGTAAACTGCCGCTATATAGATGAAAGTGAAATAAAATCTACAATCAAACATACATATAATACACTGTCCAACAATGTCCTACAGGTCTTACTCAACAACACAGCAAGTCAGGTTTATGCCAAAGAGGCCAACTTTTTTCTCGTCATGTTTCTTCAAAAGCAAGGAGCTTAAAGATTTTATACTGTAAAGAACTATTAGGAGCTTCTCATTTCCATCATGCCTCATTCTGCCCTCCAGTACAAACATTCAATTTCCCACAAATGGGCCTTCAAGCAAGATACTGAGTCACGCCGCGAAAACCGACAGCCTCAAACTACCAACGTTCCCAATCATGAGGAAAAGGAGCTTTAAACTGAAGATGTTGAATGGATAAGACCCGCACAAAAGTGGACAAGGCAACACCTGAAACGTCTCCAAACAGTCCGACTTGCAACGTGTGCACCAAAGTCTCCAATTAAGATGATCCTTCACTTCTCTCACCATCATCCTTAAATGGCAAGTTAAGATACCATATGGCAATCCAGAAAATGGTTGACAACCAACAGTTGAGCAATGTAAACATCTGCAGTCTACAGCGCTTTGGTCTTTTTAGCAAATGGTGGTGGAACGGTGAGCATTTTACACATAATGAGAACAGATCTGGAGTTTCTGTACTGTAATCTGTCTGCAACATAGGCACACGCCTGAACTGTAAGACTCATAATCCCGACTTCATTAGAGGGAATCAAATGGTTATTTCAATTGTTTATATACACATCAGTTTTCATGTAACAAATTGCATGAATTTTGGTCTATACTTTGAAGCAAAATTTGAAACAATTCTTTATTTTGTAAATGGCAAATTTGAAAAAAAATCAGCAGGGAATCAAACAATTACTAAAATTCATTCTGGAGCTGCAGCGACGAGGACTAGAATAAAAGGGGATAAATTAAGAGAAATATAGGCCTGTGAATATTCTCATTCATCCAGGTCATGGTTATCTCAAGGAAATTTAAATCAAACGCAACTGGACTTGGTAATTTGTCTTGGAAGACGTTTCACCTCTTATCCAAGAGGCTTCATCAGTTCATGCTCGCCGCTGACCAGGCTGGTCTGGTCAGCGGCGAGCATGAACTGATGAAGCCTCTTGGATAAGAGGTGAAACGTCTTCCAAGACAAATTACCAAGTCCAGTTGCGTTTGATTGAAATTTCCTTGAGATAAGAGAAATATAATGCTACATAGTAAAAAAAAAGAGCATCTCTGTTAGAAATGTGTTAATTATATAAGCAATGCAGCACAGCTTTCTTGAGTGATGGCAGAGAAATACACCTTTAGCTGTTAATATACATGTCCCACAGCTTTTACTTTCTCTTACCTCTCACGGTTGAAGATCATGAACTCTTGCTGCACCACTTCCAAGCACTCCTGCAGGTAGTCGTTCTCCTGCAGACAGGCATACAGAAGATACACACTCTCTTCAATTCCATGAATCAACGCTGACCTTTCCATTGTTGCAACAAAAAATAAAACGCAGACCCGAATCTGTCGAATCCCAGGCGTATGACGTGGAAGTTTGTGTATTTCAACACTTTGTGTTTCCTTTTAAAAACAACTGATGAATTGTTTGCTAGCCCTCCTCAAATTGGATGTTCGGCCTGAGACAAAAATAGAAGCTCATATTTCCAGAAGCACCCGGGGCCATGACAACAGCACGGAAAGGTTTCATAATTTAATAATCTTAGTAATAATGCAGCATGAGCACACACAGGCGGACACACATACACAGACACACACGCACACACACACAAACCAACTCCCATAGGACTGTTTGAGGCAACTGCTGATCACCCCTGATAAGAAGTGACAAAAAAAACCCATGCACACACACACATATGGATGGTAATACCTCTGTCTTAAGGACTGTTTAATGAGAATAGGCTGGTTCTTTGATAAAGAAAGGATACCTCTGGTCTGTTTTTAATAAAAACATTCCAGGACTTTATCACCCGGTTTTAGGATGAAGACTTAAGGGGAAATAAACCCAGAGATCATCATAAATTTACTTTGCTGATGTGTTAAGCTGATATTTGTCACAGTTTTCCATCTGGAATTTAATATTCTGGTGTAATCCTTTTAATTAGAGGAACATCATACAGCAATAATCTTATAATGATAGCTAAATGTTAGACAACTAAATGCCATCAGCGTCGGCTATTCCCATTTTTGCATAATATGCTAAAAATTTTCAATTAACTGATTCATCTTTTAGAAAATGGTCCAACAATGGCTTTGGATTTGAAGAGTTCTGTGTGGCAGTTAAAAAAGGAAATTAAAGTGAAAATGAGAAATTCCCACATTAAATGTAACACATTTGAATACCTGATTAAAGCTCATAATAAGGATAATTGTAGAAAGGAATTAACAATTATAACTACAGTAACCAATTTTTTTATCATTCTGATTCAAGTTTTACCAAACCAGAGAGATTTGCATGTTAAGAAAAAAAATCTGGGATTTATTTTTTCCTTTTTACTACAAACTAAAAGAATGCTATTCTACAGTACTAATTCCAGTTTTTGACAGAGGCTACAAAACACAGATTTTTGTATTGTATTGTGATGGCACTCATTAGTTGCAGACTTCTGAGCTCTCTTAGTTGCCATGGCACTCTTCTGTCACTTAAAACTGCATTTACAAGTGGATATACCCGGTTTCTTTCTTTCCATTGAAAGCACCCCTGGCTCGGTGCTTCTGTGCTTACCCATCTCTCCTGCCTGGACGAAGCCACTGACAGAGGTGTTGCTGCCATTATCCTTTGTGTGCTTATCTTATTTTTTCCTCATAGAAAGTAAACCTAGCTCAACCTGTGTTTATTTGTGTCTGTTTATTGGGTAAAGCTATTGACAGTGCTATCGTTGCCGATATATTTGTTTTTTCTTCTTGTTTTTTAACATGGAAAGTACCCGTGGCAGAGTGCTTCTGTGTTACGCTAAGCCTCAGATGAAGCTTACTTCTTCTTTTACCTTTGCAAACTGTCTATATTTTTTCTTCCTATGGAAAGCACCCTTGGTTTAATGCTTCTGTGCTGAGCTCTATCTGCTGCATGGATGAACCACTGAAGGTGCTATTGCTGCCATCTCCTTAGTATACTTTCTCTGTTTTTCTTTGACATAGAAAGTTTTCTGGTTCAGTACCTCTCTGTTTATTTAGGTTTCTTTGTAGGAAAAAGTCACAGACAGAGCTACTGCTGCCATTACCTTTGTGCTCTAGCCTTGTTATTTTACATAAAAAAGTACTCCTCACTCAGTGCTTCTGTGTTCAGCTGTTTCTTTGTATTGATTGAAACAACTCATGAAGCTATTGCTGCAATTATGCATGGTGTACGTGCCTTGTTTTCATTGTCATAGAAAGTACTCCTCACACAGTACTTCTGTGTTCAGCTTTCTGTCTCAGTCAAAGTCAGAAACAAAGGTTTTCCTGCTGTTATCCTTTGTGTACTGTACTCGTCTTTTCCTCATGGACAATATTCCTCGCTCAGTCCCTTTATGTTCAGCAGTGTCTCTTTCGTGGTCGTACCCAGTGATGGAGCTATTGCTGCCATCATCCTTTGTGTACTCCCCATGTTGTTTCCTAATGGAAAGTACCCCTGGCTCAGTGTTTCTGTGTTCAGCTGTACCTTTGTACTGATTAAAAAGACTGATGGAGCTATTATGGTAGTTATCCAGTGAGGTCTCTCCTAGTTTTCTATCGTAAGAAAGTACTTCACGCTCAGTGCTTCTATATTTAGCAATGTTTCTTTCTTTGATGAATCCACCAACAGACTTCCTGCTGTCACTATAATTTTTGCATTCTTTGTTTTTTCTTTGTCATACTACCAGAGGACTATTCCTGCTATAAGGAAATGGAGCCTCCTCACTACCAGCACAGGTTGGACCAAGCTTGAATACGATAACCAGAATTTGACTAATTTGCTCAACCTCTAACTATACTAGAAAGAACTAGATGGATCTGAACTGAATCAAAACTGAAAACGGATTCCAAATTAGATCTTTTTCTGTTGTAAAGTGTCTTGAGGTGACATTTGGTGTGAATCTTCACTGTAGAAATAAATCGAACTGTGCTGAATTCTGCATACTTTGAAAATGGACATATAATGTGAAATAAAATCAGGTCAGTCATGCAGATTGCTCCTCAGTGTCAGCAGGTTATGTAGTTCAACAAGAACTATCTCTTTATGCTCTCTACTGGAGTACCCTTTTATTCATTTTGTTTGCAGAGCGGAGAATAGAGCCAATTCATAACAGCTGAAGGGGGGAAAAAAAAGGAGTTTGGCCCACTGCCAAACTAAAAATATGCAGTTTTGACAGGAATTGCCTTACAGGAGACCTGAGCTGCATTATTATTATCACAGACAAGCACAGGCTCTTGAAGTACGCTGTTCCTTTAACCAAGACTCCTGCAGCCGTTATTGATCTGTAACTTAGAAAAGTAATTTGCTCTTTAGTGCCTACAACAATGACATTTCACAAACAAAAAGATACATTTATATAAAATCATTTCAGTTTTAACAAAAATACGGCTTCTTAATGCAAGAAGACAGCATGAAGCAAACAATGTTAGATTTGTTATAATATGTAATGGAACGAACGCCTTATAACAGATGCAGTAACATCTTGAATCCTGTCTTCATTCTCGCAGCTCCCAAATCCTCCTACGTAGCAGAACATGTAAAAATTATTAGTGAGATAAAAACCATTACAGAAGACCATCTCAAATATCTACTCATAAAGGAACAGACAGAACAATAACTTTAATAAGAGTCTCTTTCAACTTAAATGTTCCTTAAAATGTTTGTTCCTTTATGAACCACAATATGGTTCTCAATTTGAAGGATTTGTTCACATTAAATATAGAGTTCTAGCCTCGGTTCTTGAAAATATGTTCCTAGCAATAAAACTGGACACAAATTCCAGATTTTTATGCCTCACTGCTTTCTAGAGTCAAATCTGCTGCATTTAATGTTTTCTTCTAGCTAGTTTCCATTTATGCAGTGTTAGATAACTTTGTCTCAACCCTGTGTGGTGGAAATAATTAAATTTTATGTACTTTCTGTACTTTGTAATCAACTGAGACCTGGTTTACTTAATGTTGTCGTATCAGTTTGAATGAATAGTCTTATTAAGTGACGTTTTTACCCAGGACAGGGACAGAGAGTTTTTGATAATGATAGTCCACATCCTGTGTTACCATGGAGATGGTTCTCCAACCGGCCATCCTTAAAGATACACAAAGTTCTCAGCTTTCTAATCTAAGAGAAAGGCGCCACAAAGTCTCTGATTTTCATCTTGCGAGTTGTACTTTATCGAATAGAATAGATAGACAAAGACTGCTAGAAATAATATAAGCTTGTTGTTGTAAGACCGAGACAGGTCAGTATTCCACATTTGCTTTGATGTGTTGCTGTCCTCCTGTACGATCAATTCAAATAATATTAAAACCTCCAAACGCTTAAAGGAATCTCTCTCATTTATTAAGAGTCTCAGAAATCCGACTACACCCTTTATATACAAGGTATGCCTGGCCTAATGGTTTTGTGTTCAGATGTATCTTTTCCCAGGAAGGACTCATTGATGGTGCATTTGTTTCAGTTTATCTTGTGAACTCTTTTTGTGTGTGTTTTCCTATAGAAAATACTCTTAACTCGCCTCTATGTTTAGCCAGGTTTTTCCGGAGCCATTAATTTGAGTTATTGCTGCCAATAGCTTCCTATACTTGTTTTTCATTTTAAGTGATCTTTGTTAAGGGTTGCTCTATTCAGTTGTGTGTCTTTCTCATGGGATAGCAGCCGTATGGAGTTATTGGTGCCATTAACTTTGTTCCTTTCTTTCCACACAAAGCTTGCTGGGCTTAGTTGTTCTGTACTACGTACTTTTGTTCCTGAGATGAGTTATCGAAGGTGCTTATGCTGTCATTATAACGTCTATGACTTGGTGCAATTCGGACTTCCTTAAATAACTTTTTATCCATTGACCTTTTTGTTTTTCTAAAATAATAAAAGGTTTACATATACAGAATCTTTAAAATATAATAAAAATAACCACAACGTGCTTCAAATAAATAAATATAATAACTACTTTATATGGTCGCTAAATGATAGCAACCATGCAGGGATAGGCAGGAACAGAAAATTAATGGATGGATGAAAAAAGATATTTAACATTTTTTATTGTCTCGTAATTTGAGTTATAAAAGACCTAACTGTATCATTGGTTTGTACTAAAATAAATCCAGTAATTATTATAACACATTTCAGCAACAAGGTAGTCCAAAGTTATATTTTTATGATAAAAACATAACAGTGCAACAAAAAGGATATTAAAGTGGCAAAAGAGAGGGAAATGGAAAACTTCTATCCTGACTAGAATCTATGATTTCCCAGTGATTACTGATCAAAAGCAGTTCTAAAAAATTGGCTTTTAGCCTTGATTTAAATGTACTCAGGGTTTCAACAGTTTTGCAGTTTTCTGAAAGCTTGTTCAAGATTAGAGAAGCATGTTTGGTTCTGACCCTGGGGATGGAGAGCAGACTCAAGTCTGAAGATTTTAGTGATCTGGCATACACCAACAACAAATCTTTAATGTATTTTGGTACAAAGTCATTGAGTGATTTATAAACTAATAAACATATTTTGAAGTCTTTTCTTTGATCTACTGCGAGCAAAAGTAAGGACTTTAGAACTGGGGTGATGTGCTCTACTTTCCTGGTTCTAGTGATGATGCAAGCAGCAGCATTCTGGATCAGCAGCAGCTGTCTGCATGACACTGTTGTAGTAATCAATCTAACTAGATAGCAATGCATGGATGAGTGCATTTTTTATCTAACACTGCATAAATGGAAACTAGCTAGAAGAAAACATTAAATGCAGCAGATTTGACTCTAGAAAGCAGTGAAATGGAAAGAAACTATTTTTTTTAGTCAATAACCTGATTGGATATTCCAGAAGCATCATTTTGTACCCGTTGCATGACTTGCTAGAGTATCACGTGGGATAGTAGTGTGCAGAACTGACTGACTCACAGACTGTGAATCCTTGCTGTTGTCTCGAGAGCGGTTCTTAGCCAGCCTCTTTTTTTTCTTGTGGAGGGGACGTGACTCCAAGATCATCTCTTCTAGCTCAAAGGTGGGGTCGCAGTGGAGCCGACCTTTCTGTGGGAGGGAGATGCACACCACATAATTAGAAAGACGCGTGCACAAAGAAAGCGGAGAGACGCTCTCTACTACACAAAGAGAATAAACACAGGAATTTACAATAAGTTCTTGTGTATCCTCCCTATGTAGGATGCAATAAAGCAGCTGTACACAGCTCCTTTTTCATTATTCAGTCCTTACATATGCTCAACACAGCCAGCATGCATAAAGTAACACTTGTGTGTGCGGATAATATATATCCACTGTATGGAATATTGCATCTCTTAAACACTAACATTAGGAACGAATCCAGGTTCCATCTTCTTCTCATACACGGCGTCCCAGTTGACGGCGGCGAGGTATGGAGACGTCTGCATATCAGACAGGCTGGAGAACCGATGCTCTGGGTTCACTGTCAGCAGCTGGAAGGAACGAAGACACACACACACATACACACACGCTGTCACTAACATCACCTTGCCAGTTCAAATATCACCTTCACAACTTCTCTCCAAATTCACAGCCAGCCACTTCTCTCTGGGAGGCGAAATAAATTGCAGGTGTAAAATAAAACTCTCAGTGGCTTGACAGGAAAATAAAGGAAAAAAGAGATTACATAGCCAAAGTGAACTGGTTCAGAGCAGAAAATATAGTAATAATATTTATTGAGGACATTCATGAGTTAAAAATTAGGTGTAATGGGTCATAATCCTTACTTCAAGAAAAGAAAAAGAAAAAACTTCAGCTACTTGGCTTTTAGTGTTTTTATTATAACAGCAATTCTCAGTCAGATAAAACATACAGATAAAGACAATTACTTCCATAAATTCAATATTTTTTAACTGTCTGACAATAAAACAAAAATACATGTTTAAGAAATCAACTTCTATTTGACTGAGGGTGGGGCAGTCCAGACAAACGGTTCTCCCTCTAACAGCCAATGAGTCATTTTCTTGTTGCAGTGGGACATTGGCCAGGTTGATGCTCCCAGTAATTGAATGTTCTCCCTCTCCTGTTTTCATTTCTTCTTTTTTTTTACTGTCCTTAACATTGAAAGTACTGTTACATCAGCTCTTTAGTTCTTTTTGTGTTTCTGCTCTGTCTCCTCGAACCACCCAGTTTGTTCTGGTTTTGCTGGAGGTCTCTCCACTGTCACTACATACTTGCCCAGTATAAGGGAATGCTGTACATTGCAGGTGAATACTTGTAGCTAGATGTTTGTCCAGGAGGAGCGAATGCCGCAAATCGCTCGGTAAATTGAATAACTGAATGAAGAGCATTTCTCCTCTGCTTGATGACGACATGTTTCCTTTCACACTGCCATTCATCCGCATCACAAAGATGGTAAACAAATCCTGGCGGTGGGAAAAACAGGATTTGCACAACGAGCGAAAAAAAGTGAGGACAACGCTACAGCAAAGAACATTATTATACTCGGTACTGCACTCATTCATTGAGCTACATTCGCTGCTGCAGCTGGTTTTGGTGCCATTTCCGCTTCTGTGGTCTCGTTATTTTTCCAAAGAGCGAGTGGCCAGACTGTTAGTAGCTCGACTAAGCTGTGTTGGCATTTACATGCAGAGAAATGAGGTTTTCTGACAGCATTATCTGGGTGTGTTAGCTCAGTTAATTCTAGGCCAGTTCAAGCCACACTGAGGTTTATACATGCATTTTAAATGTTTAAAATCATTCGGACTGAGGCATTATTTTGATCTTCTTTTACTCCAAGTAAACACAATGAATGACTTGATGCAATGTGAAGGTTTACTGAGAATGACAATTTTCTGAAATTATTGAAATAATAAACTTAAAGAATTAGTGGAATGTATGTACGACTGAACTGAAAATACTTTTCTTGTAAGTGCCTACAATGATGTGTTGTGATTTAGCACTATATAAATGAACTGAATTGAACAAAATATTTCTTAAATAACAGAATATGGAGAATAAGGTTGCTTTCATTACATTAATATCTGGTTTTGTTGGTGTTTGTCATTAGCCTGGTCGGTAAATAAAGCAATTTTCAAAAGTATATGCAGACTTGTTAAATGTAGCCTAATTTAATTTACAGGTCAAACCCTAAAAAGTCATAAATATGTGCATCAG
This sequence comes from Apricaphanius iberus, assembly GCA_028564705.1. Lineage (NCBI taxonomy): Eukaryota > Metazoa > Chordata > Actinopteri > Cyprinodontiformes > Aphaniidae > Apricaphanius > Apricaphanius iberus. The sequence continues at coordinate 258,639 of JAPXFQ010000014.1, read as the reverse complement.
AAAACAATGGAGGCACCGATCACCCCTGAAAGAAAATTGTGCCGTATGAAAAGAGAGGTGCATATATCGTTTGTATTTTAACAGCATGTATTCCGTTTCATCTTTCACCTGGGGCTGAACGCAGGAAATGATAATGGGAAGTGGCTTTGGTTGTCATGTTTACTCTCTTTGCGTGTATTATTTTCTTTCTTTGGTCGCAGGATGATTCACTTTTTCTCCTGCAGGGCCGGTTCGGTCTATCTGGGAGGAATACAGACACGGTAATCGATCAGCAGCAGAGCGGAAGAGACCGTCTCTCTGTCCAGAGCACTTGGTCATAAAGACAGAGAGCGCATGGACGCACTGAAGCCCGCACTCACACTATATAACATTCTCCCGAAAAAGCCATTGATTTTTGTTATCTATTCACTGAAAGACTTTATTTAATTCTGTAAAAATACAATAAAAATGACAAAAATAATCTGCACCATTTAAACTCTTTGTTTCTGTTGTGTCACAAACAGAACAATCCTATTGAAATGGATATTTTCAGTTATTAATATACAACTTTTCAAACCCTAATATTAATTTGAACTTTTTAGTGTAATGATCATTAACACATAGATGTACGAGTGGAGAGGAAAGGGTGACTTTTCTCTTCTGCATGTTTCGCTTCCCATCTGTCGCTTTCTTCCTTTGATGCCCCGAGGGTCTCGACTCTTCCTGCCTCCCTGCAGCAAAATTCCCCCTCAGAACAGCATCTTCTTCTCCCCCTTACCTCACATTATGTAATATTGTTGCATACAGTAATATTTTTCTCCATGTCTCCAACCCTCCTTCAGGACTAATGGTCCTTCCGAGTAAGATGCACTGGCTTCAGATGCGCTGAAAATTGCTTTAGCATTGCTAAATACTTTAATTGATTCCCTCTTTAATAAGTAGCATAATTAGATAGGGTGAAGATCCATTACTCATTAAAATTTGGAGTTACTATGCAAATACTCAGTCCCCTTGAGGTTGAAAAGTTGTTTCCCAGAGTAAAGTTTCTTGAACATTACCAATGCTGAAAACAATCAACTCCACAACAGCTTACCCAACAATTCAAGGTTAATTACTGACAGATAATATGCCTCGCTGCAGGGGTAGTTTGCTAGTTTTTTTCGAGAAGACAAAAGGTCAGCACTGAATAAACATAAAATGATAAAATCTCCAACGAGAGCTCAATGTATCTGTGAACTCTGCTAAACTTAGTGTGAGGAAAGCATTTTTCTCAAATTGCAAAACCTATAAAATAAATCATTATTTTAAAAATGTATTTTTATTTGTCTGCCAAAATTTGAGCCTTTACTGAAAAACTGTATGATTTTACAGCAGGATTAAAACCTTCTGAAATTATAGCTTTGTAAAAACTCTGCGGCATAGTGACGTTCCTCTACCTGATTTATGGCCACTTTCTTACACTGCCTTAAATTAGCAACTGCTTCTTTCCTGGAGGCCAGAATTTACTAAACAGCTTGAGGCCAAATCTCAAAAAAAGAAAGAAAAAAACAGATTAAGGAATTTGTTTAGAGCCAAATTGAGGAGCCCATCCGAGGGCGTTTGGTTGCTTTACGGATATTTATTAAATTGTAGTTTACTGAGTGAAACTTTAGAGTACACACATATCCTGGGCGTTTATCCGGGAGACGGGGAGTGACTTACTGTTGATATAGCCAAAGCAAAGGCAATGCATAATATTCTGTCTAGATCAACGAGATTTGGATCAAATAGCTTTAGAAATGTAATCTGGATCAAATTCTACATCTCCCAATTCATACAAAGGAAAATATTCAGGACACCAAATCAGATAGATATGACTGTGCTAGATAGCCTTTCTCTTTGTGTTAGAGTGGTGGTGCAAGAGCCGCATGCTCAGGGTGCTCTGGGTGATTTGGTGATAAACACAGCTTTAAATATTCAGGAGGTCGGTACCAATGGCACAGTAGATCAAATGTATCAACTGAGCAATAAGTAAACCATTCATTTATTTTGAGGTTTTAAGGGCAGGTAAGATGCAAAAACCATGGATGGATGGAAGCACAGATGGAGGGGCGGATGGATGGACGGAAGGACTGATAGATGGACGGATATATCGACAGATAATCGGGCGGATGGACAGACAGATAGATGGATGGCCAGACAGACAGTTCGATGGATGGGCGGACAGATCCTCAGTCTAGCTCACCTTCCTTAACAGGGCCACCAGATCTTTGGGCCAGGCTGGACTGTACTGGACACTCACTGTACTGAAGAGCTGGATCAGAGACTCCACAGAGTTGCTGGCATGGATGTCATACGGCCTCTGGGTTCAAAAGAAACAGAAAACCTTGAGGACCCATCTTGAAAGTGCAAGCAACCGAGTTAAATCTTTGCCAATGTGAAACACAAAGATAACAACGGTCAGAAAAGCCTTACCCATCCACGCAGCACCTCAAATGCCGTCACCCCCAATGACCACCAGTCTACTTCAAAAGCGTAGCCTGTGCCTCCACTTACAAATGACTGGAAGATCTCTGGAGCTGAAGGCAAAGCAGAAAAATCAATCCTCAAGCAAAACATGATCTGGCTTGACTGACTACAACGTACGGATGTAAAGTTAAAAGACCTTTTCTTTCCGAAAAGTTCATTAGTTGTCAGAAAGACAAAAAAACTCAGAGTTTTGTTACTTCTACCATAAAGAACCTGCAGTTTTTGGCAAAGATTTTGGCAATTCTACTAATGTGTTTAACATGAAAATATCACAGCAAAAACAGAAACTATAAAGTTTGCAAAGTTTTCCTGTTATTTTATAAAGGTGTCTCTTATCTATTTAAAGGAGACAATGGCGGATCAACGTTACCCATGTATGGCTTGGTTCCAGCCAATGCTGTGGCTCTCTCTTCGTCCTTTATTATGGTAGCTATGTTGAAGTCTGTCAGGTGAGCATGACCTGAGAAAACCGAAGCAGAAATAAAGACAACATTCCTTACATCTTTTTTAAATACACTTATATTTAAACTGTCATCATTGAGGGCGAGGTGGAAATCAAATTCCTTGCTGATGACCACAAACTTCCCAAATGAAGCTGTTTCTCAAATAATCTGCAACAAGTACTAATAGGAATATATAGAAAAACTGGAAAGTGTTCCAGCATATAAACAAAATAAATCTAAAATGCCATTCCAGTGAACCGGTTCAGTGTGAACTCACTATTTTGTACTTCAGGTAAATCTTTCAGACTTTTCTGAATCGTCATTGTTGTGACTCAACAGTGAGGGGAACAACTGTTGAAGTAATGATGGAGTTTCACTGTTTTCTACAAACAAAAATGCTTCAACCGCTATGTGTTCCTACAGATTACAGACCAAAAGACTGGATTATTTCAAAGAATGAATGAGGCATTGAATGGAAAACTAAAACAACCCTTTCCATATAGTGTGTAGTAAATGGGTATGAGGCAAATTTATAAATATGGTGGATCCTTTAGAGTAAATGCATTCAGAAGCAAAAAATATGGAAGCAAAATTTTCGGATCAAACGACGACGTCTCAGGGTTGCTTGATTTTTTTAAATTCAAGGTTTTATGCAGTTTTTACAAAGACAGGTTCATTTCGTTATAACAAGCCAGAGGGATTTTTTACAAAAATATGTCTAAAGTTGAACTCCTGTAACTTATTTCTTGTGGTGCAAAAGCTATTCTTTTTCAGTATATCCAAGTAAAAAAGGAAAAGGTGCAGAAGCAGCTTCAGCAGCAGAAAAATCCCTGCAGTCTTTTCTTGTCCGACTTCATCCACCTCTCGGTTTGTCGAGGAATATTAGTGCAGTCTTCTAAACTTGTTGCTTCAGTTCTTTGAGTTTTTCAGATGTTTGTTTCCAATAGACAGTATCAGTTTCAGCTACTGTGGGCAAATGCAACATCTTGATCATTAGCTTTTTACATGTTTTACAGTTTCTTTTTTCAGTGATGATCATCAGTTTTGCACATTTCATTAATATTAAACACTGCTGGATAAACAAGGGTGGACAGTATGTGCATAAAGTGGTAGTGTCCAAGCATTTTGCCAGATTTTTGGTAGTATTTCCCCCAAAAGTGTCAAGTTGAACTTTCCTGGGGACAAAAAAGTTGTAATGTTTTTCTTCCCATACTTGCACAAAGAAAACCCTAAAACAATATATTTTTATGAACAAGACAAGTATAATCTTTGGTTTCTCCAGTAAAAAAAAAAATAAATAAAAAAAAATAAAAAAATAACATGCAATGACCTACATTTTACTGTGGTTCAGGAGTGAGGAGTTTTCCTGTAACCAAAGGTTTGAATGTTTGAACCCCCCGCTCCGTCCAACTTGGTTGTTGTCGCCCTGGGCAAGACATTTCACGCCGAGCGCCTGTGTTTGCAGTAGCCTCGCTTCTGTCAGTGTACCCCAGGGAAGCTGTGGCTACAATGTACCTTATAATCACCAGTGTGTGAATGTGTGCATGAAGAATGCTTTTGGGTCCTCAAGACTTGATAAAGCACCGTTTTATCATTTAAACTTCAACAACAGCCTTTTCCAAAGCTGGGTGCGACCAAGTCTGCTTTTTATTGCATCACTGGCTTTGTGTAGTGGTATTTACTATTAAATTCAATTAAAAGCAACAAAAAAAAGATAAACGATTAACACACCTTCCATTTTAAGATTACTTTCATTTAATCTTTTCTGAAAGGTCTGGCATCCATGAAATTTGCAACCTGACATTGGGAATTCTGCTCAAGGTCTGCAAATTGCCCTCAAACTCCACTTTGGACAACCCTCACCTAAAGCTTGCAAGAAGTGTTTTATGTTCAGAAAATGAATGAATGAATTGGGTTATAGTGAACATAACATTTAATTTATTTAAACAAAACAAAAAATGTTTTTTGCACAAATAATAATGACTACTGCAAAACTTTATACTGTATGGGGAATTGTTGCAAACTTTGAATAATTGTTAGGGTAAAATGATCTGTACGACTTCAGTCACATTTTACAACTGCACCAGTTTACGCTTTGAAGCAGAATAAGAAAAAACAGAAGCATCCCAGAACAAATGTTCTTACCTTGTTCATCTAAAAGGATATTGTCTGGCTTCACATCTCTGCAAAAAAAACACACACACAAAAAATATGTCATTTAAGCACTTTAATGTTGAGAAGGAAGTTTAACTGCTCTTACTGGTGGATGTTAAGCCTCTCTACAGCACAACAGGAGCTGTAAAGGTCGGGCTTCATGTTCATTACATTAAATAAAAGATGTTTGGGCTATTCCCCAGTTAACACATTCTGAAACCGTGCTTCAAGATGTCATTACATGTGGGAAAGCCTGGAATCAGATATATACAGTATGTGTAGATGTGAAAGTCTGTAGGAGGTGTGTTGGAGGCTGATGCATGTGTGAATTACGTGTTGGTGCAATATTGTGTCGGTAAGAACACCAAGAGGGAGGAGATTCTTTCATTTCCAAAGCTGCCTGAGGGACTTTGGGAGCAACAATCGTCAAAGCTCTGAAGGCTCTCTGCAGGTTCACCCTAACAAGCTTATCACACTGGGGCTGCGTGCGCTCAACATATGACTTAAACCCGCCGTTTCAGAGCGTACATGTTGTATTTAATTACGCTACATGTCATGCTGCAGCACAAAACCACATGCAGCTTAAAGAGAGTGTCTGCATGCATGACGAAGATGTGCGTGCTCGGCTACTGCAAACGCCCTTAAGGCTTGGAGAGAGGAGGAGGTGGGGATGAAGGGGAGACTCATCCAGCATACAGATGCATCTTAATATATATATAGATATCATCAAATATTTTGTTTTAATCAGTTTGAAATGTCCTTTTTTCAGATGAATTATGGGATGATATTTTTAAGAATTCATTACAGGGGTAATGAAAACCCCAACCTCTGCTTCACTGTAAATTTGAATATTAATATGTGGGCAATAAAAAATGAGATTTTAATAAAAAAAATAATAAAAAAAAGCAAACATAAAAGGTTTGGTATGTGTGCTCAACCATCTGTCTGAGCTCCAAATAAACGCATTAACGCATTAATGCGGTGTAGCATGCAGGCAATCAGCCTGTGGTTCTGCTGAGGCGTAAATACTTATTGGTTTTCTTCATGTTCAGGTCCTGACGGTTTGCTGGCCAATCAAGCACAGTGTTGGCACAAAGTGTTTTTGGCAGTGTGGAAATGAAATCAACATCTCCATATAGCTTGTTAGCAGAAGGAAGCATTAAGCACTCTAAAATGTCCTGGTAGATGGCTGTGTTGACTGTAGACTTGATAAAACACCATGGACCAACACCTGCAGATGAAATGACATCCAAAATTATTTCACACTTGACCTTCAGGCAACGTGGATTCTTCCAGACATGTGAATCTCCTCCAAACTCCTGAATTCTTGTCGCTCATGCACCTCCTTCAATCACACTTTTTCCCTCCACTAAACTTTCATTAATATGCTAAGATGTAGCACTCTTTAGCTTTTTGTTATAGCAACAATCATTAAGCTGCTGATCCTTCTGTCGACTCCCAAGTCTTCCCCGTGATATTTAAGGTCATAACATTTTAATATGATTAAAATTCAGATTTTATTTTTTATATTTGGGGTTTTGACATAAATAAAATGCCTAACATATACCTATAAATGTGTCAAGAATATATGTAGGCTATCGTAGAAGTCCCCCCCAAAAAATCATATTGGACACAAACAAACTTAAAAAGGAGGTGATTTAAAGGCATTAGTGAAGTAAGGGTAAAAGCAACACGAGGGATTCGCCAGTTCTTCCTCCCCTTCTCTGATAACACTAATTTTACCTCCTTGGGCATGGTGGCAGCTGACTGTTGCTAGGAGACCAGAAACCCTTCTTCCTTAAGTTGGTGCAACAACAACAACAAAAATGGTGTAGTGTGTCCCACTGTCAGAAACTTAAACGCTGGAACAACAGAGGGGAGCTGCAGAGGCCACGGATACCCGGCAATGAGATTACAGCTCCTTCCCATCAGAGGGAGGCTGTTGAACATCAAAGCGGCGTTCACTTATTATATTAACACCTACTGAATGTGCGGAGGCTCCTTTGACAACAGGAAAATCAAACAGGAATACAGCGGCCACTTGTACATGACTTAAGAAGGAAGAAATGCAGTTGTAATATGAAAAGGAGTACATTATTACAGCAAGCCAAACGATAACGGACTGCTGGGTAGTAGTGGGTATATTTTTTACAGCATATACCTGTCTGAGCACCTAAAAATAGCAGCAGATAGACATCGGCAGGGGTGCATTCAATCATGTGTAAAGAGGCAGCAGCTCCTGACTCTGATCTTACAGGTTCAGAAAAGAGGTTTATTTCTAAGATCCGTACCTAAAGGTGAAATCTGGAGGGTCTGATTGCAAAGAACGGAAAGACATAGAAGCATTATAAGCTGCTCCATCTATATTAATATAATTTTGGAATTACTGTCATTCAAAATAGGGAGTATTTGCTTTTTTCCTTGTGCTGAAATTCAAACAAACCAGCATGTTTAACCGTTTTTAATGTACCTCTTTTTACACATAAATCCTGGTTTCAGGTAATCAAACATCCCACCTCCCCACGCATTCCTTACAGACGAGGAAATTTGAGAGTAAATGCTGGAAACAGATTGAATAAAAGGGGGAGTCAATATATCTATTCCGTGAGAAGTCAAACACTCTTGACATGTGAAAAGGATGTCTGTTTCATGCAGACAGCTCTACAACCCATTAAAAGTGAGATTGGGAGAACTCCCTCTTGAGTCATGAAGAGGAGGAGAAAAGAAGGAGGGATCAACAGAGCAGTGATTGATTCTACGCAGGCGACTGCATTACAATGAAAGAGATGTGATTCAAAATTCCTACACCTCATCCCATTCCTGCTTGTCATTCTTGACACTCTGCTTCCTAGAGTTTTATTTGCCTCCTGGAAAACTAAAAAGCATTATTGCTGAAATTTATGATTACATCCTAGTAGATATTTCTAACAAAAACAAAACTGAGGACTCCCAGATGTCAGTGAGCCCTTCTGTCTGGGTTTCTCCTGCAGCTACAGTAGCGAAAAATAGATGGTACTAGAGAAAAATCAACTATACTCTAAATCCAGTTACCTGCAGCATTCAGCTAGTCCAAAAAGCTCCACATCTCATGAGACACAGCAACACAATGGTAATTTTGACTCTCTCTGATTACAGGAAATTTCACAACAGCTGTATGTTAACTGTGCATTCAAGTATGTGTCGTACGTTGGAGTGTCTAGCTATCAAAATAATAAGCCATTTCAGTATGTGCAATGCATTCTGGGGTTTTGGACCCCAAACATGCAGAAGCAAACATAGATATAGATATGGAAAGCTGAGAAATGTATCATTTTGAACGGTGGAAAGTCGACAAACTTAAAGCATATATTTGTCTGTGTTCGCAAAAACATAATTAAGAACTATGTGCGCTAGCGTGTGTAGCTACAGTGCAGAAACTACTGATTGTTTTTGACGAAAGAAGAGGGAAGTGCCCTATTTAAGCCTGATTATACCAGGCTTGTTAACATTCCACAGACTGACAATCCCAGACCCACAAACGCTGTTAGGTGGCTCAGAAGAAGGGAACGTTGTCATGCAGAAGTGGTCTCAGCTACTTTTCATCCCAGGGCTCATGGAGTCAAGATGTGCTGTATCATCCTATCGAAGGTATTTCTTGCTTGTTAAATATCCGCGCTATGGCTAGCAGTTAGCACGTAGCTTATTAGCTTCCGTCCTCCTTTAAAATCGTACAATTTGTGTTTTTGAATGGGATTTTTACTTGTTAAAAGCAATAAGAGCCTGGATAAGGCTGTGATGCTCTAAACATTAATTCTTAACATCGACTTCCTGCAGTAGGCTATCCATGCTAATGACTATGCTACAAAAACAAATACTTTTAGATTTAGGCCACGTCCACACTAAGCCGTATAATGCCTTAAACATATAATTATTTAGTCTACACCCCCCTATCGTCCACACTAACCCGGCGTCGTTTAAGGTCTGATAACTATTAGCCGGGTAAGAGAGCCGTGTAAATCTTAATTCAACGGCTAAACGAGCTAGTGTGGACAGCTTCCCCGAATAATGAAAGGAAGTGGCGTCAATGAATGCGTCATAAACAATACGACACTACAGACAAAGACAACAGCGAAGAGTAATAAATCGATCTCGTCGTCTGTCCACACCAAAAACTCTCTCTTCTTCTGAGCAGCTATTGTTCTCTTCGGTTAACAGGACAAGCAGATATGTACTGTGCTGTAGAGCTTTAAGTATATATTATGTAGGCGCTGGCGTCACGTACATTATACGCGTTTTTCGTGCGTCTTTTCGTGCATTCCCAGTATTTGCACAGGTCGGTATGGGATTGCGCAATCATGGGACCTTAAACGGACCTTAAACGGGGCGTAAATGCTCGTGTTGAGTGGATAACATTCGGCGTCTAACTCCCTGTATAACCTTATCGGCTTAATGTGGACGTAGCCTTAGACGATCAACAGAAATATCGAACAACATGTTTAATCACACATTTCTTACCTTTTTTATCCACCTTGCACGTCCATTCAGATCTTTATTTTCTGTATGTAATGTATATAAAATAAATGGTGGTTCATTACAAGGGTCGGTATCATTCATACACGGGTGTGTTTTGCATTCTCCACCGTTCAATGTGAAAACTGTCGTTTCCACAGCCAACCACAACACAATGAGTACTAGAGATGCACCGGTCCGACTTTTTCAGTCCCCTAACCGATGGCTGGATTTTGTGTATCTGTCGATACCCGATACCGATCCGATACTATTAGTGACAGTGTGGAGGTCCTGTCACTATGGCTCCGATAGATCATGTGCCCTGGCTTCTTGGCCACAGGAATATCCCTTTGGCTGACTGTTTAGGGCACATGACCTTCACCTGGGAGTTGTGGGATCGAATCCTGCCTGGGCCCTCGTTGTGTACCTTGCCACATATTGTTGAATTAATAAACTGTGTAACTTCTGGTGCCTTTCTTGAAGAGACTAAAGGCACCTGACTTTGCAAACTAAACATAACTAAGACAATTAACAGATGTAAAATATAAAATTACCACAAAAAAAAAAATTTCAAGTGAAAAATTAATATTTTTTGGTGAATTTGTTGCAGATTTTCCCCATTTTGAGTATCGGTTCATGGTTTCGGTTAAGTTTAACCCTAATGAGTACCTGGTATACTTGAAAAGTCAGACAAAAAAAGCCTTTAAGTGGCTTTAATTGGCTCTGTATTAACGAAAACACATGCATGCATGCGCTGTTTACAGTCGAGCCGGTGGGTTTGTTTAGGGTTCAAAAGCTTTAACAGGGGGTTGTGAGCATGCGCACTCGCAATACCGATATGGCTTATTCCAAAGGTAGTTGGACCTTTTTTGTTCAGAAATATCTTCAGTCTTATTCAAAAATCCTAAACAAATTAACCCTTTCCAAACAGCCAGAACAAAGTTGCACGTATAACCTCAATGCTGTTCCCAAAATAGAAACACAAAGCTTCATGTAAATCCATAAAACCAATTTTGGCTAATTGTACTCACTTCTGAAATGTTTAGGCATTACAGATCATTCTGTTTTAAGTTAGTACTAAACCAAAAGACCACAAAAACACAAAAAGAATGACAAAAAATGTTTCATAAAATTCTCCAAAATATTCTTGAGTGACCATGTCCAAGTCTGGAGCAAATCCATTTTTTCCTTAATGTCCCATAATTTCATATGTTTTCAACAAATGTTGATGGTCATTTTACCAATATTTTCATCATCTACATAAAATATTCACAAAATAGTCCTAAATATAAATTAGCTTATTTTTCTGCTGCCTAAAAACCTCTCATCCTCTTTGTAATAAACAAGAGAACCACAGTCTACTTGTAGGTGAGATCGAGAAGAAAAATACACATCCGATTCTCTCACGATCACTTCCGCATACACACACAGGTTGTTTGAAGGTAAAACTGTAGCCCAGACAAGGTCTGGAACAGCATTCAAACTGCATTTCAGCCATCTGTGGCACTAAATCAGCAGTCTGTTGGGATCTCTGCTCTTCTACTCACCAAACTGCAGACACACTCACTGTAATGCTGCACTCAGCATTTCTGAGCAGCGAAAGACCTGTGTATGCAGGAGGCTGCTCTGATTAAAGATGATGTATGGCCGATTTTACAAAATGGAGCTCAGTTTTTCATTTAGGAAAGTAGGACCCCACACCACCTTGTCTACTCATGACCCACTGGACCAATTAGAAAAAGACCTTCAGTTTAATGCAATCAAAGCTTCTATGGTCTTAGCTCTAACTAAATAATGTTTTTCTATTCCTCCACACTCTTAATTATAGCTCTACAAACCAAGTGATAACCCAGCAGGAGTCTCTTGGACCATATCAGGATGCGGCAACATGCTATAAGAGCTTCAATGATTTAGGGATTTTTATTACATAAAGGCAAATTAAACATAACATTCACATCTGCAGTATGCTGACGGTTCGATCTTGCAACAATCTGAAGAGGCCTCTGACTGAAGACAGTCGCTGTATGACAGTCTCATGACCTGCAGAGTTTTCCAGTAGCAGATGCAGTAATTCGCAGTAACATGTTCTGGATGAAAATACTGGCTGTTAGCAAGCATTGCTAATCCACCTCATTGGCTTATCCCGCACCTTTTTAAAATCTCATTGGATTTTGGTATACGATCCTACTCTTTCTGCTCTTTGGTCCTGCTCTGAATCCATGCAACCTCCTTTTCAACTCCTCTGGGATTTGAATTCATTGTTCAAGGTCTAATTGACAATTAACAATAAATTACTGCCATGGTTATGGATCATAACAACTGTCAAAATATAAAATAGTAAAAGAAAAAAAACCTTCTAGGTGCACAGCATCAAAATTATTGGGAATAATTGTCCAAATATGAAACGCCTCAACCAAAGAATTGACAAAGTCTAGAAAAAGAACAAATAACTAATGTTCATGAGTATTTTAGAACAAATTGGACACCTAATAGGTGGATGGTGATTCTTTATCTTACATACACTACTGTATGCACAGGGCAGCATGCTCTATTACGACAGGAAAGATTAGTGACATCTGACAGGAAGTGGTGTAAAACATCCAAACCTTAATTCTTTCCCACAGAAATCTATACAACACAGCTTAGAAAAGAGATTCGGCTTTGTAGTTCTGACAGACTAACAACAGGAAAAGGCAGATGAATGCTGTTTTCCCACTGAAGCTTTTTATTCAAACTGCACTCAGTCTTCAAATGAAATCCATCCTGTTCTATCCGAGGCCAGAAGGGCAAAGCAGGGAAAAACATCAATAACATTGGTGAAAGCTGCAGACAGAAAAGGCAATGATATAAAACCCGGATTTTGAAGCTATTGGATCCAAACTTGATTGTATCTTTAAAAGTATGTTTTTATGCAGAATAAAGATGAAATGTCTACAACAGTTAGTAGAAAGGCTTAGAGTTACATTTGGAAGGTGAGTCTGGAAATACCGAGGATACTGGGTAAAAACTGAGTGTATAACCTCAAAACATTCAGGGTTTATTCTCCTCTCTGACAACAGATACATTAAAAAGTCAAAACTTTAATATGCAGTTGCTCATTTATATGGCTGTTTCCCTTTTTCTTATGTAAGGAAGCAATATTTTTTGTAAAACTGGCTAAAAAAAAAGTGACCTTAATGTAATAGATAACAGAAACCAGAACTCAGAACTGTGACTCTTCCATCAAATAAAGCTTTCAGGGTGTGAATGTGTGTGTGAATGGGTGAATGACTGAATACAGTGTTAAGCACTTTCATAAACATATATAAACACGCAGAGAGATGAAGCTGTACCTGTGGATGATGTGCTGACTCTGCAGGTAGTCCAGGGCAAGAGTCATCTCGCAGAGGTAGAGTTTGACGGCATCCTCGCTGAACTGGACGTTCTGCTGTAGGTGGTAGCGCAGGTCTCCTCCAAGAAGGAGGTCGACCACCATGAACATGTCCTCCTCATCCTGGAAGGAGTACCTGGGAGCAAATACACCACTGAGTAATGAAGTGGGGGTTGGGGGGGAAGCACACGGCGCACTAGCAAAAGCAGAGCACACATACAGCAGACACAAAGCAGGGGTCAGAAAAAGTCGCATGCAGAAAACACATTTCAAGCTTATTGCAAGCATGCCGATGGGTATCTGCAAGCTTTATTCCTGCTGCTCTGCTGCTTCCTAAAGCAACATTTGAAGCAGAACTGAACTAAGTGTTCTGAAAATGTTTATACCTGTTGAAGTACTCAGGTTTCCTCATATTAAAGCTACAACGTGCATTATTACTCAGCCCCGTAAACACTGATGTACCCAAATACAATAAAGTGCAAATAACTACCACTAATTTCATTTAATTGCTAAATTAGCGTCGACTTGTGTGCAAGTTTAGTATCAGTATTAATCCAGCAGTTCTCTGAATGCCTTAGAGGTTTGTTAGAGAACAAACAGCCTCATAAAGACCAAGGAAAACAGCAGACCACTCAGGGAGGAAGTTCTGGAGAAGTTTAAAGCAGGTTCAGATGGGATGTTACTGCACAGCCACATCCACTACAGAAATACTGAATTACTGCCAACTACTGAAAGTTCAAAGTTAATGGACAACCCCTCCACACTATTTTCACAATTTTTAATAACTCTACAACCATTAAATAGGAAATTGATTTAGGTAATCTGTAAATAACCTTGGTTATAAGTGGGTTAACCTACCTTGCTAATACTAATTCTGTTTAACCACATTAAATGACAAAATATTTAGTCCATGTTTTTTTGTTCTTGTTGTTACTTACCTGCAGGGTGAACGTCCTGTTAATATTCTTACCAAAGAAGTGATGTTGAAGGCAGCATAGTTAACTGTAAAGCCTAGCCCTAAATGACTTATAGGGGTCCTCAAAACGCTGATTTGAGTTTCTGCTGTTAGCATGTGCGCACTGATCCTCTTTTTCTATGAAATATCAACACTTAAAAAAACAGCATTGGTTAGGCCACTGTTTAAAAGAATAAAACTAAGCTCAGTTCATGGTGGCATTTTTTAAAATGTGTTTGTGAGGAAGAGTGCCGCAAGATAAGCTTCAAAATGGCTCAAGGCAAAGAAAATCAATGTTTTACAGCCAAAACAGCCCTGATCTTCGTCCAACAACAAATTTGTGAGCAGAGTTGAAAAAGATGTGTGTGAGGAATGTGGCCTACAAACCTGACCCAGCTACAGCTGCTCTGTCAGGAGGAATGGACCAAATTATGAACCAACTATTGCTTAAAGCTCTTGAAAGAACACACAAAACATTTGCCACAAGTCCTAAACTGTTAAATAGCAAATAAGAAGAAAATACATTACACTTTCTGAATATTAATACAGTTTTTATTGTTTTTTCTCGCTCATTACTGCAAAAAATAGCAAATAAGAGGGATTTTTGCAACCCAACTGACTTAAAACAGAAAAGCCTAGTATGATTTAATGCTACTGTGAGCGAAAGAAAATATTATTTGTCACTTATACAGTATATATACATAGATATCTTAAATTGCATATAGTTAACCATCATCAGTCTAACAACGTGTTTATTTTAGGATGATTTTTACCAAGCAGAAAAAGACATAACTATTTTACTATTGTTACTATTTTACATCTGTATTTCACTCAGCCAAAGTCAAGCTTAACAAGCTTTTTAAAAGTGTACATCATCTTCGTCTGGGCAAAAAAGAAGCTTCCACTAGGTTACATGGTTCTTCTCGAGAAATATTCTCAGTCCGATCACAGCTGAAAGGGAAAGCAAGTTTGTTTTACATCGAGTTTTATGCTGTATGCCATGCATCATTCAAGCTGTCGAGACATTTTTGCTGTTCATCAATAACCCTGGAGCCAAGTCTGAAGCAATTGTTTCCTTGTTGCAGTGATTGATTCTGTGTTTCCATCATTCTTGGCTGCAGTTTAGAACAACGCTGCTTCTTTTGTCAGCGAAACAACAACACGCCATAGTGCAGCCTGTGACAAATTCTGCAGCTGTGTTTCCACTGATCTCTATCTGGACATCATTTTTCTGTGGGGTTAATAGGTGGCGGTAAAATCTTAGTTGCAGTGTTAACTCTTTCATCTGCATCCAGAACATCAATCTACACAATGTAACCTCCAAAGCTGCTTTTTGTGAGCCGACAAATATTTAAGATGCTGGAACATTGCGAGGATGTCGTCTTGCCATGATCTTCTGCCTTTTGTTAAACTGTGTAATTGTGCAAACTCTTCTTGGCAGGTCTGAAAAATGAATCACAGCCATCTATCGGTCATTGTATGCCAATTCCAAACAGAACTTGTGCTTCCTAGAGTGTCTACAAGTAGACAGCAAATATTTAATTCACCCTTTGAAATCAGCCCTCAGTTTTGCTCATTAGCAACACTTCCTGTCTACTTACTGGTGTCAGTAACTTTCTGGTCTCTTCTCTTTATATTGAATGTACACCTTATCCACTGCACTGTTTATCCACTTCTCTTACCTGGGTGGAACCAGTGATGGAGCCATTGCTGCCATGAACTTTGTTTACTTTTTTCCCTATAGAAAGTACTCCTGCCCAGAGTGTCTATTACCTAGCTTCCACTAAGAGGTACACCACGGGTTGGTGTGGTTCGGTGTCCTATTTTATGGTCTAGTGAAATTAGGAGAGCATCTCTACTGCCAGTCGGACTCTCACTCAGACTCAGAACGTTTACGTGCACATCTAGATCAAGCTTTTTGGAGTAATCACACTAAAGGCTTGCCCACTTTTGAGAACCGAGTCCCAGTTCACATGTCTCTCAGAAAGTCTAATTATTAAATGGAGTACGTTTGACTCCCAGACGATAGATGATGACATGCACCCTTACATGTTAGCCTTATAGCGGTTAGCTTAGAACTGCACGCTGGCAGGAGTGAAGAAGACAGAGTAACAGCAGGATATGCAACATCACAATCCACCATCTCTTAGTTACTCCAAAAAATTAACTGATTAGTTGCTTGATTAGTCTTAGCCACCAAATTCTTCTTCTACTTCTACTGTGTTGTTGTTCATTCGCAGTCTCCCTTCCTCTCACTTCCCGAGAGGGTGCGCAAGTACAGGCGGGAGCGAAATGGTTGGTTGAAGAGAAGTCCAATTGCATTACCTGGTTAGAAAAGTCCGATATGTGACGGTTGTTTTTTGCTCACAAGTGTCCCCTGCGACCAAAGGCGTTACTGCCGCCCGATTGACAAGCTTGTGTATGAAGCGGGCATGTCATGTAAGGAACGATCAGAAACATAAGCTGGGTCAGATTTGCAGCCATGACTTCAACGGAGGTAAGAAACTTTACTGTTGTGTAAGTTTAGTTGAGGTCTTAGCTGGAGTTTTGCTTCAGCTAAAAGCTGCTCTCTTCTCTGCTGAATCAATCCTTCAGTTACTTCTCGTTCCACGGTTGTTTATGATGGAGATAGCCCACGCTACACCTATTGTTAACACGCATGATGCCATTACGCAGGCTGCCCTGGAAAGCACTCTGGGAATCTGCTTTTTTGACCTGGACACTCGCTATTTAAATGAATTTACAGGCATACAGAAGCAACCTTGGTGAAAAGGCAAGGGCTTATTATACTGACCAGGGCATTGCTGGAGCATGTATGAATAAGAAATTTTATATTTTTATTTGTGGTTAATCTTCTGTATAGTCCTATATAAGCAGTGGTGTCCAACTTAGTTTCTTGGGATTTATTGTCCTACAGGTTTTAAATGCATCCCTACTCCAATACAGCTAAATCAAATAAATGGCTCGCTTCAATGGTATTTGCCAAACTTGATGGCATGCTTGAGAGATAATTCAATTATTTGATTAATCTGTGTTGGAGCAGGGAGGCATCTAAAACCTGCAGGGCAGTAGAGGCCGAGGACCAACTCGGTGCAATCTGGAAAAATTTTTTTCGAAATGGACGTTATGTTATCACAGCTGAATCGAACTGGAATGGATGCAACTGGATTTGAATCAGATAATTTGTTGGATTGGACTAATATTTGATTTGAACTGAACCAACTTGGCTCATTTGGCTTGCAAAGATTCGGAACACAGATTATATCTGCAATAAGTATTGATCCTTTAAATAAAACTTGGCTGATATTAAGTCATGTTTATTTCCAGCTTGTTGCCGTTTGTGTTTCTGGAAGGAGATGACAAAATGAGGTACTAGTTTGGTCATGTAAGAGTTATAGTGATGCAGCGAAGGCGGAATATGGGTAAATATTGGTTATTGGCCACAACAGGAATATTAATATCGAATATAATTATTCATCTCGATTAATCTCTTCTCGTCATGCATTTATATCTAATTTGAAGCTCACTAGACTGCTTTGTCAATCAGACTTATAAATCATGCTAGGCACACTAAACACAGCCGCTCAGTGACCATTTACAATTACTTAGAACAAACATGAAACAACAAAAGGGAACAATTAAAGTAGAACAGATGCTGATTACTCAGCCAAGCAGAATAAAGTTAGACTAATAACTTAATATCCCGCAGGTGGGAAAACAATCTGAGCCTCAGGGATTTATTTTTTTTTAAATCAAAATGGTCTTCATGTGATTGCAAGTGAGCCTGTTCTCTATTTTCTCATCAAAGCTCTTCAAGTATGGTGGTATTACTTCTATTTATGGCATCAGGTTTCCTCTATATCCTCAAGTCTGGCTGTGAATGCACGGACGGACGTTCTGATTGCTCATATTTAGCAGCGATTTCCTGCCAAAGGGGTGTATGTTTGCAACAGAGCAAAGCAGAAAATAATAATCTGGCGGCAGAAGAGAAGAAAACACAATCATTCTACAGAGTAGTTTTCACCCAGCTGTAGGAAAATGAGATCTACTATATAATTGGGGGGGGGGGGGTGTTGTGCAAAATTGGTTTGGGATTCTGAAAATGACTTTAAATCCAACAATTTAATGCTGCTATTGCATTCAGTCAGTGGTACATGACTCTTTTCCCGCCTACATCAGTCACAGTTATTCCACCTGCCCTGACCTTTTAAACATCAGCCTTACTGTTACAAACACAGACGGACGGCCACAGGATGCTGTTTGCCTTTGGCTCTGCCCCCTTTTTACCACCTCATTGTCAGACTCTCCTCTGCATCCTGCTGACAGATGAGCTCCCTCTGAGATAGACCCCTCACTATCTCTAAGCCCAGCAAAAAACAGCTTCCCGAAACGGAGACTGTGGGCGCGCGTGTCTTTCTCTCTCTGCCTGTCACTTCCTCCCTCACTGCGTCTGAGGTGACAGGGAGTTGTCGGATAACGGCCAACAACTGGAGCATATAAAAGAGCCGGCACTGACAAGCAGTGACACTTTCAGGGCTCTTCCAGAGGAAAAGTAGATTTAATTCCCCATCTTTTGCATCTCTTACCTTCAAATCTGCACAATGAGACCCCCCAAAATTTGTCAGTTTGGAGAATTTCAGTAGCTGACAATGGTTTCTGCAAAAAGGGAAACTTATGAAAGGAGCGTAGGCCTTTGTAAAATTAATGGTAAATAACTATTTTTTTGATCTCATTTTTACTCTCAGTGAGAGCAGGCTAAGGGACAGTTAACTCATAATGAGAAAATTCTGGTTGGTACAGAGGGACAGATGATAACATTGTTGCCTTAGAACAAGAGGATACTGGGTTTCAATCGTGGCCTGGGGACTTTTGACATGGTGCCTGCATGTTCGACCTTTGCGCATGTATGGGTTCCTTCCCACAATCCAAAAACACGACTGTTAAGTCAACTGGTCTCTCTAAATTGTCCTCAGGTGTTTGTGAGAACACTCTGACTCAGGTGTGTTAGAAGCAGAAAAAAAAGATTTAATGTGTTTCTTGGGGTTTCTCTTAATTGCTGTTCATCGGTGCACATCCCTCCTTCTCTTGACCACCGTTTCCAATAGCATATTTCTCAGCCATGCTGACGGTCCCATCACAAGCTAACATGCAGTAGGCTGCGTTCTTTTTTTTTGGGGGGGGGGGGGTTATCCCGAGTTCTCTTCTGAGCTCAAAACAGTTTTACTTTCAGAGAGAATAAAATCCCTTCAGATATTTATAAATTAAAAGTTTAAAGTTAAGATACAGGGTCTTCTTTATTTGTTAAAACGTGTAAATAGTCTCCAAATAAATTCATCTTTTATTTGAGAAGTGTAATCTCACATTGGGTTTTAACATTTTAAACTTTCAATTTGAGAAGATTTTGTGACGAAATCATCCATGTCCAAATCTATCAATACTCCTAACTAGGGGTGTGTGGAAAAAATCGAGTCACGTCTGAATCTCAATTCCTATTTAACAAGATTCAGAATCGATCCGAAATGTTTTTACATTTTCGCTTCGCGCAGTGTTTGTCATGCAACGGCCACCGTCGCATAGGTCTGATGCGCCACTGGCTAGCTGGCGCTAGCTGTAGCCGCTAGGCTAAAGCTTCAGCATGAAAGACGAAAGAGAAATCCAGCCCGCCCCTTCTTTGCTGAACGTAAATGTTTGGGCCGTCTAAAAGGTCTTCTCAATGCTAATGACACCCTTGACTAAAGTTTTTTTATTTATTTTTTATAAATCTGCAAGTGTATAAGAGCGATCTTTCTTTATAAGCTACACATAAACATCCAGCAGCGCTGCACACTTGTGGCGATTTCAAGGAAGTCCGAAATATATGCTGAGTTCAATAACATTAGGACTTTTAAAATTTCTAACAAAAACAATGAAAAATAATGACATAAGCCATAAATTTATGTTTAATGATGGTTGATAAGCGACATTTGGTGCATACTAAATATTTTCAATGTATTTTCTACTACGTACCAAAGAACAAACAAAATACTTTTTTTTTTTTCTTAAAATATATCAGCTTTTTTTTCTCAAGACTAGAATTTTTGTTTAAAAGGTCTTGGATGTCCAGTGGCAATTTCATGTCTTGTTACTTTTGAACCAGTTCCCTTCTCTCAACATAGATTGTAAAATCCATTTTGTGTTGATGCCCTATTACATTCATGGCTCACTTCATCAGACACTTGGCAGATCAAGTTGTGTGTATTACAAACACAAATGATGATGAAAGAGTATTGATTAAGAAAAAAAAATTGATTTTAATCGAGAATCGCTTCTGAATCGAGAATCGTTTCTGAATCGAACCGTCACCCCAAGTATCGGAATCGAATTGAATTGTGAGATGTTGTAACATTCCCATCCCTACTCCTAACAACTGTAAGTAAATGGGTACTCAAAGCATCTCGGCAATAGATTTTTAGGTCCATGTTATCTTGTCTCCCTGGACATGAAATAGAAAACTGTTTCTAAAAACTACCCAAGTTTGCTTAGATAACAAACATAGGGAGAGAGGGGGTAAAAAAGAAAATGCTTCTTTAAAGTGTAAATGAACCCCATGAAAAAGCATCATCCCGGCCCCAAGCGACATTTGAAAAACTCTACCAAAGTGGGCAGGGCCAGGAGACACGGAGGGGCATGGCCAAGTGTGGAGGATTAGCTTAAGGGGGGGACGCGGGTGTGTGCTCTGGAAGACAGTCATGGCTGAACTACGTCACACACTTCCGTTGCTCTGAATGGTTATAGGTCTATCCAATTGAGTACAGAGGCATTTTTTTCCTTGTTCGGTTAAAACACACCCTAAAATCACAGCCCAATGGAGCAGTGTCAGACTCACATTCTGATTAGAATTGAGTATGGCTACGTCAGGCTAAGTTTTTTTGCCCTTAATAGAGAGTCTACAATGTAGTCATGAAAAGAAAGAAAACACATTGAATGAGAAGGTGTGTACAAACTTTTGGTCTGTACTGTATGCTGTGGTGAAGAAGAAGATATTAGTCTCTTCATCATTGGCAAACATCTAAGGAGATGTGGAAACCTCTGGAACAGGACTGAGAACTGTGCAACGTGCTTATAAAAACTGAAAGGAAAATGGGGAGACATCGCCTTTGAGGAAGAAATGTAGCTGGAATAAAATCCTGAATGACTATGATCAGTGTTAACTTAAGTGACTGGTAAAAGCAAATTTAAGAAAAACAACAGAAGAACTCAGGTAAAAAGATAAACAAAAGAAGTTCATGTTGTCTGATGAGTCCAGATTTAGGACTAATTGGGGTAAGAAGAGAGGCAAATGAAATGATGCAGTGGGACGGTGCCATGATCAGATGATCAGGTCAAGGTTCAGCAACATTGTGAGGTCAGTTGATCACCTGAATGTACTAAACAACTAGGTTACTTCATCTATGGATGTTTTCCTTCCTGATGGCATGGCAAATGTGTTGGTGAAAACAGAGTCCAGACCTTAACCTCACTGATAATCTCTGGGATGTGCTGGAGGAAGTTTTTAGCAGTGCTCGGACTCTCCCATCAAAACAAGATCCAGGGGGAATATTAATGCAACACTAGATGGAAACACATGAAAACAATGCTACAGCGAATGTGTGTCACAATCAGATAACGGTGGTCCTTTTTTGTTTATTTAGTTGCCAATTTTGTTTTGCCAAGACAGAATTTGTAGATAATTTCCTATGGCACTCCCTTTTCAGAATCGGGATTGTGGAAATATTTGGAAAGAAATAGCATTCCATGCACTGGCAACAAACTAAATTAGAATGGAACCTCATATTGAGCACAAACGAATATGAATGAACACATTTTTCCACGTGGCACAGTCAGTACAGGACTAAGCAGGGACGGTTAGAGCCACAAAGATAGGATGGTTAGTGGCTGGAAGGAACGCAACACAGAAGCTGAAATAATCAGGCCACAATGACAAATGAGTTCTGGGAGGCAGCGAGGGAAATAGGAGGACAGCGGAAGAGGAGAAAGAGTTTCAAAGAAAAAAGCCAGAAAGAAACGAGAGCTTGTGGTTATGTTTGCTCAGGCTGTCTGCAAAGTTTCATTGGCCTATTTAAAGCTGAGGACTGGCTGCATGACTCAATCACGAGACACTTGCATGCTCCTCTGAGGATACCTCCAACAATGGTCTGACTGAGCACTGCCTCTCCTCTCTGAAGTTCCCGAGTCACCTTAAGACACTTCCACCGGCCTGATTTCACAAAGTGAAACTTTGAAAGCCACGGCCTACAAAATGTCCCGCTTTAAAAGAAAGTCCAGGACAAGGTAGCTGGAGCAGGAGTCCTTCAGGGAAGTTCCCTGCCTACATTTCTGATTTCTCTTTAACTGTAACACTTTCTGCACAGTAAGAATAATCTCAAAAACAACCAAAACAGAATAATTAAGATCAAATCAAGCCTAGAGAGATGAGCTGAAACCAAAAATGATGTAAGAGCACATAACATTTTGATGTGTTGTCACATTACTGGATTAAACTTTAAAGCATTTAGCATTTTAAAATGTTTAGTGTTCTTTTGCTTGAAAGTTAACCTTCACCCCAGTGTTAAGTTAAGCTTCTAACATTGTGTTGAGTTTAACTCCATCCATCTACCCATCAACTCTGAAAAATATACCAAACACTGGATCCCTGAAACTCCCCCAGAGGTATCATGGGAACCTTGTTTTCTTTCTCTGATCAATGCTCTCCATACCTGTCTCTTAGTTTAGGTGGACATCCATGTCTGGGTATGTCTGCAGTCTTTCCATCCTCTATCCATATTCAGAAGATGGTTTGTGACATGTTTATTATGTTATAACCTACCTCTTCATTACACTTCACCACTACTTTCTCCTGGTTGTGTCTGCTGCCTTTCTGGTCCTCTTGATGCTCTTTATTGGCAAAATTTTCTAACTAGTGGAGGGAAACCACACAATACAGACACCTGGTTGCACAGAGACACAGAAAACATCCCCCTAACAATCCATCAGTGCTGTCTGATGTGCATATGGGGCGTGCTCTGTGTCTGGTGGCATTCACTAACAGCTTTGACTGTCACACTACTAGTGTCTCCACGGCTCATGGCAACTGGTGCCTATTCCAGGCAAGCCAACAACTCCTTTCTCAGCTCAGCTGTTTTAGTTACTTAGCGAGCAAAAGTCTCACACAAGGTCATTTGCCATGACTATAAGATGTATGATACACATTTGATGGATCATAATAAACATCAGTGCAACAGATTCACATGTGATACATTGTTTGATTCCATTAAATTGCTTTGTAATGCTAAAGGAAATACAACTGACTTGATTTGTTCATGTGTGATTAAAAAAAATCATCCACCATACTGCGCAACCAGAATATTTGAAGAAGGCAGATGTTAGTCTGCGTTTGCTGCCATCTCCATACATCCTCTCTATCCAATGTATCCAATATCTCCTGTGAGCATCCCCACTGGCCACAGCCTATTTCAGGCATTGGTAAAACTGGTGACTCAACCGTTCCATATTATACTCTGGCCTTGCATCTTCCACGCCTGAAATCAATACTCTAATGGGAACAGGATGGAGAAAATCCATCATCACCATCACCCGCCCTATGCTTTCTTAATCTTCAGCAGAGAAGGAGAGCCTGTTGAAGACCCAAACACTTGAGTTCTTGGACTTTTGGTGAAGATGCGGTGTAAAAGGGATGTTTTCTTAGGAAAGTAAAGTGACATCTACTTGGATGTGACTCAGCCCTGGTCCTCGGGACATTGGGCACTTCCTCCTCAGTCATCAGCTGTTGCAGAACCCTGTTTATTATTCTTAAATTAATGTGCGAGGTGTGGGACAGCAGAAAGCCTGAAACATACATGACACTGAGATCTGATCTCAAATATTTACATGTGACAGAAAGCAAGAATAGAAGGAATCTATAAGAGATTATTTCACTTGCACAGAAAAATATGGAAATAAATGCTTTGATGACTTTGACAAGCAAAATAGTTGACGACAGATGTAATTGTAAGCTTTGTTTTTCTCTAAAACCGTTGCTGTACCTATCGCTGCTCAATCTGCCTTTCTGCTCCTGACACACATGAGGCAATCAATGTCAGGCATGATTACATGATTCCAAGATGGCAGCCCATGGGACTGGTGGAAATTTCGCCAGACTATATCTGTTTCTAATATGCGATGACGCTTCATCAACAAAATGAGTAGCAGCATTTCCTCCTTATCCATCTCTGTCTCTGTTTCATTCCTTTATTCTGAGGTAACGGATGGGGGGCGCCATCTTGGAATCGTGTGATCACAGACTGCGTTTTGATTGGTTGCTTGATTATTTGAGCTCAGCAGACAGCTCACAGAGGCGAGGTTTGATTTTCACCTCAGTGCCTCATGAGGCAGAAAACTAACCAAAAATTAAGCACACACAGCGAGCTATCGCTGAGCAAATGGCCTTGAAAAACTGTTAGCTCAGCAGATTGCTCTGATGTGCGGCAGGCTTAACGCAAAATTCACAAGGCAGAACCTGTTTTCCATGGCAACACAATGGTGCTGCTCGAGCATGTTAAAAGGAAGTGGCTGTCAATGAAGAGGGACATTTGGCTCTGTAAGCTAATTAACCTGGTAGGCGTTTACATTAGCATCAACAGTAAGTTGATTTCTTCTTTTCCCCAGAAACGTTGGCTTTTTAACTCCTGTGTAGGGCATTCATAGATTGATGAAAATTTCCGGGTTCTCTCATGTGACTTCCTCTATGGCCTGTGGTGCTGCCTGGAGGCTGCTTCTGATCTGTCCATAAACAGAACAGATTTAGATGGGTTTCGGAATTTAGATGGCTGTGGGTGGAAAGGATTTTCTGTAGCAGTAGGTATTACCACAGTTTTGATGAGGCTTCTGACTGAAGATGCTGTTGTATTACTTGTAATGATAGGTGTAACATTAACAGTAGTGATAGAAATTTCATAACGCTTAGCACACGTCATATGTCTGCTGTAAGGCTGAAATTGTATTTTCTGATTAGTTCATAAATGTTGAATTAGCTATCATCTTGATTCTTAGTATTTTAGATAGCATATAACGCTTAAAGATAATACTTATTACTATAAACAAATGATGGTTATATTAGCTGTAGGCTGCTGCGATAAGATACAATTTACAATGATCCAACGATCCAATCAGTCCACTAATTAGCAAAATAATTAGTGAATATTCAATTATCAAATAATCACCCTAATTGAGATGCACCTCAGTTGTTTTCTAAAGATAAAGATTGGAAAAATGTGACCTCTAAAATTAGGGGTTTCAAACATAATAAAAGGAGAAGAAGGAATCAGTGTCTTCTCATGTGTTGCAAATCCTTTCAGGGATTTGTGAGGATTTGGTGTGCAACAGGTGATGATTAATTTTTTTCCTTCTCCTGAAGTAATCCATTCAGAGCACCCTCAACTCCAATACAAGGTCTCTGTGAAGTTAAGGAACGGCTGTAACAATTACAGTGGGCTTCGGACTAAACACAACCCTCCTCCTCGGCTTCAGACAGCCCTTAACCAGCTGATGGGATTCAGGGTGGGCTTTCACGAGGTTTCATCCAAATGCTTTTCTTCTGAAGCTGCCTCTTCAAAAGCAGAACTCGGGATGACTCAATAAAAGCAGAAGCCCATTTCCAGACACAGAGAGTGGCTCTGTATGTGCAGGTATGAGCTGCAGAAAATCTTACAAATCCTCTTAGTCTGCACATTTATTCATTGACAAAACAAATCAATGCCAAATACTTTTCCAGGACTGTCATGCATCTCTCCTTTTTGGTTTATGATTCACCCCTTCCAACCAATTCCTGAGCAAATTGCGGGAAACATTACCTCAACTGACAGCAGTTTTGTGTTTTTTCCCATATTCTCTGACGCTTTCAGACTGCTTCTCTGGCTCCCTCCCGGCTCTGTATCAATAAAAGCACTCCTGTGAAGCTTTATCAAAGCTGCCGTTTCTCAAGAGATGGATTTTTTTATTTGATTGTTTGCTTTTGAGAATTGGCAGTTCCCAAAAACCCCAGCTGGTCTGTCGCACATCCATTAATAATGAACTGAAAGCCCAAATGCCAAGTGCCAGAAATCATAATGTTCTGTGTGAGGAGCCAAATGGATAAGGCAACTGTCAGATTTCCCTGTGTATGGAGAGAAAAAAACACACACACACACACACACACACACTACGTGCCCACGCAGTGAACCAATTATTTTCCTCGTTATACAGTAAGAGAGACAATAGGAGAAGGAAGCAGAGTTCTCATCGGCCCCATCTCATTACCTTCCTCAGATGCATGTCTCAAGCATCAACTAAATGAAGCAGACAGTCAATGAGATGCACATATAACAATGCTGCTAACAGAATGTCTCATAAAGGCTTCCTATAAATGAAGGCAAAAATTAGATTATTTTCAAGACGCAGATTTCAGAGTGTTCTCTGCTCATTTTAGGCATACAACATAAAAAATTCACAGTAATTTTATGGCAGATCTTCCAGCAGTGGCCTGGATGTAAATTGAAACCTGGGATGGTTGGATGGATGGATGTGTTGGGGCTACAGGGGATGCATAAATTGTCTGCTTATTAATAATTTGTACAGCTGTCACATGCTTTCAGTATTTTTCCAGATCTGCCGATCCGTTCTTTGGGAGTCCTAATGTCTTTCTGTCAGGAAAGAACCATCCCCCAGGCCTGCCAAGATGCTAGTGAAGCTGACATGCTAATACCACCGCGAACTACAGGTTGCCAACATGCTTAGCTGTGCTTAAAGGGCACCAACCGCTGAGTGAGCAAGCATTTTTCCAACCGGTTCCCTACTTCCTGGAGCTGAGTCTTGCTGTCTGTGGTACACCCACTCTGGAGTTGAACAATCTTTCAACCTATTTACTTTTTGAAAATCCAACACAATCTCCCGTTCCAGTCGAAGCAGAAAAAGCCTCTTGGTATGCTTGTAGACTGCTTATTTCAGGATTTTGACGTTTCAGTCCCTGTCACCGGTGAACTGCCTTTATTCATGAGCGACAGACAATCTTTTTCAGACATGCTGTTAACTTTTCCTTCTAAAATGATCACGGTAAAGCGGCATGAAGCTTTGCCTGATGAGCCCATCAGCAGCGCCACCCTGGGGCCTTAAGGCAACCTAGTGGAGTACGTGCTGACTGCTCAGCCAGTGGAGTTGGTCCAGGAAGACCAGACTCCCTCCAGTCCCAGCCATAACCTTTGAAAGGACGTATTCCACCTCACTTGTGTCCTCTTGAACTTGTTGAAAACATTGTTAAAAGTGCGACTACAAACACCCTTCAACCCTCACAAATCCTACTGGCGTACAGCCTGGGTAGCGCAATTCCAATTTTTGTTATTTCAAGATTACTTTAAAATTCATGCTGAACCTCCATATCATTGAAAGAACAAATGTATATAGGCTTAAATCTGTTCTAAATGTCGGATTTTGGAAAGGGAACACCTATTTCCATCTGTGAACCCCATCAATTCTAGCCTACCATGAAAACGACCCTAAACTTTATCTCACTCCGAATCTTGATCAGCAAAACTAAAGACCTGCACTAGGTGTGTCCCAGTAAACATTTTATTAGAGATATCAATGACTGTCTTTGTGGTTTTAGGGACGATGCCCCTCAACAAAATTGTCAGGCTGCTACGCATTAAAAGCTGCAGGAATGGAAACCAAAATTGAAGGAGTGGGTAACCGCTGGGTAGTGAGCACACCAATGGCAGAAGCTTTGTTGTCATTTGATCAACATGACAATCACCAATATAAAGTTGTTAAACCAATATATGTTCCCCTCTGTTCCACTAGGAGCACTTATCCACGTTGGTGATGCAAACCTCCATTACCTCGATCTTGATATGACACAGAACTCAAGATAATGGACACATTTAATGGCTATAACGTCTCCATTGAAACCAAAATTAAGAACCAACTTTTGATACAGGGGACCAAATGCGTTAAATTCAACCTCACCCACTGTGGTGAAGTCAAAGAATTACAAGCTATAATTGATGCTATGACGTTTATCCCGCCACGTTTCATAGTTTCCCCCAGGCCCATGGTGCAAACTGGTACCAGTGCCCGTCGGAAGGTCAGCTCCAAAGAATGAAGAGTTTGCAATCTTCGTACTAGGGCTGAAACGATTCCTCGGGTAACTCGAGTAGAAAAAAAGCCTCGAGGCAAATTATTTTGCCCCGTGTTTCACACAGAGTGTAACACTGACGCATATTTCAGAAGCGGCACTGTTCTCTCTCTATCACTCACTATTACCTTTACAAACAATGGCAGAAAATGAAAAAAAGTGCAAATAAAAGACAGAAAATGTCCAAAGTATGGAACCATTTCACGCTTCGTAAAGCGGACAACTTGGTGCAGTGTGTGTACTGCAAAACGGACCTGGCCTACCACAACAGCACGTCATCGATGCTACAGCACCTGAATAGAAGACACCCGCACATTAGCTGTAATTCTCCGAGCGGAGTCGGCCCCTCAACGAGGTAACGTATTTTTACGATTCCTAACTGATATGAACACGATCGCCTGTCAGAATATTAGTGCAGTGTTTGTAATTATTTATTGCCTGTCATGAGCTGACAGGGTCAACAAGGCATGACAAGTAACAGAGAAATGCACCAAAATCTCATTCATATAATTTATCCCTCCTCACCTTAAACTCCGCTCGCGGGCACATGCACATTTCGCACGGGCGCGCACAGATAGGTTACATCTCAAAACGCGCATTTGACCATCAGTTGCATTTAATATTGCAATGCTACCTATTTAATTTATTTATTTAATAAATAAAAAAGATTGACAAATCTACATTCATTAGCCTATACATTTACTTTTAACATTTTATGTTGACCTTTTTGCATTGTAACAACCATTTGCTCATTTAAATGCTCTTTTTTTCTGCCCGTATATTTTTTATTTCTTTTTTGTCCTTATATCGGCTTTCACAGAAAGAGTTGTTAAAGAGGCTTAGTTTTGGAGCCAACAGTTAAGCGTGAAGTGTTGAGTTTAAATAAAAACGCTTTTTGGGAGGAGTAACAGTCAATTGCGTGCTCATTTTAAGAGGCCTTTTGTTGCATTACACACTATTAATATAGGTATTTAAAAACCCAAAAGTGTAATTTATCCGATTACTCGATTAATCGATGGAAAAATCGACAGAATACTCGATTCCAAAATTATTCTATAGTTGCAGCCCTACTTCGTACCTAAAAAGGGTACCTAAATGTCGGGCTTGCTCACAATGTTCCAATTGGACTCAGCCTCCCAACAACCCTTGCAGGTTGTTGCATAGTAGACAGCTATTTTATCAAGGGAGCACGACCTTGGCAGATTCTCATTGGTCTCTGGCCAGTGATGATTAAAGGTTCTGGAGCATTCAGCTATTCGCCATTCTGCCGTTTCTTTTAAGTGGCATCAGAGGCAAAGTTTCGCTAGTGACCCAATTCCCTTGTCCCTTTTGATTCTAGCGGGCTGGTCCAAAAGGAATCACCCTGAAATTCCCCCTGTTTTTTCTCAACCAAAGAGCACGTGCTGAGCAGCTGCATATCCTGAACAAGCCCCGAACTCTTTTTTCTTTCTGTGCACACTGAAGTGGACGATTTAATCTGCATCCAGGACTCAGGAAAGCGTTTTCTTCACCTCCACTCGTTGCCTGATTGTGAACTGAAAAATTCATAAAAGTAGGAATGTTCCAATTTCCTAATTCCTGGGTGGAGCACGTTTAGCATATAAAAACATATGTATGCTTTGTCTGCACAAATTGGTTATCTCACGTTGTGATGGATAATCTTTGTTGCATGGACGGCTGACCTATTGGCATTGGTTGCATGTACGTGCCTAATGTCAAGTTAGCTACTTGTTTTTCTTTTATTTGTTAGCAGAAGCAATGTTGTTTGTTTTGTGTTTGTTGCTGTGATTGTTTGATTTCCAAGAGCGTGGTTTTACGGCACGTTCATACTAGGGAAAGGCTGGAAGAGCGACAGCCAATGTATTAAACTAATTCCTTTGTCTAGCTATAATGCTAACTAATGCTAGCTATTTAAGCCCACGTTGTATCTCCTTTGTCTGCCTGGGTTCATCACGCGCACTGATAAGGTATCGACACTGTAGATTACAGGTGCGCAGGTGAGTCGGGGCTTCCTGTGAAGTCAGTTTGTTTTGATTTTTGTCTTCCAGATATCAGCCATCGTCTCCCTGACAGAAGAGAGGCATCCATTTAGAATAGTAGCAATGTTTCATTTAGTCTAGACTGAGTTTATTTGTGACTGCTTTTGATATAAGAGTTGAGCAATCTTTAAAAAAAAATCCCTAAACTTGAGACAAAATCTCTGTATCGTTTTGGTGTGGATTCATTCAAAACAACGACAATTCATCCTGCAGATAAAGACTGATAGTCTGGCATTGTTAATATGGCTTCATATATAGATTAAAAAGCTGGTGCCCCCCATTTTGCTTATTTTGTCACTGATAATTCGACTTTCATTAATAATTATCCCAATATTAGGTTATTGGTATAAATATTCCATATTATTATTAACGAGACAATTTATGCATCCTCTGTAGCCCCAACAGATGGATGGGGCTGTCTTCATAACACTCCTACACGGGCTCTTCTTTACCATAATGAAGAAAAAGAAACATATTCTACACCTGTGTTTCTACTAGATCTGTAAAATGTTGCATTCTCTTCTCCCTCTCTGTCTCAGTGGAGGTCTGGTGATCACTCCATTACAGCACCAACGCAGCCTCCTGAGCTCTCGCTATGGGAAGCTAAACAGCTGCGACCCAACACAACAACACAGCTGGTTTCACCTGACATCTCTAGCTTACTGCACAGTGCAAAAGTAGAAACACTTTTGACAAGCCACCTTTTCCTTCTGCATCACTGATGCTTTATTTGTGATACACAATAAGCAACAGGCATCTTCATGCATACGAAGAATGATCAACCAGATCTTCAAAACTACTTAATCCTGAGCACTAAATCCTATTCTTTAAATCAGGAGGTAGGCGAACAAATGAATGCTGCAAAACGCATAACACAGGTCAGTTGCATTTTTTTTACTTAGAAAGTCCAATGGATCTCTATCATGAGAGATTATGTTTTTAGCTGAAATTTTCTTTGATTGTGGTATAAATTGATTGCTTCCCCTCCAGCTGTTACATAAGTTATGAAGATAAGTTTTCATAATTAAAAGATATTGCTTCAACAGTTTGCTTAACCTTATGTAGCAGTAATGACTCAGGACTCATTTAACCATGCTGTTGCAGATTTGCTGGCTTGAGAAAATCATCTATAAACACCTGATGATCTCAATGACTGAAAGATGCCTTGGTCCTGTGGCTGTCCATACCATGACCCCCCCACCAATGAGCTAAAAAGGTGGTATGAGGCGTTTTCTCCTAATAGGCTGTGCTTGGTTTTTTCTCCACTTTTTGGTGTTGTGGATTATGGCCAAACAGTTTGATCACATTGGGTCCAAACAACATTATTCCACACGCCTTGTGCTCCATTCAGGCACAGCTTTAAATGAGAACTTGGTTTTCCCCAAAACAAAATTTCCAAACAAGTCCTACTTGTTTAGTGTGCTTTGGAACTGTGCTGGCATGCACTTTAATATCTGACATGCTGACTGAAACACGAAGAGTCTAAGATAGAGCTCCTGGGTTGTTTGCAATTTCTCTGCACATTCCTAAGTCTAAAATTGGAGTGAATTGATCAAGACTAGCAGCTGCCTAAATTTATTTCTCTTGTGAATAAATTGTCTTAATGTAGAATGGACTTTAAATACCTTGGAAAATGGCATAATAGCCCTTCTAAGGGTGCATTCACACCGTGGTAGACTTGGTTTCGACTAAAGACCAAAACTACAGCATTATTGTTGTTTTTAGCTGGTGCGGTTCAGCCTCACCCTGCTCTTTGTCAAATGAACCAAAGCATTTAAGCAACATGTTTACCTCCCCGTCTATGATGGGGCTGTGATGGTACTGCACTTCTTGGTGCGGTGGGGGCTATTTCCTGTACAGTGAAACGTAAAACTTGGAGTGGCAGCAGATTGTAGCGGATTTAGGACCGCTATGTTGCGTTTGGCAAATGTGCCAGATATATACAGCTGCATTAATGGGCTCAAAATAAACAGATAAGGCAGAGGACTATGGAGAATGCTGTTTTTTTACACGAGGTGGTTCCATATGAGGCAGCGTACAATGAGTAGGGGCGCGTATAACTTCACAGCACTGATGTCCTTATACAGATGTCGAGTAAGGTATGTATAAGATCCAGCATCTATCTATCCATCCAGCATGTGCGGTTGTTTAAATTGCATTTAAACAGGATGCCCTGAACAATAGTACTAGCACTTCTTGTAGTCTCAGTACGCTTACCATTCCCATATGTAATCAAACCACAGCAGAGTTTGTTTCAAACGAACAGATAGGCTACATACGCTTTTAGACAGATTCAATTGCACATTCACATCGAACTTGACTTTTTGGGCAAACAAACTAGAGTTTGATTAAAACGGACTAAACAGGGCTAGTTTGACTGCACCCTAAGAGTGATGGGCAGCAACAATTGCATCTTAAATGTTAATGCTCATGTCTTTGCACATGCCCCGCTGGCTGACTTGAAATCTAACTGAAGGTGGAGGGGTGCATTGGAGTGTCCTCATAACTGTTTTATTAGTAATTATTAAAGTGGATCCCTTTTTTTCTGGGGAATATGGCTTCAAATTATTCATAGAAAATCCACTTATTTGGGGAGAAGAAGATGGTGAAGAAGGGGAAGACTGTTAGCTTCTGAGGTTGTGGCAAGATAATTTCCATTAGGTATAATAATGCAAATTAAGGCATATTTGATTTGGTGTTTTCACAGAATACTGTGGACCCAAACCCATCCAAAAATCAGGGGTCAACTGTACATCTGTGGTTTCTGTATTTTCCTTTTTTCAATGGTTATATAGAAGATAAAAATAAAACATAATAATGAATTTGAAGAGAAAAAGCAAATAGAAGTTTCTAACACAAAACCCAGCTTCTGTAGAGGAAATATTTGCCTCATCCATGATTAGTGTCAGAGTAGTCCTGTTGAAACAGAAGTCAACATTAGAGTTATATTGGCATTATACAAAAATATTTTTTTCAATAATGACAATCTAAAAAAGTTGGGAAAAGTTTTTGGTTTGCTTTTTTTGCATGATCAGCCCACTCAGTCAATCTGAGCTAAATCCTATCCTCATCTACTTATCTGACAACAATATTAACCAAACTCTTTTGGATAACGCTCCCTCTCCAAGGTGTTGCAGTTCACTCTTTTTCTGAAAGTCATTGATCGTCACAGGCCTTTTTTTGTTTGTTTTT
Organism: Apricaphanius iberus; assembly: GCA_028564705.1. Taxonomy (NCBI): domain Eukaryota; kingdom Metazoa; phylum Chordata; class Actinopteri; order Cyprinodontiformes; family Aphaniidae; genus Apricaphanius; species Apricaphanius iberus. Next base: position 225,329 of record JAPXFQ010000014.1, on the reverse strand, counting down.
ACACAATGCTGCCCACTCTGCTCACTCAGCCAACCTTCTTCCCCTCTGCCAACATCTACTTCCTCCAGCTGACACTTCACATCAGCTTCATCACTTTGTACCGCCTACACTCCTGTTTTACTCAGTAGCTGTCTGCCTTTTGGCATAATTACACAGCCCCTTCAATCAGAACATTTAAACGGTAGAACATTTGATGAAAAGTTTTCTCTTTGCCAAAATCCAGAACATCATGTTTTATTACCCGTGACAAAGAGAACAAGAACACAGACAACTCCTCTCAGGTCTTGTTTGTTGACAGATAGGAGCTTCATTATCTTGGGTTTCTTCCCTTAAGCTTATCACAGTGGTTTGTTGGGATTTTGGCTGACTCCTCCTAACAACTGCAGTAATTGAGTCAGGTTTGTAGGCCAACGTGCACACATACACCTTATAGCTCTGCCTTGAAATGTTTTACAGCACTGAGACCAGTGCTCAGTGATGGCCACTCCAAGATAGTCACGTTGTTCTCTTCAAGCCACTCTGTAACTAATTTGGCGGCATGCTTTAGAGCACCGCTTATTTTGAAGACCTAGTTGCCTCAACTCTTTGTCCCTGTGGGCTAACAAACTTTTTGAAGTGATGGCTTCTTCCTCGTCGAGTGGCCTTAAAGCCCACATTAGTGCAGGACTTGTTTCCTTATGAAGAGTGACAGTCCCTTGCCAGCTCCAGCCAACATATTCATGTGTTTTGATTTGGTTCTGGGGGATGTTACTTACATTTAATTTCATACGACTGGAAATTCCCATGGTGTTTATAACTGCATATAACAGTTCAAAAAGCTAAATATGGTGCTTTAGGCATCTGGAAATTGCACTTAAGGATGATGTCACAAAACAAAGCAGTGTGTTTGAACTACAGCCTTAAATGAATCCACAGAGTGCCTCCAATTAGGTCACACATGAAAAAAAACAGAAGCTTACAAAGCTATGACATGTTTATTGAAGTTTAAATACTTTTTCTTAAATGTTTAGAAGTAATAAACTCCTAATTTGGAAAAAAAAACATAATGAAACATTTGAACATTTTAGGGGTAAGACTTTTTTCCAGAAAATATTCAATTTTTATATTACCATTTCAAAAGGTTGTAGCTTTAATATGGTTATATGTGTTATATGACAACATGATGAAATGCACGGATTCAATAATTATATATATATATATAAAACTGAGAGGGATATCATGTTACCGGACCAATCATTCCATAGGTGGGCGTTTTGGGTCACTTCGGCACGCTTGGAATCAAGGCAGAGGTAGTCCGAAAAAAGGGGTCGGCTCAGAATGGACACAGGTAATGGAAACACGCCAAAGCGTCCCGTTCCATTCCGTACTGGCACTAGTGAAAATGTCAGGATGCGCGATGGAAGGTATGGACCCAAACGCAGAAGCAGAGTGCAAGGTAATTTATTGGAGTGCTGATGGAGTGGAAATGCTTACTAGTGCGATGCTGAAAGCAGGAACAGAGGCACAGGACAGCAGAAGGAAGACGGCAGGGAAACACAGTGGGCATCTGTAGTTGGTTCCTGTAATGATCCGGCGCTGACTGAAGGGAGGTGACTGGTTAAAAAGACCGGAGGTAAAGAGGATCTGGTGTGGATGAATGAGGACACAGGTGAGGATGATGAGGAGCGGGAGTGAATGAAGTGAGAGTCATGACAGGAAATGAGGCATTAGTCTTTTGAAGTGGGACAGGGAACTTTACTCCTGCCTCCTCTGCCAGTAGTCTAGTATCAGTCTATTTTCTCCAGCATTTTCGACCACGTCTACTGCCATTTCCACAGGTTCTTTACATTCCTGCTACCTGTGTCACCATCAACGGTGTTTTGATCACCCCTGCTACACCACCACGTACCTTCCTCCCACCCCAAACACAGTGAGGCACAGCATTGGACCTGGGATCTGCTGCTTCTATATTGTCATGGTGAATAGGACTGATTCTCGCTGAGTGCTGATGGAACGTCACTTTCTCCCTGGACAACGGAAGTTTTGATCAGGGTATGGATATTCCTCTTCAGAATCTGAATCAGCCATTACTTGACGGTGATGGATTCAGCGGTGAACAAACCTCAAGGCATCATAAATTTCATCTTTCTAAAACTAGCTCTCTCTATGCTGTAACTGCAGCCGCTACTCCCGCTTTTCCTTGAGTGGTGGCGCTCATTCAAACGTGATTTAGTCCAAAATTTTCCACGGTAATACACCGGAAAATGTGGCTTAGATTGCAGTTACAGATGTCCACCATATAAATCAGTAATTAAATCAGTGGTCATATCTGCAGCTGTATCCCGTTAAAGTCAGCAATGTTGCTTGTCGCAATAATGCGACATTGGCGCCTAAAAAGGTAAAGTGAAACTCAATGTCAAAGCGTGTCTAAAAATGGTTTGCTTTTTTGTACGATATATATATATATACCCTAACCCTATATACATATTTTTACATGTATTTTTATGCCATATTTAATCCAACTCTTCAACAGTGCAGGGACATAAAATAAACTAAGAACTTCACCAGATTTACACTCAATTTTTCATGAACTGTTTTAAAAGAGAATGTCCTCTGTTGTGTTTTTATATAATATCAAAATTTGTGTGTGCGTGTGTTTAAGTGAACTGTTCTATTTAAATAGATAAAATTAAAAAAAATCAGGGTTTATTTTTAAACTAGAAATGACATTTCTGTCACTACTGCAACACCTGAAGGTAATAAACGTAGGAAATACAGGCTGCGTGCTGCCAGTCTGTGTACAATTCCTGACATAAAATTGCTTTTATTGGCCACACTGCCAAGCGCTAAAAGTTACCAGCTAAAGGGAAAACAAACTGCTGAGCACGACACCACTGCGACTGTGGTTGGAGGGAAGCCGAGACGTGGTCGCTATGTTCCCCCAGTGAGATGGACAGGGACTTTTTGGAGAGCCTCATGAGCAGCGAGAGGAGGTGTGAAACTTCTAATTCCCACATAGCTGCAAAGACAGTGTGTTTGCCACTAATGGGCACTCAAAATAGTGCTGGATGCAGAATATGAGAGGGAGAGTGGAGCAGCCCAGCACATTGAAAACTAGAACACAGAAGATTCTGGCAGCCACAACTCCTACAGGGAATTAAATAAAATATTATATACACACATCCACTACTTTATGCTCATTAAAATGCCCTTAGCTTCTCCACACAGAAGAGCTTCTCTAACAGGGAAAAAAATCCAACAGATCAAACTTAAATCACTGAGAACTTTACAAGGCTGCAAGTCCAAAATATTAATTTGTTTGTTTTGTCGTAACACACAATCAGTTCATCACAGAAAGTGACAGATACAAAATTTACAGTGAGTAATTGCTCTGAAACATGCAACCGTTCTCCCTATTACAGGGGAGTACAGTGCTTTGTCTAATATGCTTTGAATGCCAGCTTCACAATTACATTTGGAAATGAGTCCCGCCTGAGAAGGAGAGCGTTGAATAATGAAGTCAGTCATTTACCCAGATATCAGGCTCCAGGGAGTAGTAAGGTCATTTCAAATTGTGTTAATTATCATATGTACTTTTCATGGACTCAGAGTCAAAACTAATATAACCCAAATATCTCTCCTGTGTAAATTGTGTCTCAACTTAATAGCTGCTGGGTTTCTGGAGAAATGAAAATTGTTTTAAGGGTTTGATTAAACAAATCCATGCAGGCTACACAACCAAACGCAAAATCCACAAACACCAGATCTGAGTGGGAGCATGCATTGCAGAAAATGTACAGGACAGATGAAGCAAACAACAGCAGACCCACACTGAAAGTGTAAAAACATCGGATAGTCACCAGAGATTTACTAAAAATACATGTTCAATTTCCTGTAGGATCTCAAGCTCTCTAAAGACGTTTCGGACCTCATCTCTCTCTATGCACTGCTGTTTGTTCATGTACTTCATGGCGTACATCTTCTCTGTGTCCCTCTTTTGCACAATGCATACCTGTAGGCAGCAAAAACAAATTGGGGTGGGAGGGAGTGGGGTGGGGTGGGAAAGGGAGGGAAAAAAAAAAAACATGTTAGAAGATAAACAGGTTTCATTGGTTTAAAAACATTTATAAAAAAAACAGGCTGCAGCATCCAGCTGTTCGTTAATACAATAGAAGGAATGTAAAATCCTAAATGGACTGACGGACGGATGGAGTTCTCAGCGGCTGTCATCAACATCAGTTTTAAAGTCCAAACACATTGCCTTATAATTTATTCATCCCAGCTGTGGTGTTTTTGTCAGGAAGAGTCTGCGAAAGGCCAGCTGCAGGACAAGACTCTGGAGAGGTGAAACTCATTATTGTAACAACAGTGTAAACAGCCATTACACCGATCATGTGGCTGCTGCAATCACTGCCTTGCTCACATGATGACTTCAGTTTCTAGGGTTGCTTTTCAATCTTCCCTGGTTCCTTGTTTTCACCCGTTACCTTCTGTTCCCACCGCTAAATAGTGCTTTGATTCCAACTTTTGACTTTGCCAGGTCTTAACAATATATATATATATATATATATATATATATATGTGTATATATAATTTTTTGTCCATTATGTAACGAAGAAAAACACAAAGTATGAAAGAACTCTGTGTGAGACACAAAATACACACCTGCCACATCATTTAGGAGCTACATAAAACCATTTAATTATCTTTCTATCATCAGTGGGACCACCTCTTTAACGGCAAGAGGTTTGATGAAATCCTGCATAGCGATGTGCAGATCAGGGGTTTTCTATTATTTAACCGTTTTTTAAAAATGGTGACGCAAAAATCTGAAGGCAGTCAGTCATTTTGACAGATTAATATTCACCCCTCTGACCACTTGATGTCATTGTGCAGATATTTTCATTTTAACACACGGCATACAGCTAACTAAATTAGTTAATAAATGATTCTTATGAGAACATCAGAGCATCATCTCAGATCTGGATATTGTATACATCTTGCTGTCCTGAAGCTGGCAGTGCTCTAAAAAGTTACTGAGGCTTCAGAGCGTGTTGCTCTAAAGAGCCCGGTGTTCTGCCAACCACCAAGGTATTCTGCAGGATTTCTACCCACTGAAGAGATATCTTGGAGGTCAGGAAAAGGCTCGTACGAAAAGTATTTCTTATGTCCGATCACTTCAATTGGAGAAATCTTCCCTGACTTCAAAACATTGGCTGAAGTGGCACTTGATTCCAATCTGCAATATAAATTCATATTTTTCCTTTTAATTAATCTATTTCTTGGCATATAGTACTGTTGATGAGAGGCAAAGCGCATTTGACTATTTACTTGAAGAAAGTTTCCAACACTTCCAGCAGTAGACAACCCCGTTTCCTCCAAAAATCAGAAGTAAGAGCTCCATTCCAGACCATACAATATTCAGACAGCAAATTAAATCCTGGAGTTCAGAAATTACTCTGATGGGGGTGCCAAGATGTAACTGAATGAAGCATAAATCCTCTGATGAGAACAAGAGAGAGATGTGTAGCCATTATAATAAGACATAATTTCAGTTGTGATATAGGACTGCTTTCTTCTTTTCCCCTCTTTCTCATCTGTGTTTCCATCCCTGTGTGACCTTTTGCATTTTGGGTAATTTCATTACTGTCTGCTGTGAGCGTCTGTTGCCGTGAAACTGTCCAATTGGCTAAATATTATATTAGCATGAAAAATCTAAGTTCATCTAAGTTGAAATAGATTAGCCAACAGTTATTGCTGTCCAGTCCGTGATATGAATATTGCACACACTGACATTGCAATGACGATATATTCATTATATATTTTCCAGCCCTACCTATTCTTAGTCCAGAGTTAGACTTTTTCCATTTAAATACATCCCTAAATCTTGAAACCCTGCTTCTATACCTAAAGAGAAGGAGGAATATGATTATGGATCAGGCTAATTTAAGTGAAGATAGAGATGCTTTGCAACGTCTTGAGTGACAGTAAATATCATTATTATTTATTTTATGTAATAATAATAAGACATTTGTGGTTGTAAATTACAGTTTCATAAAAACGTCAATGGTATTTTGAACCATCCCCCCAAAGGGCTTGAAGGTTTAATGAGAGTTGTAAATAAAGACCCCAACTTTAATGCAGTCAGGAAAAAGCTTGTCAGAGCCAGAGGGAAAACAAAAGCACTTATTGAAACAACTGAGAAAATGGGATTAAGAGAACCCTGCAAGGTTTTAGTTTTTATGGAAATGTCTGCCGTGGCTGCATGAAATAAGTTTATTTGGGTTCTTTGAGGAGTGCATTTCAATGGCAATGGCTTTAAAAAATTGAGTTTCTGAATGCCACCATGATGGCAGAGTCAGCTTTAATTGAATTGATTTTTTTAGTTGATTGGATTTTTGTCTGCATGTGGAGACTGTGAAAGAGAAACCTTCAGAAAAACAGAGGAAATCCATCTTTATTAGTAACAAAATTATGAAACTGGCCAGCAGAAAGCAATCATTCATTTCAGATTAATATTTGTGTGCCTAACCTGCTGGATGTCTTATAAAAAAATTATACAAGTTACAATAAGTTATTCTGAAGGTACGTGTCCATTGTGATAAAAAGATAACAAATAATATGCTTCTATTTTTACATTGCAATTAGCTTTTTTAGGAGATGCTAAAAGGAACAAAAAGCACATTTTTGTACTTTTTGTCACTGACAAGTTCGCTCAAGCGACATACAAGTTCTCACCTCGTGATGTAAACATGATCTTGAGAACGGTGAGGAAACAGCCCAGAACTACAAAGAGGGAACTGGTCAATGAACTGAAGAGAGCTGGGACCACAGTAATAAAGGTTACTATTAAGCCATTTTCAAACAGATATTCTGGAATATTAGCAGATAATTCCATTCTGTCCTTTATTTTAGTTGTCTTTTCAAATAGACCCCTATTTTACATATATTTTCGGATGCTGTCACGTGGCAAGAGATGTACTGGATGATTCTGATAAATGTCTGGTGGGGGTTGTATCCTGATACATACATTCAAATGTTATTTCCCAAAACAAAGTCATTCTTGGAAAGAGAGCTGATGAAACATCAGAAATCCTCTAAGTACTTGTCTTTTATGTGCAATTTTGCACACACACGGTTAAGAGAAGAAGCTGAACAGAAAATACAAGCGAAACAAAAGGAGTGTGAAGCAGCCTTTGATATAGGCTAGGCAATTTTATCAGTTCAGCACACTTTCAACAAAGGTTATTCAAGGTGATTTACATGATTTGGTAAATCACCTGGATTTGATTAAAGAAACAAACAAAGGAAACATATGCAAGAAAGTTATTAAGTATATAAAAGCATCATAGGTAAAATTTTGTAGGATAAATATGATACATATGTCATCAATGTTGTGCATTCACCGCTTTCCCTGTCCCCACACTCCTTGTCCGGAACTTTACCTGATATTCTGAAAGCAAACACCCTACTGTGACAAGCCTACTCTTGTTACTAGGTCTTCAGGTGTAAATATACAGGTAAAAGTTGTCCTGAAGTTTGCATTCAGACTCAAAAGTAAACTGTTTTTCATGGCCTATTTGAAAGGAGCTATATAGTAACATACTATGTCAACCTGTATTAAAATCCTTCTGCTCTTGAAATGTCCCCCTGCTTAAGCCAGCACATGTTGAGGCCCGTCTAAAGATTGCCGGAGACCATCTGAATGATCCAGAGGAGGATTGGGAGAATGTCATGTGGTGAGATGAGACCAAAATAATACCCTTAGGTATAAAGAATGCATCCAAAGAACACCATTCCGAAGCATGGGGGTGGAAATATTAAAGAAAATTCAGCGGATCCAAAGAAAACCTCACCAGAGGACGCAGATGGTTTAGAATCAACCTCTCAAGTCCCTTCATCATAAGAGATGTCACGACTACTGGCCTGTAGCTGCTGACATCCTTGGAATGGGAGGTCTTTGGTACTGGTACAACACACGAGGGCTTCCACAGCTGTGGTACTTTCCCCAGTACAAGGCTCAGGTTGAACAGATATCCTAAAATGCCACAAAGTTCATCTGCTTAGAACCTAAGGAGCCTGGAACTGATGCCATCTTGACCTGCAGCCTTTGGCACTTTGATCTCACGAAGCTCGTTCCTCACTTGAAGTGCTGAAAGGGACAATATTGTGGTCAGCGGACGGGGATGTATGTTGGAGGCTTCAGAAGACGGGGGTGAGTGTGATGGCAGGGAGCTGAGAGGTGTGATGTCCATAGATGAAAGACAGGCAATCACTGAAGATGAGGGAGAATGCAGCAGAGGGGACCATGCTGGGTGGCTGATCAAACCTATTATAATATTTATTTAAGTCATCCATCACCCAAAGTCTCCTGTAGCCTGCGTGCTTGGTTTTTGTACTGAGTTTGTCTTCAGGCTGTTCATTTCAGCTTCTTCTGGACAACTCTAAGCTCCTGTTTTTCTCCCAATCTAAATACTCTATTATTCTCCTTGAGGAGAGCCTATATTTCAGGATGTATCCATTGGTTGTTGGTAGAAAAACACCGTACATTTATGATGGGTACGGTGTTGTCAACACAGTAATTGATGTAGTCCGTAATGCACTTTGTGATGCTGTTGAGGTCACCATCCAAAGGGCTGTAGAGGTTGTCCCACACAGTAGTACTTCAGTCTCTGCCGACCATTTCCTTAATGTGCATTTCACAACTGATTTTCTGTGTACAAGAAGTTTATTCACAGGCTTGAGATGAACCAGGTTGTGATCTGAGCCCCCCAGGGGAGAAAGAGGTGATAAACTGTATGCCTCCTTGGTGTTGGCATACAATAAGTCCAATGTTTTATTGTCTCTGGTGTGCCTTAAATAATGAGGTCTTAAAATAAGACAAAGCATAGCATTCAATATGAAAATATATTAACTAAAAATGGAAAAAGGAAGAACAAATTTGAATAACATTGTCAGTCAAACTTGAACATTCACAAAGCGCTACCTCCCTCCCATCCTCCAAAATTTCGATAACACAGGGAACATAATTGATTATTTTGGTAACCGGAGACGTCATGTTTCCTATGTTTCTAGATATGTCATTTAATGCAGCATAAACATGAGATGTTAAGCTTAATAAAGTCCAGGGACCGGACTTTAACTCGTTAATTAAGATTAATTAATTACACAAAAATAACGCGTTATATTTTTTATACGCATTTTAATCGCACCTATTTATGCACCGCAGACTTCCAGCGCTGGTGCGCAGAGAAAGGCGCAGATCCCGTTTCATGTCCGCTAAGCCGTGTGCTGTTGTTCCTCCAGCAGCTGAAGGAAAGAAATGTAGCTTTCACTACAGTTAAAACTTATGCTGCAGCTATTTCTTCCTGTCATGAAGGTTTTGTTGACAGAACAGTCTAATCTACTCTGTTCCATGCCTGCGTTCTCGTGTTGCGTGCCGCACACGGCTGCACTGCGCTGCTTTCAGCGTCTGTTTGTGCATTATAGAGGAAACTGCAGGAAGCCTCAATTAATTTAGTGCCTCTCTCACTGGTGATGTGACGCGATTTCACAAGCTTATATTTCCTCTGGGCTTGATCCTCCAGAGAATCTCAGAACTCATTCCATGAGAGAGATTTCATCCTCCACAGCTCTGCATGGAGGGATGATGGTGGTGCGCTGCAGCTTCCTGCTCATCCCTGTGTTAATTTATCTATTTCTATCTGAGAGACATTTCCGCTTTCTCCATGATTCATTCTCTTATTGGTGTTCTGACAGAATTATGTTTTTTTATTTTTTCTGATAACTTAAACTTATGTATTCAGTCATTAGTCATACAAAAAATCCATGTGAAGAAAATTCTCACTTTTCTCAGGTCAACTATTTATGAGCAATTAAAATGCGATTAATTTTGATTAATTAATTACAAAGCATGTAATTAATTAGATTAAAAGTTTTAATCGAGTCCTGGCCCTAATAAAGTCATAAAGAAAGTATAACTACATTGTGTAAATTCAAAAGCAGCAGACATCAGCCGGAGGACTTTTATTCCATGCATTTGCTTATGTTAACCTGCGAGAGTATTGCGACTTCTCCAGTATTATCACATATGGCGGGTTTTCTAATTTGAGATACTCATGATGACTTAAATCAAAACATAATGAAGACCGATTTCTCACATTTTATTTGAAGTCCTTGTTATCTCAATATTTAACAGGTTTATTTAAAGTTTTGTATTCTTACCAAAACTTCACAGTATAGATGCAGTCAGAAGACAACTTTATCAGTCACATGTGGTCGCCAATCTCATTTATTAAAAAAACATTGGCTCAACAGAAAATCTGAATATTAAGCTAATCTTTAAATCAGCCTACACCAAAGTAATCAAGCAATATCTGGTATTTTGATAAACAGGTTCGAGGATCTACTTATCAGTAGAACATGATCACAATATAATCCAGGAGTAAATGCCCAGGCATTTTTTTGTGTATGTGTTAGAATACACTTCCATCAACAGCAGTCCACACCAGAACAATGAAAGAATAGCTTGTAATGCTGACACTCTGAATTCTTGCTTACAATTAGAAGTATGAGGAGGTATCTTTGATCTCAAGCCAAACAGCAGCTTTGGAACTCATATCGTTAGCACACATGCTTTAGATAATATCGCAATATAAATTTGAGGCCATATCGCCCAGCACTGTATCATTGTACCACTTTTTAGAAGACACAAAAAAAAAATTCTTGCAAGCTTAGCCAGGAGTTGGGATTATGAGTCTCTTACATTTTTATTTTTGGGGTCTGACACTGGAAAGTTTGGGAACCACTGAATTAGATCACAGTCAAGATTCCATTCCACTTTATTTCTAACAAACTTTAAAAAAACAATGTGACAGCTGACCTAACCGAGCACAGCACAATAAAAAAAAAAATAACAAGTACATTAAATAATAATTTAATAAAAGTCATTTTGGGTTGAAAGCCAAGGAGAAAAAAGTGTATGTTTAAATGGGTTTTAAAACACACCAAGTGAAGGGGCCTGTCTGACCATTTAAAATTTTAGGAGGAAAAACGGAAAATGTTCCATCACCTGGGGATTTAGAACATGTTTTTCTGTACTGTAAGAAAATAAACAAAAACAATCAAACAAAAAAATAATCGAGAATTGAATTGTGATCCTAAAATCGAAAATCAGATCGGAATTGTGACACCTCTAATATATATAATATAATATAACAACCCAAAATCAAGGTCTGTACTAGAGTATGACTCAAAGGCCAGAATATGTATGGGACAGTGAACTTAAAACTGAGGAACATATTAAATTGTAAAGTGGACAGGAACCCAGAATCTGAGCTGTCTTCTGCACCAAAAGCTAGAAACAAAGGTACAAACTAAAATCTTATTTTGAATTGCAAAAACTAAAGGCAAATACAACATTCTAAGTCAAAAACCAAAGTAAGCACTTGATTTAGAGTCACACTGGAATCGTGCTCACAACCTGAGGGAAACAAAATATCTTGACCCAAAGAGCAAAGTAAGAAACCAAGACAGCATAGGTACTATGACACAAAAACTAAGGTACTGTACTGTAATAATCTCTGTTTTTTTATGTATTTGCCTAGTGTATATTTCACATTCTTAAACCTACAGGTATGATCCGCACTGGTTTCTCCATTTACCTTAAACTTCACAAACATTTGAAATAACTGATATTACCAAAAACATACAGATGTCACACTAAATGATAAGTACGCACACAGGTGAGAAAGAGTGCATTACTGTGTGACTTCTGTGTTAAGGTGGTATCAAACTATTCTTTTCTCTTTATGTTTCATGATGGTTGACTATAAAAAAATATATCATTAAAAAAATATTAAGCTTTTCACCAAATCAACTGATCTTATGCACAGGAGAGAATTAACAGGGCTCCACTTAAAGCGAAAATATCATGAAAGGGGACTCTTAAAGGTCAGTCATTCATACTCGCTTTGTCCAGAGTGTGGGCTCAGCTCCATATCCCAAGTCTCTATGCAGCTGGAAGGAAGACAGTTCCTGGCCAGCCTTAGATTCTGTCAGCACCCGTAATCTCTCCCCACCAGCAGGCCACAGCACCGGTTCATCTTTAAAAGAGAGCCTTTCAGAGGTGATCAGTCGATTTACATTAAGGTTGGACCCATCAGTTTCTCTATAGACAGTGCGAAAGACAGCAGCCTTTTTTCATGTGGTTTGAAAGGAAAGGAAGATGCAAGTGAAAGTCCGCCACAGAGGGGCCCACCTGTCTGACTCATCCTCAAAGACAGCTGACGCTCTCACTTTTAACAGCCCTGAGCTCTGAAGCATGGCATTAACTTTGTTTTTGTTGTTTTCTTACAGTAGCCCATTCATTATTTAAGGAAAATAGTCAAGATATAGAAGACAGTTGATATTGGCTTCTGCTGTAGTGCGAAGATGGTTTCCATTAATGCATATTAAGTCATATTTGGTGTTTGAATCAATACAATAGGTAGTTAGAATACTTTTTACAAGGGGTATCAATTATTCACCATTTTTAGAATTTGTCCTGATGAAACCACAGGTCCAACCCCCCAGGATTCCGAGGATCCATTGTACTCGAGAGCTACTATCCTACAACTGTGCTCCAACACACCATCAAATGGCTGAAATTATTATTAGCATCTAATCATTCAGCGCTGCAGACTTCTGGCAAAAAAACATTTATTTAATTCGAGTGTGTTAACGAAGGGAAGCATCTAAAAGTTGAAGGATAGTAGACAATGAGGCAAGAAAGAGGCAATAAGAAAACTGGCCAGAAAGGCTGAGAAAAAGACAACAGTTCTTTCTGATAAACAAAAATATCCAAACCGTGCCTAAATAAAACAAGATAATTAAAAAATATTCATTAAAGAATAATTATTATTCTAAAAACGGCACAAAAACAATACTGCACAACATTGGTCAAATATGTTGATTGGAAAATTGTATTACTCTGCATGTAAACGGCACTCAGCAGAAGCAGAGCTTTGGGCAGCCTGGATGCTCTCCCTTCGGGAAGAAATTATTATTTAGGAATAAAAGCAACAGAACAAACAAAACAGTGCAATACTTACAAAATGTTCTGTGCTGCAGCATTGTTGACACTCACTCACTACACATATCCTGCTTTTACTCTGTCTGCTTCACTAACTTTAGCATTTGTTGACTATCTGTGTAACTCTAGTCCAACAGAAGAATGTCAGGGCAAAATGGTGCATGTCGCCACCTGGCATAACAGAAGGGAACGGAATTCATTAAATATTTAGATTTTCTGAGGGACATGTAGACTGGGACACGACTCTAAACTCTGGCTAAGTCATTAGTGCGATTACTTCCAAAAGTTTGATTTAGATGTACATGTAAACATACTTTCTGTGAGAGCACAAAGGTTTTAGGTTTCTGCGAGAAAGCTGAAGATGAACTTTATCGTTCAAAATGACAATGACCCAAAGAAAAGACTCCAATTTATCACAGGAGATGTGCGATCTAAAAGATTTAGAGCATGTTTCCAGAGAAGAGTTAGGAGACATCAGCACGGTGTTGAAATGGTGTTTCACCAGAATATTAATTTAAGGGTGTGCATAATTCTGCTACCACACAATGGTTATTTTTACATTACAAAAAACTGACATTTTAAAAGGAATTCTTATACTTTTTGAGACGCAGCATACAGGCGCCGCTTATAGGCCAGTGGATGCCTTTTAGTTCATATAAGCTACGCTGTTCTAAATAATGTCCTGTTAAATAATTTTTGACACCAAACCAGGCATCTTTAGGATTCAAAGTCACAGATATTTACCAAGGAAACTCCCCTCTAGGATTCAGTGTGCCCTAAAAGGACACATATAGGATACATGTAGGATATACAGTATATATATATATATATATATATATATATATATATATACATATACACACACTTATTTTTTTGGGATGACCCATCTTCTGCAGATGAGACTAATTTTACATTCCGCTGAGATTAGTTGTCCACAAAAAGCTCCAGTTCTTCTGCCCAGCTGCCTGGTAGAGTGAAGGATGCTGATTTATCATGTCATGACATAAAATGAGAGATATTTAGCAAGACTTAGGATCATCTTGATTTACTTGGGGCTAGAGAATAATGTTCTAGAATTTCACCCATGTTACACCAGCTTCCCCTAATTCATGTAATTAAATTGCTTACCTTAATTAAACTCAAGAATTGTAGTTTCTGACTTTTATTTTTTTTTTATTAACTTGAGGCCCAAAATAGCCCCAACAAAACGAAGAGAATTAGACTCAAACTTCACAAGTTATGAGTAAATCCCTCACACATGAACTAGACACCCTAAAAACATGCTTGAAATAGTACTAACAATGCGTTTCATCCATCACAGAGGCCATATTAGATCCCAGTATGAGCCACTTCGATCTTACTCATGGCTTTTATGATACAGAAGCTGGTGACAAAGGCGAGAGTGGAGTCTTGCTGAAGGACACTTGGCAAAAACAGAAATTGAATTTAAGGGATTGCTGAGGTTGTAAACCTTGGTAGTAAATCCTCAAGGGCTTTGAGTACTTAAAATTTGATTTATAGTATCCAATTGCGTAGCATGGTAGTACATCAATATATTATTGTCATATAATACAGCAGTGTGGGGCTGGACGTATTTTTGTCACTGCATATTGTGCCATTACATTGTTCTTTTCTTATATTTTTTTTAATCTTTAGAGGTGTCTATGGGTTTTATTTACTGATGTTATGGACACAGAGACAAAAGATAAGGGGGAAGGAAGAAAGACGAGGAAGAAGAGAGATGGAAAACAAAAAGAGAGAGAGTTTGAGTTGACAACACAGGAGAGGAAAGAAAGAAAAGAGAACACAGGAAAACATCCTAGTATGCCTCCACAGCCGCAGGATGGCAGAGAGGGGAGGATAAAACCAAAAAAGGAACAACACTTACAACATGAAACAACCAGTGTGACCTAAGAACAACACAACCACAACACGCAAATATGGCGATATAAATAATGTCAATAAAAAACTCATGGAACCAATTATTCAAAATCTATTGATGATAACGTCATTCCAAGAATATATCTGTAAACACCGGAGTCCCGACACCTGTGTGTGTGTGAGCATGGTAGTGTATATAAGGTTTCTCCTTAAGAGTGTTAGATAGCTCGTGTGAAGAGCCATCCATCTGCCTTCCAGGAATCGATGCAGAAATGGAGGAGATTGGGGCCAAAGACGTCCATAGGACCCCAGAGCCTAGGAGCCCCAGGTGGACTAACGCAGGGCTGACTGCAACCCCGAAGGGAGGAGCAGAGGAAAGCCCCCGGGGGAACGTCCAGCAGCTAGAATGCAGGGGACCATGGAGGCGCAGGGAGCAGCACATGGCGTCCCCTCAGCAACCAGCATCCCCAGGCCAAGCCCCCTCAGCACCCGGACACTGAACTCTACCAGCTCCTGAATCCTTATTCCCGCACACCGCAGAATGCCGAGTTCAGGCACCCAACCAAGGCCAAACAAACCCACCAATGAACCACCCAGGCACGAAGCACGCAGAACAGGTGAACAATCCAGCTGAGACGCCAGATCCGCACCCCACCGGACCATAAAACAGGTACCAACCAATCATTCCAAAAACTGGCACCCCTGATTTAGGTGCCCAAAACAATAAAAGGATGACATCTACCTGGTACATCAAGCCAGGCCAGGCACGCACCAGGACAGATTGGGTCTGCCCCAGAGTCCCCAGGCCCGCACACAGAGAACCATCAACTCACCAGTAGGCAGGGGCATCAGTCACCGGCAGGGGGTCACGGGGGCAGAAATTGGCCCCTCATTAGATGCAAGGTCTGAAATGTGACCGGCTAGAGGACAGCCCAAGACCCAACCTGACAGGTAGACGGAGACACACGGACAGACTCATATGTACCCTCCCTCTTACACACACACATTCTGACCGGTACACCTAGGAAAGGATGCAGTACACTCAGTCATACACTCCATACACACCCTTACCCACAAGGATAGAGACAAGCAGACTGCCCAGACCCCCCACAGTGGCAAGAGCAGCTCAGCAACCCAGGACCTTTACTAGACTGCCTGTTCCCCTCCTGGACCCCAAACACTGATGGTCAGTACTGAAAAGGGGTGTGGAAAGACCTCTAGCCTCCCTCCTCCTCGGGTATGGTGTTGATGCACGTTATGTGTATTTAGTGTATATATATATACACACACACACATTTATAATGTGCTTGTTTGTATTTTTCCCACTTTTTAAAAGTATTTTCCATACTAGAACGCAATCTGTTGAGCATTGTGCCATTTGTCATCAGTACTCCCCCCTATCAGTGCGACAAAGTTTTTTTTGCCTCACCATGCACATTTTCACTGCATGTTTATGGCCGATCAGAAACCCTAAATATATCACACACGTTAAAATTATTAGACTATTGAACATCAGCATGTGTACTACATGTACATATGTAATCAAGTATGTATCTTTGCGAAATAGAGAGGAACAACAACGAGCATCTGCGGCTTCAATCTCTCTCTGTAACATAGCGCCACCAGTGGTGAAGCAAAGCACAGCCCTGCCTCTACCCACATTTTGTCTCTGTATTCAAACATGAAAAATATAAATAGATTGTTTTATTAAGCAAATTAATTGATTTTGACCATAAAAATGTTGAATATTAATTAAAACAAATTAATTGAAAACATAAGTAGAAACATTTATTTTCTATTATCATTGTTAGTGCCACTTTTACCTGACAGATGCCTCACTTACTGCACATTACTGTTGGCCACATTACCAATGGATGCAGGTTTGCTCCCACCTTTCTTAGAGGCTGCAACTGTCTGCACTACAACCAAAAACTGAAATACATTTCGTTTTAGAATGCAAAAACTAATTTTGAGGGATTTTTGTATATTGCATAGCTGCAGATGTGGATCTCTGCAGGTCCTCCAGGGTTATTGTGGGCTTCTTGGCTGCTTCTCCGATTAGGGCTGTAATCAGTTTCACAATCCTGGTCCTCAGGACACACTTCCCAACATGTTTAGCTGTTTCCCTGCTTTATCACATCTGTCTCAGATGCAGTTCATCAAAAACCTGTCAATCAGCTATCAGTTGAAATCAGGTGTGCTGGAGCAGGGACATATCTATAACATGCAGAGTCCTGTGCCTTAAAGACCAGGGTTGGGAAACATTCTTCTAACTTACTGGCCTGTGTATTCAAGTGGAAAGGCATGAATTTGTAGCTTTTCACTTCCCCTGCACGTATGCAAGAAAGAAATTCAAGCAGGGCTATGAATAGTTTTGCAAGGCACTCGGTCTTCTGGTGCACCCGTATATTTAATGCTTATTAGATAAATATATCACTTGGTTTTTAAAAAACCCATAAAAAATGGGTTTTCAAGTTGTGCTTCAGTGTGGTGAATCACTGCTAAATCCCAGTCATGCCTGCGTGTTGTTTACTTTCCAGTCTGCCACGTTCCTTCTCCCCTTCACCATTCTTTGCTATAGATAGCAGTCCTATCAATTGTTGTCAGGGGGTCTAAAGCTCCCGAGATGTCAAGCTACCACGGAGGAGAAAAAGGGTGGGATTTTTACATCTATCGGATTTAGTCAGGAAGCAGCAGGGTTGGGGTTTTTTGTTGTTGTTTTTTTTAGGCCAGGTAACTGCCAAGTCAGCCAAACACCTGGACATGAGGGGGATGGCATGGACAGGCAGAGGACTGCTACCTAAAGGATGTTGGAAGGGAGCTTAGATTTTTTGCCTTCAGAGTTATTTTACTCTAAATAGTGAAATTTATCTTCCAAAAGTAGTGATTAAAAAAAGTTGTTCACTCTGTAAAATCTCTGTTTTGAAAACTGTTTGAAAATCTGTTTTTTCAAAAATTGTATTTTCCCAAACCACCTCTTTTCCCCTGGCTGTCAGTTGTGGGGTTTTCCACAGTCTGATCCACAACCAGGGGAGTACAGTTGTGGCCAAATGTTTTTTTTTGAATGACACAAATATTAGTTTTCACAAAGTTTGCTGCTAAACTGCTTTTGGTTCTTTGTTTTAGTTGTTTTCCTTTGATGTACTGAAATATATTTACAATCACTTCATAAGTTTCAAAGGCTTTTATCTACAATTACATGACATTATGCAAAGAGTCAGTATTTGCAGTGTTGGCCCTCCTTTTTCAGGATTTCTGCAATTCGACTGGGTATGCTCTCAATCAACTTCTGGGTCAAACCCTGACTGATAGCAACCCATTCTTTCATAATCACTTCTTGGAGTTTGTCAGAATTAGTGGGTTTTCATTTGTCCACCTGCCTCTTGAGGATTGACCACAAGTTCTCAATGGGATTAAGATCTGGGAGTTTCCAGGCCATGGACCGAAAATTTCAATGTTTTGGACCCCGAGCCACTTAGTTATCACTTTTGCCTTATGGCACGGTGCTCCATCGTGCTGGAAAATGTAATGTTCTTCACCAAACTGTTGTTGGATTGTTGAAAGAAGTTGCTGTTGGAGGGTGTTTTGGTACCATTCTTTATTCATGGCTGTGTTTTTGGGCAAAAATGTAAGTGAATCCTATAAATTGTTGATTTAGGTGCAATCTTAGTAGCCACAATATCCTTGCCTGTTTAGCCATTTTAATGCAAACAATGATGGCTGCACGCGTTTCTTTGCAGTTTACCATGGTCAACAATAGTAGCACAATGATTTCAAGCGTCACCCTCCTTTTAACATGTCAAGACTGCCATTCTAACCCAATCAGCCTGACATAATGATCTCCAGCCTTGTGCTCGTCAACATTCTCACCTAATTTAACTAGACGATTACTGAAATGATCTCAGCATGTCCTTTAATGACAGCGATGAAATGCAGTGGAATTGTCATGGCAAAGAAGTACTATGCAATTCATCTGATCACTGTTCATAACATTCTGGAGTATGTGCAAATTGCTATTCTAAAAACTTAAGCAGCAACTTTTCCAATTTCCAATATTTTTGTAATTCTCAAAATATTTGGCCACGACTGTACATACTTTACTTGAACTAATGCTTAGTAGGTCCTCCTTCTGCAGAACGATTCCTGTGATCTGAAAACACTGAGATCTTCACCCAGCACTACAGCAAAGACATAAAAGATACCACTATGTTACCACTCAGTCGTTTACCAGGAGAGAAGGATTCAGGAGGAATCAATGTGTGAATCAAGCCAAAAACCACTCTGGCAGGGTTTTTATGAGAACATTGCACTACCAGATGGTTGAAAACTCCAAAAAACAGATTTTGCATGATATAGGCCCTTTAAATGAGGAATCACACCGTCTCAGCAAGGGAAGTCTGTAAGGGTTTGATATGTTTCTACTCGTCATCCAGCTCACCATGCATTGCAAGACAAAAAGTGAGCTACTTGCTTTAACTACATTGACTAACAGTGCAGACGTTATTGCTGTTTAATTTAGCAGTTCTATTTGAAAGCTAAGCTATGATTATGTTGAGTTGTATTTGGTCTGGTATTTGCTTATGCATGACGGTGGTGAATGTGTGACTAAGGCTTATTGTTATGGTGCTTGTTTAATGCTATTTAGTTTCATGTAAAACACCTGGTCAAATTCAGCTGTTAATGATGTCCTACTAAATTTTTATCAATTTATTTACATGATTGTAGTAACAAAATAAGTGCACTCAATGTTCCATTTATCGATATTTAAGAGTGAAGACACTATAGTGTATTTGAAAGTAGGGCTTGGTATTGTTAGAAATTTCACAATTCAATTAGATTTCAATTCAATGTTGATTTATTAGCTTCAATATCTATTCAATAATGAGGAAATACACAATTAGGTACCTGTGTATATTTTCAAATAATGTGTGCAGTAGTACCAATGTTTAAGAACAAATTGACCCCCATATGTTTCCTGTCATGATTTATTTAGCAGAAAAAAACAGTACAATATTGTGCATGTGTTGTACAACGCTGAACGCTCTCACAAGAGTGTTGCCCACAGCGCCACCACTGGCTGGTGGACTGAATAGATTCATAGGTTTTCGATAAATCGATATTGAATTGAAAAACAAATAATTGCAATGCATGGATGAGTTTACATTTTCACCCAGCCCTATGTGAGAATAATACATGAGATGTTTTGACATGAATAAAATGTGCTCTCCTGTCATGTTCTGTTGTTAAATAAAGTGAAGGAGAGAGAGAAAAGCTTTCCCTTTCAATGTCCAATTTTTACGATTTTCCCCACTAATCCGATTAATCGAGTTGAAACCCTATCCGATTAATCGGATGATCCAAATAATCTGGTCTAATGTGAACTAGGGTTACAAAAATTATTGAAGTTGAGTAACCGAGAATAAACCTGGAAAATAGTTTGATTTTGCTATACCCACTTATGCTTGTAGAGGGTTGGTGCCTATCCACAGCAATAACTGGACAAGAAGCGGGATATGCCCAGAACAAGTCAGGAAACTATAGATTTTAATATTATTTTGATAAAATCAACCTCATTTCATGCAAATACAGTAAGTACTATCAAAACAAGTTCTCAATCATAGACATATATAGTGGTTCATTGATTGCTGTAGGGGTATTGAGGCCACAAGAAGACTTAGGTCAAATATTTTAGCCTGTGGACTAAATTGAGTAAAGTATGACTTGTAGGGGTGTAAGCAAGGCAAGTTTATTTGTGGAGCACAATTCGTACACAAGGCAATTCAAAGTGCTTCACAGTTGCATAAATTAAGAAAACAGATAGAAAAAACAGAAAGAAAAAAAATGGTGTAATGGTGCATGTATTTGTATTTTTTTGGTATGAAAGGTTCAGCACAGAGGAGTATTGCGTTTCCACACAGAGGCGAAACTGGGTTACAATTTAGTCAGGAACACGCGTGCAGCCCAGCCTCCTGCTAGCAGATGTTATAGTCAGTGACTTTGAGGGAGAGCAGGAACTTGAATGCCCATTTCCATTGTTAACGGCTCCTGTTTGGGAAAACCTCGGCTACAAGGTAACGTATGTGAATAGACATAAACACGTGTTGTTTTTTAATGCAAATACACAAGCATATTTTGTAAATTTATTTAAATTATTCTGCTCAGTTGCTCATTTCTTGAATCAGTGTGTATCAATTGTGTATCAGTGTATGTTTTTTTTGAATAACTGCACAGCATTTTAGTGTTATTTTACCCTGACTGTATAGTATATTATTCTTAATTTGTATTTATATATATTACTTATTTTTAACTCTGGAATTTCAGTTGTTTGGAACATTAAAGAAAATGTCCATTCTAGTCTATAAGACAAAAGCATTGTATATGTTTTTTTCATTATCTGAAAAGACTTTGCAAATACAGTTGGATTTTAAATGCCACTACATAAAAATGCCTCCTCTCTCATTTTTTTCCACTGAGCATACAGACAATGAACCAAACCGTAACGTTGAAGCCAATGCATGTAATAATATGGGATATTTGACATACCATGACACCCCTAATGGTTTGGGATTATTGGGCAAATGTTTTCAATCTATGGCCCTAACATTTAACTTTACAATGTCTGTGATGACTAAAAAAAGATCTTTATATTTATATATAAAGCAGCTTGTTAAATTGTGTCCTCCATTACGGCATTTGCCATAACGTTAACTTAACAACAAATGTAGAGTTACTCCAAATCTTATGGTAATGTGTAAAAGTAACTAACTTTAAATCAATTTGAAAGTTTCGAAAGCGGATAATCGAGATCTCTAGCTGGCATAAAAGCCCAAGGTTTTGAAGGTACAATTTGAGCATAGCAGTAAAACTAAAATATTACAACCCATTGAGTTTTAGTTGATCTTAACGAATAAACGATACAAATTCCTGGGGACTGGTGCTTGTTTTTATATGTATCTTGGGAAAAAAATGCTGCAAAAACAGAAAAGTTGAAAAGGTTGGTTCTGTTCTAATATTTCCATGAAGGTTAGGGAATTTCATTATTTTAATTGAATTGAATTCACAGGCTTCAATTGAATGTTAACACTGGTATATTTAACAAGACTAGCTTGATTTTATTTGTGTTTGCAAACCATTATATTAGTTTCTCGTATTACTTTAAAAGAAAGTTAAAAAAAAATAAAATCCCTAAACTGAGAATTTACTGAAAGGAAATTATGAGAATAAGATCAAGATCTGTTTTGTGGGGCAGGTTTGGATCCCCAACAACAGTGTAATAGAATAGCTCCAGGAAAGTATCTGGGGTCCTTGAAATGGTTCCTGCAGACAAATGACCTTATAAAGGTACTAGACCTTAGTCAAAAATACAGTAACTCCTGGATTTAGAGGTAGTTTTTAGGTGTATTGGGTTTTCTTCCTATGAGTGCCAACACAGTCACATCTGTGGTGCTATTTCTAAGCACCTGCTGCCATCTGGATGGCTTTTGCAGTCTGAAAATGCTTAGGAGGGTAGGAAGTGTCCAACTAATTCCCATTTGACTGCCAGGATGCAGGTTTTCGCAGCCAAGCATTGGGTTCTAACAAGATATGCAATGTTACTCACTGCACCTGTCCGTGGTCCTAATTTTAGGGCTGATTGGTGCATAAATACAGAGTAGAATGAAAGCACACAAGGACACAGTCATGAACACACAAAGTCAGCATTCTTGCCAAAAGCTGCATTTTGGAAACAGTGCTTTGAGAGAGGCAAGCGAGTCAAACACAATTTCAGGGTCTGATAAACATGTCATCCTGGGAGAAGAAGGAATAATTTCCACTTTCATTTGGTTGATTCCTCTGGATGACTTCTGGTCTGCAGCGGCTGCTGTCAGCCCACTGGAAATGTAAGTATTTACGGAGCTCAGCAACCCATTTGCTAAACTCCAGGATTCACTACTACTCCCGGCATCACCATGAATCAGTGCAGCCATAGAGTTGCCTTCTGAGACTGAAGTGGGAAAAATGGGACTTTTACAAAAAAGAAATGTTTTCATTATTTTAGACAGCAATGAATACAATTAACTTAATATTATATATGGACACGAGCCCCAGTAATACATCGTGGCATGAATCAAATTCAACTCGTATACATACTCTCATATTATTGTGGCTGCTTAGCAACATCATATCAGACTAAGTTTGCGCTAGGTTCTACAGAAGCTCTAAGGTCATTAAAATATAGCTGAATCATTCTAAAATATGCAGTTACCCAGTTACTATTATGCCTTTAGTACTCTCCAGGTATTTTCCCTGCTAATTTCCTCATCACCCAAAAAGTGCAACCACTACAAGTTTCAAAACTGAAAAATAAAGTGTCTTTAATATTCCCCTACATATGCGCCAGCTATCTGTTTCTCCACCATCAGATTCAGACCTGCTCATAAGGATTTTCAATGCTTTTCACAAACACATAAGCAGATAAATGTGAGAGTTATTTCTGACATCGTCCACTATGTTGACCTGTTCCGGGGGCTTCATTTAATCTGCTGCCTGGAAAAATCACAACAAGTTCCCAGCAACCAGAACAGCCGAGACTGGGCGCAGTTTGGAGGTGTGTGTTCAAGGTTTGTCAAAATAATCAATCCCTAGATATTAATCGATACTAAAACTGGTATCTAAATGAGACATCCTGTTCCCGTAGTATCGATTCTTTCGAGTCTGGCTTATACACAGCCTCCGTCAGAGTACACTGACATGCACGTTTCCTGACAGCCAGGTCCCGTAATACAGCGTGCCAGAAATATAATATATTTAGTAGGGCTGTTAAACCTAATGCATTAACGCGGGTCAATTAAGTTATAGATTAACGCCATTAGTTTTTTTAACGCATACACAGCATAGTGGCCTTTTTAAAAGTCAGCCCAAGCTGAGTTTGGTTCTCTTTACTCATTAGTAGGGGTGTGCAAAGCAGGCAGTATTTGTGTTTGTTGAGGGGGAAAAGTATTTGTATTTGAGTAAAATTTAAAATAGGCATTAAAGTCAATTTTATTTCACATTACACTACTAATTTACGTTATCCATTTTAGTGACCATGGATATGCAATACTGGTTGATCTTTCAATGAACATATAAGGGGGATCATCATTGAAAAGAGACCAAAATAAAGGTCACTGTAGCCACAAAACCTTTTAAAAAAAAGAACATTTGGGTATGGTTGTATGCAGCAAAGACTTATGGGTATTGTGTTTGTTTTAATTCTGTAGAAGTTCTCTGTTGTACGTTATAGTTTGTGTTCCAAATGTAGCCGTGCTCCTTAGTTATCCTTTGAGTTATGTTGTCAGTGTTTGGTGGTTGTTGTCTGCGCACCATCGCAGAGACGCCGCAGCATGGGAGTCAAGTGTCTGCCTTGTTTCTTGTGTTCGTTTGGTGCAACAACGCGAGGAGTGCAAGCAAGCTTTTCTCTCCAGTGAGTCATTGCCTGTTGGCATCGCAATAGACATTTTCTTGCTCCCAAACACAAATATTTCATGAAATATTTGTTTGACATAAATATTCATACAGAACACGCTGTTAGTGCCTTTCCGAATACTTTATTCGGGTTCGACTCCACCCCTTCTTTTCAGCATGGCAGGCTGTATCTGAGAGAGAATTGTGCAGAGTTCAAGTATGTGCACATAAATGACAAGTGAGTATATTAATATTGACATAATGGCTTTGAGTTGATACGATTAGTTTATAAATTATCAGGGGGAATTTTTCGTACTTGCCATCCGCTTCGGCTGTCGGCTCGGTATTCCTAAACCTAGCCCCCCTGTTGCGGTGCAATGAGTATAAATACGCCGTATTTATGTTTATTTATGCATGTTGGTTCACTGTATAGCTTCAATACATTTCATAGGGAGTTACCACTGTGTTAAAATGTGTATAACTCAGTTAAAGTGTTGTTTCCTGACTTAAATTAGTGCTTACTCATTAGCGGAAGTACCTGTGTGATTAATGCTCTTCACAATAAGAGCATTGATGTAAACGTTGATGAACTGGAGAGTTTTATCTGACGATTGTGTTTACTTATGGGAAAATGGGAAATTGTGACTTTTGATTACTAAGTCTATATTACATTTAATTTATGTGTTGTTTAACACAGACTGGTGATATCCAAATGATAACTCTATTCATATATTTTGGCTAGCTCTACCTTAGCTGTATTTATTATTTTTTTATAGGAGAAAACACATACATTCATCTTCCTCCTCACATGTATACCATCCAAACTTGTATCAGCAGCTGTGTGGAAATAATACATAGCAGAAGAAAAAGAACATCCTTTTTGCCAACCGATAACGTATCATACTCTGAATTACCTTAAGTGGAGCTCTGGCTGGTACCCCCAGTGTGATAGAGTGATCCCAACATTAATAAGAAACCGCCCGCTTTAAATTCAGATAAACAGTTTGCTTGCCATATTAACTGGCCAAAAAGATGAACAGGTTAAAAGGACCAAATATGAATGTGATTATGGCTGTCAAAACAAAAGTTATGTCCTGTACTTTCTTTAAAAACAAGCGTAATCGCATTTGGTTTTGTCCTTTATTTTCACAGAAATGTTTCGTTTTTCCATTATATGTAGGAATTTTATGTAATTGTGATTAATCATGATCAATTCACTGCTAAATTGTGATTAATTAGATTAAAATCTTTATCGTTTGACAGCCCTAATATTTAGTAAAATATAGTTAATATATTTTAGATTGAATGCTGTTTTTAATGTTAAGACTTTATTATTTAAAGTTGTAAAATGTGTAAACCTTCACTAGTTTTTTGTGTGCACTTTTAAAAACACTGCTAAGTGTAAACAATTTTGTTTAAACTTTTCAAATGAAATTGTTTATACTTAAGAATTGTTTAAATTTCATTGTGTACTACAAATTAAAGGTAGCTAAATTAAAGGAATGTTATTAGTTGTATCTACTTGTTCAATAAATTAGTGTTTTAAAGTGGTATCAAAATATAGTATTTTTTTATATATTTTTTTATTTTATTTTTTCAGTATAGAACAGTTTGAAATTTTAGTATCGTTACAATACTAGTGTGCATTTTTCCCTTACTGGGAGCCCTAATCCAGCGGAAAACATAGCATGTTTCTGATTGGCTGTGATGCCTTTTAGGAGGGGGGGGGGGGTTATCTGCTAGAAAGGCGCTTCCAGCTACTAAAGGTTCTCCCTCTCCTGCTATCAACATTTTACTTTCTTTACAAAAAAAGTAATCTAACATCAGTTCTGTCCTTTTTGCTCAGTCTTCTTAAAACCCCAGTCGGACATGGCACAGGGTCATTTGTACTGAGCCAGGTTCTGGTTCTAATGGATGTTTCTTTCTGTTCCTCCCTACATGCTTGCTCACTTTAAAGGATTGCTGTGAAGTCAACAACACAACAAAGACGACTGTCTACTCTTACTAAATGTTTGTCCAGGAGTGAATACTGCAAATTAATGACTCAATAAATTCTTTTTTTTTTTTTTTTTTGGTAAACGGACTGAAATAATAAACTGAACTTGATGCACTGTTTAATAGGATTATTTAGAATGTGTGCATGAATTATTTGTAAAGTGACTTAACTTGGCGTGTTGTGAATTGGTGCTATATTAATAATCTGAGTTAAAACTGAATTGAAGATTTAAATGACAATAGAAACTGCAGCCAGGCTTTTAATAAAAACGTGAAAAATATATAAATCTTAGCTTTGGAGAAACAAACCAAAGAAAAATATGCTCTCAGCTGATTTAATTAAGAAATTATGTCTGGGATCTATGCATGCAATTGCTTAAAAAGAAATAAAAGAAGTGCTTTGAAACCACTCTTTGATTATATTAAGGATACAGAAGGAGAGCATTAATAAGATTGCATGATTTTTAGACTTTCAAAGATAATAAATATGCACAAAGTAGAACTGAACGCTTATTTCTGGAATAATCTCTTCAGATGTACTGAAAATGTCAGAGGTGTAACAGTATTTCATTCGGAATGAAATATCTCATACATAATCATTAATCTGGCAGAATTTGCAGTAACCTGGAATCATGTTTCCCATTACTCAGATGAAAACTATGTAGATGTCAGAAAAGTGATGGTGCCATCACCTCACAGGCACGTTACATTATATCACCTGACTTCTATGAAAGGATAGCATCAGCTGATGGAAAATAAAAGCGAGAGCTGTACAGACTGACATCTAGCCTGCTACACTGATCCCTGACTTGTTAACAACAAGGATTTGGCTTGGGAATACAGTTCAGCAGTCACTTCTGACAGCTTGCAGTTCTGGAACTCTGTTCCTCTGGAGTTTCCTTTCCTTAGTTTTCTCTCAGTCAGTTTGCACACAATATCCTCGTGGGGCTGACCACAGTGGCAGCTTGGTAGCAGCTTTTCACAAACTTATTGATTCTAATTGCATGGGTGGCAAAATCCCTGCTCTGAGCTGTCACAGGTTTTTAAATACCGTTGGACAAACGTCCTAAATATTTGGACTTGATTTCATATCTGTATGCAAAGCCAAGGGAATATTACCAATGAGTAAATACTGGTGTCTTTCATTTAGGAATGTGGCAATTATGTGAAAATTTTATTAGTAATACATGTGGAGTTATTTGAACTTATCCAGCATTTCAAATTAAGTTTGTTCTGTTTTAACCTAACACATTTAGTTTGCTGTGTTCCTAACTAGGGATGGGCACCGATATCCGGTGCCATCATGGCATAAATGGTAGTAAACGGTAGTGACCAGGTCGAAAAGCAGCACACATTTCAGTGCCTTATGTCAGTTCTTTTTTTTTCAGGAGATGTGAAGCAATTTGGATTCTAGGCATTCCATCAGCCAAAATGTGATGCCCTACATCACCAGATAAGATTAACATGGCTGTCTTTTTGCCCACAAAAAATGCTAAAAGTTAGGTCTGTCGAAATTAATGCACCAAACATGTAATTCCTAGAAATAAATCTTTCTTTTTTTTACGTAACTGACGCATGCACACAATATCGCCCTGTTTATAATTCAGCCTGCAACACATAAGCTCTCCTTCTTAACCAGTAAAACTGCGGATTGTTGTGCAGCAGCATGTGTTTGTGATCCTAAATGACATATGAGTATATCATTATTGGAGTATTGGCTTTGTGCTGCAATATGATAATAAGTTGTCTGTGGGATTTTTCTCTCGGAGGTCAGCTCACTGTGTGCGATGCAGAGTTTAAATGCTCCGTATTAATGCATGTTGGCTCACTGTATAGGTTCAGTACATTTCATAGTGAGATACCGTTGCGTTAAAAATACGAAATATTTAGTTAAAAGTGACGTTTTCCGACTTAAATTAGTGGTAACTATTAGCGGAAGTAGCTGTGTAAATCTTCACAATAAGAGCGTCCGTTTCCTGATGAACCAGCGTTTTATCTTCTGAGTGTTTACCAATCAAATCAAATCAAATCAAATTTTATTTATATAGCGCCTTACAACAGCCAAAAGGTGCCCAGGGCGCTTTCCAGAATAAAAACACAAATAAAAACAAGAACCACAGTAGACGGCACTAAATAAATAAAAGCACATAAAAAACAACAATTAAATCAGTTGCTATGTGTCGAAAGCTTGTCTGAAAAGATGTGTCTTCAGCTGTGATTTAAAAACACACAATTCAGAGTTGCTTCGAAGCTGCACTGGAAGTGCGTTCCACAGCTTTGGGCCTTGGACGGAAAAGGACCGGCCTCCAAACTTTTTATAGTTATACTTGGGTGAGACCAATGTGATGAGATTTGAGGAGCGGAGAGTTCTGGCTGGTTGGTAGACCATTACCAAGTCAGTGAGATAGTCAGGGGCCAGACCGTTGATGGCCTTGAAAACAACCATCAAGATCTTAAACTCTACCCTAAACCGAACTGGGAGCCAGTGGAGAGAGCGGAGGACCGGGCTGATGTGAGAGTATTTAGAGGTGTTGGAGAGGAGACGTGCTGCAGCGTTCTGTACCAGTTGAAGACGGTTGAGGAGTGATTGATTAAGTCCAGTGTAGAGGGCATTGCAATAGTCAATCCGCGAGCTGATGAAGGCATGAACAGCCTTTTCGAGGTCAGCTCGGGATAGGAAAGATTTGACCTTGCTGAGTAGCCTTAGCTGGTAAAAACTTGCCTT
Organism: Apricaphanius iberus; assembly: GCA_028564705.1. Classification (NCBI taxonomy): domain Eukaryota; kingdom Metazoa; phylum Chordata; class Actinopteri; order Cyprinodontiformes; family Aphaniidae; genus Apricaphanius; species Apricaphanius iberus. Next base: position 196,254 of record JAPXFQ010000014.1, on the reverse strand, counting down.
CACTACAGCACTTATTTGTTTTCCAAACAACATGCCACTGTCAAAGATAACACCATGATAACAATGGGAAAATGGGAAATTGTGAGATTTGATTACTAAGTCTATATTAAATTTGATTTATATGTACTGTTTAACACAGACTGCTGATGTCAAAATGTTAAGTTCATTGATATATTTTGAGTAGTTCTACCTCTATTTGTTATTCTTGTTCTTATGAGTCCACACATACATTGTAAATGTGATTGTTGAGTTCAAAACAAAAATTCAATTGATATCCCCTATATTTTAGGGAAGCTCCGATCGGGTTTTAGGCTGCCGATCTTTGATACCGATCAGCCAAGATGGCGATCACTGATACCAATCACATAGTTTGACATCCACACATATTAAAATTAGTGCCGTCATGAGAAAAAAAAATGTTTTTAGATTAATTAATTATAATCTGTAATGATTAATCTATTAATCTCTTTTTAAATCTCACATAATTGCTGATTAAAAACCTCATCTTGGTGTATTTTGACTTAAATGATTGTGGTCGAACAAAGGATTGATATATATACAATTTAAAAAGTGGTTTTATGAAGTAATTTATTGTACCTAACAGACTTGAAGAGATTCAGTCCTAAAATTTACATTCTGTTGTTTTTGTGACTAGTCCCAAGTGACTGTAACCTTCTGCTTCGAGCGTTCCCATTTCATCAGCGTTTTGGGGTAGATATCTAGATTCCAGCTTTTTTACCGGTTAAAACAACATCTAATACGCCTTATTTTTTATTCCAATGGCTTGCCATTATTCTGGACCTGGGCGGCCATGTTGGGCTGCAGGTTGTGGTGGAGACTGCCTGCTTTCTGTCTGTGAGCGGTTTGAGATGACAGACCGCTCAAGCACAAGAAGCCCAAAGCAGAAAAGTGAATTTCCTTTCAAGGCAACCAGCATGCAGAAATAATAAACTGTAAAAAAAAAATAGATTAATGCAGTAAAAACATAACACCCTAAAAATGGTTGTAATTAATTAATCACAATTAACACAATAATTTGACACCGCTAATTAAAATACCACACACAGGCCTGGCAATCTGACTGAATTGTGGGATGATCAAAATGACCGTTTTCTCGGCCTAGTTGAGAATCGGTTTATGCAAAAAACTAAATCATGTAAATACACCAACTCCAAGACTGAAAAATGAGTATTGCCACCTTTATGAGCCACTGTTATTTAGCTTGATAAACTGTGATTAATCTGACAAAGCCCAGAGAAAATGGTAAATGGCCTGTATTTGGGTAGCGCTTTACTCAGTCCCTACGGACCCCAAAGCGAAAAGGTTCTACCAATATTCAACAGCCTGTTTCACATTCTGTAGGTGCTAAACAAAAGAGACTGCTACATCTAACATGTTAGACTTTCACCTACATGAAAGGACATTTAAACTCTGATTGAATCATTATCTGAACCTTTAAAGAATAATGACATATTTTGTCCCAGAGCTTAATTCCATTTTTTAAGGTAGAAAATGTAATTTTATCCTGTAGGGAGAAAAGAAAGTAGCTGGCTTCAGTCACAACTTGGCAATTAATTCTCCATGCAGCTTCACGGGTATGGAAATGTGGAGGTGGAACAAAGCTGAGCCTGGCGTGGACAAGCAGGAATTTTTAATCCTGATACCTGAAGGACTCTCTGGGGGGGGGGATGCTTGAACTGTTAATATAAAAAAAGAGTTTAACCTCTTTTATTACAAAACTCATAGAGCATCTCGTTAAAGATTAAATCTCCATCAACAACACAATTTACTAAGCTTGGATGGCATAATGGACATTTTTGAGTACACGAGTTTCATGTCTTAATATAAAGTTAAATATTTCTCTTAGAAATAACCTTTTTACAAATAGCAATAATGTAGGAAGTCCCCCTTCCAGAACACAACATTTCCGGCTCTCCTAAATTCCAGAGGGGGTGCGAACTTCTGAAACTCTAGTTCAGTTCAACTCGAACCGGCCTAAGGTAAATACATGCATTTTAAAAGTCTGATTTCAGTCAGACTAAGGCAATGGTTCGACTTTCTCTTGCTGCATGTAACCGTACTGACTGACTTTGGCTAGCAGACCGCCAAAGCCCCCACAGTAGCAGAGCCACCCACCAGCCCGCTTGTTCCTCCACCTGGTCCCCAAACCTTGATGGCGAATAGCAATCAGGGGTTTGAAAAGACCCCAAACCTTCGTCGTCCAGGTCAAATATGGTGTGTTTGATGACGTGTGTTATTATAATTTTTATTAAAAACAGAGGGGTGGGATGTGGGGAAGGCAGCCACATCCCCTCCATCCCCCACCCCAAGCCCTCTGTGTCTAGTTTAAAAGTGGGCACTGTTACAAGAGGTGAAGCTAATTAATCTGCTCCCCCCCGGATGCCAAAGGGTCCGCACATATGTTTTTCATGAGAATGTTATAAGTTAGTGTCTAAACTGCACAATAATATTGGGTCCCGGGCTGCGACAGGACAACAGATGTGGAAACCCCCTCCCCACACCACAGTGATGTGCCCACACCCCAAGGCCCTATATCAGTGGTAAAGTCGTGGAGCAGGTGGATTTAGATGTCCCCACTGAGTCCAACAGGCACCCTTGATTCACCAGCATTCACCAGGCAAGGGAGGCCCTGGCATCTCCATCCGGGCCTATGGAACACCAGATCCCCACGTAATCCAAGTCAATCCCTGCACCTCCCACTCTCCCTTCTGTCAGAGTGCACTCTCTATGGAGAGAGCACCAGCAATTAGATGGTAATAACCTCCCACCAGCATAGAAGGCCTCATGCACCACCCATGAACCGATAGACCATCCAGCTGACATACCAGGGCGTTTCCACCACCCCACACACATTGGAAATACCTGCCTGGCCAAACCGATCCAAAACCAACTACACTACCGAGTAGCCCAGCGCCGAATGCAAAGGACACTGAGCCAAACTCTGGGGACACATGCCCAAGACTGAAAGACAAGACCTCACCCCCTGCATCTCAAAGCTCTACAGCTACGCCCCTGTGCATGCCAAAAGCAAACCACAACACCCCACCCAGTGGGCTTTGTGGAGAATGCGGAAGACGCACCAGACACTGCCACGGTCAAAACGCCCGCCCCGCTTGGCACCACGGCAAGCCATCTGATCAAACAATCGCCAGCCACACCATATAGTAAATGGAAAAAAAACAAAAAAAACAGAAAATCTCCACACTAGTTCCAGCCAATACTTCCCACTGCTCAATGAGAATAAGAAAAACTGCCCAACCAAAAGACGCATACCGGCATACTGGCTAGCTTCTACAAGCTGCCCTTCTCTGGCCACAAAATCAATATAATCAACCTTGGCTCGCGAGCAGCCGTAAGCCAATGTTGGGGAAGCCATGACTACTCTGTGATGTGAACGAGAATTTTGGTGTCTGGCTTGCTCGTTTTCCTATCTGTTTCCTTTCTGTGGCTAATGCAGACAAGTGTCATGTGCAGCATGTACATGCAATTCAGAGAGACTGATAATATTTCAAAAAGAGCAAGAACTTTCTCAGTGAAAGAGGCCTTTGAGAGTGTTTAAAAAAATATCTGCCAACAGCTGGTTCAATTGGACACTAAATGAGTTGTTTTTCACATACAGCTTTTTCATTTTTGATTAATCATAGTTGAAAAAATTGCAATAAGTTGTATATTTTCTCTATTATTAGCAGCAGAGCTACTGAGGAACCTATAGAGGCACAATGGGGATGGATGCACATGGATTTCTGGGTTAAAAGGCAGCTGAAGGCTATATTGGAAAGCAGCATTCTGCAAAACAAATTCCCGTCTTCACACAGACAATTGCGAGGTAAAATATATGGACAGGGCTTTGTGAGCAAAATCTTGCTTACAGGCAGGTGGAAACAGAATGGGCCGCGTGGAAGCCCTGCAGGACTAACTTAAAGAGAGCAAAAGTTAAAAAAAGCTTCCTCTCCTGACCTTTTCACAGACACTGGTACATTTCTCCCATACGAGCTTGTCACAGTTTGTCTCACTGTCCTTTTTTCTCCTCCCTTGTCTCTCTTCTGCTCCCACTCACTGCCAGCACGCGATTCTGTCTCTGTCCATCTTTCTCTCCACCTCCATCAAGCAGGCTCCTAACAAGGGTTTATTTGTAGCAAAGTGTCTGCATGGCACATGAAATGAAGACGTAGAAACCACCAGCTGAGTTCTTCCCCTACTTCTGACCTTCCTTGTCCGTCTCCAGCCGCTCTTTCTATCTCCGCTTCGATGTTAAACTGTCCTTGCGACTGCTGGCATTAGGGAGCTGTCACTAAACAGCTGTCAGATCCAATGACTGTCACATCTTTGCCCCTCAAGCTCTCAGAGCACAGGTTTTAATGAGCCCGGCGGTCGACATGCCGGTCTCTGGTGCATTTGTAGCAGAGACGATGGGGGGGGGCAAAGGGTGATACTCTTGGGAGAAAGGTAGGAGGGGGATGAGTGGGGGAGCGAGGAGGAAGCAGGCAATTATATCATCTGAAGCTGAGTGTGGAGCTTTCTGAGCTGTTACAAATGAGCCACACCAAGGAATGAATCATACAGAGCAACCATCCCTCCTTAATCCATCTGCCAGAGTACAGATGCTTCGAAACATCAGAGGGAGAAGGATGGGGGAGACTGTAAGATTTCAAAGTTTTTTAATGACACAAAGAGACACATAAAGTCCAAATATTATCAGACTTATGAGTCTGAAATCCTTTAGTATTCACAGTATCAAAAATTGAATCGTTTTTTAGTCTGCTTTTTTCAAAGCAGACTAAATTTAAGTCAGACTTTCCCCAAAACAAAAACAGCCAATGGGAATCTTGTATAAAGGAGGGGTGGCACGTTCTTCTCAGGCAGACAAAGCAATTATGTGGTACAGTACACTTATAATATTAGTGTAAATTGATCTATAAGTTCAATAAATGTATATATATTTTATATATATACATTTATTGATTGATGATTTATATATATATATATATATATATATATATTACCAATTTGAAAAATTCCACTCACATGTCCAAACTAAATGCCTTGAAATTAGCTGCATGTCTCTTTAAGAGCCTCGGACATTCCCACTTCGACACTTCACGTCATCACAGCATTTTCCAGTCGCATGGGCTCGAAGCATTGCATTATGGCCTCTGCTTTCTCTCCGTCGCTCTTAGCGACAGTGATTGGCGGCATGTCGTCAACTCTCTCCCCTGCTCTCAGAAGCAGCGCGGCCGGGCACTGCTGGCTGGCGGCAGTTTATAGTTTACAAAGCACTCGGTTTTTTTGTGCTACTTAAAGCAAATAAAAATAAAACCTCCTCTGAGACTTTGAATATTAAAATTTTTATGGAGGAAATTTCTGATTTTGGTGCAGTTACTGCTATTACACATAGGTAATAGTTGATGCTGGGAGGTGAGGGCGAACCTAGGAGGACTCTGGCGTTCGGCGCTCAAAATGGCGGCTGCCAGAGTTTTAAAAGATTACTCAAACATACATAAATGATCTTAAGAAACACTTTAGGTTTTTAAGGAGGGAAATAAGAATGTGATGAAAAGCTTAAAAAAGTGGATTTTACATGCCCTTCCTTTAAGTGAAGTAACAACTCAAGCCGGTGGAAAAATAGGACACAATACTGTTGATGCTCCAGCAGGCATTCGGCAGCCAGACCATTGAGACACTTATACGTGCTTCGAGCATGAAGTTAATCAGGAAATGAAGAGCATGAAGTTAATCAGGAAATGAAAAGCTTTCTTTTTGTACAATCGTGTTTTAATGCATCCTCTGTCAGTACAAAACATCTGCTAAAATCAACGGATCCTAAATAAATCCTTCCAAACATTCCTCCTACACGTTTTCCCCACAATAATTAGCTTCATCTGTTATTCTTTTTTTTCCTCTGTGTCTGAGCTAAATGAACAAGACCTTGGTTGAAAGCAGTTGCTGTGTGATTACCTGGTACAGCCCTAAAATGGCTTTAATGACGGGAGTTGGCAGAAAATAAAAACTGTAGTTCCCTACCAACTTTGCTTTGAGATGGAGAGTGCAACTGATGTTGCTAACAAAAATAAGGATGGATAATATGAGTATAGCTGTGTCTAGTGCGCCAACAGTGAAGGCATTTAGTTTTTGTTGGCGCATTATAGAAGAAAGACACAGTCCCATGAAACCAAGGTATCTTAGTGACATTCACTTTGTTTAATTTCATTACCATTTTTGAGTTATTATTCTGCGTTCTCAGCAGAGGTCATGGTACAGTTTGTGTTGTCAGCGATTTTGACTGAAAGCGTCAAAAACATTTGCTCAAAATCTATTTTTACCCATCAAATTTTTTTATGACATTGACATTCAGTCCGGCTCTCAAAGAGCTTTACAATTCTATATTTCATTCACTCTCACATTCACACACTGCTGGACACAAAGATTTGTAGCACTAGCTGCCCTGGGGCACACTGACCGAGGTGAGGCTGCCATTCTGCACCAATTAAACCCTCTGGCCAACATCAGCAGGCATTGGCATATAGCTGGTGGATACATTAATCTTGGGCACAGCGTTAGGGACAACACTACCACTGAGCTACAGCCATCCTCATATTATTTGTTTCATTTCCATTCATTTCTATTTATATTCATCAAAACAAAACATTTCAGTTGCTGTGGCCTGCACACTCCGCATGGAGCTGCTCTCCACCTATGTGAAATAGAACCCAAAGTTTTGAAATCAGGAGATATTTCTCTAATGAAGGGAATTTGGCAGGATTCTCTAAGCCAGGACTGTTCTGGTTTTTCATCAGGAGGAAATCTCACTGCATGCACTCCTTCTGCATCAGTGGTTTAGCTGCAGCGATCTGTCACTGCATTGGGGTACGGAGTCCAGATCTTAGTTGATGCTTAGACGCTCTCACTGGCATCTGTTCAGTTACCTTTACTCTGTGTGTACAGTTGGAAATGTCTGCGGGTTTGCAATAAATGGTCAGAGGCATGAATTTTGAATCTGAATTTTTAAATCTGTCGAAATGATGGGTTGAGTTTTCTGTCACCATTTTTGAAAAAACTCATATACGGTAAATATTCAGCTAAAGCTTCTGAGCTTTGTGGAAGGGTGCGATTGAATGTCAGAGGATGATAAATCACTTAATTGATCTCTGAAAAACTTGTCCTCCTCACCTTTAAGATGATAGTTACACTGCTGCGTGAACCTTGGTATTTTTGAAACGCTGGATATTGCGTTGGACACAGGTTATTTGTATATCAGTATGTTACTTTTGCTTTCATTCACATTTTTTTTCCATATTTTAAAGTGTGTTGTAGGGCCAAGCAACAATGATTAAACACTCGCTGAGCAAAGCTTGTGCTAAAAAAAATTAGACGGGCACAGTTAGTGTACACACGAGTGCCTGAATATCATTATTTAGGGGGGCAAATTTAAAATAAATATGGCTCATCAAGAAAGAATGAGTGAATTACTTATTTTATCAATGTCAATATGTTTTTTTTCTAAAAAAAAAAAAAACCCAGATGAGATGGGTTTCCACAACTTAAGACAAAAGGAGAGAATATCTTGGCTGTGTTCTGACAGCTGTTATCGAACTGAAAAAAACAAACTTTCCCAAAAAAACGGCCAAGTTCCAACGTTTACATATACTCATTAGGAAGAGAAACGCAAAAACTATTTTGGGCTTTTCATAACTTATCTGAACCATTCATTCAATGTTCAACAACATCCTAACGTTAATGACTTTAAAATAGGTCAAAATTATAAAAAACCAACTCTGATACATTTACTTTACCTAAATGTTGTAGTAGGTGGTACTAAAGGTCTAAAATTGTGTTTAAGTATGTGAAGTATGGTGGTGTTAGTATCATGCTGTGGGAAAGCTCAGCTGCCAGTGGTTAAGACCACGTAGAAGTTAAGGGAATAACAAAGGAATACAAACTTTTTTATTTATTTAACTCGAATCTACAGTTAAATGGTTTAATCATCGACACTATCAGTTTGTCAAAATGGACAATGATAGTAAACAAAACACATTAGTTTTCTTATTTTCATTTTTCTTTGTAATTTAAATTGACTTTATATAATTTATATAGTATCATCGCTGTGAGAGAATTATTGGGTTACATTTATAAACCAAGCAAAGCAACAACTGTTGCCTCCTGTATTAGAAGTGATTGACATCGGTAGTATGTTTTGAGGCGTTATTTTTTTTGCCCCACATCGAAGCACACACAAAAACTGACGAAGGTATCTTTAAAAAGAAAATAAGATGCAGTTTTAAAAAGCTGCAGCAAGGTTATAAAAATCCACCTCATGAAAACATCAAACTTGAACTGTGAATGCAAATGTAAAGATCAACAGTGGAGTACGCATTAGATTACTTAATTAGCGTTAAATTTGATCCAAGCAGCAAGAGGACACTTTTACCTTGTGAAAATAAGCAAACTCACAATTACATGAATGAATTATGACCAAACTAAACCGTGCCGTTAAATAAGTTTTAGATTTTTGGCAAAACGGGCACAAACATCATGGGAATGAGAACCAGAGTAAAGCCATAAACTGTTCACAGAGTTTTTAAATGCCTCTTACAAGAAGAGTTCTCCTCTGCCTTTTTTCTGGCATTCCCTACAGCTTCCCACAGCTCCAACCTCACTTACGGCTAGCTGCTCTGTAAGAACGAGTCCCACTACACTCATTTTTGCTCCTTCACAACTTCTCACACAAGTAAACACACAAACATCCAACAACAGCTCCTACTATTAAAGCCTTTTAAATCGTTGTTACCCCCTTAGAGCACCTACACAAGATATGGACCACAGATTGTGTTTCATTGCACTACATAAGGGAAACACTTCAGTCTTTTTTTTTTAAACACATAAGCTACAACATAATGTGGTTCAGAAGCTAAAACTGTTCTTCCTGATGCAAAAATAACAGGTTTTGAGGAAAAATACTTGTCTAGAAATATAATGACTTTCCACTGTTTGCCTCACTTGGGAGTCAGGGCTCAAACATCGAATTTATTTCAGACCACATCTTCTCTGCCCTAAATACATTTTATGAGAAACTAAAGACTTCTGCTGTTAGGTGCTCAGAGGCAGCAGGAACACAGCATGATGCCACAATACATCAAATGAGATTATGCCAGCTAGGGCGAACCATATCTGGGGGTCTCTGTGAGCATCTGTTGGACTGTAAGAATGCTACGCAGAGAGAGACGGAAAAACCCTGTGAACACATCCGTCACAACGTATGGAGATACTTTATACTGACGGCAGATTTTTCCCCCTATCGCCGAGACCAGAAAGCCAAGTATTCAGCTAAAGTTAATTGGAATCCTTGCATGTGTATTACAGGTCACCAGAGTGCAACTAATTTGCTTGCAACTGTGACTAAAAATCTCTTGAGTAAAACCCTTTTTATTCGGTTGCACTGGTGCACCTAACGTTTCAGATACGCAGCTGTTAGCTTCCTTACAGATTTGTTTTTACACATTTAAATGTTTCAGATTATCAAACTAATTGTATCATAAATAATATAAGATAAAGTTAAGCACAGAAGTTTACTTACTTTTTGGGAAAAGAGCCTAACAAACCAAGAAATCCCCCCCACTTTGAATAGGCTAGCTTAAATTACTCCTGTTAAATAACCAAAGTGAGCTTGAGGTTCATTTCCTGAACTGATGGACTCCTTTTCTGCTAGAAAGCAGGACTCACGTTCCCATCAATTAAGACAAGTTTTCCAGGTGCTGAAGCAGCAAAGCTGAGCAGGGCTGATGTTACACATGAGACTGGTCACTGAATAGCTCAACAAAATCAGACTTTTCCATTCTCATTAAACAAAGTCAAGAGCCTATGATGGTATAATTCTGTTTTTTTCAATCCTAGTGATTATCCGGGTCTATGATAGCAGTCTCTGTTTGTAGTCTCTATTACACCAAAAGTTAGTCTCTCAAAAGGATGTAAATTTCTTCTCATTCTAAATGCCCATTTCCACTGGTGCTAGTACGGTACGGAACGAGACGCTTTGGCGTGTTTCCATTACCTGTCTCCGTTCCGAGCAGACCCCAGCCAACCCCTTTTTTCGGACTACCTCTGCCTTGGTTGCAAGCGTGCCGAAGCAACACGAAACGGCCACCTATTGGCTTATTGGTCCTGTAATATGATATCCCTTTCACTCCTAAGCAGCAGCGGTACCAGCTGATTGGTCTGGAGTTGTTTGTTTGTCTCAGAATAAGCTATAGTTTCAAATAAGCAGAACACAGCAGTTAACTGTAAGCAGCCTAAAATTAAAAAGAAATCTGTGTCCTTATTTAATCCATTCGGTCTCTGTTGTGTGATAAAGCACCTTGGTGTTTCCACCATTCCAATGGGAAAATTTCCTTTTTTTTTTTTTTTGTTCCACTTGCATGGTTGATATTGAAGGTTCCATTCACACCAGCCTGGTTTAGTCGCTTTAATCAAAATATTTTCTTTGCCCAGGAAGACCGGTTCATTTGGCGAGGTAGGAATGCGCAATCAGACTCTAATGGGGACCAAACTCTAATCTACCTACAAAATTATATCTCGGCTCTCTGATGCATATATATGGGCATTTTGGGTAAATACAACCTAAAAAACTGCGCAACAACATTTCTGCATCATTCCCTGCTCATACTGAGCCCATTGCTGTGACTTTTCTGTCTGGCTAAATTGGCCAAAGACAAGAGAACAACCTCCAGGTTGGTTTACATTTCACTGAACAGTATGTGTCCCTGTGTTAAGTTGCTTCTTAGTGCAGCGCCATAACAGGCGAGGACGTAAATAAGCTCCATTTGTGGTTTGGTCCCCAATCGAAACAGAGTCTACTGGACTACCAGGTGTGAATACAACCAAGGTTGGTTGCTTCACTACACCAAAACATCAGATTTGCATTCACTACTGTTGATAGCAGTTTTCAATATTTCTACCGCTAAAGAAAATCAAACCTCAACCATCCATCTTCTATATCCATTTGCCTGTGCAGGGTACTGGTGCCGATGTCCAGCACTAATTGGGTGACACAGGTTGCCAGGTGTCCAATAACGTATATTTTCTAAATTAAATGTATTCTGAATCCTAGTTTCCCCTCAGTATAGTGAAGATGAGATCTCAAAAGCTTGCAGGGAACAAAGCAATAAGTATAAATTTACATAAATTCACATGTTAATGTTTTCATCATATCCGTGGGACATGTTTTCAAAAGAGAATGAGCAAAGCAAAAGAAGTTACACAAACACACGAATGAATAATGAACAAATATTAGCAGTGTTGTTGGGGAATAAAAAATTTGTATAAATTACTTAGATCTCCAGAGCCCAATTGTGTGCTGATGAAAACACATTAGGCCCAAAAGTCAGTACTGAAACAGCCAGAAACACACAAAAATCTTTCAAGTTTAAAGGAATATTGATCATATATATATATATATAAAAATGTACACATAATTTTAATGCACAACATCCACTGATGTCGGCACAAACACCTGTGGTAGACTGCTGGGAGTGAACAGTGCCTGGAAACACACTAAGACACAGAAACACCAAGTTGCTCCCTCAAGCTAAATTCTTCCCCACAGATTAAGACAAATACAGCCACAGCGGAAAGCTGCTCTGTAATTAAACAGAGATGTTGGGTCGGGTCAGAATTCCCAGTAGACAGAAAGCTAGATTTCACTCTCTTCCGATTGACTTTACAGAAAGAATCACATTGAAGCAGAAAAAAATGACCACTTTACCTTTCCAAAGCTTCCTTTTCCAATAGCCCGCAAAATCTGGAAGTGGTCAAAGTTTACTGTAAATAAACAGAAACAGAGAAAAGGATGTCAGGAACAAAGTTGAGCAATCACAAGATAATGTTCAGTCGTGACAAGAAGCATACATTTGATATTTGACAGAATAACAGCACAAGCAGTTTATTTCAATAAACAGACACCACATTTCATGATTACAGTGGACCCCTACCTATTCCCGGATTTTCAAAGTAATTAAACAAAATTATATGTAGATCTTTTCAGAGCACATCTAAAATATTTGGTATGCAGCTTGGTGAACTGAAATACCAAAGTACAATGCTGCTGGGCATGCTATAGACTGCTGTCTGCAAAACAGCCAATCCAGGAGCACCATTTATTTCCACTGTTGCTGACTGGCTGGTCAACCGGAAGCGGAGATAAGGTAGACTGTTAGCTTCTGCTGTAGCGTGAAGATGGGTTCCAATTGAGCGAAGTACACTGAACAATACTATAAACACAACACGTTTGGTTTTTATCTCTAGTCTTTCATGGGATAAACTCAAATATCTAAAAAAATTTCTATATACAAAAGACCCATTACTCTCAAAAATTGTTCACAAATCTATCTAAATGTGTGAATTAGATCCTTTGCCAACTTGGTGTGGCATATTAAGGTGCTGACCTGACAGCACAAATATTGCAAAGGTGTACCTTGGGCTGGCCAAGATAAAAGGCCACTCTGAAATGTGCAGTTTGACCACAGTGCTACAAGATGATGGACTGTGCAGCTGGAATGCTGACTGCATCAGTGTGTACCAGAGCTGTTGCCTATGAATGGAATGTTCATTTCACTACCGTAAGCCATCTCCAAAGGCATTTCAGAAAATTTGGCAGTGCATCCAATCAGCCCCACAACCGCAGACCCATGTACACCTCAATGATTGTCAGAGATCAGACAGGCAGACATCTGCTGCAACAATTGGTTTGGATAATCAAAAAACTTCAACAAAGACTGTCAGAAACTTTTACAGAGAAGCTCATTTGCATGCTTATCGTCCTCATCAGGGTCTGGATTCAATGGTACCTGGCACATTGGAGAGGCGTTCTGTTTATGGATAAATCCCAGTTTTCACTGTTCAGGGCAGATGGCAGACAGTGTGTGTGTGTTTTCGTGTGGGTCACAGTTTGCTGATGTTAATGTTGTGGGTCGAGTGGCCCTTATTGATTGTGGACTCACGGTATGGGCAGGCATATGTTCTGGACAAGGAACATGGGTGCATTTTATTGATGTCATTATTAATGTAGAGAGATGCCATCATGAGATCCAGAGGTCCATTGTTGTGCTGTTTTTTTATTATTATTATAGCAGAATTTTATAAGGATGAGGCTTCAGCCTTAAAATGCATTCTATTATGGCCAGTCCCTGATACAATAGCACCTCTCTGGGTTACTCTGCACGTGCTTACACTGATGTCTAACATGTCTCTTCTGCCTGTCACTACAGTGAGACGCTCTGAGTGGTTCAGGGGACGCTCAGGGGACGGTGCTGAAAGATCAGCTCAACTTCTGTGTTGCTGGCCTTTGCCACTTTGCATCTTGGACAGCTGCAAAAGTTTCAAAAATTGCAGTGGCCAAAGCACACAGACTCTGGAGACTGATGGCCCTCTGATGGCCTCAGCTATAGACTTAACATGTAATCTTGTCCTTCTGGGCATTGACATTTTGGACAGTGTGAATGACTCTTCACTGACTCCCAAAAATTATGACATATCACCCAGATGCCTTTACCAATAATTAATGATGACTACATAGCAATCATCTTGAAATGGTTTTCCCATAAAAGTATCCATGACCATCACCTCATGTTGCAGCATGATAATTCAGGGACCCAGTTTGCAAGGATCTGTACACAATTTTTGGAAGCTGAAAACATCCAAATTCTAGCATGGCCAGCTTACTCACCGGGAAATCTCACCCACTGACCATGTTTGGGATGCTTTTGATCAGTGTATATACAACAACGTGTTCCAGTTCCTGCCAGTTTTCAGCAACTTCATTGAGGAGGAGTGGACCAACATTCCACGTGCAACAATTAACAACCTGATCAACTCTGCGATGGAGATGTGCTGCACTGCGTGAGGCAAATTGTGGTCACACCTGTGAGGTGGGATGGAATATATTTGCAATGGAAGAAGTTCTCACTGAAATATTTAGACAGATTTATGAACAATAATTGATTGTAATGGGTCATTTGTGTATGTAGAAAATGTTTCAAATCTTTTTGTTTTTCTATTTTTATTTTTTTTTGTCCCACGGTTCCCCAGCCCCATTATTTATAACCCACTGTCACTACCTAAGTACAGTCCTGGGCATTGCTCTCCCTCTGCCAACCCCAGGAGGGCCCTGCACTGAGCTCAAGCCTCCTTCTTGCCTGAGGAGTGAGCAGGCCCTTCTTTTCACCTGAAGGTGCAGGGTTTCCCCAGCTGGACATAGTTATTGCCATTTCTCCATCATTCGCATGGAAGGATCAAGTTATTCCAGCCAGATCCTCCCAAACCCTTCAGGGGCCCTGGTCAGCCAGGAGGAGGCAGTATACATTCCAGGACTGGTGCATGTTTTTGTGGGAGTAGCTCCTGTTAGGAAAAATGACCATGTAGACATTTTTCAAGCAGCATCTTGAGACATCACCCAAGCCCCTGGGCACAAATGGGTCTATATAATAAAGAAAGATCTTGATCACACTGACAGATTAGTTACATTGTGGTTTAGGAACATCCAAAAGTCATGATCTTAATCCCATCAAACATCTTTGTTCTGAGAAGGTGTGTCTGAGCATTTTCCCCACCTTCAGATGCATGGAAAACTTCTGGTTTTGTTTTGTTTTTTTTCCTAAGCACTAGCACTAATGGAAGGCAGAGAAATCAGCAGGGCTGCACAGATGATGAAGACTTCCACTAGCTGCGCCCCTCCTGGTATCCAACTATGCTGATGAGATTTGTCACTGATCCAGGGGTAGAAGTCTGCATGTGTACCAGTGGTCCGCTGAGATGTGACCACAGCAGGGTTGATGCCAACTCCAGCAGCTTTCTGATTAAATTTCACTGGGATTTTAAACTCACCCTACACTCTTCTTTTTAGCTCTAAGGAGGAGGAGCAATCAAGAGTAAAAAGACATAAAGCAAGCTTGTTTGGTCTGAACAGACCTATTGCCCATAGGTAGTGCTCCCGGTTGCAGAAAACAGAATTGAGGTTTCTGTGTTGTCTGGAAATCAAGATAATCCACGGTGGATTCTCCCATTTCAGACTTCTGTGCACAGCTAATCCCTCCATAAGGCATGGCTCGGATTTTGCCCTCGTTCTGACAGTGTGAGACAGTACCATGAACATAGCGTTTTGTGTGGTATTAAAAGGGATTAAGAGAAGTGTGAGAAAATGTAAATACAGCTAGCCGGGTTCACAGAATCAGCAGTTTCTTTTTTAGAGGTTAATTTTTCCTCTGACTCATACCGGGCTGTGATGAAAGACTGGCTTCACTGAGCAGGATAAAGACCCCGGTTTCACACATGATTCTCAGAGTGGCATTCAGCAACGCTGACTTTCAAAGCAAAGCAATTCAATATTTACACCCGCTTTTATCAACTTTTTTGCCAGTTTAGAATGAAACAATTTGTGCCTGAGTTCTTCCTATGTTATTATTTTTTCTTTCATCACCCATTTAATGAATTCATCTGAAAACAGAAAGTAACAAGAACGGGGAGAAGTAAATGACTAAACTGTGTTAAGAGAAGGACCAATAAACTTACAGGGCGAGGTCAACTGATTTGCCTATTTGGTCTGGGGATGTAGTGTTTTCAGACTTCATTCTCTATCCAATGATTCATCCATCCATCCATCTTTTTATTTTGACCATCCATCCGTCCATTATTTATCAACCTATCATCAATCTATCAACCATCCATCTATCAAGTCATCGATCCGTCAATAATTCATCATCCATCAGTGTACACATTTCTCCATCCATCAATTATCCATCCAAACAACAGTCTTATGAGTAACAAAACTAGAAAAGAATAGTCACTATCAAGAGGTCTCACACAACATCAAAACACCATGTGGATGCTGAACTTGACATTTAGAAAAAGAAGTCACAACGTGACCATAAGGAGAAATGTATTGAAAAACTGAAGACATAGAGGGATTTTTTCAAACCATTGATCCATGTAAGTAGCACTTCCATAACATATGAGTCATAGACTGAATGGGAAGCAAAACAAAGAGATCCTCGGTTCTTCAAGGCAAGTCCAGATTGAAAGGAGTAGCGCTGCAGATTAAGGAGTAGACTTTGCGGCCTGCTAAGAGAATAATTAGTGGACATAACATTTTCCTGTAGCTATCCCTTTCCGTGGCACCCACACATGCTGGGAGGAAAAATTATGTAGGAAGCAATGACAGTTCTACACAGGGTTCCGAGTAATATACGTTTAAGCATATACAGTAGTAAACCGCCTCTTCACCTCTGAGGGGTGAAGGAGTAGAAGTGTTCATACTGCAGCACTTTACCCGTCAGATATAGATAGATCAGAAAACTCCAGGTTTTCTATTAGGTACTGACAAAGAGTGACCATTTCTGTTATAGGACCACAAGACTGACTCCTACACAGGAATACGAAAGCCCCCAGGAGTCTTGAGAGTCTGATGAAAATTACAGGACCCAATGAAGCACCACTGAATGTATTTGTCAGCTGCAACGTTTCACGGTCAACTGGTGCTAGGAAAAGAAAACAACAGATAGTGCTGAGAGAGGCCTGAAAGGAAACCAGCATCTCTACAGTGAAGCATGCTGGCGCCATCAAGCACTCTCAGGTTTCTCTGGACAGTGCACTAAAGACCACAGCCAAATGCAGCTGGAGCCTCAAGTCAAAGTCAGCTTCTTTATTCTATCACTGTGTAATGGGAGAACGAAAACCTTCTTGTTTTCTTTGTGGATGCTACAATCTGCTGACACAGCAGGACTCTGTGCTGAGTAGACACATAGGGGCTCCTAGATGGGTGTTTGTCTCCAGTAGGGAAGCTGTTATTGGCGGAAAGCCCGAGTCAAAGTGCATGAGAAGTGCGATACTGGCGGTGGCAGCGAGAGAAGCTGAGAATTTGGTGTTCTTCTCTATCCTTCAGATTACTCAATTACCTGGTTGGCCTTGATCGACTGATGACACAGGTGAACACTTCTGGAGGGAGGAGACCTTTTTGCGAGCATCTCGGTACAAACAAAAAATTACAGCATAATAAAACTGTTCCCATTCAAAACAGAACTCTTGGAAGTTAGAAAGAATTTGGTCAGCCAGTTGACCGAGAACGTGCAGCAACAGGTGGGAGAGGGGCAAACTTCAGTCACTTAAATCTTATTAAAACATTTTAAGTTGTAAGTGCATGACCTAAAATTTTAGCATCTTAGAAACCGTGACTTTTTAAGTGCCGTGAAAAATAATTCACATCCCTTGAACTTAATACATGACTACCACACCAATAATAGAGGGATTTTATGGGATAAGCCAACACAAAGTTGTGGCCATTTGTAAAGACGTGAGAGTATTAATCAGATAAGTATGTAGGAAAGCTGTGGTTTCTCTGTAGGATCTGCACAGATTCACTGCTCAGGTGGAAGATTTCTTTTATCTGACCTTCATTTATAGGACCTATCAGCCCAAAAACATGTTAGGATGCATGGATGTATCAATCAGATCATCCATACATCTTCTCATGCCTGCATTCATGCATTCATGTGATCATGCATGTATCCACCCCTCCATTTGTTTGGTCATTTATCCATCCTTGCTCTGTTGCATGGCTCCGTATATTTTGAAGTGTTTTTAAACACGTTCCTGCTAAATGCATTAAGTTAGCATCAAACAACCGTGGGCGACCGTGGCTCAGGAGTTAGCAGTTCGGCTGTAATTGGAGGTTTGCTAGCTTGAGCCCTGGCCCCGACTCTCTTGGTTGTGTGTTTACCTGTGGGCTACTGGTGTTGGTCAGAGGGCCTGGTTTCGCCAGTGTCCAGTGCACAAGAGGCAGCCTCTCCTCAGGATGTTCCTAAACCCAGTTTTGTGGCTACAATATACATTGCCATCATCAATGTGCGAATGTGTGACTGAGTGAGCGGATGAAGTGTAAAGCGCTTTGGTATCCGTAGGGACTAAGTAAATACAGGCCATTTACCATCAAAACTACAAGCAAAAATTAAGATCCCTTCTTTGAAAACTGATTGATATTCTAAAGCAAGTTGATATTAAAAAGCTGTTATTCTAAATTCAACATTAGTATGATTTTAGAGTCCTGAGCCAAGATTTAAATACCCAGTTCATTTTATTAAAGATGTCTGATTACTATGCCATAATCTTCTCTCATTATTAAAGACACTGCACTGATGATTCAACAGAAAACTTTAATCAAAATGTCAGATAAAGTAATTATAGTCTCTAAAATACATATTTTTATACAGAGAATGATTACAGAGACAAAGATTAGAGTGGGTGAAGCAAAAAGAAAGCACGGTTAAAACCACAGACAATGCACCAAGCAATAACATCAATATGTCTGTGTAAAACAAATGATAGCACAAAAATAGGAAGAAAGCTGCTTGAACACAGAAAAAAATGAGTACAACACAGAAAGGAATAAAAAACATAGGCTCTGTAGTCATATTTTGATATTAATTATGAATCCTGAGATAATGTAATTTTCATAAGACATTTTTTATTAATCATCATCACAGTGGCTGCTCCCGGCACAAAGAGCGTACTGAGAGAGGAGGAGGAGCGGCCATCGATCAGCAGCAATGACTTCAACCCCCCCCCCCCATGCAAGTCTCTACTGTTTGAAGGGCCAACCCACAATTAAGAGAAAAACAATTGTAGCTCCAATCTGCAGTGAAACTTGTGCTGTTACTACTAAACCTAGGAGATTTATTATTCCAAAGCACCATCGGGTGAGAGTACGCCACCATATTTCCTATTTAGGAAAAACGTTGAATGAATAACTATTCCGGGATCGAAGCCTCAATGGCTGTTACAATTTCTTTCCTCTTGAAAACAGAATCACTCATCATGTTACTCAGATTTATTTACAGATTATTGTGGTTCTGAAACAGACTGTATATAAAATCAACCTTGTCAACAAAAAAGGACATAGATGACCAAAACTATTCATACCTCTGAAAAACGTAGGACTTTTTTGGAATAGAAGTCATATTAGGGCTGGGCGATATGACCTCAAATCTATATTGCGATTCAATCTACAGCAGGTGCAATAACAATATGTAATGTGGCATATTCTTTTTTTCTTTACATGTTAAAATGACAGTTTATAAACATTCTCACTTTCCAGACACATTGCAGCAGAAGAACTTCAAAAAGGTTTAGAATGTCATTTGAAGAACATTTCTTATGAAAAATGCATAAAAAATTTTCACTTCTTTTTCCAAAATAACATAAATAAAACCTAGTTATTATGAAAATAAAGTTTAAAATTATCCTCTTTGCTGGTTAGTTATACATTTAATATCGCACAAAGAGAAACCTTTCCATATTTGAATTAAAAACAACAAGCTTTAAACTTCTACTATCCAGTTTAAAGACAAACTCTCTTCATTATCTTTGCATACCTTGTACAACATATGTACTAGGTGCATACAGGTATGCACAGTTTGATGACATCATAAAAATACATAGCCATGGTATGGCGGTATAGTCAAAATCTCTACCTTTGGCTAAATTACTATAATTTCTACCTTATAACTTTTATACTGTCCACTACTAAATCATATTTTTGACTAGAGTGGCCTAGCAAAAGTCCAGATCAAAATCTGTCTGGGAGTCTGTGAAGATAAATTACAAATATCAGTGGAAGCATGTAAAAAGCTGGTTATAATTATCTAAAGAATATATGCATATCAACAAGAAAACAAACCACACAATGCTCTGTTCTACAAATTCAAAAATCAGTTTACGGCTCAGTTGGCTACCAAGTCGTGAAATCACAAAACAAACCAGTCTAACCTACTCTACTGCTGTAGCGCAACACTAAAATAGATAATCAAAACTTACAATGAGATGGAAATCATACAGAGCTGCTAATGTATGGACCATTTCCTGTTTAACATATAAAAATATATATTTTCATGCTCCAAATTCATGTGTTTTTTTGCAACACAACTTATATAGAATGATACTTCATTTGTCAATCTTTATAAATGACAGCATATGGGCACACTAAAGATATATATATATATATATATATATATATATATATATAGATGATGATATAATTCTCCCTACTCATAGGTTTTATCAAAATAAAAGTGAGAGAAGTTAACATTTTGTCACATTGTATGATATAAGGCCGCCAAGAATGAGTAAGACCAGGAAAATCTTTAAATCAAGATGCCATCCACAAAATACTATCCACAACAACAAAGTGAATATCGTTGTGATCTGAAGAGCTAAAAAGCAAAAGCATTAAGGTTTTGGAGTTCCCCAGTCAAACTCTGGATTTAGATCAGATTAAGATGCTGTGGATTTACCCGATAAAGGCAGAAGTAGTTTAATCTGAGACACCCAAAAGTAAGTGACAGAACATTTCAAAACAGAAGAAATCTGTGAGGAAGCAAATTCTTTTTCACAACACTGCTATATTCTAAACCTGTTCCTTGAAAAGAACAGCAAGCTACTTATGATTAACTACCAAAACAAACTGTGCTACTGTAACATCTTCGATCTTTCAGAAAGTTTCCCCCAGAATCAATCCCACAGCCACACAAACAAAGTGGATAAAAGGATTTGCACCTTCATCGCCTGCTGTTCCTTTCATCTCTCTCCTGATTATCTCAGTCTGTCAGAATATATCATTCATATAATGCTCAAGCTTCAGTCCACATGACTGAGTTTCAATGTTTTCGCCAGTGTTCCCCCCGAAACAGCCAGGGATTGTGCCATGGTTCTGTCACACGGGGCTCTTCCTGCAGCAGCTGTAATCTCAATATCAAATTAAAAAAGGAGACAGGAGAGCGAATAGAGAGGCTTGGTCCTTTGAGTTATGAGAAAGGCGAAAGCTGAAAAAAATCTTCATACAAAGCCCGTCTGAGAGTCAGGATGATTGCACATCGACTTGGACAGAATCAATGAGATGGGGTCAGAAATACCCACCGAGTATCAATCATTTCCTGTTTCATCTTCCGAAGATGCTCGGTATTCCAACCCATAACGTCTTCTCTCATTTTGTTGACAGGTTTTCCATTTGCTTAAATACAGAACACGAAGCTTTGCGGCATCTACAGAAGGTATTGTTTTAAAAAGAGGTGGACTACATGCTTGAGAGCTCGCAACGTCACTTTAATATCTACACAGACAACAGCAGCTTGTGTTCGACTGAGTGCTTGAGAGACCTGACTGTAAAATGAGAATCATTACAGGACCTGCACTAAAGAAACCGTTTGCTTTGCAGTAGCTTCCCCCATTACTGAATATTTTAAACTTCCAGTAAGCTACATTTCATGGTGTGTAGTAGCCAAGCAAAGGAGTCTATACCAGAGATACCTACTGTAAAAATCATCCGGATCTCCTACTGACATTTTCATTTA
Source organism: Apricaphanius iberus (assembly GCA_028564705.1). Classification (NCBI taxonomy): domain Eukaryota; kingdom Metazoa; phylum Chordata; class Actinopteri; order Cyprinodontiformes; family Aphaniidae; genus Apricaphanius; species Apricaphanius iberus. The sequence goes on along the minus strand of JAPXFQ010000014.1, from coordinate 174,850 downwards.
GTCAAAGATATCTTTACGATATCCTTAGATCTTTATTAGTGGAAGTCTAGCTATACTACACTTGGGGAAAGACATGTTCTTTTGATCAGCGGAGGGAAGGGTTTGTGCCTTGGACAGTGATAAAAGGGGAAAGAGCTGGCTGGAATCGTTGCGTTAAAGCAGCTCGTTTCATGTCCAGCAGCACAACTTTCAGATGCATCCGATCGGGAAGCCTTTAGTACAAATCAAAGTCTAAAGTGTTTGAGAAACATGACGGACGGGATTGTTTAATAAAAAGAAATCAGACTGAAGTGAGACTTTGCTCCACAAAAGAAACATATCGTGGTCTGAGTTTTCTCTTGTCACCAAAACCCATCACACAATGTTTCTCACATGCATCATTTTCTGTATCTCAGGTTTTCTGCTGGTCTGCAGACTAGCATGGTCTTAGAAAAGGATTACTTTTTTTATTAGGTTTACTATTTGTGTGTTGATCTGGACCAATGTTTTGGTTCATCATGCATCTGAAAGACCCAATATTTTTAATTATTCCCAGGGGCTGGGGACTATAGCAACTCGCTAACACTTGAAACCCTCTCTAAAAAAGCCTTTCTTAACAGTTCAAACACCAAATATACCTTAATGCGCTGTAATCTGCACAGTGGAAACATCTTAGCATTACTGCAGAAACTATTATCTACAGACTTTCATATCTTAGCTCTTGTAGTTACATCTAATGAGCATGACTGTTCTGGGGGAAAATCATAGTTCTATTTCTATCCAGAAGGTAAAAATACATCTTAAAGAGATCCGTCACAGAACTACAAGGGCAACTGGAATTCACTAAAAGCTGTAATGGCAGGATTTCTTATTTCTTTTAAATCAAAATCACAGATTGTTAATCAGCCATAAAATCTCAGATTGTGCATCTCTATTTTTCCACACAGTGGGAAATTATAGCCTGCTGTTAATCCTGCCTGTAGACACAACCTTGTTAAAAGGCTGCTCTTCTTGGCTAAGGAGCTTTAGAAGCTTTGGCTCACAAAGCCCAAAACATGCTACTTCATCCCAATATTGTTCAGGGTCTATTATTTGTGTCCAGTCATTTCAAACGATCAAACTTAGGTAAAATAGAATATCTAAAAATATTGTAAAATTTATTTGATCATTTTTGTACTTTAAAATACAGTTTTTTATTCTCTATATTCTCGAAAATAACAGTTTCCTCCCCTTCCTGTGGGCCCGTGGACCGGAAGAAGGAGGGCACGAGTAAAGCCTAGTTTATACCTCCCAGTCAGCAAGTTTGCACCCAGAAGCAGATGTACTGACTGAAAAGTTAGTTAGTTCTCTCTTGATTTTCTGTGTTGTAAAGCAATGTCCCACCAGAGCATTAGGGGGTTGCTAACTTTTCATGGCAGGTCTGCCTACCATTGCAGTTTCGTTTTTGGTTAACTAGACTTTATTTTTCTCAGCTTGTGGACACATTCTTCCCTCAAGGAGCAATGGACAGCAGAAACTAAGTTTTGATTAAGCTGTAAAGCTTTTTATTCATAAAATACTCCAAAATCACATGTAAACGAATACAGCAGTCTTATTTGTTATTTCTCTACAGCTCCTTGTGCTCAAATTTGCCAAAGACCATATTAGATGAACTGGCCTTTCAATATAAAGCATGTAGTACCCAAACGCTGAACTGACTACTGATAACAACTATAGAGCGCTGTCCTGGTGGAATGATCTCTGGCTGTTCTTGAACTGACCAATCACAGGCATACCCTCTCCGTTGATGGAGACGGATAGTTAGAAAATGGGGCTCGACTCCATCTGTCCTTGTGTTGGTGACGGAGCGCCCTTGTGTCGACGGATAATGCGTAAATCCGTTTCTCCGCAGATGGAGAAGTACAAACTAGGCTTTACCCTTCTTATGGAGGTGTGCCTGAAAAGGGTCAAGCCAAAGTTACTTTTCATTAATGTGTTGATTGTAATCACTTTGTGTCCAATAAAACCAGAAGAATCTGGATGGAAAGCAATGGGTTTCACTTTTTGAATTGGATTACTCATTTCCATTGATATTGTAATTTCCTGAGCTGTAAGAGGAAAAGCATAAACTAATTCTTCTAAAGCGAACCTTTTATTTTTATCAGTTACCTCACACATTAGGTGTCCTACCGTCAGTAAAGCGGATCAGTGAACAAAACTCCCACATTCATCAAAGAAGAGCAAACTGCTGCCTTTGTCAGAGATTTGCATGCAAAATTCGTTTCCTGCAAAACCAGCGGGAAAACAAGAGAAAACAGAAATCCTGCCATCTCAGACTCCTCAGCGCCTGTGCAGTGAGCTGAAGGCTACATTTGATGAATTTGTTTACTTAAATCTCTATCATCACGCAGCATCATTATTTTCTCCTTGTATGCTCCACTGCTAATGCAGTCTAAATGGGGCCTCTCTAAACAGAACATCAAATGAATATTCATCAGAAGCACAGAGCACAGGGTCCTTTAAGGCGTCGCAGTTAGGCTGAGGTTGATAATTGGCCATGGAGAGGGAGCTTTGGTTACGGCTATGTGGAGGATATGCAACTTTATACGAAATGCCAGCGGTGATTCATGTGGTCGTACCATCTCGAGTCTTCCTCCATAATTACCCTCAGAGTCTGTTTATCTTTTTTTTTTTTCTCTCCAACTCTCCATCCGGTCGGCAGCTTTTAGGATAACACAAAGGAGCCATACTGCTGAAAAATTAAAGCAGCCATTAAGGCTTTTGTTCCTGGCTGCATGTGAGTCTCACTAATGTGATGACCATCTAATAAAAACCAAACCAGACTTTGAGAAGAATGTGACTCCTACACTATACCTTGTTGCTACGGTTACACCTTAAATTAAATTGAACCCGATCGGCTTGTGTCTTCATAAAGATCGATGGAGGGCAACTCAAGTGGATTTATTGTGTTTAAATTTTATTATAAGCCAACAGAGGAATCCGTTTTCTGCCTCCTGGCTGCTTGCTTCAATTTCTGTTGCTGGACTTCCGCTTTATGCACTTTTTGTCTATTCATCAGAAACATAAATATGTGAAGTTTGCTAAATTCTTAAGTGAGGTAGGGAATCTGTTATGCTGCAAGCCCATTTCTCTTCCAAAGAGAATGGGAACCTTGTTACAGTGCATGGCAAGGGAAACTTTTTATTCATCTATTTTTTTTACGTATCCTGGCAGCAGTGTTGGGCAAGTTACAATGAAATTGTAATATATTTCACATTACTAGTTACAGTGTCTCTGTGTATATGTCTTAAAAATGTAAGTGAGTTACACTACTTAGTTAAGTTACTTCTGTCAAAATATCTTAAATATCTAAAATGACTTCTAACCACTGTAACTTATAAATTTACATTTTAGACAATTGTCACACCACAAATACAGTATTTTTAACACAATTTTATTGAAATTAAGTCTCAAGTTCATTTGCATGCCTTTTATTTCATGGTAATTTTGTTAAATCTAATCAAAAGAAGGTGCTCAAAGTGCTCATCACAAAAATGGTTGACAAAGATGAGACTCCGATGTCTGAAGTCTTACAACAGATGGTTAGGAAAACAGAGTGAATAATGCCCCTGTTTAAATGTACAGTCGATCATTTCCTCAGCCGTCCTGATTCTCTGATGTTTTAGTTTTGAGCAACAGGAAGTGGATGGTGGATCTTGTTCTACCGTATCCAACTTGATTTGGTCCGTTGCAGTAGTTGGCCAGAAAAACATTTTAAAATGCATTTGTAACTTGAGTTACTGAAATTGTAACTAGTAATATATTGCTGTATATTTTGTGGGTAATGCATTACATTACTCAGTTACTGAAAAAATAATCTATTCCTGTAACTCATTACTTTTGTAATGCCTTACTCCCAACCCTTCCTGGCAGCAGCGTGGCATTCAGAATTGTTGTTTGTGTGTCAAAAATCAGCCCCACAGATTTATTTTCAAGTAAATCAAGTGGAGCATTACAGCTTTCACTATACTGCTCCACTTGATATATATGTAAGAAAAACCTTTATTAGAAATTGCCTTGGGTTTATTTTAAATCTTATGGGCAGGAAGATGAAAAAGAAAGAGAAAACATGTATATGGAAAGAAAGGGAAAAGGAAAAAGTTTGAATAGTGTGGGACAAAACGTTAAAAGGAAAAGAGGGAGTTAAGAACGAAAGAAAACGTCTGGCTCTACACTTGCAGAGAGAGCAAGAAAAACAGAGAGAAACTATTTGAAATAACAGGAAATTGTTTTTTGTTTTTTTAATTACAACTTGTGTATTAGTTTAGTGGCTTTAAAAATTGCTGTCAGTACCTAACTTGTGGGGTCAAGAGATCTTCAGGCATCAAACTAAAACTTTTTCACATCCCTTTAAGGTGATAAATGTGCACAAACTTGTATTTGCATGACTTTCTAATCCTGAAAGACAAAGCAGAGCCAGATCCCCTTCAAAATTACCTTTACAGCAAACAGCATCCAACTAAACAGATACATTTATCTAGGTTTAAATGAGAAGCTATGAATTCATTTATGGAAATACCTGCTCATATTTATATTTATGTTTTTATAAAAACATACAGAAGGAGAATATCCCTTTGCTTTTTTTAAGACTTGATGTTTGCATCGTACAGAATAAGTAGAAAAAATACCATCCGCTGAAAGCTAAAGTTCAATTGTAGCGCAGGGGAAGAAAAATAAACAGCAGCTGGCTTTGTTGTTGCTTATTTAAATATATTACACAGCCTAGGATTATGAAAAGTAGATTAATAAACTGAACTTCAAGGGAAATTTCTCTGTAAAGAACATCTGTCCATATTGTACAACTTAGGCGAGGCCCACTAAATGTGTTTGCATCTTGATCTCTCCAGTTAAGGAGTCTCCAACCCTGGTCCTCAAGATCTACTGTCCTGCAGGTTTTAAGTGCATCCTCCAACACAGTTGAATCAAATGAATGGCTCATTAGCAGGCCTTTGACTGCAGAGGTAATTCCGTTATTTGAGTCAGCTGTGTTGGAGCAGGGTTGCATCTAAAACATTTTAGAGAGTAGCTCTCAAGGACCAGGGTTGGAGACCTCTGTGTCTAGTGGTATGAACCCAGGCAAAAAGTAAGGCAAGAAAAACAGCTGCAAAACAGGAGACTTGCCTTCTTTAAACTTAGCCCTTTTTCTATATTGCATAATCATCACCACTTTGAGTTACCATCTGTGGCAGTGGCGGTCCATCCAGTTGGCTGAGTGATTGAAAGCGGCTTTTTATACAATACAATTAAATATTTTTGGACACTAAAACACAGCAATATGTAGCATAAATAGCTAAATCTACTGTTAAAAGATATCCATTAAATAAATATTATTTTTGGATCTTTCTGCCAAACCTATAAACACAATTGTAGCCAAAAAGCAGCCCCTTATCCCCAACAACATTTTGATTATTTTATTACATGCACAAGCAGAGCGGATCCTGAAATTGTACCTGATCTGGTCAACATTGTATCCTCACCACTCCATTTCCCCGCATTTATTTATTTCAGCAAAGTCAGACGCATGCAATTACTTAAGCACTGACAGAATACTGAAACGGTGAGATGTGAAAAAAGCCGCTCAAATGATGCCAATCAGTCATTACAAATGGAGAGACATGCTGCTGAAAGATGTAAAATTGGACCTCTGCACGCAGGGAAAAAACGACAGGGGCCCGTATCGTACATCTTAAAATTTTCAAGATGAAGAAGGAGCAAGACGAGAACACTTCAGAGGACAATTCTGTACTGCATTATGGGATCTCTGGCATGCACGGCAGTCTCACAACGAAACATCATCTGGACCGTGTGAAAACTTCTGACGTTACCATGGCAATGGGCTCCTTTGTGTATGTGTGTGTGAAAGAAGATCATTCTGCTATGTTACAGGGCTGCAACATAATCAGGTCCCAGTTTTGGCATAATTAAGTCACTGTGATTCACAACTCCTGGGCCTGGATCAGCACATTGTGTATTCATCATATCTTGGCTTGTTAATGAAACACAGCGCAAGCAGCGTGCTGGAATATGGTGGAATACGTTCTTTGAGCCTATTATTACTACCACCTTGGGTCATCTACGCTAAAAGTCAAAAGGTGCCGTGGTGAGAATTATTCCTGCAGTGAAGGGTGAAGTTCCCACTGTGAAACTGTGCTACGAGGGATGGACAGCTCTGTTTTACTCCCGAATGTTCATCAAAATAGTACCCTGAAACTAGGTCAATCAGTCACTCTGAGCACAACAGGAACGCTCCAGGTCAGAATCATATTTGCTTCTACAGTTTGACCAAAAGGAAACCAGATATTTAAGAGACATAGAACTGAGATGAATCCCACAAGGTCCATGCTAACTAGCCCTGAGGCAATTACATTCAAGAGTTTTTCCCTGAAAGCGCTTCTTGTTGGATAAGAGCTTCATTTAAAATAATCACAAGAACTGATTTAAGTCTTAAATAAGGTGGAGTCAGTTTGGCCAAAATATTCCTCTGTAAGGTGGCATAACAAAATATGTTGAACGTGATTTGGCGTGTACTGCCAAAAGAGCAGGAGCTGCAGGGGGTAAGACATGCTTCAGGAGTTTATGGAATGCTAATTATTTTTGCTTACTGTCAGGCTATAATATATTCATGATCACACAGTCTTCAATGTGGTTTATGGTCCTGAATACTGAACATGTTGAATTTAACTAAGGGAAGATTGAACTCTAAAAGACACTTTTACAAGTGGTAATAGAAACCCAGGTAAAGACATATCCGAAGAATTGAAAAATAAGGTAAACTAAATAATACAAACAGTACTTTCCAGAACTTAGATCATTGACTTATTGGTTACTATGCTGGAGTGTAGTGATTACTTTTTAGATTCTTAGTGGAAATAACTGGCTACTTTCCCAGAACTTTCATAAAACTTGCTGGTCAATATCAGTGTTGAACAAGTTACAAAGAAATTGTAATATATTTTATACAACTAGTTACAGCCAAAAGAATATAATATGTTTGCATTACATATTTTATCAAAAATGTAACTGAGTTACAATGCTCAGGTTTCTTTTGATAAAATCTCTTAAATATGTAATTTGATTTTTAAATAGTGTGACACCAAAAATACTGTATTTCTAGCACTATGTCTCAAGTGCCTTTGCCTGCCTTCTATATCATGGTAATGTTTGTTAAATTGCATCAAAAGAAGGCACTGAAAGTGCTCAGCACATAAATGGTTGACAAAGATGAGACTGCTGAGACTGAACAGACGATTTTTTCCTCAGCCATCCTGATTCGCTGATGTTTCGGTTTTAAGTAACAGGAAGAGCATCGTATCCAACTTGATTTGGTCAACTGCATTAGTTAGGTGGAAAAACTATTTTAAATGTGCGTTATAGAATAATATATTGTTGTACATTTTCTAAGTAATGCATTACATTACTGCATCAATTAAAAAAAGTAAAATATTCCCGTAACTCGTTACTTTTGTGATGTGTTACTCCCAACACTGGTCGTTACTCCATCTAAAAAGTCTTTCCAAAAGATTAGTATATCATGAAAAAGTAAATCTCCATAAAATCAATTTCCATAATTGTATTCACAATGTTAAACTTTCATATATTATAGATTCAGGGCCCACATCTGAAATAATTTCAAGTATTTAGTTGTTTATTTGTGCATAATTTCGGCTTCCAGCTCATAAAACCCACACAAAAAAAGAAATAACTAAAATAGAATAGTTTTAAGAAATCAGACCAAATTTTACAAGGCATGAATGTTTTAAACTGAGTGTCACACTACTCGTCTACTAAGCTCAAAGCACCTGAACAGGTTTTCCCAGGGGTTATTGCTTCAATTATTGCTTCAGTTTGGTTCAATTGTCTGAGTTAGTTTCAATATGGGGGAGACTGCAGATTTGAAGACTGGCCAGAAGACCATCATTGATACCCTTTATAGGATGGGTGAGCCACAAAAGTTTATAGCCAATGAGGCTGGCTGTCACAAGAGTGCTGTGTCCAAGCATATCAATGAAAAGTAGTAGAAGAGCAAAATGTGGCAGCAGGAGATGCACCAGCAGAAGAGATGAGGAAAATAAATTATCCTTTTTCAGACTCAACTGACCCTAACACACCTTCTACTTTTCTTTTCTACTACTCTCCAGATATATTTTTCCTAATGTTAATGCAATTGTGAACCCAGTTTTCTCTCAGTGTTTTTCTTTCTTTCTCCCCATAGAAGCTCTATCCGGTCTGGTACCCTGCTCAGCTATAATGCCCCCTGCTGGATGGGGAGCGTGCGTCCAGATGATGCTCAAAGTCACCGAGCATCCTCCATGCTGTCTCTTCTTTGTCTTCTCAGAACCCCAGACATTCGTGGCAGATGACTGCTTGTACTGAGCCAGGGTTCTGCCAGAGGTTTCTTCCTGTTAAAGCGGAGGTTTTTCCCCTCCACTTTCGCTACATGCTTGCTCAGTATGAGGGTTTGCTGAGGAATTGCTGTGGTTGGAGTCTGCATGATCCGGGCACAACCTCACGCCAATGACTCAACGCAATCTGCTGAGATTCCTTACATAGAAAACTTAACTGATTGGAATATTTGTACAATTGTATTGAGATGACTTTTGTTGTAAAGTGCCTTGAGATGACATTTGCTGTGAACTGGCGCTTTATAAATAAAAGTGAATTAAAAAGTGAATGACAGTGGGCTATAGCTGATTATCAAACAGAGAAGATTCAAGAATCTGGTAGAGATCTAGAAAGAGCAGACTGAGGCGTGAGTCACAGCTTCAAAAACCAACACATTCAGAAGCATCTGGAAGATGGGCTACAACTGTCTGGTTCCTTGGGTCAAACCAATTCTGAGCCTGAGTTAACGTAGAAAACGTCTCAACTGGGCCAAGGAGAAGGAGGACTGGACTGTTAGCCTGTTGTCTAATGTCCTTGTTTCCAATGAAAGTAACGTGTCAATGTCAATGTCCAAGGGTTTGGAGGGAGACAGATCAGGAACAAAACCCAAGCTGCTTGAGGTCCAGTGTGAAATATCCACAGTCAGCCATGATATAGGGTGCAATGTCTGGTGCAGGTGTTGGTAAAGTTTGGTTTCTTAAATCCATCAAGGAAATCTGGGCTTCCATAACTCCCAGGCAATACCACAGACTTATTGCCTCAATGCCATGGTGCATTGACGCAGTTATTAGGGCAAACGGATTCCTAATCAAGTATTGAAGATCGATATATATCGTTTTGAAAGTACAATATTTTTGATTGATGTTATGCGATTCCAATTTCTCCCTTTTTTTTCTCCAAAACCTAAAAAGTAAATGGAAAATTCTTCACAGTTTTCTAATTCTTTGAATTCCTGTTTTCATCAGTTTTATGAACTCGAAGCCCAAATGATGCACAGAAACTATAATTTATGAAAGCTTATTTATTTTTTGGAGAAGGTCTGTAACTTTCATGAAACGTAATGGTTACTATCTCAGAACTTTTATAAAACTTACTGGTTATAGTTCTGCAACCTAAATGTAACTTACTAGCTACTTCTCAAAACATTTGTGGAAATGACGGGGTACTTTAGGTGAATTTTAAGGAGACCAAATAATTACTTTCTCCCCAAGCTGTCACAGAATTACAGGCTAATTTTGCAGAACTTTCATGGACGCTGATAAGAACACCAGTCCAAACATTATTATTCAAGTTATTCAAGTATTTTGAATGAGAAATCTCCCCAGTATTAGCAGCAATACCGTCATGTCGTCCGTGTGACCTAATTAGTCTCTCTCATCACGACATGGCAATTTCTGACCAGTATGTCCATTTATGGAAGGAAACATTGTAAAAGGTTGGTCAACAAAAGCAAAATGTCCCATTTCCACAAGGTTTCTAAAGTATTTAACTGAAGAATTGAACCTTAACAGCAAACACAACTGACACATCTACATCTTGACGTATTTTCTGTTGGACCTGGTTTTACAAACCACTGAGCTGTGACCCATCCTAAAGTAATAGACCATGCTCCAGGGTTAAAATGCCATACTAACCTTTCGACTGTTCGCAGAGGGACACATTAGGGGTCTATTTAAAGCATGGTGTGAGGTGAGAAGGGAATGCAGCAGAGGCAGTAACAAATTGCCTGCATGAGAAAGGCAAAATGGTGAGGCTACACCAGACCTGTCAGGAAATAGCAGGGTTTTTTTCCCTTCATGCAACCACTCCTCCAAACATGGACATCCTCACCAGGAAATAAAATACGCTTTATGGGGAATTCCTAAACTGATACAAAGGTAACGGTGTCTTGGATGCATGCATTAATGGAAGAAAACTTATCAGATAATATCTTTACTGTACAGTCCAGGCATCAAACATACAAGTCTTAAATGTCTGATGTAAGAAGAAAAAAAACTTTGGTCGGCAATTACACTCGAGACGTTACATTTTAAAAATGTCAAAACACTGCTGCTGCTGAAGTAGAACCTGCATACTGCTGCATTTAAATGTACATTTAAGGTGAGAGGAAAAGGACACTGTGGCCTAGTTCTTTTCCCTCTTAACAGTTCTACCTTGAGGAAAGCGCAGGACACATCGTGTTCTGGCCCAGATACACCTGACTTCTGTTTGTTCTGGCAGGTATTTAGAACAGAGGTGTATATTCAGTTCCTGAGTCAGGTGCATATTCACATGATGCATCAGTTCCAGTACTTTCTTTTCATAGCTTTCAGATAAGAAATTTAATTTCACTCCAATCCCCCAGGAGAATGCTATCAATAAAGGGGCAACTGGAAGGGAGGGGTTTCTGTCAGATTTGATAGCGATCCCTTTAACTGGTCATTTGGTCTGGAATTTTGCCAAAACAACAATAAGAATCTGAGTCTAAAGTAGCAGGTTTGTCAGTATTCTGATGCATGCCTTGACAGTCCCTTAAAGCCATCCTCTAAAAACGCATGTAAACAAGCAGGGGTCTGTTTTGTTGTGCTGTACACCTGCTGGTGTAGAAAATAGTCATATTAGATAAACTGGCCTTGCAATATAAAGCATTTAGAACCCGGATTCCACCAGAGCACTTTCCAAACCATTCATTCTCAGAACCGAAAATAAAAATGGAGGAGTCTGGTGACACTGAATATAACTTGAAAACACTACAAATCCAATTAAACCGGTTATACAACACCAACAACAACAACAGCATAAACTGCCAATAAGTAAGTACAGGTTTTTAGATTTTTGTACCATATTCAGGCGGATTTCTGAGAAGGTTATCAAGACGATAAATTATTTTATTTGCAACCCCTTTCCAGGTCCAGCCCCACGTTTTTGGATTTGCTGCACTGTTGTAAATCAATAGCTGGAGGTCCCATAACTTTCTCCAGCTGAACAAAAAAAAAAAAAAGAAGTAATTATTTTTGGAGCTAAAGACAAAATAATCAAGGTTGAGCGCTGAGCTTCAGTTATTACAGCTAGAAACTAATGATCAGGCCTGAAATCTAGGTGTATATATGGAGTCAGACCTGAACCTCCAATGCCAAATAAAAGCAATAACAAGGTCAGCCTCCTGTCACCTGAAGAACATGTGTAGGATTAAAGGACTAATGTCCCCAACGGGACCTTGAAAGACTCATTCACACGTTTATCTTTAGCCGGCTCCATTACTGCAACAGTGTCCTCACAAGTCGACCTAAAAAGTCCATCAGACAGCTGCAGCTGTTCCAGAACGCTGCTGCTGGTGTCCTCACAAGAACATGGAAGGTAGAAAACATCATCTCAGTTCTAAAGCCCTTAGACTGGCTCCCTGTTGCTCAGAGAATAGAGTTGCAAATACTCCTACTAGTTTTACAAATCATTAACTGGCCAACCTCCAAAGTATGTTGAAGACCTGCTGTCATTATACCGACCATCCAGACCACTCAAGTACTCCAACTCTAACCTACTAATACCTAGAATCAGAACCAAACATGGAGAAGCAGTTTCAGTTTCTATGCTCCCCTTATCTGGAAAAAATTTCCTGATGACTGTGAAGCTGCTGAAACCCTGAGCTAATTTATATCAAAGCTAAAAACTCATCTGTTTAGAGCTGCCTTTGAGTAAATTATATGATTCTGAATCGCTCCTTTTTACTTCCTCTGTTTTTTTTTTTATGCATTTCATATTTTATGCATTTCATGTATTATTCTTGATTGCCATTTTTATTTGTACGTTCCATACCATACAGTACATTTTAATTGTTAATTCTTAATTGCTGTTTTTACTGGCCATACTGTTATGCTTATTGTGTTTTTATGCCTTCCATGCTTTATTCAATTTACTGGCACTGTCAGGAGGTGAACATTATTGATATTAATTCTGAAACTAGCAAAATTTCACTTCCAGGTATTTCCTTACGTCTTAACTGCAGTTTTTACTTTTGCCTGCTTTTATAACATACATTTTGCTTGTTTCTTTACCTCTGAATAATGTAAAGCACCTTCAATTACCTGAATTAAAGTGGGCTCTACAAATAAAATTGCCTTGCCTTGCCTAGAAAATGGCCTCCAGTGGGAGAGAGGCATGCTGAGCTCCAAATTGCATATAAAATGATAAAAGAAAAATCGATGTAGTTAAAGGGCCTATTTCATGCAAAATCACGTTTTTGGACTTTTTAACCATCTGGTAGTACAAGTTTCTCATTAGAAAACCCCACCAGTGTGGTTTTTGGCTTAATTCATGCATGTCTGAGTATTCCTCCTGAATCCTGCTCCCCGAGCAGCTGCACTGCCCTCTCCTTGAAAATGGCGTGTGTTGAAATTGTGACATATTTTATGTTACCAAGTGAAAACAAAGGAAGTGATAGAGGTGTCTGCACCGCCCCTACAGAGAGAGCAGCCTACCTCTGGTAGAGTTGCAAACACACCCGCCCCCCCCCCCTTCTCAAAGCTCATAGCTACTTTATTTTTAGCAGATGAAACCACTTTTTTGTTCGAATTTTACTTTCTCTGTGAAAACGCCTGTTTGGCTGCATTGATTACAGGATTTTATTCTACATTCCAAAAGAACAGCAGCAGGATCAAAGAACAACGATGCCTGACAGACATAGAAGTAAGTGGCTACATGCTAATGCTAATGTGGGTTAGCCATTTATCAAGCTGCTTGTGTAATCTTATAACAGCATTGTGTGGTTAATTAATTGATCTGTAGCATCACAGAATGTTCAATAAAAGGGTGCAAATAACACCCACGGCTTTTTTATACCTGGGCTGGAAAGCGCTGATTACTGGACTCAGCTGTGTTGGTTTGGTCTCCGTCTATAGCCTGGTATATTTAGCAGGTGAAATAAACTTTACTGACTCAGTTTTTTACAAAAATAAATAAATAAACCAAACTCCGAGCGCTTAATATAACACAGTTTTATTGTGGTACTTGGTGCACTTGAAATTCACTGTCGGAATCTGGGTCGAGATAAAACATAACCCATTTTTCTCAGTCAGAGCGGCACTGCTCTCATTGTGAGGAGAGAGGAGGGGAGCGTGGGTCGGGTGGGGTGGTGGGAGCGGGGGGTGGTGGCATGGGGTGCAGGAGTCGGGATTATAGAGAAATGAGCCATTTTACTTCGTGGTCTAACAATAACTCCAGGATACAAGTTAAATTTTAGGACAAATTAATACTATATAGCACCAACGGTAAAATTGTATCATATATATGTCTATCTCAGAGTTGAAAGCTGTAAAATAGCATGATATAGTCCCTTTAATGTAAGGAGAAGGGGTGAAACTGAACTCAAATACCGTATTCGGAAAGGCACAAATAATGTTTTTCCCCTGTTTTTTACGAATAGTTATTTGAACAACTACTTGAAGAAATATTTGTATTCAGGGACATTAATAACTTTTAGAGCGACGTCACGCAGGAAATGAGTCACTGGAGAGAAAAGTTTAGCTGCATCCCTTGCATCTTTGCACTGCACGACCATGAGAGGGCAATGTTTCTTAATGCTCTGGCACGAACAGGCAGAGAAAGAACATCCCCTTAACATCTCTATGATGGTGCTTGGACAATATCCACCAAACACTGACAACAACTAAACTGAAAGGATAACTAAAGAGCACAACTACATTTAGAACACAAACTATAGTATAAAACAAAGAACTTCTACAATTTACACAAAGACATTACCCATAAGTCTTTGCAGGGTACAACTGTGTCCCAACTGTTCGGTCCCTGTTGGTTTCTTTTCAATGACGTTCCTGATACATGTTCATTGCTGGATTTATGAAAAAATAAATAAAATAAACGGCCAATATTGCATATCCATACTTATTATAATGGATAATAAATTAGAAGTGTAAAGGGATATATATATATATATATATATATATATATATATATATGGTGTATTAACTACTAAATAGGTAGTTGTAAGTGTTTTTAGAGGGTGTCTCAGGTGTTAGCGGATTTTAGCTATTTGCAAGCGCCCGTGATGCCTGACCCCAGTGAATACCGAACCGAACCGAAATACTGAACTCTAAGTAGGTATGAGCTTTAGTAAGCAACTAGGCTTGAAAGATTCAGGTCAAGAGGAGTGTCATTTTATGCCACTGAAAGACAGTGACTCTGATTATGTGCAGTGCTGCGTCCTAGTATTCCTAACTAAATCCAATTAGCCATTTGTTGTAAAAATATTACTGAGAGTGTGAAAGACATACGATTTCTGGCCAATAGCGTAACCTTGGGTTTAGGCACACTCAGATCTCCTCCTTCAACCTGATTCTCTGATTAAACATGTTAGAATTGTGTGCATGTAAGAAACAGCGAGTGTCACAATACAAGAGCTCTCAGAGCATCACATGAGGTCATCCAGCGATTGGGGGGGGGGGGGGGGTCTTACATCAAAGTGGCTGACCATCCTTGTCATGTCCACTTGCAATCAAACAGAACAGTTCCTAGCCTATTACAGACATATTGCTTCCATGATCTCCGTTATGCTCGGAAAACTTCAGCATGAGAGCAGCTCTAAATCGGATGCTCATCCTCTCAGCTCTGACTGCAGCACATTAAGATGAATACGAATCACAGCATAGCAGGGGGAAGTGCTGAGTAAAGCCGTGTCAGAGAAGCTAACTAGGTTGTGAATCAGACACAAAAGCTCATGCGTGAGAGTGTGCTTCAAACCGCTCCGTGAAAAACAACAACTCTTCCACCTCCGGCAGCTTGTCTGTGCTGATCTAGTCTGATAAGAGACACATAATCACATTTTCTACCAGTTCTGTTTTATCAGTTATAGAGGAAGGGGAGATTGGTGGGTGTTGGGGGGATTCATTTTCTGGCCTACAGGATGCAACATTAAATATCATCAAAATCAAGAATGACAGATGCTTTAATTTGGTAGAAAACGCAAGACTGAACTTTAACTTCCATGTCATCACTGAAAAATAGCTCCAAGTCTGTCAGACTGGATGGAGAGCATAAGTGAGCATTCATTTCGACACATATTCTCATTCAGAATTACGTCTGGACTTTGAATAGACTTTTCTAATGCATCAACCTTCACCAGTGGTGGGAACTGATATGTTTTTATCAATATGCATGCCACTGTCAACTCAGCCAGTCAATCCAATACCTGAGTAGTTCAACGAGTGGGAAAAACAAAAAATTCTACACAGTCCCCTTAATCAAGAACAACCATGTAAATTTCCTCTCAAAACTACACTTGAACAAGGCTGTGAACATGAACATAGACTGATTGGGATTTATATCTAGGATTTAAGACCCCCAATATTTTCTTAAAATCATTTTTAAATAGTATTTACATCGGTTGTAGGATATAATCAACAAGCGATCATTTAATATATAATTCTGATAATGTTTTAGCCAAAGAAAAACACACACTGTGACTTTACTGTTAAGAGTTCACAGATTCACCATATAGGCTAAAATGGGCAGTAAAAATTCTAACTTTAGCGAGACCAGAAAATGGGTTTGCACTACAGTGTCGAAGGGATGTAAGCCCGTCACAGCAAACATAGTCACTGCCCGGTCACTTTCCTGCGTCTTCTCATTCCACCTAGCTCCCTGAGCAGCAACTATGAAGGGTAACTTGAGCTGATGTCGAGGGGCTAGCTGCCTGGGAGCTATTGGTGTCGGCCTGTCTGTGTCTGTCATCATCATCTAAAATGCATAAGACCGAATAATATTTTTAAGTATACATCAGGTTTAAATGGAATTAAATCTGTTCCTGGCTGCTTGCAGTTACAAGGCGACTGTTTGTTAACGCAGGATATATTATGTGAACTTTACTATCGTCACAGAGGAGCTTGGTTGATTAGCTACATTAGCACTTTAATGCAGGCGTTCAAACAAGACGTTCTTGGTACTTAGTTTCATGCTGGGAAGACATGCATTAGCCTGTTCAATTCAATTCACTTTTATTTAAATAGCGCCAATTCACAACAGATGTCATCCCAGGGCACTTTACAACAAAAGTCATTTCAATGCAATTAAACATTTGACTCAGTTAAAAGTTTTCTATATAAGGAATCCCAGCAGATTGCTGGTACTTGCTTGATATTACAGCACTACACGGATGACACACAGAAGAATTCTCATCTAATTTAGTTAACTACAGCTAGGTGTTAGATTGCTTCTTATTTCTATGATGATGCTCATTTGAAGGGTTGATTTGTTGCAAGGGAGCGACGTAATTGTCATTCATGCAAACTCTAGGCAAAACCAGAATCAAGAGAATCATTCAACTGAATTGATAACATTTTTGGTGTACAATTTCGGTGGGATTGGTCTGCTGGGACCGGTTCCAAGTTGGAACCAGTTCTTAATTCCCAACCCTAAACTTGTTTGATCTAAATCAATCAATCCATCAATGTATCATGCATATAGGCATGAAAGTTTGATTTTTATCAGAACCAAAATGTGTACATCTAATGATTATTCTGCCCACAGAAGCTCTAGATCTCCTCAAGAGTTACCATGGGCCTATTGGATTAATTTATTCTCAGTCCGAAGAACAAGTAGATCCTGGTAGGTTTCTAGTTGGGCCATCCACTTTCTATTTTCAGTGGGTGGATTGCACACTGCAATGTTCAAATTGTAAAATGCTGATTTAGAACCTAACTTGCTTGAAATTTCCTCCCATCTTTCCCTGACCTGTCTGGTATGTTCCTAGATCTTTGTGTTACCATTTTTTCTCTAAGGCTACGTCCACACTAAGCCGGGTAATGCCTTAAACGTATAATTATTTAGTCTACACCCCCCTATCGTCCACACTAACCCGGCGTCGTTTAAGGTCTGTGGCCAGATAACTATTAGCCGGGTAAGAGAGCCATGTAAACCTTAATTCAACAGATAAGCGAGCTAGTTTGGACAGCTTCCCCGGATAATGAAAGGAAGTGACGTCAATGAATGCTGCGTCAATAACAATACGACACTACAGACAAAGACAACAGCGAAGAGTAATAAATCGATCCTGTCGTCTGTCCACACCAAAAACTCTCTTTTTCTGAGCAGCTATTGTTCTCTTCGGTTAACGGGACAAGCAGATATGTACTGTGCTGTAGAGCTTCTTGTATATATTATGTAGGCACTGGTGTCACATAGATTATACGAGTGTTCCGTTCGTCTTTTCGCGCATGCCCAGTATTTGCACAGGTCGGTATGGGATTGCGCAATCATGGGAACTTAAACGGACCTTAAACGGGGCATAAATGCTCGTGTTGAGTGGATAATATTAGGCGTCTAACTCCACGTATAACCTTATCGGCTTAGTGTGGACGTAGCCTAAGGTTCTTGAATCCTTACAGTACAACTGGATTTACATTAGCAACAAATTACAAACAAGTGTAGCCTGTTTGTTAATTAGATGACAATTGTGTGCACTTGATTTTATTTAAGGTTTTCAGGGGGCTGAATGCACATACATGTTATCATTTTAAACTAGTCTGCAAACCATGCATCCTTCTCCTTTCACTTCATAGTTAAATATAACTCTTGATCTTAGTTTCTGGTTTTAATTTAATCAAATTAAATTCTGAATTAATTTATTTATACCGTAGGCAAATTAAATGTAATGCATATCATCCAAGTATCCTCAAAGAGACTTTGTGGATGATGATGCAATTACCAGAAATGATCTCTGATAGCCAGTTTTGCAACAACTCAAAATACAAAACAGGCCTCTGACTGAAAACCGCTGCTGTGTGGCAGTACCATGACTTTCACTACACATTAACAGCTCTATTTCAGGGCAGCAGAGTCGATATCCCACAGTGACATGTAGAGGGTGTACATATGTAATTTCCCCAAAGAAAGTCATTCTTGCAAAGAGGAAATACGAAACAGCAGAACTCCTCACAGTGCTCGTCTTTTGTGTGGAATTCTGAACACATAAAATTAAAAGACGAAGCTAGGCAGAAAATAGAAGCAAAAAGAAATACTAGGGTGATTATATACCAGTAAAAGCTATCCGCACAGAGTCCAGAAGTTTGCTGTCAGACTCAAAAGTAAAACAGACGAAGTCTGGAAAATGATCGTTGTTCGTGGTCTGTTTGAAAGGGGTTCATGAAGGATGGAAGAGATGGTTTGAACTTTCGACTTCTCTCTCGCCTGGCAGGTCCTGCTCTCCATCCTTGACCTCTCTTTCTCAACTCCTCTGGGTTTCGGGGTTGCTTGAGCTCTTGATTTGCTAATTAGCTTCTCCCAGTTCTAAAAACAATACCTTGTTACTACGGTTACACATAATATTAGCTGTCCAGAGGTAAAAAGGCAATATCAACAAATTTTAAGAAATCTGAACCCTGTTATAAATCCCCTACGCTACATGCTTGCTCAGTATGAGGGATTAATGAGGGATTGCTGTGGTTGGAGTCTGAGGCTGTTTTCACATGTGTGGCCGTACCAGAAAACGGCCAGAGAAAATGCTAATTTTTTCTGTTCACATGGCACGGATCTCTGCCCGTATTGGGATTCAGTCTTTTACTACAAATAAACAGCAGGTGGCGGTATACAAATAAGTCTTAGTTCTCCAACAAACAAGGGAGTGAGAAGTACCGACGTCATAAAACGAGCGACAGCCTAGAATGTAAACAAACTGGTCTACTGGTCAGCTGCTACCTGAAGCCATCTACAGGGTGAGTGTTGTAGTAAACCCGCCGTTTTGTAACCTGCTGTGTTGCTGTGGGATGCTTGAATCGCGTTGTTTTGGTATTTGTATGGTCGCGAGGTGATTCTGTAGAAAAGATGAATATTGCAGATTCTGTTTCCATTTGCCCTTTGCTGTTATGAATACTCTTTCTTAGCCATAGATAAAATCTATTGTTTGTGTCTTTGTGGACTTTATTTGTGATGGAATCAAATAATAATAAAAAACAAACAGAAGTTTAGTTAATGGGAACAAGGTTTTGGGCACAAAGCCATACGATAGGAGTGCTATTCTCAAACACAGCGGAATAACTTTGTTGTAAAAAAAATGCTGAGAAGATGAGGTTATCTGCCAAGAGCTTTTAATTGGTTTCAGTGCGAAATGCTGTCTTAGCTGGGTATTAAAGTGGGGTATCCCAGAGTTTGGTCTACCAGCAGTGCACAGGGTGCCTCCACATCTTCACACAGGCAAACCCAGCGTTATGAACTGGATTCCAAACTACTGAGAGTTCCCGTCAGTCAGCCTGTCGCGTTGCTTTGTAATCTGCGATTCTCCTCATTTGCTGTGGGGATCCCTGAGCGCTGTGAAGATGTACTTACAGTCTCATTCAGGTTCCCCCACAGGAGCAGGCTATGGAGAAGCGCCGCTTCGCTCCTCCCCGTCACGAACCAGCTCGGCATTACTAGCTGTGGAACCCAAAATAAAAGAGGCGACATATTCCTCCATCAACTGCATGTTAAACTAACAGCAGACGCAAGGTTTGTTTAAACCCCCCCCCCCCAACTTCCAGCCTTTCCTTTCCCAGTCACAAAGAGAAGTTTTTATTTCCTATCCACAGGTCATAAAGGAGCCAATGGGGGCGTCCAAGACACAAGAGGATGGAATGTATTCCCCTCGTTTTAATTCCTCCTCTCGGCACAGACAGAGGCACCCCTGACACACACACCTCAATAAGCGACCTTTCCTCCAGCCAACACCTGCATCATGCTGAGCTCATTGCTTTGAAGACTCCTTCACTGCTACAGCTGTCACAGCCGGAAGCAAACTGGGTTACATAAGCCTGGAGAGGTGGACAAAGCCTGCATGTGTGGCTATGGGCAAAACCTTTATGGAGGCTACGTAAGACGCAGTGTAGGGGCTTTGATCAGGACTGATAAAGGGCTAACAACAGCAGAAAGGAACACCTAACCAGTGAAACTTAATTGGAAACTTTTTCATAAAATGTTGTTACAGGAGAACAGTCATTGTAGTGACAAGTTAAAATGTGTGCTGTCAGCAGGAACAGCAAGTGCAGTCAAGCAGTAGGGGACAAAAAACCACAAAAAAACATTGAGACTCGTATCCAGTCTGTCAATCCTAGCAGACAATCAACCAACAGGACAGCTGTTAAAGCAGTAAGCCAAGTTTTTGTTCTTTCTGTTAAATATCCTCTTTTTTCTCTCTTTTACAGAAGGTTTAGTGTTTGAAATGAATAGATCTCTTTAAGAACAGTAACTATGATTGACAGCAGCTAGTTTTTCTGAGCCTCTATAAACCGGATCAAACTGATGGGGCATGTTGGATAACTGTAGATTTTCACAAGCTGGGGAGGTTTTTCAGTGCCATTTAGAGATACCTGCAGGATTTAAGTAAATCAACATGGATTGAGGGGGAGATGACAAAGAAATAAATAAAAAAATCACATTCAAGGGCAATTGAAATTTGCAGCTGCCCACAAAGACCAGCCAAAGGAAAGGTTTTGTGGTCAAATGAGAAAAGTAGATAAATGAAAAGAAATACAGTACAGGACAGAAGTTTGGAAACACCTTCTCATTCAGTGCGTTTTCTTTATTTTCATGACTATTTACACTTTAAATTCTCACTGACGGCATCAAAACTATGATGGAATTATGTAGTACTTTTACAAAAAAGTGTGAAAGAACCTGGCCTCCAAAGTCACCGGACCTGAACCCAATCGATATGATTTGGGGTGAGCTGAACCGCAGAGTGAAGGCAAAAGGGCCAACAAGTCCAAAGATCTCTGGGAACTCCTTCAAGACTGTTGGAAAACCATTTTGGATGACTACCTCTTCAAGCTCAGGAGAATACAAAGCAGTAATCAGAGCAAAGCGTGGCTACTTTGAGGAATCTAAAATATAACACATATATTCAGTTATTTCACCCTTTTTGTTTAACTACATACAGTAATTCCGTACATCATGTGTTCATTCATATTTTTGATGCCTTTAATTGAGAATCTACACTGTATTCATGAAAATAAAGAAAATGCATTGAATGAGAAGGTGTGTCCAAACTTTTGGTCTGTACTGTATGCCTAGTAGAGTCAGGGAGAGGGTATACCGAAAATGTACCAATGCCAAAAATGTATGACTGTTACCGACGTCATTTCTTCCATGTCGTTAAATCGGTATTTACGAAAAAATAAAAAAAGTGGTGTTTTAGTTTAGCGGTGCTCATGTCCTAAGAAATTAGCACTGGCTTGAGTCACGTGACTACGTAGTCACGTGACTTCCCCAGCAGAAAGGAGCAGCACTGCAAATGCAGCAACCGTTTCACTATATTTAGCGTGTGTTTAGACTTCTCTGGCTAATCTTTTTTTTAAAAGCAACTAGCAAAAAATGTAGTGACTTTTTATGGTGTTATTTGATACTTTGAGACTCTAACATGGAGCATGTATTGTTGTTAGTGCTTTCCTGAGCAGCAGAGCTGCAGTCGACCTGACCTCAGTGGTTTATTCACCCAGGGGGAAAACACAAGTCAACCTTTTTTGAGAAGCTAGAAAGCTGTTGAATAGCCGCCTAGCTTCTGTAGCTCATTCACATATTTTTTCCTGCCAGTATGGCATCCAGGTTGTATTCTGGAATCATGTGACGTCATCTCCGGGAGCTCTATCCCGTGTAAAAGCAGAGCACCAGCTCTGTGGCTAATGGCAGACAGGAAAATGTGTTGAATAAAGAAGTTGCAAAATGATGAGAATCAGTGACCAAAATGAAAGACAGGGAGTGCCCCGGAATTAGGTAGCAGTAATCAGGGCTATCTTTACCCTAAATCAAATCTGCTTTCAGTGTCTCAGACATCCATAGTTGATGGAAGTAGCCGCAAGGCACACATTCAGACATCCAGGTGATCGCACCATCAAACGCCCACACACAAAATAGAAGTTTACTGTGCACATAAGTTCAAATTTGCCTTTGGCTCCACACAAATGATGAAATGGAAACATAGATATAACAGAGAGCACAAACCCCAGAAAAACAGCTTCAGGCACCCATTTTGAATTTCTTCAGATCAAAAATACCTTTCTGCTCATTTTTGATTAAAGCCAACATTTGTCAATTCTTCATACTCCACTAAAATGCTGCTTTCTTTACAATATATTTATTGTTTTTTTATGTTACAGAACAATCAAATGAATAATGAATGTCACATTTTCCTTAAACAACATAGTCCCTAACATAAAGGAAGATCAATTATGAAATTAAACAAATCTATAGTATGTGAAAAACACACACAACTCAGCACCAGATATAGTTTCCAAATGAACTTCCTTCATAATGTCTCAGCTCAGTTAAAGGTGCTCACATTTCTTCAGAACCTACTCTTTTCCTCTGACAATATGTTAGTCAGTCCAGTAGAATATAATGCCATCTTTTTCACTTACATAACTTGAGGGTAGTAGTGGGCAATATAAAAAGGTATAAGGCAGAAATGATACACATTTTGCCAAAGGTAGAGATTTTGATTATACTGTCATACCACAGTTATGCATTTTGATTATGCCATCAAAATGTGTCTACGTACTTTGTATCCGGTACACAAGCATAGTGATGTTCAGTGTTTGTTTGCACACTAGATATTGAAAGTGTAATGTTTGTTGTTTTTCATTTAACTAAAAAAGAAACCGGTTGCACTTGCAGCATTTTTAAGCCAAATATATGCAGGTTTATTTTGTGCAATATTAAATGTATAAATATGTAACCAGGAAAGCCGACAATTTTGAACTTGATTTTCATAATATTTTGCTTTAATTTAATTTAAAATATCTTCATCTTTGTTAATTTTGTGAGAATTTGTGTTTTGCATTATTTCGGAAAAATAATTTAATGTTTTTAAATGCAATTTGCACAATAAATGTTAAGTTGTTGTGTTGCAATTTATCTATAAAGTGAGAATGCTCATAGGTAGTCGTTTTGACCTATCTAAAGAATAAAAAAGACTATACCGCAAGATATATTGTCACTGCACATTCTTTAGATTTTATCGGAATATAGATCTCAGGCCATATAGCCCAGCCCTATGAGGGTGCGTCCATTTTCTTCCAATACAAAGATATTAGCCGTCTGACCTGCAGGGGTCCACAGTCAATAAATTCGAACTGTCTGGAGGTGAAAACACAGTCCCTGGCTGTATACCCAATACACACACTTTTGTTTCAACAGCTAGATTTACCTCAACAATCTTCGACTAAGAGGGCATGTCCGCCAGTACTGCTCGAATCTTGGAAAAGTCCCATCCACAGTGAAGCAGAGTCCTCTTTCCATTCTAACATTTACCACAACTGTCTGGAATGTAAAGCGACCAGCAATTCAGCTTGAATGGAGGTCTGCCAGTTCTCGTCAACCATTGCACATTGTAGGAGCTTCATCTTCTGTATTAATGGATTGTTTTCGAACATGCAATTTCCCAATCCACCTCCTTTATCTCCTTGTCATTTGTTGATAGAGCTGCAAGGAAAAAAGAAATTTGACCTCTTCCCCCTAAATTTTGCAATGTGGTATTCTCTGTGTATGGTAATGGACGCTCGGATAAAATCGGGTTATATTTTGACATAATTAAATGTTTAACTTGTACATAAATATTTAAAGTGTGGCTGTAAGCCATAATCATGAAAATTATAACAAATAAAGGCTTGAAATATCTTGCTTTGCATGCACTGAGTCTATATCATATATTCTTTTCACCTTTAAATAAATTAGCTTTTGCAGGACATTCTATTTTTTTTTAGTTTCACCTGTAAAGCCAACGGAGCAGGCCTAATCTTTCTCTTTAATTTAACTTTATCAACCAGCCCCAGCGCCGCGTATCCAAGTGAGACTGAGACGGACCGCCGAAGAGAGACAGGCAGAACCTGTACCTCGGTGCCACAGCCTTTCCTCTGCTAATCGAGCCTATCAGCAATGAAGAGACAGTCCTCTGGCAGCTGCGCCCGGACATCAACCTGACCTCTCGATGATGTTTGCAGCCCTTTGAGCCGGTTGCCTGCCCTAACGTCGCTGCCAAACGAGGGCCATACACTGTTTACCAAGAAGCCAACTGGCTGGCTGGCGGGCTGGCTGGCTGGCTGGGTGGGGATGCGGTTTCTAGGAGACATGACATCAGGATACGATGAGTCTGCATCGGTGCCACGCTGCAGCAGTGGTTCGCTGCAGCTCTTATCAGCTCTAAGCAGCTCTTTGAACCGCGAGCAGCGTGAAAGAGAAGAGCGGTGGTAAACGGTGTAACAGCGGTGCTTCTGAACTGTTCGAGGTGATCAGTGTAACACTCTAACACACATTCAGTTCTGCCTCCTGTTCACACTGTAGTGAGCAGGGGACGGTTTTCATTGTTGCACAAGTTGTAGATCCCATTCCAGCAGTGTAATTACATCAAACACACTTTTGCACAATGAAGCAGATCCAAGCTTAATCTATATGCATAATGATAGTGATTATAACAACGGCAGCAATTAAGATAATAATGGAGCTCATGATTCAAGTGCAGAGCTGCACACATGAGTGGCAACAGACTGAAGGAGACACGGAGGGCTGAGTAATGTTTGGAAATGAACCTGATCTCCTTGTTAGCTCAGGGTTTCTACTTTGATCACCCAGAATCAGCTGCACCACTAAGATCTCTCCCATAAGATCGTCAGCGGGGGATTTGGCCTTGATCAGCCGCTGCATGGAGGAAAGCACTTAAAAGCTGGAGGGCCACTCCCTCGCTCTCTGCTCTCTCCACATCCACTCGCCTTGAAAGCAGCCTGACCAAGAGAGCTGGACAATTTCCCTTCAAGGCCGCTGACAGAAAGGCTGGAGACCTAACTGGGTTATCCTTGCACGAGGGTGGACACGGACACAAACATATGACGGGATCCCTGCTGTGATATGACCTCATTTATCCCAGTTTTTTTGCCTCTGCGACGATAGGCTCTGCTTCTCTGTTTTTTTTTGTGAGTGTTTTTTTTGTGAGTGTTTTTTTTTTTTAGTTCAGCTACAGCAAAGGTGAGTTTATTGGGTGCACAGCCACAATTTGGCTGGCACCCACAGAGATGACTGGGGTTAAAGATGCACTCATCTGCCATGAAGAAACTGTCCAACATGTTGCTTGATACATAAAGTATTTTTGAATCCATCAACAACTGCAGCATTCTCCCAACCTAGGTATCAATGTAGAAATCCTGAAGATACGTTTTTAAGTGACATCCCAACCAGGCTATTTTTATTTTTTACTAAAACCCAGTTCAAGTCGTTTTGGAGGACAGATCTGCCGATTCCTGTGTTGACCAAATAAAAAGTCTGTCTACTCTATAAGCGTTAATGGGACTATGTAAAACTGAAAGACCCATGTTTCAGAGAGCTGCAGCAGCCAATGCAGTCTTTGTTTCATTACAAATCGGTAAAGAGCATTTTGATTTTTGTGAAAATCCAGATTAATTTGAACAGGTAAATAATAGATATTTGCAACCTGTGATAAACAAAAATAGGTCATGATTTTTATAAAACTGGGCGTACAAAACCTGACGGCAGTGCTGGCTGGGGATGAATCGGATATAAAATCACAATGAAACAAAAACAGAGATCAGGTAAAGATGCACCAATACATCAGCCCGAATCCAATCATTTCCACTAAATTGAATTTTGATTTATGACCACCTGTTTAAATATGCAAATGTTTTTTGGGGGTGGGGTCTTTTCATTAAAAGCATGTAATTGTATATATTTATCTGTTCTGCCATCCTCTGTTGCCTGGTTCTGTTCTGGGGACTACTCTGGAACCTGTAGAGATGATGGTGTGAAAAAGGATTCTTCTTAAAATTAAGAAAATTATAGACAATCCTAAGCATCCTCTTCATTAGACTGCTCTACAACAACAAACTGTCTTCAATCAGAGGCTTCTTTAGATTTCCTGCACAGCTCCTGTAGCTATAGCAGCTACAGGAGATCTTTCACAGCAACAAATTTTGCAGCCATAAATGAACGGATAGAAACAGTTTCAGGTTTAACCTAAACTGATGTTAGTGTCGATGTTAGAGTTCAGCATCAGAACTAAGAACTCCCACCACTTATATACTTGTACTCTCCAATAAAGGTCAGAGACGTGCTTGATTTAGAGCATGGATACCCGACTCGAGACCGACGATACCAGACGAGCCGGGCCAGGTTCGCACACATATTTAGAAAAGAAAGGATGCTCGGGCTCGGGTCGGGCTCTGTCACATCAGAGGAGTGAGAGCAAAAACCTCCACCTACATCCAGGCTCTACAGAGCATTAGGAGTGTGCGATTTGTGAAAAAGCAGTGGGGGAAAATTTTTTTAATTTGATTTCCTTTTTATTCATAAAAATAACAACAGGGTTGTTTATGCTGGATGCAGGGCATCGTGCGCACATATGTTTATCCTTTCAAAACTGACAGAAATACTTGAAAAACTAAATTATTGTTGACATAAAAAATTATGATAACATCAACTATATAAATTTCCTTTAATACTTCTCCATTGGTGTGTCAGTGTTGCAAAGCAATTCTCCGCCAGAACAGAAGGGGGTGCTGACCTTTTCTGGCGGGTCTGCCTACCATTGCAGTGTTGTTTCTGGTCAGCTAGAGTTAATTTTTTCTTCAACTTGTAATGCATTCCCCCTCAAGGAGCAATGGCCAACGAAAAGTACGTTTTGATTGAGCTGGAAAGCGTTTTACTCAACAGCAGTCTGTTTTGTTGTTCTATACACCTCTTGGTGTTAAAAATTGGCAAAAGACTTTATTATATAAACTGGCCTTTCAATACAAAACATGTAATTCCAAAATGTTGCATTGACTACTGATCACATCAACTACAGAGTTGTTGCTTGGATAGTTAGAAACTTGAGTTCTCCTCCGTGTGTCCTTGCGTAGATAATGGCATTGTGTCTATCTGTTCCGACATAAATGGAGAAGTATAAACTACGCGTAACAGCAGCTCTACTTCAACAACTTTATACTCCAGTAAAAACCAGCAGTCCAAAAAATTACTCCAGAGTAAAATAATGGCTATTAAGCTAATGAATAACTGATAAGGTCATTGAATGGAGGAACATATAATTTTATATGTAAATTCTGGTATTTAAAAAAAGAATGAAAATGAAAAAAAAATCTAACAATGCTATAATTATGAAATAACAAATTTAGGCAGAAAGAACCCTTTAAATATAAAACATTTAAAACTTGTAGACAGAAAGTTGTAGTAATTACACTAAAAGACGAGCAGATGGCAAATAACATTTAAAGAATGTTATGTTATGTCATGACACAATGTTATATTATCTCAATGTTATGTTATATCATACATATCCAGGGATGTGCAGAAAAGACGTGGAATTCACGGCCAGACGATTTTAAAAACGTCGGTTCAACTTTCATTTAGGGACTATTTTTCTACCATGAAGAGAGTCTCAGACTGACGTTGTTTCACTGGTCATTAAATGTCCAAATGTTTGCTGGGAATTAGCAATATTTCAGAACAGAAATCAATAGATCATAGAAAAATTTCAAAACAAGCATTCCAAATCTTCTGCTTTTTCAAGAGAGAGACCATCGGTAATAAATTAGCTTCGTCAATTGGCATTATTCACAAAGGCAAACGCTCGTTTAAGCATAATTTTCCTGTTGGTAGCAAACTAGTTTTCTTTAGGAAGCACTTGAAGTTGGGAAATTCATGAAAAAATAATAATACAAAAGCAAAAAGATAACTTTTCATTTAAAGAGCAGGTAAAGTAAAAAAAAAAGAATATTAAATATATTATACACTGGAAAAAAGAAAATACAGCTCTAACTTAAATAAATTGGTTCAATTGGTAACAAGTCATTGAACAACGTTTATTCAAGTGACTTTATTAAATTTTTTCAGTTAAAAAAAGTAAATAAATTAAGTTTGCTGAATTTAATTTCAATTACTTGTTACCAAATGAAGCAATTTATTTAAGTTGGAGCTGCATTTTATTTTTTTCCGTGTAGCCTGATATAGAAAACACTAAAATAGCAATATTAGCTACAAAAATTAATCAGTTTTGTTCTTCTCTGTTTATTTTTACTTTATTATCTTATAATCTTCTACCATTTCATCCCCAAGTACCCCACCTCCTACAGAACTCCAGTTTGCTCATTAGAGAGGTGCTTCTTTGTTGTTGTTAAACATGTTGATTTGTTATCGCTGTCCACTTGTTTTGTATTACTCTACTGTATTACTATATGTCCGGCTTGTTTTCTGTTGGTTTGTTGCTATTTTGATTTGATTTAATAATTTTGTAGAATGATGCCCAGAAGCGCTCCAGACAGTGAGGGAGCCAGCAGCAGAGCTGTTCAAATCAAACATGGAAAATGGTAACACTTATTGAAGTAAAAAATGTATTTCCTTGTGCTAGAGAATGCTGACTAGATAAACACTTTTGTAAAAATTAGAATGTAGTAAAGACTACAAAAGTGTTCCCCCTAAAAAAAAAATGTTCCTCGAGTAAATTGAACTTGAAACGCCCCACATCTGCTTCGATGCATAAGAGGGCTTAATGTAATTCCATATTTTTATTTTCTTGTTACAGTTTGTAGGAAAGCTGAATCAGAACCGCTCACTTGTCAGACCTCAAGAGAAAAACAGAAATTAGAGCTGGACACGAAAAGCCTGATTGGTGCATCTATAAGGAGATAAGTTAGATCAGGGACTTTGGTGCTGCTATTTTAAAGAAAATGCCTTGATCTGACCCGTCCAACCGCTGGTGCTGATTAATATCTCTGATTATCGCTACAGCATATAAATAAATAAAAAATAAATAAACAGATCAGGGTAAACATTAAACTTTTCATACACTCATACAACTGTTTTAACTCTGACTATCACACAATGGGAATCTGATGCTAGCCAGTTGTATTTGCTGCTATTTAATTATTGTGTTGGTTGGATGGGGATACCGGATCCCTGAGAGAAAGAGACTCTCGGAAACTTTCTGTTCTCCAAAAATCAATAACTCAAACTAGAAAGTAATGTTACTCCATCCTACCAGGGTTACATAACTCAGTGTTTGTAAACCCTGGTCTTTAACGCACACTGCGCTAAGATGCAGTTCAGTAAAAACCTTATTAATCAGCCATCAATGGAAATCAGGTGTGCTAAAGCAAGGAAACATTTTAAACATGCAGGCTGGTGTGCCTTCAGGATCAGGGTTGAAATAAATATACAGGGAAGCTGGAGTTTTTTCCTTCCAACATTTCTAAAGACAGCAAAGGTGCTCAACTCGCTAGCTTGGTTCGGGTTTTAAATGCAGATTCAGTTAACTGCGGTGTCAACTTCAACTTAATCCATGTTTGGACTTTTTTTATGCTTACCATCCTCCTTCTCGTCGAACACTGGTCTCTTTGAAGAACTGTTGGCTCCCATCCTCTTCTTCCACTTGCCCCAGTGAAACATTGATGCTCAGATTGCATTCCTCGCCTCTTGGAGAGAAACTACAGCTCAGCGTTGGACACCCTCCTCCTTTAAAAGCAGACAGCCG
The DNA here is from genome assembly GCA_028564705.1 of Apricaphanius iberus. Lineage (NCBI taxonomy): Eukaryota > Metazoa > Chordata > Actinopteri > Cyprinodontiformes > Aphaniidae > Apricaphanius > Apricaphanius iberus. The sequence continues at coordinate 144,966 of JAPXFQ010000014.1, read as the reverse complement.
TGCATTTCACCCAACTCCGTTTGGTTTGGGGACGTTGCTTTTTGTCTTGTCCGCCTCCCTTTTACAGCCGATAATCTGAAGCGGCGAGACTAAATAATAAAAGTAATTTGAGGTGAGAAGAGAGGAAGTGCAGCCAGTAGGTTAGTGGATGTGTTGGATCAGACTGTGTTCTGTAAGTTGGGGCTGGGTGTTCAAACAGTGACTCTATGTTTGTAGCGCTCAGCTGTCTTCCGCAGACAGACCAATACGCTCCTAGCTCATCGTTGCTGCTGCGAGTTGAAGCTGTGTTAAGTTACAAACGGGGAGGAAGTAGATACAGTTTGCTTAAGAAAATAAAAGTCGTTGCGACAATCGGTCCTTTACTTGAAAGCAACGCATGCAGAGACAGACCAGTATGTATTTAAGGGGGGGGGGGAGTCTATTCAGACTAGCTTTTAATTTATTTTGACACAAATTATATCTATAAATATGAATTTCAAACGTATTATTTATAGCAATGTTGTCTTGCAGCAGGAAAGTGCTGGGTTCGAATCCCAAACAGAGATCTCTAGAGAGATTATGCATGTTCTCCCTGTCTTCCTCCCACACTCAAAAAAAAGAAGACCTGATAGGTTAATATCCTTCACGTATGAGAGAGTGCATAGTTGCTTATCTATTTTTAATCTATTTGGCTTATTATTATTATTATTATTAAAAACACATTATTATAATTGTTAAATTGTTTTCATAATACTTCTTTTCTATTATTTCATTTATTGGTGAAGGAGAACTTATTTTTTTTTAAGTATTTAGAGTTAGGTTTTATTTCCCTGCCGTTTTTATTTTAATTTTAAATGTTAAAAATTAATATATTTGTTTTATCTGTTAGAAAACACTAAGTGTTGTTTCTCTAATGCTATTGTGTTGAAATTATTAAGCATAAAAAGGCATTATCACTATTATATTAGCTTTATTATTTCGAGTCTAGTTTTATTCTAATAGTTATTACTAAAAGACAGAAACATATTAAATATAGAATATTATATATTGGTTAAAACATAAGTGTGTTGATATTATTATTATTATTATTATTATTATTATTATTATTATTATTATTATTATTATTATTATGAGAAAACTGATTTAATTAGAACGAATTAGCAGGTCGTTAACAGGAAGTCACATCTTACTATTGTGGCTAACTTGACAGTCTGGTAGACTGCTGGCTCCATAAATGGTTGTGCCCCGTTCACACGCCAGCGGGGGGCGGCGTACTACTTCGGGCATTTCTTCCGCTCTGAGAGAAGGGGACGGCCATTGAATAAGAATAATTGGTATAATACGGAGCCCGGCAGGGGTCAGTTGCAGAAATAATTTTTGAGACGCAATAATACGTACCCTCGGTTTACTAAACCGTGCGCACAGATTCATGAATCATGTGTGACAGTATCAGAGATCCTTTCCAATTGATAATGGACCCTGACTCTTTATTGTTTTTGTTGCTCATTTGGTAGATTTGGTATCACCCATGTTCAGCTGCTGGAAATCATTGGATTGAATCCCCAACCAGGAGCATGCTATATGTAAATAGATTTTATTGATCCCAGAGGTAATTGATGTATATTGTTCTGGGTCCCTGCAAGAAAGGTTATAAACGTAGGTGTCATATTGATAAATAACTGTTTTGTAGCCACCTGCAGCCTGGCAGGGTCCATGCACACTATTGCTTAAAAAAAAGGTCTAGAAATAGGCCATAAATCATAAAGTGTATGCCCACCTTGCCGACAGGAATACAGGAACAGTCATGCGCAATATGCATAGATGCATGGAACAGGTGGCACAGCATAAACACCTTGCAACTAACTCAACTCAACACAGTTACTTGTTGATACAGTGCCCACTTTGAATGCAAGTCTTTATTGGACGTAACATGAATCGCAGCAAAGAATGCTAAAACATTTGCACAGAAAGAAACTGTTTAAGATAGTGGAATATCTGATTATATGAAAATAGCAATGGGAGCATAAGTGGATGTTAGACCTGCACTGTTAAAAAATTACACATCTGGTTTTTATGCGGTGGGGACAAAACTATGATTTATAAATAATGCAGATGAAATGTCCCCAGTTTTAATAACGGTTATGTTCGTAGCCTACTTTCCTGCAGGCACTCCAGAAAATAGCAGTGTGATAAAAACACAAACTGATTACTTGACTGGGACTCAAACCACAACGTACCAAACACCAATCCTGTATGTTAACCACTCAGCCAAGGTGGCACTTTACTTTCTAACAGTAACCAGGGGATATTATCAAGCGTACAGGACCCCCCAGACGGCCACAGTTTGATAAATCAAGGGTACGGATTCGTAATCCTAGCGCACGGTTTAGTAAACTGAGGATACGGATTCTTACCCCTCAAAAATTATTTCTACACCTAACCCCTGCCAGGCTCCGTAGAAACAGAAAAGACTAAAACTTATACTGACCTGCTTAGTGTAAAGCTCGAGTTGCTTCTCAAAGTGAGCAGCAAAGTAAGGCATTGTCTCCCTGTCCCCTGAAACATGAGAAAAAACATTTACATGGCAGGGCAACAAGACGTGAAGACATCTGAGATGTTCCAGCGACACTTTCTGAAACATCTTTAGCCAGGAAAAAGCAGATATGAAAAAAGATAAATAAATATATGTCAGCTTCTTCCCTTGCTTGCCAACCTTGAGACCTCAGAATTATGGAGACTTTCAAAAGCAGTGAGGGGTGAAAAAACTTTTGTGTAAAAAGGTTGCAATGTTGTTGTTTTTTATTGGCTTTCATATCACATTGTCTCATAAACCTTAGAAAAAATAAAATGACCTTAAATTGTAATTTTAACATATGAAGACAACTCAGATTGGGTCCCCACTACAAGGACATCTCTTTCTTATTTTGGTGCTACAGTCCCTTTCCTGGGCCCTTTTTAGTCTCTCTTTATTAACCTCCTGGATACGCCCTTGCTCAACAGCGCTGAACATTTAGAAATAATCACTTATTTATCAGTCCAAAAACTTGTAGGAGTCTCTGTGTCAGGAGAGAGTGAGAACCTTTTTTTTTTCTTAGTTTGGTTGCAGCACAGCATTGAGTCTGTTGATTTTGACACTAACGTTGGTTTTTGCCAGGCCAAATGCAAAGACTTCTGAAAACTAGCGGCTCGCTGCTGCGCATGCGTCACTGATTGTTTTTTCCTCATAGACATAAGAATCGTTGGTGACCTATTTTTGATTCAAATCGCCAAATTTCGCCAAAGATGTGATGGATTTTCATGTCCGGAATGAAGAAACTGTTTCACGTATTTAAAATGTAACACGATTTATTATCGATCCCTCTCACATTAGAAACGGGGAGTGTACATGATATGCGACACCGTCAAATATCGGGAGAAATTCGGGAGAATGGTGGCCCAGGGAGATTTTTGGGAGGGGCACTGAAATTCGGGAGTCTCCCGGGAAAATCGGGAGGTATTGCTTCTTCTGGGTTAGACAGCATAGCTCGTCTGAGCTTTCAGTATTCTGTATGCATAAAAAGCGTAATCATGTTAGTTCTATAAATTAATCAGCCCATGTTAACGCATTAATTTTGAAATCCCTAGTTGTAAGCAAAAAACAACTAATAGTGTTTCTCTGGTGAACCAAACGTTTTTACATGATTTTTTTTCCACTAGTGTAGACTAGTTAACTCATCCCTCGTATCAGGTGTTTTCCCCCAAGCCTTAAAAGCAGCAGTTATCAAACCGATACTAAAGAATACTAAAGAAGAACCTAGACAGCACGTTAATGCAGAACTACAGACCAATCTCTAATCTCACATTTATCTGTAAAAGTATTGAAAAAGTTGTGTTCCAGGATTAAACAACTTCCTAAAAAAGAACAACCGCTTTGATATTTATCAGTCTGGTTTCCGTAACCACCACAGCACAGAGACTGCCCTCGTCAAATTTTTTAGTGACATCCGTACAAATACTGACCCTGATAAAACCACAGCACTGGTACTATTAGACCTCAGAGCGGCTAAGAGCAATCAGCTCAAACAGGCCCAACTAGAAACTACCAACCAGGCCAGAAATCTAGGTATAATAATGGACTCAGACCTGAACCTACAGGGTCACATAAAGGCAATAACAAGATCATCTTTCTATCACCTGAGGAACATTTCTAGGATTAAAGGACTGATGACACAAGGAGACCTAGAAAAACTCATCCATGCATTTATCTCTGGCAGCCTTGATTACTGTAACAGTATCTTCACAGGTCTACCTAAAAAATCAGACAGCTGCAGCTGATCCAGAACGCTGCTGCTCGTGTTCTCACTAGAACAAAGAAAAGTAGAACACATCACCCCAATTCTAAAGTTCTTACACTGGCTCCCTGTACCTCAGAGAATAGACTTAAAAGTGCTTTTATTAGTCTATAAATCATTGAATGGGTTAGCACCAGAGTACATTAAAGATCTGCTATCATGGTACAAACCATCCATATCACTCAGGTCCACCTGCTCTAATCTACTGATCGTCCCTAGAACCAGAACCAAACATGGAGAAGCAGCTTTTAGTTTCTATGCTCCCCATATCTGGAACAAACTGACGGGAGAATGCAAAGCTGCAGAGACACTGAACTCTTTTAAATCTAATATAAAAACGTACCCATTTAGACTTGCTTATGAGTATCTGATACTATTATATACTACTAGTGTGAATCCCAGCTCTGTAGGACAATTTTTGGCTTTAAAAGAGGGGGGATGCCTTTTTTTGGCAACTTCAAATTCAGGCCTGCCTAAAAAGGCATCCCCTTTTATTACAAAGAATGATAAAGTTATGAATTATGCATCATTTCCTACACAGTTGCACTTGCTTCATGAGACAATTTTGGGTTTAAACTTAAATTTCCATGGCCAAAAGAGACCCAGCTATTTTAGAAATTTTTGTATCATAACATTTTTATTTGTTTCTTTATTTTACTAAACAATGGGCTTTGGGCTGATGGTGTGATTTTATAACTTGTGCCATCTATTTTAGTGTTAAAAGAGATGGTAGCCTACCTTATAGTGAGAATTTAAAATTACGGCCTGCTTAGAGTTTTGCAGAGGGGTATACACAAACAAACAACCAGGTAGGAGTTTTTTTGTGTGTATTTTATTGATAAATGAAATACTTTAATGTAATGAACTTCATAATAACAAAAATTACAGCCCCCAAGCCCCCCACAAGAGTCTTAATGAAGACTAATATTTAAGAATTTTTAGATCAACCGATAACAAACTTGTGCACTCTGCCATTACAAGCGGATAGAACATTTTCTTACTCATACTGTTTTCGCCCATATTAGCCTTTAATGCCTACTTTAAAAAGTTTAGATGTTATAAAATGCTTTAACTACCATGCTATTAGTAGAAAAAAAGCTGAGAATGTAACACAAACAGCAGAGCACTGAAAAATACATCTGGGACACAGTATTGTTAAAACAGTAAAGTCAAACGTGTTGGGATAAAAGCCAGAATTTTTTTTCTTTATAAACATTCATCTACAATAATAAGTTACGTTTTTAGGACTCACATGCATACAAAACATTGTAATATTATGTGTATATTCAAAAAGCTTTCACGTTGCTGATATTTTAATCCGATTTCTCATCGTTATCAGTGAGTTTACAACGATCCGAGTTTCCCGCAGCAGGGGATGCAACTTTCGGCAGGTATGCCGTTCTCGGCATAACACCAGCTCCACCTGCTGCTTTTTCTGCATTTTTAGTTTCCCTCTTTTTAATAGGGAACACTAAAACCGTTTGAAAGATCAGTGGAAGCATATAGTTTCCTCTCTCCAGGTTGGAATCTTGTCCAGAGGTATACAATCTAACAAAACGCTTTCCAACTCAATCCAAACTCACTCTCTGTCAGCCATATTTTAATTTAGTTTTTTTTTTAAATTATATCTGAAAATTTGAAATGAATTGAAATAAAATGTAAAATTACTTTTTAATATAATTGGTTTAATTGTTATGTTATCATTGTTACAATCTGATAATTTAGTCCAACTTTTATATTTTGTTTGAGCTTCAGATTGTCTCAGGTAATATAAACAATGATCTCTGTTTGAATTTTAGGATCAGCCACATAAACTCTGCCTACTTTCCTGGATTAGACCAAATCTTGATTGAAACGCTGTTATTGTGAGTAGTGGTCTTAACAGAAAGGGGCAGCAGCTGAGTCAAAATCTGGTTAAGGCCCCATAATACTTTGGGTCGGCCCTGCTCTCAGCTCATAAATCACAAAGGAGCATCAGGTTTATAACCAGAGTCACAATTATCATAAGGAAAAAAATATAAGACCTTTTGAATATCATTAGCTGATGTCCAGTTTGTTAAAAATGAAATGGAACGATAGAGAATAACAGTCAAGCATTGGTGGTTCTATCAATGATACTTGAGGACTATTTTTGCTGTCAGCAACAGTAACATGAACATCAAATTGTTTCATAATGTTTTCGCCTACTGCATGATTGCTCTTTACATTTTTTGCGAACAAATAAATTTGAACAACAAAAAACAGCGGGAAAATAAACAACCGATCCTCAGCCTGTGAAACCCCAAAAGACCCAGGAGGGGGCGACAAAAAGAAGTGTACGGACTGGATCAAAGTGCAAACTGGATTACTTTTATCTTCCTCTTTCTACTCTTCTATTCTCATCCTCTTCTGAGCTTCTTTTCAGCCTCACTGCAAAACGTATTTGTTAAATGGTGAAAAACAGAGAGCAGAGGCACTCTCTATTTCCGCTGCAATCTATTTCTCACTATTTAACAAATACATTTACATTGGGGAGTTATTCTAGATGGCATGCAATACAAAAACATAAGCAGCTGAATTTTGGTGTTTAGAGGTGTGAAAAGTAATTACATCCAATACTCAAGTAGAAGTATAGTTACTCTGTTTGAAAATACTTTTGCAGAAGTTGAAGTATCAAGTCAAGCTTTTTCCTCATGTAAAAGTAAAAAACTACTGAATTAAAAACTGAATTAAAGTATCAAAGCAAAAGTAATGTTCTTTTTTATACCATTATAAATTATGAAACTTAAACAGCACAACAGCACTACCACACCTTCTTGAATCAAAGGCGATAATGACATATGACATCATATAACAATCTTAATATTTAAAAATGAAACATCCGTCTGCTGTGTCCTGGCTGGACTATGAAGTTGTACTTACATAGAGCTCAGCTATACTGAATAAATCAGCATTTTTAATTAATCAGTTTTGTCCTAAAAACACAAAGTTGTTGTTTTTTAAGTTGACCTCATTACAACAGAAAGATGACTTGAGATTGATCAGTATCTGTGCAGTTTAATAATAATACTAAACCCCCCAAATTTCTACTTAAGATAACAAAGCATTTGTACTTTGTTACTTGACACCTTTGTTGGTTGCAATGTGGAAAGTGTTGCACAAGTTAAGCACCTGACCACAGTTAAAGGCCAAGCCTGCTTACAGAAGACACCAAAAAATTATCAGGTACAGGGACAACTAGCCATAAGTGGCCTTCAGTGGTGTGATTTCAGCACTGACACACACACTGACTTCACAGTTGAGAGAATCTTTAGGGACGAGGAGATTATCCAGTCAATGCGCCAAAAGCTTGCGGAGTTCCCATTTAACATTTACATGGAAGTTTATTTAAGTAGTAGCCCAAAAACATGAGTTGAAAGTAGTGTAGAGGATTTAATTTTCCACACTGAAGATGTAAACTGTTATGTAAATAGAAATGTAATATGTAATAATGTATTTAAAAGGTGTGATTTAGAAAAACTCATCCATGCATTTATCTCTAGCAGCCTTGATTACTGTAATATCTTTACAGGTCTACATTTAAAAAAAATCAATCAGACAGCTGCAGCTGATCCAGAACGCTGCTGCTCGTGTTCTCACAAGAACCAAGAAAGTAGAACACATCACCCCAGTTCTAAAGTCATTACACTGGCTCCCCTGTAGCTCAGAGAATAGACTTCAGAGTGCTTTTATTAGCCTAAAAATCATTGAATGGGTTAGCACCAGAGTACATTACAGATTCGCTATCGTGGTACAAGCCATCCAGATCACTCAGGTCCTCCAGCTCTAGTTTACTGATCATCCCCAGAACCAGAACCAAACATGGAGAAGCAGATTTTAGTTTATGTGCCCCCCATGTGTGGAACAAACTGACGGGAGAATGAAAAGCTGCAGAGACACTGAACTCTTTTAAATCTAATATAAAAACGTACCCATTCAGACTCGCTTATGAGTAACTGGTCCTATTAATGCATTTTACTTGCTTGTTTTTAATCTTTAAAATGTGATTTATAAATGTTTAAACATTCACTGTATAGTTTATCAATATGTAAACAATCAGTTACCTTGTGCTCATCTTAAAATTAGAGTACCGATTTGATAAATAATGCAGTTTTTCTTTATTTTTGTCATCTTCAAACAATTTGAGTCAAAGAAAAAGGTATTTCATTTTCAAAACAGAAATTCACTTTTGAAACTTCATTATTAACAATACCTTAATAATCATATATGAAAAGCTACAGCTATACAGCCACTCAGTGAGATAGGATGATGCCTCGGACTGTTTTTTCCTTCTTTATATCAAAAGGTCTCTGGAAGTTTGACATCAGGCAACAGATGACCCACAGCTGATTTACTGACCCTACCATAGAGTGGCACAACTCCATCCTACCATCCATGTGGTACTCCTTCACCCTGCGTATGGCCCTCTCCACTAGAATCCACAGAGCGATAGCCTGGGTCTTCCGGTTGTCTTCTTTGTGTCTGCTCCACGACTCTTAGGTAATTAAACAGGAAGACATTCCTTTGCAACAAGCAACCAATCAACATGCAAATCTATGGATCCTGTTTCTAATTGAGCTTTAAAGGAGACATATTATGAAAAAAAATCCCTTTTCCTGGGATTTGGGGTGTTATTGTGTGCATACACATGCATACAAATCTGAAAAAAAAACATCCGTTCTGTTTTGAGTGAGACAGGGTTTTCTTAATTGATCCTGCATTCAGTCTCTGATTGAGCTGTTCAAAACCTGTCCGGCTTTCTACGTCACAAGCCGGAATATTGGAATATCCACACCTCCTTGGAGTGCTGTCTCCACCCACCAGGTACAGCAGTAAACAACAGTTACTACTCAGATTAGCAAACACCATGTTGAAGCTCCACACAATGCTCCGCTTTTTGCAGGTCAAAAGAGCTCAAAACACTTCATCAGGTCCCAGTCGGAGAGGACAGAAGAGTGGCATGGGTTGAATTTTATTTTTTATGGTAAGATGCTGGCGGTAAGGGCGGGGAAGATAGAGGACCTGCCGCCGCAAAGGGCTACTCAAAGACAAGAGACGCCGATCTGAGCTACTAAAACCCGGGGAAGACTGAGGACATGCAGCTGCATGAAGCTCAAAGAGAGGGGTCTCCGCAGTGCTAGAGAGCTGGAGTCAGCCAGATCGAGCTGGAAGGCTTTAGGGTGATTCACATGTGTGGCCGTGTCAGAAAAAACGGCCAGAGAAAATGCTAATTTTTTCTGTGCTGGAGTCCAGTGTTTTACTATTATTATTTTTTTTTGTATGATTGAATATATTTTTTTGTATGGTTGAACTACTTTTTTTTGTATGGTTGAACTACTGCAGCCGTGTCTGTAACTTTTACACATAGTGGTAACAGTCACTATGTGAGTGGGGGGCGTGAGCAAAGATTGTAGAATCGTTGGCCGTGGCCAAGTTAACAGCAGCTCATGTAATATGTAATGAGCAGCAGAAAACAGCACAATCTGAAAGGGGCTGAAAAATAGGGTAATACAGGTTGGTAACAATTGTTTCCTACAAGCTATTTCCAGCAAACAACTTCAGAAACATGTTTTCTGGAACTCATGGACCTATTTTAAATAGTGGGCGACTCTGGCTCAGTGGTAGAGTAGTTGACTTCCAATCGGAGGGTAGATTCGATTCCAGCTTCCTCCAGTCACATATCGATGTGCCCCTGGGCAAGGCTCTTTACCCCAAAAATTCTACATAGTCCTACCGAGCTATGTTGGCTATCGGTGTATGAATGTGAGTGTGAATGGGTGAAGGTGGCTTCAATGTAAAGAGCTTTGAATGGTCAGTATGACTTAAAAGTGCTATATAAGTTCAGTGCATAAATAGTGGAAAAATAGCCATAATATGTCTCTTTTAAAACAACAAGAATGACTACATTGCCGCCACATTCTACAAGAATTAATAAGTTTGCTGAACTTCATGGATTTTTATTAGGGATGCACCGATGTGAAAATTTGGTTTGATATTAATACTGCTCTTATACTAAATAACTGATACTGGTTGGAGAAGGTATGTTGGAGTTCGTATTTAAATGTCTGAAAGACTTTGCATCGCCTCCTTTATGCAAATATGAGATAAAAGTATAAAACTATAACAGATAAGCCAGAGCTGCTCTAATCCAGCTCTGTATCTACATCTTTTTCATAAGGTATCTGGTCGAATTGTGCCATTTTTTGAAAGTTATTGTTTTGGGTTGATGTTTGCTACTTAATATCTCTCTCAATACATAAGATTTAGACTTGTTTGTTTGGACATGTAATCCATTTTTAATGGCATGTATATTATTTTATTGGATTAAAACCCCTAAATGTGACTAGGTCTGCAAATTAGAAAGCCTAAATAGATCAACTGGAGCTTCATCATAGTGTGGTCTAGTAGAGCAGAGCTGCGTCGACCGGGCCAGTTTGCTTTCAGCCGTCCTATATCCTGTAATTCTGATCAAGGCGTGAGGCTGAGAGACTGCCCCATTCAGTTTCCCCCAAAATAGGTTTTGCAACAGGGGTGCCGCTCCATCTAGCACTACCTGAGAACCGTTGTAGCCAAGAGAGAAATCACAGAGAGAAAGAGTCATCCAGGTGGATCAAAGGCACCTTAATGGCCCTCGTGCTTCATAACCATCTGCTCTTTGTCAAAGATAGGACAGCTGGGAACAAAAATAGCTTCTTGCCCTGGTACCACTTCACTGGCGTGACTTGTGTTCCCTTGGAGACAGCTCGTGCCTCTCTATCCTCTCCTCCTCTCTTATTTTTTATTTTGTGTGCGTGTGTGAGTGTGTGTGTGTTTTGGTGGTGTTCACTTGCTGCTGCAGCTTCCAGCTCTGTCGTATTTTTAGCAGGGCGGAAAATGATCGATTACCATTGGGTTCTAAACAGGAGCTCTCTGTAACTGAGCGCTGTCTGGAGGTAATCACTGTCAGGAGCCCTAGACAGCCCTCCACAGGAGATGCAGCTGATGCACATTGAGCAAAGCCAGACCCTTGATCAGATCACCCCCCCCCCCCCACTCACACACACACACTGTTTGCAAGGTTATTAATGGAGGCGAAGCTTCTGAGAGAGCGCTCTTTTTATCAATAGTTACAGCCTCAGAGTGTCAGCCTATAAACGGTAACTGTGTAGTCATCAACCTATTGTAGGTGTCTAACCCTATTTCTGTGCAGTTATCCTACCTGTGGTTAAACGAAGCATTAATCCAATAACCTGCAAGTTATTTTGCTACCTGCTGTCACTAGAAATGCTTGACTTGTTGCCCGCATCATCTGCTCCGAGAACACACTCGTAGCTGCCACGCTCGTTTCTCTGCCAGCTGAGCAGCAGCTCCAGCTGTCAGAACTGACAGAGTCCAGCGTGGAGGCGCAGGATGAGTCAGCGGATGAACGTGGAGCCGCAGAGGTTCAGGAAGCTCAAAGATGAGTTGGTCTAGCAGGAAAGAGCAGAGGTGGCCTCTAGAGTTCGCAGCAACCATTGGTCACGGCTTCTTCTCATGGCCAAAAGTTGGGTAGAATTGCATGTGTGTTCAAACAGGAAGTAAATGGGCATACAGCACCTTGCATATGCATCCATACCCCATAAATGTTTTGTTGTTTGAGCTGTTTTTTTCTTTTATCTTCAGGGTGAACCAGGTTCTGTCTTAGAAAAGGTATTCATCAATGGTTTGTCTCGAGCTGATGCTGCTGATGATTGGTCTAAATCAGAAGTTCTTAAAGCGGAACTCACCACCACCACACTACCAGAGTCTCACTCCAACCTACATTTCCGGTTTAAAAAATGCACCAAAAGGAGGCAGACCTAGTTGCTGAGGGACACGCAGGGAGGAGGGCTGGGTAGCATCAGCACGTCCTTGTTATTCCAACTCGTTGTGGGCGTTTGGTAGAAAATGGGCTTGTTTCTTACTCAACACCACCAGGAAGGCTGACCTCAATTAAAGCCGATTGTAATTTAAGTGTGGTGTAAAGTTTTAACCTGAAGAGTTGGATCTCGCTGACGGTTTTGGTAGAAAATGTATATTTTTACTAACATGTACCGATAATAATAATGACCAGACATGTGGACAGTACGGCCCCATTAGACACTAATTTATAGTTTATCAGAATAAAAAAGGTGATTTTGTTGTGAGTTGCTCTTTTAACTTTTGAGAGCTAGGGACGCTTTACAGAACGTAAATTTTTTCTTAGGATCCCCTTATAATCCTCTAGCTGATAACATCTTTTCTGAGCAGCCTTTCATACCCCTAGATCCTGAAGGATTGTTTTCTTTATTTCCAAACTAAACACTCTCAATCTGTTTAATGTAAACTGGACTTAAAAAATGACAAACAATTTTAGATACTTTATACAGCAAATTTATACAACTTGCATTTTAACACGGTGCCTTTTTTATCATCTTAAAGCTTAAAAAATGAATAATGAAAACACTGGACCGTCTAAAAATAAGCTGTTTAGTTGTACTACTCAATTATAAATACTTTTTAAAACAACTTTCAATTTTGACATAATTTTTTGTACTTTCTAATTATCAGGTGATTTGGCTTTTGCATTACTTGATGAAGGGGACGGACTAAGCATTAGTCCATTGTGCTAATCGGCACAACACAAGAAGATGAGTCCTCTGTGTGATTAACTTATGGATCCATATGTCAGAGACCCCAGTTTGAGGTCCATTGGGCTAATTATACTCCTTCTATAGAGTTTTATACTATTCTGCAGGGCAACCTTAGGATGATCTCCAGATAGGACGATTCCTTACAAGTGGAAAACATTTTAGACACTTTCTAGTCTTCCCAGGACTAGACATCTCCACAAAGATTTGCCTGGGATCAGATTATACAACATTCAGAGAAGTGACAAAATCTCAGACACTAAAGGCATCAGTAAGTATTTTAAATGTTAAAGTCCATTACAGATCAGGCAGTAAAGGAACAATCATGACTTGTTTGGAAAAGTTGCTAGAAGAAAGTCAAGAATTTCTCGGTTCATGGTGGCAGGATGTTGAAGTGGCTCTGTTACATTAGTTTCTTTCAAATTAGTTCGTTGAGGCGTTGCATGTTTGGACAATTATTCCAACTGGTTGTGATGCTGTGCTAATAGAAGGATTTTGCTCATACCTCTTCTACTTTTGAAAAGTTGTTGCTTTTGCAGGCTTGAAGCTCAATCCATCTCTTCCATCGATACTAATGGGCAAGGATCATATCCCCGACTCCAACATCTCTCTGCCCAGCTTTCTAACCATACGGCCAGACAGATGTAAAAGGGAGAAGCAAAATCAAACGTCAATAATATAATGATAATGATATAATGATAAGCAGCATTACCACCAACTCATGATGTTATACAGGATACACTACATTACACATCTGTACATTATGGGACTGACTGCTCACCATATATAACAACTCTTTGAAGATAATTGAATGATATGTGTTGACATTTGATTTTTGTTTGTGATTAAAAAAAATAATTTAACCTCTATTAAAATACAGCAGCCTGGCTTAAATTTAGAACGTTACATTTGAATTAACTATAAGACTTCTGGAAGAATTCATTTTGGACAGATAATAGATGAGACCAAATTAGAGATGAGATGATAATCAATCAATCAAATTTTATTTTTTTAAGCGCAATTGTACTTTACAGATATAAAATGTCCCCACATAAACCATATTCCCAACCCTTGCCCACAGATTCAAAGGCATGATCACAGTTATACCCCCCTCCCCCCTGCCCATCTCTCATGCACACACACAGTTAAAAGCAATCGTAAAAGGACATTGGGCCGAGTACAGATCAGTTAGGGAAGGAAACGCCATCAAGGGAGCCATCTGCACTGGCAGCAGCAGATCAACAGCACGAGCTGAGGTACTGAAGCAGGGCACCCATAGGAGGCAAGGCCGAGGCCCCTACCTCCACCCGAACGCTACCTGGAGGGCACTAAGGTAGCCACAGCCATCCATTGCTCCTGAGATAGATGGCTCCCACAGAGGAAACACTGGAAGTAAGATTAAAATAACAGGTCAAAGTATAAAATAACAAAGAATCGATATAAGATTAGGTATTAAAACGCTGATAAACTATAGAAATGGCTAATGACCCTCGATCCCTTGTTTCAGCTTGTTTTGCAACAGCATGACCTACATACCTTACCATCCTTAATTAGACCACAAACTCCTTTGAATGGCAAAATATTAAATCTCTGACCGCTGAAGCTCAGCCCAAGCTGTGTCTTTAAGAGGCCAGAAACAGAAGCAAATCTATAACAGAAGGGCTGAAAAACAAAGAAATCAAGGTCGTCTCATGGCCCGTTCAACCTGATTGAAATGCTGTGGGGGGATCCAAAGAAGGCCATGCAGAGGCAAACGTCTGCAGAACGACAGGGGCCAAAATTCCTTCACAATGATCCTAGAGACTGAGATAGTTTTCTCTTGCTGCATGTAAACATCAGACAGGGACAACAAATGAGAGTTTCTTCTCTTAAAAGGGGTTAAAGGGGGTTTTGAGTCATGTGGTGTACTTAGTTTCTCTGTATCATAATTTGTAATCTGTAATGTATTTTTATGATGTCAATACAAACAATTCTTCAACAACAGTGCTTCATAGTAACATATGACCAATCTATCCTCATCGCTATATAATGTTGTGCAATATTGATTATGGTTTTCTAATACCCTACAGCCCTAGAACTGATAGAGTGAACTCTGTTTTACTGGAGCAGGATGTTGTCAAGCTAAAACTGGAGACATCTCATTTGTTTTCGTGGCCCCCTTGTCCACATGTTCAGGTAGCAAACAGCCAGAAATGACTTCTACACTCCAGATACTGGCCCTCTAACACAGTGCTTGTGTTATTTGTTATGCAGTCACAGCGAGGAGCGGCTGAATCTGTTGTTAGAGCAGAAAACTGTAATTCTGAAGGATTGCATGTGGGAAGGAGATGCCTAACCACTTCTTTTCAGTGACATTCTCCACAAAAGGGGGAGCCAAAATAGCTCTATGCTCTTACTGAGGCTCTGAAGAGTGATGGAAAATCAAAGAGGTTTTTTTTGTTTTTTTCTCAGGAAAAGTTCTACAAAGGTCGGGGTATTTTCTGAGCTTCGAGTGGCTGTTCTCTCACTACTACGGGAGGCCATAGAGCAGAGACGCTGCATAGAGAGAGCTGAGAGAGTGCTGGAGAAGTGAAAGAAAAAGTGGAGAAAGTGGATTGATTTTTCCCTTTTGTTCACTCACATTTTCTTGAGAATTTATACCTATTTTGAATATACAAAATAGGATTGGATAGAAAAGCTTTTCTGTTTGCATAAGATATTATGTTTTAATTGATGACAATTGAGCTGGAAAGTACACATAGACCTTATTAGTTAAAAAATACAAAAGTCTGTTGGCATAAATGAGGGTCAATCATCTTGTAACTACCAGGTGTCTTCTCCCCTTATATTTCAGCCTTGTACATCCATATAATTTTTTATCACAACATGCTTTGGAGAAGTACCTTCTTCACTACCTTACTTTTTTTTTCTTTCTTCAGAAGCGATCTGAGAGATTGCCAACTAGATCAGAACCATATGTTGCTACTACTACGCCGTTATTTAAAACTTATTAATACTTTATAAATATTTTATAAATTCTTTTCAGATATGTTTCTTTAGTTATAAGATCTTATTAATGGAAGGGAAAATTCACTTCAATGCCTATTTTACTGCACATTCATCTATTCATTTTCATAACACTTGACAGTGCATGGATCTCCATCCTCCAAAATATCTCTCTCGCTTGGGTCAATTCTCCATTCATCTTTGGGGCTCAGTTTTATGGAATAGGTTTTCTTATTTAGCAGGTCTATGTTCTACAGTGGCTAATTTGAAAAGTATCTTAAACTATCTAATTATAGGAGGTCACTATTAGTTTCTTTCCTTCTTTTTCGTCTTATTCATTTATTGGCTCCAATCTGTATTCTTCTGTACTTATTTTCCTTTCTTTTTTATAACCTTATTTTTTATGTGTTTTTCTTTTTCTACGCAAATTGTATTATTTGTAAAATGTTTATATTAAAATTTGTATGGGCAGAGGAGGTAGAGAACTATTTTTCTGTTTTTCTTGAGTATACCTATTCATTGTACAAAAAAAACAAACATTTTTAAATACATGAATCATTTTTTATTTGAAGCTTCCACAGGGAGGCTGTTCAAAAATGACGTAATGAGCCAAAACAAATAGAAGACACAAAAAAAGAACAGGTACTTGTGTGACACAGCAGCGCTTTTTCTACCTGTTAACCACCAGGTGGCACTGTTCCTCCATATGGGTGAAACTGTCTGCTTGTGAATGGGTTTTAATGCATTAAGTAAGGGGTGTCCAAAGTCAGTCCCCAAGCCCTGCTATCCTTCACGTTTTAGATCTTCCCCCAGTTCAACACATCTGAATAAAATGATGGCTCATCAGCAAAACCTCTGCAGAACTTTGACATGCTGAGGAGGTAGTTGGACCACTTGAATCAGCTGTGTTGGAGCATAGACACTTCCAAAATTTGCAGGACACCGGGCTTTAACAACTGGAGCTGGAATCCCATGCAGTAAACTAACTAAGACATATCAACAGTCCAGGAAGAAGTATTTTTTCCCCCTTACAGATTTCTACAGATTTCTAAGTTGGGTTTTTTTTTCTAAATCAAATATGAGTAAATACAAAATGCAATTTTCAAAAGAAGATTTCATTTATTAGGAAAAAAACTACCACCCCCTAATCCTAATAACTGGGCACAGAGTCTTTCAGAAGTCATTTTTGGATTATTTTAATGCTCCAAAACCTTGGTGTTCTTCATCTTAATGTCAGTATTCGAGAGCAGAATTCAAGCTATCTGGAAAATGTAGTGTAGCACTAGACCATCACACTACTATCCCCACGGTTCACCATTTTTTAAATAATGTATTGTTTCCTGACACGCTGTGCTACTTCATAGCCACATATGAGAGGATGCTCATTTTCCAAGACATTCAAGTCTGCGTAATATTCACAAAACGAGTCTGGGGCATCGTCAGTTTGTTAACGCTGATTTTTGTGTTCTTTTTGGTTCGGGCCTTCCAACCCTCCCATGGATGTTATTCTCTTATTGTTTAAAGACACAGAGGCAAGCAAGGCCCTTCAGACGTTGTTCTGGGTCACTTTCTGGCCTCCTGGATGGATTTCTGATGCTCCTTTGTAGTCATTCTGAAGGGCATTTCTCCCCTAGGAATGTTCACCACAGTTAGATATTTTTACCACATGTGGATAATGATTTTCACTCATTGTCTTCTTCATAAGACTGTAATTAAACAGCTTCTTCAGTCCACCATATTTGCTGTAACACAGACTGCTACAGGAAATCCTCCCGTCTCAGGGGGAAAAAAATTAGACAGTGAGCATTTTACAAGAGCATTTCATGTTAATAAAATATCTTTGAATCCATCTGAATTTAAAATTGTTTTTTAATCTTTTTAAACTAATAGATGCCAGGGAATTTATTTCAAATAGGGCATGATCTATTGCTTTCTGAAATCTTTTACCTACTTTGTGTTTTCAGCTTTATTTAAGTGATTTCCTGATCCTGAACATCTCGCTTGCGAAATTGAACAAGGGGGGTGATAACTTTTTCCACTCAAGAACAGTTTTTTTTTTTTCAACAAATTAGGTAATCATTTGAAAACTGGACTTTGTATTTTCTCCGGCATGATATCAAAATGCATCTGGTGATGCAAAACATACAAAAAAGCCATTAAGAGGGGGAACACTTTTCACAGCACTGTAGGTGGAAGATTTTTTCAAAAGATAGATAGTTCCTTCAGTACTAATGTGCAAATTAAAAGATTAGTTTTTATTGACTGTACGTTATTTCTGGATAAATGATTTATGTGCACATTATATGCACATTTAAGAATATTTTAGAGTACTTCCAAAGGTTGGTAGAGTAGCCAAAAGGCTGCACTCAGCTAAGCATAGAGCTACTTCCTCGTATTTTTTTACTCAAGTACAATAAAAAGGTAGCAATCCAAAAATGTACTCAACAGTAAAAAAGTATTTGACCAAAAGGCTACTCAAGTACTGACCCAGCCGACACGCACATGTGGGGCCCAAACAAGGTTAATATTTGGGGTCCACTTGGGAAATTCCAACTGGGTCACAGTTATTTTTGTCCTCAGTTTCCATGGTGACCCCAAGTGTTAGCCCAGATGGGTTTATGATGGGAATGGAACGGGCCTTGTGTTACACCCCCATTTTTCAGCCCACCTGATCCAATAGGTGGCCACATATCTGACCGGAACAGATTATTACATTTGTCTAAAACCAAACGTGTCATCAGAGAGACAAAAGTACAGTCAAATGTGCTTTCTGGTACTAAATTTGAAAAAATTACTAGAAGGAAAGCATAACAGAATTACAAATTACGACAGAAGATATGCTTCCAAATCAGTTTTTCTTTCCACGAAATAAAACGTTTGAATCCAATACTTATAGTAGGTAATGCTTATGTCGGAATACAGTAAAGTGACAATATTAGTGGCTGCACATTTGTAGGATGTCCCGCTATTTTGTCCTGCTTCAAAACTATAATCAAAATAATATGTTGCAAGACCCAACGAGCTTCTCATTTTATTATAAGAAGCAGAAGAAAAACGTTGTCTAGATGGCAGCAGGGGACCTGCAGAGGAGCAGATGTTTGGTTTGACCAGAGAGAGAGAAGGGGCAATGTAAAGTGGAGGAAAGTAGCACACATCACTGAGATTATGCAACCTGGGTTACTATTAGAATAGGAACCAGGCATGCCGGATACTATTTAATCTGAATCATCAGGAACATCAGTAAGGCATGATTTTCACTATAAAGAAGTATAGAATGAAGACACCTAGTGGACAAACTGAAGTGCTCTTTTTTGTTTGTTTTTTTAACCAACATTTTCTCCGAGCTGTATTGTTCTGGTTTTGCTGATAGAATATGTCACATTCTATACTCCATTACTTCTCAAACACCCAAATACTCTGTTCTGATTACCAGTTTTTAACCTTTTTGGCACCTTTACACCAGTGTGAGAGCTGCAGCGTTACCCATGCTAAGGGGTAGCAGGAAAAACACAGGAATCCCTGGGAAGCTATTAGCCAGCAGGCATCAGTGACAGAAGAGGGTGTGGAAGAGCTTAGCTAGAGAGTCAGGATCTGCAGAAACCCATCTGTATTTAACTCGGATGTCAATGATCCAATTTTCTTTCTTCCGTCTGACCAACAGATCAGGAAGTTGCAACATGACTTCTTGACAGGAAGAATCTGGGAAGACTGAGAACCCTTTTACCGTCTGCCCTGCAGGATCCTGGTCAAGTTTCCCCTTTAAGTGACTGGGACCACTTATTCCATGTATGAGTTTTAGAAATTAAAACACACTGATCCATAAATTGAACCATAATGACACAGACATATTCGTTTTCTTGCCTTTTGTATTTTTTTATTTGTACTTCTCAATTTCATACACTAGGTACGGTTAGTAATCACAGATCTATTCAAAACTAGAAAAACACTCCTGGGTACATTTTTTTAGTTATGTTGCTAACTAACAGACAAACAAACAACCCTGGTGGAAACATAACCACCTTCAGAATCAGAATCAGAATCAGCTTTAATGGCCAAGTATGACACATACAAGGAATTTGACTCCGGCAACTTTTCTCTCCAGTACAGAACTTAAATAACTGAAATTAAAAAACGGAAAAAAAAAATACAAATAAAGGATAATATATACACCAAACCAGGGTTATTGTACAGTAAGTATATACAGCAGTGCAGAGTTTTAGTTTATTGTTCATGTGAATGGACTCACACTCTGTGACTATTCAGAGTTCATCAGAGCGACAGCCTGGGGGAAGAAACTGTTCTTATGTCGGGTGGTTTTGGCGTACAGCGCTCTGTAACGCCGGCCTGAGGGGAGGAGCCTAAACAGATTGTGGCCAGGGTGTGAGGGGTCAGTGGTGATTTTTCTGGCCCGCTTCCTGACCCTGGCCCGGAATAGGTCCTCAATGGAGGGAAGATCAGTACATATGATCCTCTCTGAGGACCTGACTGTTCTCTGCAGTCTGTCCCTGTCTTGCCTGGTGGCGGATCCGAACCAGACAGAGATAAAAATTCTATCTTCCCAAGATTCGAACTCCATAGCTCCCGCATGCCAAACCTCCTCCGTATCCGTTACGCCACAACATAGGTTGGTGCAGGTATTCAAATCAATAAGTGAAATATTATCTGAGTATGGCTTTTTACTCTCAGAAATTCTGATATTTATCATGTGGAACATGAGAAAAATTTCACAAATATAAGTAATTCTTCCATACTTGTTACAATTCTTATCCAATAGTAAAAAATGCTAAATACAGTTTCCTTGTTAAAGTTTTCTTGACTTTAATTCGGAGACTGGTGAGACAAAAGTGGAACTTTTTGGAAGGCGTGTTTCCCATCACAGCTGGCTTTATATTAAGACAGCAGTCAAACACAGTGGTGGTAGTGTGATGGTCTGGGGATGAGAAGCTTTTTCAGGGCCGGATTTCTGATTGTCCGACCATTAGTTCATGACTTGAGCATACTTCGATTTATGCAACAGGATCATGATCTTATGAATAATTCAAACACCCAAAACAAAACAGTTTAGGAGTTCCCAGCCAAATTTAGAATTTAATTTAAATCTGACTGAGATTCTGTGATGTCACCTCAAACAGACCCTTCGTGTTCAAAACCCTCTAAGATGAATTAAAACATTTCTGCAAAGAAAAGGGGGCCACAGTCCCTCCACCGCGATGTGAAACACTAATCAGGCTGCCACTAATCCCAAACACTTGATTTCAGTTATTACAGCCAAGGCTGGGGCCAGGTTGCTTTTATGGATTCCAAGAGGGCAACATGGAGAACTGTCTACTTCTACTTGCCCCCCTGGCACATTCATTCACGTTCATTCATAGTTGTGAGTAAATTTGGGGTCACAATCCCTTTAAATGTTAAAATCTTAATGTATTCATGCTGAAACCATCCAATCAAACTTCATAATATTCACACTTACTATAAACAAATAAAAAAATTGATCTGTGTTTAAATTCAAGCATTTATGGGAGGCCCACTGAGTCAGGGGTACTAAGCAGTGGCTTAGTTTGCGTATGTCTTGTGGCGCCTCTGGTTGGTTTTATTGTGCGTTTTTATGAAAAGTTATTCCCTTTTTTCAGTGAATTTCTAAGCTTCCCTTCACTTCTCCATTGTAAACTTTGTTATATGTTAGTGTAATTAAAGGTAATTTCAAAACATTTGCATTGCACTCATTTTTGTCATTTTTATTTTATTTTAAGCATGAATATACTATAGCAATTTTGTCAAAACACGACATTCAGTACTAAAAAGTGTAAATAATCGTTTATTGGTTATATCTTTATGAATTACTAACACCGTACTTCATTTATTTTTTTTGATTATTTGCAAAAGATGTACCCCCTAATTCTGTCGGCATGGACAGCATGGTGAAGTGAGCGGTAATGAACGGCATTAAGCGTCGCAGAGTGAGGCAGAGAAAAAGGCCAGGCCTCGTCTTGGGGAGATTTTTTTCTTTGCTCCTGTAGCGCACACAGAGCGTGATGTCAGCGGCTGCAGCGCTGTTGTAATGGACTTGGTGGGGGTGATGGCGTCATTTTCTGCCCTAGCGTAGCCTCCTGCTCTCGATAGCGAAGGGGGAGACGGATCTTTGGCCGACGCGACCGTGGCTCCCTTGGCCGGGACCGAGTACCGCGGAGCCGGACAGAGCACCCCGGGAAACATGGAGGCTGCGGACGAGGAGCTGCGGGCCGGCTCTCGGGTACCTGTCACTATCGATCAAGTCGTTAACGACACGCTGGTGGTGACGCTGACCTACAGAGAAAGAAGCTACACGGGGATATTACTCGATTCCAACAAAAAGTGAGTCATTTTATATATATATTTTTAAATTAATTTCAGAAATTATTTTTCGCCGTAGCATGCTAACGGCTAGCATGCTAACCGAAATGCTAGCTTCCTAGCTTTGTAGCAGCTAACCGGGCCTTCAGAAAAAAGACATGGGTTATTGTAGCTGACAGGAGAGCTAACAGCTAACATGATGGCTAACCACCAACAATTTTTTTTTTACTATAGGTTGTGAGACGGCAGGATGTAAGTTTATCGCTTTGAAACCCTGCCATTCCATTTTATCTGTTTAGAAAGTGCAGAGCTTAATAAGTTAGATTGTGCAGCTGCTGCTGTTACTGAAGTCATCAATAGCTTATTGTTAGCCTTATCAAATGCTCAAGAAGCTCCAAGCAAATGAATAAAAGCAATTTCGGGTGTATCAGACAATGATGTATTTATCCGCACAAAAGCATTAAAATTAGTTTTCTGCTAAAATGATAAAGGACAATCAGAAGTATTGGTGTTATTTAAGATGCAGCTCTTTTATAGCCAGAAGACCTCTAGTTCACTGCAATAATGGAAAATTACAAAACTAGGCACTGATGGATCATTCATCATGATTGACTATTTAACTATAGCTAAGCTGAAATAGCCTTGTGACCCTTTCTGGTTCTGTTTGGCATTGTAGGGCCTTGTCTGTTACCACAAGCACAATTCTGCTCAAGCATAATAAAAAAAAAATATGGGTAAAGAATATTCTGACTCCAATAATGTCTTAATTATTCTCTCAGTCTGTTTACTACAACTGTCTGCTGTGTGTCGCACACCTTAAAAGCCACTATAGGGCTTACACTATTTATAGCCTAGCAGAATCAAAATCTGACCAGCTTTGGCCTTTCTTTATGCAACAGCTCAAGCTCCTCTGAGAACCAATCACCCAAATGAGGCAGAAAAAGAAGGCCTTGGAATAACCTAAAATAGACCTCTATTCCTATTTCTATAACAGGCCATGTCAAAAACCAAATTTGACAACTCCTTCCTTTTTGGCTTAGGGGAAATCATTTCCTCTCATTGTTTTTGTTTTTTCCTTGCTTTTTAAAGATATCCTTGTGCAGTCGTATCATTCAAACTAATCCCCACTATCTAGTTGCACGGTGTGCTACATGAAAGTGCCAGGAGCTTTGGTGAATCTCTGCTCGTCATATTCTATGTTTAACAGGCACGGCCTGTTCCCTGTAACAGGCAGCGCCGTTCTTGCGCTGTAACTCGCAGCGCGCGCCAATATTCCCCAGCTTTGGGGGAATGTATAGAACGGCTTGAGAGTGCAAAGATCCAGCAGGAGACTATAACTGACTGAGCCCTGCCAGCTCCTTCTCTGGGGGACGGAAATGGGCTCCCCAAACGCACTCTAATTAATAATCTCACCACACAGGAGCCCTGGGTCGACCTGGGTGCAAAAACAAACTGAAATCTCCCGGTTGCATCTCTGAATCCCGAGTGATTCATGGGATTGTTTTTGTTCAGTCAGATGTTAGGAAGGCGAAGGGGGGAGCGCCTGGGCATCCTGTAGACTCTTTGTTTGCTGTCTCCTGACTACAGCAGCTCAGCCATGTTACTTTTTTCTTTTTGGTTTTTTCGCCTTCAAGCAAACTCATAATGACCACTCAGCCGTTTTGGCCTTCATTAGACATGTTTATTGATCCTGGGAATTTGAAAGAGGATGCATAGAACCGTCCTGAGAAAGTCTGTGATAATATTCTGCTGTTGTAGCCCAAAGCAGAAGGAGAGATTACTGCACGGCTCGCGCAGCAGAACCCAACCCCCACTGCATAAGAAGTTTCGAGCGCAGGTGACGAGGAGCTTGGTTCAGTTGTTGTCGTCGTGAAACAGAAGTGCTCACATTTCTTTTGCTTCTGTCTTTTTTTTTTTCATGCTTAACTTTTCCTCTTCAAACGACTTCAACATCTGTATACATGTATATTCACTCTTAAGAACACCTCTGTACAACAAAACCTGAAAGTGAATTAGCCTTCGAAGGCAGCTGCCAAATCTCACATTGGGGAAAAAAATCTCCCAAACCAACTTTCATTTGATTACATTCATTCATTTGGTGGGAAATGTCCACAATGAGAAAAACACAGATGCCACACCTATTTGTCTGTCTCCATTTATTTAGAAAAAGTTGTATCGATTGCTTAAAACCAATTCTAATTTACTATTTTATTACAATTAGTAACGACATCTTTACACTTTTGATTTGTAATCCATTATTTTTTTTAACCACGAGGTGTAAATATGACAAGACCAGAACCCTTCACAACCAAAGAGAACTTGAAATTTAAGGTAGATGTGTATTAATGTTAATAATTAAGTATATATTTAAAATTAAACAACTAACTACCTGGAACGACTGGTGTTCCAGTTGGAGCTGGCGTCAAACAGGGAAGCATTATCTTCCCACCATGAGCAGAATTGTAGGGGAGGTTAAGATAGCAAAGATTAGCATCTTAGGGGTCACCATATTAGATATCAACCATTAGCTACTTTTTTGGGGGGCCTGAGCAGCGGCAAAGGCCGATTGAATATGTACTTATTCCATTCCTCAAT
Organism: Apricaphanius iberus; assembly: GCA_028564705.1. Classification (NCBI taxonomy): domain Eukaryota; kingdom Metazoa; phylum Chordata; class Actinopteri; order Cyprinodontiformes; family Aphaniidae; genus Apricaphanius; species Apricaphanius iberus. The sequence continues at coordinate 120,101 of JAPXFQ010000014.1, read as the reverse complement.
GAAGATAAGATCAATAAGATTCCTCTTAAGAATTGGAAATCAACATTTTTTTCGAAGGATTTTGTTGTGTGAAAGCATGTGGGCGTGGTAACGTCTTCAATTATAACTTCTGCAAACTAAGGTTCCAGCTCTACTGTTCTTCGTGGTTCTCATCACATACTACGACTGGACACATTCTTGGGCTCAGTAGCTCGTGATCACCTAAGCTCCAACCGCTGAACATAGGAAGTGCAATATTTCACTAAGAAATGTCTGTTTTGGGCTCCTTTTACCTCATCAGCCTCTTTCTGTGGGCAGTGACTGAAAGAAGTTGGTGTAATATGGTGTTCATAGTTTCTGAAGATCCCTCAACAGATTGTTGAAGCCAGGTTCCATTCTACACAGGAGGTCGGCCATTTCGGGTTAAAGCTGCCAATTTTGCCTTTTGAACATTTATTCGTAGGGCTGGGCGGTATATCGAAAATTTACCGATACCGAAATTTATGAGCGTTACCGAAGTCATTTTGTACTTGCCGGTAAATTCGGTATGTGAAAAAATATGAAAATATGTGTTTTAGTTTAGCGGTGCTCCTGCCTCTTTAAGAAGGGAGAGTTGCTTTGAGTCACGTGACTACGCACAGTCATGTGGCATAGGGGGGGAAGGCGCTGCTAGAGAAGCTCTGGCGCGACTAATGCAGCTACTGTGTCGCCATATTTGGCAAGAGTTTAGACTCCTCTACCGACTGGTTTTCAGAAAAATGCGACTAGCGACAAATTAATTGATTTTTTTTAATGATGTTATTGGATACTCAGACTAACGTGGAGCACATGTCTTGGTTACTGTAGCCGATGCAGAGCATTTGTAGCTCAACAGCTCCACCCGCCCAGGTCCTGCCGAGGCGGAGCAGATATTAAATCCGCTGTTGTTTTTGATACAGCGCTTGAAGCCGCCACCTTTTCTCATCTGTGCTCCGTTGTGAAATATGTTCTGTCTAAAATAAACGACTGCACACTAAAATCACTGATTTCACTCGGCCCTGTAACTTCTTCACCTCATCTGGTCTATGTGATCATTTCTGAGTTTAAACTGGACTCATAAGAAATACAGAAAGGAGTCGGAATCAAACACTGAATTAAAAGGCTGTTTGAAGCCGTTCAAAAGCAAGAAGCGAATTATATTTTAAAGAACATTCAGCGAATTTGGCCACTACCTGACATTTAAAGAGACACCAGGCAACGTTTTCATGTTAATTAATCATCTTTGTAAGTCGTTATATGGTTAAATGACTCATTACAGGACGAATCAAGACTCTCTCGCCCGCCCCTACTGCCTGTAGGAAGAATATCTCACTTGCAAGTTCAGTGTACCGTACCCGGTGTCCTTCAGTCTCGCGAAGTCTGAGACATCGCGAGAAGCAGGATCAGTTTTCGGTACGCATCCCCAACACTGAGGCAGGCTAACGAAACCCGGCTAGCGAGTGTGGCAAACTGATGGCAGAGCCGACTAAGAAGCAGCGAAAACCCTTGACGGAAGATGCCAAGAAAAGAAAAAGAGCTTCGGACCGAGCGAGGGCTCACACACGTATCAATAATGGTCAAGCTTTTACCGAATGGCGAGAGCTAAAAGACACCGAAGGCTCCAAGTCAGATACAGACGTCGCAATATCTCACTTACTTTACAGATATGAGTTGAATTACGATGGCCTAAACTTTTATCTTATGTCACTAAGTCAACGCGTATGATAATAGGGAATAATAATCACGTTGCACATATCATGATCGAGATACAAAAACATTTCTGGCTGGGCAATGTTGGCAAATGCCACTCGTCTCGTCATTACTTGTGGCCATCACAAACAAATAAATAGGCTAAATAAATATGCGGCCACCAATTGGCACATCTCCGCTGCAACTGGCAGCGTAACTAGCTGCTCACTCGCTGCTCATCATAACTTATGGCGCATCACAACCATATGAAAAGACTGAATAAATAAAGCGGAATGGCTGCAACAATAGGCGGCCACAAATCAATACAATAAGTATATGAATAGAATAATAATAGTAAATGAAGCAGAGCTGCAGGCGGCAGCAAAGAATAAAAAATGCAAACAGTTCGTTTTTACAACAGTGTGTTTGAAAGCAAAATTTACTAACGGATGCTAGGGGGAGCATCGTAGAGAAAACACTCAGACTTGCCTGGTATCCCTTTAATACAAATAATGACATGATTTAAGGAAAAAAAAAGAAAAGGAAAAAGCGGGCTGGGTAGTCGTTATTATCATCCACTTACCGTTATTGAGGTTAAATGCTCCACTAATTCGTGCAAATTTTATCATCAGACTTAATGAAAGTGTCGAGGCGGTGGTGAACGAGGGCTATTCGAGGCTGCTTGCAGTTTAATTTTTATTTTTTTTTATTTTTTCGTTGACAGAAAGTTTTGTCTGCCCTATGACAGGTTTACTTGCTACAGGGACTTTATTTTGGGGGTTTTTATTTTATTTTTTAACTGCCGCTCTTACTCAGCCCCCCTCCATCCTTTTTTTCATCTTAAAATTAAGCCTTTCCTTTGTGCCGTCGCCTACAGAAGAGGATTAGACCACTGGGAAATGAAAATAAATTTCCTCAGAATTCTGAGTAAAAGGTTTTTAGTTTTTTTTTTCCAGTGGCCCTAATCCTCGTCTGTAGTCGCCACATCCTTACTTAAGAAAGAGGAGAAGCTGTAAAGTGAATGACTTGTGCAGCTGGGTGATAATTTAGTTGTCTTGCGATTGGAGGGATTGTACGTTCGATTGTAGATTCCTCCCGTCACGTGTTGATGTGTTCCTTGGCAAGGCACTTAAAGGGGAAGCACTTTTTATTTGCAACCCGGGCCGCATTTTTAACATGCATTGCAACCCGGGCCGCATTTTTAACATGCATTATGTTCATTCACTCACCCAGACAATTTTGGAGCCACTTGAAGTCTATCGGGCGAAGTTTAGTCCATTCGCGTTCTGCTTATGTCCATATAATGGATGTTAATGGGGCACCCAAAGTGCAGCCTCTAAATAAGGTATATTTTCTCCACAAAACTCCTCAATTTCACCTTTGTTTTGTTTTGAATGTGACTTCGGAGTGTCTCGAATGTGCTTTGTTCTTGTCATCCGTTGCGTTTTACAGGCTTTTTATCCCAACCAATTCCAGCTTACACCAACCTGCGGCTTCAAGATGAAGACCGCCACCAGCTACCCGTTATACTTTGAACTTTACACCAAAGAAATATACTTTCCTCATTAACCGCTCCGTTCAAAATTCTGGAGAAAAAAAAAATCGCTACATTTCTTTTGTGTATTGACACAATATCATGACATAAAATATTGCAGCATATCAATATTTTCTTACATCCCTGCCGGTTTCTAACCAGTGCTCCTCATGGTACCTAAACTTGAATCTATTAATTGTTGGCTTTACCAAGTTATGAATTTTTGTTTATGAATCTTATCAGTTTGTCTTATGAATAAAACCGTATGGTGCTATATGCATTAGGGCTGCACGATTCCGTCCAAAAAATAATCACGATTATTTGGATCAATATTGTAATCACGATTATTAAACGATCATTCATCCAGTCCTGTAAAATATCTATTTTTATTGCACCAATTATAAACTTTTAGAATTTTTTTGTGAAAAATAAAACTTTAGATTAGATGATTAATAATGAAAAAAAACCTCCAATATATATATATATATATATTTAAAAGTAAAAGCTAAATATGTTATTGCAGAGTGCAATCTCAAGTGCAATTTATGGGAAACAATTACAGCTTATACAGAAAAGGCCTTTGACATTCCCTGCATCCAAATCCTTAGTATTTACTATATGCTACGTAGCAACTATTACTCGCCGGTTAATGTATTAAATGCTACATAGCAAACGATGGCGTAATAGGCATCATATCAGACGTACTGCTCCACCATTTTGCATGTCCTTTGACCCGTATGGCTTCTGTTGACCCGGATGTTTACGTTACATTCACCTGTGGTCCCGCCTCCTCTAGCCGTTATTTTGTCTGGTTAAATGTTTAATCAGTCAAAAAACAATTACAGTAATCAGTAACATCGCTTCACGTACATTTATCTGCCGAAACTGCGGCGGTGTCAATGGTTAACAGTTCGTCTGTGGCTGTGGGCCTGTTTCAATTTAACACTCTGTGGGATGCTTGGCAACATGAGTTATTAGATATCCAACTGTGTTTTAAATAAAATCTGGTCACCTTTATCACACAGTTGATGGTGGTGATACAAAATATTTGGCTAGCTCAACACCAAAGATTAAATAATCTCAAATCCAGATTTTAAAATGTCTCAAATTATAGGTTGAAACATGACGCCACTGCCGTAAAGGATCGATTTATTGCAATGCTGTTTATACACCTTTAAGGCACTGATACATAATTGTGTCTCTTGTCTTTGTTTCGATCTCAGGACTGGGCTCTTCTGTCTGCCAGACATCACAGCCAAACTTCCTGACTGCCCAATCACTAAGCCAGCCTTTGAAATTCCGGAAATTTTAAACGAAGAGCCAGTTTCTAAATCCCCCAGCAGCCAGGCCTCGGACAAACCAAAGGATGAAAATGCTCTCCCTGAAAACAGCGAGCCTACTGCCCTACCACCACCACCCTGCCCCATCCCAACACCCATGCCAACTGGACAGACTCCTTTTCCTCCTTATTTTGAAGGAGCCCCCTTTCCTCCGCCTTTATGGGTTCGCCACACCTACAGCCAGTGGGTTCCTCAACCCCCTCCTCGACCAATGAAGAGGAAGAAGAGGCGGTCGCGAGAACCCGGCCGCATGACCATGAGCACCATCCGTCTGCGGCCGCGGCAGGTGCTGTGTGAAAAGTGTAAAAACACGCTGAACAGCGACGAGGACAGCAAAGACGGCATTAGCAACACTAAGACTTGTAGAAAAGAGAACGCTCTGCAGAGCGATGATGATGGAGATTTCAAGGACAGCCCAGCCAAGCTGTCCAGGAAAGAGGACGGCGTTGCGGCGAAGGAAACCAAAAGACGGGAAAACGGCGCCGGCCTCGACAGCAAGCGCTTCAGAAAGGACAAAAGGGGCGAGGCCGACCTGGAGAAATACGCCGCGAGTGACGTTATCCCTCACAGTCCCGTTATAAAGATTTCCTACAGCACTCCGCAGGGAAAGGGGGAGGTCATGAAGATCCCGTCCCGAGTTCACGGTTCAATCAAGCCCTTCTGCCCGAAGCGGCTGGTGCAAAATGGCAAGAGGTCCGCGGACGCCACCAAGGACCAGCGGCGCATTTTGGACGCCACTAGGTCTGGCCTCACTGTGTCTATTCCAAAACTCAAACTAACCAGGCCTTTTGCAACCGTCAATCAAGGCTCGTCCTGTCCAAAGATCCGGTTGAGACCGCCGCAGAGTCAGGGAGAGGAGACCATGATGGAGTACGAGGCAGAACTGGTCGGCGGCAGCAGGAGACGGAGCCCCAGGGGGCCCACTTCATGCATCCCCCACTCCGAAGACTCTGGTGAGGGGAAGAACTCGTTGGAGTTATGGTCAGGAAGTTCTGGAGAGGAGGCGGACCGCAGCCACAGCGACCTCACCCTCCTAATAAACTTCCGGAAGCGCAAAGCAGATTCGTCCAGCCTGTCCGTGTGCAGCAGCGACAGCCTGGACGAGTCCAAGTCCTTCAGCTCCGAGGGGACCTCGCCGGAGCTGTGCGACCTGGCGCCGGGCGAGGACCTGTCCGTCACCTCGTCCTCCGTCACCCCGCGGGACGACTGCAAGACGGTGCCGCCGATCACAGTGCGCCTCCACACCCGCAGCATGACCAAGTGCGTGACGGAGGAGGGCCACGCCGTGGCGGTGGGCGACGTCGTGTGGGGGAAGATCCACGGCTTCCCCTGGTGGCCGGCTCGCGTGCTCAGCATCAGCGGCGCCCGGAAGCAGGAGTCGGACGGCTGCGAGGCCCAGTGGCCCCAGGCGAAGGTGGCGTGGTTCGGCTCGCCCACCACCTCCCAGCTGTCCGTGGCCAAGCTGTCGCCCTTCAGAGAGCTCTTCAGGTCCCGCTTCAACCGCAAGAAGAAAGGGATGTACCGGAGAGCCATCATGGAGGCGGCCAAAGCCGTGGGTCACGTGGGGCCAGAGATCACCTCACTGCTTTCCCACTGCGACACGTAGGTTAGTCCCGCCGAGGGTTGTAGAATCTAGTCATACCATATGTATCATAATACATGGGGTGACGATATCCTGTATCATAAGACTATATGTTTTACTTTTAAAGCTGAATTCAACTGTAAGAAAACTATCCCAGCTTTCTAAACACTCCAACCTGTTTCATACATCCAGTTTTATTACTAGATCTAGTTGATCCACTGGATCAAAGGAGTTGAAAACCGCCACCAACCATCAGTCATGCTTAAATTTTACAACAAGGATTACGGTCATCATTAACGGTTCCATTCAAATTCTTAAAAGTAAAACAATAATAAAAATCGATACAATATGATGACATAACATATATCATTGTATCAGTATTTTCTCACATCGCTACTCCTGACAGGTAATCAGTGATATGAAAGAGTAAAACTCTTAAATAAATAAAAATAAAAAAAGATTTTTTTAAACGGAAAGTAAAACTTCTTACACTTTCAGGACTTTGAAGTCACAGAACATTTCAATCGTAGTGTCTCTACAGATTTCAGTCCTTTTTATTGGGATTCTAGAAAACGTAGAGAAGCTTTCTTTAACTGTACAAGTCATTGCTGTGCACTGCCAGTCAGCCGGCTCTAAAGCAGCTAACATGAGCTTGTTTTAAGCAGTGTCAATGAAGATCAGATCGGAAATAAACTGCACAGTTAGACCATTCCCATAAGAAGCAATACGAAATTACCTGGATCTTCTCAATGCCTTAAATAGCAAAAATTAATCCATGTTTTCAGTTAAATTAATAAAACTATAATAATCAGTTTTTAGTTTTTGAATAGCCATTTTTACCCCCAGTTAAGCTAAATAAAACTCTTTTGAAAGCCATAAACTTTACATGGGGCTTTTGGAAAAGAGGAATTCTAATATCTCATTATTTTTTTTTAAGGAACCACCATTTTAATTCTGTTTTTAAAGATTTGAAATAAGGAGAAACAAGTTTTTGCAACATGCGGAATTGATTTTACTTAAATGATTTTACCTTTATGTGACATTGCCATTTGTGGAAAAATAATGTAAAAAAAAAAAAAAAGAACTACTTTGTTTTTAACATAATGACAAGAAATATAGGTTTAAGCAAATATAAATTTGATTTTCACATTAATCTGTGGAAATTCAATTCAATGATTTCATAAAGACCCACAGAGCCGCAGACTACAGGCTCTTGTTTTAATAAAACATTGAATTTGGTTTAATTTGTTCTTCTAGTCTGGATAACTGGAGGAGAAACAACATTTTTAATGGAAAGAGGTCTTCAGATATTCACAGAAGAGCCGGTTCTGTGTTGTTTTTTACCCCAGTAGACCCTCTTGGATCAGGGTGTTTAACCAAATTCATTAGCACTAATAAGTTAAACTTTTTCTAACCATTTTCAGGTGTTTGGGAATAAAATCTGTGCCTAAAGGATCTGTGTTGAGCATAGGGTAAGCCAGTCTGTGTGACATTTATAGACGGAGCTTATCTGCGTTTGTCCAGATGCCAACAAAAGGTGTGAACTAGCCCTTCAGCTAACTTTAGCACCGTGTTGTTCGACGATACGAGGAAGGTGCAGATAATGGAACCCCTGCACTTAGTGTTTTCATGCTACGCAGATAATAAATTGAATGTGCAGAATGTTAGAAGAAGTGCAAAAACAAATATGTGGAATTTTAAAAAGGAGAATGTATTTGAATGCATTAAAATGAACAAAGTTTACACAATAACTGTGTTACTGTCGTCAGACAGAAAAAATGGGAATCCATCCTGGCTGGTAAAAGATGGATCAGTCCTTCTCTGTTTCTGTTTTTTGATTAATTAGACCTTTAAAGTTTTAAAGAAGAGCTGAATTCAACGTCCGGTGTATAAAACCCACGCAGCTATGATGATTTAGACATAAATCTGAGGGATCATTTGTTTGGTTATTCTTTGCAGCATAGCTAAAGTTTAGTCAGAACCATGGGAGCTTCTGGGAGATACTGCCGCAGATTGTCAATTGGAATTATCTCTGGACTTTGACTAGGACATTCTAATATGACAACCCTTTGATAGCACTATGTGTATGGTTGTACCTCTATACAGAAACACCCTGTAGTTGGCTAACCATTGTCCTAGTTTCCGAAAAGCATGGTGCTTCCACCACTGTGTTTCAGCATAGGAATAGTGTAGAGGTATGGCACTGTAAATGAATGCCAGAACGGTTATTTGTGTTTTTTTTGTCAAATTCAGGCTCGGGAAATTATTTTAATAATCTTCTACAATTTACATCTGCTTAGCCGTTTAACAGTATTTCTCACCTGTGTTTATTTGGGCAACGGCCTTTCTTTTTTACACATACACATTCTGCATTACTGCAAAGCTACGTTTCTTTGGTTTCCCGTAATTTATGCCAATGAAAAATGTTATTATTTCTGTAGTCAAACCACTCGGAAATGCACAGTAAAGTCGAACTCGCCGTTTAAAGCCTCACATTATTCACAGAATAGAGCCATCTTAAACAAGAACTATTATGTGTGTAGAGGTTTATTTTAACGCACTCCAATAAAATAGTTGGTGCACAACTAGTCTCAAGTCTACAATCCAACATAATCGGTGACTGAAAACCTTTTTTACTCTGGGTAAAAATAGCTTGAAATCTAAGGGGTTAAACTTCACCACTATTTCCTCACTGATCCGTCTGCTGTGTTCCTTGGTCATCATGATGCTGATTCTTCTCCAGCGTTCCTCCGATGAACCTCTGAGGCCATCAGCAAACAGCTGGGTTACAATCAGCAGACCTCTGAAGGCATTTGCACTGGATTTTATTTTGGGGTATCAGGGTAAGGTTGGCTAGCACATAAAATCCCACTGAATTGCCTTAAGTTTGAAAACATTAATGGAGCTGGAATACTTTTGTGAGGCTTATGTGAATTTTGTGAGTTTCAAGCGTTACTGCACCTTTTACAAACAGAATACAGCTTCAGTCCAACTGAATCTGCTGAACTGCATAAACATGTGGTTTTAGTTATGTCTCGCAAACACTTTTGTCATGTGGCTATTCTGAGCTCCTTCCTCTGGTTTGTGGGGGGGGGTATATATGCTGCACAAGCGGTCAGTGCTGGTGTTTAAGTGAATGTCTTTGACTCACATTTAAATGTGAAATCCTGTCAAATTAAGCGAGGTGCGCCTGCTTTTTACAGCCCCTTTCGTTTGCTCAGCATTCGTGGGGTAGAGGCTGATCGGTTGTGGGGATAAAACGAGCAGAAGTTTAGACAGGCCTGTTTTAGCTGCCTCTTCAAGTCATTGCACAGGAAGTGCTTTTTTTTTTTTCATCAGCCACATAAAGGTCCGAACCGGGTTGGAAGGCAGCTGAACTTTTTCCTGTTTAGTCACAAGACTCCCAAAAACCACAATCTGTAGCGGGATTTTATGTAAAGGAGGCCAACACAAAGTAACCCGAAGTCCCCTTATTGGTAATTAGCCCATCTGTGTCTAATCTAAGTCCGGCTGTTCAGTGGGAGGAATCAGAGGTTCCTTGGAGAACATTAGCGAGTCATGAGGGACGAGAAACGCAGGAAACGGAGGGTGGCGGAGAAGTTTAAGGCTGAATTAAGGTTCTAAAATAATATCCGTTTCTTTCAGTATCTCACATTGTTCACATTGTCCAAAACCTGAACATAAAACATGAGGACTAACCCATAAAGACTGAGCTCCACTGTAACCACTGCAGGAAAAGAAGCTAAACGGAACTTTTTGCAAAAATTATTTCAAGCCTGAATACACCATGCCCACTATGAAACTTGGTAGTGGCAGCATCATAATGTGGGGAGTCTTGCAGTGAAAGGTGGTTGTGCAGACGATCAGGTCAGGGGGGTTATATGCAAATGCAAACCACACTTTTAAGGTTGTTTATTTTTTCTGTAAAGCATGATTTTGAAATCTTGAAAGGAGCATTGACGTCTCTTGTGAAGCATCATAGCTGATCTCTGATTTAAAATCTACACTCTGAATGAAGAAGCTGATTGGTTTGCTCTGTGTTTGTCCCATCATGCAGAGGCTGAGGACCAAACTGACGTCTCCGAGGGGCTTTTCTGGATTCACAGACTCGGTCATTGAGGCCCGGTGTGGGAATACGTGCCGTTGCCATGGCTACTATTTATATACCTGTTTTTTGTTTATGGTCCTTATTCTGTTTCAAACGGCTGGTGGAAAATGGGATTGTTAAGACTGGATAAGGGAGCAAAAAAAAAAAAAAAAGAAGCCAAAAAGGCCAAGAATCTACTGGTCTTCTATGAACTCTGAACTCTTTTTGTTATTTTCTAGGTTTTACCATATTTCTATAGAGCCGGACAACAACACTACACAGACCCAAATGTATTTATTGTCCACCCCCCCCAATTGTTTTTTATTTTTTGGGGGGGATCCTTCTAGTTTGCTGCTGTTATTCTGAAGGTCCGACCTGTCCAGCCCCTACCCCACATCCGAAAGTCTTACTCAGAACCTTGGTGACTTTAGAAAATGTGAACGCTCCATCCAGGGACGGCAGCGAGGATCCACGGATGTGTCCGTACATCTCCAGAGTCACGTAGCGCCTGTGTCCCATTTTGCTTTCCAACCCCCGCAGCTTTTCAGAAACCCTGAAAACCATTTTTACATGTAATTATTTAAAGTGACACATTTTAAAGAAAGGATAAAAAAAGCACTTTATCTGTACCTTGGTGGCCTGCTGTAAGCTCACTGTCTGAAACACTATTGAGAGATACAGCCTCGATAGGCAGCAGGGGCGTTCAGAAGTCTTTGTGGTTGACTATCTTTGGCCTTGGAGATACAAAACTAGAATCCTCTTCTTTTTATTTTACAGAGTTACTGAATAAGGAATCCACGCGCAATGTTGGTTTTGTTTCGGCAATGCTGTGCTCTTTCATGGTGGCTTTGCCGCACTACAAAATCAAATCCTGACATTTCCACTGGAGACTTGATCGTATGTCAACTCCCCACCCCCCCAAGCGTTAGGAGTTACTTAGGAGTTACTTTAAGAGGAAAGAATGACAAATAAATACCATGCTGTAAGAATACTGTGAATTCAGCTGATGAGTGGACTATGGGGGGGAGCTGGCTTGTTGCCAGTCGCAGTATTTAGTCGTCCTGAGGCTAATACCGACTGCAGCGCTGACTCAGTGACTCTAGTGTTGTAAATCCAGCCACATCGCGATGAGCAGTGAAGTTGTGAATCGGTCAGTATTTTTAAAGGTTAACAGAAGATTGCATAGGCACACTCAGCCAAACAGCTCCTTTCTTCCAGCCCAGAAACGAAAAAGCAGGCTCAGTTTAGTCGACAAAATTATTATTATTATTATTTTTTTAAAAGAGCTGCTCCCTTCTTCCTGGATTGATAATCTTCTTTGTGAAGCCGTCATCAGGCGCAGCTAGAAACGGCGCGCCTGGGAGGGGAGGCCTCGCCGTGACTGTTTCCCATGGATGAGCAACACGGCCGTTTACTGTTGGCCAAGTCAGTCAATGTTATTGGCTGCTTTTTTTTTCTTTTTTTACATGTACTGTACATAAAATAAAATATACAAGCAATATTTTTGAAGTTGTGTGTAATTTCTTGGTTTTGTGTGTTAAGTGCTAAGTTTAAATAGCAGTAATCAGAATCAGAAATAAAATCATTGTGTTCTAAAACGTTATATAAAAAAGGGATTCTTAAAGTGTTTAATTTTTATGATCATTTCTAAACCCAAAATTCAGTTAAATATTAGACAAATGCTTTCTACACAATTGTAGGTGGGGTGCTGGCTTGATCGTTATCTGCCAGACACCCTCGCAGTTAGGATAAACTACAAAAAGTCATTGCTAAAGAAGGTGGCTGTATAAAACATTAATGGAAATTTTAGTGGAAGCAAAGGATAAGATGGAAAGTGGCACAAGCAGCTGGAGTCTGTGTTTTAGGAGCCACCACTCTGCAATACCAGAGAAAACATCGGAAATCTCTAGACTGAGGAGAAGATGAGCTGGACTCTGACTCTGTGGCCCAAAAGAATCTGTTCAGATAAAAGTAAGGTTTACATTTTATTTGGAAATCAGGGTAACACTAGTTAAGATGAGCTGAAGCAGGCTCCTTTTAAAAGGAACCCGAGCTTCATGAACACCTCAGCAGAACCACAGGCTGATCACCTCCATCTATTAAATTAAAAAGAAGAAATGGTTGAAGTAGATTGTATTACATATTTAAATGTATTGAGACACACCTTTGAGATGCAGTCAGATTTATACTGTTTACTCCACAGTTTATGAAATATTAATTTTTCTAAAACTAAAAAACCTGAAATATATCTGATTAAATAAGAAATATGACATTTATATGCATCATCCTGTTATTACAGAAATGATCAAATACATTTGGATAAATTTTTCCCTCATCAATTGTATGTTAAATATTCAAGCATTTCGGAAAAAATGGTCATCAAAAGTTTATTCTGAACTGTTTTTATAATCCATACTTGACCTCTACTAAATGCACTAAAACAAAATATTGAGTGATAATGTAGTCTGTCATCCAGACAACATAATGTCCTCATACCAGGCATCTACTAATCATATGCAGCAGGATATATAAACCATGTTTTTTTGTGAAAAAATATTAATTCAGGATAAAATATTTTTTTCTCATTGGTACATCAGTAAATACATTTACCTTGCATAAGGAGAAAACCGTTATGAGCTTTACCATGAGTGGGCAGGCTGTAAAAGTAAGGGATTAATCCAGAACTCAAGTACTACTCTGAAAATTAGAAGTACAAGTGAATTTGAGCTTTAAAAGTAACGTTGCTGTCTTTTGTATAGCAGCACCAATGTTCTGGTCCCAGGTGGTTTTACAGCAGTTCCCGCCTTGGGACATGTGGCCAAAACGACTTACATGGTGTCATTAACCAACCGAAACATTAAGTCCAATAATTCCTTTCCTAAACGCCCACTTAGTGAACTTCATTTTGTGTGGTTATTCCAGCTACTTCAGTTTAGCAGAACCCAGGGCTACAACGTTTAGACACGTCTCTGCGTCAACACACCCGAAATAAGTCCTTAGCAGAACTGTGTAGTGATTGATTGCATTCTGAGGTGATTAAATCATTTATTGCACTTTTGTTGAGCTATGAGGGAAAATGGGATTTCATTTTTTCATTGTATTTGCTACAGTGACAATGAAAATAATCTGTTCTTTAAATTGTGGCATTTTGGCCTGTAACGAACAGAATTTGACCCTTGCTTTCCAGGCGTTACTCCTGCATAGTGGAGCTAGCATACAAATTTAACTATTTACAGGAATAGAATAAAAACATCCTTTATTATAAGGAATATTAGGCATAACAGCAGTAAAGTGACAGATATGCAAAAAAAAAAAATTGGGTAATATTATATTGTAAAGGACAAATTAATGGAGTTTGGAGCAGTGATGCTTATAGTCTAAAGCTCCTGGGTGGAACGATCTGCAGCAGTTTGTCACGTAAGGAGTCGGCCTGCCTGGCGTTCATTTTCTACAGGAGAATTCTTCAGTCCTGGAGATCTTCTTAATGCAGGCAGGTACCTGACTGTTTAATTTTTGGCTTGAAATTGTCACTGAAGATCTGCTGCAATGATGTTGTAAAGTTTTCCTGAAGGTTTTCCCATACTGCTCTGGTTTGCCACAGCTTTAAAACAAAAAAGTGAACACCTTAAAGGAGAAGTCTGATGTAAATGAATGGGGGGAAAACAAGAAAATACAAACCGATCCACATAAGGAAACCTCATAAACTGCCTTTATGTGATGTCACTGTTGTCACCAGAGTTATGTGTGTGTTAGCTTTGGGATAGTAGATTTTATCTTCATTAATTACAGTAAAATTAATGAAAAAACAGGTCATGACATGTTCTATATAGATGACAACCTAAAACTCAAGTTAGTTAGACTGAGTTCATGCATATGAACATGCATATTGACTGAGCTCATTCATGCACGCATATTAAGGAGAATTTGGTGTTTGAACCACAAAGATAGACAGCTATAAGATTTTTGGAGGTAGCTATTCACAGGTGGCTGTGGTCTCTAACCCATTTTTTTTTTTTTTATTTGGTTGTTTTTGGAACCATTTTGATGTCATATAATTCTGTATTCTCTTCAAGTTCAGTTCACTCAATGTAATTTTTTTTTAACAAAATTGTAGCTCACTAGCTTTTTCATAGATTGCTAATTTTGAGAGCCAGAGTTGGTTTTGGGGTTGTTTCTACTTATTTATTTTCAGACTATTAGGAGTGGTCTGCTAAAAAAGTCCTTGGTTTTTCTCTTTTGAATTTACGTCACAAAAGCGTGCTCATTTGTTGTCTCCTTGCTTTAAATAGGACTGGTTAAGTATGTCTGTTGCATAACCGGTCTGTGTAGCACAGCGGATAGGCTGGTCAAAGTGAAGTGACCCGTGCCTGGCGATGTAAAGGCGGGTTCATTTCAGATGTTTGGTCCACCTTCCCCCACACCGCCCCACCTCACGGACGCTCCTGTTTCACACATCTGACCGGTTCACCACCAGACATTTCACAAGTGTCTGCTCTGTTTCCCGAGGAGCGCGGCCCAAAGTAAACTTACTGATTCAACAACGAGAGGCCTGGATAATGGTGGGTGGTATAATGGATACTCTAGAAATAGAGCAGTTTGAGCTTTAAAGGTCAACACTGTCAATATGGCTGTCCTTTTTGGGCTCTTCTACCTATTCAATTAATCTGTTAGACAATGTGTTTGCCTGGTTTTAAAATGCCAGTGATAGCAGTTTCTTATTCAGCAGTTATTTGAAAGGCTATATATAGGGCATGAGCTGGTCTCACCCAGAAACATTTTGTTTCTTCTAAGAAAGCCAGTGGGAGGCTGCTCTGTTGTGCTCTAAATGTCTAAACCTGCTGAGGATTTACACAAGTTAATAGATTGCAGTTAAAAAAATAATGTATACCTTCTGAGCATGGCAAAACATCTGTATATATCATGTCTGGAATAAGGAAAATAAGAAATTATTTTGCAAAACGGAACTATTATCTTCCACAAAAACATTCAGATTACCAGAAACATTGTGACAGAACGAGTTACAGTCTGATGAAATCAAAGATGAACTGGGTCATCATTTCAAAAGTTACATTTGACAGGGAGCACGGTGGCAAAGCTGGTAGCGCAGGTCACCTCACAGCTAGAAGGTCCTGGGTTTGATTCCTGCCAGGTGTGTTTGTTCCTCCATATCATCGGCTTCATCATGGGGGTTGGCGAAAGGGCCTTTCTGTGTGGAGTTTGCGGGTGTTTCTCAATGCCCAGGAACCTCACCTTGATGCATTGGTCTTGCCCGGTTGCCTAGGAGATACGTCATCAGGGACCGCCAAGGCGTGTTCCAATGTTCATGTGCTACGGAGGAATCTGTTCTCCGTTTGTTAGCCGTTTAGCTAACTAACCAAGGATACATTAGACGTGCCTTGATGCCTTCTCTCGGTCAAAGATTTCCCAGAATACAGCGCGGTAGGAGCCGACAGCAGCTACTTCGGGGATACATTTCCATTTTAAATGTAAGCCAACTAATTTTAACCATCGGGCTTATATCTAAAATGTTTGTTTTATTTTTTTTATTATTATTTTTTTTTATCCAAAGCAGTTATATATGGTTGGTTAGTTGCTTAGTAGTTACAGCTTTGGTGGCTACCAGTTACTAATTCACTTAAACATTTGATTTAGCAGACATATAAACAATTAAAAAAAGGTTAAAAGCTCGTTATACATTTCCAGTTCCATGGCTGACGTAATATTACTACGCTACAATGCCACTACGAGGGGCGGGACGTTGACAGAACACGTAAGCCAGCATCCGCTGTCACGCGATGTAAGTCTGTTTCAAACCGTTTTCTTTGACCATGAAGGACAGTACCCTCGTGACATTGAGAAACACCCTGCATGTTCTCCCTGTGTTCCCTTGAGTAGCTAATGTGAGCTACTCCCACAAAAACATGCACCAGTTCTGGGCTGCATACTGCCTCCTCCTGGATGACTGGGGCCCCTGAAGGACTAGGGAGGATCTGGCTGGAATAACGTGATTCTTCCACGCGCTATGTCCAGAAACATAATGCCCTGCCCCCTCAGGTGACAAGAAGGGCCTGTTCACTCCTCAAGCAGGAAGGAGCCTTGAGCTTCAGTGTAGGCCCTCCCACAGTTGGCAGAGGGAGAGCAATGCCCAGAACTATAATTAGGTAAGACACTGGGTGATAAATAATGGGGAAAAGCAGTGGAATAAAAATTAAAAAATAGATACATTTGAGAAAAAACTAGGGATGCACTGATACTGGTATCGGGTATCGGCCTCGATACCATCTAATTTACAGGTATTGGTTAAAGTTAACAGATACCATGAACAAATACTTAAAATGTGGCTCCCCTTCCTAGACCTTCTGCAGTTTACCTACAGAGCCAATAGGTCTGTAGACAATGCGAACTACATGGCAATGCATGCAGCGAGTAGAAGGAGTCCTCCTTCTTTGAAGTCACAATCCACCAGATTTTGAAAACCTTTACAAAGTATAGTGGGCAAATATTGTCAAGATGAGGAATAATGATGGACCCTTACTAGAGGAAGCAGGATCCTAGAATCCTGAAGCAAAACACTGTAAAACCTTGAATTGAGTTGTACAGGTTAGATCTCAAATTAAACGCTGAGAGGTTGTGAAAGGCTTTATTATAGTCTCAGTTTGTTTTCACATTGCAAGCACCTGTTATTATAACAGGGCGGCACATATGACTTTTTTATGAGTCACCTTGGTATAATCAAACCACACCTAACGGCGGCGGCACATCAGAATGACACTCAGCTGCGAGTAAGCAAGGTGGTGGTAGCATGGTAATATGGGACCTGCATTGACCAGTGAAGCCTGGCCATCAAGAAGTTGAAGTGTGAGCATATCGTAACCTACAGGGTTGCAGGGATCTTGATCCTGTGTGGAAAACCTCTGATTTTAACTCTACATTCATTAAACTGAACTTGCTGCTGCTTTGTCTGAGTTCCAGTCCAGTTTTAGGACTCGACAGTTTTAGCCATCTCCAATGAAAGATTGTATCTGTGTTAATATCTGTGTTAATCATATTTTACATGTTTTTACACCTACAAAGTCTATTAAAAGGGGGGGGGGGGGCACAAATCATTTGTTTTGAATAAGTCTGATGCATCAGCATGTAAAAACCATGCATTTTCAGTACGGCATGTCCCGACCAAGCAGGAGGGAACTGGAGTCCCAGTGTTTACATTAACACAAGCACACCTTTACACTTGCTTCCACAACAAACACGCTCTGCTTTGGGGTAATCTCTGAGTTTCCTGGAGTTGACGTGGAACTTCATCTTCCATCCACATGTGCTTTCATTCATCACAGCGTCTCAGTGTTCGCTGTGTTCCTCTCATGGGCAGATGTGCACAGGAAAATAAAGTTGCACCATTCCTTCCCCCAACATCTTCTCATTCGGTGCTGCGTGCTGCTCCTTCATGGATCAACGGAGCCTAAATCTGGAAACAAAGAGGGGTGGGGGGCTGGAATACAAGGCGCATGACAGCGAGATGCTGCAGGCAATTACTGCTAATGATATGCCTCCATGCAAGCTGTGGCCTTAATTAACTTTGCAGGAAGCCAGGCCTGTGCGAGCTCAGCGATAGGGGATGCAGAAGTAGAACTTGAAGCCAAAGCTAAGAAAGCACACCTTTCCTTAAAGTTGCTCAGTCACACACGCTTGTTATCCCAGATTAGACGTGCTGGGTGGTCCTGTGTGAGGAGTAACATGATACGGATGTGAGAGGAATTATCCTGCGGAACGGAGCTAAAACTGGGTGGGGATGAGGCTAAAGGTAGAGGTATGAAAAAGGACCAACACAACCCCACACAGAAAATAATTGACAATTATTGGATAAATGACAATGAGCATCAAATGTATGGGTTATTTCTGACATTTTAAGGCTTTTTTGCTGATTGGCTTTATACAAAAAAGTTGAGAAAAGCAAGACAGTGGATGCTCACTTCTGCATTATTTTGCACAAATATATGGATGTTAAGGTATAGTTGGTGTTTGAACTATTAAAAATGGCAGCTATAAGCATTTTAAACGGTGTCTTAAGTATTTTTGATTGGTTGTAGTCTCCAAGGAATGCAAATACCTAACTAAAAAAGAAAACCAAACAAAAAGACACACCAATCAGGCATAACCTTAAGATCACTGATAAACACGTTGGTTAAATTGTCTTTTTCTGGGTGGGAAATGCCACACACTAGCAGAACATTTTCTTTACAAGAGGAAAAAAAAGGCAATTATAAAGAATTGAGAAAGCTTAACAACTGGCCTGTGTCACAGCATCTCCAGAAGTGAAGCTTTTCGAAAGTGGTTCAGTGAAGGAACAGGGTTAAGGGCTGATGAAGTCCATAAACTACAACAATATATATATAATATATATATATATATATATATATATATATATATATATATATATATATTCTTTTTACTTTGACTTTAGCTTTGAAGTCTCATCTTTTTTTAAAGTATTGTTTCACCTAGCTGGAAAAGGTTTTTAAATAAAGATGACTGAATGCATAAATCATGGCTTCATGTAGTTTTAAAAACGTACTCCTTATATGAATACAGATTTTAAAAAACCAATGAAGAAACAAATAGGTTCTCTTTCTTTATGTTCATTACAGCTGACACACTTTAGCTTCGGAGAATGCACCTCTCTGACCTGTAAGGGCATTAAAAACAATTACAACCATCCCACCTAACAGGTTTGAGCTAATTCGGCTGACGTTGGAGAAACAAATGATACCGTAGCTTCAGACACACTTCAGAGTCATGCCCGGTAGATCCGTCACCTTCTTTGTCCTTGATGTCACAGTCATTTCTCATTCCTGCCGTCTGTATTGGCAGGCAACTCTTGCTGGCCGGGCTTTTTTAAACAAAGTCGTTTTTATTGATCTTGATTAATCATTTGGGGATCGATCGCTGCACTCCTGGTATTGAGTAGCATTTTTAGCATAGCATACAGTTGGACAGAACCCAGTGTTTGACACCTGCTTCCTTGACAGGTCGCATTGTTGATGTAACATTATTATCATATTACAGCATGAAAACTACTTAATAAATGCGATGTGATAAACTTTTCAGACTATAGCCAAGATTGCTGTCATTAAAAAAACCCAACAAACAACCTCAAAAACTTGTGTAACAGAGATTACACTCAACACAATCACTCATATGTTAAACCTAAACATATTTTAAATTGTATCACCTATTTAATGGGAAAGGGATAAAGAAATATAACCCTTCTGTTACCACTTCCTCCTGGTGTGTCTCTTCAATCTCTTAATTGTTTCCACCAGGGTTTGATGCTCCCGGTTGACTTTAGTTGGTCTGATAGAAATCCTCTGTTTATTGATCTTTTCAAAATTTGACAACCTTTATAGTCGTGTCACATCTGACCAAGGCATAGAGTTCCAATTATGAGTTTGGTAACCTCCACATCTGTGTTTGTGATGGTAGGACAGAGAAAGATTCATCATGGCAGGGCAAACAACCTATAGACATTTAGTAGAAGTTCTGATGGCTCTTATGATGACTCTGTGTCCCAAGATGCTACTCTTTGCTCCAGTTCTGTGACAGTTAACTGTGAAGATTTTTATTTTTACCTCCCCATACCATCCTGCTCACTGTGTGTGCTGATAAGATGAATTTGGATCCTTGCTCAGCTGCATTTTCATCACAGTTTCAGTGTTTCTAATCTGTAAATATTGTCCAGTTTAGGTGATAAGAAATGTTCTCTTTGCAATTCCCTGACACAATTCTCCCAGGAATATGCCTGCTTTTAATTACGTGTACGTGTGTTTATCATAGCTGCCTTGCATAGTTTTGGTTCCAAGCACCAATTTTAGCGCCGTCCTCTGAAATTGTAGCGGTAACGCAATATGAGCTTTACCACTTGGGGGATTGTGGAGCGCTGTTTGAGCGGCTGTACATACACGGAGTCATCTGCAGCGAAATCAGTACAAAAAACAAGCAAGAATAGGGGTAAATATGGTCTTACATAACTCATAACCTGAAAATTAACCGGCTGATTATCTCCTCTGTGGTCATCATGTTTGTTTTGTCACTACCCTTCAAATCCGTCACTCAATCCGGTCTGAGTTCTGTGCCCTGCCCCCTCCAGGAACTTTCCAGTAGTACGTGCAGTATGCAAGCTAGTAAGTGCCCAAAACGCAGCCTGCTGCTTGTGTCAAGGCGACGTTACACAAGGTTAAAAAGCAGCAGGAGTGTGTGTAGTGGTGCTCCTTTAGTTTCCATGTCCCGACAGTTCATGTTTCTCAAAACCAGAAATATTTCCAAACAGCCAAATTTCCATTTCTGCAAATCGACAGAAAGGTGCCATTCAACAATAGGTGGGGGAGGAGCCGCACTGTGTTTCTCTTTGCTTCAAACACCAAGGGCCCCTTGTCTTTCATCTCATTAAAGGGACATTAAGCTGTCGGAACTGTTTTGAAATCATACTTTTTTTGAGACCTCTGTCTACGTTGGTACTGGCTTCTGGCCCATGCCTAATGTGAGCATAACACGGAACCAGATTGTGTGAAGGATCCATTGCAAATAAGTCACGGAAGGAAATCAACCCCAACTCTAAAGATGGAGGTAAAAAACAGCATTAACAAATTGGTTCTCTGATGCCTGCTGCATATCTGTGCAATAATAAAAGGGACATGTTCTTTTTTTGGTCATTTGCAAGATTTCTGTCACCAAAATATTTTAAGGTAATGGTGATTCAGATTGTGTGGCTTACTCGTGCTGGGATATTAAAGCAGCTATGGTTCTTGAAGGAGTGCTATATTAAGCAATTTTTTAATTTTCTTTCCGTTTTGGTTGCCAACATTTCCAGTCTTACCTAAATCCGACTCATACAGTTCCAAGAAGAAACTACATCCATAACCTGAGGATCTGGGTGCGGTTCAACTTGACAGTTTACATGACAGCCTGTGGGTCAAACCATGTGACCTGGATAATCACAGTCCAGGCATCGGCAGGAAGCAGCCGTCACTTATGATGGACTTTAAACCTGTTAAACTATGCCGTGTTAGAGTCTCCCGCCTCCTCCCACCCACTCAGACACGCAGAAATCCCTTCAAATATTGACACAAGTGGACAGGCTGGGTAAACATCGAGACTTCTTTGTGAGGGCCGTTTTTATTTCTGGTTGATCCGCTCCGTGGCCGTGAGCATGCATGAGTTCTTCCCTGAGTCTTCCAGGATGTGGTGGTTCTGCTCGGCCATAAGCAGCCGCCCCAGGCCTCCCTGAGCAGCTGTCAATGGGCCCCGGGGACGGAGAGCGAGGCAGAGACAGGGAGCAGCCCTGCCCCCATCTTTTACCAGCCTGCCTGCAGACACTGAAGGAGGGGGGATGGGCTTTCACACTCAGAGATGAAACAGGAGGAAATTATAAGCTGCTCCCCTGCATCTCCATGCAAAATTAATTTGAACACATGAAGATTTGCACAGATAACACGGAGCAAATGAATCCATTTGTCTTTCCCCAAATCTACTATCCATTACGTTGCCTCCAAATTGAGTTTTTAATCCCCAGCCTCCTGTTTTCTACCTCCTCCTTTGTCATGAAACATCACAATGAATCTAAAAAAAAAACCGTAACAGCAAAGGATAAAATGAAAATCATATCATATCAAGAATACTCTAATCTTCTTTACATGAGATATAAAAAATATATATTTTCATTATGGAGAGGTAACAACACATTTAGTTCAAGAGACAAGACATTACACAACACAAGGAAGGTTAAAAACGTTTTGTAGTAAACAAAAAAAAAACATGTTAGTTGTTTCAACAAACTAAATACATTTTTCACAGATCCAAAATTATGTTTGAAGCATCTGGTACCAGTGTAGGAGATGCTCCCTAATTAAAACCTGTACTCATCTGTAATCAATTTCCTTGCCACTGATTGGCTGAAATAAGGAATATGGTAGAGATTAGACCCTGCAAGTGTGCCAAGACGGTTTTTGACAGTATGTATTGATGCATATTAAGGTATATTTGGTGTGTAAGCCTTTAAAATAGACATTTATAAGCATTTTTAGAGGGGGTCTCAAGTATTGGAGATTTTAGCTATTTGCTGGTGATTCTTGAATATACATATAGAGTCAACTATAGTAATAACAAAAAGAGATGTATATGGTTTGATAAAAAAAATCCTGGGTACATTATGTTTTATTTATTAATAATAAATGAAAGAACAGACAAAATGGCAAGTATACATTACAATTTTGATTGCAAGACAGAAATTTGTTTCTTAAAAAAAGGGAAAAAAATAAAACTCTCAGTTCTGGCTACAATTTCCTACAACCTTTTGGGAGAAGCTCATATTGCCTAACAAAGTAACAGTTGATCTTTTGGGCCACTGTTAGAGTAAAGACAAAGGAGACCAAGAATATATTCAGAGCCAGAGGAATTTATTGAGATGAGATGATTTGGCAGGGTAAAAGCTAAAAAGCTGTGCACACTTGTTACTGCATTTATTTCAACTTTCTTTCCTCCAACAAATGTGTTAAGTTTGTAAGATAACTGATAAAGATTAAAGTACACACTCAAGGTATTAAAAGTTAAAATCATTCATCCAAACACATTTCATAGCCTCTGTAAATAACTAGAAAAAAGAGAGTCCTTCTCCTTTGGTTGTTTAACATGAGAACCTGGCATCTGATTGGTTAACCTGCACAAAAAAACTAAATGCCAGAACAATCACTTTGTTCACAGCATCATTATCCCTACCTTGACTTTGATGGATGAATCTGTTGGATAAAATAAATTCATAATGTACAATTAAGGACAATATAATAACAATTAAATAAAATGAATTAAATAAAAAATTTAACTTATCGTGGCATATTTTCCACATTTGATTGTTTTTTCTTGTTATTTTTTGAGTTGGGATGAAAAAATCTAAAGGCCTTCGGTTATTTCGAAAGAATAGTATTGCCCTTTCCTCTTGGTGCAAATACTTAGACATTTTCAAATCTACCAACAGTGTACAGGTTAAGGTTAATCAATAGCATGTTGGAGAGTTACTGAGGCTTTGGACCGTCGCTCTCTAGTAGCTCCAGGAAACTGCTCCTTCTGACTTATGATTTCCTCAATTTCAAAAATTGTTACCTGATTTAAAAACTTCGGCAGGAGCATGGTGGCTGAGCATGGATTCAGCCTAAAGAACATTTGAACCCCCATGTAAAGTCATCTGTCCGAAGCCAAAATGCAAAACCTCATGACATAAAAACTCTGCAGCAATCTGACTATCTGATTACTCACAAATTGGTGCTTCTTTTATTTCCATGTGGAAAAGGAGGAAGTTGTGAGACTGCTTTCAGGCCACAGCAGGAGGACTATTTGTATTTGTAACGCAGTCATTTAACATAATTTTGTTATATGTAGTACTGTGTTTGGTTTGTTCAGACCAAATATTCCTTAAAATTAATTAAAAACACTATTGAATATCTTATAACTGTAAAAATCGATAGGTAAAAATAGATTCAAACCGTCAAAGTGATGGACAATTCAAATGTCAAGCGCCACCTTTGGTTTGGTGCTAGTTGCTGTCTGAAAGGCTTTATCAACGCTGTAGGAAATCGTCACAAAGCAAAAGCTAGAATTAGTATGATGATGGTGGGGGGTTTGCCAATACCTTAACATCTTACCTCAATATCTCTTCATCTGCCTGCATCTCTGTTCGTAGGCTTATCTTTCAGACAGTGCTTGCCCTCTGGGGGCTTTAGGCTGACTTCATTTGTCAATTATTATTATACACAGCACGGTCGCAGTGCCAAAGACATCTGGCACAAAAGAAGAGGACATTCCAAGATCATCTGATTCAAACATTCCCACAAGCTGAGTCACACACACACACAGAAATCTTGTTCCCATCAGTTAACCGAAGGGATCAAGGTTTGGATCTGATTAATATATTTTTGAAGCTTTAGAAAATTGCGCAACATAATGATGGTACGGTTATGACTTGTAAAACATTCACCAGGTGAGATAAGCGTGAATATGTTAACGCTATCTGTAGAAAATTACATCACAGCACCTCTTCATGACGGCCAGCCTACCATTAAGCATTCAGTTATTGATTGCAGCTGGTGTTTTTCCACAGTAAATTGATCAATTAACAAACGTCACTCATTTCAAAATCAAAAATTTGTCACACACATTTGGGTTTATTTTGGGTTTTCTGCAACCGACACTTGACTCAACAGTTTTCATATAAAATCTCAGGTCTCACCCACACTAGAACTGTGTGTTTTAGATGTTCCCCTGGTTCAGCACACCTTATTTTAATTGTTGGCCCATTAAAAGAGTTTTGCTGAACTGCAATAATCTGAAGCAGGGAAACCTCCAAAACATGCTGGGTAGTGTGCTTTGAGGACCAGAGTTCGGAAACACTGTTTTAAGTACCCAAATAATTTTTTTTTTTTTTTTTTACTGTTTCCAGATTAAAATTTCCCCCTCACATATTCAAGTGGACAGCAAAAACACCTCTTTTGGTTAAAACCCTGCAGTATTGTCCTAACCTCTAACCCATCCTGTAACCCCAAACATGTCACACTCAGAACAACAATGCAAGCTGACATTCCCAGCTGACACTGTCTTATTTTTTTACTTTATAATCAAATGTGACATGGAGCAAAAGCTGGACTTTGTTGTCTATCCACACAAAACCCTCAACTCGCACTTTGTTGTTCTTCTGCTCGATATTTGACCAATCTTCCTTGTGGAATTTGTAAAGTCAGTCAAATTGCTTGGATTCCTGCCCTGTACATAGCTTGGATATTTCCACCCAATTGGTTCAGTCCTAGATAGAACTGGGTTTTACAGCAGCACAATGTTTATAAACACATGAAAACTGATCTTGGAAAGGCATATAGCAACCTAATATTGAACGTCTGGAATGGCCTCCCCAAAGCTACAGGCTCCAGCCTTTTGGAAAGATGTGGACTATGCTTTAACGCTTTGTCCATGGCAGGAAAGTATTATGGCTAAAAAATACCGAGCTCTTCAGGCATTTTAAGTATTTAAGAAGGACAGTGGTTACTCTCATTTTCACCCTCAACCCTTTTGATTAAACACCTTAAATTATATTTAGCAATCACTACTTATCTTCTTCAGCACGCCTTCTTGTCCAGCTCCTGAAGAGGCTTGCCATGTCAGACTGATAGTAAAGCAAAAAGCAGTCCCTCAAGGACAGAACATCCAGTAAGTATCATCTCCATCAGAAACATACAGACTTGTTTTCTATAACCTACTGTCCTAGAGGTATTCACTAAAACAGAATATGTAATCAAATTCTGATTACATAAGAATTTACATACCAATTTAATGCTTTTCTTATGGTGAAATAGACCATGCAATCAAGGCTAAACTTCAAAAAGATATCACTGCTGTTGTGTGCACACATTTGAGTCCATATCTATGATTTTATTACATTACATAACAATATTTTTGTTTTTCTTGCATATACTGGCTGTCTCTGTTTATTTGCGTGTGAATATGTGTGTTCGCAGCCCAGCCCTGCAGCTATGCTGATCCCATCTGTGAACCATGCCTCCTCACAGCTTGATCCCTCCAACACATCTATTGTTTGACTAATCCAGGCTATTACCATCGCAGCCCCACAACAGAAGCTCGCTGGAGCTCCGGATGGCTCCTGAAACTCTCTCCTCTTAACGGACAGCAATCTAATTAACTTACAGCGGGCCAGGGCGGGTGGGACCGTGTGGCTAGTTGGAACATGTGTTTGTTCATGACGTTAACAGAATCCAGCAGATTAGTGGCAATGGGGTGAGGCCAGCCAGCCACAAGTGGTAATCTGAAAATGACTGCAGTTATTATCGATCATATTATTATATATTATTGGATTCTATTATAAACCAACACAAAGTAGTGTGTAATGCATTTGCACCCTCCCGCCAGTAGTTTTTGCTGAAAGTCTGTTGTGTCACTTTCAGTTTTTAACGTCTAAAAATTGAATTTTTTTGTCCGCTGTTAGATTTAACAGAAAGATTCTGAACATCAGTTTTCAAGTCGTTGCAAAGATTTTGATTCAGAATTAGGTCTGGACATTTAATTAGGCGAGTTTTTGTCTCCCCTTGGCATGATACTGCCACTATTGTGTTTTACAGCATGGATGTTGTTTTTATGATGTTGTGTGGTATTAGTGTTCTACCTCACATCATGGTGTTTGCTTTTAGGCCAAAATGTTCTGTTTCATAATGTCATCTAAAGAGCTGCAACACAACTTTATACACATGGGCAGAAGAAAACGGGAAGAACTCAAACAGAGAGAGAGACTTTAACAATGGAGTTCATCGTGTACCTAAAATTGCTGCTGTTGTGCTTCCACAGAGGGGAGAGAAGGTGGTTCTTAGTAACCACCGGCTCTGGCCCAGTAAGAAGTTGGTGCTTTGAATCATCCGGTTTGGAACCAAGAAACAGGTTTGGTGATAGAAAACCCAAAAATTGGTTCCAAGTCAGGCTTTGGCATCAAACTGGCTCTGGAACCAGTTTGGTGGAACAAGGTCTTGCTGATTTCTGATTAATGCTCCCCTTTCCTAGCTTGTCATTTTAACCCTAGTTTATACTTCTTTCTTAGTAAGTTTGCACTCATGCACACGTATTGACGGAGACATTTCCGTTAATACTTCTCTGTCAGTGTTGCGAAACAATTCTCTACCAGAACATTAGGGGGTGTAGACCTTTTCTGATGTCTCTGGTCAACTACAGTTCATTTGCATTCATATGTATTTGTATGTTTGCACAATGTACTGCAGCAATTTCCTAATGTTGTAAATCTGCCCAACATTTGGCAATAAACCTTTCTGATCCTGATTCACTTCAGTTGTAAACGCATATCCACTCAAGGAGCAATGGCTGATAGAAGTGAGTTTTGATTGAACTGGCTCTACTCCGTCAGGCTTGTGCAGGTGACGATGAGCCCTTGCTTCAGCGGATAATGGCGTTGCGTGTCTCCGTACCTATGCAGACAGAGAAGGATAAACTAGGTTTTAGGTGAACAGCCATTGTACATTTGGAGCTTTACTGTACTCTGCATTTTTAGCAGGAATTGCGGCACTTGAGGTGGCAGCATATTGGAGTAGCTCTGTTAATTTTACTTTTTTTTCTTCTAAAAACTATTATTCCTTCATTTCTGGCAAAAGAAATACATAGTGGTTTACAACTGGGAGCAGCTGATTAATATGACACACACAAATCACCTCATCTGCAGCCATAAAACCCCAATGAGTTGAAAAGGAGACACCATGGATCCAAAACAAAAGCAAAGAGGACAGAGAAAAAGAAGAAAGTTCCAACCATCTCCGTCAATCCTAACGGACAATATGAGATCGTTAGCAAACAGGTTGGATGTGCAGGACCCTCTAGATTAGTGTGCCAAAAAGGATTCATAAAATGAACTTTATTGACAACTCTGTGCATCCTCTACATCAGTCATGTAACTACAGAGTGTCTTCAGTCAGAGGCTTCTTGAGACCTGCAAGTGCTACAGGAGATCATCCCTACCCACGACCATCAGCATCGACAATAAATATTTGAAAAAACATGGATAATGAGTTACAGCAACATAAAGTCATTTTGAATTGAAATTAATATTGTTATATGGCCCAATCCTGATTTAAGCATATCCACAACCGTGTTCCTTGGTCTTTATGAAATTAGTTTATTCACTAATCTTCTCCATCATCATCTGAACTGGATTTCTAAAGGCAGCTGGCTGACTGGCTTACATTTATTAGCATCAGATCAAAGAGGGTAAAATAGAACTTTTGAAAACGTGTGACTTATAGTGTCATCTTCCACCTTCACATTCATGCACCATTTTGAGTTAGTCTACCACACAAAATCCCATTTAAATACATTAAAGTTTGTGGTCACAATGTGATTAAATGTGAAAATGTTCCAGGGAAATTATTTTTTTGCAAGATGCTGTAGAGTCCAACCATAAATTATCAGAAATATATTTATATATTGTTTTGAACTCAGGAATCTGAAGGATAAAAACTATAACGCATACAAGAAGTCTGCAGCATAAGTATTTAAAAATCCACCACAAAAGCTTTTTAACAACACTTCAAATCAAGGAGGTTGTGATTCTAGTTTTGCTCAGCCAGTTTTATTGATTCCTTCATATCACTTCCTTTTTAAAGGTCAGAAACAATGTTCGCCCTGCTTAGTATTTCTTCTAAAAATAAACCCTTTCTGCTTTCAGTCGTACTTTTCATAATCGGCGGATACGTCAGTCCCTTCCTCTCTATCCTCCCCAGCCTCTCTGCCGTTTCTCAGCAGTTTTGTTATAAAGTTTTCTCCTAAACGCCTGGAGGCTTTTGGTGTAACTACCGCACATTAATAGTTCATGCAGATAAATAATTATATATTAAGACAAGGTGCGGGCACTCGTGTGAATTCCTTCTGTGCTTTGGGCCTTTTTCTAACCTACCTAGCTCAGCTTTCTGCCAGAAAAGTAACCAGATCTCTGTTCCTGGTTGCAGTTAATCCGAGGAGCTTTCTGACTCAAAGTCAGAGGAGCTGAGCTTGCAAAGCTTCTAACTCCTCAACCCTGGGAACTGATGATTTTTCAATATTTCTGCTGGTGTGAGTGTGTTTGTATGCTCAGATATGCGAATACTTAGTTGTACCTTGACATGAGCTCCAAAATGAGCACACATAGCTGCATGAATCAACTGAATCTTGGGATTCAAAATCCAGTGAGGTTTCTTTGTAAACAGGCTGCCCTTCCCCCACGTGTGACATTCTTTAGCCATGTAAGGCAGATCAGCCTCAGATGTTGCTCCAGAAGAGAATAACCGAGGCTCCCTGTGTCTACTGTGCACCAACGCCCAGTCCACAGAGGATAAAAGAAGCTGCTCATGTCTTTCAATAACAGGCGCTTCATTTTAAGCCCCACATCTGGAAAAGCAGGCGGCCATCTACACACATGATGCCGTCAGAATGAGAAATGTGTCATCTTCCTTCTGTATCGATGAGTAAACTGCTTTAGGCCTTGAAGCAGGCTTGAATTCCAAGAGGAAGGAAATGACAGTCTGCACATTCATGCCCATAGCTGCCCAGTCATTATCTCTGGCTGCCCATGTGAAACACAACGGCTCTCGCTTCAGTGAAACATCAGCACGATTTCAGGCAAAAGGAAAGGAAAGGTTTGCTCTTTGTGGTAGCAGGCTGGATGCTTGGGCTTGTAATCGCTGCTTTGTGCCTCGGGGCTTCACAGCAAGTTAAGCTTGTGGTTTTGGCTCTGTCTCTGGTGAATACTTGGAAATGTTTACAGTCTTCTGGATGAAGGTCGGATACAGATATGACACAGATCAGTGAGCCGTTTAAGCGAGATAAAATAAAAACGAATAATCTCCTTTATTATCAGAAGTGAAACTACGTAGGCGTCCAGATGAGGTGCGTACAAAAATGCAATATTTAAATCATGTGCCACTGTTTGTGTAACCAAATGCTACACTCTGGTGCACATTTAAACAGATGGGTGTTAAAATTTGACCATTACAATGACAGTTTTTATTCCATCCCTGTGATTTTACTCATTTTTTTCCATTGCTTTTCTGCCTGCTGCTCCTCCCCCACCTGGTTGGTCAGATTATATCAGCCTACTTAACTGTCACGCCTGAGCTAATCAGCCTACTCCGGTTTGTCTACCCTGTCCCATTTTATGCATATGATTTAGGAAATGTGTTTTCTGCTGCTGTACCACATGAAGGACACAACTTGTGACTTTGCATGCCTTTCCATGTGGAAGATGCGTATCCTCTCTGTCCATCCATTGGATTTTCTTCTGTCAATCTGAAAACATGTATTTCAGGTTAAAGTGATTGAGTTTAGTTGCAGATTTTTTTCTTTTTTTTGTGATGATATTCCTGTTTTCTGCTAAATCAACAGTGCCACATTATTGGCACCTGTAAAAACGTCTGTAAAATACATAGAAAGCTACACACTAGTTGATCAGAGTGAACATTTACTTTAGCAACTCATTCATTTTTGCATTCTTGGGGTATAAATACCACATGAAAAACATTTTACTTTTGTTGGATGGTTGTTGTTTTTTTGGATCCAGCTACAACATGAAGGAGTGTTTTAAAAAATAATAGCATGCTGTGCTATTGAGAAAGTGGCAACATGATGTCACAAATTCTCCATAACCACTGTTAGATGTACCTTTGCGCCAAACGATTGTTGTAGACCATGTCAGTTAAAAAACTTTTTTTACTATCTTATCCTCAAAAATGTAAAGTTGTGCAATTTGATTAACCCAACTGAGGCCTTTAAATGGAATTGCATGATTTCGTCGGATGAAAGCGGCAATGAGCGTGCAGCCAAGGGCTGAGGACTCTTAAATCACATTTTCACTTCAGCAAGACCAAATTTCCCCACCATTTGTTTCCTCCTGTGTCCTTCTGTTAGGTCAGTTCACCGAATTAACTTGGGTGTAATTATTAAATAAGTAAAATTATTACAAAGTTGCCTATTTTTAGTAACGTTATATTTTAGATTTTGTTTTTCCTTTTTTATCTTTGGTTGAAATAACATCCAGTTTTGAAGATATCCTTCCTGTATTTCTAATGTCTTCACTGCTCAGTTTCTTAGAAACACCCATGCCGATATTGCGATGATGAAAAATGTGCGATCTATCGTGGCAACAGGCTAGCTGTATTTAATAGCCGTCATGCAAGGGAACTCCTAGATTTTGGAATGCTTCAAGTGAGCCAAAAGCAAAACGTGGACCACAACGCATGGCATTGTGGGTAAATGAAACCAAAACAAACACACATGTAGCAGGAGTGCAAAGTAAAAGTTCTGATGGAAGTACGGTTAAATGAAAATACACCACAGCTGCTGGAACATACCCAGGTGCAATGCTACTTGAACCGCGACTGGCTGTTTTGAAAGGAGCCACTCTAGAGGCATCATTTATTTTCCTTGGTGCTGATTGGCTCTGAACAAGAATGAAGATGTTAGCTTCTGTGGGTGTGAGTATTAATACATATTAGCATTTATTTGGCATTTTAAACATGGAATAGATATAGGTGTCTTTAGAGAGGTTCTCAAGTATTAGCAGATTTCAGCTATTCAGGGTTCCTTAGCCCCTGTAAGAAGGATCCACTGGATTTTCAAAGGATTTTTACTCCTTTTTATCTGGGGAAACAATAAAAAGTGGAGGACTGTTTACAAGTGGTCATTGCAGGGGCACCAATTATTTTGTCTTGCACTGATTGGCTGTACCCCCAAGAGTGGAGATAAGGAAGATTGTAGATGTTAGCTTCTGTAGTAGTGCTAGGATGTTTTCCGCTGTGCATATAAATGCATATCCAGGTATAACTGGTGTCTGAACTGTTAAATTAGGCAGTTATTAGCATTTTCTGAATGAATCCCAATTAGTTGTGAGGGGCTGTGGTTTGTAGCACCTACACGTACTGAGGGTCCACTGTTTTCTAAGCTTTTTACCCATGTTTACCAGGGACACTAATAAAGGTAGATGGTTCTGTAATTTCCTTTCCAAGACTATATTTCAGCTATTGTTTGGACAGATTTTGTTTTATTAAAAAAAAATCACATGACTGCCAGTGTCATGGAAAGACACATCTTGAGAAGTTCCCAAATTCGTAAACTGTATATATGTGCAATATGTTCTGCAATGCTGTAAACATGTAAACAAGACTTAAAAGAAGCAAATGTTAAGATTCACATAGTGAGGCTACTGTAGCAGAAAGCAGCCAGACCATACATGAACGAGGCCCTTTCATCACTAACGGTTAAAGGATGGCGTTGAAATCGAGCAGGGATGCAACACATCTCTCTCCCACAGATGCCTGCGGACACAGTGGTATCTAACAGCCACCTCACAGGTTTCCCACTCTCCTCATCAACAAGAGTCCCAAGCTTCAGCCCAACACACATGCACACATACACACATTGAGTAATCAGCAGGAAGGAAATCAATGGCTGCCTCTGTGCTGAATCGCTGTTTAAGCTATCCCAGTTAGACTCTCTGAGCCGATCAGCGTGCAGCCTCCTTAAGGCTGAATGTATCTTTGATTCGTCCTTAATCAGAGTAGCAATTACACAATCCCTAATTATATCTGTTGCAATCTGTGTTTAATGTGATAGCAGACCGGAATTTGTTATCTTCAGTGTTTCCATCCACAGCTCAGGAGGACAAGAAAATCTTTATGCGATGCCATTGCAAGACACGTATGCACATTCAACGGGGCTAACAGCCCATATCCCCAACGTTTATGACTGCAATATTGAAGAAAGTTGGATTCTGAATTGCTGGGGTGTGAGCCTAGCAGTGTCTATATCAGCTCTGTGAGTCAGGCAGTGTGCTGCTCTACAGAACAAATGCAGTTGGGTAAAGAAATTACGATAAAGATCAAGACACATAAAAGACTCAATTTAAACATAACATGAAGACTTTTTAAAATGCATTTTAAAATCTTTATGATTCCAAAATCAACAGCGGTTTTCTATCCTGATTTTAAAAAACCAACAGTTTCGGCACATTTCAGGTTTTAATTCATGTTTGTTTCAGTTCTAGTAGAGTTTTTTTCTGGTTATCGAAGTAACCAGATGTATTAATACCAGATTTATTAATATAATATTTGGATGTTAAAATGTTTGCTTTGAGTTTACATCCATTTATTTAGTTTTATTTTATTTATCTATTTTTGCTTTCTGTGAGTGTGTGAGTTGTTGTTTTTTTTTCCAGCCTCGCCTTTTTTGAGCCAAAAACAAGGACTTCTATTCCTGGACGTGGGTAGAGCAATCAAACCAAAAGTGTTTCTTAAGCACAGTATATGCATGATCTAACCAGATAGTCCCCCCCTCTTTTTATGTGAAATCATATTCTGAAAAACACATATACTAATTAATGAGGTACTTTTTGTCTGAGGTTGGAACTTGCTTGATGATCTGAAACATTTAGGTGTGACAAGAACATAGGAATCCATCAGAGGGCATCATATATATCAACCTTATGCACTTTATTTTCCAAGTGATCATTGATTCAATTCTTTCTAGGTAAAACTCTACTATAGTTAGCTAATTTTGTAACATTTAGCATTTTCATGATAATTTTAAGAAGTTGTTTTTGAAAACTCAAATGCAAAATGTGTTGTATGCAATAAATAGTTCCACCACACTGTTATTTGAAAAGCTTAGTTTTATGACCTCAATGTCATTTCTGAGACAGCTATTTTTTTACTTGTCCTCTTAAAGAAAGTAAGTGCTTTATACATTTTATTAAAACTCTGAAAGTGTTTAATTTAGCCAAATGTGAACTTGACTTCAGTGTAGTTCTAACTAAGTAATTTAAGGAGAGGTACGTCGACGTAGGAAGAGGATTATGAATCAGCTATAAGGAATAACAGCTTAAAATGTGAGTTAAAGAAGAAATTCACTATCTGTTTCATAATCTGTTTTTATGTACAATGTTTTGCAGCACAAGCATTGATCGGAGAGTCAATTTATGGGAAATAATCCCACATTTATGACAGAATTGAGTAGAGGAGCTGGTTTGCCATCAAACCTCTTTGCAACTAAAGATTAAACCATTCTCAGAAGAAAGATGAAGGTCATTGAAAGCCAGAGTTATGTTTACAGAGAGCCTGCTAATAATGCGTGTGGCTATGCTTTCTGTAGTTCAAAGAATGTGGATGTGTCAGATCGTAAACTCCTACTTTTTCATTAAAGCAGTCAAAGTCATTATACAAGATTCCAAAAGATGATTTGAGAAAAAGGACCAATTTAGCATTTGTTGAAGCAAATTTAGAGCATACTCTATGCAGAAAAGCTGGTTTCTGTGAATTTTGCTCAGCCCACTAAATTAATAAAATGTTTTATCTCACGGTCAAAACTGTTCCAGAAGGTCTCTGATTTCTCAATACATTTGTTTCAAAATATTAGATTGCTTTGCTGACTAATGTAACAGGATGCATGAAGTGTACAAGAGCCATGACTAAATATTTGCCTTTAGTGAGCGGTTACAAAAGAGTGCGTCAGCGTCAACTCATGACCTCCAACCACAAATTTATGGCCAAAGAGCGGAGCCTGGACGGCACCTGGAAGTATCATTGTTTCACAAGAAAACCGTAGATATCAGCGCAGAGTCATTAAAAGACACCGATGGGTATGTGTAATACAAGCACTTTTGGTTAGCTGGTTGACTCATTGGAATAGTTGTATTCCTCTCCTCTCCTCTCCTCCTCCTCTCCAAAGCTCAACCTAGTTATTAGATAAAGTACCTACCTTAAAGGTTGTATAGGGAACATTTTCATAAAAAGCTACATAAAAAAAGTACATCCACAGGGCTTTTAGAGGGCTGCAGAATGAAAGTAAAACATTCATTTTAAAAATGTATATTCCAATTAAAATATAATAAAATGTACATTTAAAGCAGGCACAATAACAGTGTTGTGTTTACATCTACCAGCCAGTAGCGGTTGGGGGTTGACAGATACGGTCTCTATGATACAACTATATGTTCGGCACAGCTCGACTGGTACTGGGAAAAATGTTGGAGTAAGCAAGTCAAGCAGCTGCTTCAGAGCCTCAGAGATATCATTATGCATCTCAGGATAGGAGCGACCGCAGTAGAACAGAAATTAGTGTAGTTTAAGTGAAGCCTACACTAGATGCATCCACATAAAACATTTCTACGGCATCAAACAAATGCGGAAACTGTGACTTTCCTTCTGGATCGGTAAGCTAGCTCACTTGCTAAGTTTGCTAACGTTAGCTGTCAGTTAAACTTCTCTAAAGCACATTCCTCACTGGATACGGTTCGGGTTGGTCACTGGATATATCGGTAGTGAACCAGGCAACCCAACAGCTAAAACGATATTTCTGTTGCTGTAACTACAACCTAGATAAACTAGATGTCGCTATAATGCTCATGTTCCATATGCATCCTTCATATCGAAAAATGTTTTTCAAATCATAGAATAGCTTTTTGAACATTTGTTGTCTTTTTACTTTCAGCCATTACTCCGTATACGATTGGTTTAGCTAATGCTGGGAAAAACTGGGCTAAGCTGGTGGTTGAACAAAAAAAATACAAGTTTTTGATATATTTGTATTTAATATTATCTTAATATTATCACTAACTGACAGTTGTCATTTTGTGTTTAATGCTCAAGACATATCTAACATATTTTCCCTGTATTTTAAATGTGCAATATGTTGGATTAAACTCTTGTTGTCAAGATTGAGTACTGCACTTGGTATAGAAAAACAAAAGAATCGACTCCCAGCCACTCAACCTCTTCTCTTCATGAGTTTCATGCCAGGTTGCCAGTTATGAATCAGTGCCATGAAATTCAGGATGATAAGTGAAAAGTCATACACAGCAAGTTGATAAGTAGATAAAAATATTCTGCTGCAAAATGAAGTTGATGTTAAAGTAGCTTAAGATATTTTTAGAGCTAGAATTGTTTGCGTTTTAACCCCGTCTGTGTTGAATTTGTGTTGAAGACCTGGCTACCTTGTGGGCTCACATTTGCCCTGGAACCAGGAAGTATGAAGGCAGGACAGACTGTAAACAACCAATATGTGCCTCTGCAGCATGTTCTAAATCATAAAAACTTGCAACCATCCAGCTAAGAAAGAAATCATTTTCAAAATAACCTTCCTTCCAACATGATTGAGACACTAGACTTCTGTGTGATTGTTTCACTTTAAAATTTGTACATATTGCACCTTCAAACATAACTTTATAATTCAGCAAAAAATGTATTTAGTCTTTTTTCTTATTTGTTTCATCCTATCGATCTTACAAAGTCATGATTTTAAAATGCATTTCTATTAACTTCCCTGTGTTTATCTAAAACATCTCTAAAAAAAATTCTAAAAACAAATTTATCAAAAACAGTGTCTTTTTCAGAATGATTATAGCCTAGGCTATACTGTTACTTTGATACATTGTAATAGTTGTCAAAAAAACAAAATAATCAATAACATAAATTAAACTTTTATTGTGACAAAATAAAATACAGATTATAGTTTTGAAATATAATAAATATTGCAACAAAGTACTAAGAGGAACTATGAAGGAAACTAAACATTTTTAAATATAAAAAAGCGAAACATCTTAATTACTCAATATATTGAGACGATGAAGAGCTGAGGATCTTGCAAAGAAATTATTAAATGATTAAACTTTTATCAGAAAGCAACCTGCTTTAAATCTTAATACTCTAGATAGTAAAACTGTATTCGAGACAACACAACCCTAAGAACTTATCTAGGCAGATGATAGAGCTGGATGTTTTAGAATAGAAACAGCTGAAGGTTTTATCTGGAATGATAAATAGTTACGAAGACGAAATAAGCAGCACAAGACCTTTATTTCTGGGGATAGTGAGAGAATAAAACTGGTGATGTCTAAACAAGATTATCGTTTTTTTTTTGACATATTGGGATAATTCGACAGTTTTGAACTCAAGATTTTTCCAGATAATGAGATAATGAGATGAACATATTATCTGACCATATCGAGAAAGCTTAACACTTATGGCAAAATTATCTCAAGATCTAGATTTGATGGTTTTCAGACCTTGCTACCTTTGATCATTTAAATTGAGCTTAATCTCAACATGTTGAGCAAACCCTACAGTTTTTGTATGAACATTTTGAGGTAATGAGATAAATTAAACTAGATTATGCCAGCATGGGCTTCAAATGATAGGGTTTCAGTGTAATGAAAAGATTAAACTGGTGTCCTAACTAAACAGGATCACTGAAGCTGATGTTGAGATAACTATGCAGTTATAAAAAAACAAGTTTAAGATATTTCTCAACATCAAAACTAACATCTGAAGCAGAACTTCAGATGATGAAACTGCTGCCAAGAGAAGAACAGTCGACATCTCTCTTTGTAAACATCGAGTTCGCATCAAAGAAGGATAGTGCTCATCGTGACATAATCTTTCAAAAGATGGTCGCTCTTATCACTGAAAATCTGGTGTCAGACACTATGTGATCTTCAGGTTGAATTGCTACATCAAGGCTCTAGTTTAACAGTCTAGTCTTCATTACATCGATTTATGACTGACAGAATTAAACAGCCAGCACCCAAGTGTGTGCACACTTAATCAGCTTCATGTATGTCATAGGTGGTTTGTGGACGGCGGCAATAAAACTCATTAAAAATAACAATGAGTTTGAACCTGTTGTGGTTCTTTGCTTTCTGTTTCTGTTTCTTTTGGAAATGTCTGCGTATTTAACACACCTGGCCTCAAACTGTGGTTTCCACACCTGTTTATTTCTTTTTGCTTCCCTCAGTGTGTGTGCAGTCATTGGGTTCCTTTGTTCTTCACCGGATCTTGTTTCCCTTTCCTTTTCACCGTTGGATCAACCCCGTTTTATGGTTTGGTTTAGCTACTTGTACATTTTTGCGCTCTGCATCTGCAGCCTTCTTTGACTAATAAAGTATATTCTGTTCTTTTTACCTGCCTGACTGCAGCGTGGCAGTTCCACATTCATATCCCCCTTTTTTGCACCAACCAT
This sequence comes from Apricaphanius iberus, assembly GCA_028564705.1. Classification (NCBI taxonomy): domain Eukaryota; kingdom Metazoa; phylum Chordata; class Actinopteri; order Cyprinodontiformes; family Aphaniidae; genus Apricaphanius; species Apricaphanius iberus. Next base: position 82,287 of record JAPXFQ010000014.1, on the reverse strand, counting down.
GGGATGAACACCCATTTTCTGTTTTTGATTGACTTTAGTCGCCGCTCTGCATTCGTCCTTCAAATTATTGACAAGTGTGAAGGTTTGGAAGGTCAGCAGGTTATGGTTAGAGGTAATGATGTGGAAAGCTGTGCTGGAGGAGGTGGGTGAGGGTGTGAAGGGGACCATGACAGCTGTCACACAGTAACAAACGCTTCGCTCTGTGAATGGCTGAAAGGTGGGGGCCGGCGGGGGCTCTCTCACCACCCAGCTGCTACAGACTTGTCAGGATTTTATCACAGCCCCTCATCTGGACTGGATGCTGGCCGTCGGCTCGGTGTTCGCGTTGGCTGCACATCTCCACGGTGACTCTCTAACGGCAACAGGAAGTGCACAGTAATGGCCCTCCATAGCTATTCATCATGCAATCGACCAAAAGCACCTTGAACACTCTGGGCTGGGAAGGACTGGTGACTAAAATTTACTGAAGATGATTTTGAAACTCTATGGTCACAGTTATGTTGATCATCAAATTTTGATGGTTTTGCAATAAGTCCATTTCTATTAAACATACATAAGTAGTAATGCACAGTTAAATGAGCATGCTCACAGAAGAAACAAACTCATACATAGTTTACTGGCTAAATCAATGTAATGCTGCCATCTAGTGGTAAAGATGAGTGGATTTACCAGATTTAATCTAATTTACATGATCAACCAATCATGTAATGGGCTAAATTCTAACATTGTAAATCATTATACACTTTAATGGATTTAGGTTAGGATTCCCAATTTTCTTCGAAGGTATTTTTTAATTCCTTTTTTGAAATTCAGAAGTTTACATACACAAGATAAGAATGCCTTTCAACAATTTCAGAAAGCCCATATGGTGATATCATAACCTCCAACAGGTTGATTTACAGCATTTGAGTTAATTGGAGGCCCATCTGCCTATGTATTGTAAAACAACGCCTTAAACACACTGCATCCTTGTGTGAAATCATAGGAAAGTCTGAAGTTAACCAAGATATCATGGAGATATTTAAAACTAAAAGTCTAAGTCTGGTTCAACAACCTACAGATGCCTGAAAGTATATTAATTCTAAGCAAGGAGGGGATTTCCAACCATTAGAAAGTTGAGGAAGGAGACGGGACCTCTGTCCCATGCGGGGACAATTTTAGGATCAAATGTTTAAGGGTGCTGAGTGCCCAGAAAGCTGTCTGGCCAGGCAATATACGTTTTACTGTTTTGTAGATTTTAACACACATGCAGACATACGCACAGACAACAGGAGATATAATGTTAATGGGCATCCAGTCACTAAGCTAGTCAGTTGCGCCTTGGCTTTAACATTAACACATGCATCTAACATAAGGTTTGGACAATCACTTTAAAATATAAAGCGAATCGATCAGAAATTATCTTTAAAAAAATTAGAAAAACAAAACCAGTAGAGCGTAGACCTGTGCCAAACACACTGGTATAGTGTAGATTCCTTCACAATTCCCCAAAATGAGTTTTTTGGCCCATTTCTGACATTTCCTGGATATTGCAGCCATAAACCACTTTAACTTATTTGGTTGAAAATTTTATTTCTATGTAATTTATTAATTTTACTCTGTAGCTTAGCTAGTCATTTTTCAACACCTGCATGCAAAAGCACAACCCAATTTGAAGTTTGTTTGGTTAAAACAGCATATTTTTTTCCTTCTCTCGGTTTGCTGAACATGCAGCTCTCTGCAGCAGACTCCAACCCGGACTGAGATTTACTTGACGCAAGTACGGGTATGATGTATTTAAAGACGGGTTGTAAAATACATTACCACATTAAAGCAGATTGACAAAAAAGTGTATTTGCTGTATTTTCTATTTAAATATTACATTTTAAGCAAGAACTGTATGTTTTTACAGTTTTCCAGTTTGTTAAAAACACTCATAGGCTATAGTTAAAAAAAAAAAAAAGTTCTCAAACTTTTGAGGGTGCTATGACTCTGTTTGGGGGTGCTTCAAAACCTCCCAAAATGGGCTAGAAATGCCTATGGTCCCACATATTAACAAGCTTCATTTGCAAATTAACTCCAGAACAGAAGCAAAATACCTTGTGTAGGTGTTGGCTGAAGCTGGTAAGTTTTGCACTTTAGAACAAAGACCTTAACTTTAGACATATCCTGCTGTCAGAAGATTCTAAAATGTAGCTGTTTGGTCATAATGATCATGGAGGAAAAAAGGGGGAAACTTGCACGCATGAGAACACAATCCTAGCTTTGAAGTACGAGGGTGAAAGCATGATGTTCATTGAAGCTGCATCTCAAGAAATCACCTGTGAAGGTAAAAGTTGGGCACAAATGGCTTCTCTAGCCCGAAGCATAGTATCACAATTAGGGATGCACCGATACTGAAAATGGAATCGGCCAATGTTAATCGATACCACGAACTGATACTTAAGATGTGGAAATGCAGCAATAATTTCACAGAAAATATTCGGTTTTAACTTTTAAATTTGAGTTCTGTGGTCATTATTATTTGATTTTTTTATCTAAATTACCATCATTTCCTGTAACAAGCAGAGAAGAAAATAAAACCTGACTCCCTATCGATAGCACTTTTTTTGTGCGGTAGAAGTATCGGCATTCGTAACTGGTATTGATAAGTACGCTGATCCAAGTATCCGAATGGTGTTGGTTTTGAAAAAAGTGTTATCGTTGCATCCCTAATAGAAATACTTACAAAGCGGCTTACAGATAACATTTAATGTTTTGGAGTGGACATTACAAAGTTGAGGGTGGAAACCTGACTTATTAACACCATTTCTGTCAAAAGGCATGGGCCAAAATGCCAGTAAACTAATGTGAGATTGTTGTGGATCACAGACGAAAATGTTGATGATTTTGAAATAAAAATCTTCCAGAAGGTAAAGAAATATATTCCAACTCTTCTGTCCCATTATTCTTACATTTTGTAAATTGAAATAATACACTCCAAAACAGGTACGGTTAAGTTTGTTTTATTTTCCCTTACGGAAAAATCAAGTGGGTTGAACATGATCTTTGCATGTTAGCCCATGTGGTACCTGATCCACATATTGCGCAAAAGGACTTCACATGTATGGATTTAAATGGCTTTCCCATATTTTTCACATATAATTACACGGGCTTCACATGTAGATTTCATGGTATACCATGTTACACATTTGTTTTACATGTTACTCTACGGTCTTCACACTTTTAACAAGAAAATGCTGCAAATTCAAATGGGGAAATGTGTACAAAACACAGGTCGTCACATGTTTTTCACACATCTCTCTTGGGGTTTTTTAAGCATGTTTTTACATGTCAGTGTCACATAGTCGAATATTTTTCTCATGTTATCATATATGATTTTTCCAATGTGAAAACCAATTTTCTTTAAGGGTCAGACAGTGAAAAAAAAAGTTTTTTCTTTTTATGACGTAATTTTAGGTGTCATACAAAGCAATTCTAGCCTGCTTAAATAATCACAGAATAACAGTTAACTGCTATCTAAGACATTCTAAAGATAATCTATGTCATGTAGATTTATTTTCTTGCTTTCCTGCTGATGACTGATTTATTTTCTAGGAAGGAAGCTGATAACTAATGAGTGTGAGAGCCACTATCCAGGATGACACATCTAATCTCCATGAGTACATCAAGCACAAGGCTTCCACACATGACGTACTCAGGGAATGCCTGAGACAATGTGGGTTTTCCAGGTTGAACAGCCTGTGTAAGGTCAAGCTATATCAGGCAGATTTATTTCCAGACTTAAGCTAAGCCATTCAAAAATATAATTTTTTTTGTTGGTTTTTTCCTCCTGTATATTTTAGTTATTTCTCTTATATCAGTGTTCTTTCCCTGGGTTTGCAGTTTTGCTCGTGTCATGCTTAGTTCAATCCATGTTAACTATTCACTTTTGCTCAGTCAGTCTGTATTATTCTCACCCTAATCTGTTCCAAATAACGCTGAATAACTCACCTGTATCCTACAAACAGGATACATGTCATTCGCCACTCCTCCCTTAATTTATAAGTTCCCTAGCTTTCATTGTTTTTTGCCATATCCTCTCATTACTCAAACTGTGCTCCATGTCCTATTGTCCTTCTGCAAGAGCTGTAAATTTTCTATCTTCATTATTAAACCGTTTGCTCAGCTCATTCCAAGTTCGCTCGATGGTGGTCCTACTTCAATCACACATTACATAACAACGGGTGCACAACTGGTTAACGCTGCATTCTTGGAGTCATTGTAGTATTGGCCGGCCAACCCCGGAAAGGTTTAGTACTGCTCTATGTCTTTTTTATAAGTGGATAGTGGTTCTGACTCTGGTTTCCTGAAGTCCGAAAGCCTTAGAAATGACCCTGTAAACAATTCTCAACAAATGGATTTCAATGACCGTTTTGCTTCTATTATTTTTTAGATCATGATGTATTGCTTTTAAAGGCCTTTTTTCGTTACTTTTTGTCTCCATTTTTACATTAGTACATCAGATCTAATCTGCTACTTCATATCTAATAACTTATATAAGCTTCTAAATAATTTTCTTTTGGGTTTTTATGCCCTTTTGTCATCAGACGTTAATTTGTTTTTGCTAGAAAACAAAGTGAGTAATGTCTTCCAAAAGTCAGTTGCAAAGTTAAATAATTTGATATAAGATTTTTATAATGTTATAATAATAATAATAATAATAATAATAATAATAATAATAATAATAATAATAATAATAATAACAACAATAATAATAATAATAATAATAATAAACTCCACTGATTTTGATGGATTTATTAGGCCTAAATCAATTAGGAAATTAAGCCCCCCTGAAAAACTTTTTTTTTACCCTTACGTCGAAAATATTTATACAAAATACGGTCAATATACGATAAAGAAAAGTTATATTTAAATTTGTTTCAGACCTAGACCTGAGACAGCTTATTTTCAGGAAGGGATGAGGAAGAAGAGAAATGATCCTATATGGAGCAGTACGTTGGGCAGACTGCCATCTCCTGGCAGAAATTGAGAATGCATCCAATTCTTTCAAAATGCATTTTCTGTATCGCTTCTATGAATTCTAATCGTGATCTCTGGTTCTTTATTTGCACAGACCATCCAATAAAACCTTCATCTTCTCTGGATGGCGCTTAATGTAATGATTTTAAAACATTTTTCCTGCTAAATTGTCCTTTCACATTGAATCCAAAAAAGGGGGATTAAAATCATAATCTTGTGGTCCGAAGGTGGAAAATTCATATCTTTAATCCAACCAAAGCCTCTAGTTGTTTCCAATTAAACCCCAGTCTGCCGGGACATTTACATAAGGCTCTGAAAGCAGCACAGACCGCGGCTTGTTTCCAGTTTTGGCAGCGGCTGTTTCCTAGATACAAACAAGCCTGTTTTCAACACCTTTGGTAGCTTTGTTTGACAAGCAGCAAAAAAAAAAAAAATACAAAAAATGGCCCTAATCCCTCAGGTTTATATTTAGAACAACCGTCTCATTACAAGAACTCTGGATCACCGGCTGGAAATATTTCCAGTTTATTTTTCAGGAGGAGAAATGGGAAAGGGGATCTTTTTCCGCAATATAAAAGATTTTATGGTTTATTTTACCGCTGCGGCTGTTTTTAGAACACTGTGAAATAGAAGTAAACCATCCGCGGTGAACACAAAGCTTTATGAGTTAAAACAAACTATTTGCTGTGAAAAAATTTGCCTAGAGTTAATGAAACGTCATGCAGGATGTGAGCAAGACGAGCAGACACAATCTCACTGGATCCACTTCCTGTCTAATTCCTTCATGTTTGCCTAACAACTCCAGAACAGTGGAAATCTTGGTGCTTTTGGTTCTTAAGGTAAAAAAAAAATAAAATGAAGCCATTCTACAAAATAACCAACAATTCCTTGAAGCACATCAAACTTCCCCTTTCGACAAAAGGTAACAACATGTATGTTACAGTCACACATTTTTATGTTTTTATTATTGATTTATGTTACAGATCCACATAAGGTTGGACATAGTAGTGCAGTGGAAGGAAAACATTGTGTGGCTTAAACCATTTTTGAATATAAAAGTCAGAAAATTGTGATGGGCCTCTCTCCAACTGAATCAGTTCGTCCAGTTTACTTTACAAAACCACTCGAAAAAATCACAACCATCTGATTTCAAGCCTTCCCAAAAATTATCATTTGGATTTCGGACTTTGACTGGACCATCCTAACACAAAAGTTCAGTAAGTTCAGTCTGGATTTCATTCCAGCCAGAGCATGTTCTAAATATTTGTCTTTTTTCCCCAAATAGTTTGTTGACAGATCAGGTTAAATAACACAGAGGCTTCAGATCGGAAAGCAGTGAGTTTATTTAGGGCAGGGGTGTCCAAAGAGGGGTCAGCGGGCAACATGCGAGCCCTGGAAAAACGTTTGTGCGGTCGCTGACCACAGTTCGAGGATGGTTCATATATAACCCCCTAACACAGACGGCTGATGCAGACGAATAGTTTTTTTTTAAACTTTGAAGAGGAACATTCTAGATTACAGTTTTTTTATAAATACAAAAATGTAAAAAACAAAAAACTATTTCTTTCATTCACCCTAAATATAGACTAGTTAGTTTTTGTTTTAATTTTCATTATAAACAGGGTGCCAAACATCCAGTGTGGTTTCGATTAAAAGTAGACTTGGATGCATTTATTCATTAAACTTGACCAAGTATAGCAAGCATTTTTTTTAGCATTTTATATAATGACGTACATTTGAACTAGAATTCTTTTTTCTTTGCTATGAAAATAGAAAACAATCCTCTACAAGAACTTAGGTAATATGAACCTTTTGTTTTAATGAGGCAAGCATGGAAAATCTTTTTTATGTGTTGGGTCTACAAAGCCTTAGAGGTCCCTTTTCAACAAAAACCAAGCTACTTGGTATGCATCATTGAACTAATTTAGTTCATTCTTTATTAATTAATAATTTTTATATTTTAAAAAGTGTACATTTTTTATTAAGTTTAATTTATCATGGCCCAGAGTATTTTCAATTTAAGGTATCAGAATACCACTTCTGAAAACAAATATAAAGCAACATAAATCATGTTATTTTCTTCCACTTCATGATAACACGCCACCTTGTGTTCGTCCAAAATACACTGAGGCTTGTAGCCGTAATGTCCCCAAACTTTTAAAGACTCCAGGGGTTATGAATATCCTTTGCAAGGAGCTCAAATCTGGAATAGGAAACCTTTTACTGTTTTTACCACTTAAGAAAATCTACGCTTCTGTTTTTATACAAGTCCAAAGTTCTAGTTGAAGTTTTCCCTGCGTGAGAAGTGACAAAATTATTTGGCAACTGTGCCACAAAAAACACGAGTACACTTTGATTTACACTGGAGATGCTGTGAGTAAAACTGCTGAACACTTGGACAAAAAACAAGAGCCTATCATTACAGAAAAACGCCTAGTTGAAACCAAAATTTAAAAAAACAAATTACTAAAACATATTTTTGTCCACACTGACATTTAATCAAACCAGACTTCTCTTGTTTAAGGTCAATTAGATTATTTCTTTTTATTTTCCGCATTGTTTTCCAGGTAGGAAATATATCCAAACAGATGTGTCTTCAATTAACTTAAACTTGTCAGTTGACCTACAGTATATAAAGTTTTCAAAACCATCAGATGAGATGGTAACCATACTATTAGTAAACGTCTGATGTTGTGTCTATCACATAGAAATAAAATAAATTCCACCATGCAATTTAAGAAATCTGTTTTACATTTTCGTTCCAGCTTTCTGTTGGCCTAAACTTATACTTGGGTGGAAAAATGTCTCTAGCTATGTGCTGTAGCAAGCAAGGGTGCATCAGTCTTTCTCTGCTAAACTAAAAATGATTCAGGCCATGCTTCTGGCCTCGTTCAGGAAATAACTGACCTTTTCTCCCAGGAGAATATCACGTTCCAAATTAATTGGAAGGGGACGGCTAAATTAGTAATGTAGCAATATTCTGAAGTCCCCAGTGGGAGCTCAGAAATAGGTTTCCTCGCAGTGGGATCCACTCTGGCCAAGAGAGGGAGGTGGAGAAATATGCCAGAGATGTAAGATCACGGTCCAGGCAGAACAGAAAAAGCTAATTTTGTGCACTGACCCAACTAAAAAGATGTGATGGGTTGACTGAAACTCCCACCTAATCAAAGGGCAGGATGCAGACTAAATGCACATTTTATAGGAGATTTGACTTATATATAGCAATGTACTTATTCATGCTATAACTTAGAACGTCAACACGAAAGTTATTTTTGTGATGTTGGAATTTGGTTTACCAAAGTTATAAATTGACTTGCTTATATGTCTCAGTAAGTTACATATTATTAAAGCTGTGTTTTGACTTTAGGGAGTGAAACAAAAGGAACGGGTCTGCAAAAATAAGAGGCAACATATCCAGAAGCATTTATTGTTTGGTTCTGTGAGGGACTGTTTTCTATGCACAGACTGAGTCATCTCTTTGGAGAAGCTCTTCATTGGAGAGCCCGCTACGCTCGCTACACATCTCGTGGAAAGTTCAGGTTCTTCTTTCAAGTTCTCTTCCACCATTTTCTCCTGCTGATCTTGAGTCCCAGCTTCCACTTTCCTATCCGCTCTCCAAGGCTCACAAAGGAAAGATCCCTTGGATCCATCTCCTCACAGAGTCGCTCGCCTCCAACCTAAGCTTCCCTCCATGTTTGACTCTACCTCCAAGGACAGCAAATCGAACAACCTACCAATTAATCCTTCCTTCGTCCTAATCAAACAATTCACTAAAGATCTCCTCTCATTCTCCAGGGGCCAAGCTGGTTACAGAAGTCATCATGTTCTCTACCTTGTTCATTTATTTAAAATAACCTAGCTATTTTTACTCTGGTGTCTGATTCTGCATGTGGGTCACAAAGCTAACATAACAAAAAAGTTAAAAAAAACATATGTAATTGCTTATCTGGCACTCCTATTCACAACTTCAATCTCTGACGTCGTTAGGTCCATTTTAGGGGGGCTTCAGCCTATGTGTATATAGGCAGCATATATGTACATATAAGTGTTCGTGTATATATATATTTATATATATATATATATATATATACAAATACTGTATATGTATATATATATATATATATAGTATTTGTGCATATAGGTTTCAAGAAATGGGGTAGAGAAGGCTTAATAATCTTTCAGCCATGTAAATTTACATTCAACTGAGTGACAACAAAGTGATATGAAAAACAGAAGGCATTATTTGATGCTTCCATCCTCAAAGTAGACATAGAGTTTGGGTGAAGTCGATATGCACACTGATCCAAGTCACAACAGTGATGGGAACGGATATTTGACTTTCTGTAGTACTTGCTGGATAGTTTTTTTATACTGTTTTTTTGTCTTATATACTAAAACTGTCTCAACTGCATACTCATTTGACAGAAATCTTTTTTTGACAAACATTAATTTGCACTGTATTGTCAGAGTTTGGAAGGATTTTGAACGAAGCTATAAGGAGAAAATGCAAGAAGGCAAGGAAAGACATTTTTTTAATTATATAACAGTTTGTGACAAATGTTCTTTTGAATAGTTAATAATAATTAATCAACACAGAGCCCGACAGGGGTCAGGTGCAGAATTTGTTTTGGAGAGGTAAGAATCCGTATCATCAGTTCATTAAACCGTGTGCACAGATTACTAATCTTTTCTATGGGTATATTAAACTGTGTGGGAGGTCCTGTCCGATAATGCTATGATAATGATAATGCACCCTGGCTGTTTTGGAAACAAGTTGCTATTTTGGAAGACTGGTAAACATGCATGATTACAACCCGGGTTGCAGCAGGTTTGAATCCTACTCAGGCCCTCGTTTTGCACCTTGCTACTTCCATTATTGGGTTGGCATAGACTTTGTGAATTTTGGGCCATTTCTAGGCTATTTTTCAGCCATGCGACACATTTTGCATCAAATATTGCCTTTGTTGTGCATGGACTTTCCCAGGCTCCATAGGTGGCTACATAGAATATGACATCTATGTTTACAGCCCTCTTTCTGCAGGAACCCAAAACAATAAAGTACATTCTGAGAAAATTGAGCATGTTCACCTGTCTGCAAAGGAGCATCTTAGTTACCAAGTAGCCAGTGCACAGTATTAATTGGACAGGAACCCCCACACTATCAGACAGGGTTTATGAATCCGTTTGCACCATTTAATAATCTGAAAAAACAGATTAGGGATCCGTGCCCACAGTTTTAATAATCACATTCGCATGGTTTATCAAACCAAGGGTACGGATTCTTACCCCTCAAAATTGGTTCTTTACCTGACCCCTACTGGGCTCCGTAAATTGACAAAGTCTTTGCAAGATTTGCCAAAAACTTTCATTGCCCCCCCCTCTCAATCCTAGTGACGTCCCAGATTAGACTAATCTTTTTTTGGTTCCTCCAGTCACCTCCCCAGCATTTATTTTCCCATCAGTTCCTTTTACTACTTGGCAGATCCCCATTTGCAAGTCATCCACTTGTCCTTTTGCTTGCCACTGTTTCTGCCTGTCTGTTAACTTGCCAGTTTCTGTGTTCCCTCTGTGTTTCCTCATTCGCCGGCAAGTTGTTTCTTTATACACTCCCAGATCCACTCGTTGTTGTTTTTTGTCTTTTATTGGTTTGATGTAAAGCTAAGAAACCAAACACCTTTATCATTGTATTTACCTCTACACCTTGACTTTTGAATGGTATAAAAGAACTGTGGAACTAAAAGTAGATAAGATGTCAGTAATAAAATGTGTTTCTTTGTTGCTGATTTCCTGCTTGCTTCGTTCATTTGCCTTCAAGTCTCTTGTTTTTTTGCTTCCCTGTTCTCCTTGTAAGTTAAATTGTTTTCATTTTTTGATAAAACTTTATTTTTATGAATAATCGTGCCTCTACCCTGTCTGCATTTGGGTCTATTTCCTCACACCATGATAAAGACAGGAAAAATGGTTGAATCAACACTTTTGTTACTTTTATTACAATTTAACTTGTCAAAATATAAAATAAATGGCACAAGGTTGAGAACAACTGCAGACCACGGCCAGACTGGGTTTATGACATCCAGCTTTAAATCCCTCTAGGGTGTGAGTTTGTTTGGCCTCTACACCACTGCTCACCGACAATATTTCTGCTCTGTTCCTCACGTTTTAAAGATAAACTGCTGTAGAAACCTTCTGCTTATAAATTTAAACCGGATATAGGGATTTTCTTCTCATTACTTTTGTCTTGCGTGGATGTCATGTCATTCACTGACACCTGACTACAGCGACCCAAATGCCTTCAAGTCCTGGTGGCATTCTCCGATCCCTTGTTAGCTTATTTATCGATTCTGGTTCACATATTGATGGAAATTAATAAAGTTTGCATAAACTAGATAAAAAAATATAATTGCTAATATATGCCACTCAAAATACAGTAATTAGGTTAATGCACAATGATTTATGGTATCCTAAATTATGACAAAGCTTATTCCAGTTGTGATCCAACAATTTAAAAGTGCTCTGGGCAAATGCTTTACTGAAATGACAGGAATGTTTATTTAAAGAAACAAAAATAGCCATGTGGCCCTGAGATGAAGCTGCATCGACATTGCATTACAATGTCTCCATTCCTTCAATGACGTTTTGCTTCAGCGATCTTAAATTCCCATGCTAGCAAAGCAAAGTCTCATGAGATCGACATATCAGATCCACATGACTGATTCTCCGAGTGGAGATAAAACCTCACGTTGACCAAGTCTGGAAACATCATCATGTGCTCCATCAAAGACACGTGAAAGCCTGATAATTTTCCAGGTTTGTCTATTTTTAGATAACTGAATTTAAGCTGAAGGAAGATCGGGTTCAAAGTGCACATATTTGCTAGCAGTCTGGAATTTCAACCCAATCTTTTTACATTATCCACAGCAGTCACAGCAGCTTTGTGGTCACTGAGTAGAGTTTTTTATCAGTGGACACACACACACACACACACACACACACACACACTCACAAATGTCATTACTGTTTCCTTGCGCCTCCCATTTGGCATATTCAACCTACAAAGAAAAGTGCAGTATTTACTCACCCTCATGAACTATGTCAGGACTTGTAACTGTTACTACCCAGGGCCGCACACATGTCTCACATTACTTTGTTTTTAGTCCAAATCCACTAAATTTCTCCAGTGAGAGGAAAATTTGTGGCAAGCCAGCCTTTTCATAGTGGATACAGTCGTCAGAAATTCGGTGGGAAGGGAATGTCGGGCTATTAGGTTATGGAACATATAAAATTGTTCAATACCTTGTTTTACTAAATAAAAAAACTCTTATCTCAAATATATATTTGTGCCTTGCTGCTGCTGATCCAGTGCACTTGATCATCCATCAAACTTTTCACAGCTGCTCATCCTGGCCGGATTGCGAGGGCATCAGTAGGATGCAGGTCTCTATTAACACAATCTTAAGATGGAATGACATCCGCTATAACCTGAGAGAAGTAACTGGGTCTGCTTGTCAATCTGGAAAGGATTTTAAGGCCATTTCCAAACAATTTTACATCCACCATTCTACATAGAGAATTATTATTAGATACAAGTGGAAAACATTTAGCATAGCGGCATATCTTCCCAGGTTCCCGGCAATTTCACCCAAAGGTCCTACTGTGCAGGGTTTCGTCTCAGATCTCCTTTAGTAGTTTAAAGGTCTCATTCACTGAAAAAACTTTTTTTTCTCAATACAGTCATTCTGAGTTGTATAAGTATGCTGCATGTGAATAGTTTTTCAAAACTAAATTACCTGCATCAGTTACAGAAAGCAAAGAGACCAGCAAAAACCCGGGTCTAAAAAAGCATTTATTCTAACGTCATTTCAAATGGGACCAAGCACAGGAGGGCCGCGTTGCTTTGGCCAGGTAGCTGTAGCTCCGAGAAGCTAACAGTTAGCAACTCTACAACAGGGCAGAACACGTTCTGTGTTTGTAAAGATAACACATCAACACTACTTTTTTTCTACCCACAGAAGAGGAACTGAAGAAGAAATTAGTGGAATTTGTTTTTGGTGTACCACCAGGAAAATCCGATGCTGGGTTAGTGATGTGTTCAGTCACTTTGAGCAGAGTTACTTCATAGCTACGGACCTTACGGTACAAGCTTTGCCTGGAAGCTGCATTTATAACCAGGATCTGTACCATAAGGTGGAACACCAGCTCCCAGGCTACTGTAAGTAAAAAAATTAAATGTTCACCCAATGTATCACTTTTTAGGTATTGTGTTAAAATGCGCCATAACCATGAAATATAAATCCAAATGGACGAGGCGACCTATTTAATTTAAGTATATTTCTAAATGGAAGAAAAAAAAACAAATAATGTGTACCTCAGTAGGAAAGAGGGAGGAGCCGAATCCCAGTCCGACTGGCTGGCATGTGGCAGAAAGAAGCTTCCCCGGGGTAGCTCTACCTCGAGGCTCATTGTGATCCCGGTAACGCCACCATTGCTCTGCTGTCTGGTCTTGTTTGGGAATGCAGCCTAAACTTGGGGGTAAACTCCATCTAAGATTTTCAGGCACATGACTATCAGTGTGCAGACATCTCCTCCATACAGGAAAGAATTGTCATGTCAACCAAACACTAAACCTCGGCCCAAACTGGGCCATCAACAGGACAGCTTGAAAATAATTTTAGAAAACAAGTCAAAAGTGAGACAAGTTGAGAGGATCTTAGGTGAGCTGTGCACAAATCTATGTATGCAAACTGCAATGAATTGAAATAACATTGTAAAGTTGAGAAAGCCAAAATTCCTCAGCAATGATGTAAGAACCAGATGTTAGAGCAAAAACAACCTTTTGAGTGCTTTATTGCCAGTCATAGGGTGTTCTTAGATCTTCAGATACAGGTTTTCTATTTTAATGTAATTTGTTTATTGATAGTGTACGGTTTAATTTAGATTAAAGTACGTTTAGAAGCTGGAGTGGATCAAATCATCTTGAATTGAAAGAGGATTGTTTTGGTTGTAACATTCTTGTATTTTTGTATGATCAGGAGTGAAAATAATTTTAGAAAACAAGTCAAAAGTGAGACAAGTTGAGTGATTGGAGTCATTCTCCAATCTTTTTTTTTTTGCCATTTAATGTAGACTTGCCATAAAGTTGCCGCAAGATGAGACATCTAGGTAGTTCTGCAATAAGGCATTAAGATATCGTTAAATGAACCAGGACAGCACTTAACACTGGGACAGAAAAATAAATGAATTAAAACTAATTATTAGCACGGGTTGTATTAACATTAAGCAACCATGTATATATTTGCTTAATGACAAAGTGTGACATTTTGTTTGTCTATATTAAGTTGTGAACTGTTTTTTATCTCTTTTAAACCAAACTCCCCTTGCAGTTGTATTTCTTTCAACATAATCAGTGAATGAAATGTCTTCGCTAATTGTAAGGTTGAAACAACTTAGAGACCTGATACTACCTAACTTACTACAATGGGAGTTTCAGATGACAGTCAGCTAAAGAGGTATCATCACGTTTGGATTGTTTTCAAAGCCGGCTTGAGCTCTTTTTAATTAAACGTCTCCATGTGCACACACACACACACACACACACACACGCACACACACACACACACACACACATACGCATTAGGATTCACACACTTTGTCTCTCCCATGCCAGACACAGCTGTGACTACTCTCATTTTGGAGATTATCTCTCGGCTCTCCTCATAGACGCTTTGTTATCCATGACTGTAAGCGCAAAAAAGTAATGAATTGGAAGACAGGTTTGATTATTTTCTCTGCTTGTGACAACAAATGATGGTAAATTTGATTTAAAAAAATAAATATTGATAAAAATGACTATGAAAATAAAGTTTCAAGTGAAAAATACAAATTTCTATTATATTATTGCAGCATTTACACATTTTAAGTATTTGTTCATGGTATCGGTTAACTTTAACGAACTACATATAAAAGTCAAATTAAATGGTTGCTTATTATTACAATACCTGATTCGTTCCTGCACGGCATGGAACAAAAATGCTCACTTTTCTTTTTCTTAATCTACTAGTCGAATTTTTGCATAAATTATTGACATGAGGTTTTGGATTTTTTTTCCCCGCAAACAGATCACCTCCATGGGTAATCATAGCTGTTGCATCTGCAGGCAGAATGTGCGCTTCGCTCCATTGAAGACTGGAGACTGCAATTAAATTATTAACTTCAGACAAAAAGTTTAACATGAGGAAACATTTATCTCGTTGTAGCGACCATAAGTCTAAGACTCCACGAAAGAACCGTTTCCTGACCCGTAAACTAAAAGCCCACGGTTAAACTGCAACAGGTGCCGCACAATATCTGTGGCGCACATCGGGCCTATGGCGCGCGTCAAACTGGGTGCACTGGCGACCTGTCCAAGGTGCACTGCGCCTGTCACTCAATAACCGCTGGAGAAATGCACCAGACCCTCCGCGACCTTCAAGGAGAAGCGGGATAAATAATGGATGGAATTTATTTCCATGGACTCCTTGCATACAGTTGGGAAAAAAAATCTGTGCATCACAGCAGTCAGAGGGAGGTGTGAAAACTCACCTGTGAAAATGATGGACAATCATCTGATTTTTCTGTCACCATTCTAAAAAACCAGTCAAATGCAGAGCATATCCTTTTAATGCAACCAGTGTTACGAATATACAATGTTGCTATTATACACTTTATTTTATTTATGCACTTTATCTTAATTGACCTTTTGAATTCATACACAATAACCTGATAATACCATGATTTATAACTACTATTGATTTCCATAGGCTGCAGGGTGGTACAGTTGGTAGCTCTGTTGCCTTGAAGGAAGAAGGTCTTGGGTTTGAATCCTGCCCATGTGTCTTTCTGTATGAAGTTTGCATGTTCTCTCTGGGACATGCATGGGTTTTCTCCAGGTATTCCAGAGTCAAACAAACATGACTGTTTTAAGTTAATTGAAATCCTCACTGGCAAATTCAAAGTAGAAAAACATTTGCCTAATTGCAATGTATAAAAATAGTTAAAAACTTAATCTCCCAAAAAAAAATACTTCCAATTAGACTATATCTGTCCATACACATAAAACTTTATTGTATGAAAACAAATTGGGAATGCCCAGTTGACTGGTGGCTGAGGGGGATCCTGTGTTTATGGTGCCCTGGCCCTTTAAGAGAGCCCCGTGTTTCCATTGGCGCGGTGACGTCAGAGCAGCAAAGGACTTCAGCCTATCCCCTGCTAACGGTGAAGGCTACGGTCCTGGCACGGCGGCGTTCAGCTTCAGCAGGGGGAGTTTTACACAGCTCAAAAGGTTGCAAAGCCTTCCCCACAGAAGCCAACCAGGCGCTCACCGTGGATTAAAACGGGAAACTTTTCACGATGGCTCTGAGCGTGGAAAAGTAGCGCAGCAGCCGCAGAGAACGGAGCCTCTCTTCACTGCAAAGCAACAACTCCTGTTTAGATGCGCGATCACTGCTGAGAAAGACGGGGAGAAAAAAAAATGCTCCAGCCGAGCCTCCACAGCAGCACCTACAACAACAGCAAAAAACACGGTTTCAATCACAGAATCCACGCGTTTTAATCACTTTCCTGAAAGCAGCCCTCGGCTCATCTCCTGCTTCGTTTCCAGCACCTCTTAGAGCCTTCAAATTCCGCCGTTTGAGTCAGCGACCCTCCAGCACCCGGAGAACCATGGCAAAGACAGCAGAGCTGGGCGCAAAAATGCTTCTGGTGACGGCCAACGTTGGATCCCTGTTCGAAGATGTGAGTCTCTCTGTTTATAAACACACCAGATGGTGGTTTTTATTCCCCACGCAGTCCATGGTGTGCTTAAATAACGCCTGATCCGGTCACGACTCGAACCGTTGTATAGTATCACCTTTAGGCTACACATAGACGTCGCCAGGGCACATGCTCCAGCATCTACAGCTCCTGCGCCCCACTCCATAAAATGCTGCAACATCTGAAGAACACAACACCTTAAAAAAGTTTAAAAATGTAATTGCAATAGCTGTATGTAATAAGCTTGGGTAAAGAAATGTCAAAAGTATTTCTGCTTCATGGGTTTCAGGTATATTGACAACATAGCGACCCTACTAAACTCAAATTTCCACATAAAAAAAAACACATTTTAAACAGTAATTAGCTTTTCAATTTTAATTGGCATTGTACATCCCTCTGTGCAAACTGTTTCCATGGTAAGGCATGGTGGTGGTAGCATAATCCTGTGGGGAAAGGAAACTTTTTGGAGCTGCGTAGTCGGTGTTGCCTTGCAGCAAGAAGATCCTGGGTTCAAATCCCGGCCTGGGTCCTTCTCTCTACTGAGTTTCTGTGTTCTCTGCATGCGTTGTTTAGTACTCCAATTACCTCCCACAGGTCAAAAGCATAACTGTTAGGTCAACTGGTCTCTCCAAAGTTGCCCTTAGATGTGTATGATTGGTTGCCTTACCTGTCCAGGTTGTAACCCCCGCATCTCGCCTGTAACTGCGCAGAAAATAAATCTCCTTTTAATCCTCCAGTATGTGTTACAGGGATGCAGACCCTGCCATTTGTCTGTCAACTCTCAGAAACAGTCCAGGGCATTGATTTAGAGGGGTGTTAAACGTTTATATCCCCATAAAAAAAAAAAATATATATATGTATATATATATATATATATATATATATATATATTATATATGTATGTGTTACTATAAAAATGCAATTCAGTTCTCCCCACATGTGGCTAAAGTATCCGTGTGGGCATGAAGAAATGTTGCCTTGTTTCATCGCGATACAAGAAATGTCTTTTTTTTTTCTTTTTCATTTTCTTACTATTTTATTTGCTGGGATTGACTCTTTGGTTGTGGGTTCGAATCCCACCCCTAATTGGTGCATGACAAATTGATCCTTCAAGTCTGTTGCAGCCTCGAAGGTTTTCTTTGATAATTACGTCTTGCTTCCTTTCCCGGCTGAATAAAAGCATCCCCACAGTATGATGCTGCCCCCACCATGTTTCCCTGTTTGTCTAGGCCACAGTTGAATCAGGTTATATTTGAACAGTCTTATTTCACATAATTGTGAAAGATGTTCGGTGTTATGTTTTATATAATGTTAAAAAGTAGTTGTCAAGAAGAACTCGTCGAGAAAGATATTTATTAGTATTTTAATGGTTAGTTAAAGATTTGATTCATACTTTCTCCCAAAATTTACTCTTTAAGGACAATGATGATGTCAATATGGCTCCAAAAATGCAAATGAGTTTGACACACCTAATCTAGAGTTTGGTTGTAAATTTTCTGTGCAGATATATTTTACATACCTGAAAACACTTTCTTTCCATACATTTTCTGAATCCCTTGAAAATCACATTCCGTTTTTTTCTTCCTCCGCACGATTGAGGTAATGTATCTTTATTGCCACTTTTTCGAGTTGTCCCTCTCAACTTTGAATCAATCATAGGATGGAACAGTTAAATATAAAAAGGATTAAAAAATACCAAGCTTCTATTTCTTTAGATTAAAAAGTGTTTTTTATTTTATGTTTTTTGAATGGGTTGTGTAAGGATTTAGTTGTTAGTGTATCAGAGTGTGTTCTGATTAGTGTGCTGTGTCGTTCCTAAATTGAAATGCTCTTTATAGTAACATACGAAAAAGATGATTGGTTTTCAATAAGTTTCCAAGGTCCTGGACATCCTAGAAGTACAGTCTAGGATCACCAGCATTGTGTCTCATTACATGGACCTGCCAGCGCGAGAATATTTACTTTAGAAGGAGAAAGTATGCTCTGTGTGAAATCTGACCTCCTATAGAGTGTCCGTGGGAGCTTTTCAGTCTTCTATGAAGTTTATATTGGGAAACCCACTTGGTTCTGATCATTCGGCATTAAGGATGTGAGGCAGAACTGAGAAAAGAGAAAAATAAGGCGTCAACTCTCAGAACCAGCCTCTTCCTCTCACTCATGCGAAGCGCTGATCCCAAACATAAGGGAAGAGCTGTCTCCAGCTCTGGAGTAAGCCTATAAATAGCCCGCCTCTCACCAGCATCATGTTTTGGCTGTCTGTTTTTTTTTTTTTTCTCTTGTTCCCTTCGTTCTCTAGACTAAAAACTGGCTGAGCCAAAAATGCACATTAGAACATGATTCCCACTATGAGTGGGTGAGCTGCTCACACATAAGGCAAACTGCAGTCTCCAGTGCGTTGGTACCCCTTGTGATGATTATGTGGGCTGAATGAATTCTTTGTCTTTAAAAGCTGTTTCTATAATTAGTACTCTTATAACCTGGAAAATATGTCCCGTTTCAGTTTCTTCTTCACGTTTTCCTTCCAGTTAAAAGGATTTGGATCTGGATTTTGACTTTTGATAGTTTTTTTTTGTATATGGTAATCATCATATTTAGTGTGGAGTCAACTGTTGCTGTTGAACAGTGTAGGCAGAAGGCTTTCCTTCCTTTCTTTCTCCCATCATCGCTGTTGCCGACAGAGAAATCGTCAAGTTCTCAAAAGCAGATTCTAAATCCGGGACCTCAGGTTCTCCGTGCTGGTATTAATTAAATAGTAGTTTAAATATTCTGAATATAAAAGTAGTGCATTTATGGCTGTAAACCTGCATACTGAACGGAAATGCCCAAATGGAAAAGAGTCGGCTTGAATACGCGCCTGGCTCAGGGCTGGGCGATTATGAAAATAAAATGACCCCGACTATTTTCACTATATCGGACTAACTCAATTTTCTCTCTTGATTTTTGACTAATCAAAACAATAACACTACAAAAAAAATGCCCTTCACTATTATTGTCACGTACACATACAATAATGAATCACTTTAAAACTGCATGCTAATGCTAACTGCTGACGGTGGTCGGTGTCAACAATTTGGTGATCTTTATCATCTTCCTTGTTGTCAGTTTTTCTTCAAAATTATTCACCAGCTGTAAACTCTTGAAACGGCACTTTCGTGTTAGCTACCAGCGGGGGCCTCCTGCTTCTCAGTACTGCATGTTTTTTCTGTGACTTTATTGGCCAGTTAACTTGACAGCAAGGCGGCGCTTCGACTGGATTGGTCAGTTGGCATGACGATTAAAACAGAGCCCGCGAATATCGTGATTGAGCTTTTTAACGTGGCGATTTAGATTATAATTCAATAAATTGACCAGCCCTAGTCTGGGTACTCCTCCACTGTTGGTGCCACAGCAATATTTTTCGCAGTTTTACCCATGGCTCTGTGATGTAAACAATAAAGATGTAATAATCAGGCTTTTCCTGGCTGGCCTTACACACCAAAGTGAAATTTAGGGAACACATTATATTTTACTTTTTTTTCGTTCCTCACGTTTTCATGTGAAAAACAAAAACGGTTTATTTTTGAAAACGTGAACCTATTATCCTAACCCCTACCCTGACCAATAACCCCAAAATCACCATATAGAACAACAATAATAGCAGATTACATATTGGTCTTGTAGGTTATTAGTTTTAATGCGACACGGAGAATCACCTTTGTCGTCCCTATACTCGCGATTTTTTGTTCAGCATTCATTTTTTTATTTTTGTGTTAACTTCGTGTGCCGACTTCGTGTGCATGTCCCATGCTTCTTGTTTGCTGCCATCTACAGGTCTGGGGGACTAAATTAGCATTTACAGCTGTTTCTGTGTGGATCTCAACATTTCTGTAAACAGTCCTGTGAGTGTTCTTGAAACAGACAACGTGGTTTAGAAAAAAACCCAAACCTTTCCTGTGTGTGTCCTTGCTCCAACACAGGTGATTCAGCAGGAGGATTTGGCGATGTGAAACTTGATGGCGTTTAAGTAGCGTCCAAAACAAGATGATTTCTCATAATTAAACGACACAAACATACGCTCAGAAAATTTAGGGTACGGATCAGCAGAAGCATGATGGCAGCAGCTGGTGGTTCAGCGATGCAGTTTGAAACTTACTTAGCAGTAGGGCTGGGTGAAACGATTATTTTTGTAATCGATTAATGTAGCGATAATTTTTTCGATCCATCGATTAATCTAATGATTAATTTTTCACTTCGAGTCGATGTTGATTCGATTATCGATTATTTACCCATTATTTAATTTGTATAGAAATTTGACATTTATTAATTTATGTATGTAATGAAATTAGCAAATTTCGTCATTTGAACACATTTTAATAAAAAAAAAAAAATCCAAATAAAGTTGTAGTTTTAGTACAGTCTCCTGTTAGAGGTTACATTTAACAAGAAGTTAAATGTTGTGCAACCAAATCATATGAATAAAGCAAAGAAAAAAAAGAAAAAATATAAAACAAAATTTAACATTCACTTAATGCAAAAAAGTGCTCTTCATTCACACAAAAAACATTTACTTTGCTGCATTTTCTCTTGTTACCGACATAAGATTTGCACACAAAAAAAGAGATAAACAGGGAGAGAGGCGCTGTTCATTCCAATAAAATGCTGCACATTTTTCTAGTTATTAGATGGCAACTTTGAATCCAACAAACTGGAGGAGCATTAAGTAAAAATATAGTATTCAAGCTGGATGAGGCATTATTAAACCTGATAATCACGGGTTCTTTGTCGGTTTGCTTTTGCAAGCATTTAAACAATGTTGTATTAATGTCCACGATGGCTCCGTTTAGCAAGTAGTGCATTACCTTCGTTAACAAACATGTTTACCACGACCAAATAACACTCTATCACATTTTCGGCTTTTGCTAATAATCAGTCCGTGCGCATTCCGTATACTCATACACAGCAGCGTCTGGTGTATGTTACTGCTATCTGTTTGGTTGGTTTTTATTTGTGACCTGTGTTGGCAGAATGAGTCGCCCTCTACGTGGGGGTGTTTGGGTGATTTATAGGGTAAAATACATAGCGTTAGTAAAAAAGTTGAAAACTTACTGGGTTTGATCATTTGCTGGAACTGCTCCTGGATGCAGCTGTTTGAGGTGCTGGCGCATAGCCGCCGTGCTTTCATAAGCCATTTACATTTTGCAAAGTCAACTGACTCACTCATGCTGCAACTACTGGCTCCCGCCATCTTTGTTTTGAAAGTGATCACGCATCGACGCACATTTTTTGCGTCTACGTATTTTACGTGTCGACGTAATCGATTAAGTCGACGCGTCGTCCCAGCCCTACTTAGCAGGTTTGAAGGCATGACTGACAATCTTGTGTTGCATGGCTAAAAAGCTATCTGGTGAAATCACCTTTCTGGCAGTCTGTCCCCAAAAATGTCTTGGGAGGGGGGGGCACGTCGAACTTTTGTATTACTCTCATTTGATTATCATTTAAAATAATCAGTATTGAAAACGTATGGGTCGCTATTAGTTTGGCACGTTTCACATCGCAATTAAGGGATTGTGTAGTGAATGGGCGGACCGCTATTGAGAAACTGTTTATTTGATTCACGCGTTCACACTGGTTCCTGAGTGCCAGAGTCATTTCACCTCTGGTCTGTACCACAAATAAAGGAACTCGCTGAAGACTGATGGAGACAATAGGTTAGAAACCAAAAGAAAATAAAGCAGTTACAAGACTATCAAACAATTTAAGAGCTTTTTTTTTGTTGATTTGTAGTGCCTTTACTTGTATAACTGTCAGTTTTGTAATCATATCCAGCAATCAGAAGAGTCGAGATTGATCTCAGAGAGTAGATCAAAATCTGGGGAGTGCAAAGTCCTAAAATCAAGTTTGTACTCACCACCTGCTGCAAACTGCAGGTAAGACGGTAAAGTGAGATCAGTAAAGTTTTTTTCCGTGGTATAGAGCATTTTCTATTAAAACATTTTAGTGGTTTTATTTTACTATGATGAAGAATTTTAAAACAAATTCGATCCGTTGTGTTTACATTGCTACCAGGTGGTGTGCACTTGTTAAGCTTTGCTCTATAAACCAGAGATGTCGCCTAGAGATAGCGTTCAGTTCAGGCATGCAGCCTTCCTCTTGTACCAGCACTGCAGCTGGGCGCAATTATTTGAGCTCTGCAGTTGTAAAATGCTGAAATGCTTAATACATTTCTAGATCTTATAGTACAAAAAAAACAAACATGCAAATGAGACTGTTTGAAGTTTCTGGCTTTTATTCCTTTACATTTTATGGGCTTATTCCTACTTTAGTGTTACTTAAATTGATACGGACCACCCACTCTCCAAATTGCGTTGACCAGAACAGTTTTGTGCTGCCTTTTAGGCGTTGATTGTAAGTTTCCAAGCAGCAGCGAGGGGAGATAGTCGACAGCACACAGCTGTGTCATTGCCTGCAGGAAATGATGCGCTGCCTCTTATTATGCTTTTTAGGCATTAGGTTGGGCTGAAGATGGTTCTAAGATTTCAGGATAAATTCTATTGATATGTCTTATAATGTTATAACAAAAAATGTCAGCATTCATGTGGCTGTTTAACTCCTGTTTCTGTTGTTGATTGAATAAAACCTCAGGCAGGGTTGGGCTGTTGATCTCATAATGAGAGAAAACTGGTTCGTTTGGCATTTAAAGCCACCAGGTTTTAACCCGCTAAATTTAATTTTAGTCCCCCGTTACTGGTGGTCTGGTTCCTCTGTTGCTTTTGCAGCAGGTTAGATGTGACATCTCTCACCAGTGCTCAGTGCTTCAACGCCGGCTTCCTGTGTTACAACTTCTAGGGTGTCTTGACCATATAATGAATTCTGTCGTGCACACCATCACACGGCTCCATCTCCAGTGGTGTGAAGAAATACCTGCACCCTTACAGATTTCTGTTTTTAAATTCTATTTAAATGTTTTAGACAAACGTAAACGTGTATTCTGGAATCACGCCTCTCTTGGTGGCTGCATGTTTGGGTTTGTTCATTTTCTAGACTTTTGTTCATCAGTTTTAATTAATAATTTTGACAATTATTCACTCTGGATGTGGATGCTGTGCAAGTAGAATGATTATTGCTCTTACTGTTTATTTTTTATTTTTTTACTTTTAGACAGTTGTTATGATGTGTTACCATAGCAACAAACTTGTTTTTTCACTACCGGGACAATCTGACTACAATCTCAAAAGGTCATATATCTGAAGTATTCATCCATCGATTTTCTGAACCGCTTAATCCTCAAGGGGTTGCGAGGGCTGGTGCCTATCTCCTGCTGTCAACGGGCGAGGACCCTGGCCAGTCCATCACAGGGCCACACATAGAGACAGACAGCACAAACAATGCACACACACTCACCGTGCAGCCTGTCTGAAGTATTAATTTCAATTCAGTTTATTTATATAGCGACAATTCACAACAGATATTACAGGGGCGACTGTGGCTCAGTGGTAGAGTAGTTGGCTTGGGGTCATTGTCCTACCGAGCCATTTTGGTGTCGGTGTATGAATGCGAGTGTGAATATGTGGCTTCAATGTAAAGCGCTTTGAGTGGTCAGTAAGACTAGAAAAGCGCTATATAAGTTCAGTCCATTTACCATTTTATCTCACGGCAGTTTATAAGAAAAGTTATTTCAATGCAATTTTACATTCCAGTCAGTTAAAAGTTTTTTGTTTGTAAGGAATGCCAGCAGATTGCGTTGAGTTTTTGACGTGACGTTGTGCCCGGATCATGTAGACTCCAACCACAGCAATTCCTCAGCAATCCCTTAAGCTGAGCAAGAATGTAGTGACGGTGGAGGAGAAACTCCCCTTTAACAGGAAGAAACCTACAACAGAACCCGGCTCAGTACAAGCGGTCAATTGCCATGAACATCTGGGGGTCTGAGAAGACAGAAAAGAGACACAGAACAAAAGGAACTGATGTAAGAGTACTTTATATATTAAAAAAAAACAAAGGTTGACACCAGGACATGGAGTTGTTACCAAAGATTAACAGCTGAAATGACGGCAAAAAATACATCTGGAGAGTAGTAGAAGAGTGAAGAAAAGTGGTCAATCTGTCCTCTAAGTTCTGTCTAAACCTATAGCAGCATAACTAAAGAATTTGAATATCAAACTCTCAGAGGAGTAAAAGAAAAAGAGCTGCACAGAAGGGCAAAGGAGCAGAGAGAGGAGGAAGTTCAACGCATCCCTTCCATCCATCATAGCGGATAAAGATCACAACTCCTTCAAACTCTACTAGCAGAAAGATTTTAAGTAAAGCTCCAAAAGCAAATGAGGTGGATTAGCATCATATCATCGAGGACGTTACTGTGCACTATAATCTCTGCTGTCTGTATATTGAGCTGTTAGCGTGTCATGAAAGTCATGCACTGACATACAGAAACAGTCTTCAGTCAGAGGCTCCTTCAGACTCATTGCAAGACTGACTGCTACCAAAGATCGTTCCTGACCATCCACTACAACTAGTTGAAGATACTTAGATGATACAACATTTAATTTCCTTTTCTTTTGGATAATGTTTTTGAGCGGAAATGAATTAAACTAAAATGCAATTAGCAAATTATTATTTATTTAATGCAAAGAGCCAATCAAAACCCACAGTTAAACATTGGAAAAGGAAGTGCTCCTCATGTTAAAATTTTGAATTAATTGTGAATAAACAACATTTTTGGAAAGCTTAGTTTAATCTAACAAACCACACCCAGGTCTGATAAATACCAGATCTTTTAATCTACTCACCACTTGAGTAGAACCTGTCTGAGAACATAAAATAGGCTTAAAGATCTCAAAAGGCAACACACCATTCCAAAATCGAGAGAAATTCAAGACCGGATAAGGAGGAAACCGGTCATTTCCAGAAAACCTCAGAGACAATATGGAATTGTGGACCACAATTACTCACAAGAGTGCATCAAGGACTCATCCAGGAGGTCCTATAAAGACCCAGAACAACATCTGAATAGTGCTGGCCTCACTGGCCTCAGTTAAGGTCAGAGATCATGATTCAACAATAAAAAAACTGGTAAAAAAAACACAGCAGCTGAACAAAAGTAACATAACTGCTGTAAAACTAAAGGTGTTTCAATAAAGAACGTCATATCTACAGTCAAACATGGTGGTGGTAGTATAGTGCTCTGGTGCTTCTTTGCTGCCTCGGGACCTGGTTGGACTTGCTGTAATTGATGGAGCCATGACCGCTGCTCTGTAGCAGAAAATCCTGAAGGAGAATGTGTGACTACCGGTTCATGACCTTTTGCCCAAGCATATTTTGGTCATGCGGCAGGAGAAAGATACAAAACAGAGCAGTAAGTCCACTTCTGAATGATGAGGTGTATTTAATGCCTGGACTTAGAACAAGTTGGGATGCTGTGGTATGTCATTAAACACAGCATTCCAGCTCGACAGTTCTTCTTTGTTTGAAATGATTAAATTCTAGAATGAAGACTCATTTTCAGTGACCACAAAAAGCAGATACTGATATCAGCCTTCACGGCGGTACAGATCTAATCTACTGGTACTTATAATCGTTAAAGTTATACGATACGATGAAATAATATTTCAAATGTAGAAAATCTGCAACATTTTAACAGAAAATGTTTATTTTTCCACTTGATTTAAAAAAAATCTTTTTATTTTTTTTGTTTTCAATTCACCATTATTTGTTGTAACAAGCAGAGAAGAAAGTTAATTCTGTCTTCCAATCTTTGCAATTTTTTGTGTGGTATAAGTATCGACTCGATTAGGTATCGGCAAATACTCAGATTCCATTATCTGTATCGTATTGCTTTGAAAAAAGTGATATTGATGCATCCTTACTAGTTATCATGGTTGGAATTAAGATTTGCTCATAGGAAAGCTTAAATGTGATTAGAATAAAACACAAGATATCTGGTCTATGTTTGATGTCATGAACTTTGACCTGCTGAAGACGGTTAGAAGTCAGAGCTTCCACAGAATTTTCCTCCTTACAGTAATGCAGCTTTTTATGCATCGTTAATCATAGCTGAAGCTTCTTAATGGAGCTGTCGCCACCATGCTGGCTAATGGGTTTTACAGGGAAGATAAGTGGAAGGAGCGAGAGTGGACGACCAAACTGGTCACTTCTTAAACAAAGGGTTGTTGTGTCATCAAGTTAAACGGCTGCACGGTCGATATTGTAACCAAAAGAACAGACCCAAGCTGAGGATGAGCCAGAGGAGGGCCCGCAGCTGTGCTCTAATATAGAGAACCGGAGAGCGTTATCTGTTTAGAGTTGGTCTCCACACACAGTTGGAACGGTGTGTCGGTACATTACAGAAATGTGGAGTGGCACTTTGTTTTGGAATGGAGTTGAAGTGACGTATCAGCGGCGCTCTGATATTAAAACGGAAAGATTTTGATCTGGGAATTCATGCTTGGAGTAAACACAACTTGGCAGAACCTGATGGAAACATTTCCTGCTAAGGTTCATTAACACAACTGAGAAAATATTGCAACAGACAAACTTTCTCAGATTTGTCTAATTAGTTTCACTCTAAAATAAAGTTCAGCATAATTTAAACCTGCTGACGAACAGCATAACTTACCACCAAGGGTGGAAATACTGACGACATCAGATGTTAGCTTCTGCAGTAGTACTAACATGGTTTCACTGTTTGTATTAACATGTTTTAAAGTACACTATATTTGTTGTATACTCATTTGAACTATTAAAAAAGAGGACTATAAGTGGCTTTAGAGAATGTTTTGAGGATTTTAAATTTCAGTTTTTTATGGGCTGCTTTGGTCCCTAACCCCCATGAATACTGGGGCTCCATTGTACTTCTATAAAAAAAATAACTCAAAGTACATTTACAGTCTTTTAATGCATATTTTTAGGTCTATAATAGGAAAAAAGTAGACTTGCAGGAGCAGTACCTTGTGTATTTTGGTTGTGCGATGCTTGACACCTATTAAAGCATGACCGATTGTGACCCCACGGTAACGCTCTGCGATGTGCTACTGGTAAATATCATTTATTGGATTCCTAAACACATTTCACATTTTATAAACATACAGTTTCGATAAACATGCATGGATTTTTAGTTCAACTTAAACACAAGTTCTTTTTTTTTTTTGCTTAATACTGTATTTAAAGACGAATTTCTATCTAGAAAAGATTTTGTTCAGATCTAACCTTGTAATTCTAGTCTTTTATTCATTTATTTTAATCACTGAAGCAAACATAAATCCTTCGGACTAAATGAAGCTTTTAGTCACATGGTGGACGATGTTGAATGTCCTTATTGAATAAAGAATTTCAGCATTAATGTTGTAAGTCTGCAGTCCAGCAGCATCCTGGGGATGATTGATCGAGGGTCGATACATAATATGAGGATTGATTTCATCATAATTTCAGTCGTGACAATGGGCGAAGGCTTCACAAACCAAAGCTTTGCTACACACAGACTCTGCCCTTGCAACTGTCTCTCCCAGCGTGCCGCTGCACAAGTGGAAAAGTTCATGAAAGAAAGCTCAGATCTTACTATTTTTGTTGGCTCCCTGATCTCCCCTGCTTCCATTCTGTGGTGGTGGCCAGCTGGGGTTTAAACGGCGAATAAAAGGATGGATATAGATAACTGCACTGTTTTTTGATGCTGCATTATTGGTGGCATGTGATTGATAAGCCGTGTCAAATTGTACTTTTCTAACACCTCCATGGTAATAATAGATGAAGAGCTGTGAATTAGAGGGTGGTGCGAGTATCACAGTCAGTTCGCAACCTCAACCAACTGGCCAAGGTTCGGAAAGCAGACATCAGTAGATTGAATGTCACATACAAACATGTTGTAGCTGGTTAGATGTGGGATTCCAGAGAGGAATTCCAGCCATTTCTGACGATTTTGCTGTTCTTTAGGAATGGTGAATAAAGTTCTGTAATTCTCGCAGCCCAATGGGCGTTCTCGCCGAGACGTTTTAGGAAGTGATACAACAAAAATGGTGGTGCTTAGTGTCATGCTTTGGACTCTCGCAGTTTGCACCTCTGAGAAAGGGGGCGTGAGTTTAATGCCATGATAAAATTAATATCACGGTATATTGAGCATTTCACTTCGATAAGTGGACGACAACGAGGACCACATAACCCCCACCCTGCCACCGTCCTTTTCTGTAGTCCATGTTCAGTAGTGGGCAAATTTATATAATGTTCTTTAAAATGTAAAAACTGTGTAAAATGGGATGGCTTCTTACTATTGAACGGCTTCAAACGACCTTTTAATTCAGTGTTTGATTCCCACTCCTTTGTGTATTTCCTATTGATCATACAGACCCGATCAGGTGAGGAAGTGACTGGCTGAGTGAAATAGGTGATTTTACTGTGTGGCCGTTTATTTTATTAAGAAACTGTTTTACATCGGAGCACAGGTGGGAATAGGCGGCGGTTTCAAGCAATAACTCAGCGGGGTTGGTATCTGCTCTGCCTTAGCAGGAGCTGGGCAGGCCGAGATGTTTAGCTAGAAGCGCTCTGCAGCTCCGTTGCTGCTGTAACAAACATACAGTCTCCATGTTATAGTCTCAGTATCTAATAACACCATAATAAGTCACTTTATTTGTCGCTAGTCGTTTTTTTTGTGAAACAGTCTGTAGACGAGTCTAAACTCTTGCTAAATATATGTGTGTCACATGACTGTGCGTAGTCACGTGACTCAAGGCAACGCTCATTTCTTAAAGGGGCAGGAGCACCGCTAAACTAAAACACATCTTTTCAGTTTTTTTACATACCAAATTTACCGGCATGGGCAAAATGACGTTGGTAACAGTCATACAGTTTGGTATCTGTAAATTTTCGGTATACCGCCTAGCCCACGATGCAGTAATTTTTCGAAAAGGAGCCATGTGGAAATACTTTTCAGTAGGCTATTTTTTTAACTTTACTTACCTTATGTGATATTGTATTTCGTTGTCACTCATTAGCTGTAAGCCACAATAATCAGTTAACAGAAATATTCCCTTTATTTTCAGCACTCTGTAATGCCTCCATTTTAGTTTCTTCTTTTTATTTGATTTACTGTCATAAGATAACTTTCAGTGATATAGCATTTGTGTTATCGTGTAAGAATTTAACGTTGGAGAGCATGAGAGTTTGGTCATAATGAAAGCTCTGAAATCACTTTAGAAACACACTTTCTTGTACTTGAAAAATGTCTTGTTAGTGAAGTTGTGTGTTTGAGACTAAAGTGTTCTTACACTTGGTGACCCTGAGGCTTGATTCATCTTTACTTTTAGCTCACCCAATGAGTTTTGCTGCATGTTTTAACATATCATAAACCCGTTTGACTGGAGCTGTGTGCCTGGTTTATGCTCTGTGTAAAAGCTTAATGCTGCAGTGTTTATTAGAAGAATTTGGCTCCATGGAATCTTGTAAACCCAAACTGTGACTCTTCAAGAGCCCCGCTAGTCCGCAGTTCCTCGCTGAGATGCGTAACCTCTTCACTTTCACAGAAGTCCTCCCCCCTCTCTCTATCTGTTTGTTACAGTCAACACTCCCACACCTGCACATCTTCATGCTTCGCTCCGTCCTGCCGTGTTTTATCTTAGCAGCTGGCGAGGGGATGCAGCAGCAGCTGAATGATTACAGGAGCTCTCATACCTCTTTCGTCAAACACAGAAGCCAAGTTGCTTGAGCAGCCGCCTCGTGCGGCGGCTAAAGCCGGACGTGAAGCGAGTCTGTGGTCACTATCCTGCTCTACATCACTCAAAAAAGAAAAATACAGCGTCCCAACTTGGTTTTTGTTAGTGCAACTGTGACTTCAAACAGTGTTACCTCAGTAGGAGAGATGGGTGGTGGTCCCGTAGTTAGTTTAGTTTTGCCAAGTAGGAGCCTTCTTGGAGGCAGCTGACAGGCAGTGCACAGGAAGGTGAGGAAAGAGCAGTGCCATCCACACCACTTTGGGTATTTAAAGGTATTCACTTAATAGGTCTCACCTCCGGGAATTTGTAGGAGGATAGAAATGAAAGAGTTTGGGAACTTGGAGAACATTTTCCTGATGTTTTATCTCCAGCGATACCTGCCCAGTTTTTTTTGTTGTTGTTCCTCACTGAATACTCCAACTGCTGTTGTCTTAATCCTATACACAGTTAAGTCATTCCAAGCTGAATGTGTGTTTATTTAACCTCAAGTCTTAAATGGAGAGAGTGTATTTTCTGTGGTCCTTGTACAGTTGCTGGCTGAGAATGGCCCTATAAAAGCTATTGTCTTACTGCTTTTGTTCCAACCAGGGCTTTATAACAAGAAGCACAGACTCTTCTGGCCAAGTCATTAGCTTAAGTCCTGTAGAGGCCTTCCTTATCCTGTGTTCTGCCGCCCTTTTGGATTTCCTGCCCTGGACTCCTACTGTGTCTCTGAACACCGGGGCTACCGTCTCCTGTGCTTCTATAAATACCTGCTATCACTGGGTCATGCACATACATTAAAATTTAAAAGAGACACCCCGTCCCGTGCCTTATGCGGTTAGTGTTATTTCTCCCGTAAGTCAGAGCTGAGTCTGGTTTCCCTCAAAGAACTTTTCCCAACCAGCCAGCATCAGTATTTTCCTTAGTACTTTTACATGCACATCTCAATTGAGATTTTGGCCAAAAAAGTTTATGCCTTAACCAGAAGGGAAGTCTTTATCCCTGTATACAAGTCACTCAAAAAATATAATTATTGAATGAAGTGGGTTCAATCGTTGCCCGTTCCGGTGATTTTATTCCCGCTTCCGCAGTCTCATCACATACCTAAGGGGAAGTTCCAAGGTTGCTAAAAGCTCGACCAAGCTGAATTAGCGTATACATGCAGGGAAATTTAGTTTTCTAACTACATTATCTAGGTGGTTTAGTCCGGTTAAGAGAAGTCCAATTTGGTTCAACTACAGCCAGGCTATGGTGCATACATGCAAAACAACTCTGGATTCAGTCTTACTAAGGCAGTATTTTTCTTCTCTCTTTCTGCATGTAAATGCAGTGACTGTTTAACATCCTCTGGTTTCACATTTAAGGCAAGAAAAGTTATATTTCATAAAAAGATGTATACAATACCGTATTACTGATACTCTCTTTGTGGATTTACCTCCATATTTCCTAATGGATCAAAGATTGTACTCATTTTGAGAGTACAGATGAAGGAAAGTTAGCAATACAATAAAGTTATGAAAATACTGTATGTGGAGCACAGAACATTTTTTTTGTGTCTCCTGCTCTCGTCGTCACATAATGCTGCATCCATGCTGCCCGTGTCGTTTCCTTCCCGCTTATGCAAACTGAGGATGAGAACCCACAGGGGGTGGCAGTGGCACTGGTCGTTACTCCCCATCAAGCTGCTGCGGGGTTGGAGCTCAGCATCTGCTTTAGTCACGTTGCTATTAGTCCATCTAATAATTGCTTCCACCAGAAAGATTTTAAATAAACTGCAGCTGTAGCAGGGTGTATCTAGCCTATATGGTAAATAAAGATACGCTAACTCAGATTTTCCCGGCAAGACGAGTTGAAAGGTAAAACGGAATTTAAATTGATTAACTTCCTTTAGTTTGCTGTTGCCCACAATAAAAAATTATGTTACATGTATAAGTATTAACAGCAGACATACAACACATTTACCCTTTAGCATCTCTTATACTGTGCCTTTATTGACGCAGTAAAAACAGCTACATTTTTAAATAAGTAAATTTGGGACCAATATGGGTCTTAGATGGGTCACTGACCAGATGCGTATGTGTTTTTTTAAGAGGAAATACTAGAGTTATGCTTATGACACTCTTCATAGTCTGCTTGTGCGCTTTGCTCTTTACATATTGGCCTCATATTTATAAAGAATAAGCTAAAACACGGCCTCAAGATGCTTTGTGTTAATTTTGCAGGTTTTAGTTAAAACAACTGGGTTTAAAACTGGTACCCATACGCCTTGTTTCCACCGAGCGGTTCTTTAGGCGATGATGTGGTTCGGTATGCTTTTTAGATTGTTTTCATTGTAAATGCCCAAACAGCCGACCCGTTCTGCAGCATTCCTGGGCCCTCTTCAGTTGTAGGTCCATAGAACGATGGTACGTAAGGCTAGGATGGAGCTACTGATATAATAAAAAACAGTCCATTGATTGGGGGACAGATAAATGTCACTGCTTGCAGCATGAAAGACCTAGTGCGTCACATTTTTCATTGTGCTGGTATAACAATATGGAAGGGGTTTAACTGGCACAGGAAACCCTCTCCTGAATACGTCTGATCGTAAAATAGTGCAACAAACCGCACCGACCCGGTCCATCCTGGTCAGTGGAAACGAGGCAATGGTAATCATAGGTGGGCTGTTGGCAGTATACCAGCTGTGTGAGTTGATTATTAGAAAAAAAGTAGTGACTTGTGTTTGGATATGGGGCCGTGATTGGTAGGAAATAAGCTAAAAAATGTTTTGGGCTAACTTTGTGATTGTCTGCTTGGTCACATATGGGGTAACTTTGGAGAAATTTGGGACCCATACGGGTCCTTTATGTGCTGCAAGCCTATGATGGTTGGGCACCAAACTGTACCTTAAGAGGATGCAATGTTTCAGGATATTCATTCTGATTAAAGAGACACCAGGCAACGTTTTCATGTTAATTAATCATCTTCGTAATTCGTTATATGGTTAAATGACTCATTACAGGACGAATCAAGACTCTCTCGCCCGCCCCTACTGCCTGTAGGAAGAATATCCCACTTGCAAGTTCAGTGTACCGTACCCGGTGTCCTTCAGTCTCGCGAAGTCTCAGACATCGCAAGAAGCAGGATCAGTTTTCGGTACGCATCCCCAACACTGAGGCAGGCTAACGAAACCCGGCTAGCGAGTGTGGCAAACTGATGGCAGAGCCGACTAAGAAGCAGCGAAAACCCTTGACAAATAACAATAACAAATAAATAGGCTAAATAAATAAAGTGGAGATTCGGCCGCCTATTGGCGAATCTCCCCTGCAACTAGCAGCGTAACTAGCTGTGCGCATCACAACCATATGAAAAGACTAAATAAATAAAGCGGAATGGCTTCAACAATAGGCGGGCACAAATCAATACAATAAGTATATGAATAGAATAATAATAGTAAATGAAGCAGAACTGCAGGCGGCAACAAAGAATAAAAAGTACAAACATAGTAACAGGCAGTTCGTTTTTACGACAGTGTCTTTGAAAGCAAAATTTACTAACTGGCGGTAGGGGGAGCATCGTAGAGAAAACACTCAGACTTGTCTGGTATCCCTTTAAGGCATATTTTATTAAGAAAAGTAAGCGCAACAAAGTACACAGTAAGAAGTGTTTCTATATTACAGACATTTTTATTTTTTTTTACTCATGATGAAATAATCACATTAACAGTCTTTAGGAAGGTCTGCTGATGTTTCCCCATGGTGAATCAGAGTCACGGTGAGCACTCCCCAACTTATGTCCATTGTATTTTAAAAAGGACACAAGTCTCTCTGCCCATTTTCCAGCATCTGTGACTCTATTGTTATTTGTGTGGTTCCTCTCACTGCCTTATCTCTGTTGTCCTTTGCCAAATGTTATCTCGTGCTCTTCCCTTCTGGATAGTGAAGTTTCCACTGCGGACAGGTCAAACAATGCAAACCCTCCCTACTTGGCTCCAAAATCCTCTGAAGCCCCCCCCCCCCGGTAGTTATGCATAGATCTGAGTCACAAGCACATATTTGTCCGGATTCTCTCTATTTTTGTTTTTTATCTATTATTATGGTCCTTGGAAGAGACTTTGCCAGTGGTTACAAAGTGTCCTCTGATATGTGTTCCTCATGCAATGGCTCAAAAGCCCAGCTAGTGGTTTGAGTTGAGATAATTCTTCTCTCTAAGTAGATACTTTTGATAAACATTTAAGAATGTTTGGTTTTTGGAGGCTTAGAAACCACAGTCCTAGTCATAAATTCTCATACAAATCATGGGCATAAATGTTGTCATAATATTGAGCTCTTAATTGTGCATTTGACCTTGCCTGCCTTGTCTTTTCCAATATAGCTTGCATGTGTTTGTGAGCATTTGTCCATTAGAATTAGGCGTGCACCGATCTGACTTTCTCAGTCGCGATACCGATGCCTGGATTTTTTGTATCTGTTGATACCTGATACTGATCGGATACTGTTGTTGAATTAATTAAACTGTATAACTTTCACTTTATATGTTTCTCGAGAGACTAAAGGCACCAGACTTACTCACTAAACATTACTAAGACAAAATAACAGATGTAAAAGATGATATTACCACAAATATACATTTCTAGTGAAATATTAATATTTTTTGTGAATTTATTGCAGATTTTCCAAGACCGGTTCATGGTATCGGTTAAGTTTAACCGATACAATACGTGTACATTAGACGGTATTGGGGCCAATAACCGATACCAGTAAAAGTATTGGTGCATCCCCAATTAGAATACTCTGTTTTGTCTCAATTTCAACCCTTTTTGATATGCAGGGTCCAAAAATTCCAGTCCAAATCTGTTGAACCCATAAATTTTTTAAATAATAATCTTAACATACTCAATAATATTTAGTTTTCATTCATTTTAATTATTCTTCAGTCCAAACAAACGGAACAGATAATTCACAATGTGCCCCCATTCACTGAATGGCTACATGTATTAATTATGAACATTTCACCTGCTGTGGGCCTGTGACTAATTGACTCTGAATCCGTGCTCTAACAGGGAACTGGGAACGTTTCACTTCCGGAAGTGATCAGAATTCTGCAAGACAAGAAAGATCTTTGCTCTTTTTGCATCAGAGGTTGAGCTGTCACCATTGGTCTAGGTTTAGTATAGACACAGATGTCTCGAAAACCCTTCAACGTGCTGTCAGCTTCCCGATAGTGAAATGTTTTGAGTACTGTGTCCAGGTTTGTGATGATCCTCAGATGTTTTTATTGGAATCTTTTTTTGGATTGTTTCAGTTACTTCATGCATAAAGCTGAACATGTCTGCGGGTCTGCACCAAGTGGTCAGAGGTGTGAATTGTAGTCTGTCAAAATGATGATCTTTCTGTCACTATAACCGAAAATTTTAAAATAAAGAAAATATTTGGTTAACTTGACCCCTGGTTCTGAGCCATTGCGTTATTTTATACAACAGCATGTCCAGTTGTATTTTAATGTGGCTTAGAGTTTCTAGTTATTTATAGACTCGTACAGTTTCATTTGATAATATAATATATTTAATAACTGCAGTCATAGTTTGCTGTCTCAGCATGAACATTGTGATTGAAAGCATAGATTTTATTGACTGTAGTTTTATTCATTCATCTTTTCTAATAGAATGGAGCTCCTAAACAGTTTTTTTAGTTGGCCTATAAATCTATGGGGAGGCGGGAGCGAGCAGGTTTGGACACAGATATTGCAGGAGCCAGCAGGATTGAACGAGAGGGACCGCTGGAGCAGGTGGGTGCAGGATTACCAACATATTCCCAAGCAGGTCTTTGTTTGGGCGCTGATCATTGCCACTGCCGAAACAGTCGTGATATGCAGGCGTGTTAGCAAATTCCTCCAAGAGCCAATTTTATTATGGAGACACGACAGTTGAGATGACCGGGCCAGCTGTTTTACCCCGTCAGATTTTCCCTCTCAGAAATGTCCCGGAACTCTTCTGATGATTACACGCGTAACATAAGGGTCCAGTTCAGAACCACCAAGACTCAAGCCTAGCATGAACCAAGAAAAAAAAATACAATGAAGCTAGTTTCACCTGCCATAGACTAAGTAGGTGGTGAATAAATAAAGAATTCTTCTGTCTGTTTCTGTTTCACCTTTGAACACAACTGAAACGTGCAGCTACCCAAATAGACCATCCTTGCCTTATGTTGAAAGGCTTAATGTTAAAAAAAGATGGCTCAAAGACAAAGAATATGTAAGTCTTAGATTTAACAGCTGTGTAGCATGGTGGTGGCTGTGTCATGCTGTTGGTCTGTTTAGCTACCAGTGGCACTGAACAGAGGCAGTATATGTTATATTATCCCTCCCACCCTGAAGATCAGCGCTTCCTCGCTAAATTTAATGTGACAGTAATGGCCATTACGAGTGTTTATGAACTTCTGTCTTCATCTACTGTTGAGGTGCCATTAGAGGCTTCTGTGGGTGTCACTTTCGAAAGAAAACAGAAAGGTGAGGAGCCCCTGGACTGACAGAGCATAGATGGAAGAAAGTGGACTTCACACTTAGCCTGTAAGCACACACTTGTCTGAAGAGATTTCTTGGCCGTTTGCCTGCAGTCTGTCAACGCGTGCCGACAAAAGTCCATACATTTCCAGGGCTCCATGGTGCGGGCCAGCCAGATACTCTCTGAACAGATGGCACCATCTCCACCTTGCCTGCCTCGTGGGTTTTTATTGCCCAATTTGGCCGGCGGGAAGCTTGTTAGAAACGGAAGACGAATGTCTCCTCAAACGGGAGCACGTTTATCTGGCTTGGTGTGTTTTTACAGGTGTTTGCTTTGCCCGTAAAGCAGATGGAAGCCTTCTTAATTTGTGCAAGCGGCATTTTAAAAAGGCTTAATGTGGCGGTTGGTGGATTACAGAGAGATTCCACTGATGATCACCAAGAAAAAACAGCAGCTGCTGAGACTGTTTAAAGCTGTCCCGTAGACATAAAAATGTCTGAAACGAAGCAGCGTGCACAGTTTACAAGGTTTGGCATCAGTACTGTTCTCCTCTCCTGCAAAGCGAGGGAATACTGATCGCTTGGCCGCCTCTGTAAGCTGCCTATCTTTATGACCATCAAATCTACGTAGACCAACAGACAGATACACTGATGGAAAATAGTTATGTTTTTACAGACGGCAATGTGCCTTGACTGTTGCACCCCTGACCTAGTTGTGCAGAAATGTTTTCTTCCTCCTTTACGCATGTACAGCAATAAGAAATGTAACTATTTAAACTCCTACAAGGTAGTCTATTTTTGCCCTGGTGAAGCTCTTATTGTAATAGCAGAGCCAGCAGGAGGACTTCAAGCGTCCCGGGTTGGAGCACCAAGTCAGCTGCACACTACTGTTTGCTCCTTGGTATTACCTGAACACAAGCCAGATGTACCTTGTCCACATACCTGTGAGCCTATTCAGAGGTCATCCCCGCAGGAATGTGATCTCTTCTAGCTAACATGTTAAAAAATTGGTTGGATATTCACATAGTTGTGTGAATGAACTACTTAACACGGCGGTGCATACATAGTGACGCCGTCACTCTGCGGTCCTTATCTGATCGGCTGCACACAGTGATAAAGTAGTTATGTACCAAGCAATATAAAAAGGTGGCTGATGATTGAGGTCATAGTCACTGGCTTTATTATTATTTCCTTCTTTCTGCTTAGATAAATGTGCTTTATTGTCTATTGGTCCAGTAATGAAAATAAAACTGCAGGTAATATGTCATTTCCTGGTCCTCCATTGTTAAATAGTTTTTCCATTGTACACAAAAGTTGGTCTGAACCCTAATCTGCGAGTTGGACCAAACTACATTCAGATTGCCGCATTGATTATGTGTACAAATGGTACACAGCCTTAAAAAGTCATGAAATTAAACGTGTTCCTGGTTGGTATTTGAATGAATGATGCTGTGTATGGAAAATATACCCATTTCCAGATGCAGCCAGTGTAGGAATAGATCCTAAAAAACTAAGGCTGCGCAATAAATAAAATAAAACCATAGCTTGTAATTGCAATAGTTTTGTAGGCAATATCAACACTGCAAAATAGTTTTTGCCTGCAATAAATTTTTGGTAGTTTCATATTATTATTCATATTGTTGCAGGATGCACAGTGGCGTAGTTGTTTGTACTTTTCTGGGTTTGAATCCTGACTCAGGGCCCTTCTGTGTGGAGTTTGCATGTTTTTACGAGGCAAACCGCAGTTCCCATTTTGTATTGCGGCTTTTGAGCAACATGCTTACCTCCTCGCCTGTAGTGGCACAAACATAGAGTGGCATCAGTTAGTAGTAGTTTTTCGATTGCTTTGTTGTTTTTTTGGCAAGTCTGCCATTTAATCTCACCTTAATGATCAACATTGTATGTTCTTCTCTGATGAAAACCATCGTATTAAAGTAAGTGGATGGATTTGTCCCCTTTAGAGGTGGTTGATGTAATTATCAGGAACAAAGCCATCGATTAGCCGCACAAAGAGGTCAAGATTGTTTGGATTGTCCGTCTTCAGCTGTAAGAATGACCCTTGGTTGCAGAGTCAACGCGTCATCAGATCTTATAGGACTCTACTGATAATTTCCAAGCATACGTGGGCATCTTGTATGAAAGAAATAGTGATTGTTCAAAGGTTTACCAGTAGGATCTGTCTTTGTTCTCAGGAAGATCTATTAAAGCTGCATTAAGCTACCTGGCCTGTATCTGAGTATAGTTTTTTTTCTTCTTCTACTTGCTGTGTGATTTAGCTGAGCATGCTAAACTGCAACTATACATCTGAAACGGAGATATATAGGTGTCACTGCACATGTATTTGTATATGGATTTTTCGGTACACCCATATGCTGAACAAATACAGTTGTTTTCTACCTGAACCAATCCAGAATGTTAATGTGTGGAACGAGTGCAAAGTTAAAAAAATGACAGCTGTCTCTAAACTCTACTCAGAAAATGTGCGGATTCTAAAGCAGCTACAATAGAAAAATAAATTTGAACTGAGCAAGATTTTTGTCAGCAAACATGTCTTTCAACAACAATAAGGTCTATAAAACGCTCTGCTATGCACTGAACTGAATGACTCACCTGAAACAATGTCAAGCTGAATGGCAAAATCACTGATACTAGAGATAAAAGAGCTGACATACATGGCTACCAGTAGCATGGTTGTCAAACTGGGCGCGGGACAGACAGAAGTACAGCTGAAAGCGAACCTCATCCATACGTAGCTCCTGGAGCAAATGGTTAAACTCCCCAAACTCAGAACGCATCCGTAGAATATGGTGTATCCACAAACGGCGCTGATGTTGCCGAAGTCAATGTCTAGTTTTATTTAGCAAATAAAGACAAGCCACTCAATCAATACTATCCACCATAGTTCAGAATGTCCGGCAACAGAAGAAGCCCCGCCCATGCGCTCTTTTTTGCTCAGAAGTGGCACACTTTGCAAGCTTCAACATGGAAGCGTCAAATTAGATGCTTTGTGAGCCTTGCCTGACGCTGACAAAGTTCTTGGTCTGAATGCACCATAAAGGGAATAAAGCATGTTTTGTTTTTTTTCTCGAATATGGGCAAAGTAGTATTCTAGCCTGTTTTCAAGCGGTTATATTGTTTTCTACTCTTGCTCTGTATGCTTGTACTATTTCATCCATATAAAAAAGTCAGTTTTATATTTTCAACCTTTTTTAACCTATCGAACATAATAAAATCTAATGAATTTCAGGAATTGAAAGTAAGGAATTGCACATTTACATGTATTTTTTAAAATTTTAATTAAAGGGTATCAAAAACATACAGAACCGTGACGTTTGTGTAGCGCTACACCCATAGAGAGATAACGTGTGTCTCCCTGTTTCTGTTGACACATCTTTCATAGCAGACAGTTTTTGGTCTCCCTGTTGTGTGCGGCAGTTCGTCTTTTTTTTTTTTTTTTCAAAAGTATTCACACCCCCTTGGACATATATCAACGTATATAATTGAGATTTTGGGTGGACAGACACAACGTAGCGATAACTTTCTAACTCCACCTGGTAGTTCTTTAGGAAGTTCTACCAACTCTGCTCTGCTCAACAGATCTAGCTCAGTATGGTTGTATGGGGAGCGTCTGTGAACATGAATTTTCAAGTCTGCCGCAGATTCTCAGTTGGATTTAGGTCAGGACTATGACTAGTTTGTTCAATGTAGCTATGGCTGTATGTTCAGAGCTTCTCTTAAAGCTTCTCTCTCATGATTGCCCTGTACCCTCAATCTTGCACATTTTTCTAGCCCTTGAAAAAAAAAAATCTTCACAGTATGATGCTGCCATCACCCTGGGAATGGTGTTATGCTGAACAGAGTGCGATCATGTGTTTTCTTTGTCCCTTGGTAAGTATTATGGCAAATTTTCATGTGGATTTCCTGATGGCAATTTGTTGTTCTGGAGTTTATTTTGGGTTTTATTTGTGAAGAAAGCTGAAAACCATTTCTCGGCCATACAGTAGTTTGTGTTAGTTAGGATGAAAAATCATAAAAATGTTGAGGAGTTGTGAACACCTTACAATAATCACGGCTCTCTGCAGAAATCATTTATTCCTGACAACTGGGATTCATTTTAAGGACACAAAACTGGTTTCTGTTCGGGTTTCCGTCTAGACAACACATGTGAA
Source organism: Apricaphanius iberus (assembly GCA_028564705.1). Classification (NCBI taxonomy): domain Eukaryota; kingdom Metazoa; phylum Chordata; class Actinopteri; order Cyprinodontiformes; family Aphaniidae; genus Apricaphanius; species Apricaphanius iberus. Next base: position 41,195 of record JAPXFQ010000014.1, on the reverse strand, counting down.
TCATACAGCTCTGGGACAAAGTGGCATTCCTCTTCACACACGTTCCCATTGTTCACACTTTATTTAGGCCAATGACCTCCAAACCAGCTTTCGTGTGGCCATATACAAGTGATCTCCTCCTGTGATGTTTTCCAGCCACAAACGCTTCTCTCTGATGTCACTTCTCAAGAAAATTATGAAACCGTGTTGTGAAATTGCTCAAGCGCTGTCATAAAACATATGCGCACTGCATGCCGAAAAAGGAAAAGGGCAAGGACAAGGAGGGGACCCGAGCGAGGCCGTAACTCATGCCGTTTGCCTCTGCGGCATCGAGATGCATTTGAAAGCAAAATGGAGAAACCCCGAAGCATCAAGAAGAGCAGACACTGAGGGTTTTATTCAGGAAGGAGAGGTGGGACTGGGGAAAAGAATTCAAATGCTGGACCAAATCCACGGGAAGTTTCTCATGAGCAGTCCAACATATTCAAAAGCTTAACACTAAGTGTTGTTGCTGGGGTCAGATGCCTTTATTATGTTATGTCTTAATTATGTCTTTATTTTTTATGTCCAGCTTCTTTTTTGCGACCGGGAACCTTATGTGGCGATGCCGAGGTGCGACTCTTCCTCTCCGGCTTGTTTCTCCTCTCTCTCTATTTGTTTTTGGAGGCCTGGTTTTCCGTCCGCCTCTGGAGAGCCCTGCTGAGGGGAAGGCTTTTAAATGAGGCGACTTCTTGGAAGATTTGACATATTTTGGACACGTTAGAGGAGCAGGGAGAAGCGAGCTTGTCCCATTTTGGGCTTTCCTGACGGAGGCCCATGTTTTAAAGTAACCTCCGTGTTGACTGTTCTGCTTGTCCACTGTGTAGTAGCGGTGGGACATGTTAACAAGGTTCTGGCGAATGTGGAAACTCTCCTCCTCCTCTGTCACTCACTCACTCCCCCAGCAGGAAGAACCCAATTACGGAGATATCAGGGCCATGCTCAAAACCTGACAGCCTGTGAAATGTCTTTGCCGTCACGCAGAGAACGTTGTTTGTCCTGCTGCAGCGCAAACAGGATGCCGTATGCAGACAACTGCATGAGATAACACGCTGCACTATAAGGAGGAACGACAAAAAAAAAAACAAAAAAACTCAGCATGTAAGGAGGTGGAGGAGTGCTTGGACAAAGAGAGGAAAAAACAGCTGGGAGACCGATGATGCAGAGATGATCTTATGACATCATCTGGAGCAAGGAGCAACATTAGTGCAGTTAGGGGATCGCTCAGAGTTCAAACCCCGCACAGGAAGTAGAGCTGTGTGCAGCATACCCTGTTGTAGACGTCGCCTTGTTTCTCCTCCTACTCCTAACCATTTCCTGTTGGTTCCCGTCGAGAGTTAACTATATTTAGGGCAGCACCCGAAACCTGATGCGATGGACGAGTCATGCCTGTGATATAACTCTGCTATGATACTAGGGCTGCGCGACCTTGCCTCAAATCAAATATCCCAATATATTGAACAGTTCATCTCGATAATCATAAACGGACGACAACTACCCCACAAGGTTTTTTTTTCTTTTGATGGGGCTGTGCCTCTTTAGCTCCTCCTGGCCCCCACCTTTAATATTAAACATTAATCTTTATTATTATTGTTTTCCTTTTTTATTGCTTTTTACTTGCTTGTTTTTCATTTTTATACAATTATTATTTTGATTTCTGTATTATTGTAAGTGCTTTCTTATATTTTAATCTTCAAAGTGATTTATGCTCTCTTTTCTGTGTTCTAATTTTAATCATGTAAAGCACTTTGAATTGCCTTGTGCTGAAAGTGTGCTATACAAATAAAATTGCCTTGCCTTCAATGTCCTTTGGTCGCCTCAATGGCATAATGTGTTTGGATTTCTAATGAATGTTGCAGGAGATGGGTATAATTTTTTCTCATAACAGTTTTTGCAGATTTAAAAAAAAACTACTAATTGCTTTATGATTGCGCTGGGACTATTAAGGTTTTTCCTTTTGAATGTGTTTTTGAACTATTGTGTTTATTATAGCTTTAATTTTGTCTTAAATATCATCCCTACAATACAAGCAGTCGGCCCCTAGTAACATCTCCAATAAGTCAACCAGCCTGTTAATTCAAATTTCGATTCCATTTTAGACGGAGACTTGATGACTGACATCTGTCACATAGAGGCACACTGATAGTGGACGAGGTGAGGAAGTGACTGGGGCTGGAGTGAAATGTATGATTTATTTAGCGTGTCGTTTATTTTACACAGAAGGATTTGTTGCCGGATGAGGTAAGGATCAGCCAGTGGGGCTTCAAGCGTGTGCGATTTATCAGCATTCTGGACTCAGCTCTGTCCAGCTGAACGTAGGCGGTCAGAGCTGTAGTGCGTGGACTGGGTGCTAGGGTTGGGCATCGTTAAGGATTTATCGATACTACTACTCTTAACAGTACTCCTTATCGATCCAGTACTTTATCGGTATCCTTATTGGTCCTTTTTGTTTGGAAAGACTAAAACAAAAGGGTAAAATAACAAATAAAGAACTACAACTATGTTGTAGCAGTCCCAGCCTGGTCAGCGGCGAGCATGAACTGATGAAGCCTCTTGGATAAGAGGTGAAACGTCTTCCAAGACAAATTATAAGTCCAGTTGCGTTTGATTGAAATTTCCTTGAGATAACCATGACCTGGATGAATGAGAATATTCACAGGCTTACAACTATGTTATTTTTAACAATTGGAACAGCAAAGCACAGAAAATAAATAAATAAGTTTTTCATTTTGAACTCTTTAACAAAAACACTATATTAGCCAGTACTTCTCAATTATTTTCTGCCATTCCCCCCCTAGGGAACAGAAATGTTTTTTTGTTTTTCTACTCCTTGCCAGACTCCAGTGAAAATAAGGCATGATATGTCAGTGTTTTATGTTTAGCACAGTTACAGCAGCGAGTTTGCGTTTTTTTGCCCAACGGAGCTTGTTTCTTCTCCTTGTTTCTAATGTGTCCATTTCTTATCACTGGTCATCACCATTTATTGAAGGATTGTTCTTCCGATTCATAAACATCTCTGATCCTCACGCTAAGCGTCAAGTTGTTGTTGTTTGTCTGTGTTTTAGTTTTCTCACTCTGGCTGGCAGGTTGTAATTCCGCCTACATACAGAGGAGGACTGAAAGCCCTCCTTACAGAAGCGATAGCCACCAGATCACTACAGGAACAGTGTTTAACTGTGTGGTCAATTTTTGTTGTTAAATTCCGCAATTCCATCTCTCTTTCCCACAATTTTGGATCTTTTCGTTCACTCTGCCATTGTAATTGGTGAGCGGAGCTTCTTGTGAGAGCATGAGGTGAAAACGTAAGAATGCAGCAGTCACTCCTCCCACCATCACTCCCCTTGGCGTGTGTTTAAGGCGGAGCGGGTTGAAATATTTATCTTCATTTCATGCTCTTGTAATTGCCACACCTTTAAGTTGACATTTGCTCTCAAACAAAAAAGAAAACGGCACACAGAGCATCACTTGGAGATTGCAGTTTACAGTAACAAGAGATCGCCTTAGCTGCTGCAGCTCCCACAGATCAATGCCCGAAATATTTCTCCTTTTGTCCGTTTTATTTAATCAATACTGCTAATGTGCTTGACAACAACACCCATCCGGCAGGATCAATTTTAACGGTCAATGATCCAATTTTAGCTGTTATGAACAAACATCCGGATACAGAGGAGAAAGACTTTCTTTATCCCCATCAAACATTTCTGCACAGATGCCCTGAGACGCAGAAAGCTTCCGAGGGACTTTTTAAAGCCAAAGAAAGCATGCTGCAAACTAATTCTTGTAGCCTTTCTGTTTTTCTTCTCTTTCTAAATTATGCATGGGTTTCTAAGGATTTTATAGATTTAATTCTCTTCTTCAAAGTGTTGTCCGGACCATGTCCCTCGGGTGTTTTTTTTGAATAAAAATTAGTATTTTTAGACCATCATGAGTGGCTCTCCGGTCGTTTGACCAGCAGAGAATCATGGTTCAGGTTCAGGATTTACTCTAGTAAGATTAGATTTGCTTTGTATGGCTAACCATTTCAGTCATAGCTTTAATAAACCTTTAAAGAGTCACTCTTCTTTTTTTGATTTAGTTTATCATAGGTAGTGTCGACCATATAAAAAAATCACTATATTTTCCGGTTTATGTTTTTTTCAATTCAATTTCAATTCAGTTTATTTATACAGCGCCGTTTCACAAAAGATGTCATCTCAAGGCACTTTACAAGAAGAGTTATTACGATACAATGTTTAATGTAGAAATTAGAGAACCACAGAAGATTGCGTCGTGTAATTCTCAGCAATCCCTCACACTGAGCAAGCATGAAGCGACAGTGGAAAGGAAAAACTCCCTTTTAACAGGAAGAAACCTCTGGCAGAACCAGGCTCAGCACAAGCGGTCATCTCCCGAGACCGTCTGTTTTAAGTGGAAAACTATTAAGCTGGTTGTCAGTCTTCTAATAAACAGAGATTGTATACCTTAATCAGAGCTTTTGATGCTTGAGAGTAAATCCAGGAGCTTCACCACACTCTTCTGACCTTGGTTAGCGTGTTCAAGTTTAAAGGGCAACTAGAAGAAGTCTAAGCAGGTACTGTCTGTTTGAAAGGAGATAAAGAACATAGCAGTGTGTTTTAGGCCTGCAAAGTTTCATCTAAATCAGTAGTTCCCAAACCTTCTGGCTTCTGGCCCGTTAAATAAAAGTGTAAGATGCTCCTGACCCCAACTCATGGTTGAGCATACAAACATTTTACTGAATCAGCTAAAAAGGGGTACAATTACAACACATTTAGTATTTTATTTTATTTCTTCAAATCCTGTGTTTTGTGTGATTTTTAACAAGCGTCTTGTTTCTCACGTTGTTTTTGGTATGTAGATTATTTCTTGAGAAGATTTCAAGCCCCCACACTGAAATATTAGTGACACCAAGTTGGGACCCGAGCCCAACTTTGGGAACGATAGATCTAAATAAAACACAAGACCTCTGGAAAAGTTTAACTATGGACTTTTTTTCTCAGAGCAGTTTGCTATAATGACGAGAGTCAACTTTTACTAAAAACCTTCCTGCTCATAGCAAATGTGAAGCATAGAGGTGGAGGTGTCGTTATTTGGACTGGTGTCCGTACCCAAGCATCTTTGAGTCAATGAGGACACCAAGAGCTCTTCTGTGCTCCCAAAATATCCTAGAGGGAGACGTGAGGCCCTCTGTCCGATAGGAGAAGCTTTGGGTCTTCAGCAGGACTGTGATCCCAAACATAGCAGCAAATATGGGGGAAAGACAGGCAAACAATCATGGTCACTCCTGCTAAAGGAGGATGAATCCCACAGTGCTCTTAGTTTTGTTAATCCACTACTCTAAAGTTAGACGGAAACTTTGAAGACTTTTTACTTATGTAACTGTGCGCTTCAAGTAGATCTTGGCCTGGTCTTCCATAACAGAATTACAGGAAAGAAAAGGGTAATTGCACCAAGGCTTTGAAGTCTTGTATTTGATAAACCAGTTGAACTTGTTGACATGTCTGTTCTTGATTTTGAGCCTGATAAAGAATTACATTTCTGTCTAATCAGTGAAACTCAAGAGAAAATGCTGTTAGGGGTCGTCCTGCTTAAGAGTAAGGATTCCTCTCCTCACAGATAGAGAGATGGAGCGCAGCTCTGGGACTGTTGGGGATTTCCTGCTTTTTGTCACATGGTTGTTTTAAGACAAATAAATAGTCCCTGACATTTCTAGGGTTTTGAGTGGTGCAGATGATTTGAGGTCATGGGACCAGTGGCGGTGTGTAGTTACTGCCGAGGAACGAGTTAGAAACACGGACACGTCTCCATTGGTTTAAACTCCAAAAAACTCCACGGGAAACGTTATTTTTGAGGAAAACAAAACCCCGGCATCCCCCGTCTCCAGCATGCACTTTAATTTTTTCAGTTATTTATTTAACGTGGAACTTCGTTACAGACGACAGCACTGTAAACTGTCCCAAATCTAACTTGCCTGTGATTATGTGGACCACAGGATAAAAGTAATGTATTTAAATGATTTGATGGATCTCGCGTACAATTTAATTTTAGGCTTCCATCAAAAACATATCTGTGCTTCATGAGATTTTGGAATTATAGCTTTTCGAGTTGAATGTCTGACATAAGTCAACTTCTTTGATGATAATATAATTTACAGAGTTTTACTTTTGTTTCACTTCTTGTTCCTGCAGTTGGTCACTTTCAAATAGCCATTCTGTTAATAATGGGGTGTCTTGGATGGCAAAAGACAAACTGAAGGAATAACGATTGGATGCCTCAGGTTATCTATGGTAGATTTCCATAATTTTAGTCTCTTGTTTTTTATCATTTATTCTAGAGTGAAAACTGTTAGGAAAATGTATAAAACCGATTGTTTTAGATCATCTGATCTAGCATTGAACTCTTTAACTACTACATAATGTGGAGCATTCTGCTTTAAGCTGTAGCCACAGCAGGTCTCCACAGCGAAGACTGTCTTCATCCTCGTCTGACTTGTGATTGGGAGTTAGACTTTGCCATAAAACGCCACACATACCCTATTCTCTGCCAGGCTGCTGTTTTGCTTTCATTTCTAAAGTTTTTTATGGCAGGTGTTTTCTTGAATATATTTTTCGGTTTTGTTTTTTCTTTGAAGATCTTTGTTTCAAAGAAATAGCGTAAACGAAAACGGTATCTCATTCATGCATAACAGTGCTTCTCAATTATTTTTTGTTGAATTCTATTCACGCCCCTCCAACAGGTTGATATCTGAAAGTATTTAATTATTTATTGATACATACCCCTGGCATCAGAACACTGAAATATAATATAAAGTGATAACAAAAAAAACATTAATTAAATAAGCTGCAATTACTTCAAATGGTTGCAGCTTATTTTACTGTTTTAGGTCTTAATACTATTTCCAAGTTCTGTTTATCAACTCAGTTGGTAACATTTAATCCAGACTGCTGAATCTGTACGATGCTCAGAACAGAAACAGATCCAATGATTCACTGGAATGTGTTATTTTTAAACTAAACTGGATGTTCAAAGCTTTTTTTAAACTGTGAACATTGATTACCTGTCAGCTTCATCAGCTCATCAATTCTCAGAAACGGAGGCTAGATAACTTATTCTGTCCACTTTAACATTTTTTCTTTTCAACTGTGCAACCATATGAATTCCATTTAATTATGTTAGAAATGCTATATTTCAAAAGTTCCACTTTTTCCATTTAGATTTTTCTGAATTCTACTTTTTCCATTCTAGTAATTTTTATTCAAACAAAAAGTGTGTAATTATAGTGACTGAAAACAATTTACTGTTATTCGCAGCTATTTTCACAAATTTACAGCGCTGTGGTTCAAGCATTTTCCTGTCCTTTTTAAAGACTTAAAACATCCTACGTGCAAAACAAGAATCACATATTTTTCATATTATAAAAAAAAAATCTAACAACCAATTAAGTCTCATAGAGACCTGGAACCAATAAATATTCGTATTACTTCCATGTTCCTGTGTTTCTGTGAGTTTTCTCACTATGGCGGGCAGGTTTAGTCTGTCTGAATAGAGAGGCGGGCCGACCTGTGAAAACAAGCAACCCTACAGGAGCGGGAGCCGGCAGATCACTATAGGAACAGCGTTTAAGGGCGTTTTTACATGTTTGGCCGTGCCACAAAATGGCCAGAGAGAAATGCTACTTTTTTCTGTTCACGTGGCACAGATCTCAGCCCATACGGGAATCCAGTGTTTTACATAACGGACTACACCGAAACAGTAGGTGGCGATATACAAAATTTTTGTAGCTGCCCAACAAACAAGAGACTGAGGAGTACCGACGTCATAAAACCAGCGACAGCCTAGAATGTAAACAAATTGGTCTATTGGTCAACTCCGATACTACCTCCAAGGCAGGTCTCTCGGGCCGTATCCTGGCACGGCCCAGGCTGTGTTCACATGGTACGAAATAGTGGATTTTGACACTGCTGCCACCTAGTGACTGTAGGCTTGATCAGCGTTTAAGTGTGAATATAAGCCTTGGCTACCGGGATCCCCTCGGCCGCCCCACCGTTTGAGAAGCACTGGGTTTAAAAAGTGAGGATACAATATTGTGAAGTTTGCTCTTTATGTTTCAACTGGAAACTCGACTCTTTTCTCTTCTTAAATTTTCACCTGCTGCCAATTATGGTTAATGTGATTAAACAGAGTCTAATAGCAAGCTGACAGGCTCCTAGCAATGCAGATTGGATTTTGAAAACCAGAAAGTGTCTCAATAATGTATAATTATAAGGGTGTGAAAACTTAAGCAACCAGGTTATATTTGGTCTGTTTTTCCTCCTAACATAGTTATTTGGCTTTTACTTCAACTGTGCAGGATAACTATCACATTAAAGGTGGAAAATCTTTTCTCATCGTCTAATTTTCCTTGTTAGCGTCACTCCTTTATATCCACTTTATTTAAGGAAATTAAATTTAGCTTTCCTCCAATAAAGCCTCATAAACCTACAACAGTAACTCAATCCAGGGCTGTCATAAAAGCCCCTTCGGGCGAAGATTTAAAAACAAGTTTCTTGTCATACCTTTCCTGTCTACATAAAGGATTTCCCGTCGCCTGCAGGTATTTGAAGGGTCTTCTTGAAGCTGTATGTGATGTTTTATATGCGATTCATGCAGGTGCTCTAAAAGAAACACATCACATACTTAGTAGAATTAGCAGGCGAGGCTATTGTGCAACATACCATGTTTGTACTTTACTCTGTTGAGGGCTTTTCTTTAATTTGAAACGTCATGGGAATGCAATTGCGTAACAAAAAATGTTACATACAAGGATAATGATGTGCCAGAGAGCTTCATGAAAAGTAAATATGTCACTAATTCGGGTTTTGTCCTGGTTAGTACAATCCCTTTCTTTTTATGGGTCTGACCCACTGATTCCAGGGCGTAACTGTAATGTAAAAAAATTATTCAATGATAGAAGTAGAAACTTCAATTCAACACAAAATGAGTGAACTACAATATTATATTATGCTAAACAACATAAATATGGACCATTATCAGATTTTTAGTAATTCATCCATAGTCTATACTCACCTATCCTTTGAGGGTTGCCTATCTTCTATCTTTAACACCCTAGACCGGTTGCCGAGGCAACAAAAAGACACTCATACCTAAGAACAATTAAGAGAGATGAGTTATTCTAACAGTTGTATTTTTGGACTGCTGAAGGAAGCCAGAATACCCAAGGAGAACCCACGGAAGAACTGGAAGGACATGCAAGCTTCCCGGATTTGAACCCAATACTTTTATTTGCAAGGCAACAGTGCAAGCCGTTGCTTAACTTCTTATGCCCCACTTTTGTTGATGCATTTATCATTTGAAAATGATAGAAGTTCCCAATTTTACTGCATATTATTCTGCATATCTGAGCTGCTGATCACAGATCAGAGTAGATCGAAGGAAAACATCCTGATCCCGATCTCAGGCTGCTTGATTACTACACATCCGAGTCAAATGCTTAGTAATGCATGTGTATTTTCAATTTGAATTATATGATAATAACTTTTACTGAAGACAGAATTGCATCATATTGTGCCGCTGAGTTTGCTGGTCTGTGTTGGGTAACACATGGCAGAGGTGTGAGTGGGAGAGCACACTGTTTTGTTTTATTTAAGTTGCATCTTTGTCAGAGATCCCTTCAGGCCTGCTTTACATTTCACAATGTGGCTTTTTTTTTCAGATCTGCGGCCTGTTGTAAAAAACTGGTTGTGATATGATGCGAAAATATTCTTCCATTTGCTGAGATCAGTGAGTGCAAAAACTAGTTTCATGGTGACCTCCTTATCAAGCTTTCTCATGACAGATAATGAACCACTGCATTAGGTGTGTGAGCTCTGTTTCATGCTGTGAGAGGGGGAAAAAGGCTTTCCACTCGTACAGCTGTGGTTTCGGAGTGCCTGTAATTTCCTGTCTTCTGGTGAGGCAGATCCCAGCTGACTGCAGTGTTGATTCACTCCTCAAGCTTTAGGGATGGGCCACATAAACACAATGATGCAAATTAATCTGAATGAGAAAATTATCAAAATACTTCATATATTCAAATATTTCAGTGGAACGTACATCATCTAGATTCATTCCACTCAAAATGATATTTTTAATTCAGTTTAAGTTCAAAAGCACTTTATTTATCCCAAATGGAAATTAAACTCATAACTCATGTAATACAAATATCTTCAGAGAGTGATAGATATCCAATAGTTGTCAGTTCTGCAACTAATTTGTTGAAGCCTCTGACTGAAGACTGTTGATGTATGGTCTCATGACTGTTATGCTAACAGCTCAGTTTCTGGCCAGCATAGACAATTTTGCAAGGTAACATGTCTTGTTAGTTGTTGGCATCAATTGTTGGCAAACACTGCTTATCCGCCCCAGTTTGCTTTTGCCACTCCTCTGTAAATCTCTGTTTGGCCATGTGGTTAGAAAGCCAGGCAGAGAGAGATGTTGGCGTAAGGGATATGAACACCTTGTGTTTATGGTTATGTATCAAAACCGCTGTCCAAAAGTAGAGAAGTAACAGCAAAAATCCTTCCACCTTCACAGTAAGGCAGGAGAAATATACCGTAAATGTACCGATACCAACATTTATGACTGTTACTGATATAATTCTGCCAGTAAATTTGGTATTTAAACAAAATGAAAAGATGTGTTTCACTTTAGAAGTGCTCCTACCCCTTTAAGAAATTAGTGATTCGTTGAGTCACATGACTACGTACAGTCATGTGACTCCAGATTGAGAACAGCCCTACCAATGTAGCAGCTGTGTTGCTATATTTAGCAAGTGTTTAGACTGCTTTCTTTGACTCTTTTTCAAAGAATCGACTAGCTACAAATATAGTGACTTTTTATGGTGTTATTGGATACTTTGAGACTCTAACGTGGAGCACTTATTATTGTTACGGCTTTCCCTGAGCAGCAGAGATGCAGTTGACCCAGAGCGCTCCGAGCCCAGCAAGCTGTAGCTCCGCCCGCACTAGTCCTGCCAATTGGAGCAGATATTAACCCCGTTGAGTCCAGAATGTTGATACACAGCTTGAAGTGACCGCTGGCTGACCCTACCTGTGCTCCAATGTAAACGCGAAATGATTAGAGTAAAATACGACTGCACGCTAAAATCACAGATTTCACTCACAGCCCCCGTCCACATGGTCTGTGTTTTCCCTTCTCTGAGTCTAAACTGGACTCTTAAGAAAAAACAAAAAGGAGTGGGAATCAAACCCTGAATTAAAAGGCTGTTTGAAGCTGCTGAATAGCAAGAAACTACTAAACCTTGAATATATTGGGTCGTTGTTATCATCCACTGACAGTTCTCGAGGTGGACGGCTCAATATTGATTTTAGGTCATGTCCCCCAGCCCTACTTCACAGCTTCCCGAATCAGGGGGAGTAGCTGTCCAAACATGCAACGCCTCAAACAAAAGCAATAATGAATAAACTGCTAAAAGACGGAAAACAAATCCCTTTGATTAAACCAAGCTACTCTAACATGCAGCCGCCATCACCAGCACAATTCTAGATTTCAGTTGACTGTAATGTTTTTTTTTTGTTACTGTATCTGGTTAAAGAAAACAACTGGATTTCTAGTTGGGATAAAAACCCATCATCTTTGCAGTAATACCTTCTGATAATTTCTGTGTTATAGCTGTATAGTCTTTCTTTACCATCTTTACCAAAGTGCGCTAACACCCAGACATCTGACAGCAGAAGATCGAGTTACATTTTACTGAGGGTGCTAAAGCACGCCGTGGCATTAAGCTGATAGAAAAAGGTTTTAAATTAGGGAGTTTCCTCTAAGATAGTACTCTTCTGCTTTTGAATTATCCTTTGCATATTATACTCATTACCTTTTAATCAAAGCAGATTGTATTTGGGTACCAAATCATTTCTTGAACGTTTGATTATACAACTTTAACAGCAGATCAGTTGCCAAGTAACTGTAGGGTAGACCAGTGGTTCTCAAACTGGGGTTCCTGGAGCTATTTATTGGGGGTCTGCGAAACACACAGAGTGACCAGAGGACTCACTGAGGGTACACCTCCCAGGGTTGAGCTGATTAGCATAATTGGCAAATGTTTAAATCTTTCCACTTTGTCAAGTCATGCAAAAGCCAAACTAAACTAAAATTAGAAAGTATGAAAACAGTAATCTTGAGTTTGGCTTTATCTAAAATGACGATGGAATACCAAAATGTGTTGTGTGTCTAGCCAACTCTTGAAAAAGAACAACTCTTGGCATTATGCTTTGATTGGACACTGAAGGCCAGATTCTGACGAGTCATGCAAAGTTTTGGGCCTCCCTCTCACATGAGTATGCTGAACTGACTGCTAAGGCTATGCAAATACTGGTCCTCTTTCCTACCTCTTACCTTGTTTGTAAACCATCATTTTCAACACGGACTGCATTCAAGAATAAGTACAGCACTTGTTTGGGAGATGATCTTAGAATCTTTTCATCCTCCATCCCTCCAAGAATAGAAACACTGTGTTGTGAAAAAGTCGATCCAGTCATCATTATTTTTATTTTCCGCCAACAGTTGGACTGCTTCACTGGAGTTTGTCCAATCTCTTTTATTGTTATTTTTTCAGAAGCTTTAAGATTTTGACATTTTTTAAATGACTTTTCTTGTAAAGTGCTCTGAGATGACATATGTTGTTAATCAGCACTATATGATTAAACTGAATTGAATTTTATTTTTGGAAAAAAAAGATGAGTTTAAATATCACTTGAATAATTTAGCTGTTTGTTTAAAAGTGTTCAGATTATTTTTCATTTTGATGAGGTTGGGTTTTTATGAAACACATTATGAGGATTTAGTTTTGGCATTTTCAAATTTAGATGATTCCTACAGTATAAAAGCCCAAGACGATTGGGGGTTTGATGTAAGGGATGCAGCCCTGATGATAGTCTTCTTATGAAATCCTAACTCACTGGCCAATTTATTAGGTACACCATTTTAATAGCTTGTTAACACAAATGGCAGATCAGACGACGACACAACAGCAATCCAGTCCATTAAATTGACTTTCTAATGGTTGTTGGTGCCAGGCCAGATGTAGGTCTTAATATTTCATAAATTGCTGATCTTCTGGGATTTTTCCAGCCTGTCGCCTTTTAAGTTTACAGTGGATGGTCTAAATTCTTAGCTAACAGCAGCTGTACGCAGGGAAACGACTCACTGTGTGCGTTCAGATGTGGTTTTCAAGTGTCTTGTCTGCACTGATTCGATTTTTGATTAAGGTAAAATAGTCTTGTTTCAATTTCTGAACTCTTTATAGGTGCATTTTAAAACCTAATCTGATGGACTAACCTGGAGAGATGATGAGAATATCAGGTAGTCGGGTTGCTGTCAGGAAACTTTAGTCAGATTAGATACTCAGAAATTTCATAATGGAAAAGTTTTTCTTCTTCATTGAAGTGTTTAAATGATTTTTGTTTGGCTCCTATTGTCAAAGATTTTGCAAACTTATGCTAAAAAATGGTCTAAATTTGAAGGACATTTCTCTTTTGAAAACATTAAATGGATCATATTGGATGCACATATAATGTAACAGTAGACTTTAAAGTTTTACACCGGTGGGCGATCCTTTCTTGTTGCTTTTTCCTGTTACTGTGATTTGTCTCATGTTGATACACATATAGTATGTGGGCACAGAGAGCTTTAAAGAGACATGAGACACTTTGTTTGAAGCGTACCTCCTCCATACCTCCCCCTATTTCTCTTGATGGTTGAAGACCATCTCACAGGAGCCAGCCTCGGTCTAATTTAACGTTTTAGCGCGGGTTTGCTCTAATTAATTCCTTAATTAGCCTCTTTGATGAGCAGTTGTGTCAAACACAGAAGGGACCCTCCTTTGTGTCACCTGGCTTCTGAAGAGTGACTCGGAGGAAGAGTTGTTTTTGGTTCCAACCTGTTGAGGGATTCTGGGTCAGCCAATTCTTCTATTGGACCCCCTCCCTCTTCGTTGGACCTCCAGCTCCATCCAGCCAGGGTATTTTTAGTCAAATGTGTGCTCTCTTGAAAGCCAATAACCTCCTTTCAGACAACTTGTCAACACACACGACACACACTGCAGCTTTCCATATACAGGAAAACAAGATGCAAAATACTCCTCCTTTATTTCTGCAAGCTAAATATGCTGCAGATTTCTGCTTTTCATTATTACCCAAATGGTTGGGCTGCACACAACATCCTGTTTGTAAGCGGAAAGGTATGCAAGCACATCAAAGCAGTGGAAAGATTAGGTTGGAAAAGCACGTTTTATGAGGTTTTTGTTTCCAGACACCTTCTGTGTTTTAAAATCTGGCTCAGATTTATTGCAGCATATTTGCATGGCAAATTGGGTGGTCAGATCAGCTCTTATCCTGTTTTGGGATGTAGTTTGATTAAGTGAAACTGACTTCTCTTCGGCAAACAGGAAAAACGCTTCTCCATGTGCACACAAGAAAAAATATGCCATGTATTTTCACCTGAAATTAGCTATTTTTTAGTTAGTCCTACGGATCGCTCTAGTAGTATACTGGGTTGGAACTCTGCTCTTCCTCTTCCTTATGGCATAGACTCAAAGAAGTATCTGAAGCAGAATAATTTGCTCCATATTGACAAGGTTTCAAGCTTTTACATGTTGAATGGACTGAAGTCTTACAGTATATTTTTAATCATACTGTCCACTCGAAGCGCATTACACTACAGACACATTTACCCAGTTGCACCCTCTTGCCTGCACACATTCATAGACCAATATCAATCAATAATTACTGGATCGATAACCAACTTCAGCTTAAATGTCTTGACAAAGTCATGTGACAGGGGAAGCTGGACTCAAACAAATTTCTGACTGTAAGACGATTAGTCTAAACAGTGAGCCATAGTCACCAACTATTGTGATACCATGGCTTCCGCCATTTTCAACCAGTCTGCACAGTCTGCTCTGATGTCAATATGCAATTTTCGTCCAAACGGTTGCTCGCTGGAACTTTTTATTTTTTCTACGTTTAAGACAGTTCTCTTTAAACCTGAGTGAGATAACTGGAGTAGATTCACAGTTTTCTATCACCAACAACGATGGCACTTATAAAGCAACTTGTATTGCCTTTCTTCCTCATTCTTTTTTTTTCTTTTTCTAGGGAAATCTGCATTCGGCATTGATTTACAAGGGTGCCTCTTTAGGCTTAGCCTCACGCAGACCCATAGAAAGCATACTGAAATGTCTTAATGAAATTAAGTTCAGCAATTTTAGCCGGCAGGGCAAAAGAAACCACTCTGTCCTTCCCTATATCGATTAATACGATCTTCAAAGGTTTTCTTTTCAGTTCAATTAAAAAATATAGGGAAATTAAATGTTAACTCATATCATCCAAGTATCTTTGAATCCAGAGTCGACACAGCCCACTACCAGGACAATTTAGACCACTTCGTGCATCTTTTAAGATGAATCAGTGAAATAAATAAACTTTTTTACAGTATTCAAATGTTTTAAATTCAATCTGCAAATTCTTCAGACGTCAAACTCTGCAGTCTCATTTTACAAAGCAGACTGTGAATCTCAGGTCAAACCCACTTAACCCCCCCAGTGACGCCATTTGGTTTGCCTTTTAAGATTGATTAGGCGGTTGTGAAGCTGTGTCTGGATGGAGAAGAAGTGTGACACTGTAGTCTTAGTG
Source organism: Apricaphanius iberus (assembly GCA_028564705.1). Classification (NCBI taxonomy): domain Eukaryota; kingdom Metazoa; phylum Chordata; class Actinopteri; order Cyprinodontiformes; family Aphaniidae; genus Apricaphanius; species Apricaphanius iberus. The sequence continues at coordinate 25,491 of JAPXFQ010000014.1, read as the reverse complement.
GCGTGATACAGTTTGATATGGATTTATTTTTTTTAAAACCTCTCTTGTCAGATTTAATTGCTCTACTACTACAAACACAAAACATACAAATGTAACAAAAGCTGCACACTCTGATTTCAAGTTGTACTGAGTCACTTATTTCTTGTTTCTTTCTTTCTTTTTTTTTTGCAGTGGACTCATACGTCTGTGATTAATGTCAGATGTAACCAGGCAACCAATGCTTTTTTAAGGCTGCTCATCCTCTTCTTATCAATTATAGAGTTAGAACGCTGCAAACCTAGGTTTTTTTCATTATCAGTATCATCTATTCCTGCCTGTTCTAAGAAAGAAAGGAGGTGCTTTATGAGATCAAGCATGTTAAGAAAAGATGCATTAATGTAATTGCTAAAATGTAACATGACATAGTTCAGGTCAGAAAGAAAGTAAAACTGGGTCGATATTAATAACAGACAATTGAATTTAAAGGACTTTAAGCGTGACATAATAGTCAACGAAAGTGCTGTACCATAGATAAAAATGGATGGAATATGAAACTAAAGGACATTGGGGATATATAAAGATGGTCAAAAAGACAATGATTGTGAATGGACAAATAAAAAACAAGCCCTAGAATTAAAGATAAGAGTCATAAAAAAAAGCTAAAGTAAGCAAGTATGTTTTTTAATGATTTTTAAAAGCAATTGAAGAAGCTGACTGCTCGACAGAAAGAGGGAGTTCATACCAGAGTTTAGGGGCATATATGGGAAATGCTTGCATAATTTACTGTCCTTTCAGAACAGGACGTCTGCTGACCTGGTCGCAAGAGAGCTCTAATACAGGGAGGGTAACTTTGACAAATACATGGAAGCCAGTCCATTTAGAACCTTAAAAAAACAAAAGGACTTTAAATTGAATTCTGTATCAGCCAAGAACCTTGTAGTTACAATTTGGCGAGTGGGGGGGGGGGGGGGTGCTTAATAATAAAGAAGACATTGAATTGTATAACCAGGAAGCAAATGAGGCATGAATAACAGATTCCAAGTGCTTTTTTACTCCAAATTTGTTTCAACTTGGAAATTTGTCACAAATGAAAAATGCATAATTTGACTATGAAGTTAAACTGAGAGTCAGTTTTAAGTGCAGAGTCCAACTTAATACCGAGATCAGTGACAGCGTGGCTAACACTGAAAGGTGTAGGGGACAGATCTACTGCAAATACATCACTGAAAAGAACATCCTTAGTTTTTGAATCATTGTAGAAATAAGTGTAGAAAACAATGGTTAACCACTCTTTGACACCCTAAAACCAGTCTAGGAGGCTTAAGTGGGACGTAGATCTGGCTGTCATTTACACAAAGTTGCTAATGTCCATGGGTGGAATATGTAGGGAAAACTAAAGTGATCCCAGGACATAGCCCTGGGGAAACTGCCACGGCAAAGGTGAGTATAATGCAATACTGTTTTTGATAATTGGTACATTCATGTAAAAAATAACCAAAACCAGTGAGGCGTGGAGCCAGTTTTTCCTACCAGCTGTCACAGCCAGGAAAACAGAATATTATGGTCAACAGAACGGAACACACAAGAAAAATCTGTGAGAAGACGAAGAGTGTAATGACCAGATGCCCTTGAAATGAAAGTTGTCAGTGAAAGCATAGATAGCTGCAAGACGACCTCATGTGTTGACCATGTTTTCCCAGCAGATCTGTTTAATGAGACGAATATTGACGTAGCTCCCCTCCAACCCAGCCCCCCTCCCAATGAGTTTAGACAGCGCGCTATGCCGCAGTCTGCTGGGGAATGCTAAAACACTAGTGGAAAGAACAGCGTGTCCACGTCAGGTCCTGACCTCTGAGTCTGTGGGGGTTATGACCTGAGACTACCCTTTGAGCAAACCAAAAAGCAGAAGGGAGTTCCCTGCTCTGCTCAGTTTATTACTGTTGTCTGTGACAGTCTTTCTAGCATGTGATGAAACGTATGTTTTGAATTAAGGTAAGGATAGTACTAATTATAGGCAAATGAGTTGTGTGTTTTCAGAAGAGTCTTAGTTTTCAAGTTTTGTAAATTGATTGTAAGACTTAAAATAATTCCTTTCAAACTAGAGAACAAGAATATGAAGAAAAAAAATCTTCTTTCGGTGGTTTATTGTACAGTTTGTTTCTATCCACATTTAGTTTGAATAACCCTTTTAAGGGCTCCTTCTTTATGCCTGTTTTAATGGAAAAGCAGATTTCGTTCCCAAGCGTGTTCAACTTCTGTGTTTTTTGTGCTTAGCTCTGGTCAAGGTTTGGGTCTTCTTTGGCAAATATCTTGTCACAAGACAGTCATCATTTCTGCAACCAGTCCCCAGAATATATATATATATATATATATACCCCTGTTCAGCATGATCCACCAGGGGTGGGAGGCCTCAGCACGTCAAAGTTGGGGCCCAAGGTCGTGGCACCACCAAGCCAAGGCCACCCCCCTGCCCCCATCCCAGGGGGAGACCTAAATCCATCCCAACATTCAGACTATTATCATCACACAGGAGAGTAGACACCAAGGTTGAGCTTAGCCCCCTCCCCGCCAAGCGCACTCCATTAAGGAGAGCACCTTTTGGATGGTAAATGCCTCCCTGTCAGCAATAGAGGCCGCCACCACCCCACCTGCGCACCAACGGCCCTCGCTGAGGTAGCAACCCAGCGCAGCACCGACTCAGATACCCCAGCCACACCATACCGTCTCCGTGAGCAGACCGAAGCCCCAGGCGGCCGCCCCACCACATCGACATCCAGCACTCCTGTTATTGCCGTCTGATGGCCGGGAAGCAATTGAACCATGAACCGAACACAGTTTATGTAATTCAGTACTGTTTGGATCACTATCGAATCGGCATCGGCAGATGATGAACCTCAGATATCTGTATCGGAAAAAGTGGGTCAGAGCATCCACTACTTCATATGCTTTTAGTGTAGCTTTAGCTGGATGCTTCGCATCCATTTCTTGCTCGAAAATAAATGTCCTCCAAAGAAATTCCTTTCACCTTTAACGTTTTAAAAGAATTCCAGGGGCTGACATACAGATTCTCTGTTAAATTTAGGCCTGAACTTTGTCCAGGCCATTCCAACCCATAGGCTTTTGTCTGGATAATATATTAGTATAATATATTAGTATAATAGTATTTTGGGGTATTGGGGTAAAGGAGGCTCAATACAGCAACATATCAAACCACATATTGTTATTTTTGGTTCTTTTTATAGTACTGCTTTAAATAAAATCCCAGTAAAAATAATAGTTTGTGGTTGTAACAGGAAAGACCATGAAAAATTCGGAAGGGGTGTAAATTGTTTTTCAAAGTTCTTTAGTAAAATGTGAAAAGCTTTTCTTTTTTCACAGTTTGGACAGAAGGACATCTCTGTTAGCTCTCTGGATTTCACCCGCCCAGATATTAAAATCCCACCTTTTTTTTTAGAAGGATCAAATGTAGAGCTGATTCGTTTTGCAGCACAGCCTCCCTGCTCCTCAAAGGGTCTGAAAACTAGGCCATCGACTCAGAAAACAGCACACGGGCAGAGAGATGACGGGAGGTGGGAGGCGAGTGAGTGAGTGAGTGAACGTTCCTCTGAAGGCTGAAGAGGAGCCAGGGTAGGTGTGGGTCTATTTATACCCCCTCTGTCTGTGGAGCCCCACTTTGTAATTAACTCAGAATTAACTTGGGATGAGCTGAGGGTGGGTGGCTTTGAACCGAGGCTAGAGAGAATTGCGTCTCTTCTCTTATTAGCCCAGTTTGTTGGGCCTCTGAGGGCCCCACCGGGTCTCGTCTGAGCCACCCGGCAAGGCCGACATCTGTTCCCCAGAACCGTGTTTGCTGCACATCAAAGCTGGAACATCATCTTTATCTGGAAAAGCTCTCTGATGGTTTCCTCCAGCTAGCAGGTAGGGATGACATACTTAAAGACTTGTTTGGAAAACTGTCACCGGGATGCATTTATTTTCTTCTACTGTCATTGTATAATTAGTCATTATATAAAGTGTAACACAGAAACAGAGCGAAGAGGTGAAAACGGGCCGTGTTGTTAGCGGATGGACATTCAATTTGTTTCACCAGGAATTACAAGATCAGGATCAAAGCACAAGGCCCATAATTTGTTTGTTTCTCGGTTACCATGGTGGCCAGGTAGCATGACCATGACTCGAATCTGTCCGTTCGTCTGTGTTTTTGCATCTGTCTCACTCTCTTTCTCTTCCTCCTGCCCTGTGACTAATGACAGGCTCCCCTGCTCATTTCCTTATATAGAGCCCGACTCTTTCTGATCTCGCTGAGATTGGGACAGAGCACACACTTGCTAAGTCCTGAGATGTTCAGGTGCTCAGTGATGTCAGCAATATTCATATTTATTAGGGTTCTGTTTTGTCAAGAATTAGCTGTTACAATATATATTGCGATACGGGGGGACGATGCAATATATTGCGTTACTAGGATTTGTAAACCTGAATTGAAATGTAGAAAAACTGTCACAGAAATCTAAACTGGGGATTTCCCAATCAGCATTTTAGGCCTCTGTTCCAGATCCGATCTTTTATCCTCAAATCCATCCATACATGCATTTTCTGAACGGCTTCATCCTCAAGGGGTCGCGGGGGGGCAGGTGCCTTTCTCCAGCTGTCAGAGGTGTGGTCCACCCTGGACAGGTCGCCAGTCCATCGCAGGGCAACACAGAGACAGACAGGACAAATAACCATGCACACACAAACTTACACCTAAGGACAATTTTGATTGATCAGTTAACCTAACAGTCATGTTTTTGGACTGTGGAAGGAAGCCGGAATACCCGGAGGGAACCCACGCATGCACGGGGAGAACATGCAAACTCCATGCAGAAATAACCACAACCTTCTTGCTGTAAGGAAACAGTGCTAACCATTGTGACACCGTCTGGTACCTGTCTGAACATATGAAGTTGGCTAAAAGCTCTCAACAAGCAGCTCATCGTATACATCATATATATCTAACGAAATTCAAATTATTGACATGTTACTGTGGACAATCTGTACCCACATTGGTGAAGACCGGTCAGCGCGTCCAGGCATCAAACCACTCAAACGGATTAAAACCACTCAAAAGGACGAAATAAGATAACACGCTGATACCCGCTCAACTGACGTGCACAGTTTGGCGCCCACTTGATGCGTAGGTACCATAGACTTTGCATGTAATTTATCTTCCCTGCTGCCTGGACCCGCTGACCGGTGTGAATGACAATTCATGCAAGATGCAGATTAAGGACTTCTTGAATTTAGTTGAAGTTTTTAATCAACTTTATTTCACAACATCCCCTTTACAGTGAACTCCTGTCAATTCACGTATCAGTAATATCAGCAGAAAATAATCATTTTTTTCAAATTTTCTTTCAAGGAACATACCTAAAATATTTGAAAGAAAGTGTAGCTTGGGAAGATGAATTCCTAAGGTGAAACGTCTATTAATTCTGACAAAGCACCAAATCCAAGAGTGCCATTTATTTTTCTTGGTGCTGATTGGCGTTACACCAAGAGCGGAGATGGGGAAAACTGTGGATATTAGATTCTACTGTAGTGCTACATAGGTTTACACTGTGAGTGTCAATGCATATTAAGGTATATTTGATGTCTGAACCAATACAACTCAAGTATTCGGAGGTTTCGGCTAATGTCGGCCTGCTGTTGTCTATAACCATCACAAATACTGGGGTTCAACTCTTTTCTCATATTTAGAGATGTTTATCAATACGCCAGCATAGGTTAAAGAGGCACATTACAAATGTCAGTCATCTATTGTACTTCCCAATGAATTAGAATGATTATTTTCTAGCCTGTTACTGGTTTTACAGTGAATTAATGGTAAATGGATTGGTTTTGATTGGAGTTAAAGCCCGTTTGGTCATTTTTTTTGTGGTACTTCTTTGAGATTAAAAACCTACTTGGTAACTTTGCGTATATTTTCCCTCTATCGCCCTCTCAAGGCTTCTCAATGTCACCGTTGTTAAACCAAATCTCCATGGAGTGCATCTGACGACGCCAGTATGCTGAATGTTTTACAAGCTCGCTTGCCAACATCAAACTAATGTCTCGTCATTTTGGTAAACCGTCAGTACCAAATGGTAATGTTGAGTGACAAGGTACAGTATTGATGAGTCTCAAAACCTCAGGTTTGTTTATATCTGTTTATTAGTTTATCTGTTTGATGTATTGCCGTAAAGCAAGACTCAGTCAGTATTTCCAGGAGGAGATCGCAAAAGAACCGTTGTATAGTGCAGTTTTCAGCAACGAGACGCTCCCAGGCAGTGACAGTTCAGAAATCGAACATAATTAATGCTGGTGTGCTACCAAAACATTTAGAAAACACATGTTTTTAAGGTATAAAAGATACCGAATGCCTCTTTAAAGTAATTGATCAGAAAACTGAGAAGTAATATTTAAAAACGGACCACATGACTATTTTGGATCTATGAGGTTTTCGCTTAGATTTGTTGCTCGTTGACATCTTGGGATACAGCAGCTACTTTCTTTTGTGACTTATTTTCTCTTTGTAACAAATGGTAACAGACTCTGTGAATCCCCCTATGTGTTCTTAATATAGACTGGTCGAGTAAGGACAAACTTTCTCTCTCTCTTGCCAGACACATACACACACACTCGGTCGTTCATCAGACCTAGTTATCGACATTGGGAGATCTCTCCTTAAATGGTAGACTGCCCAGGCCTCTGTGTCTGTTTCCACCACACAGACTAAATGAAGTCCAAGTCTGGGAATAGCCTTTTAAAGAGGAGGGGTAAGTTGGGAGTGAGGGAGAGAAACAAAAAATAAGAAAAATAGTTGTAAAAGGAAAATGATGGTGAGAGACCCAGGAGAAGTTTGGATCTTTAAAGATAATGTATTTGAAGGGAAGCAAAGACTATCTACAGTATTTATGTGGTGGATATAACAAGTGAACACATCTCTCTGGTTTAAAAAAGAAGAAGTTATTTACACTGTTTAAGCAACAAAACAAACATCTGTTTTGGGAGCATTCCTTTACTTGTTTAGCCGTCACACTGTTTTCAAAGTGATATAGAAATTAAATGGAATGGGAATGTAGAATTACTTCGATGTGGAAATTAGCACACCCTTACATCAAAACTTTGCATAAGCACCTTTGTTCTTTTTATTTCAGCCTCCACACACTTAACTTAATCCATTCCATCAAGTGAATTTAATGTAACCATCTCTAAGCTTTTGTATGGACATGTCCTACTGTTCAATGTTTCTGTACTTTTCACACAGTTTGCTGTTCATAACAGTTGTTTGAGCCACGATTGGACCATCAGACCATTACATTTCCTGCTGCAGTCAGAGTTGGTATTTACACAGTCCCCCTCATCAAAGTTAAAAACAGAAACTGTTCAGAGAGGCTGGTGGCAACACTAATGGAGCTGCAGATATTTCCAGGAAGTTCCACTTGGGTCAACAATCTTAAGGAGTAGGTTTGTAAGACAAAATATTTTTCTTCCCAAGAAAACCTCTAGTCCTGGTTAAAATCTCCCAAGGCTTGTTGGGAGTTTGTTTTACTCGTCCGATGATGCCAAACTTGAATTTTTAGGCCAATGCCCCAAAAGATTTGTTTGGCACAAAGCAACGCTTTGGCACAATACGCACAGCGAGACATGTTGGTTGGAGAATCATGCTTTGGGGTCATTCACCCACAGGTTGGAATAAGGGTGTTTTCTCGAGATGGATGACATTTTGGACAGTTCTAAGCTGTCGTTCTGCCCCAAAGTCATCAGTTATCTTCATAGAAAGCTGAAGAATAACTTAACTAGAAGAAATAGTTTGGGGTCTCCTGAAGAGGCCTTTGGTGAATAAGTAATCTGAACGATTTGGAAAATGTTAGCACAGCAGAGTTGGCAGGTACTCCCACAGAAAGACGCAGGTTACTCATAGACTCCTAACAAAGAGACCAGATGTCAGGATTGTATCAAAACTTGGTTGAATGAAGTATTCAAGGGCCTCAACACTGATTCATTCAGGTTTTAGGAGGTGAAATCTTTCAAACACATATTTTCCTTTAACAGGGAGGAGCAGCCTTTTCTCCCTCTTCTTATTCTTTCTGGTTTCTTTGCAGCGGTCACCTCCACCGAGGTGTTAAAAATTCAGGAAATGGAAACTGAAATGTGAATACTTTCTAAAGGGGTTACTATTTCTTATATTGATAAATTACACTAATTGTGTTTTTCCTTTTCCTTTCAGCCTGCCAATCTTTGGAAAATATGGTTTAAAGAATTCTTCAAGGTAAGACCTGCACTACACAAACTCAGTAATGATTTCACTAGTTTTCAGTGATATTAGATCTGAAGTGTGAAGATGAATCTGCTGTGGGATGCAGCATTATCCGATATGCACATGTTTCTGCTTATAAAGAAGAATAGTTTCTGTGGCTCTGCCCATCAAGACAGTCAGTTAGATTGTTTTCTGCCCTTTAAAAACCCCACCATGGTTATGCATGAATAACCGGAAAAATACCGGACCAAATACATGACAACGTAATCATAGCGTAGCTTGCAAGTGCAACTGCTAATTTACCAGCAACACCTTCTGTACTGTCGATCAATGTAGTTAACGCATGATGCTCACTGTTTGTTTGTCTACCCATGCATGATGAGCTGGATGGCAGATAGAAATGCACCAAACTCTGCGTTTCATTACTTATAATTAAGATAGCTTTTTGCAACTTACGCAGACACTGAGCTCTACCCTTCCTCACTGATGACTCCGATGTGCTTGCGTTTATGATCCTGCATCATAACTGTTACTTGCAAATGTTGCAAGTAACAAACGTCTTTACATGGTTTAAGATAAAGTACTCCCAAACTTTGGAAGTTTTTATTGTCTTAGGTCTACCTGCATCTGCAAGGCTCTGCTGCAGCCTACAGCCTTTGTGAGGAGTTGCCTACGTTGTGTGTTAAATAAAGGTTAGGCCTATGTGGAAAGAAAAAGTTGCGCGACTGACAACCAAATTAGACCTCGTGGTCAGGCTACATAACAAATTGATGACTAAATTCGTTGCCAGAACTTTTTATCAAATTTATTTATTTTATCAATTTGTTGTTGCAGCCCTATTTCAATGTCTAAAGACGGGTTAAAACTGTGTTTATGAGGACTCTGTAGCTCCTTGTTGCCCGTTTCTTCAGGTTACAAACACAAACTTCCATGCAACGTGATGTGGTTTTCAGATGTTTGGTTATCAAATTTCACAGTGGAAATCCATAAAGTGTGCTATGCATTTCTTTTTTGCCCTTTTACCCGGATACCCCTAAATAAGATTCCATGCAACCAATTCCACTGAGAGATCACTGTATCACTAAATAGTCCAATTGTGTGTAATTTATCTAAGCAAAATCTCCTGATGTTCTGTGAAGACCAAAACCAAACTTTGGACTGCACATACTAAGCTCACAGTGAAACATGGTAGAGGCAGCATCATGCTGTGTGGATGCGTTTCTTTAACAGGGACAGATGTTCACAGGAAGTATAGGATCAGCTAATAACAGAGCAACACTGGAAGAAAAGCAGCTGAAAGTTGTAAAACTCTCAAGATTAACCTTCCAGCAGGAGAACTCTACACATACCGGCAGTGCTACAACAGAATGGTTTAGATCAAAGTTAGGTGTTAGAATGGCCTAGTCAAAGTCCGGACATAACTCTTCATTGAGGATATGTGGCAGGAATTGAAAGTTGATGTCCTAGAGCTCTTTCTGTCCCATTTGACTGAGCATCAGCTACCTACTGAAAAAGAATCAATGAGAGTTTTTTCATTGTCTAAATCATCAAAGCTGACAGACTTACCCAGAATACTTTGAGCTGCGGTTGCACTTAAAAGTGGTTCTACAAAATAATGACTCAGGTTGAGTGGATGTAAATGCACCTCACACGTATCAGTTTTTTGTGTGTGTTTTTTTGTTTTTCCATCACATGAAATCCCAAAACCCAACTTATTTAAGTTGTGTGGTCGTGACGGGACAACGTAGGAAAAAGGTTCATAGAGTGTCAATACTTTTTGAAGCCACTGCCCCGTTTTAACTGAAAACAGAGAAAGACATTTTTTATTTCCTGTGTATAAAACAATCATTTTTACAGTAGCTTCTTTTTAGATAAATGAATCAATTAATGAATTATTAAACGTGTTCTCTGCCTGTGCCTTTAGTTGCAACGTGGCTATGAAGACAAACATGGAAATTCATCTGTTTGATTTTCGTCTTGTTTCAAAACTTTGGATGAAATCTGAAGCATATGTGTAGTAGTAGTTCTCAAACAATATGCTTTTCAGGCAGACTGATGTAGATGTAGCCTGGATCTTGTCCTTTTCATGCTCTGATTACAGTTTTTTTTTCTTCTTTTTTTTGCAACACGTGTTTGAGCTCAGTCATGTTTCGTCGCTTTATCTGCTGAGGAACCCCTGACTAACCACAACACTTTCCACTTGGTTAAGGGATGCGAGACAGCTAAACCTCCTGACTGCTGTCAGAAAGTACTGCTGAAAGCGATTGAAAAGAGAGATTGAGTGAGCTTGTTGGCTACTTAAGCACACAGAGACATTTTTAGATGTCATATTAATGCACTTATGAAGTGGATGGAATTTTAGTTAAGAAGCATTTGATCAGTCAAGAAGCCCAATGTTTTTTCTAGTTGCATGACTAATGTTAGATGTCAATGTGTAGCCAAGATGGTGCAACCCTTGTCAGCTGACATGTACTTTGGTGGGAGGAAGTGATGTAGGTAGAGTAAACCCACACTGGTCCTGGGTAAGACCTACAAACATCACATTAATATCTTGGCTAAGGAGCAAGCACCAATTTACTATTAAAAACCAATAGCTAATGATAAAAATCAGTTATTTTAATCTTTTTCGTCATCATTTGATTTTGTTTGTTCCTATTAAGCAGTGATACCAGTAACACGTTATTTAGTAGCACATCTCTCCTGATCTGACCACTTTGACAGTTCCACTAGTGGAAGCCTACATGCAGTGGACAAGCAAATTTGTGCCCAAGACGCAGCCTGTTGCTTCATAGTTGCTGGTTTCAATGTGAGGTTAAAAAGCAAGTACATTTTTTTTTTTAACTTACTGTTAAAATACACTTCCAATAAAGTGAATATTGGCAAAACATGTTACTGTTTCTATGTTTAGGCAGTTGTGTTACTGACAGCTGCTCAAAGTAGCAATAGCAATTTTATTTATAAAGCACATTTTAAAATGGCAGGGGCCGTCCAAAGTGCTGTACAGAAAGTACACATAGCAATAAAAGGGTAAATATGCAAAAATACATACAACATTAAAAGCAATACAATCTATAACATAAAGATTTACATACAATTAAAAACCATAGTAAAAATTGATTTTTACCGAGACTTGAAACTTTGAAGTGAAGTAACTAATAAAGTAACTTGTGATCCAACACATTTATTTAAAAAATAATCAGTAATCAGATTACTATATCAAAGTAACTTTGGCAACACTGCTGTTAAGCAATTGCTATGAAACCAAAACTGACCCCCCTTTTGATTTTGGTCTGTAAAAGCAGCAGCAGCAGTGTTTTCTCTGACTTGTATCATTTATTTTAGTGTGACTTCTTCCTTTCTGCAGGGCCTTTCAGTCCATGCCAGTGTGGGATTCAGTCCTCTGTAGATATTCACGCTCTCCACAAGATCGAGCTGCATATTTCCAACCCAAAAAATGTTCCTCTCTCAGACGCACAGCCCGTCTCCTTCCTAAACAGTACATTAGCTGGAGCTTACCGTGGTTTCTCAACAGATGTATGTGACTCCTTCAAGCCTCTGCTTGTTACACCAAAAGATAAAGCAGATTTGTGAAGGTTCAAAGTTCTACTCCTGATATCTTGCTTGATTTTGTAGAATTGCTCCATGAAACTTTAAAGGTGTTTCCTAAAAATGCATCCACAAATGTGTCCCAAGTCAACTTAGATTTAGAAAATAAACAGCTTACAAAGTTGTAACATTGTCATCATCATCAGGTCTTTTCAAAACTGTTCAAAAGCCTCTTAAAATGGTTTCTCTCATTATTCTGGTATTTTCTAAATAGAAATAATATCGGTAATTGGTCTTTTTTTATACCAGATAGTACAATATCCTGTTAGGGCTAGAAAGTAAAAGTCCAACTAACTGCTCAAATATATTAACGGCAAGCAGAGTTTGAATGCATGACATTCAAATGCAGCCATTAGTTGCACAAATCGATATGTTTCGCAGAGGAATCCCTCCATGAGAGATTGAAGAGTTTATTTTTTCAACGCCGCTGTGTTGCTCAAAACAGGACAAAACAGGACAAAAATAATATTGTGTGATAATAGCGTGTAAACGTTCTAGCAGCCAATCTGTTGATGAGAACAGGTGTTGATTTTTTTTTTTTTTTGCGTACACAGAGGTTGAGTCAGTGAGATTTTCTGAACAGGAAGTGGTTTGACCTAGAGCAATTTTCCATTCAACTCTTACTTTTAGAAGAAAAGCTCAGGGAAACTGTTGCATGTGAGCCAGGGATCTAATTTTATTCACGATTTAAAAAGTTTGTCATGCAAAAGCCTGATAATTGCTTTGATGAACTGGTTATTTGTTGGAAAGATTCATATTATTCATAAATGTGGATGCCCTCAATGTCTGCACTGGATCATTTGTGTTTGTGTTAGCTAGTAAACTAATAACTCTACAGTATTTTCTAAGATGATTGAGGGTTTTTGTTAGTTTTTTTGTCTGCAGGGCAAAGCAGCGAACTTTCTTTTAAATAGATTGATTTATTTTCAGCCGTGTCACTTCCAACTCATCACAAAACAGCCCAGAGTTTCCATCCACTCATCAAGTGTCATATTAATGTTTAGCTTTTAATGATTCATATGAAATGTTTCTTTTTGAGGGCAGAAAGCTTTAAAATAATCCTTCATGCCCCCGATGAGTGGAGATGATTGGATGTAACTTTTCAACTTAAAAAGTTTTTAACAGATGAAGCAGGGGCTCCCTGCTTGGTCAATGATTGCTTGGTTGCCTTATTGCATTACACTCTATTGAAGATGCAGTTGCCTATTTTTGAGCTGAGCAACTGTGTGTGCAGATTTTACTCCTTTAAGGCAAGGCAAGTTTATTTGTAGACCACAAGTCATACACAAGGCAATTCAAAATGCTTCACAGTTGCATAAATTAAGAAAACAGATAAACAGAAAAAAAACCCATCAACTTAATTAATAATTAATTACAATAAAAAGCAAGAGTGCAGATAAAATACTTTCAATTGCCATATGCATGGGTAAAAAGAATTGTTTTTAACAGTTAACGCTGTCATTAAGTTCAATTCAGAAATACTTTATCTGATGATTGCTGTACGCAGGAACGAGTGTTGCAACGGATCTGCAGAGGCCTTTGACTGAAGACTGTTGCTATGCGACGTTGTTATGACTGATGACAATGCTAACAACTCAATTTCCAGCTCAGCAGAGACGATATTCCGCAGTAACATGTACTGGTCCAAAGCAAATAAGTTGTTGGCAGACACTGCTAATCCACCTCATTTGCTTTTAGCAGGCTCTCTGTTTCTGCTCTTTGGTCCTGCGTACCATCCATGGAGCCTCCTTTTCTACTCCTCAGTAGTGTTGTCACGATACAAAAATTTCAAACTGGATTCGATTCTGAAAAAAGAAACTCAATACTTGATTTGGATTCTAATATTATTTAAAAAAAAACAATTTATTAAACAATTGGATACAACGAATAACATTCTTTTTATATAGGTACCTTCATTTATAGTGCAAAAATGAAATGTGAACAATTGAGCGTAAACAATTTCGCTCAAACTTTTCAGGTATCAGCAGTGTTTTTAAAAGTGCACACAATAAATTGGTGAAAGATAACAAAATTTACTTAGAAATGTATTTAAAAAAACCTTTCAGTAAGTGTTCATTTGATGGTTGTGGTAATACATGGCTGCATGCTGGACTAATAGATTAATGGATTTCCTCATATTAACTGAAAATGCATAAAACAGATTGAGCATACTGCAGAGCTAATAACCAGCAAGTGAATACTGATATTCATGATTAGATTTCCTGTTAACTGCCTGCCCACTAAGAGCCTCTTAATGGCTTAAAAAATTGTCCAGATCAATAATGGAGATGTTTTCAAGTTTTATGTCGTCTGAAATGGAAAACACTGTGGGATGTTTTTTCTTTAAATGAACTTTAACATCAAGACACTGAACCCAGTACCGGACTTTTTCATAGGTAATGGGTCTAGGTTGATTCATCATGTATCTGTAAAATGGAAGGAATGTTTTTTATTAATTAACATCTCTGAGTTAGGGATACAAGAAAATCTCGATATGCTTATATATTGCGATATTGATATTCAAAAGGGATGTTATTTTTTCTAATTTTATTTGGAACCATTAATGATGACTGTAATCTTTAAAAGTATGACTGTTAATTGGTGACAGTTTTCAGCTTCTTCGTTGCAATGGATCAACTAGATCTAATCATAAAACTGGATTTGTTAAATATGAAAGAAGTTGGAGTGTTTGAAATGCTTTAACAATTTTTCTTCACATAAATGCAGTTTTAAAAATCACAATATATGGTCTTACTCATTATATCACAATATATTGCAGTGTATCAGATCGTATTGTAATGTGTGTCGTATTACCAGAGTCTTGACAATACTCATTCCTTGGATGAGTGTAAAACTCTCACTTTCTCTGCTGTTACTGCAGCATACCTTTGCAGAAGAGCAAAAAATCTGATTTGGATGGAGAGCTGTGCACCAGTGACCTTTAATAGGCTAACGGGAAGGATATAAAAATATATAAATACACAAAAGCTTTATAACCTGAGGTTTAAGTCCATTTGTGTTTGTGTCCCTCTATAGTATCGAGTCCAATACGCTGAGAAATAGAGCCAGAAGATTTTTTATTCTCTTATTATTGCCTCTCTGTAGCGTTCTGAGTTGGACTGTAGTATATGTAAGAAATGTCACAAGGGAGTGAGTGTACAGAAAACCCCCCCATTACTCAATTTTTCTCTGAACTTCCCTGCAGTTTCCATTGAACACATTTGAAGGATATTATAGTTGGCCGCAGACTGGTTACAATAAACAGTGCTGCTCCCAGCAGAGCACATAAACATGGGAAAGACTTTGAACTGCTCACGCCCAGCAGTGCTACATGTCGGATCAATGTGCCATCTCTTCTGGCTGGATTCCTCATTCACTTGGCAATACTTTGGCTTTTATAATGGAATAATGAATTCAATGGTAGTGTCTTATTTTTAGGAAGACATTTTTAGCACCTAAACATTTGTTTAGTTTTTGTACAATTACTGCGTTTCCTAACTCTAGACTGTTATTTTACTTTGTGACATTAGGAGCAAAAACTTGGATTGGGATTTAATGTGCATATTATGAATTAGAAGGAAAACATATTTTAATAGCTTTCTGTATTTTTTGCTGACCATATATGTAAATGTAAGTAACAGCACAATATTCATGTGCTTTTATTAACTTTGTCGTAAACACCAGAATATGTATATAAATAAAATTAAAATACTCTTAAGTAAAAGACGTTTCCAACATAAATTATAAACGTAATGGTTTCATATCTCCATTCTGCTCTTTAATCAACTTCACTGTATCACTATCTTCCCATTCAGGATCAGAGTCCATGCCCAACTCCAAATATTGCAGCAGCAACAATATAACACTTGTAGGTGTACATTAAAATGCCACCATTAAAATAAAAAAATGAAAATGTTTTGATTTGAACAATGAATGTCCCTTTTAGGATGAATACAGAATCTTAATACTACTCTGAAGCACTTAAACTGACCACTTTTCTTCTTTAAGAAGCCTTCCAGAGTCTGCTGATTGGATTTTGTTTTTGGTGGCATCTTTCTCACACCTCTGGGCAGGAAGAAACCATGAACAGGAGAAGATTACTAATACTTTTAATTATTATTATTACAACTACTACTATTATGTGACTGGGAGCGCTGCTCATGCTGAAGTAGGACAGGGAAAATACGTCGTGCACAGCATTGCGCGAAATCACATCCTGGTCATAAATTAGTAGCCGGCTGGACTTCATTGAGTAGTCGGCTATATAGCCGGCAGCCGGCGCTTGTGGAAAGCCCTAGATTAAGGTCTGGACTTTGACTAGTCCATTCCAACAAATCAGTATGTGCTGAAATAAACTGTTCTGTTGCAGCTACCCTGTCCATACTCCAGAGAAAATATTCCCTCAGCATGATCCTTCCCCTGGCGTGTTAAATTATTCAGCTCGTGTGTCCAGGGTAATGTGCAGTGTTAGTTTACCTCTGTAAATAATGTTTTGTATTTAATGGGGAAAAGGATTTCCAATTACCTTCTTCTTGTCACTCTTCATGTTTGGGAAATTCATTTATGGTCTGAAACTCTGCAGCTCCTCTAGAGTAGCCATATACATTTACTCTGCTTCTCAAATGATTGATTTCTTAAGGTAAAAACTGGATATTATTAGGTATCAGAGTATTGGGTATCAGAGTAAAAAGAAGCTATGCATGCCACACTTTTTACATGTGTATAAAGTTTGATTTCCTACTTAACATTTATCTGCTTTGTGTTGGATAATCAAATAAAACCCAGTAAAGTCCATTTAATTTTGTGGCTGTGAAGTGACAAAATGTGGAATATTTCCAGATGTATTCTGTAGTCTTGAATGTAACTGTATTTTGTTTTCCATTTTTATGTTTGTGCTTGTCCGGTTACCATTACAGAGTATTTGGGCAATTTTGGGCAAACCAAAAAGAATTGGCCACAGAGAAGTACATTTCTGCCAAGAAACTCAGATTTTGAGATTAAGTAAACACACCTTTAAAAGAAACGTTTCATGATTTGAAAAGTCTTACTTAGCCAATATAAATAAAATTATAATTTAGCTTGATTAAAGGAATAGATATTTTCTGACCTTTTTAAAGTCAGAAATTTGCTACAAAAAATACCGGAATTTCTCTGAGATTAAAGTACGTTTATAAGATACACATCTGGATACTTTCCGAAGTGTAATTGGTAAATCAGTGTTCTTTTCCTGAATCAGAATGACCTCTCCAGGGTCCAGATCTCCCATGAACACCTCGAACGAGATCCAGAATTCACAAACGAAATAGTAAGGAAGAACTTCAACATGGATTCTGCAATTGGG
Organism: Apricaphanius iberus; assembly: GCA_028564705.1. Classification (NCBI taxonomy): domain Eukaryota; kingdom Metazoa; phylum Chordata; class Actinopteri; order Cyprinodontiformes; family Aphaniidae; genus Apricaphanius; species Apricaphanius iberus. The sequence goes on along the minus strand of JAPXFQ010000014.1, from coordinate 8,287 downwards.
AGAAGTTCTGATCCATGCTAAGAGCCCGGACATTTCATGTCACAAAAGTGGAACTCTAGGATCTCAGTAATGTTTTTCTATTACAAATTTCTGACTTATACCTGTCAGAGAAAATCCTAATTTTAATATTCTTTTATGCCCCTAATCAAAAATCTTACATTTTCGAGCGAAACGAAAGACATTTTCCTCTTGGAAATTAACAATTGTAAAATAATTAAGGGATATCCGTGGTTTTTCTACTCCGTATGCAATAGCTTTTTTTGGCAGAAATTGGCTCCTCTGTGGCCAATTTTGAATTTTTTACCTTTTATCTGTAGAGGCTCTTATACTTCTTAAAGAGCAACTCACCCTCCTACCAGAGTCTAAGGGTGTACTCAGACCTGCACTGTTTGGTCCACTTAAAATGGACCAGAGTTTGGAACGCTGGTCCAGACCTTTTATGCAGGTGTGAATGCACACAAATCCTGCTGTGGATCAGAGAACCGGACCAAGACCAAATTTTTTAGGTGGTCTCGGTCCAGGTCCAAATGCACAGAGGTTCGCTTCGCTTCAGGTCTGAATACAAACAGTCTCTATCCGAACCAACTCTACAATACATGTGCCTTTTTGTCAAATTATTCATATTATTTTACCCCCGCATTTGACTCACAGCGCCACAAATCAATATACTATATGCTGTAGTGAATATTATTAATTCCTGATCTTCGGTTTAATCATGCTGCTGCTAACATATCGGGGGTTAGAGCGCCCAGGACACATCCTTCTTTTTACTGCAGGCATTCACTGTTCCAAATTTTCAAACAGAGCATCACGAAACTTGATTTGAATTAGCTGCTCTGACACGCAATTGACTAGAGATCATGACACCGACAGGACAGTTTTGTCAGAATAAAGAGCTGAGCAGTAGATAGTCATTGCTCAGTCATTGTTCCAACCTTGCCTCTGATCGTAACCACACATCAGTTCAACAAACCACGTCACCACACATCTTGAAACTCAGATCCAGTCCGCCTAGTCCGTCTCTCTCTGACTTCATTCTGGCGCAGCTCTCGCTGCCGGCTATTAGACCCAGCGCTAACTCCTCCAGCAGCTCTGCTACAGTTCTTCTTGGGTCTCATCCGCGGCTCAGCTCCATAGCTCGGCCCGGTGGTCGCTCACCTCCCAGCCTTGTCAACGCCTTGTCATCTTACTCCCACTCTCCTCTGCGTCTGGAACGCCGAAACATCTCTTCGCCCTCGCATCCATTCCTGCAGCTCTGATAGCCATATGATTTCACAGCTGTTAACCTCCTTTTCCGGGTCTTTGCTTGTTCCGCCCATGTCATCGCTGTCCAATAGCAGCACCGGTTGTCACACATGGGGAGGAGTTTACAAAATATAGTCCACTTGCAAAAACGAATACAAACTGAATACAAACTGCACCAAAGGAAAAAAAAAAATAATAGTTTGCCTATGGTCCGGACCAAACAACCGGACTAAAAGACTTTTCTGGTCTGAATACACCCTTAGTCCACCATCATGTCCTGTTTGGAAAAATGTGCCAAAAGGGGGGAGGGGGTGGTGGCCTGGTAGACAATGTTTAAGAACCAAATAATTACCACTAAATAATTATCCATAATACAAATTGCTATGCTAAACAATCATTAGCCCGTTAACAGCGCTAGGGCTTGCTTGCTATTCCAACTCAATAACCTCAAACGTACCCGCCAATGTTACATGTCACAGCAGAGCCAATAGCAATGGCTGAATCAGATTCAAATGTAGTGCAGACTTTTAACCTGACATTTTTAGGCAAAAAACAGATTTTTTATAAGATGCACTAAAATTCCCAAAAAACAACTGCACAAGCAGACGGCACTATTAGACACTCATTTATACAGTTTATCAGAAAAAAATAAAATAAAAGTTGCTCTTTATTTCTTTACTTCCTCTCTAATTGCAGAAATGTTGCCAGTTTCTTCACTAAGGGACCTAAACTGGCTCCTAGTTGTAGTTTATTTACATTTTGAGCTTTACCATTTTTAAATGCGATCAAATTTATTTAAATCCAGGTAAAAACTGCTTTACACCTAAACCCCGCCCCCAATTAGAGACCATTGCGCTAGCTGCAAAATCAGCTTTTTTTTTTTTTTTTTTTTATTACCCCGGCTTTCCACATCCCAGTAATTATTAGTGCAACCAGCATGCCCAACCATGATGTTTGTGGAGGGATTTTGTGACTCGTGTTTGTTTTACACTCAGGATATTGGATACATCACGTTTGTGTGTGTGGGAATAATGCATGTCCTGGTTGCGGCTGTTGAGGAATTCTGTTTGCATTGGGCTGCAGGGTTGTGTGCTTTGGAGTAACGTGTGTGTGTGTGTGTGTTTATGTGTGTGTGAGCAGTGAAAAAGAGGGCAAGAAAATCATGGGGTGGGAGAGTTGGGGCCCTGAGTGAACCAAGCAGGCCTGTAGCCTCATGCCAGCTCCGTGTTGCTGCTGAGCTGACGTCATGGAAAGAAGCATGCAACGCTGATCTCTGCTCTGCTGGGAACAACCGGCAGGGAAGTTGGCTACCATCAGCCAGGGTGCTAGTCTGCTCAGGCCACCAAATTGTGAGACATTTAGTTTTTTCATTTTTATCTATTGTGGTCATTTATTTTATGATAAACTTAGACAGGACCTTTGCTTGTGGTCACAAAAAAACTCTAGTTTAGGTGAGCTCTTCAGGCCAACATTGCTTCAGTCCAGTTGGATTTGCACAGATTTCTTTCCACAGCCACATCATTTGAATCTAGCTGATATCTGGAGGTTGACTGGGCCTTTGCTGCGCTTGGGATCTTTTGTATTTGAGCACTTCTGTTGTGGATTTTTGCTGTGTTTGGGATCATGGTTCTGTTCATGATCCAGTTTGGACAAAGCTCCAGCTGGCAGACAGATGGCCTCATCAGCCGTCCACAAAACTCAAACTTGGATTGCGATGCCGTATTCTGTTTAGTGAGAAGCCGTTCCAAAAAGACATACCTGTTCAGTCAGGAACTTTAACCTTTGATCAGTTTACCGAGACCTGCAGAGTCAGGCATGAAGGTGTTGGGTTTGCTGCGGTGTACAGTCCGAATTTGAGGCAAATTTTCCATCCAGATGTCTAAGACGTGTCTAAAACCTTTTCCACTTGGTTGCTTGCAAATAGCCTCATAGCCCTTCCCATTGGAAGGGCTATGATGCTATATTGGTGGCGTTTAGTAATTTCTCTGAGGCAATTGAATAGAAGACTACAATAAAAATGTTCTTTATTGTCCCGCAGGACAGGAGGCAAGTAAATATTTATTGAGTTTGTTGGGAGCAGTGATGGTCATACAAATTTCTGTAGTAACTTTACTTTGTGCACCTAGGTTGGAGTCGCCTGTCTCTGAAGGAGCTCTCCAGTTCAGCAACAGCTTCATGCATGGGGTGGGAGACACTGTCCAACAGTGATGCTATTTTAGCAGGATTAACTCAAACATTTTTACCAATGTTCATTAATTCCTTCATTTTCTTGAAAGATAGTGAGGTTGTACATCATTTTGCAAAAATAAGATTTTCCTTGTTGGCTTCAGATTTGTTTTATTAAAAAAACATATATTTAGAATCTGTTCGGATTTATTTTAATCTTTTTTTGTATTCTTTGGGGCAGATTTTAATAATTTCTAACCTGTTTCAGATCAGATCTTAAAATTTGTCTCTCGATAAAATTCAAGTGTTTCCATCTTTCTTGAGGATCAAAGAATGCTAATAAATTAGCTGAAAGAGAGAACATACATATTTTTTATCATCTGCCCATTAATATAACCTAGTTTCAGAGGATGTCATTTAAAAAGACTGTGTGAACTCTCTGAACCTGGAAATATTAGATTTCTCTCCTTTATTGGCTCATATAAGCGAAGCAAAGGAAATTAAAGCGCTCCTTTCTTCTCTTGCCATGAATCCAATCAATTTTGCAATTTAAAAAGCTCACGTACACATAAGCAAATCAGGGTAATTTGCCTGCCCCACTTGTGCGCGATAAACTTGGCTATATGGGATTCTACCGCTGCAGCTTCAGCAGTTTGACACCACTTTGCATCACGCCGCACTAAAATCATTGGTCACTCGGCTGATTTACATTGGAAACTTCCCTGGACAGAGAAGAGCCGGTGATTGTGTCACATCCAGTCCCCTATTTATACACGTGCTAGATTATATGGATCAGATTCACTTTGTATGAACTCCAAGCATCAATAAAAACATTTATTAAAAGACATTTATAGGCATTTATAGGCCTATAGTAGCTGTCACTGAATACAAACGCACATGGCACTTTTCTGTTGTTTCTGTTTTACTTTTTAATGTTTTTTGAGAAAAGGAAGCCGTTCTCTATTACTTGATCGTACTTTTTTCAGGCATTTGTTGAGGATGTTGTGTAACCGTGGAAACGGGGTGCTGTTTTTGCAAGTGGAAGCAGCTAATTAGCATCTCACAAGCTCAAATATTATCTGAATTACGACCTCAAACACCAGAGGGGTTGAAAAGTAGGGTTCATGAATGCAGAGCAGGACCAAAGAGCAGAGAGAGACAGAGGAAGTTCAAATCCCTCTCCTCCATACACTATAATTGGCAAGAATCATATCCCCTATTCCAACGTCTCTCTGCCCCGTTTTCTAACCATACTCCCAGCCAGAAATTTATTTGGGAAAGGAGGTGGATTAGCAGGGCCTGCCAACAACTGATGGGGTCAGGACATGTTACTCTGGATACATCGTTGCTGCTGCCTGTACAAAGAGCTCCTAGCGTGTCAAAGGAGCAACAGCGAGCAGTCAGAAGGCCTCTTTAGATTTGTTATAAGGCTGACTGCTACTGGAGATCGTCCAAAGTATCCCCATCCACATCTTTTTGAAGATACTTGGATGATAGGAGCTTGGACAACATTTAGTTTCCCTTTGGCAAAAAGAATGTCTTTTTAATTGAAGTGACTTGAGATGTAAAAGTTTGTGACCAATCGCCTGTCAAATAAACTCCCAAATAGGCTCAGAGGCTAGATTTGGGAATCCCCAATTCGCTGATTAGAATATGTAAATCAAGACAAAGGAAAGGGTCGGCTGCTGAAGCGCTGACAGAGGAGTTATTTATACAAACGGGAGCCTCCTCAGAAACCCAACTTTGCCAGGGGTGTGATCCCAGAGAAGGAAGAGCCGGGGCAGGAGGACACACCTACATGTCAAACACCAGTGTGTGATATCCTCGTGAGGCTGAGAAGCGGTCCCATATGGCAGGTCTCTGTTAGCCACGACAGCATGTCAGGACAGACTTCTCTCAGCACTCACACGGAGCAGCTGTCAATGTCTGAGGGCTGTTTCTAGAGGCCTCACACTGTTGTTAAGCATCAGTAGCTGCAGAACGCAAAGTCAATATGGCGGTCGCTACTCAAACACCAACACAGTTTTGTGTAAACTGTGTGTGTGTGTGTGTGTGTGTGTAACTAGATGCCAGTAAAAGGCTCGCTGTTTGCTGAAGAAAAGTAAGGCCACCGGCTCATCTGTCTGGTTTTTGGCTGGTAATGAAATTCCTTAGTGATTGCTGATGCACACTCATACAAATAATTAATGTAGTAATGTTCTACCTCTATATTTACTTGTTAATACTTAATTATAAGTTTAAATGATGACCCCAGGCCAGGATTCAAACGCAGGACATTCTTGATACAAGGGGACAGTGCTGGCAACTCTGACACTGTACAGCCATGTTATTTTTTTTTTCTCGCGCAATAAAAATAAATAAATACTCACTCTTCTATATAAAATTACATTATATAGTAATATTGGCGTAAAGGACAAAATTTTAAACAAAAGTGCTAAGTACTGGTTGTAGTTTGTAAATTTCCCACAATGTCTAAAACACTGCAGCAGAACAATTCAAAAAGGTTTAGAATGCCATTTAAATAATATTTATTGTGCAAAATGCATTTAAAAATCTATTATTTTTCAAAATAATGCAACAGAAGAATACTCTCAACATGAATAAAAATGAAGATATTCTAAATAAAATCAAAGTTAAATATTATGATAATAGACTTCAGAATTGTCTGCTTTCCTGGTTACTTATTTATACATTTAATATTGCAAACAAATTAACCCTCACATATTTGGATGAAAAAGGATTCAACAGGTTTCTTTTTCTTAAATGAGAAACAACAAAGGTTCAATATCTAGTGTAAAGACAAACACTGAACATCAGTATCCTTGCATACCTGGTACAAAGTATATAGTCACAGATTGATGACCTCATCGAAATGCACAACTGCGGTATAGTCAAAATCTCTACCTTTGGTAAAATTTATAACATTTCTACCTTATACCTTTTATATTACCCACTATGACTACACACCACTATATATTAGTCTTTCTTAATCCCTTACCAGTTAGATTTGCCCTCACTCTAAGAAAATGAACTGCCTTTGGCTTCCATTTGAACCTGTGTAGTGGGAGGACTAGACCTGGGGAAGGTATTGAGATCTCATTCACCTAAGAAAACACTCCCCCAGTATCCTAACATTACCAGTATATTTCTAACCTTAACCAAAATCTATTTCACATCGCACTTTTAAACCTAATTTTTAACCCTAACTCCAGCCTTAACCTAAACAGAAGCCACTAATCGTAGAGGATCTCCAAATCCTAGGCCTCAAGGACCATTAGCCTGCATGTATTAGTTCTTTCCCTAGTTTAACACACCGTAATCAAATCATGGCCCGTTATGAGGCCCCTACAGAACCTTGCCATGCTGAGGAGGAAGTTGGATATTTTGAATCACCTGTGTTGGAGCAGACACGCCTCTAAAACCTGATAGGGCACCGGCCCTTACCCTAAAAGCTTGCTGTATTAGGACCGGGGTTTAGCCCCTATGAGGCCCATTATTCTTTAGCAGATTAATAAATATAGCAGAAAATGTCCTAAATACGCAATACAAAACGAGTTCACACAAACACACACCCTTCATACCACATTATTTTTGAGCTCTCTTTAGACGAAGACCTTTCCTGTTGTTAGTTTGATAGTTCACTTCAACTTTGAGCCAATTGAGGTCTGCGCTCTTGGGTCATCTAAGTGACAAGCCATAGGTTGATGGAAAATCCATAGCAGCACCACCATACATTACCTTTATGCGATCGGGGTGGGGTCAGCTGGTGAAGTAGTATTCCCGTCTTGGGCGCATTTGCACATCGCGACCTCCTGTGAGGTTGATGCACAGTCTCTGCTCGCCGTCCACAGGCCCCGACCCCTGTGAGTGTAAATCACTCCGCTGTATCGATTTCCCATTAGAATTCAGCTGCTCCGAGCACCTCTGACACAGCGCTCACAAACACCTCACTGAGTGGAAGAGGGAAGTAACATGAGGTCATGTGACTCAGGGCGAGCTCGCTCGGAGGGAAGAAGGATCACAGCCTTCATGATGTTGATGATGGTCATGAATCTGGGATCTGTTCTCATTGCACGGGAGAAGGCCTTACAACAAACGGTAAAACTATTTTACAGTTTTATTATCTTTTGATTCTTATTTTCTGTTTTAATTATTAATTATATTTCACCTTAATTTATTTGAGAGTAGTATCATGATATGATTATTAGTAGGGAATTAGTATGGGAATCTTACAACATCTCACGATTCAATTCGATTCTGATTCTAGGGGTGACTATTTGATTCAGAAACTATTCTTGATTCAAAAGCAATTCTCGATTCAAATCAAAAAAAATTTCTTAATCAATACTCTTACATTCATCATTTGTGTTTGTAATACACACGACTTGATCTGCCAAATGTCTGTGATGAAGTGAGCCATGAATGTAATAGGGCATCAACACAAAATGGATTTTACAATCTATGTTGAGAAGGGAACTGGTCCAAAAGTAACAAGACATGAAATTGCAACTGGACATCCAAGACCTTTTAAACAAAAATTCTAGTCTTGGAAAAAAAAAATGCTAATATATTTTAAGAAGAAGAAAAAAAATATGTATTTTGTTTGTTCTTTGGTACGTAGCAGAAAATACATAGAAAATATTTAGTATGCACCAAATGTTGCTTATCAACCATCGTTAAGCAGAAATTTATGGCTTATGTTATTATTTTTATTGTTTTTTTTAGAAATTTTAAAAGTCCTAACGTTATTGAACTCAGCATATATTTCGGACTTCTTTGAAAGCGCCACAGGTGTGCAGCGCTGCTGGATGTTTATGTGTAGCTTATAAAGAAAGATCGCTCTTATATACTTGCAGATTTATAAAAAAAAAAAATA